>OY728137.1:712982197-715482197 GCA_963277665.1 Viscum album | reverse complement strand
GGTTCCCATGCTTTTGAAACAGATGACATGAAATTTTCCAGAGTCAAGTACAACTTTTGCCTTGACACGAGATCATCTTTTTTTTACTACTATTTGTCCTTATGATCATGTCGCTTCTTTGATGATTGAACTTTATAGGATTGATCCTTTTATGAAGTTTATTTTTTTGTGGAGGAAGTGGTAGAAGACAAAATCTTTTTTTAAACTGTGTTTGTAGAATGTCATGAGTTTGGTTTATTGTTTTCCTGATCATCCAATCATAATATTTCTATGTTTTTTACATTTTAATTCCTACCATTTTCCTTCTTCCTCTGGATCAGTAGTATCAACACATGATACTTGGGTTGACAAAATTTTCAGTTTTACTTCTCCAGAATCTACCATTTTTATAGGAGATCTTTTAAAATAAAAAACTCTTGAATGGGATGCCTCAACATTTGATGAAAGGGACAATAATTCAGAATATCTTCATCTCTTTCTTTGTTTGGTTTCTTTGGCCTTGGAAACTGAACCAAATTATTTTCCAGAGCTGAGATAAAGTAACCAAAAACCTGTTGATTATGAAATTAATAAACTTTTTTCTTTAACTCCTCAAATTTTCTCATCCTTTGATCTTTTTGATCACCTTGATGATCTGGTCATTACTGTAGATGCTCGGGAGGTGGATCCCTTCGATATGATGAAGGATTTGAAGTGGAAGAAGGTGCAGGTGCTTGCTTGAGTGTAACTATGGAAACCTCTTCTTTCCCTATTCTCCTTCCCAGAGCTGATGAAATTACACGAGATTTATCTATAGTTTCCACAATGGAATCCTCCACATGTTGTGAAATTGAAGAAAGGTCTCAAAACCCTATGGGGTATTTCACGGGGATTAGTGGAGTGTATAACTTATCATGCAGATTTTCCACACAAATTGGAAGAAACTCTTCCTAAAGAAGTTACATATTTAAGGAATATTTTAATCCTTTCCACTGAGCAATGAAATATAAAACTATTTCATTTTCCCTTTGTTTTCGATTTTTAAGATAAAAAACTGTTGTCTTCTGTAGTGTTGACCTGAATTGAAGAAGTAATTTCTAACAGAGATCTTCTGATCCAATAATTGATCGAGATTGCAAACTTGTATACTAGGCAAAAGATGGTCCCTGTAATGACTGCACAAAGCATCTAAGATTTAATACTTCTTATTGTTGAGGATTTCTCATCATGGGATCACAAAGAGAAATGAAATGTGTTAGGTTTTTCTCTAGATCTCCCGAACTATTAAAGACTGGGAATGTAGTATTCACAAAGTTTGGTGGGGGAGGGATTAGATCCACCCATTCAGGGTAAGCTCTCTTTTTTAGCTGAACTGGCACACACCGTTCTTCCATAGCTTCCAATTGAGTTTTTAATGACTCAATTGTGTTCATAAGAATTTGGGGAATATCCGGATGAGCTGGGACCTATACAGGTACTATAGCTTGATCTTGAACTGGTGCAACGACCAGAAAAACCACTAGTGGTGATGCTGCTGGTATTTGTCTTGTATAACCCATGGGGACAGGCCTATAAGGATGTGTTTGATCTTGACCTGTATGTGTACCCAATGTATGTAATTCATTATCCGTATATGTATTCATAAAAAATCCTCTTTTCTGAGAAGTTCCTATAGGATGTGCAAGTTGAGGATCTTCCTAGGGAGCATGTCTAGCAAAAATGCTGCTTCAAAGTAACTCTGTATTGAGTCTTTTCAACTCTTTCATCTCCTCTTCTTACTGTGAAAATCTTTATTCAAGTGAAAAATATTGACCTTCTCAAGTGAAAAAATGAGACATGATCTGACTTTTACCTTTCCCCTTGTTAGATTTCTTTCTAAGGGGTGGGAGTTGGTTACTTGAGGGAATAACTAGATTCTGGGTAAGCCTTTGATTTCAGGTATGCACACCTCCTTTATATGCTTTAGTGTATACCATGTTATGGATAATAACTTCATCTTCGGACTCTCCTGAACTAGACTCATTCTATGGAGGATCATCTACAATGGTGTTAATGACATTTACTGACGCATAATGCATTTATGGAATTCTATCAGTATCTTTGTAAGATCATCTCCTTCTATATCTTCCACGAGACACTGTTCTTCTATATTCTGAATTCCCAAGAACTGTTTGATGGAAAGTTACCTGAATGGAATCCTTGGATAGTTCAGTTGTGCATTATATTTTTGGCTTTTTTCCTAATCAGAAGAAAACTAACTTCCGTTGAGGAGGGGATTTTAAATGTGAAAAAGACCCCATCCCTATAGGATGGGGCTGTTCCTGTTCTTATTCTTTAAACCTTTGAACTTTTTTTATTGAATTCAAAGGTTTAATTAAACAATCCCCCAGCCATGCAGGTTGGGGTGACTCTTGAACTGCTATCGCTGAGATTCACACAGCTGCTCTTCTGATTTTACGTATTTGGGTTCATACATTGGCTGGGTGCATTATCTAACAACAACTCAAATCACCTGTTTTAGAGGACCGCTGTGCTGTTTTATACATTTGCGTCATCTGATGGCTGACATCCTTTATGTTGGAGTCCTGCTTAATATTCTTATATTCTTGATGCAAAAGTATCTCAACATCTTAATTTCTTTGAGCCTCACTCTAATGAGAGCTAGTTGAGGCTTTTTCTTGAGCGTATACTTGAATACATACAAAATCTGTTGATTGTAGCTGACTGTGGACAATAACAATGAATGAGAACACTTTTCGCGAGATTTTATGATTCTGGAGCACAGTGAAATGACAACATTTCTTTATCCAAAAGGTACCTTCTTTCCAAATTAAAGCATTTGTTAAGTTTAAACTTATGATACTTAAGAACATGAATTGGTAGAGAGGATGGGAGGTTGGAGTCATCACACCCTTTTGGAGGAAATTATTTTCTACTCCGGGACTCTCTATAGATTTGAGATATTTTCATAAATCCTTATTAATTCACCAAGTATAGCATAGGTTTCCCTTGGAATTTGCAATCAATTATTAGCATGGGTGAAATTTATAGTCATTTGTATATATTTGAGGTTATTCATTAATGGAGATATCCATATGTATTTTAGGTTCTCTATCAATGGTATCCTATCATATACTATTTATATATTCTTTTAATCATCATTATAATGATAATAGTTTTTAATCCTCTCAGTGGGGCACTCTAGAATTTATTTTCATCTAGGGAGATGAAGGTTTGTTTTGATATTGGGATCTTACCCATAAAATGGGCTACCTACGAATCCTTGTAAAAGGAATCAAAACCCTCATAGTTCGGTGCTACTTAATGGGACACATCATACCTTTTAAGGTCATGTGATAAGGACTTAACCATACATTTTAATGTCATGTGTTAATGACATCTAAGAGAAAGGTTCTTAGTAAAGGTTTGGTGTGGGACTTATGCCTAAGATTCCCAATGAACATGGAAAGAATATGTGTTTCCAAGTAAGATTAGACCCTGTTGGGAATATGGCTCAAAGAGAACATGGTTGATTTGAAATGTTGGGTTTGAACCTCAAGGAGGCTTTCTATGTATCCCATTTGTATGGGAATCAAATCTCATGTAGTTCGATGAGTCTCATAAGAGAGTTTAGTCCTTTGAGAGAAATGAGTTTAGGATTACTTTTTGAAAAGGATTCCTTGATAATTTGGGGGTTTAATTTGGGGCTTATTTCTAAGGAGGATGCTCAGATTAAGGGAATTAGTGTTGGACTCCTAAATAGGATATCCTATGATCTAGGTCCATGATAAGTCTTCAAATGTATCTCAATTATGGTGGGAATCAGAGTTCTTATAGTTCATTCACCATGGGTGATTTTGAAAATGTTATAATCATCACGAATATCTAAGCCCAGGCGAGTCATGCTTGTTGTGAGAAACCATAGGATTCAAAAGATTCAACAAATGCATCCACACTTTTCCTCCTCCGTTGGTGGAAGAGGACACACCTACAGTGGAGACAGTGGAAGAGGGAGAGGCAACCGGGGAAGTGGGCGAGGTGACAAGACTTCTCTCTATTCACTTTACATTGGACAAGGGTCCAAGTTAAGGAAGGAGTGTAGGTAAAGAAAGTAGAGAGTATCAAGAATGCAACCTAATATTTGAAAGGTTAGGGGCTTACACCAGGATGGTTTCCCTCTTCATCTGTTTCCATCGTAGGCATGTCCTCTTCCACCAGTGGAGGAGGAAAAGTGTGGGTGTGTTTGTTGAATATTTCAGATCCTCTTGTTTCTCACACCGAGAATGACTCATGTGGGCTTAGAGATTCGTGATGATTACAACATTTTCACAAACACCCATGGTGAATGAACTGCAATAACACTAATTTCCACCATAATTGGGATATGTAGGAATTCTTCTCAGGGACCGAGCTCACTAGATATCCTCTTTAGGAATCCAACCCTAATTCCCTTAATTTGTGAATCCTCCTTATGAATAAGCCCCAAATTAAACCCCCAAATTATCAAGGCATCCATTTCAGGAAGTAAGCCAAAAATCATTTCTCTCATAGGAATACACTCTTCTATTAGACTCATCGAACTATGTGGGATTTGAATCCCATACAAGTGGTATACGTAGAAAGCCTCCTTGAGGTTCAAACCCAACACTTCAAATCAAACTTGTTATCCTTGAGCCATATTCCCAACAGGGTCTAATCTTACTTGGAAACCCATATTCTTTCCATGTTCCTTGGGTATCTTAGGCAAAAGTCCCACACCAAACCTTGACTAATCACCTTTATCTTAGATGTACTTAACACATGACATTAAACTATACGGTTAGGTCCTTATCACATGACATTAAAAGGTACAATGTGTCCCATTAAGCATAATTGAACTAAGAGGGTTCTGATTCCTTTCACAAGGATACGTAGGTAGCCCATTTTATGGGTATGATCGCAATATTAAAACAAACCTTCATCTCTCTAGACAAAAATAAATTCCAGAGTTCCCCACTAATTTTCTTAAAAACTATTATCATCATAACAATGATTAAAAGAATATCTAGATAGTATATGAGAGGATACCATTGATGGAGAACATTGAATACATATAGATATATCTATTAATGAAGAACCTCAAATACATACAGATGATTCTAAATTTCACACATGCTAATAATTTATTTTAAATTCCAAGGGAAACCTATTTTATACTTGGTGAATTAATAAGGATTCATAAAAATATATAAAATCTATAAATATAGTCCCGTAGAAGATAATTATTCCCCCCAAAAGGGTGTGATGAGTCCTACCTTCCATCCTCTAGACCAATGCATGTTATTAAGTATCGTAAGTTC
This sequence comes from Viscum album, assembly GCA_963277665.1. Taxonomy (NCBI): domain Eukaryota; kingdom Viridiplantae; phylum Streptophyta; class Magnoliopsida; order Santalales; family Viscaceae; genus Viscum; species Viscum album. Next base: position 715,476,879 of record OY728137.1, on the reverse strand, counting down.
AAACTTAACAAATGCCTGCCTTTGGAAAGTAGGTCCCTTTTAGATAAAGAACTATTGGATGTTTCTAGTTCTACGAATAAATCCAATGGAAACCTCCTGGAAGTAGTGATTCTTAAACTAGAACACACATTCCAAAGAACTATAATAAAAAATGGTGAACCCGATGTGAATCCTTAACCAAGTTAATAGTGTTACCCAACTATCAGGCCCATATCAATTGATAAAAGGAAGGTGAGAAAAAATAATCAATCACACATGTATCCATCTAAAAGATATTGGTTTAATGGATTTTATTGTTGTTATCAGTTTTCTCAGAACTCCCATCACTCCAAATAGATTCCTTAAAACTTACACCCATGAATGCTCTGTCCACTACTCAAGCTGGATCCTCATATGTTGGAAGAATGTCATCACCAACTCAACATCTTCAATGCTGGGTATCCAATGTACTAGTAAGGGAATACCATTAGCACGGTACTATCCCAACCTTGGAGGATACCTAACAGGCTCTCCAGGTTAATAACAACCCTTGATCATCCGGTCAGCAACGACCGAGGTTCAAGAAGCAGACAATTCCAACCACTTTCTTCAAAAATTTTGGGTCCTTATCCCCAGAATGCAACTACCATTACCACCCATACTATAAGGATGTGGATAAAGAGGTCAATAATAGCCTAAATTCAAAGATGTAGGGGTCCTTCCTAAGGAATCCCACTAATAATCACCGCCAGTAGAATCGCACTACAGTGAACCCCCAACATGATGGAGGTGTTGAATTCTGTTGTTTTTCCCAGGTCCCTCAAACCCAGGCATGCAAGACGAACCTTTGGGGACAAATTCCATCCAATAGGGAGCAGGTTCCTACCTTTTCCCCCTTCAGAGAAGTCCATCAACCTAACTTGATGGCAAACAAAGAGCGGTCACATACACCCGTCTGTCCTAATTCTGCTTCCCAGCAAACTCGTTTGGAAGAGACCCAAAAATACTGACAGGTAAATTTGGTGGAGTACCATGAACAAGCACATACACCTGTTTAAAAATTATCAACTAGTCAGTAGGCTTGTCTGACTGAATTTAAGGAAGCCCTCCAATCAAATGTGGTGGAAACTGGTAAACATGCACATACACCTGCTTACACTCACCAATTCTGCTAGTATTCTCATCATCCAGTATTGAAAGAAATCCATCAACCATGCTTTAAGGAAAAAAACCAGAAGACATATACACCTTCCTTCATTCATCAAGCCTACCAACAGTCTCATTTTGCAACACCTGGAGAAGTTAGTCAGAAAGCTCCGATGACAAACCTGGGGCAGACTCAACTCTCTGCCCCCATACATAAGTACCGTCAGTATCCACTAATAGAAAAAGGATGACATAATTAGGCACATAAACCTACTCTAGATACAGAATGAACATATATTCCCATTCCGGTTGCTGATGTCACCAAACACATCTTAGAAATGGTGAAATAGAAGGCACAAATTTCTACCCATATTTTGGAAGAATGCTAGAATATCATAAAAACAACTTCAGCAGTATCAGGGGAACAAACACATAACTCTGTCCCTACACCTAGGATGACACATTGGCATGCCATTCCAGAGCACATACATTCCTCTATTCCAATCCAGGAGGGTTATATGGCATACTCCTCCATATCATATGGACAACCAGATTGAGAACATACACCCTTTCTAAATGGAGGTAATCATCCCATTCTAATGACCACTCCAAGGTAGGAACATACAATTTCCCATGATAACCACTTCTCCCAATAAATTCCCCTAACTAAGTGTAAGAGAGCATCCAAGAAGATGTCTTGCCAAACACAATTGGAAAATCAAGAGCCAATATGCGATCTGGTTCCTCTTAATAATGGAGTTCTTAAAGCCCTTAGACATTTATTTATTTCATCTCAATATCCTACCCTCTAATTACCAAATTATGGGAGTAGTAGTAGTAATTCTAAATTTCCCCATCAGACACTTCTTCATGAAGGCTTACTTCATGGAAATTTGGTCAATCCAGAGATCCTATCTTCAGATGAGAGCCACAAAAACCCTCAGTGTGACCAAAATACCAAGGAGAAAGAGGAGTTATCCCTTTCTATAATCCACCATGGTGGTCCTACCCAGGATGGAATTCACTATGAAAGTTCTCTCTACACTAGTGTTTCACATTGTTAGAATAGTTCCATAATCGACAATGTAGTAACGAGAAAGCCCTCTTATCTCAAGGAACTTTCCAATACAAGGCTAGTCATGTATGATGGATTTTCATTAATGGGTGAAATAATTTTTCAATTAGAAGATATCTTAAGGGAATGATCATTCTCCAAACCTCCCTTGGTTCATTTGTCTTCTAATACAGTAGAGAAAAAATTAACTGATTCCATTGTTTTTAATAAAACAATAGAGAAGTATACACTTTGGTCAGACCAAGTGGAGAAAACTCTAGTGAAATATGATGAAGATATGTTGAACATGAGAAAAAAAATTGGCTAAAAGAGAAGTACCAATCATGTTCTGGCCTTTGGAAAAACTTCAATACAACATTCCATAATTGATGGCAGAAGATTTCATTCATGATGTTCACCTCAACTTATGGAATAATATTCATCATTTGAAAGACAAAGTATTACCATATGATGAATACCAAAGTAATGTAAAGGTAATATAAGGGTTACAATTCCAAATTGACTTGGAATCTATCTCAGTTTCCCAATATCCAAAGGTTGAGAAGCAAAAAAGAACCCTTCAGTGTGCATTCCTTGATGTACTAAAGAGGTTGCACCAATTAATTTCTGATACCCCATTTGGTGTTCGTATTAGAGGATGGTGTGCACATGGAGAATTGAATTTCACTGCACTCCAGAATAAAAAAATCCCACCAAAATTGGTCTCATGAAATTTTATTGCCCACAGTCAGCTACAATCAACAGATTTTGTATGAAATCAAGTATATGCTCAAGAAAATGACTCAACTAGCTCTCATGCGAGTTAGGACCAAAGAAAGAAATATGTTGAGATACTTTTTCATCAAAAATATAAGAATCTTAAGCAGGCCTCACACTTATAGGATTCCATCCATCATATGATGAAAATTTCTGAAATTGCACAACAGTCGTCTGAAACAGGTGATTTAAGTGGTTATCAGATAATTCACCCAACCAATGTCTGAACCAAAACACACAAAATCAAAAGAACACATGTGAAAATCTCAGCGATAGGAGTTCAAGAGCCACCCCAACCTATTGGGTTGGGGGATTTTTTAATTCAAACTTCTAATTCAACAAAAAAATTTCGAAGGTTTGAAGAAGAAGAATAGGAATAGCCTCAGCCTATAGGGCCGAGGGCTTTTTCACATCTAAAATCCCCTTCTCAATGGAAGTCAATTTTCTCCTGATTAGGGAAGAAAACACAAAGAGAAAACACAAATGAACTATCCAAGGATTCCCTTTTGGTAACTTTCTATCAAATAGTTCCTAGTAATTCAACATATAGGAGAACAAAGTATCATAGAAGATACAGAAGGAGATGATCTTACAAAGATACTGACAGAATTCCATCAATACATTATGTGTTAGTAAATGTCATTAACACCATTGTAGAAGATCCTACAGAGAATGAGTCTAGTTCATGGGAGTCAGAAGATGAAGTTATTATCCATAACATGGTACACACTGAAGCAGATGAAGGAGGTGTGCATACCCAAAATCAGAGGCTTACCCAGAATCTAGGTATTCCCTCAAGTAACCAAATCTCACCCCTCTGAAAGGAATCTAAAAAGGGGAAAGGTAAAAGTCAGATCATGTCTCACTTTTCCACTGGAGAAGGTTGATCATTTTCTATTGAAGAAATATTTTCATAGCAAGAAGAGGAGATGAAATAGTTGAAAAGAATTAATTCAGAGTTACTTCAAAGAAGCATTTACACTAGACATTCTTCCCAGGAAGATCTTAAACTTGTACATACTATAAGAACTTTTCATCAAAGAGGATTTTATATAACTAAAGATGAAGATAATGAATTCCCTCCATTGGGTACACAGTCAGGGCAGGATCAAACACATCCTTATAGGCCTGTCCCCATGGGTTATCCAAGACCAATACCAACAGCATCACTACTAGTGGTTTTTCTAGTCATTGCACTAGTTCAAACTAGAGATGATCTACCTATACAAGTCCCAACTCATTCGGATATTACCTAAATGCTTATGAACACAATTGAGGCATTAAAAAATAGATTGGAAGCTATGGAAGAACGGCATGCGCCAATGTAGATGGAAAAGAGAGCTTACCCTGAATGGGTGGATCTGATCCTGTAAGTATCCAAATCTTATTTTCAGGTATAGATCTTGTTTTATGCTGTTTTTGAGAAAAATAATAGTTCTGGAAATTTAAGGATTACATGTCTTGTACTTCAGAGTACACGTCGTGTACCCGGTTTCCGCAGGTGACCATGTACTAGCCCTTTAATGGCTGAGTACATGGCCGTGTGGGGTGACCTAGAGACCACCTAAAGTAGGGCCCGATAAATTCATATACAATTCATGTACTTTTAAAAGACACGCTGTGTAATTTTCTTTTTATTTGTTAAATTGGACCGGGGTCACGTCTAATTAGAAGAAACACCTTCTTCTCAACTCGTCTCGTCCATGAGCGATCGTAGGGCATAATTTTTCTATGAGCCCCTAATCATACATTCGTTCTCTGAATCAACCACCATCGATTGAGTTGGAATCACCACAACGAGTTCTTCCTTCTTATAGAGCTTTGTTCCATGATTTCTCCTCTTTGTTGAGATATCCTTGGTTGGAAGTTTTAGACGTTTTTGTAGATCTACATCGTTCTAGGACGATTCAAGGGCCAAAATTGGAGTATATCGATCATACAATGCTGAGGTAGGTGGTTTGTGTCTTTCTGTAGTCAGTCTTTGAATTTTATGTGAAAAAGTGCCCAATACCATAGATTGGGGTATTGCGTGTTTAGGGATTTTAACCCTATTGATGCCTACTATGCTTGTTTGCTTGAGTTAGGGATCTTGTTTGTGAATAGGGTTATTTTTCCAGGTTATGGATCTGTTTTCACATGTTTGATTTGATATTGGATACTGGGTATATATTTTACTATTAGGCTGCTTTGTTTTCCATGACTAGTGATGTTAGGATGGAGTGATATTATTTAACATGCTTGTGTTATGCTTTGTAGCTATTATCCAAGTAGTACTTGTGGTTTACTCTAGCTTATGAGAATTGTTTGTGCACGATTTCTTTACACAAGGTTGTGGGAACCAGGTGTAGTGAGACCATTGGGGGAATTGATGTTGAGGGATTTCCTAGAGTGTCTGTTATATTTATCACGCTGTGAGACCATAGGGGTGATTGATGTTGAGTGCTCCCTCAGAGTGTCTATAGTTACCGTTACGAGACCACATGGAGAATTGAAGTTGAGTGCTTCCTTAGAGTGTCTGTAGTTTATTGTTAAAATAATATAGGGGGAATTGATGGTGAGTTCTTCCTCAAAGAGTATTTGTTTTCATGAGACCAAAGGGGTTAGATTGTGTGAGCTACCCAGGTGGTCGTTATATCTTTGTATAAGTTAAACCAGAGGGGTTAGGCTGTCATAACTTACCCAGAGGATTACTTGAGATTGTTTAGTTGAACCAGAGGGGATATGATATTATAAATTCCTATAGGGTTGCATGTTTTCACTTGGTTGAATAATTGAAGAATGTAAATGAATGTAACTGAATTTGTAGGACTATTTACGTTTGAGTACTTTCTTGTTTATTGCTTCATTTTTTTCTTATTTATTGCCATATATTTTCACTAAATTTTAGGCACAGATCTTTGGGTGGTTTTCTACTGGGATTCATATCACACCCTATTTGGGAAATGCTTTTGGTCCCAAACAGATTATATTGTTGTAGGTATAGATAAGGGAGAGCACCCTTATACTTTAGGTACTTGATTGTTGTGAAGCTAGAGAGCATGTGACCAAGCTGAGGCTTGCAATGCTGTTAGAGTTGTTTACCTATTTTTCCTTTGTACTATGGTTTAGTACTGTATTCTAGAATTGTGACTTGTTTGGATACTTTCCTAGATACTTGTGACATGAATCATTATATATATATATATATGCTGTAGTTTTTTATTTACTCAGTCTTCCTCTGTTTACTATTGTATGGTATTATTGTTACTTCCGCTACTATTCTCTTTTTATTTCTACTATGTTACTCTACCAATGAGGGCATAGTTTCCCCACCATCACACCCAAGGCCCTCGCTTCTAGTCAGCAGCCTCTGGCATTCAGGAAAATGTGCTTGTGGCCATGTGGCCAACTGGGTACGGGGCACCTCTGGGTGGAACCTGGAATCAGGATGTTACAAAGTGGTATCAGAGGAATTATTTTCTTCTTGACTTATGGTTTGGAGCCTATATCTAGGGATAGGAAGGAATAGGTAGTTAGTAATAAGTTGTGCTCAAGAGTAGCTAACCCGTGTATAGGGAAACGCTATTTTACTTTGAATATTTCAATTTTCCTGGTTTTAAAATTATTATAATTGATTTTATTTTACCACTGGGTGATTCACATGTTTTGTGCAGTTATTTTTGGTATTATTGAGGTTCTATTTCTGTTGCAACCCGATGAGATGAGGGTATACCATCTCATGCATCATATATGCACTTTCTAGAGATCACAAGTCATGCATTCTTTTCATTCAATCTAGGGTGCATTATCGATTGCATGTTGTTGTGATAGAGGTTGTTCTAGATATTCATTCTGTTGTGATAGATGACTTGATAGAATAGCTACTATTTTATAGGGTATTGGATTGTGTAAGGTTTTGTTTGAATGAGCACCAAACTTTGGTTCTAGAGGAGTTATGGGCCCTCATAGATCAGAATTTGGTGGATCATTACACTGTTATACTTGTATATGACACATATAAGATTCCAAACTTTGATTCGCGGGGAGTATGAGCCCTCACAAATCGGAATTTGGCACTTTAATGTTCGTTTCACTATTTTTTTGGGTTCTAGAGTAGTTTTTGAGGATTACTGTCCGAAAAAACCTAGAATACATGGTGTGTATTGATGAATACATTCCATGTATCCTTCTATCCAGAAATGAACAATTTTTATTATGTACATGTTGTGTACTGTATATACACGCCGTGTAGTCTCTAACCGTGTCACTGGATGTGTGGGCAGAGACACAGGGTTAGGAAATCCTTGGAGGAACACGCCGTGTATCAGAAGTAAACACCATGATATAGGGATCATGTGTCCACCCACGTGACTAACAACATAGATGGATAAAACTTAGGTTATACACACCGTGTCAAGATTAAACACGCAGTGTAGTGTAACCCATATATCTGACCGTGTGACTAACAACACGGGTTGGTGAAGTACTTCTAGTACATGTCATGTTTGGCACGAACATGCTGTGTAGTCTTATTCTAGGAGAACCGTGTTGGTTAGTTGTGTAGAAGAACTCGGGTAGGAGAAAATGATTCAAGTACATTCCATGTTTTGGGAGAACACATAGTGTGTATGGGGTGTTACATGACCAGGGTTGGCAAGAGTACACACCCATGTGAAGGGTTAAATGAACACGTCGTGTAGGGGTCATACACGTCGTGTATTCCTATTTTGAAAAACGTGAATACTATCCTTCTCTTTTTCATTTATTTCAATTCTAAGTTTTAGTACTTGATATTATTGATCTATGGTGTGAGCTTGACCTTGCAGAGTCATGCCACCAAGACATCCTCTAGTTTTACGCTCGATACAGAGAAACGATCAGACACCAGACATGGTAGATCAGGTGTAACGCCCCGACCCCAGTTACCTATAGTCAGTGTATTATTACGTATCATAGGTATGATCACAAAAGATCATGTCTCAAAAGATCGATTAATTTATTAGCCTTTGAAGTACTAGATACATTCATAAGGTTTACATTAGATCATAAATTGGAAAACTACAACAACATTGTTTCCATAGACAACACTGAGATCCCATATACTATCCCTATAGGTCTGTCATAATATACTTCTTCGCATCTTGGGAAAAACAAAACATAGAAAGGGGTGATCTCAGATGCTCAGTAAGGATAACACTATAGTATAAAATTTCATAAATAAGCATAAACATTTAAGGTAATGTATAAGACTATAAAAAAGCCTTTTAAACTTGAACTTCAATATAATATGGAAATGATAAAATCAAAATAATTCCATTTACTTACTCACATGGATATTCTACTATTTGAATAATCACATGCAATATCAATATCCACTTTCATAATGATGGAATGCATAATGTCAGACTTTCATAACCACATAGTCAAGGCCTTGTGCCAAGACTACAAATAAGATTTTGTCAAGGTCTTGTACCAAGACACTAGTTTGTCTCATGAGACCTACCGATGCATCGAGGAGCTATAACGGGCTCCACCTATCACTTACTAAGTCCAATGCATTCCTCATATAAAAAGTTTGTAACATAACATAAACATTCGTATTAAAACTAGCATACAAAATGTCAATACTTTATCCACAAACCATCAATGGTATAAAAATAGCACATCCAAAGTCAAACATAACTCATTCAATACAATGTGGAAGATTGTATTGTAATAGATTAACCTTAATTGAGAATAATGAAGGATATTGACATAGATGAAAATATTCATCAAAACTATATGAGATAAATATCCCCCTTTTTCTTTAAAACATTTAAAAGTCTCACTTTTTATCGAGAATTCATTTAAAATAGATTTTTGAATCAAAGTTTCCCATACCAATTTGAAACTTTTAAAAGGAATTTTAATTTTAAAACATTAATTTCCATATAAATAAAAATTTAAAACCATTTTTAAAACATGGACATTAATGAGAATGATTTAGAAGAATAATTTTTTAAAACATTTAAAATAATATTTTAGTTAGAGTTCCTAACCAAATGAGAGACGCTTGAATAAAAATAATTGAGGTAATAAAAACATTATAATATCACGAGAATAAAGGGATTCATAGTATACTATGCCAAAGGATAGTATATACACCATATAAGAGTGAATCGGTGCATAACAACAATGAAGTCTCAACGGAATGTAATTTGAGACGAAATACCTTATAAAAATTATATCCTGAGATTAAGGATAAATAAATTACATAATAATGTGTTAAAAATATAAATACACTCAATATTATTGGATATTCAGTGTAAATCAATCAGAGTACATTCACACATGTTCTTTTTAAGACAAAACCAACGACTTGGATGTTTAACTCAATGAATGGATATTGAGTTAAAATTACTCTTATCAAGTTCATATCGATGAATTGAGAATTTATCAATGGAGTGATTATGTGTATCAAATGTATATCCCCACAAATGGGAGTGGAAATTAAAACATAAATAAATAAACAATGATTCCACAGATAATCATAACATGACATAATTATGAATTAGAAGATTAACCCAAGGAAATTAAAATTGGGTTAAAAAATTCCCTTACCAATTTGGTAACTTACGAAACATACACCACATGAAAGAAGGATCATTCAATGAAGATGTAAATACCCATAAATGAAATTATATTACACAAAGAATACAATAATGGGCAGTATGTACACCACACAAAGGAAAATAGTGGCAAATATAGCACAAATATCATGGGAATAAAAAGTGAGATGAAAATCCCTTACCATGTTGTAATCAATCAAGTTGTATGACCAAAAGTTAATAACCACAAAATTAATTACATAATACCATGAATATAAAAAGAATCATGATAATATATACCAAATGGCAGTACATAATATACCACAATCAAGAAATAAGTGGCGAAAAATTGAAATCTAACGGACTTGAAAGTGAGATAAGAATCCCTTACCTTGTACTTTTCCTTGGTCGAGGGTAGGTTATAATTTTTTATAATGGTTAAATATTTTTTATTAAATTATACAAGAATAATATACATTAATATGATATCATATATTATCTTTTAACATTGCTTTGTTAATAATATCTTAGTATTATCGTCATTTCGGGTGTTAACTGATTCGTTTTCTTTTATATTCTTTGTTATGTGAGTCATATTTTTTATGGATGGGATTTATATTATTCATATACATAATGATATAATGTATTTAAACATTATTTTTAATCATAAAATGAAAATTAGTCTTGAATGGATACGATGGGGAATGAATCTCATCGTGTTCGTGGAGATGGTAATCCGTACGTACGTACCAATGACAATTTCATTCTTTTGATGCTAAAATAATATATAATTCGATGGTATATCATATATAAATAATAATTATCATGTTATATTTATTATTTACATCAATTAAACATCATTATTATACCCATAAAAATAATAATGTATTGAATAACAATTACACTGCGACGTGGAGACGGTAAGCCGTACGTACACACGTATGGTGACATGTCATTCAAAGGACAGATAGAATAATGAATTTGATTGTACCATATTTATAATAAAATCAAAGTATATAGAAGATAATGGAGTTATTTTTTTATAATGTAAACAACAAAGAAAGAGGAAGTGGAAGAAGAAAGGATCTTGAAAGAGGTGGTGAAATATTTACCTCTTCTTCAGGTTCTTCCTTTTGATTTGATCAAAAGGGATCCTTAGATTGGATTTATGACTAAAGGAAGGACTCTAGGATGAAGGGAGGACAGTTTAGAGGGTATTTGGGCAGGGTTTGGCCGAGCCAAATGGATTTTAAGGTGTGAATTATAGAGAAGGGAGAGTGTCCTTTTATAAGAGGGGCGAGGGGCACCTTAGGAAAAGCTAGAAATATTAATTTATAATAAAATAATTTTTAGTTTATAATGGCTCCAAAATAAATTATTTAAAGTATAAGGTGGGTATGGGTCTAAAAAAACTCAACTAATAGGTTTTATACATATTTGGGTTACTATATTAACCTTATCTTTTAGATTTAACTCTTAGTTAAATAGTTTGACATTTACCACGTCTCTTTGTATTTTTATATTATATAGTTAATAAACTTACTATAAACTTTTAAGAGAACCCCAAGTGGTTCATTAATGATACAAATATCATTATATAAGTCTTTTGGAAAAACCTCATATTTTTAGGAATAGAATATCAATTAATAATATAATATTTATTTTAAAAACTCTTTTATGTCAATTTTGACTCTATTTGGTATTTTGTTTTTTCTAAATTTATAAAATCATTATTACTTAGAAAATAATTCATATAACAAACACTAAAATGTCATAGTAACCTATAAAATTATTGTAAATTATAAAAAATCTCAAATTACATTTATTTGGATATTTATAATATCAATTATTTTAATATTTCATTAATTAGGTAATTACTACATCATCATTGTGTCATAAATAAATTAAATTATTTAATGTCTAAAAAATATAAATAAAATACCATTATGTAGGAAATATTTTTATCCTTCTTACGAATATTTATAGTCGAATTTATCTTATGTTTAACCCTATATTAATTTTTTTTAGTTATTAAATTATGATTTTAACTCTTTTAACTCTTCTTTGAATTAAATAATAATAAATGTCCTCATCTAATCAAAGTGGACCAAAGAGGTTCATATTTTATTCCTAAGGTTGTTTTTGGTCGAATTATACTTATCCAATAGAATTAGGACATGTGTTAGGGTAATAATAATATCATTTTTACCCTTAATTACCCTATTTACTTTTAACCGTGGTAAATAAAAGTAAAAAGTTACTATTCACCAAAAATTATTTTCATATTGTTAAAACACATTTTACTTACTGATATCAACCGATTCTCTTGGATTTTTGAAATTCAATTCATATAAGTGGTAAAATTAAGTTTTATTCAAATTTGCAAATGCTCTTCAGAGGTGGGTAAAAGACGGTTAAAAGTTCAATAAAATTTTTATATATCTAAAATTATTATAAACTGACTGCAATGAATTAAATTGTACTTATATAGGTATTATGTTTATATTTTAAACTAAAATAAATTTAAATAAAATAAATAATTATTTAAATAAAAATTCGGTTTTAAACTATAACTTAGTGTTTTTCACTATTCATCAAAAATTGAAAGTTTTCAGAAAAATACAAAAAAATCACCCTAAGCTAATTTTGATATTATGAATCAAAAAATGAATTCCATTTTGAAAGATAAAATATATAAAATTTCAATAAGTGGGTATTACTATTCATAACGGCTAGTTTGATTGGTCGTGGTGTGTTAGAATCTCGAAGTTGTGTACAATGCAGGCTATTGCATTATTCAAAGGGAAACGTACTGTGAAAGCTTGGGGTGTTACATTCTTCGCACCTTTTGGAAATTTCACCCTCAAAATTTTTAAAATTGGGATTGGGAACATAATTGAAAGTCCCACATTAGAAAAAGAGTCAATAAAACTACCACTTTAAAAGAAAGAAAGAGAAGTACAAAGGTCACCCGAGATAACCCATACTAGGATTCCATATAGGAAAACATGGATATGGAAGATAAAATAAGTGTCAAGTTCTAATGGTGAGGGATAGAAAACATGATAAGGAGAAATTTAACAACAAGAAAACCACAAACTTTTGATGGGACAAATGGTCATTAGTTTCCTAGTTGGAAAAGTAAACAGACAACGTTTTTTAAGTTACATTTCATAAAGACATGGAATTTATTTATGAGATTGACCAAGAACATAAAGAGATATACTTACTTTTTAAGTAGAGTTTCATTCTTTAATAAATTTCTACTACTAACTCATTTTTTTTCAAACGATGAGTATTCAAGATGACTTGGTCACACCAGAAGAGCTAGAATAAACTTCTAGTGAATCACATGATCCAAAAATTTTAAACTATATATTTACCTTGAATTTAGAGATTAATCAAAACCAAAAGGGTTAGTACAAGATCAGATGATCCCCCAAAAGGATATTCCTTTAGAGAAAAAAAACACTAATCTTAATTTCTAAAATTAAACCAACAATACCCCAAAGTTAAATAAATACCATTCAATAAACAATTTACCTTAAAATCCTTCAATATAATCCAAACTAATATTGAATCCCAAAACTTAGAAGAATTTGGTTATGTAGTATTCCACGTTAAATTGTTTCTCCAAATGACATTGACTACTACTAAAGTCACATACTTAAAAGTAATTAACCCAATCACGTATTCTCTATTATAGGTTAATCATTTCCATAAATAACCCAAATCACTATAAATCCACAATAAAAACATAGATAAAAATCCACCATTACTCCACAAATGAAATCACATAGTATTCTATTTTCCGTAGGCATATAATGTTCCCAACAGAGCGAACGTCTTCCAAAATAACATTTATCACTTAATGACCAAATCATTTTCCTATACTAAGGGTATACATTTGATAAGACATAAGATCCCAAAGAAACTTATTATTGGTCAATAAAATTATTTAACTAAAAATAATTTGTCACACTAACCAGGGACTTCACGTAGTCCATTGGTAGGTGATAAATCCCAATCACACTCTAGTTGTGGGTTCAATTCCCACAGCTTTGTCCGATGCGACAGGTTTTCACACAGTCTGCATGTTGTCATTTTTCAAAAACTATATTTTAAAACATTACCAAAATGAAATAAATTCTTCAAAATAACCATAACATAATTTAACCACAAATGTTATCTCATACATTTCATTTTCATCCCAAAATATAATACTTGTATTTGCCTCAAACCTAATGATAATATAAAACCAAATTGTTATTTATAACTATATCCACAAGAGAAAAGATAATTCTTACTCAAATATCATTTTCACATGAAAAACTTCTGGGTTACAAATATAAGAGAAAATTATTCCAAAGTAATCCCATCAACAAGGAGCACTAATACTTTTAAATGTTTTTCCAACCATTTATTTCCACATAGCTTCTTATTTGACCAAGAAAATATCCTATAGAATAGGTCATTCACTCGGGTAATGTCCAGGTCCCTTAAATTTACGAAAAATGACTGTAAATGGATTCTTGGGACCAATTTTATTTTCTTCCATAGTACTCTTCATTTTCCTCGACAAATCCTTACTTTATGTCCTTATTTCCCACACGTAAAGCATTTCTTTGTTCCATTGAGACACTTTCCTGGGTGTCTCCTTCCACATTTCCTACATGATGTAAATTGAGGATTCTTTTCTCCATGGTCTCAACTACTATAGATCTTATCATTTATCACCTTTATCTTATTTTTTGAGTCCAGGAGTTGGTTAATATATATTGTTGATCATATTTTTGGAAAACTAATTTGTCATGAACATGATATCTTTCACACCTATCAACATTCCATTTTGTTGCTCATTTCCACCACTATTCCCACCTTGTACATCGTGATCAAAGTTACTATGAATTCCTTGGAATCCAGCCGTTGACTAAAACCAGAAAGCATTGTGTGAGTAACAGTAGTCATGAAATCATTTAGAGAATATCATGACACAATATTTTCAATTTGAAACACCTTAGGATTAACCAAGGTTATTTATTCTCATCTTATATTAAAATCCTTCAAATCGTTTTGTAAAGAAAATGTAAATAATCCTAAGCATATCCCCCGGGAGTGTCGTAACTAAGAGTACAACAAGGCCCGTTGTCACGCACCAGTTCCCGTTTGAGTCTAGCTCAAAGCGGTGTTTCCATGTTTTACCCCTAGGTACATCTGTTCCAGAGCAGCCTCAACCTGCTTGCATCCAGAAAAAGATGTATTTCTTGGAAAACTCACAAAATCTCTACAATACCAAAATTTTAGTAAGTTCTTCTATACCAATCCTCAAAGTCTATCTTAGGGCTATGTGCTCTAATCAGAGTTTATATAAATATAGTTTTCAAGGTTACTAAACTTCCTCTGATACCAACTGTAATTCCCTAAACCTAGCTACCCAGAGTCAGTGCATTATTACGTATCATTGTAATGATCACAAAATATCAAGTCTCGAAAGATCGATTAGTTTAGTAGCCTTGGAAGTACTAGATACATTCATAAGGTTTACATTAGATCATAAAATGGAAAACTAAAACAACATTGTTTCAATATACAACACTAAGATCCCATAGACTATCTATGCAGGTTAGTCATAATATACTTCTTCACATCCTGGGAAAAATAAAACATATAAATGGGTGATCTCAGATGCTCAGTAAGGATCACACTATAGCGGAAACTTTCATAAAAAAGCATAAACATTTAAGGAAATGTATAAGACTAAAACAAAAGCCTTTTAAACATAAACTTCAACATAATAAGGAAATTATAAAATCAAAATAATTCTATTTACTTACTCACATGGATATTCTACTAGTCAAATAATCACATGGAATATCAATAACCACTTTCATAATGATGAAATGCGTAATGCCAGACTTTCATAACCACATAGTCACGAACTTATGCCAAGACTACAAATAAGATTTTGTCAAGGCCTTGTGCCAAGACATTAGTTTGTCTCATGAGACCTACCGATGCATCGAGGAGCTATAGCAGGCTCCACCGTCACTTACTAAGTCCAATTCATTCCTCATATGAAAGTTTGAAACATAACATAAACATTCGTATTAAAACTAGCATAAAAAATGTCAATAATTTATCAACAAACCATGAATGGTATAAAAATATCACATCCACAGTCAAACATAACTCATTCAATACAATGTGGGAGATCGTATTGTAATAGATTAACCTCAATCGAGAATAATGAAGGATATTGACATAGATGAAAATATTCATCAAAACTATATGAGAGAAATATCCCCCTTTTTCTTTAAAACATTTAAAAGTCTCACTTTTTATCAAGAAGTCATCTAAAATAGATTTTTGAATCAAAGTGTCCCATACCACTTTGAAACTTTTAAAAGGAATTTTAATTTTAAAACATTAATTCCCATATAAATAAAACCTCAAAACCATTTTTAAAACATGGACATTAATGAGAATGATTTAGAAGAATAAATTTTTAAAATATTTCAAATGATATTTTAGTTAGAGTTCCTAACCAAGTGAGAGATGCTTGAATAAAAATAATTTAGGTAATAAAAACTTTATAATATCATGAGAATAAATTGATTCATGATATACTATGCCAAAGGAAAATATATACACCATATAAGAGTGAATTGGTGCATAATAACAATAAAGTATCAATGGAATGTAATTTGAGACGAAATCCCTTATAAAAATGATATACTTAGATTAATGATAAATCAATTACATAATAATGTGTAAAAAATATAAATAAACTCAATATTATTTGATATCTAGTGTAAATAAATCATAGGACATTCACATATGTTCTTTTTAAGACAAAACCAACGACTTGGATGTTTAACTCAATGAATTGATATTGAGTTAAAATTACTCTTATAAAGTTCATATCGATGACTTGAGAATTTATCAATGGAGTGATTATGTGTATCAAAAGTATATACACACAAATGGGAGTGGAAATTAAAACATAAATAAATAAACAATGATTCCACACATAATCATAACATGACATAATTATGAATTAAAAGATTAAACCAATGAAATTAAAATTGGGTTAAAAAGTTCCCTTACCGATTTGGTAACTTACAAAACATACACCACATGAAAGAAGGATCATTAAATAAAGATGTAAATACCCATAAATGAAATTATTTTACACAAAGAATACAATCATGGGTAGTATGTACACCACACAAAGGAAAATAGTGGCAAATATATCATTAATCTCACGGGAATAAAAAGTGAGTTGAAAATCCATTACCACGTTGTAATCAATCTAGTTGTATGACAAAAAGTTAATAACCACCAAATTAATTACATAATACCATGAATATAAATGGAATCCTGATAATATATACCAAATGGCAGTACATAATACACCACAATCAAGAAATAAGTGGCGAACAATTGAAATCTCACGGACTTGAAAGTGAGATAAGAATCCCTTACCTTGTACTTTTCCTTGGTCGAGGGTAGGTTAACATCCTATATAATGGTGAAATAATTTTCATTAAATTATAAAATAATCATATACATTAATATGATATCATATATGATCTTTTAACATTTCTTTGTTAATAATATCTTAGTTTTATCATCATTTCGGGTGTTAACAGATTCATTTTACTTTATATTCTTTGTTATGTGAGTCATATTTGTTATGGATGGGATATATCTTAATAATATCAAGAATTATATCAAGTCTTTAAACATTATTTTTAATAATAAAATGAAAATTAGTCTTGAATGGATATGATGGGGAATTAATCTCATCACATTCGTGGAGACGGTAATCTGTACGTACGCACGAGCGACAATATCATTATTTTGATATTAAAATAATATATAATTGGATGTTATATCATATATAAAGAATAATTATCATGTTATATTTATTATTTACATCAATTACACATCATTATTATACCCATCCAAATAATAATGTATTTAATAACAATTACACCACGACGTGGAGACGGTAAGCCGTACGTACGCACGTATGGTGACATGTCATTCAAAGGATGGATAGAATAATGAATATGGTTGTAACATATTTATAATAACATCATAGTATATAGAAGATACTTGATATATTATTTTAGAATGGAAACAACAAAGAGAGAGGAAGTGGAAGAAGAAACAAACTTGAAAGAGGTGATGAAATATTTACCTCTTATTCGGGTTCTTAGTTTTGATTTGATCAAAAGGGATCCTTAGGTTGGCTTTCTGACTAAAGTAAGGCCTCTAGGATGAAGGTAGGACAGTTGAGAGGGTAGTTTGGCAGATTTTGGACTATCCAAAATGCTTTTAAGGTGTGAATTTGAGGGAAGGGGGAGTGCCCTTTTATAAGAGGGGTGAGGGGCACCTTAGGAAAAGCTAGTAATATTATATTATAATAAAATCAATTTCAGATTTTAATGGCTCCAAAATAAATTATTTAAAGTATAAGGTGGATATGGGTCTATAACCACTCAACCAATAGGTTTTAGATAGGTTTGGGTTACTATATTAACCTTATCTTTTAGATTTAACTCTTAATTAAATAATTTGACATTTACCATTTCTCTTTGTATTTTTATATTATATGGTTAATAAACTTTCTATAAAATTCCAAGAACACCCCAAGTGGTTCATTAATGATACAAATATCATTATATAAGAATTTTAGACAAACATGAGATTTTTAGGAATATAATATCAATTAATAATATAATATTTATTTTGAAAACACATTTATGTCAATTTTGACACTATTTGGTATTTTGTTTTTGTAAATTAATAAAAGCATTATTACTTAGAAAACAATTCATCTAACCAACCATAAAATATCATATTAAACTATAAAATTAGTTTAATTCATAAAAAGTCTCAAATTACATTTATTTGGATATTTATAATATCCATTATTTTAATATTTCATTAATTAGGTAATTACTGCATCATCATTGTGTCATAAATAAATTAAATTATTTAATGTCTAAAAAATATAAATAAAATACCATTATGTAGGAAATATTTTTATAGTTATAATGAATATTTATAGTCGAATTTATCTTATGTGTAACCCTATATTAAAAATGTTTTAGTTATTAAACTTTGATTTTAACTCTTTTAACTCTTCTTTGAATTAAATAATAATAAATGTCCTAATATAATCCAAGTGGAACAAAGAGGTTCATATTTTATTCCTAAGGTTGATTATGGTCTAATTATACTTATCTAATAGAATTAAGACATGTGTTAGGGTAATAATAATATCATTTTTACCTTTAATTACCCTATTTACTTTTAATCGTGGTAAATAAAAGTAAAAAGTTACTATTCACCAAAAATTATTTTTATCTTATTGAATCACATTTTACTTACTGATATCAACCGTGTATCTCAGATTTTTGAAATTCAATTCACAGAAGCGGTAAAATTATATTTTATTCAAATTTGCAAGTGCTCCTAGAAGGTGGGTAAAAGACGGTTAAAATCTCAATAAAATTTATATATATCTTAAATTATTATAAAATAACTCCAATGAATTACATTGAACTTATATAGGTATTATGTATCTATTTTGACCTAAAATAAATTTAAATAAAATAAATAATTATTTAAATAAAAATTCGGTTTTAAACTATAACTTAGTGTTTTTTACTATTCATCAAAAATTGAATGTTTTCAAAAAAATACCAAAAATTCACCCTAAGATAATTTCGATATTCCGAATCCAAAAATGAAGTCCATTTTGAAAGATAAAATTTATAGAATTTAAAAAAGTGGGTATTACTATTCATAACAGCTAGTTTGATTGGTCGTGGTGTGTTAGAATCTCGAAGTTGCGTACAATGCAAGATATTACATTATTCATAGGGAAACGTACCATAGAAGATCGGGGTGTTATGTCAGGGATTAACAGCAGAACCTCCCACCATTCTTGTCTTAACCCCAACCTTCATTCCAGATACATGTGTCGATGCACAGTTTCGAGAAGCCTTCATGAGGTTTATGAAGACCTTCCGGGGAGTACCGCATCCTGCCCCGTCTATGGCAGAGTTGACGTGGGTTTTTCAGTAACAACATCCCACCACCTTCTTAGGGGATAGAGGACCTCAAGCTTCAAAGTCATGGTTAAAAGCCATGTTGTCGATCTTCAAGCATATGGAGACACCTCTAGAGAGGAGGGTGAAGCTCGCTAGCTACATGCTTTAGGATTCTTCTAAGAGATAATGGGATGTGATCTCACAGGTAGGACGCCAACAAATTATTTTTGGGATGATTTCTAGCATACCTTATACGACTACTTCTACCCGGAGACTTTGAGGGCTAATTGAGTCTGAGAGTTCATGAGTTTTAAGCAGGGTACTCTCTCAGTCATGGAGTATTCTTCTCACTTCGCAGAGTTATAGCGTTTCAAACCCATTCTAGGGAGTGATGAGATCTTCCTAGTAAGGAAGTTTGAGGACGGTCTTAGGCATGACATCTGATCTCAGGTGAACATCTTTAGGTTGATGACCATATCTTCCATAGTCAACCAGTCAATGATCACAGAGTGAAACCTGAGGGATTCTGGAGTAGTGGGATAGGGTGGTTCAGCATCCAGAGTTGGTGCTTCTACAACTGATAGTAGGAAGAATCGTAGGGAGTCTACACATAGAGATCCGGGTAGGTAGGATACACCTTCAGGTAGCCAGGTGGTATGATACCAGTGTGGAAAAGGCGGGAATACGAGGCCACATTGCCCGAGAGACCCAGTTGAGTGCTGATCTTACAGCAAGATGGGACATCTTCAGTGGTTCTGTCAGTTTTTCTCACTGGAAGCTGGTGACAGAGGTTCCTCTATAACTCCTTGTTCAGGAGTATCACCACCAGTTTCTCATCAGTCTGGGAACTGGAGTTCTTCCGGCCGTTCAGGCCGAGGTGGAGGTTGCAGCCATAGTAGCCAATCGGTAGGCTTTTAGTAGAAATAGGGTGGATAAGCTCAAGGTGGTCAGGTAGGGTAATAGGTCCATGGTACAGGCCAAAATTTTGCAGTGGAGAAGACCCAACAGGAGCAGGATCCCAGACGCTCTACAATTCAAGGTATGATCCTAGTTGCCTCAGTTTTAGCTTCTGCACTTTTTGATATAGGGGCTTCACATAGTTTCATATCTTTTTCTGTTGTGGAGAGCCTTGGGCTATGCATCTTTACTTCTGCTAATGTCTTGATGCTGGACACTCCGTTGGGGACAAGTATAGCTAGTGTACGTCAGTGCAAGGAGTGAACTCTTGAGGTTGGTGGGTATCACTTCTCGTGGGACCTTTATGTCTTAAAAATGATGGGCTATGACATCATTCTCATGATGGACTGGTTAATTCCCTTCCAGGATGTTGTTGATTACTATCATCATAGGGTGAGTTTTACGTCACCAGAGGGCGGATCATTTTTACATAAGGGTGAATGGGATGTTCAGGAAAGCATAGCAGGACCCAAGAATCATGGGTTGGGAGGAGTTACAGGCCATATTTCTTGTCTGTATCTAGATGACCAGGGGACTTCATAGTTGGAATTTACTTCAGTGGTCGACTATTTTAGGTATGCCTTTCCAAAGTATTTTTTAGGTTTTCCTCTAGAGCGAGAGGTGGAATTTTCTACTGATATTGTGCTAGGAGCGACACCAATGTCCATTCCTCCTTATAGGATGTCTACAATAGAGTTACAGAAGCTCAAGAAGCAGTTAGAGGAGTTACAGGCGAAGGGTTTTATCTAACCCATCACTTCTCTTTGGGGTTCGCCTGTCCTGTTTGTGAAGAAAGAAGACGGTACCCTCAGAATTTGTGTGGATTATCGGAAGTTGAACCAGTTGATGATCAAGAACCAATATCCATTGCTAGGGATTGATGATCTCTTTGACCAGCTTCAAGGAGCTCGGGTGTTCTCGAATATTTACATGAGATTCAGCTATCATCGGTTGCATGTTAGACCATCAGATACACCTCTTACAACATTTTGGAGTAGGTATGGTCTATAGGAGTATATGGTTATGCTGTTCAGTCTCATGAACATGCCTGAAGTTTTCATGGAATTGATGAACCAAGTGTTCCATCCATACTTGGATTCCTTTGTGGTGGTTTTTCTGGATGATATCTTGGTGTACTCTTACACTCGACACAACCATGACACCCATATTAAGATCATTTTGAGTACACTGAGAGAGAATCAGTTATATGCTAAGCTCTCAAAATGCCACTTTTGGATGGACCAGTTTCACTTCTTGGGTCATGATATCTCAGAGACATGAGTATCAGCAGACCCAAATAATGTGAGAGTAGTAATTTCCTAGGAACTTCCAAAGAACGTCTTTGAGGCACGAAGTTTTCTTGGGCTGACTGGTTACTACAAATGTTTTATAACAGACTTTTCACACTTAACAACACAACTAATGGGCCTGACCAAGAAGGGTGTGAAGTACCTATGGATATATTCCTACAATTCATCCTTTCAGAAGATGAAAGAGAAGTTTAATTCAACACCGATACTATTTTTTTCAGAGCTAGGAAAGAGAAATACTATTTACTATGATGCATCAGGTATCAGGCTGGGAATAGTGTTTATGCAGGGGGAAAGAGTTATTGTGTATGGGTCTCAGAAGTTGAGGCCACATGAGAGGAATTACCCGATGCATGATCTCAAGTTGGTTGTAGTTGTTCATGCTTTACGCTGTTGGAGACATTATCTATTGGGAGAGAATTTTTTGGTTTTCACCGAACACAAAAGCCTTAAGTATATCTTCACTCAGTGTGATCTGAACATGAGACAACAAAGGTGGGTTGAATAAATTCAGTCCTTTGATTTTGATCTTGCATACATGCCCAGGAAAGGAAACACAATAGATGATGTGTTGAGCAGGAGGACTCAAATACGGGTAGTTCAAGAGGCCAGCGGTGAGTGGAAGCTTATGGATCTATTCTCTAAGACTCATTTGGAGATTCATGACAAACAGGGGTAGGAATTGCTTTCTTCTGTAGCTGTTACCTCTACTCTACTTTATCGAGTGTGAATGAGGTAGCTATAATATTTTGAAGGCCTAGTTCTATGGGAGTGTGTGTTAGGAGAGTACCCTATTTCTGGATGTACCGTAGGTGAGGATGAGATATTTCATTTTCATGGGTGCGTATGGGTGTCAAGAAACATACGTGAGGATCTAATGAATGATTTTCATTCCTTAGTTTGGGAAGTTCATCCTGGTTTCACCAAGATGAATCGAGATCTGCACTGTCAGTATTGGTAGATAGGTACAAAGAGATATGTTGCTGGGTTTTTCATGAAGTTTTCCACCTGTCAATAGGTGAAGGTGAAGCATAAATGACCAACAGGGCTTTTTCAGTAGTTACCCACTCCCAAGTGAAAGTGGAATGATGTCATGTTGGAATTCGTGATAGGCTTACTGAGGTCGCCTCGAGAGAATGATGTGGTTTGGGTTGTCGTTGACAGAGTCACAAAGGTTGCACACTTATTTCTGATCAAGGATACCATCAGTGTAGATGAGACGAGAAGGTTGTACGTTTGAGATATTATAAATTTACATGGGGTTCCGCACTCCATCGTTTCAGACAAAGATTCCTATTTTACTTCTTAGGTTTGACAGAGATTACAGAGGGATTTGGGTACACAGGTACTTCTGAGTATAGCTTACCACCCCAATAAAAATGGCCATTCTGAGCGTACGATTCAAGTGCTAGAGGAAATGCTTCGATCATGCATCCTAGATTTGGGAGGTTCGTGGGAGAAGCACATACCTGTTGTGGATTTTTACTACAATAATAATTTTCAAGCAACTATTTAGATGGCACCTCATGAGGATTTGTACGGTAGGCAATGCCGATCACCCTTATGTTGGTTGGAGGTAGGAGAGGCAGCTATGCTGGGACGTCGTATTGTCTAGGAGACCAAAAAGCAGGTGGAGTTGATTCAGAAGAGGATGGATACTGCATAGTCATGATAGAAGTCCTATGCTGATCGATGGAGAGGACCTCTGGAGTTTTAGGTCAGAGATCAAGTTTTTTTACGTGTCATACTGAGGTTGGTACATAGGAGGATTAGAAGACAGGGAAAGATTTCGTTGAGATATGTTGGACTGTCTGAGGTTTTGGAGAGATTCGGGCCGGTTTCCTATCAGTTGCAGTTACCTCAGAGTTACCGGCTATGCATGACGTCTTCCAAGTTTCTCAACTATGACGTTACTTCTCAGACCCGTCACATGTTTTTCAACCTGAGGAGGTTGAGCTAGAGGTAGACGCATCATTCGAGGATTATCTTATCTAGATTTTTGATCGAAGTATGAAGGTTATCTATTGCTAGTCTATTCCTTTGGTATGGGTGATATGGCAGCACGAGTGAGTACAAAATGAGCCTTGGGAGAGGGTGACCGATGTATGATCGCAGTGGTCAGATCTGTTCGAGGATTCTTCTTCTTTTCCACCTTATTAAGGACATTCAGAGATGAATTTATTTAAGGTGGGATGTTTTTAAGAACCTGAATCTTAATTTCAGGTATGGATCTTGTTTTTTTAGTGTTTTTGAGTAAAAGTGGAATTCTGGAAATTTAAGGAGTACACACCGTGTACTTCAGAGTACACGCTGTGTACCCAGTTTCCGCAGGTGACCATGTACTAGAAGTGTAATGACCGAGTACATGGCCCTTTGGGGTGACCTAGAGACCACCTAAAGTGGGGCCCAATAAAGGAATATACACACCATGTACTTTTAAAATACACGCCATGTACCTTTCTTTTTATTTGTTAAATCGGACTGGGGATGTGTCTAATGGGAAGAAACACCTTCTTCTCAACTTGTCTTGTCTAGGAGTGATCGTAGGGCACAGTTCTTCTCTGAGCCCCCGATCAACTGTCCATTCTTCAAATCAACCACTATCAATTGTTTTGTAATCACCATGGTGAGTTCTTCCTTCTTCTAGAGCTTAATTCCTTGATTTCTCCTCTTTTGTGAGATATTATTAGTTGAAATTTTTATATATTTTTATAGATCTAAGTCGTTCTAGGCCGATTCAAGGGCCGACACTGAAGTACATCGACCGTACAATGCTGATGTAGGGGGTTTGTACCTTTTCATAGTTATTCTTTGAATTTTATGTGAAAAAGTTCTCAATACCCTAGATTGGGGTATTGCATGTTTAGGTATTTTAACCATGTTTATGCATTCTATGCTTGTTTGCTTGAGTTAGGGATATTTTTTATGAATAGGGTTATTTTTCCATGCTAGGGATGTTTTTTCCCATGTTTGATTTGATATTAGTAGTTGGGTCTAGATTTTCCCATTTGGCTACTTTTTTTCCATGCCTAGTGCTGTTAGGATGGAGTGATATTATTTGAAATTCTTATATTATGCTTTATAGATATTACCCAAGTAGTAATTGTGGTTTACTTTGGCTGCTAAACATCGTTTGCACATGATTTCTTTACACAGGACTGTGGGAACCTAGTGTAGTGAGACCATAGGGGGAATTGACGTTGAGGGCTTCCCCAAAGTGTCTGTTATATTTATCACGCTGCGAGACCATAGGGGGGATTGACATTGAGTGCTACCTCAGAGTGTCTATAATTACCGTTACGAGAACACATGGGGAATTGACGTTGACTTCTTCCTCATAGTGTCTTTAGTTTATTGTTAAAATACTATAGAGGTAATTGATGGTGAGTTCTTCCTTAGAGAGTCTTTGTTTGCATGAGACCAAAGGGGTTAGACCGTGTGAGCTACCTGAGAGGTCGTTATATCCTTGTATAAGTTGAACCAAATGGGTTAGGCTCCTAGAACTTACCCAAAGGGTTACTTGAGATTGTTTGGTTGAACAAGAGGGGATAGGTTGTTAGAACTTTTCTTAGGGTTTCTTATTTTCGCTTGGTTGAATAATTGAAGAATGTAAATGCATGTAACTAAATATGTAGGACTATTTACTTTTGAGTACGTCCTTTTTCATTGCTTAATTTTTTCTTATTTCTTTCCATATATATTCACTGACTATTAGGCACAGATCTTTGGGTGGTTTCCTACTGGGATTTGTCTCACACCCAGTTTGGGTCTTGATTTTGGGCCCAAACAGATTATATTGTTGCAGGTATAGATAAGAGAAAGTGACCTTCTACTTCAGGTACTTGATTGCTGTGGAGTTGGAGATCATGGGACCAAGCTGAGGCTTACAATACTGTTGGAGTTGTTTACCTATTTTCCCTTTTTCACTTTGGTTTAGTACTATATTCCAGCATTGTGACTTGTTTGGATGCTTTCTAAGATACTTGTGACATGCATAATTATTGATATATATATATATATATATATATATATATTATGTAGTTGTTTATTTACTCAGTCTTCTGCTATTTACTATTGTATGGTATTATTATTACTTATACTACTATTATCTATTTATTTATATTGTGTTACTCTACCAATGAGGGAATAGTTTCTCTACCATCACACCCAAGGCCCTCGCAGCTAGTCGGCAGCCTCTGGTGTTCGAGGAAATGCGCTTGAAGCCATGTGACCAACTGGGTACGGGGCACCTCTAGGCGGCACCCAGAATCGGGACGTTATAGATCCCTCCCCCACCAAACTTTGTGAACACTGCATTCCCAATCTTTAATGGTTCAGAAGATCTAGAGTAACACTTAACACATTTCATTTCTTGTTGTGATCCTATGATGGGGACTCCTCACCAATAAGAAGAAGTAAAACTCAGATGATTTGTGCAGTCATTAAAGGGACCGAATTTTATCTCGTATAAAAGTTTTCAATCTTGATCAGTTACATGATGAGAAGATCTCCATCAGAAATTCCTTATTCAATTTAGATCAACACTACCGAAGAAAAAAAATTTTGATCTTACAAACTGAAAAAATGATAAAATGAAAGAGTTTTAGATTTCATTGCTTAGTGGAAAGGATTAACATATTCTTTAAAAATTTGGTACTCCCTCAGGAAGAGTTGCTACCAATTTGTGTGGAAAATCTGCGTAATGAGTTATGCACACCACCGATTTTTGTGAAATATAGAGGAGGGTTTTGAGACCTTGATTTAATTTCCCAATAGGTGGAGGATTACATTGTGGAAACTAAAGGTAAATCTCATTTAATTCCATCAGCTCTGGGAATAATTACAGGAAAAGAAAAGGCTACCAAATTTACACTCAAGAAAGCACCTGTACATGCTTCCACTTCAAAACCTTCATCATATCGAAGGGATCCACCTCTTGAGCATCACCAACAATGATTTCCTCGTTAAGATGATAAAAAAGATCAAAGGTAGATACAATTTGATGTGTTAAATAATGAAGTTTATTCTTTTTGGAAAGAACAGGTTCCTGATTACTTCATCTCAGCTTTGGAAAACAATTTGGTTTAGTTTATAAGGCTAAAGAAACCAAATAAAGAAGGAGATGAAGATATTACAAATTATTATCCTTTTCATCAAATGTTTGGGCATCCCATTTAGGAGTGTTTTATTTTCAAATAACTCTTCCAAAAAATGGTATACTCTGGACAAGTGAAATTGAAAAGTTTTTCATCCCAAGTAGCATGTGTTACTGCTACTGATCTAGAGGAAGAAGAGGAATGACAGGAAATAAAAGGTAAAAATGCGCAGATATATGATGATTGGATGACCAGGAAAATGATCAACTGAAATCATACCATTCTTTAAACACATTTGAAACAACCGATTTTGTCTTCTTCAACTTCTACCACAACAAAACCGCCTTCATCAAAGGATCATTCCTCTAAAGGTAAATCCTCAAAGAAGTGATGTGATCATGGGAGATCCCTTCAACAGGCTCAATAAGAATAAGGAGATTCTCCCACGCATTACAAGATCGTTCCTGGCATAATTATTTTGGAGGACCGATTAGAGGTTACACCATCATTATCTCAGAAAATATATAGACCTTGTCAGTATAATATACCAAAACCCAAAGTATTTACAGCTTCTATTCTGATATAGGGTACATCTACATTAGGAGCATAAAATTCCAAGGCACCTCCAAAACTACATCTCCATACTGGAAAAAACAGACCTCTAGAACAAAAAGTATGATGTTTTGAAATAGCTAGCCCAAGTACCAGCTAAGTTTTCAATCTTGGATGCCTTGAATCTGTCAAAATATATTCAAGAAGCACTTATTGAGGCTTTTTCAAGTCCTCAAGTTTTTGAAACCGAAGTTTATGCTACTAAGGTTTATCATATAGAGAATGATCCTACAGAATGTCATGAAGTTATATCATTTACAGATGAAAATGAAGATGATGTTGTACATGGACACATTAGGCCCTTGTATCAATCTGGAAAGGTCAATGATATAGACATCTGACAAGCCTTCATTGATAATCTCTCAGGAGACAACCTCATTTCTATTCATACACTTTGTCGATTGAGCCTCATTAAATCTGACATATCTCCTTCCACTTTAATGTTGAAATGTTATGACAAGAATGAGAAAGAACCTCTCGGCAATATTACACTCAGAACTCAATTTGGAGATCTTGTGTCTAATTCAGATTTTATGATTGTCTCTCTGGACACAACCTTTAACATTCTTCTTGGAAGGCCTTGGCTACATTAACAGGTAGTCATTCCTTCGTCATACCACTAATGTCTCAAGTATTGGTTCATTGGTCAAATCAAGAAATTGTATGGTGATAAGGATCCATTCAAAATGTGTGAATCTTATTATATTCAGGTATAATTTTATCACACAAAGGGAATGAGGTTCGTGACAAAAGAGGTAACCAGAATCAATACTCTGAATGGCCTAGAAAAGAACCCAAAAAACTAATTTAAACATTTGAGTATAGATTATGTGTTTATTATCAATCAAATTGAAAGGATAAAACCAAATCCAATAAATAATCCAATGACTTACATAATGTCAATTGTAGTAATCAGGCCTAACAACATGAGAGAAATTATTGATTTACCATGTAGTGGTGAAATCTTAAATAGATATGTCTTCATTTCATCCATCAAACTTCAAAAAGTATCTGCTTCATCAATAAGACTAGAAGAAGTTGTAACAATACTAGAGGAAGACAAGGATGTCGATTCCCATCCCATCATATCCTCTTCAATGCTCCAGGAAGACCCTTCATCATCAATAGGGTCAGAAATGGTTTCTTCTTCTTCAAGATGTTCAAATAATGACTCCTCCCCTAGATTTGAAAGTTTTGATTCATCACATAATATGAAAGTAGTAATGGAAGAATCTCAAAGAAATAAATATGGGTATAGAAGAAGATCCACGCCCCACTCTAATTAGTGCGGCCATGACTTATGAAGAGAAATAGATGTATAATTCATTTATAAAGCAACATTAAGATATATTTTCTTGGAAATATATAGAAGTTACATGACTTAATCCTGATGTAGCCACTCATCATTTGGGTTTTCCAGAAGAACATCGAGGATTCAAACAGGCAACAAGAACAACACACCTGACTCATGCCTCTAAAATTGAAGCTAAAGTCGATAAGATTATTAAGGTTAATTTTTTCAGAGAGGTTCGATATCCAAAGTGGATGGACAATATTTTCCTAGTGAAAAAGAAGAATGGGAAAATCATATTTTTCATTGATTTCAGAGATCTTAACCAGAATTTTCATAAAGATTAATTTCCCATTCCGATAATAGATCTTTTAATTGATGCAACAACTGGCTATGAAGATATTTCCTTCCTAGATGGCTACTCTAGGTACAATCAAATTCGAATGGACTAGAGGATGAAGAATCTATATACTTTATATCCCCTCAAGGTGTGTTTTGATATTAGGTAATTCCATTTGGCTTAAAGAATATAGGTGCAACGTATCAATGTGCCATGCCCCATATCTTCAAACCCTTTTTAGGTTAATTTGTTGAATATTATGTGGATGATTTGGTGGTTAAATACAGAAAACCTTATAATCACTTGTCTTATTTTGAGATCTTATTCAATAAACTTCAACAACATAGTTTGAAGATGAATCCCTTGAAATGTGCTTTTGGAGTAACCTCAGGAAAATTCCTCAGTTTCGTTGTACTTCATCATGTCATCGAAGTTGATCCTGAGAAGAAAAAAAGAAATCCTTGGAATGTCACCTCCTCAAAATTTGAAATAATTAAGAGGAATTCAAGGACACTTGGCCTATATTCAGTGCTTTATCACCAATTTGGCTGGAAATTGTTTACCCTTCACCATATTAATAAAGAAGAGAGTCACCTATCAATGGAATGAAGACTTCCAAGAGGTATTTGATACTATTAAGAAATATCTATTGATTCCACCAATATTAATGCCACCAATTGATGGAAGGGAACTTGTTCTCTATGTGATATATTTAGAGTGATCATTGGGTGACTTATTTTCCCAAAAGAACAATGCTGGGAATAAAAATAGCCTTTACTATCTTAGTCAAACTATGCTTGACACAGATAATCAATATTCAAGTATTGATAAGTGCTACATGGCATGAATCTTTGCAATTATAAAATTGAGGCACTACCTGCAACATCACGAGGTCCAATTGCTATCTCGTAATAACCTGCTCAAATTTATCCTTAGTCTTCCTATGCTTATAGGAAATTTGGAACAATGGGAAGTTATTTTGAAATAGTTTGATATATAGTATGTGCATTATAAGGAAATAAAAGACCAAAATTTGATAGATTTCCTTGTTGAACATCCATTTGCGGAAGACAAATCATTGAATACTGAACTTACTGATGAATAAGTCTTCTCTATTCAACATAATCCATAAACGTGGGAAATGTACTTTAATGGTGCCTCTAGAAGTCCAACAGGGAAGAGAATGGAAAACCATAAAATCAATAAATTTGGGTTAGGAATTGTACTTATATTCCCCGAAAAGGCAGTGTTTCCATGTTCCTTCTTATTGTCAGAAGGCGGAACCAACAATGAGGAAGAATATCAAGATCACATCATAGGCCTGGAATTTCCACTCTAGGTACAAGTGAACCACATAAAAGTGAAAGGTGATTCAGATTTGGTAATCAAACAAATAAATGGGTATTATGCTATCAGAAAAGAAGAGTTAATCCCTTTGTGTGATTATGTTAGAGGATTAATGAATGAATTTTGCTTAGATCCAACATTGTATTATGTCCTGTGATCACAAAAATTCCCAAGATGATGCATTGGATAATGCAGCCACAACCCTAGAAGATCCAAATTGGGATGAGGTAATTATCAATATTTCCCATTGTCGTGTGGTTTCACCTTTCGTTCAAACTAGAATTGGGAAAATTAATGAAATCAGCCCTATTTATGAACTATAGGATCATACCACGGGATGGATGACACCTATCATGGAATACCTTTAAAATGGAGTAATTCCACTTCATAGAGATGAAAAATAACAGATTCGACAATGAGTGGACAATTTTACTCTTCATGATAGTCTAGATAACCAAAAGATCCTCTACAAATGATTATTTGATGGAATCCTCTTCAAGTGTATTGACGAAGAAGAAACTACAGCTATCATGAAAGAAGTAAATACAAGAGCTTGTGGTTCTCACCATTCTGGGAATAGGCTTTCTGATCAAATATGAAGGCTAGGATAATTTTGGCCTTCAATGATGCTGGATTTCATAGATTTAACCAAGAAATGTCATCCCTTCCAAGTGCATTCCAACTTCATTCATCAACCCCCAAAGTTGTTACATACAACTAAATACTTCTGGTCATTTTCCACATGTGGAATGGATGTAGTAGGACCTTATCCTCTAGCTATGGATAAGCAGTTCAAGTATATTCTTACTACTAATGATTTCTTCTCTAAATGGGATGAGTCAATACCTCTCAAAGAAGTCAGATCCAAAATCAGTGTTAGTTTTTTCAAAACTAACATCATCACCAGATTTGGTGTCCCTCATACTATATTAATAGAAAATGGAACCAATTTATGTTCTGTTGAGTTAAAAAAGTTATATCAGGAGCACAATATCAAATACAACCATTAATCTCACTTTCATATAGTATCCAATGGATAGATCGAGGATTTCAATAAGACCCTATCAAATATACTCTAAAATATGGTGGATGAAGATAAGAAATCTTAGTGAGATAAACTTTTGCATTTTTCTGGGCTTATCGGACCACTACCTGTACGACCACTTAGGCAACTCCATAATCAATAATGCACATCACAAAAGTACTTTTTCCAATTGAAATTCAATTTACTTAACTTCAAGTTGCAATATGTGATCAGTTGTATACATATGAAAAGTCTCAGAAATGATTTGATGAGCTGGAACGATTATATGAAAAGTGATTGCATACTTTTCATCATTTAGAATTATATTAGAATAGAATAGTGCGAGATTTTAACAAAAAAGTTCACATCCATTCATTTCTTGAAGGAGAATTGGTATTGGTCCTTAGGAATCCAATGATACTAGGAAAGAAACCAACAAAGATTGTTCCAAAGTGGGAAGGACCTTATTCCATACATAAGGTCTACTCAAATAGAGCTTATTCCATAATCTCAATGGATGGAGAGATTATACAACTCCAACCAATACAAGATTCTTGAATAAATACTTTGTGTAACTGCACATAATTCCCTCGCTGCATGAATCTAAACAGCACAACACAAATTTTTAGTTGCAAGACATTAAACTGCCTAACAACCATAAGCGTCCATGCTACATGACGATAAAATGCATAGAATCTTTTTCTATGTCACGTGACATTAAACTGCACGACATCATTTTTCCTCATTACATGACAATTAAACTACATGGTTAACGTCTTCTCTATTTTATATTAAGCGCTTCCATATGCAAACATCATTGATATCATTTCTACTCTTTATTGGCACATGAGTTCCATTCCTCCCAATGTCTGAATCATATCTGCATAGGGGCCTCATTTTAATAACTACATGTGGGTTGATTCTCATTTATGAGATACGTAGAGATGCTTGGATCTCCAATATTGGGCCCAGCCACAAGCACAAATAAATTTATTTACCTTTTCTCTTCCTTTATATGAATCATATCTATACAGAGTGTTCTTTTGAGATACATGGTTTTATCTTCATACCATTTTGTGTCTTAAGTTTAAAACATTCCTCCAGAATGTGTTAAAATCCCCCATATCCCACATCAAACTCTATTGGTGTGGGAAATTAATGTTCAAGAACTATGTTTGGCTTGATTCTCATTTTAATGGGATACATAGAGATACCTAGATCTCCAATATTGGGCATAGCCATGATAAACCCCCCCTTCATTCCCTATGTATAAATCAAACCTACATAGGTAATGTTCAAAGAACTACATATGGATTGATTCTCATCCATATGAGATACGTAGTGAAACCTAAGTTTAATTCCCTGGTCCAACCACAATATTCCCTTTTCTTGTTGGGTTTACCATTTTTTCATAGTTCTTTGGAACATGTTTTCTAGTTTAGGAATAACTGCTTCTAGGAGGTTTCCATTGGATTTATTCATGGAACTAGAAACATCCAATAGTTCTTTATCTGAAAGGGACCTACTTTCTAAAGGCACACATTGGTTAAGTTTGAACTTACAATACTTAATATAAGGCCCCAGCCTTAAACCTTACTTAATCTTGAGTTATTACAAGATTAAACATTGAGGATCTTTTCAGGTTTAGAGTTTTAGAGAATTAGATCATGAAACTTGCATTACATTCCACATTTAAACAAAGTGGTTACATAAAAGACAGTATTCATTCTTCCCATCATGGAAACATATTTAAAATATAACACGGATTCTTTCTTGACACATCCTTGACACTATCATCACATCATGTACCTTTCCCTTGACCTGTGAAAAACATTTCAAAAACTTGGGATGAGCATAAAAAGCTCAGTAAGGGTTATAAAATATATAGAAAGGAAACATGAGTTCATATATACATGAGAATGAAATCATACTTTACCCATAAAACATAGGCACTTTAACATACCTCATCAAACCATGAATAATTCATAGAAAACATAAGACATAAAGGTAACTTGAGGCATTCATAACATTTTTATGTAGGGAGTAACCCTCTTGGTTACGTTTGGAATACCCATCATAGTATATTCCCTAAATCTCTTCGGACAAACCTTAACGTTTCACTCCTTCGCATTACCCAATGCATTGGAGAGCTATATCGGGCTCACCCGCCCTTAGTTTATCACGGAACCACCCGTTTTCATAACAATGCCCAAGAACCATAACATAAATGTACCGCATAAAACATGCATAAAGGAAACATAACATTTCCACATTTCAATCAAAATATAACATTTTAGTATATTGAAATAATGAATACATTCAAAAAGAAACCATTTCCAAAACCATTTAAAACCTTTAATAAAGATATTTTTGAATAAAAGTGTCCCATAACACCTTGAAACTTAAAATTTTAAACCATTAATATCCATATAAATAAATCCTTAAAACCATTTTGAAAACATGGATATTAATAAGAACAAATAATTAAAACATTTAAAACGATATT
Organism: Viscum album; assembly: GCA_963277665.1. Taxonomy (NCBI): domain Eukaryota; kingdom Viridiplantae; phylum Streptophyta; class Magnoliopsida; order Santalales; family Viscaceae; genus Viscum; species Viscum album. The sequence continues at coordinate 715,442,807 of OY728137.1, read as the reverse complement.
TTGGTTAAAGGGGTTTTACCAAAATTAGAGACACTTGAATAAAATAATTGAGGAATAACATTTAGTCAGAACTTTATAATATCATGAGAATAAATGGATTCATGATATAATAATCCAAAGGACAGTATATACACCATATAAGAGTGAATTGGTGCATAACAATAATGAACCCTCAATAGAAATGTCAAATGTGACGAAATCCCTTATAAAGAAGGTATCCTTAAATTAAGGACAAATCAATCTCAAAAATATGTGTGAAAAATATAAATACACCCAATATAAGTGGATATTAAGTGTAAAACAATAAAAGGACATTCAAATATATTCAATGGATGACATATTCAATGACTACATGTTGAACCCAAAGAAATCGAAATTGGGTTAAAAAGTTCCCTTGACAGCCTAACGACATCACATCAAAATGAGTTGATGAGAGATAAAAAGTGTATCTCATCACTTGGACATAAAATTTACATCAATAAGGATATATGAGAACATATCCCAACATAACAATATGTAAATTAAAAGACCCAACAAAAGAAGTCTTTTAAAAAAGAGGAGGGTGAAAGGTTCCCTTACCGACTTGGGTATCTTTCAAAACATACACCCCATGAAAGAAGGAAAATAGATCATTGATGTAAATACTCATAAACGAAAGTATATTACACAAAGAGTAGAATAATGGGCAGTACATACACCACCCAATGGAATTTGTGGAAAATGTAGCATAAATATCACGGGAATAAAAGTGAGATGAAAAATCCCTTACGAAAACTCGGCAGCCTAACGACGCCACATAAAACTTCCGAATATGGATTGATGAGATCAAATAGGGTATCTCATCACATTACAATAAAATTTACAGAAATAGGAATATAAAAGAACATCCCCCAACATTACAAATAGGAGCTTAAAAGAAGTGACACAAAGGAGAGTACTTAAAAAGAAAGAGAGAGGTTAGATCTCTTACGAAAATTCGGCAGCCTAACGGCGCCACTCAAAACTTCCAAAATGGATTGATGAGAGATAATAGGGTCTCTAATCACATGAACATAAAAATTACAGTAATTGTAATATAAAAGATCATCCCAATAACAAGAAATATGAGCTTTAAAAGGAATGACATAAAAGTGTGTACTTAAAAAGAAAGAGAGGAGTAGGATCCCTTACCTCGGGTCCGACTTGACTCGATCGTTCCTTAATCTCATGAATAATAAACTTGAGTTAATTTATAATTCCTTAAGAACCTTTTTCAAGTTCATTATTACTTTTATACCACTTATTACCATGTCATAAACATTATTTAATCATTTAAGTTAATAATATTTGTTTTGCCGATATTTGGTTCTTAAGTCGAAAGTGGACTTCTTACAATTACATGTTGTTCATGTGGCCAAATGTTTATTATATCCATAATTGTATTCATTATGTAGATATCATATATGTCATATATATCCAGTACATTCATTCATTTATAACATTACATAATCATTTAGAGGTAAGAAATGAAATGCACCGTTCATGGAGACGGTAAGCCGTACGTACGCATGAACGCTACTTTCATTTCTATTTCGTATTTTATAGAATGGAATAATAATGATATAAATGTATATTATAATTCCAGTATAATATAATATATAATATCATATTTCCATCCTTTATACATCCCACATATGGTATTTAACGAATCAAATCACTTTGAGGGGGCGGTAGTCCACACTTCCTTAAATGAAGATATCGCGTATACCCATAATGGAAGCCATAAAGGTAGGACAAAAATGAAAAATACAGAAGCATAAATAAAACATAAACATATTATATATCATATATAAAAATAGTGACATCATAATGGCCACCATTGAAGGTGTTAAATGAGTATTGAACAATCATCGTTTCGGGAGGCAGAATTTCACCATCCACGGAAACCGTATGTTCTTTAACCATTTGATGTAGTTGTGTGAGAGTTTAGCTCGAATAAATCTTATAAAAACATCCTAGTATATTGAAGATACTTGTGTTGTTACAAAATAAGTAAATAAAAAGAGTTTAGGGGGTTGGAGAAGCAAGATAAAACAAATGAACATGATAGAATGAATTACCTTTAAAAGTGTAACTCCTTTTGATTTGATCCTAAAGGCTTCCTTTGAAAGGATTCTGCCCAAAGGGAATCCTCTAGGATGAGGAGAGGGATGTGGAGAGAGTAAATGGGCAGGGGTTGTCCGAGCCAAAGGCTTTAGGAGTGTGTTAAATGAGGTAGAGGTGGGGGCCTTTTATAAGAGGAGAGGAGGGGCACTTTTGGAAAGTAAAGAAATATTACTTTATTTGAAAATGTGTTTCGGTTTCAAAAGGTCCCACATTGATATAATTCGTGGATAAGGTGATAAGGCTTAGAAATACACTCATCCAATAAGTTTTGGACATGTGTAGTTCATAGAGTTTACATTATCTTTCCATTTTATTTAAATCGTCAAATAATGATGTCATCGCTGCATCATTATTATGTCATAAATAATTTAATTTATGTAATGTCTAAAAATTATAAAAAAAATACTATGATGTAGGAAATCTTTTTATATTTCCAATGAATATTTATAATCAAAAATATGACTTGAATAACCCCACTTAAAAATTGTTTTAGTAAAACATATCATGTTTGTGTCAATTTTACTTTTACATTAAATAAAATGTTATTTATGTCATTTCCCAACCAAAGTGGATCAATGGGGTCCCCAAGTTGACCCATGGCTTGTCTTGGTAGGCCATGATACAACCAATAGGTTTAGGACAAGTGTCATGGTGTTTTCACATTCTTATAATATCATTTTTACCTTAAACTACACTAATTACCTCTAATCGCGATAAAAAACTTAATAAGTTACTATTCACCAAAAAATTATTTTAATCTCATTGAACCACATTTTACTTCTTAATGACAACCATGTATGTCGGATTTTTGAAAATAAAAACACAATGATGGAAAAATTTCATTTAAACGGAAAATCAGTTTTTATAAGTACCACTTAGTGGTTTCACTATTCATCAAAAATTGAAGTTTTTCAGAAAAATCCCAAAAATTCACCCTAAGCTATATTTGATATTCTGAATTCAAAAATTAAGTCCGTTTTACAAAGTTCAAAACATATAAGTCACATTAATTAATTTAATAATTAATTCCCGCTGTCATGACAAATAGCGTGTTTTATGAGACAATAAGTATCAAAAGATTGACACTAGTTTAAGTCTGATTTCAAAGTGAAATTGATTCCAACGACCACTATTGGATTTAATGGTAAAAATATTTTCTAATTTCACTTTAAAACCAATTCAAAATAAAATCTAATCATATAAATAAATTATATTAAAAAGTGGTTTTGAATTAAAATACAACATTTTACACTATTCATTAAAAAAATGAACTTTTTCGGAAAGATACCAAAAATTTACACAAAGTAAATTTTGATGTCCCGATTCTTAATAAGAGTTTTATTTTGTCCAAAATAATGTTTAAGAGTGAACAAAACTATATTTAATGACGGTTCTCCATCAAAAGGTGATAAGTGAACCTTTATTGAAAACTAGGGCATGTACGCCTAAAATTGAATTCTTTCCGTATTTTAAGCCTTTATCTTTTATTGTACAAATGTAAAAATATTTAAGAACATATATAATCATATTTTAGTTATTTCTATCCATTCCCGCCATTACAACGGCTACATGTTAACTACCATTTAAAATAATATTATTTTATTATTAGAGTGCAACGTAAGATTCCCAAGAAACTCGTTGTTGCGTGTTGGGTACGCCATCGAGCATAGCGTCCCCTTTAAAGTCATATTAATATTTTATTCACAAATATGGATAAATATGAAAATGTCACATCCCTTATTTACCTGGGGTGTTACATCCTTCCCCCCTTTTGGGAATTGCGTCCTCGTAATTTTAAAATTGCGCTTGGAAACATCCTTGAACGTCCCACATCGGAACAAGAGTCGGTAAAACAATCTCTTTAAAATAAAGAAAGATAAGCACATAGGTCACCCGAGTTAACCCATACTAGGATTCCAAGTATGAAAATATGGACATGGAGGAGAAAACATAGGGTCATGTTCTGATGGAGAGTGATATAAAACATGTTTAGGAGAAAGTTAACAATAAGAAAATCACAAACTTGTGATGGGTTAAACGGTGTTGGGTTCCCCAGTAGGAAAAGTTAATAGACAACATTTTTGTATTAAGTTACTTTTTATTGAGGAATTTATTCATAAGGAAGCATAATCACTTATCATGTTGACTTTCAACTTTTACTAGATTCCTTAGTCAAACTCATATTTTTTCCAAAAGACGAGTATTTAGGGAGACTTTTTCGCATTAAGAGTACTATAATCAACTTCTAGAGAATCACCTAATCCCCAAAAGAGAACTATATACATCCCATGTATTTTGGATTTAACCAAAACCAAAACCAAAAAGGTTAGTACAAGATCAGATAATCCAGAAAAGGATAACCCCTTATAAAAAGAAAATCTATTCTTAATCTCCAAAATTTGTCCAACAAAACCCAAAGTTCAACGAGGACCATCCGATAAACAATTTTTCCATAAAATTCTTCAAATTAAACCAATATAAGATTGAAACCCAAATATTTGAAGGATTTAGTCACATAGTATTCCAAGTTAAATCGTAACATTTATCTCCAAACAACATCAGTTGCTCCTAAAGTCTCACATTGAAAAGTAATTATCCTAATCACATATCCTCCAAAATCAACTTACTCTTAATTCATAAAATCATATAACTAAAAAGAATCAGTCAAACTAACCAGGGACTTCACATAGTCCAGTGGTAGGCGATAAATACCAGTCGCACTTTGGTTGTGGGTTCGATTCCCGCAGCATTGTCCGACGCGACGGGTTGTCACACGGTCTGCGTGTTGTCCTTTTTCCAAAACTATATAATTCTCAAATCATTACCCAAAAAGGGATAAAATCATCAAAAATAACCATAACAAAATTTAACCTCAATTTTATCTCATGCCTTTCACTTCAATCATAACATATGGTAACCCATAATTACCTCAAAAGTAAGGATCATATAAACCCAAATGGTTCTTTATAACTATGTCCACAAAAGAAAAGATAACTATTACTTGAATAAAATTTTCCTATATTAAACATCAGGGTTACACATAATATAAAAAGTCTTCTAATGTAACCCCATCATCAAAAGAGACTTAATACTCTTAAGAATTTCACCCTAACTCTTGAAGCCCTTATATGTTGACATATTACTCATTCAACATTCTTCATGATCCATTATCCATTCCTTTCCAACTTATTCCGAAATACCTCTTTCCTACAAAAAAAATCATGAATCATATCCTAAGATTCCAAAATAAGAAAACAATAGTCATGAAATAGTACATACCTTTGATTGGTCATTGTCAGTTTCTTCATCCTCAATCGGAATGACATTAGGTATTGGTAAACGAATATTGGTACGCTCTTGGTGACCCCATTCACGAAACTTCTTCATAGGACATGTGTTTTCATAATGACCATGCACACCACATTTAAAACATTCAATTGATCCCTCAGAAAGAACTTCTTTCCCTTTCCTCGAGTCAACTGGATTCTTCCTTTTTCCATGGCAGGTTCTTGCTTTATGACCTTCATTTCCACATCTATAGAATATTTCTGTCCCATTGAAACATTTTCCTAGGTGTTTCTTTCCACATCTTTGACACATAGGTTTTTTAACACACTTACCTTTATGATTATTACCTGTACTTCCGTAGGGATTTGTTTCTTGCATATATGACGTCTTAGAGAAATATCCAAGGTTTAGGTGGTCAATCATGACTCCCGATAGTTGGTTGAGGATAATCACAAGAGTTCTCATTGCAGCTCCCATATCATTTAGTTGCTTGCTCAAAAAACTGTCACAGTTTCCTTCACATCCACTGTTACTTTGGTGCCTTCTAGATCCAGCCATTTACTAAAACCAAAAAGGTCAGTGTGAGTATATCAAAAAAACCATCATGTACTAATGAGTAAGATAAACAATAAGATATACTTACTCATTCACTTTATCTAAAACTAGGACTCTTTCTGAAATCCTAACCATTATGGTAATGCCACTTATGCTTAAAGAATACCCTAACCTCTAAAGTTATCTAAACCGACCTCTGATACCAACTATAAGGCCCCAGCCTTAAACCTTACTTAATCTTGAGTTATTACAAGATTAAACATTGAGGATCTTTTCAGGTTTAGAGTTTTAGAGAATTAGATCATGAAACTTGCATTACATTCCACATTTAAACAAATTGGTTACATAAAAGACAGCATTCATTCTTCCCATCACGGAAACATATTTAAAATATAACACGGATTCTTTCTTGACACATCCTTGACACTATCATCACATCATGTACCTTTCCCTTGACCTGTGAAAAACATTTCAAAAACTTGGGATGAGCATAAAAAGCTCAGTAAGGGTTATAAAATATATGGAAAGGAAACATGAGTTCATATATACATGAGAATGAAATCATACTTTACCCATAAAACATAGGCACTTTAACATACCTCATCAAACCATGAATAAATCATAGAAAACATAAGACATAAAGGTAACTTGAGGCATTCATAACATTCTTACGTAGGTATTAACTCTCTTGGTTACGTTTGGAATACCCATCATAGTATATTCCCTAAATCTCTTCGGAGAAACATTAACTTTTCACTCCTTCGCGTTACCCAATGCATTGGAGAGCTATATCGGGCTCACCCGCCCTTAGTTTATCACGGAACAACCCATTTTCATAACAATTCCCAAGAACCATAACATAAATGTACCGCATAAAACATGCATAAAGGAAACATAACATTTCCACATTTCAATCAAAATATAACATTTTAGTATATTGAAATAATGAATACATTCAAAAAGAAACCATTTCCAAAACCATTTAAAACATTTAATAAAGAGATTTTTGAATCAAAGTGTCCCATACCACCTTGAAGCTTAAAATTTTAAACCATTAATATCCATATAAATAAATCCTTAAAACCATTTTGAAAACATGGATATTAATAAGAACAAATAATTAAAACATTTAAAACGATATTTTGGTTAAAGGGGTTTTACCAAAATTAGAGACACTTGAATAAAATAATTGAGGAATAACATTTAGTCAGAACTTTATAATATCATGAGAATAAATGGATTCATGATATAATAATCCAAAGGACAGTATATACACCATATAAGAGTGAATTGGTGCATAACAATAATGAACCCTCAATAGAAATGTCAAATGTGACGAAATCCCTTATAAAGAAGGTATCCTTAAATTAAGGACAAATCAATCTCAAAAATATGTGTGACAAATATAAATACACCCAATATAAGTGGATATTAAGTGTAAAACAATAAAAGGACATTCACATATATTCAATGGATGACATATTCAATGACTACATGTTGAACCCAAAGAAATCGAAATTGGGTTAAAAAGTTCCCTTGACAGCCTAACGACATCACATCAAAATGAGTTGATGAGAGATAAAAAGTGTATATCATCACTTGGACATAAAATTTACATCAATAAGGATATATGAGAACATATCCCAACATAACAATATGTAAATTAAAAGACCCAACAAAAGAAGTCTTTTAAAAAAGAGGAGGGTGAAAGGTTCCCTTACCGACTTGGGTATCTTTCAAAACAAACACCCCATGAAAGAAGGACAATAGATCATTGATGTAAATACTCATAAACGAAATTATATTACACAAAGAGTAGAATAATGGTCAGTACATACACCACCCAATGGAAGTTGTGGCAAATGTAGCATAAATCTCACGGGAATAAAAGTGAGATGAAAAATCCCTTACGAAAACTCGGCAGCCTAACGACGCCACATAAAACTTCCGAATATGGATTGATGAGATCAAATAGGGTATCTCATCACATTACAATAAAATGTAAAGCAAGAGGAATATAAAAGAACATCCCCCAAAATTACAAAGAGGAGCTTAAAAGAAGTGACACAAAGGAGAGTACTTAAAAAGAAAGAGAGAGGTTAGATCTCTTACGAAAATTCGGTAGCCTAACGGCGCCACTCAAAACTTCCAAAATGGATTGATGAGAGATAATAGGGTCTCTCATCACATGAAAATAAAAATTACAGTAATTGTAATATAAAAGATCATCCCAATAACAAGAAATATGAGCTTTAAAAGGAATGACATAAAAGTGTGTACTTAAAAAGAAAGAGAGGAGTAGGATCCCTTACCTCGGGTCCGACTTGACTCGATCGTTCCTTAATATCCTGAATAATAAACTTGAGTTAATTTCTAATTCCTTAAGAACCTTTTTCAAGTTCATTATTACTTTTATACCACTTATTACCATGTCATAAACATTATGTAATCATTTAAGTTAATAATATTTGTTTTGCCGATATTTGGTTCTTAAGTCGAAAGTGGACTTCTTACAATTACATGTTGTTCATGTGGCCAAATGTTTATTATATCCAGAATTGTATTCATTATGTAGATATAATATATGTAATATATATCCAGTACATGAATGCATTTATAACATTACATAATCATTTAGAGGTAAGAAATGAAATGCACCGTTCATGGAGACGGTAAGCCGTACGTACGCATGAACGCTACTTTCATTTCTATTTCGTATTTTATAGAATGGAATAATAATGATATAAAGGTATATTATAATTCCAGTATAATATAATATATAATATCATATTTCCATCCTTTATACATCCCACATATGGTATTTAACGAATCAAATCACTTTGAGGGGGCGGTAGTCTGCACTTCCTTAAATGAAGATATCACGTATACCCATAATGGAAGCCATAAAGGTAAGACAAAAATGAAAAATACAGAAGCATAAATAAAACATAAACATATTATATATCATATATAAAAATAGTGACATCATAATGGCCACCTTTGAAGGTGTTAAATGAGTATTGAACAATCATCGTTTCGGGAGGCAGAATTTCACCATCCACGGAAACCGTATGTTCTTTAACCATTTAATGTAGTTGTGTGAGAGTGTATCTCGAATAAATCTTATAAAAACATCCTAGTATATTTAATATACTGGTTTTGTTACAAAAGAAGTAAATAAAAAGAGTTTAGGGGGTTGGAGAAGCAAGATAAAACAAATGAACATGAGAGAATGAATTACCTTTAAAAGTGTAACTCCTTTTGATTTGAGCCTAAAGGCTTCCTTTTAAAGGATTCTGCCCAAAGGGAATCCTCTAGGATGAGGATAGGGATGTGGAGAGAGTAAATGGGCAGGGGTTGTCCGAGCCAAAGGCTTTAGGAGTGTGTTAAATGAGGTAGAGGTGGGGGCCTTTTATAAGAGGAGAGGAGGGGCACTTTTGGAAAGTAAAGAAATATTACTTTATTTGAAAATGTGTTTCGGTTTCAAAAGGTCCCACATTGATATAATTCGTGGATAAGGTGATAAGGTTTCGAAATACACTCATCCAATAAGTTTTGGACATGTTTAGTTCATAGATTTTACATTATCTTTCCATTTTATTTGAATCGTCAAATAATGATGTCATCGCTGCATCATTATTATGTCATAAATAATTTAATTTATGTAATGTCTAAAAATTATAAAAAAAATACTATGATGTATGAAATCTTTTTATCTTTCCAATGAATATTTATAATAAAAAAGATGACTTGTATAACCCCACTTAAATTTTTTTTTAGTAAAACATATCATGTTTGTGTCAATTTTACTTTTACATTAAATAAAATGTTATTTATGTCATTTCCCAACAAAAGTGGATCAATGGGGTCCCCAAGTTGACCCATGGCTTGTCTTGGTCGGCCATGATACAACAAATAGGTGTAGGACATGTGTCATGGTGTTTTCACATTCTTATAATATCATTTTTACCTTAAACTACACTAATTACCTCTAATCGCGATAAAAAACTTAATAAGTTACTATTCACCAAAAAATTATTTTAATCTCATTGAACCACATTTTACTTTTTAATGACAACCATGTATGTCGGATTTTTGAAAATCAAAACACAATGATGGCAAAATTTCATTTAAACGGAAAATCAGTTTTTATAAGTACCACTTAGTGGTTTCACTATTCATCAAAAATTGATGTTTTTCAGAAAAATCCCAAAAATTCACCCTAAGCTATATTTGATATTCTGAATTCAAAAATGAAGTCCGTTTTACAAAGTTGAAAACATATAAGTCACATTAATTAATTTAATAATTAATTCCCGCTGTCATGACAAATAGCGTGTTTTATGAAACAATAAGTATCAAAAGATTGACACTAGTTTAAGTCTGATTTCAAAGTGAAATTGATTCCAACGACCACTATTGGATTTAATGGTAAAAATATTTTCTAATTTCACTTTAAAACCAATTCAAAATATAATATAATCATATAAATAAATTAGATTAAAAAGTGGTTTTGAATTAAAATACAACATTTTACACTATTCATTAAAAAAAATGAACTTTATCGGAAAGATACCAAAAATTTACACAAAGTAAATTTTGATGTCCCGATTCTTAATAAGATTTTTATTTGGTCCAAAAGAATGTTTAAGAGTGAACAAAACTATATTTAATGACGGTTCTCCATCAAAAGGTGATAAGTGAACCTTTAGTGAAAACTAGGGCATGCACGCCTAAAATTGAATTCTTTCCGTATTTTAAGCCTTTATCTTTTATTGTACAAATGTAAAAATATTTAAGAACATATATAATCATATTTTAGTTATTTATATCCATTCCCGCCATTACAACGGCTACATATTAACTACCATTTAAAATAATATTATTTTATTATTAGAGTGCAACGTAAGATTCCCAAGAAACTCGTTGTTGCGTGTTGGGTACGCCATCGAGCATAGCGTCCCCTTTAAAGTCATATTAATATTTTATTCACAAATATGGATAAATATGAAAATTTCACATCCCTTATTTACCTGGGGTGTTACACTTAAGAACATGCATTGGTCGAGAGAATGAGACGTCGGACTCATCACACCCTTTTGGGGGTAATTATTTTCTACTTCAAGACTATCTTTATAGCTTTGATATTTTTCCATGAATCCTTATTAATTCACAAATTATAACATATGCTACCCTTGGAATTTGCAATCAATTATTTTCATGTGTGAAATTTATAATCATCCATATTTATTCAAGGTTCTTCATTAATGGAGATATCTGTATGTATTCGAGGTTATCCATCAATGGTATCCTATGATATACTATTTAGATATTCTTTTAATCATCGTTATGATGATACTAGTTTTTAATCCACTCAGTGTGGGCACTCTGGAATTTTTTGTCATCCAGGGAGACAAAGGTTTGTTTTGATATTGGGATCATACCCATAAAATGGGCTACCAACGTATCCTTGTGAAAGGAATCAGAACCCTTGTAGTTCGGTGCTACTTAATGGGACAAAACATACCTTTTTTTGTCATGTGATAGGGACCTAAATATACAGTTTAATGTCTTGTGTTAAGGACATATAAGAGAAAGGTGCTTAGTCAAGGTTTGGTGAGGGTCTTATTCCTAAGCAGCCTAAGGAACTTGGAAAGAATATGGGTTTCCAAGTAAGATTAGACCATGTTGGGAATATAACCCAAGGAGAATAGGTTTGATTTGAAGTGTTGGGTTTGAACCTCAAGGAGGATTTCTACATATCCCATTTGTATGGGAATCAAAGCCCACATAGTTTAATGAGTCTCATAGGAGAGTGTAGTCCTTTTAGATAAATGAGTTTGGGATTACTTCCTGAAATGGATTCCTTGATAATTTGGGGGTTTAATTTGGGGATTATTTCTAAGGAGGATGCCCAGATTAAGGGAATTAGGGTTGGATTTCTGAAGAGGATATCCAGTGAGCTCGGGCCCTAAGAAGGCTTCCTATGTATCCCAATTATGGTGGGAATCAATGTTCTTATAGTTTATTCACCTTGTGTGTTTGTGAAAATGTTGTAATAATCAATAATATCTAAGCCCGTGCGAGTCATGATCAGTGTGAGAAAAAGGTGGATATGAAAAATTCAACAAACACACCCACACTTTTCCTCCTCCACTGGTGGAAGAGGACACACCTACGATGACGACGATGGATGAGGGAAACCATCCTAGTGTAAGTCCATAAACTTTCAAGTTGGAGGTTGTAGTCTTTCTACTCTCTACTTCCTTCACCTTCAATCCTTCCTTACATTGAACCCTTGTATAATATAAAGTGAATAGAGGGAAGTCTCATTTCCTCGCCCTCTTCACTGGTCACCTCGCCCTCGTCCACCATCTCCATCGTAGGCACGTCCTCTTCCACCATCGGAGGAGGAAAAGTGTGGCTGTGTTTGTTGAATCTTTTATATCCTCTTGTCTCTCACACCGAGCATGACTCACATGGATTAGATATTCGTGATGATTACAACATTTTCACAAACACCCATGGTGAATGAACTATGAGAACATTGATTCCCACCATAATTGGGATACATAGGAAGACTTCTCAGGGGCTGAGCTCACTGGATATCCTCTTCAGAAATCCAATCCTAATTCCCTTAATTTGAGCATCCTCCTTAGGAATAATCCCCAAATTAAACCCCCAAATTATCAAGTCATCCTTTTTAGGAAGTAATCCCAAACTCATTTCTCTCAAAGGACTACAATCTTCTATGAGACTCATCAAACTACATTGAATTTGATTTCCATTCAAATGAGATATGTAGAAAGCCTCCTTGAGGTTCAAACCCAACACTTCAAATCAAACCTGTTCTCCTTGGGCCATATTCCCAATAGGGTATAATCTTACATGGAAACCTATATTCTTTCCAAGTTCCTTGGGCCACTTAGGAATAAATTCCACACCAAACCTTGACTAAAAACCTTTATCATATATTTTCTTAACATATGACATTAAACTCTATAGTTAGGTCCTTATCACATGAACTTAAAAGGTATGATGAGTCCCATTAAGTGGCCCCGAACTATGAGGGTTCTGATTCCTTTCACAAGGATACGTAGGTAGTCCATTTCATGGAAACAATCCCAATATCAAACAAACCTTAGTCTCCTTGGATGAAAATAAATTCTAGAGTGCCCCATTGAGTGGATTAAAAACTAGTATCATCATAACTATGATTAAAAGAATCTCTAAATAGTATATGAGAGGATACCATTGATGGAGAACCCCAAATACATATGTATATCTCCATTAATGAATAACCTCAAATATATACAGATGATTCTAAATTTCACACATGCTAATAATTGATTGAAAATTCCAATGGAAACCTATGTTATACTTGGTGAATTTTATAAGGATTCATGATAATATCTCAAATCTATAAAGAGAGTCCCATAGTATAGAATAATTCCCTATAAAAGGGTGTGATAAGTCTAACCTCTCATCCTCTTGACCAATGTATATTATTAAGTATCATATGTTCAAACTTAACAAATGTATGCCTTTGAAAAGTAGGTCCCTTTTGGATAAAGAACTTTTTAATGTTTCTAGTTCCATGAATAAATCCAATGGAAACCACCTCAAAGAAGAGATTCCTAAACTATAACACACGTGGGAGTCACCTATCAATGGACTGAAGACTGTAAAGAGACATTTGATACCCTCAAGAAATATCTCTTGAATCCATTAGTATTAATTCCACCTGTTGAAGGAAGGCCACTTATTCTCTATGTGATAGCTCTCGAGTGATCACTGAGTGCCTTATTTTCCCAAAAGAATGATGCTGTGAATGAAAACAACCTTTAATATCTCAGTCAAACTATGCTTAACACAGAGACTCAATATTCAAGTATCGAGAAGTGTTTCCTGGCATTAATCTTTGCAGTTCTGAAATTGAGGCACTAACTACAACATCACGAGGTCCAATTGGTGTCTTTCAATAAACCACTCAAATTTATCCTTAGTCGTCCTATGCTTACAAAATGTTTTTCATAGTGGGCCGTTATTTTTGCAACAGTTTGATATACAGTTTGTGCCTCAGAAGGTAATAAAAGGCCATGATTTGGAAGATTTTCTTGCTGAACATCCATATATAGAAGATACATCATTGAATATTGAACTTCCTGATGAAGAGGTCTTCTCTATACAATATAATCCTTAAATGTGGGAAATATACTTTGATGATGTCTCCATAAGTCCAACATAGATGAGAATGGAAAAAACTAAACTCAATAAAGTTGGGTTAGGAATTGTAATTATCGCCCCAAAAAAGGTAGTGTTGCCATATTCCTTCTTGTTTTCAGAAGGTGAAACCAAAAATGAGGCAGAATATCAAGCTCTCATCGTAGGCCTGGAATTGGAACTCGAAGCACAAGTGAACCACCTGAAACCGAAAGGTGATTCAGAGTTGGTAATCAAACAAATCAATGAGAATTATTCTATTAGAAAAGAAGAGTTAATCCATTTGTGTGATTTTATCATAGGGTTAATGGATGAATTTCCCTCAAATCCAACATTGTCTTATGTCCCGAGATCACAAAATGCCTAAGCTAATGCATTGAATAATGAATCCACAACTCTGGAAGATCCAAATCAGGATGAGACAATCATCATTATTTCCCATCTTCATGTGGTTTCACCTTTCATTCAGACTAGAATGGAGGAAATTAATGAAATTATCCCTATTTCTAAACCATATGTTCATACCACTGAATGTATGACACCTATCATAGAATACCTTCAAAATGGAGTACTTCCACAAGATAGAGCTAAAAAAGAACCGATCCAACAATGAGTTTCCAATTTTACTCTTTATAATAGTCTATATCACTAGAAGATCCTCTAAATATGAGGATTTGATGGAATCCTCTTCAGGTGTATTGATGGAGAAGAAACTACAACTGTCATAAAAGAAGTACATGAAGGAGATTGTGGTCCTCACCAGTCTGGTCATAGGATTTCTGATCAAATCCAAAGGCTTGGATACTTTTGACCATCAATGATGTAGGATTTCACAGTTTTCACCAAGAAATTTCATGCCTTTCTAGTTAATGAAAACTTCATTCGTCAACCCCTAGAGTTGTTACATATAGATAAATACTCTTGGTCATTTGCCACATGGGGAATGGATGTAGTAGGACCTTATCTTCCAACTATGGCTAAGCAGTTCAAGTATATTTTTACTGCTACTGATTTCTTCTACAAATGGGATGAGGCAATACCTCTCAAAGAAGTCATATACAAAAGCATTGTTAGTTATTTCCAAACTAACATCATCATCAGATTTGGTGTCCCTCATACTACATTTACTGAAAACGACACCAATTTATATTCTATTGAGGAAAAAAGTTATATCAGGATCACAATATCAAATCCAACCATTCATCTTGCTATCATGCAACATCCAATGGACAGATCAAAGTTTTTAATAAGACCCTATAAAATATACACCAAAAGTTGGTGGATAAAGATAAGAAATCTTGTCCTGATAAACTTTTTCACGCTTTATGGGCTTATCAGACTACTACTCGTACTGCCACTCCAAAAACTCCATAATCATTAATGTACAACACAAAGGAAGTTTTTCCAATTTAAATTCAATTGCCTTCACTTCGCGTTGCAATCTATGATTAGTTGTCTATAGATGAAAAGTCTCATAAATGATTCAATGAGCTGGAACGATTAGACAAAATGAGATTACATACTTTGCATCATTTAGAATTCTATCAGAACATAATAGTGTGATCTTTTAACAATAAAGTTCACCTCCATTCATTTCTTTAAGGAGAATTGGTATTGGTCCTCAGGATTCCAAATATACCTGGAATGAAACCTCCAAATCTTGAGCCAAAGTGGGAAGGACCTTATTCCATACAAAAGGTCTACTCAAATAGAGATTATTCCCTAATCTCATTGGATGGATAGATTATTAAATCTCCAACCAACACGAGATTATTGAAGAAATACTTTGTGTAACTTCACACAATATCCTCGCTGCATGACTCTAAACTACACAACACAAAGTCCTAGTTGCAATACATTAAACTACATAACAACCATAAGCGTCCATGATGCATGGAGATAAAATGCATAACATCTTTTTTCCTTGTCACATGATGTTAAACTGTATGAAATCATTTTTATCATTAAAAAACAATTAAACTGTATGCTTAACATCTTCTCTATTTTACGTTAAGATCTTCCATATGCAAGCATCATTGATATCATTGCTACTCCTTAGCGGAACATGAGTTCCATTCCTCCATATTTTTGAATTAGATCTGCATAGAGGCCTCATTTCAAGAACTACTTGTGGCCTGATTCTCATCCATATGAGATATGTAGAGATGCTTGGATCTCTAATCTTGGGCCCAGCTGCAACCACAAAGAAATTTGTTTCCCTTCTCTCTTTTTGTATATGAATCAAATCTATACAGATCTGATTTAAACATAGGGTGGAATGGAACTCATGTTCCACTAAGGAGTAGAAATGATATCAATGATGCTTGCATATGAAATCTCTTAATGTCAAATAGAGAAGACGTTAACCATACAGTATAATTTTAGTGTAATAAGGAAAAATGATTTCATGTAGTTTAACTTCATGTGGAAAGGAAAAATATGCTACAAATCTTATCGTCATGTAGCATGAACACTTATGGTTATTATGCAGTTTAATGTCTTGCAACTAGGACATTGTGTTGTGCAGTTTATAGTCATGTAGTGAGGACATCTAAAAGAACATGCATTGGTTTATAGGATGGGTGGTTAGAATCATCACACCCTTTTGGGGGGAATTTTTGTCTACTATGGGACTCTCTTTATAGATTTGAGATATTTTCATGAATCCTTATTAATTCACAAAGTATTAATTAGGTTTCCCTTGGAATTTTCAATAAATTATTAGCATGTGTGAAATTTAGAATCATCCAAATGTGTTCAAGGAACTTCATTAATGGATATATCCATATGTATTCGAGGTTCTCCATCAATGGTATCCTCTCATATACTATTTAGATAATCTTTTAATCATCATTATGATGATACTAGTTTTTAATCAACTCTGTGGGGCACTCTGAAATTTATTTTCTTCCTGGGTGATGAAGGTTTGTTTTGATATTGGGATCGTACCCATAAAATGGGCTACCTATGAATCCTTGTTAAAATAATAAGAACCCTCGTAGTTAGGTATCATTTAATGGGACTCATCATACCTTTTAAGATCATGTGATAAGGACCTAGCCATACAATTTAATGTCATGTGTTAAGGACATCTAAGAGAAATGTACTTAGTCAAGGTTTGGTGTGGGACTTATGACTAAGTGGCCAAAGGAACTTGGAAAGAATATGGGTTTCCAAGTAATATTAGACCCTATTGGGAATATTCCCCTAAGAGAACATGGTTTATTTGAAGTGTTGGGTTTGAACCTCAAGGAGTCTTTCTACGTATCCCATATTTATGGGAATCAAAGACCATGTAGTTTACTGAGTCTCATAAGAGAGTGTAGTACTTTGTGAGAAATGAGTTTGGTATTACTTCCTAAAAAGGATGCCTTGATAATTTAGGGGTTTAATTTGGGGATTATTCCTAAGGATGATTCCCATATTAAGGGAATTAGGGTTGGATTCCTGAAGAGGATATGCGGTGATCTTGGGACCTGAGAAGGATTCCTATGTATCCCAATTATGATAGGAATAATAGTTCTCATAGTTCATTCACCTTGGTTGTTTGTGAAAATGTTGTAGTCATCACGAATCTATAATACCACGTGAGTCATGATCAGTGTGAGAAATAAGAGGATGTAAAAGATTCAAAAAATGCACCCACACTTTTCATCCTCTATTGGTGGAAGAGGATGCACCTACAACGGTGATGGTGGATAAGGGAGAGGCGACCAGTGAAGATGGAGAGGTGAAGAGCCTTACCTCTATTAACTTTACATTAGACAAGTTTCCAATGTAAGGAATGAGTGAAGGTGAAGGAAGTAGAGAGGATAAATAATGAAACCTCCTACTTGAAAGGTTAGGGTCTTACACTAGGATGGATTCCCTTGAATTGGTCCTGATAGGGGAGGGAGACTTATTTTTTTCTTGAATGGAAAATCAACTGTGAACCGTACCTTCCCTACCAGAGACCCGAGGTTTTAGGTTTTAGAGATGAGAAGGAGAGGTCATAACCCAGACCCTAATTATCCAAACCAGGAACTTCCCAACACTATTCTTGGGAGAAAGGTCCATGTTAATGTGGATATACAAACCCACAAACACTCCATGAATCCTAACCGCATTGCAAAACAATTTTGGGAAACCTCCGACTTTGAATATACAAACCCAAATAGGAGACATGCTGATGTGTATTTCCCAAAGGTTTGATAAGTCAGGAGGTTTTGGTGGAGGTATAAACATAACCCCTTTTAGACAAGGGATCCAATGAAGAATAAGCTTTTCCATGAATGGATTTGAAGAAGTATTGATGTCTTATAGACATAAGGGAGTAAGTGAATCAAATAAGGGAACCCAAGTAAGTACTAACACACAAGTATGGGTGCACAAGTAGGATTGGTTGACTTGATGTTCACTTAAGTGATGAAAAATCTGGATGTTAATACTTGGGTGAGACCTGACTTAAACCTTCAAGAGTATTCATAGGTATTTCCAGAAGTGGGTCTCTCAAGTTCCTATGAGAGGAATATTTGGCGCACAAGTGCTTCTAATTTAGGGGGGATGGGTTCCTCAGGCATGCAACTATTATGGATTTCAAACACTAAAGGGACTTATGTCCTATGATCCTCCTTAAATTCCTATAATATAGCTGTTAAAGAACCACCTTGAAAGTTTTGGAAGACTTGGGAAAATCACTAAGGCAACCAGAGTAGAAATTAGGATTCAGGGAAATTTTTCAATCCAAATGAAGTCTCCAAGGGTCTATTTATAGGAAAATAAAGGACCTTGGGAAAAATGGTTATGGGGTGTACAAGTAGGTTGCGCGCTAGAATTGGGAATGCAAGTACCTTGAATGTTGATGGCTCCTTGGTCTAACTAGGGCGATCCAATGTTAAAGACTTTGAAAATATTTATTTTCTTCATGTGTTTTCTCCTATTTTTTCAAGGAATTTCCATTTGTCATTTTTAGACTCTATTAAGGAACATAGTGTCAATAGAGGAAAGTGTTTAGGAAATTCGAGACTAGAATTTCAGGATTGGGGAGTCCACTCAATGGATCAAGGAGCTGTGAGTTAATGCAGTTGGAAAGTTACTCCATCCTAAAACCCCTTTAAATAAGTTTTCAGTCCCAACTCTAGGTTATGTAAATGGGAATATGGATCCTTTTCACTATAATTTCCATGCAATAATATATTTTTAATCCAATGGTGGGGTATATTTGGATTTGATAAAACAGTGGAAGACTAATAAATAAAATCTACCACATCACATATTTGGTAATCTAGATAAAGTACTAAAATATTAAATTATTTATTATAGAAAATAGTAAGTAATATGACCATGAAATTATCATTACCATTTTAGAGAAATATAATATCTTCACTAACAACAATTTTGAAGATTTGTATAGATTCTTGTATATTATACTACAACGAGAACATAAATCATACATTCTAGAGTCCTTGGTTTTCTAGCTTCCTGCCAAGGAGGATACAGAGGATGAGTTATATCTATACCCAAAATACACTGATGATGCACTAGACATCTAGTGTTTGATGTTATCTTCCATGACTAGTGATCTTCAAAATCTTCAGAAGGAAATGGAAACATACAATATTCTATCTCATTTTTATGATCTATATTAACAAAATCTCAGGAAAGATAGATACGAAATCTCAAAGGAACTATTCATGTGAAATCTTGGAGAATGGGTGATAGTTGGGACTTATCTAGTCAAAATGATTAGCTACATTGACCGCTTGGACATCTTGGGATTTAATCTCCCAAAGGATTTGAGGGCCGATCTAGTGTTATCCTTACTACCATTGAGATTCTCTAGTTTCATTTTGAATTATAATATGAAATATGTTTAGAAGTATCTTCCATATCTTCTTAGTTTTATTCAATAATATGATAATGATATGAAACGCAAAAAAAATATGGTCCTTATGGTGAATAAGAAGAGTAAGAATAAAGAAAAGGGACCAAATACTTACTCCAAGTATAATTCTATTGAGTAATTTCCTTCCAAGAAGATTAAGATCCAAAGGAAAGGGAAGGAACAAGATACATAATGTTTTATATGTTAAAATAAAGCAGAATGGAAGAAGAATTGAACCATTATTCAAAATCAATGGGAAACTTCAGGTGGGTTTGTTATCAATTGAAATATTTCCATTTAATCTAATTTGGTATTAAATATAGCTTGTGGTGCTCACATTTGTATCAAAATAAATAAACTAAATAAATTCAAGAAGGTTACAATGGGATAGTTTGATCTAAGAGCTACTAATGGAGCAAGGTTGGTTTCTCTATCCATTAGAGACAACTATCTCACCATTTCAATAGGCTTAATCTTGGTTTTAAATAAATTTTAATATATTCCTTGTGTTACCATGAACATCATATTTGTGTCATTTTTGGATTAAAATGGATTTGTAATCATGTTTTTAATAAAAACCATTTATTTTAAAAAGATATCATATGTTATTATATGAAACACCTTAATAATGGTCTTTATGTATTAGATTAATAAAACCAACTATTGGAAAATAATAACAAATCCAGTTTACATGACTCATATCACACCTAGTTATGGAATCACTAATATGGTCATGTAAATGAGAATCTATTGATAAGGCTCTAACTTGATGTTTATTTATATTATTTTAAACTAAAACCACTTGAAAGATATCATGCTTGTTTATAAGAAAAAATGACCAATCCATATTTTGGTGGGAAAGGAGAAAGGGCCACAATGATTCTGGAATTGGTACATACAGATGCGTACAAACCATTTTTGGTAGAATATAAAGGTGGATACTCATAATTCATAACTTTTATCAATTAATTGAGTATATATGATTATGTCTACTTAATGTGGTATACATTATAATACTTTGAGAAATTTAAGAGATTCAAGAATTTTTTTGAGAATCATCTTGGAAACAATATAAAGAATATTTGATCCAATTAAGGTGGAGAATATCTTAACTAAGAGTTTATTGACTAACTATGAGAGTTTTAGATCCTATATTAACTCACTCTTCCTTATACACTATAGTGTAATGGTGTTAGTGAAAGGATGAACCATGACTTTCTTGAAATGGTGAGTTCAATGATGAGTCCTGCATGTGTTCCGTTATCCTTTTGGGGATATGAATTATAGACTATTATATACACACTAACCCATGTTCCAACTATTAGTATCATATTTGGTGATGGAAAAAAGGTAGGGGGTGTGGTGAATTTTCCTTTTATTAAATTTTAAGAATTATAATATGGGTTTTAAAAAATTTAAGTTATGGAAAAAATTAAATTATGCATGAGATATTTTTATTGTATTTCAGATCAAAGTGATCATACATATACTCTTCACTCCTCTCAAATATAGAAATAAATTAAACACACTAAATAAATGATGAATTTTTTTGAGGATTCACAACCCTTTACATCCAATTTTTTCATACCTGGAGTCACAACCCATTGCCCTACCTTTTTCCACCTAGAGGCACAAATCAATACTAAATATTAAATGGGATTCAAAACCAATTAAATAATGTCTTTTTTCTCACATGGAGGCACAACCCAGTTGTAACTTTTATTGGGTTAGTATAACCCTAAAACATTGAATTTATATATGGGAGTTACAACCTGACACTGACACATATGATGGAAATATATGTACAAGAAATTCCACAAAACTAGATTTTAAAATTTAATAAAAAAAGAGAGAAGATGAATAATATTTGATCGTAGTAGATAGTGTGATTTATCTCATTTATGATCAATATGGATGTAACACTGTAGTTTGTGGAATTTTATTTATGTTTTCCATGCTCTATTCATCACAAAAGATATCACACACAGTATAAAACAAGTCTTCTCTTATTTTATTTTATTTTGGACTTTTCAAACAAATTTATAGAGTTTTTTTATCATCCATGGATATATCCTTGAATGTCTGAGGCTTTACAGCCATTATTGTAGAAAATATCAAATCATGCATACATGAGTAAATTATTTATGAAAGAATATAAATAGTGAGGAAAATAAATATAATGTTTAAACATAGTTACATATTTCCTAAAATAAATAACATAATATAATTGACATATTAAATTATTTCATAAACCAAATTTATCCTGCTGAAATTTTTATAGATACATATAGTAAATATACAATTAAAAAACAAGTATTAAATTAAATACTTCTAATAATAAAAATTTAATCAAACAATAATTACCAAATAATTTATATGAAATGACCTTTGATCTTCCAAATAATATTTGAATCTAATATTTTTAATTTCAAAATTTATCAACCCTAATGAATATATATATAAATAAAAGGACATTAAAATAAGGTATTTCATGTAAGATACATTCAATATCCATGTATGAATATTCACATAAGTATATTTTTCATCATTACATAATCATATCCTTCATATATGCATATCAACATAAGGATATTCATGTATAAAGTTTTAATGTAAGGAAAAATAATCCATGTAAGGGAATTCATGTAAGAAAATATTTCATGTAAGAATATTCACGTAAACATATTGTTCATGTAAAGGTACCTATATGAGTTTTAACCAAAAACATACTCAAGTGATTTTTTTATCCAAAATTAGTACATAATAAGAATAATAAACTTGAATAATAATTAATGAATAATCAATATAAATAATTTCTTCTATGATAAGTGAAAGATTTAAGAATATAAACAACAAGATAACACTTTACAATTCTATGAGAAATTATAATTACCCATTGAAAAAATAGATAATATATTTTAAAAATCACAAAATATAATTTTAAATTACTCATATTAGAGGGAATAATACAAATAGATTTTTTAACTATCAAAACAAAAAATATAGATTTGGTTTAAGGATCCACACTAAAAATATCCTCCTTTTAGATAATTAAAAAACAAAACAATAATTATTAAAAATCTCTCCCACTTTTTGGAATTAATAAAAATGATGAATATTAAATTATTTATAAATATCCCTTTTAGGAAAACAAAGAGAATATTAAATTACTTTATGAAAACTTACCTAAAAATAATGTTTATATAGAGTAACACATTCAAACTATTATCTTAAGATATAACAAAAAAAATAGCAATCAATCAATTAAAAACAAATTTTAAGATATAATAATTTTTTTCAAAGTTTAAGTTCATTAATTAGAAGTATAAAAAATTTAAAATATAAAGATAACTTTTATGAATAGAAAATTTCATTACATGTGTTAAGGATACACTATAAAGTATTAACATATAATAACAATTGGATATAAACTAAAAATTGTTAAATCAAACTCACAATATCATCCTAAAAAACATATTCAATATCCCCTAAAACATATGCTAAAAAGTTAAATTTCTATCCTACTAAGTTTAATTTTTTTTCAACTTAGTAAAATATAGGGGTTTAGATTAAATTTCAGCATGATGATTTATTATATGAATAAATTCTATATTTATATTTCTATTTTGAACATTATATCCAAGAAAGTGAAATCTCACATCAATATTCATTATTATAGAATTATGTTAAAGTTTTTTTAAATGGAAATAATATAATTATTATTATATAATCTAATAATCTTTTTAAAATTAAAACTAAAATCAGATAATTTTTTTAATCCATAATTATTTTAAAAAACATGAGGTATGAACTATATATTCAATTTTAGCAGTAGTAAGATTAAAAAAGTTCTATATCTTTGAAATACAAGATACCAAATATTTACAAAGTAAATGAATTATACCTAATGTTTTTTCTATCAATCTTGCATCCATAAAAATCAGAACCAGAATAGCTAATTAGATGAAAATAAATTTTAGTATGATAGAAAACCAAGAATTAAATATTCTTTAACATATTTTATAATCCTTTTAAAAACCATCAAGTGACTTTCTATAGGATTACTTTTAACTCTAGAATATATGAAAACAATAGACACTAAATCAGTCCTTGAAGTAGTTAAATTCAAGAAACTAATAATCATATCTCTAAAAGTTTTAACATGAACTGATTTTACACGTTTACCCAAATATAATTTTCAAGTAGTACTCATGAGGGTATCCATGATTTTACAAGAATTTAAACAAAACCTTTTAAGTAAATATTTAGAATAATTTTATTGATTAATAAATATACTACCATTTCTTCAAAATATTTGAAGACTATGGAAAAATTTTAATTCTCCCATCAAACTCATATTAGACTCAGAATTCATTAAATCAAAAAAATATTTTTAAATAATTTCTCTATAAGATCCAAAAATAATAATATTAATATAAATTTACACAATCAAAATATCAATAGAATAGTTCTTTATAAAAAATATAGGATTGGATTTTCCTATTTTAAAAATGTTTTTCAAAATTAAGTTTGAAAATATTTCATTCTAATATCTTGGATCTTATTTTAAAGCATATAAATCTTTAGATAGTTTTAAAATATGATTAAGATACTTTTCATGTTCAAATATAGGGGGATATTTAACATATAATTCTTCATAAATAAATATATTTAAGAATTCAATTTTCACATTCATTTGATATAATTTAAATCTATGAAATAAAAAATATGATAATAATATTCTAATAGATTCTATCCTTTCTATTGGGAAAAAACATTCTCCATATCAATACTTTCTTCTTGATAATTACCCTAAGGTATTAGCCTATCTTTAATTTTCTTTATTTGACCTGATTCATTAAGTTTGTTTAAAAAAATCCATTTAGTTCCAATTACATGAGAGTCATTAAGTAGAATAACCAAATTCTAAAAATTATTTCTAGTAAATTTATCTATCTCATATTTCATATCAAAAATCTATTTTTAATCATTTCATGCTTCAAAAAAATCACTATGTAAAAAAGAAAAAACAAAAAAATTATAAGAAAAAAAATTCATATATGATCTCTTAGTTTGTATATTTGATTCAAAATTTTCAGTAATATTATCTATATGAAGATATTTATGATGTTTCCAACTTCTAGAATCATGTTGAGGAGGTAAATGTTCATGCTCTCCCATAATAAGTGCATTAATTTCATTATGTTCATATGATGCATATCTCACTCTCTTAGGTTGTTTTAATGATCACAAATTAAAAAATATGGTTCTAATGTTTTCATTTCATGAATTTCAGTATTTATATTTTACACATTTTTTATGAAGGTACTAGAGTAAAAAGAGGGATCCAAAGGAGTATGAAAGAAACTTTTAGACTCCTCCATCTATAGGCACCATAGGATACCCATTGGGGTACCACCAAATAACTGGTCTCCCTTGGACAGAACAATAGTTTTGTAAAGAGTCCACCAGCTAGGAAGTGAAACCCACTGACCATCCTATTCCATCCATAAAAATAAAACAAATAGCCTTTGGGTAGGGACCCGCATGCTTTAATTTGACCCTTAATGGATCTATTTGACCCCTAACACATCTATAACATTCTTAAAGCCATTAGAGGATATAAATACACCCAAAAGGGTGGTTGAATGAATGTGGATACCTTTTAGATCTATTTTTGATCTATTTTTTTTCAAATTGATCTCTTAAAATTTTCTTCACTTCTCACATCTCTTTCTCATTGTATCTTTATGGAGAAGTGTGAGTGTGATTCAATGAGATTAAATAAATTAAGTCACTAATTTTTTATTTTTTCAAGTGCTCACTACCATTAAGTGAGAGGGGGACATGATATCACTACCTTTAAATTGAGGAATTGGATGCTCACTACTATTAAGTGTCAGGGGGATAGGTGATCACTACCTTAAAAGTGAGGGAGATTGGGTTTCTATCCAAAACCACTAAAATGATAGCCATGTATTTTGGTTTTCTTAGTAAAAACATTAAAAACCAAGAGTCTTATACTTGTAATTGAGTTTCCTTACTACAAATTCTAAAAAGCAAGGTTTTGGGTTTCTTTCTATAACCATTAAAAAGTAAGGTTTAAACCAAATCCTCTTAAGGGATCTTTATAGGAGGAGATGTAGGGATCCTTTATGGATTATTACTAAACTCTAAAAATATCTTATTCTTTGTCTTTCATTTTATATTTCTACTATGATTTAACTCATATATTTTATTTTATTTTGTAAAATATTTAATTTCAATTATTTATTTAATTATTTTGATTTAATAAAATTTATTTTTAATTTCTAAAAATGTTTTAAAAGGAAATTCACCCCCTCTTTATATCTTTACTTGGACCAAAATAATCTTCTCCAAAATTAAATTCAATAAAATATTTAACAATTTGTTGTAAATCAATATTATTTTATTTTAATTTTTTTAAATAAACTTAACATGAAACAATTCTTCAACAACTATGGTTATATTATTATTAACCCTATAGGATTTACTAAAAATTTAATACCCTAAAAAATACATTCATTATATTTTATATAAAAGTTTTTCAAGTTTTCCTTAGTAATAAGAATGATAAATTTACAACCAATGACTCTAAAATATCCATTTTTTTTTTCTTTCCAAAGTTTATAAGAAGTATTATTCAAGATATGTAAAATAAATCTATATGAAACATAGAAATATATATTTAGAGCTTCTAATCTAAAATATTTTGGGAAATTAAATTCATTTAATAATGTTATTTCCATTTTCTTAAAGTTATATACTTTTAATTTAAACTACTCCTCTTTATTGTGGTGTTATTAGGGACAAAAAATTAGGATTATATCCATTTTATTCAAAAAAATTGGTAAATTATACATTTAAAAATTCTCCACCTTTATCACTCTTAATTGAAATAATTAAGTGTCCCTTTTTATTTTGAACCAATGTATAATAAGTAATAAATTTGGATAAAGTTTAAAATTAATTTATAAGAAAATAAACCCATTAAATCTACTAAATCATCTATAATAATTAAAAAATATTTATTTCGACCATGAATTATAGGTTTAACTGGTCCAAATAAATAAAAATGAATAAGTTAAAGTGGGTTTTCAGTTATTACCTTATTTAAAGACTTAAAAATTTCATTATACTTATTATATTTTATACAAGAGTAACATAATGGTCTGCTATCTATTTTTAACTTAGAAAAATCCAATACCTTTTTTTGGAAATCTTGTATAGTAATATCACCAAAACCTTTTACATTTCCTTTAGAATTATCATCAAATGTTACACTCCCAAAATCACACCTACTAATGGATATATAATTTGAATATTTATCAGTGGTGTGCCTTAATAATCCACTATACATGTACCATATATCCTTTTTGATACTTCTAATATATATTTCCTATAAAAATAGATTTAATTAAACATTGGTACCCATGAAAACTTGCGTACAATTGGGTTATAAAAATATTTTTTAGGTACACAAATTGATTTCAAGAATTTATTCATATGTAAACTTGAAGATAAATACTTGGAAATAAAATATTTTGTTTGTACAAGAGATTATTTAAATCTTAATGTACACTTACTTACATAGAGACCTTTCATTCTATATCTAAAATAAGTAATAGTTGAAATAACTCCATTTTATCCTTTAAAAAATAAAGTATTATACATTTTAGGTAAATAATCTTCATATCCAAGACAATATAACTTTGTGTTAATTTTATTCAAGGATATAATATTATCACAATTGTCTCTACCCTGAAAAAAGTGGACAAATCCTATTATAAGATTTCATTTTTTCTTTTGTATTATCATTTTAATCTAAAATAGTTTTTAATATTCTTTATTTTTCTTCATTATTCTTAGGCATAAAATATTTTCATCTATCATTTAGATATTTAAGTTTATGATTTTCTTATTAAGTGGATTTTAGTTCTTTTTGATCAATTCTGAGATCTTCTCTGGTTATTTTAGTAGGATTGTATCCAAATTTTAATTTTTTATTTTATTTAGAAATAATCTTATTCTACTTAAAATGTTCTTTATATTTTCCTTTAATACCATTATTTAAACTATAAATATTACTAATATCATTATTTAATCATTCAATTTCTTTATATAATTCAACTTTTGTGGGTTTTTCTGATTCGGTTTTAGAATAATGGAAGTCATATTCACTTACCAGATTTTTTAAACCCATAAAACTTGGATTTTTCAATTCCTTATCTGAATTGAATTCTTCATTTATATTGAAATATTTCATATAACCCCATATATATAAATTTGGCACGCGCGTCATAACGTGTGAAAATTTGCAATATTTATTATCCTACCAACTACTGTAGAAGTGGCGAGCAGGGTCGAACCATAGAGAAAATGTGAGTAGACACTAGAAATGTCCTTTGGGAGGAATGTTCAGGCAGATGGGATTTAATTGTGCGATTAATAACTAAGTTCTAAAAACTAAATGACTATTTTAAAAATGACTATTTAAATTAACTAAAACTATCTAAGTGAACTAAGCTATGAAAGAAACTAGCAGAGATGGAAGCCTCAGAGTCGTGACGTCCGTTCAAGTACACACAATGTCAATTATTTAGTTCGCACATTTGAATATTTATTTATTCAATTATCACCGATTCCAAATTTAATCAAAATACTATCTGGTCTCATTCTCTGATGTTAGACAGTATTTTAATGTTTACACAAATTATCCGTCATTTCGTTCTCTTTCCTGACGAATAATTTGCACTTTATTATAGCACTGAATCACTTGGTGAAATACGACAAACCGTTTCTCACAAAGTCGAAGTATCTACCTATGTTGGGTTCGCTCACATGAGATCACTTATTCAGTATCACTCACACAAGTTTGAAGAAGAACACATAAAAAATATTAATTTTCCAAATAATATATTTATTTATTCAGAATTCGCTCGTGCGCTTGATTGAATTCCGAGTAAATAAATTCTCTGATGAACTCCCATTTGTGATTTCTTATTAGGTATCACACGAACGGGCACCAAAACATGTGTGCAGAGACCAAATGAAAATTAATTTAAACGCAGATACAATTAATTAAATAAACATCCAAATGAAATTAATTCAAAAGGCAATCAAACCTGAGGATAAATTAAAGACATGCAATTACCGTCACTTTCACCACAACTCCGACACAAAAAGGATTATACTTCCATCGCAACGACATGACACATAAAATAATAAATAGAAGATATCACCATGCTCATGTCGTTGCTGTGGTCACCGCAAGACTCCATAAACAATCGCAAAATAATAATCCTCGCTCTGCTCCTTGCATTTGCTGACGCCACACCCGAATCAAACCACCGCATCGCTGAAAATATGATCCGATCTGAGCTCACTTTTTCCATGCGACATAAATATATGGAAGTCCAAGAGTATTGCCGCGCGTGTCGATGATGCTATATGTTGATTTCGAGGGTGGATTTCCGCTGCTTCAGATCGAGGAGAACCCGCAACTTCTTGGTGTGCTCTGAAGTGGTGGGGGGGGGGGTGTGGGAGGCAAGAGGGACCTGGGGTAGAGAGGGCCGGTGGGTTAGGCAGGGGAGAGAGTGGATGGTTGTGGGATTGGGGAGAGGCCGTGAGGTGAGCGGCGTGAGGTGAGGGTGCTGGGGATGAGAAGGTGAGGGCTTGGGAGGTGCTGCGGATAGCTGGTAGGCGGGGTAGAGAGGCGAGGGGAGAGGGGAGTGGGTGGGGTCGTGGGGAGATGAGGGGAGGCCGATAGAGGATGGGAGCAGGAAGAGGTTCAAGGGAGAGGGAGTGTGAGGGAGATAATGGGGCGACAGGGGTGTAGCGGGTTTAGGGGGGGCTGCAGGATTGATGGGGGGAGGGGGATTGGAGAGAGAAAAATGGGGATTTAGGAGGGTGGGGTTGGGTAGAGAAAAATGGGGAGATGGGAAGTGGTCAAAGGGGAGTGGGGGTGGTGCGTGGGTGGTTAGGTTGAATAAAAAAATAGAATAAGAAAAATGTTAAATTCAATTTTTTTTAAAAAAACCTACTTATCTATTAATAATAATAATAGTAAAAATAATAATAAATAGTGAAAATAATTAAATGTTAATTCATATGTAATTAAATATAATACTATTAGTAAATATAATAATAAGCTAATAACAAATAGAGAATTAAAATACACATACTAATAAGAATTAATAAAATAAAATAAACTAAAATTAGTGAAACTAATAATAATAATATAGTATTAAATATAATATATAAAATTAATATAACTAATAGAAATACTAAATTATTAATATAAGTAGATAAATTAACTAAAAATTATCAAAATATCTAAACTAATACAAAACTACAAAAATAAACTAAAATATAAAAATTGGTTAAACTAATTAATTAAAACTAAGTTATAAAATTATAAAAATTCATGTAAAATCCATGTACATCAATCGGTAACTTCTCTCTTCACCATTTTTTATTGATTCCTATTATTATTATAATTGTTTCTACTTAGGCATTAAAGTTTGACGTGTCTTTTCTTTCAAAACTAATTAAAAATAATATTATATCCATCATTATAAATATTATTACCTTTCTTATAGGCTCTTACATCATCTCCAAAATATATTTTTATTTATTCTTGATTATCCCTTCTTTCTCCTAGATACTCCTTTAGATTCATGAGAAGGTTCACTACTGTCACTAGTATATAATTCTAAATTAGAGGATTGGGTAGTAATATTTTATTTAAAAGAAATTACTTTATTATTTTAAGTTTATTATTAATAAATATTTTTATTATCTAATTCATATTGTAATAAATATTCAATAAGTTCATTGAGAGTATATTCTTTTTTTTATTTCATCCATCACCAAATTAATTACATTCCATTTATTAGGTAATTATTTAAAAAGTATTTATAAAAGAACAAAACTTTCAATAAATTCTCCTAAATCACTCATAGAAATTATAATACAAGTAAGAAGATGAAATATTTGATTAAATAATTCTTATTTACCCATTTTAAAATCTTGATACTCAGATCTAAGCATTCCAAGTATTTTTTTTAAATTATTAGTTTCATAATGAGTAACTTGAAAAGTTATCTAGATATTATGTTCTATTTTTCATATTTAAATATGAATAAAAACATTTATACCAATTTAAAAATATAAAATATTTATCACCTTATAGTTCAAAACACACTTTACTACTTCAGTACTAGTAAGGGTTTTAGGATATAGTTCTAGTAGTTTGTAGGGGATTATTGCTATTGTTTAGTGATGAATGCTTAACTATTTAATAAAATATTCCATCCAATCTATCCAATATCCATAATCAGGTCTATCAAAATGTGGAGGTCTTTAAGGGATCGAGACATCACATGAACTTATACCTACCATCTCAAATGAATCTTTTCCCTTTATGGTCATGTCAGTAAATAGTCCTTAAAAAAAATATATTTACTAATGATAGGGTACAAGATTTGATACAAATTGTTGGTTATATATATGGTGATAATAGAAGGGTCAATAAAGAATGGGGTGAATTGGAATTTTATTAGATTTTAATAATTATAATCAGGGTTTAAAAAATTAAAGCTGTTGAAATAAAAAGTAAATGATGCATAGTAAATTTATATAGTAGTTTGCATCAAACTGATACAATACATACTAATTAATCCTATAAACCATAGAGATAAATTACAAAAAATAAATAAAACTTGACTTTTTATGGGGAATCAAAACTATTTATAATTTACTTTTTTACACCTGGAGTCACAACCCAATACCCTTCCTTTTTCTTATTTGGATGAAAAAACCAATAATGAATTTTAAAAGGGATTCATCACCCACCTAGTGTAACAACCTAAGTAAGGTTAATAAAAAATCAATTTCAAGCCTTATTATTATTTATTAATTATATTTTATATATTTATATTCATTATAAAAATATTAAGTGATTTTTCAATAAAAAAAGAAATAGATTTATTCTTATTAATTTTGTTTCCATTCATTATAATTTTTTATTTAAAAGAATAATTAATAATTTTTTGAATTTTAATATTAAAAAATTAATTTCATTTTGGAAATAATCATATTAAAATTATATTAATGTTAATTTTTGGGACAACTTTGAAAATATTTATTTTTCAGTGAATAGAGAAAAATACCAATTTTTTTAAAACTATATTTTATTTTCATTGAAAAGTACCATTAGGACTTTAATTTAATCTAAAATTAAAAAAATAATTATTTAATTTGATATAATCTAAATAAATATATTTTAATCCTCACTATACTTGATTTTGGTATTAGTTCATTTTTAATCTTAAAAACATAGTAGTCTAACAACTACTTTTCATTGCGTTTTATGTAATGATATTAAAATTGATTTCTTAAAATTATAGGAATTTAATCTTGAAAAATGTATCCAATATTTTGAATAAAATATATTCAAATTATTTAAATAATTATTTTTTATTTTTGGTCATTATAAATAGTAACCATAGTAAATATGTTTCAAAACAGTAAGGATAAATTAGTTAATTTTGTTAAAAATAATACGATAAGGAATAAAAATAACCACTACATTTTAATTTAATACATTGGATGATTTATTATAGTTCATAATCATAAAATATTATATTTTATGGAATTTTTTCCATTTTTCTTTGAAAATGAATTATATATTATTTTAAGTAAAGAAAAATACAAAATGTCACTCTCTTGCTTTTAAAGTAAACTTATATATTCACATAGAAATAAAATAATTTATTAATGAATATTAAAGTTTATATTGAGAATAATTAATTTTTTTATTGTGTAAATTTATTTATAAATTTTATTAATGAAATAATTAACTTATATTCTTATGAAACACTGAAATAGTGATTGTGCAAGCAGTAGAGAAATCAAGTAAATGATTTTAAAAACACTAAAAGTAATATTTTTTTGGTGATTTAAACTATCACCTGAGTTTATTAGATAAATATAAAATATTATAGATATTTTAAATTTTTATATTATAATTCCATTTTTATCTTGATGACTTTAAGATCAAACTAAATGAATAGTTCAAAAAATGATATTAATGGTATTTTATAAGAAACCATATTTTATTAACTGATTTAAAATTAATAAAAATACAATATTTTTCCAATTGAATGGGATATGGTTTAAAATATCATCCATGGTCCATTTATTTACTAATTTTACTTTTATATTAAATTTATTGATCTTTAAAGAGTAAAAAAGTTTGATACCGTGATAATCACCAAATGGGTTAATGGAGGGTTAAAACAAATAGATAAGGGAAACAACATCACATAAAATTTTCCAAATTTTATTTTATAAAAGGATGTATGCTTATAATCATCATATATTATAATTATATCAATTTATATCAACTTTAATATGAAAATTAATTTATATTAGTTTAACACTTTACGAAATTCAAAGAACCCCCTCCCCTCATTTATAAAAGGGAACATACTATCCTCTCTCATTAACTCCTTTTTTATAATATAACTCAAAAAATATCCACCCAAATATCTTAATAACATCATTAAAATATTCTATAGGTAATATTTTTGGTATAATAACAACTTTATAGGGATTAAGGTGAAAATCAAAGAAGGTTGTTCGAAGAAGAGGTATAGCTTTTAACCGAATGTTTTAACGTTATTTCTTCTTCTACCTTCGTCAAATATTATTAAAAGATGAAGTAATAACATAAATATATTAAATATATTCATATTTTATTATTTTAATAGAATAAATTATATCCATACCCTCTTACATCAAATGAGAAATGAAACTATTATTCATTTTTACGGTGAACTACCACCTCACAAATCGATGCAATTCGTTTTCCATCATCACTTGTCATGGTTGATTATAATGATAAATTTAATAAATATATATGATATAAATGGAATAATTATTATTATTTAAATATAATATATCATATTTTTTCTTACCTTTCCATCCATTGAAAAATTATAACATCATTCGTACGTATGTGTGGATTACGACCTCTACGAAGCAATGTGATTCATTTTTCATCATCACATCACATGGATGATTTATATAAAGTATTTAAAGTAATTATATGATATTTATGATATAATAATAATTATATAAATATAAAACAATAATTAAATTATTTCCGTCATGTTTTTTGAAAAATGGAAATGTTACTCATGTGTATGTACAACCTACTGTCTCTATGATTTCATCGTAGTTCATTTTTCATAACCATATTTCCTGGTTGAATTTAAAAATATAATTGATTTATAAAAATGATAATTATTTCATGATTATTTTTCTAGATATTATGTAATAATTACCCATTTTACCATGATCAACACACCAAAACTATTTTGAAATTCTGAACTGAATGTCCTCAAAACACCTGATGTGGACATAAACGATTAAGTAATTAAAAATGTTATTGTAATAAATGAAAAAATGGATTAATGATAAATTAATAAAACTATAAATTTTATTATACAATTAAATAAATTTTATAAGTTTATTATATTGGATTTAAATGATATAAATGGAATGTATGGACTCAAGGTAAGAGATTTCATCTCAATTTCCCTTTATTAAGTCATGTTTTAATGTTATAAACCTAATTACTTTTATATATTGTATATAATTCCCATTTAAATTTTTTATAACATAAATACTCCATAATTAATGATATTTTATACTACAATTCAAATTAATTCATTCAAAAGGATTTAATTGAAAGTTACCAAATAGTATGGGGTTTCTTAACTCAATTTTCATTCATTAGGTTATACTTTTAATTTTGACTTTGTTATGCCATGATAATGTGTGAATTTATCTCTAAATATTTTTATTATATATTCAAACTTATTTTATATGGATTTTATTATGTTAAAATAATCAATTCATAAATTAATTATAACTTCAAAAGTTATAATCTTTACAAGGGGTTTTTGTCTCAATCTCATTTTCTTGAGACATGTTTCATGCCAAACACCATGATTTTTCATGGTGTACTTAATTCCTCATGAATTAATTTTCAAATATTATATCATGAAATTCATGGTATTTATATATTCATATTAGACTCTCACATCAATTACTTTTGATTGGAAAGTTACCAGAGTGGTAAAGGCTTTATATTGAATTCTACTTTCTTTTCATCATTTTTTATATCCAAGGTTCCTTTGGGGAAATAATATTCTCTTACTTTATTGATCCACATATATTTTATTCTTCTCTAGTTATGAATTTGGTTTAGATTTTTTATTTTCCATTTACTCTCATATTTATTAAATAAATATCAATAATATTTTTTTAAGTTATACTGATATTGTATTTTATTTTAGATCGGGAATATTCTCTTAAATATATATGTTTTCTAAAATGTTTTAAATAATGTTATTATATAAATATATATTATTTTATAAAGTTATTTTACATGATACATTACCTTATTTTAAAATAGTTTAAAAATAAATTTCTTAACGTTTTCCATATGAGTCACTTTTGAATCCCTTTTCAAAAGTTTGAAAAGAATGTTTATTTTTAATGTTTAAAAAATGAAGGGATTTTTCCACAATCATGACCGTTATTTTATTTGAAAATAATTTTATAATTTTACAAGGTTATTCTCAAATAAAATGATTTTAACAATATCTTGTAAACTTTTAGTTTTTAAGGCGAATTTCAAAGTGGAATGGGTATTTTCCTCAAGAATGTATTCAATAATATTTTAATTGTATTAATATTCATCAATGAATAAACCCTTTATTTTACTTATTGTACATTGGGGATATGTTATGATTATACCCTCCTAATTATTTGTCTAGATTAATTATTATTGTTTCAAATATATATTCATGGAACCCATTTATTTTCCATGAGTAAATCAAGCTATGAAAGAACAATGGTTATTATTATAATGAAAAATTAAGGATTTAATGTGTTATGATTATTATATAGTTCTTGGAAATTATTTATGATTACAGGTGAGCCTGATATATCTCACGATGATGGGTGATCTCTATATAGATCTCTAATGCATTGGTTAATATCGACAGAGTTGACTGAATATAAGTAACTCTTAAGAGATGAATAAGTTAACAGGTTAATGGTTTAATCCTAAGAGATTATGGGTATTGACTAGGTAAGGTTATTCCATATATAAGGGTTATTTTAAGGGTTATATGAAAATAATGTTCCAAGATACCAACTTGTTTTCTATATGATTTCTATGGATTTTTAATATTTCTATTGAGCAATATTGACATTACATGGATCATGATTATTGATTCCTATAACTATTTACTTTGTTAAATCCTTATGCCATGTCATATGTTTAATGATCCAGGTTTTGATGGGTATCATTTATTTATGTTATTATCATGAACTTTGATTATGTTATCATACCCTTATACTCATCTTATGCTCACTGATGACATTCAATTGTTAATGATTATGTTTACCTTGACCGAGTGTTTAATCTCACCCTTATTATGTTTTATATCCCCCTAGGTTATAATGGTTGATAATAAATTAAATGTGTCTATAATGGATCATGTGTGAAGATTTTTATGGGAGATATTGAATACTTAATGTGGAATAAGAAAAGTTGTGTATAGTGGGAAAAATGCTCACTTAATGACATGGGTATTATTTTTTAAAATTATTTCCTAATTATCCGAAAATATAAACCTAAAATGTACATGGGTATATAATTGATACAATATTTTACTTTAATGTTGAATGTTTTAGATGGTTGAAATTGGGTCATATTTATTGGTATCAAAGCTATAAATGTATTGAGTATGCTTTAAGTATCATATTTTTTGAGTGCTGGTTTGGGGATATTATAGTTGGTATTGGAGGAAATGTTTAGATAAATTTAGAGATTAGGATGTTTCCATTTTAGGTATACTTAAAAACTATGGGTACCATCATGAGTTTTTATGTTTAAGGTTGATCATAAGTTCAACGACATAGACACCCCTTTGAGGTTTTAAGTGATGAGATTTTAAAGTGATTAATGATATTATTTGAGATTTTTATTTGGTTTAAGTATATATAACCCTTAGGTTTGATGTAAAGGATTATTTTGGAATAATTATATTACATTTTTGGGGATGTAATCTTAAAGGTTTGAGAAAACCTTTGAGGTTAAAACATTCTGTAATATTGAGGTTATTAAGGTTAATTAGGATATATGGTTATTTATTCATGGAATTATCTATGTTGTACCTTTGGTTTTATTATTTAATTTTGAAGATTAATGTATTATTTCTTCATATGAATTATTATTCATTTTTTATTATCTTAACTAGTGCTAACCATTTCAATTTTGGTTAATATTTTAAGATAGGTGGAATATCTTGTCATTCCTTTATAGATTATGTGATTTTTTAAAAGATGATTTTAACGATTCAGGCATGAACAATTTATCTTCAATAATCATCATTTGGAAAAAAATATGTGATTATGGTGGAAATTTATTAACATATGGAATTATACTTTTCAATAAAGTATAATTACTTAGGTTCTTAGAGTAGATGGTAAAAGAACTCCTCAACTCTAGGAAAAGGATATTGAAATAAACATTTTATCCTTTTACCTTAATTTTTGATGAATTGATGTTCGTTTTCACACCTCATTAGTTTATGGTTTTTTCATTTAATTTCTTATGAACATTCACATTCCTATGATCAATTTTCTCAATCACTTTCTATCAATATTTTAAATTTACTTTTTTTCTCTATGTCCATAATTTTACATCCCACTAATTAACTCTTATTTGTAAATATAGTTATATGTTATTCTAGATGAACTTCATATTTCATTTTTCCTCTTTTAAAAACGAAGTTTTTATTAACCCTTTTCAATATGTAGGGTTTTAATAAAGGTATTTTCAAATTTTAAACCCTCGATTACCGAGATTAAGTTCAAATTGTGAGGATATAATTTATTAAAGGTGGGGGTGGGGGAGAATGTAACAACCTAAGTAAACTTAATAGAAAATAATTTTCACTCGTTATTAATATTCATTATTTAAATTTTATATAGTTATATTCATTATTATAATATTAAGTAAAATTTCAATAAAAAAATAATTTTATTCTTATTAATTTCATTTTAATTTATTATAAGGTTTTATTTAAAATCATAATTTATAAATTTATGAATTTTATTTTTAAAAAATTAAATCATTTTTGAAACCATAATATCAAAATTATCTTAGGGTTAATTTTTGGGACTTGTTTGAAAAGATTTATTTTTTAGTGAATAGTGAAAAATACTTATTTTTGTAAAATTGTATTTTTTTTTCATTAAAATTACCATTATGATTTGAATTTTACTTGAGACTAAAATATGAATTATTTAATTAGATATTATCTAAATAATTACATTTTAACCATCATTATACATTATTTTGGTATTAGTTCATTTTTGGGCTTAAAACACATTTTTTCTAAAAATCGCTTTCTTTCTATTTTTCTCATTTATATTAAAATTAATTTCTTACACTTATAGGAATT
The DNA here is from genome assembly GCA_963277665.1 of Viscum album. Taxonomy (NCBI): domain Eukaryota; kingdom Viridiplantae; phylum Streptophyta; class Magnoliopsida; order Santalales; family Viscaceae; genus Viscum; species Viscum album. Next base: position 715,404,161 of record OY728137.1, on the reverse strand, counting down.
TAATATTTTAAGTTGGATTAAATATTTGAAATCATGATATTCATTTTTTTAAATAATTTCCTTTTATTGTTAGTCATTTTGAATAATAACCATAAAAAATATTTGTCACATCGGTAAGGGTAAATCAGGTAATTAAGGTTTAAAATAATATAACAAAGGCTAAAAATAACAGTAGAACATGCCTTTAATATATTTTATGAGTGTTTTTAAAACATAATCATCCAATATTATAATTTATGGAATTTTGTTTTCTATTTTTATTTGAAAATGACTTATATACTATTTTAAGTAAATAAATACATAAAATGTTACTCTCTTTCTTTTAAATGTATCTTATTTGTTCACATAGGGATAAAATAATTTATTAATGCATATTAAATTTCATTTTTATAATAATGATTTTTTAATTATTTTAATTTATTTATAATTTTTAATGATGAAATAATCACCTTAAATGCTTATGCAACACCGACATAATTCTTATGCAAGCAGTAAAAAAATTAGGTAAATGATTCTAAAAATATAAAAGTAATATTTTTGGGTGAGTTAAAGAATAAAAATAAATTTTAAGATAAATAAATATAACATATTATATATGTTTGAAATTTTTATATTGGAATACCATTGTTTATTTATGAATTTGATTTCAAAATAAATGTATAGTTCCAAAAATGACATTAATGATATTTTATAATAATTTTTTTATTAAAAGATTTAAAATTGATATAAATACTATATTCATAAAAGTGAATGAGATATGGTTTAAAATATAAAAAATGGTCCATTTGTGGGTCACTTTTCTTTTTATAGTAACATTTATGAAACCTAATGTGTAAATTTTTTTGATACCGTGGTAATCATCAAAAGGGTTAAAGCGTGTTAAAATAAAGAGATAAGGATGACAAAATCACCTAAATTTTTCCAAATTTTATTATATGAGAGGATTTAGAATAATAATCGTAATATATTATAAATATATCAATTTTAATTAAATTTAACATGGAAATTAATTTATATTAATTTAATACTTTATGAAATTCCAAGAATGCCCCTCCCCTCACTTATAAAATGAAACCTCATCTTCTCTCTTCCTCACACATTTTGAGCACTATATCTTGAAAAATAATTTCAAAAATATATTCCTAAAATATCTCCCCAAATTTTAGAGGTCTTATTTTTTTCATAATACCAACCTTAGTGGGATTAAGGTGTAATGAATAAAAGATTGTTTAAATAAGAGGTATAACTTTTAACAGAATGTTTTAGTGTTATTTTCTCTTCTAACTCATTCAAATTTTATTAAACCATGAATAGATAATCAAATAAGTATCTTAAATATACGGAGATATTATTATGTAACCTATATACATATTGTAATTCCCCAACACTAGTTATCCAGAGTCAGTGCATTATTACATAACATTGGCACTATACAAGGAATCATGTACCGAAAGACCGATCAGTTTAGTAGCCTTGGAAGTACTAAATACATTAATAAGTTTTACATTATGTCATGAAATAAAAATAACAAATTTTTTTCCCATTTTAACACACTTATATCCTTAGCCTATCCCTGCAGGTCAATCATAAAATACTTCTTCACATCCTGGAAAAAATAAAACATAGAAAGGGGTGAGCTCAGATGCTCAGTAAGGATAACAATATAGCAGAAACTTTCATAAATAAGCATAAACATTTAAGGCAATGTATAAGACTAAAACAAAATACTTTTAAACTTAAACTTCAGAATAATATGGCTAAGATAAAATCAAATAATTCCATTTACTTATTCACATGAATATTCTACTAGTCGAATAATAACATGCAATATCAATAGCCACTTTCATAATGATGGAATGCATAATTCCAGACTTCATAACCACACAGTTAAGGCCTTGTACCAAGACTAAAAATAATATTTTGTCAAGGACTTGTGCCAAGACACTAGTTTGTCTCATGAGACCAACCGATGCATCAAGGAGCTATAACAGGCTCCACCCATCACTTAATAAGTCCAATGCATTCCTCATATGAAAAGGTTTAAACATAATATAAACATTCGTATTAAAAATAGCATGCGAAAGGTCAATAATTTATCCATAAACCATGAATGGTTTAAAAATAACACATCAAAATTCAAACATATCACAAAAATTTCAATACAATATGGAATATTTGTATCATAATAAATAAACTTCAAACAAGTTTAAAATCCATCAAAGGATGTTGACATAGATGAAATGAAAACTATTCGAAATAGAAACCTCTTTCTATTTTGAAATCATTTAAAAGTCACATAATTATAAAATAAAAAATTTATTTTGAAAATATTCTTATAAGATTTTAATGGTAAGCTTCAAAGATAATATAACGGTGGAAAATAGATGCACCCGCTGTATAAGTTAAAAAAAGACATTCTTACTTTAATTTTGTCAAAAAGGTCATAAAGTACTTTGTTTGGAAAACGATGTAAAGATTCCTTTAAAAACATTTTATAAAAAGTCAAAAAATGTACAAATGACTTTAAACCATAGTCTAAATAGTAAAAATGTTTTGAAATACATTTTTAAGAAACTTGGATGTGGATGATAAAGAGGTCCTAGTAGATACTTATGTAAAAACAACCTCTGATAATAAAGAGATTGTGAAATTAACCCTTACATTGTACTTTTCCTTGCTTGAGGGTACCTTAAACTCCTGTATAATAGTTAAATAATTGTTATTAAATTATAAAATAACCATATACATAAATATGATATCATATGATCTTCTAATATTTCTTTGTTAATAATATTTTAGTAGTCTCATCGTTTCGGGTGTTAAATGATTCGTTTTCCTTTATATGCTTGGTTATGTAAACCATTTTTGTAATGAATAGGATGTATTTTATTCATATATATAATGATATCATGTTCATAAAAATTATTTTGAATAATAAAATTAATATTATTCTTGAATGATTATGATGGGGAATGAATCTCATTGCATTCGTGGAGACGGTAATCCGTACGTACGCACGAGCAACAATATCATTATATTGATGGAGAAATAGTATGTAATTGGATGGTATATCATATATAACTAATAATTAAAATGTTTTATTTATTATTTACATCAGTTATACTCATTATTATACCCATCCAAATAATGAAGTGTTTGAATAAAAAACTACACCATGACGTAGAGATGGTAAACCGTACAGACACACGTATGGTGACTTTTTCATTCATATGATGGATAGAATAATGAATATGGTTGTACCATTTTTATAATAACATCAAAATATATAGAATATACTTTAGTTATTATTTTAGAATGGAAACAACAAATAAAAAGGAAGTGGAAGAAGAAAAGAATTTGAAAGAGGTGATGAAATATTTACCTTTTCTTCTGGTTCTTCCATTTGATTTGATCAAAAGAGATCCTTAGGTTGGCTTTATGACCAAAGTAAGGACTATATGATGAAGTTAGTGAAGTTGGGAGGATATTTGGGTAGGGTTTGGCCGAGCCAAATGGCTTTGTAGGTGTGAATTTGAGAGAATGGGAAGAACCATTTTATAAGAGAGGTGAGGGTCACTTTAGGAAAAGCTTGAAATATTATTTTATAATAAAATCATTTTCGATTTATAATGGCTTAAAAATGATTTATTACAAGGATAAGGTGGGGATGGATCATAAAACCTCAAACCAATAGGTTTTAGATAGGTTTGGGTCACCATATTAACCTTATCTCTTTAGATTTAACTCTTAGTTAAACAGTTTGGCATTTACCATGTCTCTTTGTATTTTTATATTATATGGTTAATAAACTTACTATAACAAGACAAGAGAACCCCAAGTGGTTAATTATTAATATATATAACCTTATCTAAGTCCTTTTTCTGAGCCTTAGATTTTTAGGAATATTATACCAATTAATAATATAATATTTGTTTTTAAAACTCTTTTATGTTAATTTTGAAACTATTTGGTATTTTGTTTTTGTTAATGTCATAACAGCATGATTAATTAGAAAAAAAATTCATTTAATAAACCCTAAAATGTCATATTAACCTAAACAATTAGTGTAATTCATCAAAATTCTCAAATTATATTCATTTGGATATTTATAATATCAATTATTTTAATCTTTCATTAATAAGGTAATTACTGCATCATCATTGTGTCATAAATAAATTTAATTATTTAATGTCTAAAATTTATAAATAAAATAAAATTATGTAGGAAATGTTTTTATATTTCTAATTATATTTATATTCAAATGTATCTTATGTATAACCCTATATTAAAAATGTTTTAGTTATGAAAACTTGAGAGTTTAACACTTTTATCTCTTCTTTAAATTAAATAACAATAAATGTACTAATCTAATCCAAGTGAACCTAAAGGATAATTTTTTATTCCTAAGGTTTTTTTGGTCTAAATACTCTTATCCAATAGAATTAAGACATGTGTTAGGGTAATAATAATATCATTTTTACCTTTAATTACCCTATTTACTTTTAACCGTGGTAAATAAAAGTTAAAAGTTACTATTCAACAATTTTTTTTCATCTTATTAAAGAAAATTTTACGTACTGATATCAACCATTTCTCTTGGATTTTTGAAATTAAATTCACAAAAGTGGTAAAATTATGTTTTATGCAAACTTGCAAATGCTCCTTGGAGGTGGGTAAAAGACTGTAAAAAGTTCAATAGAATTTTTATATATCTAAACTTATTATAAAATGACTACAATGAATTACATCTAACTTATATAGGTATTATGTATCTATTTTTACCTAAAATAAATTTAAAAAAAATAAATAATTATTTAAATAAAAAATTCAGTTTTAAATAATAACGTAGTGTTTTTCACTATTCATCAAAATTAAAAGTTTTCTGAAAAATACCAAAAACTCACCCTAAGATAATTTCGATATTCCGAATCCAAAAATGAAGTCCATTTTGAAAGGTAAAATTTATAAAATTTTAAAAAGTGGGTATTACTATTTATAATGGCTAGTTTTATTGGTTGTGGTGTGTTTGAACTCAAAGTTGCGTACAACACAAGCTATTGTATTATTCAAAGGGAAACGTACCGTGGAAGCATGGGGTGTTACATCCTCCACTCCTTAAATTAATTTCATCCTCAAAATTTCTAGAATAGTACTGCATAAAAATATTTGAGTGGTTCTTCATCATAAGTTCTCAGGTTTCCACGTTGCCTCTTCCATCTTATAGTTTCTCTATAGAACTTTTACGAGAGGAGTCGTCCGGTTTCTCAGCACTTATTCTCTGGTATCAAGAATTTTGATAGGCTCTTCACAATAAGATAGATCAGGTTCTAGTTCAATTTTCTCATAGGTGAGTACATGTGTTGGGTTAGGAATGTATTTTCTCAACAATGATACGTGGAACACATCATGAAATTTGGAGAGACTTGGAGGCGTTTCCAAATGCTAAGCTACAAATCCAATTTGTTCTAGAATTTCGAAAGGTCCAATGTACCTGGGACTCAATTTACCCTTCTTACCGAAACATATAAATCCCTTCCATGGAGATACCTTCAATAAAACATGATCTCCTACCTGAAATTCCAAATCCTTCCTTTGGTTATCAGCATAGCTCTTTTTCCTACTTTGAGCTACTTTGATGTGGGTTTGGATAACCTTCACCTTTTATATCATTTCCTCAACAAGTTCTGGGCCTACGAGTTTTCTTTCACAAACATCATCCCAACAAGTTGTTGTGCGACATCTCTTTCCATATAACGCTTCATATGGTGCCATCTGAATACTTTAATGGAATCTATTATTATAGGAAAATTATACTAGAGGTAAATATTGATCCCACATACCTTGAAAGTCAAGTGAGCAAGATCTCAACATGTCTTCTATGTTTTTAGTAGTCTATTATGATTCTCCATCGGTTTGAGGGTGATAGGCAGTGCTCAAATGAAGTTTAGTATCCAGGGATTTCTGAATACTTTTCCAGAATCTTGATGTAAAATGGGGATCATGATCAGGAAAAATTGATAGGGGTACTCCATGAAGTCTTACAACTTCATTAATATATAGTCTTGTCAGACGTTCAAGTGGTAAATCATCTCTTATAGCAATAAAATATACTGACTTGGTAAAACGATCAACAATGACCATATTGCATCATTCCTTCTAGGAGTCTTTGGTAGGCCCATGAAAAAGTCCATCATAATATTATCCCATTTCCACTCAGGTATGGGAAGAGGTTTCATGACTCCTCCAAGCTATTGCCTTCCAAATTTCACTTGTTGACAAACCATACATCTTGACACAAAATCAGCAATCTCCCTATTCATGTTGTCTCACCAAAAGTGTTCCTTCAAATCTATATACATCTTGGTTCCCCCAGGGTGTATAGAGAAATTGAAGCTATGAGCATCATCCAATAATTCCCTTTTTAGATAAGGTATGTTAGGAACACAAAGTCTCTTCCTAAATTTCAAAATTCCATCTTCATATATGAAGTCACTCAATCACCCATCATTAATTTCTTTAATATTCTTTTGAAACTCCTCATCATCATTTTGAGAACTCTTTATCCTTTCTAATAAAGATGGTTTGAAAACCATTTGAAAAATTATTGATGTTTCACCTTCCATGGTTATTACCATATCCATCTTTACTAGATCTATGAAAATATGATCTCTTTTAACTCTCATATTGTTCAAAACTCCATGATCCTTTCTGCTCAAAGCATATGACACCTTATTTGACTTTCCCGGGTGGTAGTGTATAGTGAAATCATAATCCTTGAGTAGTTAAATAAATCACCTTTTCCTCATGTTGAGTTATTTTTGTGAGGAAATATACTTCAAAATCTTGTGATCAGTATAAATCTCACATTTTTACCATAGAGATAGTGTCTCCATATTTTTAGAGAAAATATTACAGCCGCTAACTCAAGATCATGAGTAGGATAGTTTTTCTCATGAATTTTTAGTTTCCTTGATGCATAGGCAATAACTCTATAATTCTGCATAAGGACACAACCAAGTCCTTTATTTGAAGCATCACTGTAAATAACAGACCCATCGTTCCCTGATGATAGAGTCAAGATAGGAGCATTGAATAATCTTATCTTTAGTTATTCAAAAAATTCTTCACACTCTTTTTTCCAAACAAATTTAACCCCTTTACATGTGAGCTTGGATAATGGGTTAGCTAACCAGGAAAAATTATGGAAGAAACATCGATAATAACCAGCTAAACCAATAAAACTGCGTACCTCAGTTATACTCATCGGTGCTGGACATTCTTGGATTTCCTTGGTCTTTAAAGGATCAATAGAGATTTCATCCTTAGAGACAATATGGCCAAGAAAAGAAATCTCCTGAATCCAGAATTCACACCTGCTAAACTTACCATATAATTCATTTATTTTAAGAGTTTTTAGAATAATGCGCAAGTTATTTTCATGATCTTCGTAACTTTTGGAGTATACCAAGATATCATCAATTAATACCACTAAAAATTCATCAAGATATTCCTTGAAAAATCTATTGATTAGATCAATGAAGACAGAGAGTGTGTTAGTCAATCCAAAAGGAATTACTGTAAACTCGTAATGCCCATACCTGGTTCGAAATTATGTTTTTGGAATGTCTTCCTTCTTCACACACAACTGATGATATCTAAATCGAAGGCAAATATTTGAAAAATATTGAGCTCTAAGAAGTTGGTATAATAAATCATCAATGCGAGGTAGGGGATACTTGTTATTTATTGTTATAGAATTGATCTCCTTGTAGTCAGTGCACAATCTCATAGATCTGTCTTTCTTTTTAACAAAAAGGACATGGGATACCCATAGAGAAACACTAGGGAGAATAAATCCATTGTTACTCAATTCCTCTAGTTGTTTCTTTAGTTCCACTAATTCCATAGTGGCCATTATATAAAGGGTCTTCAATTTGGGCCTTGAACCAGAAATTAAATCAATGGAAAACTCAATTTATCATTCTGGAGGATGTCCAGGTAAATCCTCTAGAAACACGTCAACATATTCTTGCACAATATGTACATCCTATATTCGAACATTCTTTTCCTCACCCATAGTTATTTAATTCTCTTCTTCCCTAATAATTGAATTTAGTAGATATTCTGGGGGTGGATCTAGATAAGAATCATGTGGTGACATTTATTCTCTAAAGATAAGGTACTCCTTATCATCATCGAAAATTGTAACCTCCTTCTTCCTAAAATAAATTTTCACATCATGGTCCGAAATCCAATCCATTTAGAGGATTATATCAAATTCAATCATGGGTATGACGATGAGATTAGCAGATAAAAAACATCTATATTCCCTAATGGGAACTGATTCACAAAACTTTGTTGTGATGATACGTCCCTTAGGTGTTTTGACTGAAAACTCCCTTGTTAAGTCAAATTGGAAATATCTAATTTTCTTAGCAAACTAGGAAGATATGAAACAATGCGATGATCTAGAATCAAATAAAGCACTGAATAAACTTGAGGAAACCATTAAATTACCTACCACCACGTCTTTTGAAGCTCCAACCTTAGCAATAGTGATCACATAAGCTTGGACTTTCTCTTTTGGTCTTTTTTGAGGTAAGTTTCCTTGGTTCTTAGGACATTCATTTTCATAATTACCCCTTTATCTACAATTGTAGCATTCAACATTAACAGTCTCTTTTTTTCCTTTTCAATCATGAGCTTGGTGGCATTTTTCACCACACTTATAACAGACTCTCATTCCATTCAGGCACGTACCAGGGTGTTTCTTCCCACATTTACTACATTATGGATATTAAACTTTTCCATTATTCCCCTTATTTCTATTTTTAAAGTGTTCAGCAGATCTATTCTTCTCATGCTTTGCTTTAACGTTGTAAGACTTATAGAATTCTTTTTCTGTCTTGATGTCACATGAGACAATATCTTCATACGATGAGAAGGATTGTGAGACTAATTCTTGACGGAGAAATGAGTTTAACCCATAAAATAATCGATCAATCTTACTCCTTGGGTTACGTATATAATCTGCTGCATGCCTTGCTAACCTTGTAAAGTTAGCCTCATACTTTGTGACATTCTTATCCTCCTTTTGCCTCAGACTCAGAAATTTTCTTTCTATATCCGCTCGATGGTCACAAGGAAAGTATTTTTCTAAGAAAATATCTTTAAACTCTCTCTATTCCATGTTCGACACTTCTTCATATTCCTTTGTGTTTTGGATTAATGACCACCATTGATCCGCGTCTCCCATGTGGTGATAAACTGCCATGAAAACTTTTTCCCTTTCGCTACTCCCCAAAGCATGAAATATTTTCTCTAAGGAATTTATCCATTTCTCATCTACTAATTTATTTGTACTCCTATTGAATGTTGGTGGTTTTTGCCTCATGAAGCAGTCTAGCATTGATCCTCCGCGTTGTGGATCAGGGTGCTCCATACGGCTAAGGTTAATATTCATAATTTGAGTGAGTTGTCCCAGTATAGTGATAAGCTGATCAACACCAGTTGCTTCACCATCACTACTATAATTATCTTGGGTAGGAGGGAAATCCCTAAATGGATTACATTCGTTGATATTATTTCCATTCCTTCCACTAGGCACCATTTCTAAACAATGGAATACACTAGATTAGTTTATGAATCACAATACATAATTCCAAACTTGTAAAACACTTAACATAAATTGAACAGTTTATGGATATAATCCATAATCATAAAAATGTTTTCTTCGAGGAGGTATATACTCATAAATCATTAATAATGGTTTTAAAGAAAATGTGAATTATCCTAATCATATCCCCCAAGAGTGTCATAACCAAGAGTGCAACAAGGCCTGTTGTCGTGCACTAGCTCCTGTTCGAGTCTAGCTCAAAGTAGTGTTTTCGGGTTTTACCCCTAGGTACATCTATGCCAGAGTTGCCTCTACCTGCTCATATCCATACAGAGATGTATTTCTTAGAAAACTCACAAAATCTCTACATTACCAAAATTCTAGGAAGTTCTATACTAATCCTCAAAGTCTATCTTAGGGTAATGTTATCTAATCAGAGTTTTTCTAAATCTAGCTTCCAAGGTTTGTACTAAACTTCCTCTGATACCAACTGTAATTCCCTGACCCTAATTACCCAGAGTCGGTGCATTATTACATAACATTGGCATGATACAAGGAATCATGTCATGAAATACCGATCAGTTTAGTAGCCTTGGAAGTACCAGATACATTCATAAGTTTTACATTACATCATGAAATAAAAAAATCAACAACATTTTTTCCCCTTTGAACACACTTATTTACTTATCCTATCCCTATAGGTTAACCATAAAATACTTCTTCACATCCTAGGAAAAATAAAACATAGAAATGGGCGAGTTGAGATGCTCAGTAAGGATAACAATATAGCAGAAACTTTCATAAATAAGCACAAACATTTAAGGAAATGTATAAGACTAAAACAAAAGCATTTTAAACTTAAAATTCAGAATAATATGGAAAAGATAAAATAAAATAATTCCATTTACATATTCACATAGATATTCTAATAGTCTAATAATCACATTCAATATCAATAGCCACTTTCATAATGATGGAATCATAATGCCAGACTTCATAAACACATAGTCAAGGCCTTGTGCCAAGACTAAAAATAAGATTTTGTTAAGGCCTTGTTCCAAGACACTAGTTTATCTCATGAGACTTACAGATACATCGAGGATCTATAGCGATCTCCACCTGTCACTTACTAAGTCTAATGCATTCCTTATATGAAAAGGTTTAAACATAACATAAACATTCTTATTAAAACTAGCATACGAAATGTAAATACTTTATCCATAAAACATGATTGGTGTAAAAATAACACATCCACAGTCAAACATATAACAAAACCTTCAATACAATATTGAAGATTTTTAACATAATAAATCAACTTCAAACAGGTTTAAAATCCATCAAAGGATGTTGATATAGATGAAATGAAAACTATTTGAAATAAAAACCTCTTTCTATTTTTAAATCATTTAAAACTCACATAATTATAAAAGAAAAAATTTATTTTGAAAATATTATTATAATCTTGTATGGGAAGATTCAACGATAATATAATGGTGGAAAATAGCTTCACCCGCTGTATAAGTTAAAAAAAGACATTCTTACCTTAATTTTGTCAAAAAGGTCATAAAGTACCTTGTTTGGAAAACGAAGGAAAGATTCCTTTCAAACCATTTTATAAAAAAGTTAAAAAGGGTATAAATGACTTTAACCCATAGTATAGTAAATAGTAAAAATGTTTTGAAATATATTTTTAAGAAATATGGATGTGGATGATAAAGATGTCCCAGTAGATACTTACGTAAAAGCAACATCAGATAATAAAGAGATTGTGAAATTAACCATTAAATTGTAATTTTCCTTGGTCTAGGGTACATTAAAATATTGTATAATAGTTAAATAATTGTTATTAAATTATACAATAACCATATATGTAAATATGATATCATATATGATCTTCTAATATTTCTTTGTTAATAATATTTTAGTAGTATCATCATTTTGGGTGTTAACTGATTTGTTTTCCTTTATATGCTTGGTTACGTAAGCCATGTATGTAATGAATATGATGTATTTGATTCATATATAGACTGATATTATGACCATAAAAATTATTTTGAATCATAAAATAAAAATTATTCTTGAATGATTAAAATGTGGAATGAATCTCATCGCGTTCGTGGAGACGATAATCCGTACGTACGCACAAGCAAAAATATCATTATATTGATGGTGAAATAGCATGTAATTGGATGTTATATCATATATAAAGAATAATTAACATGTTATATTTATTATTTACATCAGTTATACTCATTTTTATACCCATAAAAATAATTAAGTGTTTTAATAACAAACTACACCATGACGTGGAGACGGTAAACCCTACGTACACACGTATGGTGACTTTATCTTCCATATGATGGATAGAATAATGAATATGGTTGTAAAATTTTTATAATAACATCATAGTATATATAAGATACTGGAATTATTATTTTATAATGGAAAAAACAAAGGAAAATGAAGTGGAAGAAGAAAAGAACTTGAAAGAGGTGGTGAAATATTTACCTTTTCTCCGGGTTATTTCTTTTGATTTGATCAAAAGGGCTCCTTAGGTTGGATTTTTTACCAAAGGAAGGCCAATAGGATGAAGTGAGGGAATTTGGGAGGATATTTGGGGTAGGTTTTGGACAATCCAAATGTCTTTGGAGGTGTGAATTTGAGAGAAGGGGAAGTGCCCATTTATATGAGAGGTGAGGGTCACTTTAGGAAAAGATTGAAATATTATTTTATAATAAAATCATTTTAGGTTTATAATGGCTCAAAAAATGATTTATTTAGAGGATAATGTGGGTATGGGTTGAAAACCACTTAACCAATAGGTTTTAGATAGGTTTGGGTCGCCATATTAATCTTATCTTTTTAGATTTAACTCTTAGTTAAATAGTTTGACATTTACCATGTGTCTTTGTATTGTTATATTATATAGTTAATAAACTTACTATTACAAGACAAGAGAACCTCAAGTGGTTAATTATTAATATATATAACCTTATCTATGTCCTTTGGACAAACCTTATATTTTTAAGAATATTATATCAATTAATAATATAATATTTGTTTTTAAAATTATTTTTTGTCAATTTGACACTATTTGATATTTTTTTTGTTAAAGTCATAACAACATTATTACTTCAAAAAAATTCATTTAATCATCCCAAATAAGAAATATTAACCTAGAAAATTATTTTAATTCATAAAAAGTCTCAAATTAGATTTATTTGTATTTTTATAATATCAATTATTTTAATCTTTCATTAATAATGTAATTACTGAATCATCATTGTGTCATAAATAAATTTAATTATTTAATATATAAAAATTATAAATAAAATAAAATTATTTAGTAAATTTTTTTATCTTTCTAATTAATATTTATAGTAAAATTTATCTTATGTATAACTCTATATTAAAAATGTTTTATTTATGAAAACTTGAGTTTAACACTTTTACCTCTTCTTTAAATTAAAAAATAATAAATGTCCTAATCTAATCTAAGTAGACCTAAAGGACAATTTTTTATTCCTAATCTTGTTTTTGGTCGAAATAATCTTATCCAATAGAATTAGAACATGTGTTAGGGTAATAATAATATCATTTTTACCTTTAATTACCCTATTTACTTTTAACCGTGGTAAATAAAAGTTAAAAGTTACTATTCAACAAAAATTATTTTCATATTATTGAACCACATTTTACTTCATGATATGAACCATGTCTCTCAGATTTTTGAAATTCAATTCACAGAAGTGATAAAATTAAGTTTTATTCAAATTTGCAAATACTCCTAGGAGGTGGGTAAAAGACGGTAAAAAGTTCCATAGAATTTTTATATATCTAAACTTATTATAAAATGACTCCAATGAATTACATTGAACTTATATAGGTATTGTGTATATATTTTGACCTAAAATAAAATTAAATAAAATAAAAAATTATTTAAATAAAAATTTCATTTTTAAACAATAACACAATGTTTTTCACTTTTCATAAAAAATTTAAAGTTTTCAGAAAAATACCAAAAATTCACCCTAAGGTAATTTAGATATTCTGAATCCAAAAATGAAGTCCATTTTGAAAGATAAAGTTTATAAAATTTTAAAAAGTGGGTATTACTATTCATAATGACTAGTTTGATTGGTTGTGGTGTTTTTGAACTCGAAGTTGCGTACAAGACAAGATATTGTATTATTCAAAGGAAAACGTATCATGGATGTTTGGGGTGTTACACATATCATCTTACATCAAATTGGAAATTAAACAATAGTTCGTGTGTGCGGAATACTACCACCTCGTGAACTAATGCAATTCATTTTTCCTCACCGCCTCTCAAAGATGGTTATAATGATGGATTTAACAAATATATATATTATATTCATGACATAATTACCATTATTTAAATATAATAAATAATTTTTTTATACCTTTCCATCCATTGAAAAATGATAACATCGTTTGTGCGTACATGTGGATTAACACCTCTACAAAGTGATGTGATTTGTTTTCCATCACCACATCACATGGTTGATATATATTAATAATTTAATGATATAATTCTATATTTACGATATAATAATAATTTTATAAATATAAAATATTACTTACCTTCTTTCCATTATGTTTTTTGAAAAATGGGAACATAACTCATGCATAGGTACGACATACCGTCTCCATGATTGTAACATCGTTCATTTTTCATTATCATATTTCATGATTTGTTTTAAAAGTATAATTTATGTATAAAAATTATAATTATGTCATTATTATTATTCTATATATTATGGAACAATTACCCCCTGACCACGGTCAATACACCAAACCCATTTTGAAATTATGAACCGAGCGTCCTCAAAACACCTGACTTGGATATAAATGATTATGTAATTAAATATGTAATTGTTATAAATGACACAAATGGAATAATGATAAACTAATAAACCTATAAAATGTTCTTAAATAATTAAATAATTTATATAATTTTATTAAATAGTATTTAAAGTTCATACATGGAAAGTCTGGACTCAAGGTAGGGGATTTCATATTAATTTCCCTTCATTGAGGGATGTTTTAATATTATGCACTTAATTACATTTATACGATCTATATAATTCCAATTTTAAATTTTATATAATTAATCCTTCATGATTCATGGTATTTTATGTTACAATTTAAAATATTTCATTTAAATGTATTTGAATTGAAATTTACTAAGTTGTAAGGGGTTTCATAACTCAATTTTCATTCATTGGGTTATACTTTTACTTCATTGAATTTGGTATGAAATGATTATGAGTGAATTGATATCTAAATTGTTTTATTTTTTTATTTCCAATTGTTTTATATGGATTTAAATATGTTCACACAATCACTTCATGGATTAATTATAACTTCAAAATTTATGATCCTTTTCAAGGATTTTCTTTGCCTCAATCTCATTTTCTTGAGACATGTTTCATATCATACACCATGATTTCCTTGTATAGTTTAATTAATTACTCATGAATTAATTTTTACATATTAAATTGTTAAATTAATATAAATTATATATCCATACCATACTCTTTCTTCAATGAATTTTTATTTTAAATTTACCAAATAAGTAAAGAATTTATGTTGCAGTATTCTTTCTTTTCAAGATTGTTTATGTTCAAGGTTACTTTATGGAAATAATATTATATTATTTTATTGAACCAAAAATATTTTATTATCAAATAATTAGGAATTTGGATTACATTTTTAGTTTTTATTTCTCCCCTTATTGATTAAATAATTATCAAGAAAGTTGTTTGTAAGTGATATTTATCTTGTGTCTTCTTTTAGATTGGGATTCTTTCTCTTCCATATCCATGTTTTCTAAATTATTTTCAAGAATGTTCTTATTTATAAATAAATTGTTTTATAAATTTATTTTAAATTATCTTTAAACATAATTTAAAATATTTTAAAATATTTTTTTTAACATTTTTCATGTGGTCACTTTTTAATCTCTTTGAAAAAGTCCGAAAATATTGTTTATTTTTTTCATTTACAACATGAATGGATTTTATCGCCATCAAGTAAATTATTTTATTTGAAGATTACCTTATATTTTTATATGGTTATTTTCAAATAAAATTATATTTATAATATTTTGTGAATTTTTAGTTTTTTAAAAGTTATTTTCAAAGTAGAAAATGTATTTTCTTCAAGAATTCATTTAATGATATTTTAATTGCTTTTATATTATTTAATGAAATAAAATATTTATTTTACTTCTTATCTACTAGGGATATGTTACAATTAAAAAAAAATTATTCTTTTTCTTGATGTATTATGATTGTTTCAAATAGATTGTCATAAAACCCATTTCTTTTCCATAGGTAAATTAACCTATGAAGGAACAATGGTTTTTATTATGATGAAAACTGAAATATTTCATGTGTTAGGATTAATTTATGGTTATCAGACATTTTTTATGATGATGAGTGAGATATATATATCCCATGATGATGGGTGATCCTGATATGTCTCTCCCATGCATTGGTCAATGACGAAGGAGTTGAATGAATATAAGTAACTCCTAAGAGATTATAGGTATTAACTAGGTAAGTTTATACCATATATAATGGTTCTTTTAATAATTCTATGAAGATACATTCTAATATACCAACATGTATTATCTATGCTTGCTATGGATTTTCAATGTTTCCTTTGATTAAGATTGATATCACATGGATCTTGATTATAGATTCCTATAACTATTTACTTTTCTAAATATTTATGCAATGTCACATGTTTAATGATCTATTTTTTGATGGTTATGAGTTATTTATGTTATTCCTATGAAATTTATTTTTTAATAATACCCTTATTCTCATCTTATGATCATCTATGATATTAAATTGTTAATGATTATTTTTACCCTTACTATGTTTTTGAGCCCACCCTTCTTATGTTTTTCATTTCCCCAAGTTATGAATATTGACATTAAATTACTTGTGTCTAGAATAGATTCATTTTTGAGTAATTTTATGGGAGATATTTAAGGATTAATATGGAATAAGAAAATGTGGGTCTAGTAGAAAAAATTATCACTTAAAGACATAGGTATTTTTATGTAAGAGTTTTTCCTAATTATGTAAAACAATAAACCTAAAAGGTAATTGGGAATGTTATTGATCCAATATTTTAGTTTGGTGTTGTAATTTTTAGACGGTTGAAATTGGGTCACATTTATTATTATTAAATATAGAAATGTAAAGATTATTCTTCAAGCATCAGATTTCAGGAGTGCGGGTTTGGGGATGTTATACCAAATACATCCTTTTTCTCACCTGGATACAAAACACATACTTACCTTTTTCTGCGGTAGTATAACATGAATGTCCTAAATTTTTAATATGGTAATCATAGTGTGAAAATAACACATACAATGAAAATAGATATAGATGAAATAACAAAAATCCAAAATAAAAAATAAAAAAATGAGGGAATTTGAAGTAACTTTGATCATTTTAGACAATTAAATTTAGATCATTGAATATTAGTATAGATATAGAAATATTTTTCAATACTTTTTCTTTAATTTTGAGCTGCTCTATTTTTCATAAAAAAATATTGTACAATGTATACAATAATCTTTCTACTCTTCTATTTCATTATGGTTTTTAAAATAATTTTATGGATCTTCTTTATCATCGTAAACTATAAGTTCAAATGTTTAAGGCTTAATATCTATTACTGTTGAATAACTCAAAGCACGCATGTGTGAGTAAATCCCTTACAGAAGAATACAAAAAGTTAGGAAAATAAATATCATGTTCAACCATATCTGCATATTTCTAAAAAAAATAACAAAAGATAATTAACATATTAAATACATTCATAAAACATATTCATCCTTTATAAATTTAAATATATATATGCAATAAATATATTGTGTGAATATAAATATTAAATCCAGTACTTTTAATAATCAAAATTAAATCAATTCAAAATTCCCAAACAATGTATGTGAAATTAACATTGATCTTACAAATAATATTTAAATCCAAAATATATACTTTTAGAATGTATCTTTCATAATGAATATATATACCAAAATAATTAAAAGGGAATTTGAATAAGTTATTTCACTTAAGATACATTCAATATCCATATATGGATATTCAAGTAAGAAAAATTTTCATCTTTACATAAGAATATCCTTCACATATGAATATCCACATAGGGATATTCATGTAGATAGTTTTCACCTAAGTGAAAATAGTTCATGTTAGGTAATTCACATAAGAAAATATTTCACACAAGTAAATTCACATAAGAACATTTTTTATGCAAGGGTATACGTATGAGTTACAAAAAAACAAATAGTTAAGTGAATTCTTATCCAAAATCAGTTCATAAGAAGCATAAAAACCTAAATAATAATTAATGAATAATAAATATAAATATTTTATTTTATAAGAAGTGAAAGATTCAATATCTAAAAAAACATGATAAGTATTAAAAATATTGTGGGAAATTATAATTATCCATTTATAAAAACAGAAAATGTATTTTACTAAACACAGAATATAATTTTAAAATACTCATAATAGAAGGAATAAAAAAATGGAATTTTATATTATCAAAAAAAATTATAGATGTGGTTACAGGATTAAAACTAACACCAAATAAAGTAGAAAATAATATTCCATTTAATTTATGAAGTAGAAAGAAACATTTTTTATCATATAATATTTTATGGGGTTGTAAGATGTTTGTTAAGGATAGTTATGACAAAAAACTAGCACCCCAGAACATAAATTGTATATTTATAAGATATCCCAAAGAAACAAGGGAATATAACTTATATGACCCCTCAAATAACAAGGTAATGATAAAAATACATGCCCAATTCCTAGAGAGGGAGTAAATCTTCACCAAAGATAATTTTATCAAGATTGATTTCAATAAAGTTGATGATCAAGATACATAGGATTTGACATAAGGAATAATTCCATAGGAGCACATGGATGAGATTATTTCAGAAACAAAAGTATTTCATAGGACCACCATAGATGTTAGGGAAACAAAATGATATGGTTTTAGATTCATTGAGGTTGGTAGATCATTATCAATTGAAAATGATGAGACTCTCTCCTATAAATATACATCAAACAACTAATAATCCATGAATTCTAATATGGATTCTATGTATGAGAGAAAATTTTGGTTTATGGTTGATCTTCTAGTAGATGTAAAACTCATTGGGTTTAAATAGAAATTCAATAAGAAACTGGACATGTTTGGTCAAGTTAGTACCCATAATGCTAGACTAGTTTCACAAGGGTTTAAGAAACATCACGGTATAGAATATGAATTCTTTTTACCAAACGCTATGCTTAAATCCATGAGAATTATTCTTTCCATAGTAGCTTACCATGACTATAATATTTAAAAAATGGATGTAAATACCACTTTCATTAATTGAAACCTCATATAATATGTCTTTATGACACAACCATAGGGTTTTTTTGAATCCAAGATATTCTAATAAAATGTGAAAATCATAGAGATCCATTTATGAATTAAAATAAGAATCTAGGTCATAGAACATTATCTTGGATTAATACATAAGGGAATTTGGTTTTATAAATAATGAATGTGATCCATGTGGTTTAGAATGAGTGTAGTGATTTTTGTATTAATATATATCATTGATATATTACTTATTATAAATGAGATAATAGTCTTATAGTCAGTTAATAAATGGTTTAAAAACATGCTTCTCCATGATGGAATTAGGTGAACCAAACTGTATCCTTTGGATCAAGATCATTTATTATAGATTCAAGAGGCTACTTGAACTAAGTTAGTGTACATATATTGACATGATATTAAAGATATTTAGTATGGAATAATGCAATAGGGGATTATTTCCACTGTCACATGGTATATATCTATCCAAGAAAATGTGTACTCAAACATAAGAGGTGAGAGATGGCAGATAGTAGGACACTTACGATTCTATAATAGGTTACATTATTAATTCCATGCCATGAACTAGTTTAAATGTTTCTTATACCTTTATCATGATTGGAATATATCAAGAAAACCTAGGAGAAAAACATTGGACAACTGTTAAGACTATCGTAAAGTATATGAGGTGTACTAAGGATATGTTCATGGTTTTGGGAGGAGAAAATGATCCATTCTTCAGGGTATACAAAAATTATAGTTTGTAAATAGAAAAAAATTATTTGAAATCCCAACTAGGATATACATTTTATCTCATAATAGGATCTGTGAGCTATAAGAGATCAATGTAAATTGTTGTGTATGATTCTATAGCGGAGTTTTGGTATATTCTAGCTTATGGTATAGCTAAAAAATCCCTTTGGATATGAAAATTAATCTAGGGTATTAATGTGGTGGCTAGGAGTAAATGCCCGTCACATTGTATTGTTATAATAATAGAGTAGTGTTTCTAACTAAGGAGCCAAGGTCACATCAACAGATAAATCATATACCTCAAAAGTATCACTCATTGAGGTATTCTTCTTAGAGGGGTAATATCACAGTGAGTAGAGTATCCATGAAGGAGAACTTGGGGAACCCCTTGACTAAATATTTATCTCACTAAAAGTATGAACATCACATGAGAACTAAAATATTGAAGGTTATTAGTTGTTAGCTCTAGTGAAAATGAGAGCCTCTTGTAGTTGGTGCCCTAGAACCATCTTATTTATAATTTATGATTACCTGTATATTAAGAGTGTTTAATATTAATAAATATATTACCTCATAATCATTGTTATTTTATTTGGAATTTTACTATAGGAAAACAGCTGTTTAGCAGCGGTTTTTTCGCGGCGGTTTTAAAAACTGATGCTAAACGTGTTTCGGGCCGACATTTCGTGGCGGTTTAAAAACCGCTGTGAAAAAACCTCTGCGAAATGAATTATTTTTTTTTATTTTTTTTTAAAATTTTTCAAGGATTAGTGGTGGTTTTTTAAAAAATCACCGCGAAATAGCGGTGGTTTGGGTAAAACTGCCGCGAAATGAAAGGAAAAAAATAAAAAAACACGAGAAACCCCGAAATCCCTAAAACAACCGTAACTTTTGATCTGGGTGCCCGTTGGAGCGCCAAGACCAGTAAAATAGAAGATCATGAAGAGATATAGAGGAACGTATAATCAAAACCGTGAGACAGTCTAAGGTGCAGAAGATATAAGAGTTATAATAAAGTTGAAAAAATTTCTCCAACTTCAAACGACCATAACTTTCGCTTCAGGTGTACGTTTGGGCTCTACCACATATCAAATCGAAGCCAGCGAAGAGATCTACGCACCAATTCAGCACAATCATGAATCTGTCGTGTTTTTCAAACCCCAAAACCCCTCCGAAGGCCTCCAAAACCCTATTTCCATCACCGGTGTCCCGTCGAACTTGTCTTCAAACGTACCTAACTTTCGATCCGCGTGTTAGTTCAGACTCCTCCACCTGCCAGATCGTAGATAATTTCATGAGCTTCAGTTTGACTGGTTGCGGCTCCCACATGTACTCCTGGATCATAAGTTATATCCTTTTTAGTGGGTATCGGGTTTGATATGTTTTTTGATGCCTCTTTTTAGCACCCGTTCCACGTCAGCTTTTTTTTAAATGGTCATAACTTCCGATCCGCCTGTCCATTTGGACTCATTCACCTATAAGATCAGAGATCATTTCAGGATCTTTGATTTGATAGGTCACGGATCTGAAACGGACTCTCAGATCATAAGTTATCTCTTTTAATGTGAGTCCAATGTTTTTGTCACTTTATGACAGTTTTGACGGGTTATAACGGTTGCTCCATTTATTACTATTTATTTGGGTTTCCATGACTTGTTATCTTTATCAATGGGTTTTTTGGGTTATTATGATGATTATGTTGAATTCTTAAGGGGTTTTCCAGAGTTTTCATGAGTTTTCATGCGTTCTCATTCTTTATAATGCCTCATTCTCCAGGCTTCTCTATCCGTTTTCATGCGTTTTCATGATTTTTCATCTCTTATCACATATTTTCATACTTTTTCATGTGTTTCATTTATTATTTATTATTTATTATTTATAATATACTTTAATTTATTTATTATCTATTATTTATTACTGGTTATTTATTATTTATTATTTATTATTTATATTTATTTATTATTTATTATTTATATTTATTTATTATTTATTATATATTATATATTATTTATTATTACTAATAAAAAAATATTATTAATAATAATAATATTTGTTACTGGTTATTTATTATTTATTATTTATTATTTATTATTAATTATTTATTAATAATAATATTTTAGTTATTATGTGTTATTTATTATTTATTATTTATTATTTAATATTTAATATTTAATATTTATTATTAACTATTTTTTTATTATGTATTTATTATGTATTATTATGTATTATTATTTATTATATATTATATATTATATATTATATATTATTTATTATTTATTACTTATTTTTTATTATTTATTGTTTATTATTTATTATTTAGTATTTAGTATTTATTATTTATAATTTATAATTTATAATTTATAATTTATAATTTATAATTTATAATTTATAATTTATAATTTATAATTTATAATTTATAATTTATAATTTATAATTTATAATTTATAATTTATTATTTATTATTTTTTTTATTATTTATTGTTTATTATTATTTATTATTTATTCTTATTTAATATTTATTATTATTTATTATTTATTATTTATTATTTATTATTTATTATTTATTATTATTTATTATTTATTATTTATTATTATTTATTATTTATTATTATTTATTATTTATTATTATTTATTATTTATTATTTATTATTTATTATTTATTATTTATTATTTTTTATTTATTATTATTTATTTATTATTATTATTTGTTTATTATTTATTATTATTTGTTTATTGTTTATTATTTATTATTTATTATTTATTATTTATTATTTATTGCTTATTAGTTATTGTTTATTATTTATTATTTATTATTCATTATTTATTATTTATTATTTATTATTTATATTTAATTCTTAATTATTAATTATTAATTATTAATTATTAATTATTAATTATTATTTATTAATAATAATATTTTATTTATTATGTGTTATTTATTATTTAATATTTATTATTTAATATTTTTTTATTTCATATTTATTATTTATTATTATTTATTATTATATATTATATATTATATATTATATATTATATATTATTTATTACTTATTATTTATTTTTTATTGATTATTATTTATTATTTAGTATTTAGTATTTAGTATTTAGTATTTAGTATTTATTATTTATTAGTTATTATTTATTATTCATTATTTATTATTTTTTATTATTATTTATTGTTTATTATTATTTATTGTTTATTATTATTTAATATTTATTAATATTTAATATTTATTATTATTTATTATTATTTATTATTATTTATTAGTATTTAGTATTTAGTATTTATTATTTATTATTTATTATTTATTATTTATTATTATTTATTATTTATTATTTATTATTTATTATTTAAACCACTATTAAAAAACCGTCGCAAAACGTTCTGCGACGGTTTTAAAAACCGCCGTGAATAGCTTCCCGACACACGATTTCGCGGCGGTTTTTCAAAACTGCCGCCAATCTATTTAGCGGCGGTTTAAACCGCCACGAAACATAAAACCAAACCACCACTAAATGCCTTTTTTGCCGTAGTGTTTAATGTGATAATGTCCTTAGAGTACTTATCACATCAAAAGGTCATAACAATTCCCTGCCATGATGAGAACCATAAGATGTTATGATAGTATTATGTAATACATGTTCTATGGCCAGATGATATCTTATAATGGGACATAGATGATATAGACTATCTGGGGTAAGTAGACTATAATACATTGATATTTCTTCCCATGAATTTCACCCTTAGTAATTTCTAGGATAGGAGGTTATGAGAATAGACTTATCATATAAATTCTATATTTTATATGTGTCATTTGATATTACTTTCTATGATCATGTGTTATAGTCCATTAACTTGATATTATTATTAATGCATGTCTTGAGTCACATACTTTAATGTATTATTGAAATTTGTGATGCCATATTTTTTCAGAAAATTAAGATATGTTGGGTACATCACGAGTGATATGGAATTAATGAATAAATCAATAAAGGATTTATCCCTTTTGAGTTAATAGAAGATTATATATTAGGCCATTTAATGGGAATTTAACTACTTGATCAATCCCATGGTTATGGTGGTAAATAATTTTTAAGTTTATTTTCAGAAATCCAAAGAAAGAGAAATTGAGCACATAGGTTGATGGAACAAAGTATGCAACCAACTTTATTGGATATATAAATAAAAAAAAGATTATATTACCCGATAAGAATTCGAAGGTGGATATTATCATTGGATTTTAATTTCTTTCTCTATGAGAGTATTTCAATGTTTCTAGATGCTAACCTTGGATTTTAGGAATATTTGGCCTGATTCCACTGATAAAGAAGCCTAGAAGGTCACACACAAAGTGTATTTGAAACCTCAGTTAAATTTATATGAATTTAATATTAGAATAAAATATCATATTAGGTTCTGAGAATAATATTTATTTAGGTTTTGTGTTGAACACATATATTCAATCTATAATTATTCAAAAGGATAAATGTGATAGTTGAATATTTAATAAATATTTATTCACAAGTTTAGGGAATATAAAATTTATTTATTTATTGGTGAATAATACAATAAAATTTAATATTTAAAAGAATATTCATTATTTAAAGTGAAATAAATATTGAGGAATAATAGACCAACTTAAAGGTTTGGGTGGATATGAAATATTAAATATCATTTAAATAAATAAGAGTTAGTTTATTTTAGAATGATAATTATTTTATCCAAAAGTTTTGTGAATGTTTTGGAAATAATAATATTATTTGTGTTATTATAGACTTGGGGATTACTATGGATTAAAATAATAACAAGGTCTTATGTGAAACTATTTATTCTTGAAAAGCTCTATATAAACCTAGTTATATCATTTTATCATTATACATTGTTGTGAATAACACACCCTCTCTATAGAATTCTATCAATCCTAAAGTGAATGAAATATTTAGAATGCTTTCAAGTGGTAAGGGAATTAATCATCATCCTCCAACTCAAGACTTTGCGAACCTTTATAATCTTTTAAGTAAGGATTGGATTATTATTGTGATAAAAAATAGATGACACAAGCAATATGGATCATCCATGCTGGGACCTAAAATTTTATAGCAAGTTCCTAAGGTTTTAGAGAAAGCGTGGGTTACTAATAGAGGGATTCAACCCTTATATCCTTTATCACAACAATAGTATAAAAAGTGTGTTCAACTGAATTTTTAATTAAGAAAGAGTTGTAAGTAAGATAATTATTTATCTCTAAATAAATTAATTATAAACTATATGTTATGACCCTATCGCCATTATTTTGTTGTAGCAATCATTGATTTTTAAGGATTAACCTGAAGTAATTAACAAAAAAAATTATTGGATTAGGGACTCTCCTCTTCCACTATGAACCCTAAAATATTCATTATTTTTAATATAAAATGGGTTATATATTTATGGTGGAGATAAATTTTTAAAAATATATTGAATCTTGGGATGTTTTTTAAGGATAATATTGAGTATTGATTAATTTATCTTACTTTATATATTGAGCTTGGTCAAATAGTATTGGAGTCAATTAACTAATATGTCCTTATTTTGATTTGAATTTACCTTCAAGTGTTATTAATCATGAAGTTTTATATTTCATGAAAATTATAATTAATTATCTAATTGTTATTAGTTTCTTTAATTAGTATTATTTCTCACTTCAAGAGGTATCTGATATCAGTATGGGTTGAGACCCCATTGGTACTTTTTATTTTGATTTTTGGATTATATTATTAATGCTATATTGATAACTCAAATTAATTCATTTATAGTAGACATGAGATTATATTTGGAGGAAAAATGGGGGATACAATCTCAAAGGATGAGAGAAACCCACAGGTGGAGTGATCCTTGAATGAAGGAGTGAACACTCAAAAATAACAATAGGGGGAGTACTATTATATAATATCTTGAAATTCATCCATTTAAATTTATTTTCAATAAGGAGGTATAAATAATTATAAATTAAGGGTGAGAAAAATATGAAATTTAATGAGGATAAAAATTCAAAGAAAAAGGGGAAAAATAATTTGTGAACAAAAATAAGAATTAATGTAGACGAAATGATACCATGATATTTTTTATGAGAATGTATTGTTATTGAAATTATGTATTTAGTGATATAGAATTGAGGAATTAGTATTCATAATAAATCAAAATGCAAGTATTAAAGTTCCCTTTATAGAAAAAGAGATGAATGTGAACATATATTTCTTTACTAATAATTTTGTCTTTTTTTTCTTTCAATACCTATGGTTTTCAATATATATTATGTCAAAACTGGTTACACATGTTGAAGTTGTTATAATATGAGGTCTCACAATATTCCCAAAGAGGGTTAGGGGTAAATTTTGGTTTTTATAAATTTCTTTTATTTCAAATTCAAATGGATAATTTCCTAGTTTTTATAAATACTCTCTAAATCTATCAAAACTATCATACAATTTCACAATCAAATAAAGAAAAAATTAAAGAGCATGGACATTTCAATTTTTACTCAATTAACCTACACTTAGCTATATACAATGGAAAAATATCAATGATGCGATGATATGATCTTCAAATTTTAAACTTCAAAAATATGTATAGTAAAATTTCACTTCCAAACACGATCTTTAGTGGAATTCAATCTAGCCACAAATCACTCTTCAATTAAAGATAATAAATAAAATCTCAACCTGTTATCTTCTCTACACTTCTTACAGATATGATATCTATTTTTTTATTTTCTATTTATTCTCTCTTATTGTATAGTATAATAATTCTATACTAGGAGAATAAATTTTAAATTAAAATTAAAAAATACCAACCTCCTAGAACTTCCTCTTCCTAAAAAGGAAGTTGTTATATGAATCTTCATCATTGATCACCATTAAGGAAATTAGTGATCATACCAAAACCATCGACACTCTTTATAAATTCCAAGTTATCAATTCTATTAAAAACCTTCAATATTTAAATAATCACAACATGGTGACTTTTTTTATGTTATAACATGTTGGTTTCTCCATCACTTTTATCTAATTTATAGATGTATTTTGACATGATAGTATTTTCCATGGTACAATCTTGATATGTGTTTCCAAATATCCTAGAGCTTAATTTACATGACACTAAACCTTTTCATCATGATCTAATCATCATGACATTGTATCTTAAATCACGGATAAATATATGTATTGTGGCATGATCCAATTCTATATTTGACATTTATTGTGAAGTGACATGTACCTTTATGGTGGAATATTACATACCTATTTTTAACTAATCGCACATAGGTCCACAAGTTTAATATTATGCGAGTATTCTAAAACATGAGTAATTTTTTTGGGTGATTTCATCTCACACAACTTTGAAAAATGATGGATTAATATGACATAAATCTAGAAAAACCTATTTATTCTTAAATAGTCATTCATTCAACATGTGATCTTTAGGCTTACACCATGATTTTTTTGAACAACTCAAAAAAATATACATGCCTTCATTTTCATTATCTAGTAAACCATAACTTTGAAAACACTAAGAAACTCCAAATGACTCCAATTGATAACAAATAAAATATTATAACCCTTGGTGATATCATTTTCCTCTATTATTTTTTTATCAATCCAACCATGTTAGATCTATGTTCCATGTAAAGATATCCATTATTTTTGTTAATATATCTATGTTTCCTCTATAGTATGAATCCCCCTATATCCATTCTCCCTCCTTGACAATAAAATTGAAAGGTTTCATTTTCTCATTAGATCTGATCATTTCCATGTATTTTTAGAATTATCTCATTGTGAAAAAACATAAGAAAAGAGACTTTAAAAAATAATATAAGCCTACATGAGTCAAATATCATTGTAGTAAATAAGAAAGTATGTTAAGGACTACAATATTGTCTATATTTTCTAGACTAATATTTTTTTCACTTATTTCCCCACGTATCATTACCCTTAACTCATTACACTCAATAAAAATTAAAACACATAAAAAACATATAATATCCAATTAAGGAATTATGTATAGTGGGGAGAGGGGTTTTAAAACCTCATTAGTTTTAGAAAATTTGTTGAACTGTGAGTTTCAACCAATACTTCTAGAAAACAATTACAACCCATAGTTTTAAAAAGATATCTACCACTTGATGCTGAGTTCCAATAAACACCAATATCATAATGCTTTTCTCCACCTTATTCTTTATAAAGTGATAATGGATCTCAATATGTTTCATGTGAAAGTGACATACTGAGTTCTTTTTTTAACTCAATGGAAATCTTGTTTTCACAATGAAATGACATTTATTGTTGCACCACTTCACTAATATATTCCAATTAATACTTCATCCACATCAAATATTTATAGGATTTGGTAAGTAAAGTATATTTTTCTTCTATTTTTCTTAAGTATACACTATCATACTTCTTACTTACCCATACAACACAATTTCATTCAATGAATAATTCCCTTATACTTATTAATTTTCAATAAAAAACATCTATAGCCTAGTATGCATCTGAATAAGCCAAAAAAATTTAAATTTTACAA
The DNA here is from genome assembly GCA_963277665.1 of Viscum album. Classification (NCBI taxonomy): domain Eukaryota; kingdom Viridiplantae; phylum Streptophyta; class Magnoliopsida; order Santalales; family Viscaceae; genus Viscum; species Viscum album. The sequence goes on along the minus strand of OY728137.1, from coordinate 715,375,788 downwards.
TATTTAAAATCTAATCCATAGTTCAATTTTCTTCATGTTGGGTTTAATAGGATCCAATGAAACTTGTTACAAAAAAAATTGAAACCTCAAAACTAAGATAAACCATGCTATATTAATGAAAACATACTTTATACCAAAGATGGATCTTGAAACAATATTTATCCCACACACTTGATTATGATCATAATATAGGAAGAAAAAAATAAATCACTCCACCAAAGGTATCCACATAGTGTGCCGAATCAATCAGTGTTCGATTGGGATCCTCTTATCACCCATGACATGGTAGTAAATTATGAAAGAAAAAGATGAAGATTAATAAAGCTATAGGATGGATATTTTTGGATTACTCTATACAAGAATATAAAATCCCCATAAATGGGTATTGTATCCTTATACAGGGCCCTCGAGGATGCTACTTGAGTATATATGAATTTTCTCATGCATTATAATGCATGAGTAAATGCCACTTGACCAGTTCATGTAAATGTTGCATGAATATAACAAAATCATAATCATTTCATCATGTGAAATGTCTAGTTTATTGATAGCTTATGTGGAAGATCTTATTGAATAATAAAAATTATTATTTTGACACTCATTAATCATAATTCATTATAGTATATCATACTATATAATTCAAGTCATAAAACTCCATATGATATCACCCAATTATAAAATATAATTGGATATGGTAGTAAAATAAAATATTGATTTCATTCCTTATGATATACCTAATAATAACCCATTATATTTCTATATTACATCATATATATATGGGATTTTGGTCACATATCCTTCAATATCTCACTTGCACTAAATCCTTATAGACTTTATGTCATTTAACCTTATATCATATCATATATGATAACTTGTGAAATCATATCCAAAATTATTTTTGGATATATTCCAAAAAACTTTTGGGATGCTATCATTAACTTCACCATGTATCACATCATATGTAATAACTTATGAATACCCATTTAAAAATCTTTTGAATTAACTCTAAAACACCTTTTGAGTTTCTCTCTGAATCAAACTCAATATCCATTCAGTTAACCATAAAGTGTGACCCCATGAACCTTTATAGCATGGACCAAAAATTTGAATCAATATATCCATAAATGTAAGAAAATGTTTCCCTTTAGTAATTTAATAGTGACACTCAATATGTAAAGGGATATAACATGATCTCTACCAAAAACATGTATCTCTTATACCTATGTGCACCAGTTGCATCTTATAAAACATGAATTCTATTATATCCCATTTTTCCAAGACTTTGAGTGAACATTGTACATGAAGTATGTCAATACAATATATCCAACTCATAACTTCTTGATTCTATAAGTATAGATTGATTTAGTAATGAATAAATCAAATTCATTTACCTTTTTTGATGATCACATCACATGTACCTCACCCAAATAAATAAGAACATCTTATGTACCATCTAGGTGTGGATGCAAACTTCCTCAGTCTATATCAATCAAGGACCTAGATTTCTTACTCATTATATGAGAGGGTAAATCTCATCTTATTTGAGCTTCAACCCATGAGATTATCAGAAACATACCCAACTATCCCTAATTATCCAATCCAAAAGGATTTTATAATATAGTTATCAAAAATAAGAAGATTATCATGCTAGGTTTCTCTCCAACCTCAAGTAATGAGGACTCTAAATATGATATATACACCCCTAATATACCAAATACATGGTGTATGGAACTCTATGTGGTATACTTCATGGTACATCTATTGAAAAAACCCATTTTGTTCCTCATGAGTATATCCCATGTCCTAATACAAAAATAATACTCATGCTAAGCTTAACATTTCATCACCACCAATAATAATCTACGAGGAACATCAGTTAGGGTTAAATTTAAGTCACACTATGAGTGGTCAATTATCATTAAACTTTATGAAATTTATATTAATATATACATATATACAACTAACATGAAATAATGATAAAATTGGGATTAAATTTTATATTATATGATAAAATTTATATTCTTAAACCCTTTAATAATACTTAAAAAACCATATATATGTTCCTATTTAACATATCAAACATGATAGATAGCCAGATAAGACTTATATTTACTGCACTTTAATAGATTTTGTTAACCCATTACATCTATATGCAATTCCTATTGCATCTTTATGTGACCATCTAATGAAACCATATCACTAAACTCCTTAGTGAGTAACATCTATGAAGAAATAAATCTGGAATAATGGTGAGATTTTGGAATCATATTGTAAATCCAATATATAATTGGATAAATGATTAGGGGAGGAGGTGAATCAATGATATATTCTCAATTTATGATTTATCCCCTTTTAACCCAACATATTAAACTTGTTAAGGTTCATGATCCAATTAATGATATCTCACAACCACACCATATGTGTAGTAATAGAATTAAAGAGAGCAGTACACAATATTTATAAGGTTTGGATAAAAGACCTACTCCTTGATAAGTTATTAATACCCCAAAATATGTATTTTCCACCATATCTAACAATTTTATAAAACATAGATCCCACTATGATAATTAAAACTTATAGAGTCTACTAGAAGATACAACGATTCTTCAAAAGACGATCCATTCAAGAAAGACATTTGGCTCCTGGTGTCCTCTACACCCTTAGATGTTGGTATTCCTCCATGAGTAGATGGATCAGTAGACCTTCACATGATCTCCCTCAAGAACTTTAATAGAAACAATGGTCTCATGACTTCCTCCACATAATGTGTGATCTAGATCTTCCATATCCTTTACAAATACTCGGATACACTATAGATCTCCTTCTTCTTAAGCAACACCTGACTTCATATTCTTATCTTTCTTTTATATTGAATATATCAGGCTCTCATAATTCTCAAAATATGTATGAGAGTTCTCAATTATTTTCACTCTATATGTTATTCTTTGTTTTCATGCATTCATTTATAATCACATAGAATAATACTACATGAATATTATACCCCATGTTCAGAATATAGTAACTATATGATCTTAGATAGGCTCAATCAACTCATTTTAATTTTTCAATATATTTATAAATTTATTTTTCATTAAAATTCAATTAAATACCCATTAAAATATTCATTAAAATATCATCAAGTCTTGGGATTTTTTTATATTAATTCTTTATAAAATCCACTTTATTTAAACTATCTAAATATTCATGTGCATGGTATCATGAATCATTTCCATGTTAACCTCTAGAATATGGCATGTAACTCTCCTAAATATTCTCTAAGTCTTGAAGTCTTACCTTGAAGGGATTAAATTTAGGCAAACAATTACATTTGGCTTAAATTATTATGATTTTATTCAAAGACGTCATGATAAAAAGACTTACATTTTCCACTTCAAAGACTTACACTCATATGGTTTATGATTTACAATGACTTATGATGAAACTAAAAGTTATATGGATAGATTCAAAGGTTTACAATCCAAATCAAATTTGTATGTTTGAACAGAGATTTAAAATATGGATAAAGTCTTATATTCAAGGACTTTTTTATTTTTCATATTTAGGTTGATCTTCTTCACAACATCATCTTTGATTTGATGATGTTCACCAAACGTTTATCTTATTAAACATACTTTCTTGAATCAAAATCTCATTTTTATGTTTAATCAATGAAGAAAACCTCTGCAAAACCTTTTAATTAATTTCCCTTCAATGGATCAACCATGTGAATAAGATCAACCACAAGATAAAAAAATTATGGTCAGTGTATCGAAAACATGAAGAAAGTTGGATTGAATGCACATATTAGTATGAATCTACCACATGTTTGGAGTGAACCCATGTACAATTCAATTGATTGTGTGAAGATACATTCAATAGATCAACCATGAATGGATTTAATGCATGAAAAACTAATCAATAATGTTTATCTCAGTATGAAAATTCCATTCCTATTTTACTTCAAACCATATACTCATTAAATAAACTTTATCCCTTATCAATAAACTCAAAATCTCTTCTATGATATTATAGATAGTGTCTCTACTTCCACCAAAACCTATCATAAATTACTTTAATAACAACACATCAATCATTACATTTGTTTATTAAGGATGTAATCCATAAAAATCCTCTAATCACCACCACTTATAATACCAAACATATATTAAAATATTTAAAATAAATGAAACCAAACCATTTAGACACAAAAATACCCCCTTTTTAATTGTTGTAAATATCCACACGCATTTCTAAAGTGAATATGTGTGCTTTATTTATCCCCATTATTGAAAATCAAATGTAAAGGGTCAATGGAGAATCCTTATCTCATATATTTCTTTCATCCTCTTCTCCTAATTTAAAGAATTAGTCAAGTCAGTTATGAGAGAAGGATGACACCACATGCTTTTCCTTAGTAAAGAGCATTTATTTAGTCCACTATAAGTCTACTTGGGATAACATGGTGTAGAAAACAAGTGGGATTTAACCAAGGTTTTCAATGCTATACATAAAAAATGAACATGTTATGCCATTCTCAAAACTCATTTTTGGATATTTTCATGTATATTCATTAATAAAAACATTATAGCCTACACAAATATTAACAAAGACATTAACAAGTTCAAGTGAAAAGAATATAACCACCATTTGTCTCATATTTTAATCAAACAATACCCCCAATTTATAATATATTTGAAATAATAAAAAATAAGTTGAAAGTGTGATTGAAATATCAATTTTTCTAATTTTATAAAACTGTCCATAAATTTTAGATTCACTTAGCTTGAAAACATTGAAAACTCCTAATTTTATCTCCCCCTCAAGTGATGAAATCAACTTATACTCTTTATAGTAAAAAAACCCCATGAATAATTCCTTAATTGATAATCAATATGTAAAACATTAATTCTAAACCATAATTCCCTATATATTAGAATAAATAAATAGAAATAGTCGGGAATAAAGAGGGCCATTATTTTTCCCCGAAGTTAATACTCGGGTTGAGAGTTTCCTCTCACCGAGCCATTATTTTATCACAAACTCAAAACTTATCTTCTTTTCAAGAACTACAAAAGATTATACTATTTCCTATTTATTTTGAGATATTTTTCCATATAAATAAGCTTTCTTCATCTCATAAATTAAGGAAACTTCACTTCCTGGTGCTTGCATTTGCTTCCTCTAAAACTATTATTGTGTTAGTAATATTTTCATACAATATTTTGAACCATGAAATATTATTACTTGTGTCCTTATTAAACAAATCTTCTACATATTTATTATATAAATCCAAATATATTTTTGTTAGATAAATTTGGGGTTGATTTGGTTATAGATCCCTTCTAAAATTTCATCCTCTATTGCTCACCAAAATCCCCCTAGTTCTTACCTATTTTCTAGAAATTACATATTAAACCAAAAAGTAAAGGATTTATGTCCATACCTTCCACAATAATAAAAAGACCTACAAAATTAGATCTTTCATTTTAATAAGAAATATATCTAAAATTATTTTATTACTATCATATTATAATACCCTATTTTGTATAATTCGAGGTGGGATTATTGGCCTCCACTATAACATTAATGGTTAAGAGTGTCTCTCATGTTTCTTTTAGCTTAAACAGGTTCTACCACGTGTTTTTCAACTCCATTGTTAGAAATAATAGATTTAACATGGGACATATTAAGTGAAAATTTCTATTTCATATTATAAACCATCTTATCACTAACTTGGAAAGATTCAAATTTAACCTCATTAGATTTATTAAAGTATTTTCAAACTTTGTTCAATTTTTTAACAAAAAGGCATATCAATTGTGTGTCTTCCAATTCTAATTCTCTTATAGAAAACTTATACTCAATGTTACTAATAATATTTTCATATTTATCTTATTAGATCTTATACTTATTAATCTAAAAAATATGTGTTGCTTCCTTCTTTATAACCAACCCTTTTCTTTCTTCTCATTATTTTTATTCTTTATTAGTTTATTTTTTGTTTTTCTTAAGTTTTGTAATCTTATAAAGGCAAGATTCCAACTTTCCCTTTGGATCCCATTCAATCTCTATCCTTTAAACACTATCACCCTCACTAATTAATGAATAAAATCATTTCTTAACATGAGAAAATAAAGTGAATTAATTATTTGAGTTTCTATATGAGTTCATATTTCTTTATATTTCTCATAAATATTGTTCTTTTATTATTAAAATTATTATTTTTATTCATTTTATATTTTTTTGTATTATCATATTCCTTATATAATTTAGATTTTACAACCTACTTCTTTTAAAAATATGACCAATATAAACATATTTATAATGTTTCGATAATTTATTAACTTTTCCTTTCCATTTACCCTTCATTAATCTCTTTGATAAAAGAGAAATATTTTTTTTAAGTCTTCATAATCCTTAACATCTAAATAATCAAATTTCATAGTCTATTCTTTGCTAAATTTTTATTTCCGTATGGATTCAAAGTCTATTTCATCTTTTACATTTTTTTAAATCTAGTTCTTTTATTATCTCACATTTCATGAGAATATTTTGAAGTTCATCTAGGGACAAATCTTATCTTTTCTAAAAGTCTAAAAATTTATAATAAAATATATCTAAAAATATTCTCATCAGATTTTTTACAATGATATAATCTTACAACTTCTAAGAAACTTTTTATATTTATATTTAAAGGGAACCTACACCAATACCAATTTTTATTCCTAGATCCGATTAGATTGTTATGAGGGGGAGGGATGAATCAATTTTGTGTTTTATTTTTATGAGTTATTCATTTTAAACCCAAACACTTAAACTTATTAAGGTTTATAATCCACTCAATTATATTCCATAGCCTCATCACATATGTGGTAATATAAATAAATAGAGAAATTCATAGTATTTACAAGGTTTGTCTGAAATACCTACTCCTTTTCTTATTGTTTATACCCCAACATTAATATTGAATTATCACTAAAAATATTCTATGAAAAAGAGGCCACTATGATCTTCATCACTTCAAGAGTCCATTGGAAGATACAAATATTATTTAAAAAGATGATCGAGTCAAGAAAGACCTTTGTTTCCTAGTGTTCTCTATACCACTGGAATTTTATTTCCCCTATGAGAAGATATATTAAAAGGTTTTCACATATACCCCCTTAATAAATTTAGTAGCATTGATAATCTCAAGACTTTCTCCAGATCATGTGGGATTTGGATCTTCCTCATCCTTCACAAATACTTGGATGAACAATAGAACTCTTTCCTCTTAAATGGAACCTAAATTCACCTTATTTTATATGTTTGATACTATATATATTGGGATATTCTAATAATCACACCATAAATGCAATTTCAATTATTATCAATCTCTCCATTAATATTTTCTTCCTAATGTGCACCAGTCATAGGGTGCTCGAAAAAATGATTTTGGAACTTAAATTAAATGGAGTATTAGTGGGAATTTTATTTTCCTATGAAGAGGAAAATGTTGAGGATATGTTCCAATTTTTTTTGGGTTCAATTTGATTAAAGTAGTATATAAGATTAAAATTAATTGGTTTTAATTCAATTTAAAAAGTAGTATCCTAAACTCATTTACACCTTATCATTATTCAATTTATAATCTCATCTTTTCTCTCCAATCTAGTGAAATATCACTTGATCAACCTCACCTAGAGTTTTTGGTTTAATTAAAGAAGTTAAATGATCAATACAATCTCCAATCTCCCATAGACTAGTAATAGGATATTTGCAATTATCGTTATTTCAATCCACTGCACACAATCATAATAAATGAATATGACTTAGGTAGTATCTACATGCAATCTAGTGAGTATAGAAAGATAAATTATAAGTGTAGGTTATATAGTAATTACATGTAGAATCAATCCAAAAATTAACAGAAGATATTAAATAGTTAAATAATAGAATTAATTAATAGAGGGGATAGGGTAATCTCTTCGGTTGAGACACTAATGGATTAGTGTTCCATTACATGAGTTATTACAAGAATAAAAGAAAAGAAAATTAGAACCATCAATGTTTAGTGAGTGATAGTAGAATTCATCCTTTGAGAGTGAGCGGTAGATCCCATAGAATAGTAAGAATGTTCCATATTTAAATAAGGATTATTGGGATTTTGGGTGTGCTTTTAAATCCTTCACATGATTAGTATGAGAATGTTTCTTAATTTTTATCTTTGAATAATAGATTTTTCTTTGGATGATCACACATATCTAGAATTGAGGGTCTTGATCATATTAGCTTGGAACCAAGGGTAATTCCAAAAAAAATTCATACTTTTCCCATGATCAAGATTTTTACTTCTTATAAGAGAGTTAAACCACTAGTATATAGCTTCTGTGTAAGGAGAAAGCATTCGGTGCGATCACGTGATGGCCCTAAGGACTCGAAAATCCTCTCGGGTTTTAACAGACTTGGGACTTTGGTTATTGAAAATTATTACTAGGCCATAGTACAAGTAATTATAAATATTACTACTTTACCTATGATTACATCATGTTTTTTTTCCTTTTTTTTCTGCCACACTCTATCAAGAGCATCTCCAACTCAAATAATTCCATCATTAACTACCGAATTCAAAACATCAAGTGTCAGTGGCACCACCATTCTCATTAGTATGACTTCTCTGATGAGATTTCTTAGATCTAGTTTAATATTCATGCTCTCCATGTGTTTATATATTCATTGGTGAGTTTATATTCTCAAGTGTAATGCTTAGAAAAATGTGATAGTGATGAATTTTTTTCAGTTCATACACCACTCGGTGCTCACATAGATCAGACATCAGTCATCCTATTTGGAGATACACTCAGTCCCTCCAATAAATAAGTATAGATTGGATCCACAAAAAAATAAAAGTGGTAAAAATAATTCATCTTGATCCCATAATATTAATATAGTATCTTATTCTTTATCATGAACCTCTAGTATCTTAGGAGGTAATATCCTTCACAACAAAGTATAATTGAAAATATTCATAGGTGGTGTGAATATGATCATTTCAATCATGTAATACCTAAGTGGATATCTATTTTGGTGGAAGTAGAGCATGGGTTTGATCACCATACAATCAAAAATCCCTAAAAAATGTGGTTCACATTCATCTTATCAAACACAGTTGGTTATGATCTATGGTGTACATAGGGTGGTGTGGTCGATCAGGTTGATTGATTGTGAGAAGGGGTGCGTTGGGTTTTCCATTTTTTTGTACGACAGGTCTATTCATTTTTCATTTTTTGGATTTACTTTTTGTGATGTTTGATGTAATATATAAGGTATGATCCCTTAAAATATAAGGAAAACTCACTCTTCTATTTCCCTTATGTGGTTGTAATAGATGATTTTTTTTCATGTGATTTTTTGTCTTAGATAAAAATTTACCATCATTCTTTTTCATAGATCAACCAATTTTTGTAGAATTATTAGCCACATGAAGATTTATATCATGGTCAATTGATTTTATGGTTTCTCCCTCTTAGTGGGTAGATTAACCATAATATGGGGGGACATGGTCGATCCATTCCTTTTCCATCTTTTAAAAACTATATCAACCGTATGTTGGGAAATTGAAGTCGATTCAACTATTTCCTACGGTTAATGGCTTGCATAGAAATCATGTTTTTCAAAGTGAAGTATTAAATTCAATATAAAGAAACAAGTTTTTGATTTAAATAAATCAATAAAATTATATTTAAAATCCATTTTCATATTAAGTCCATTCTATGGAAAAGTTTTCCAAAAACTAAAAATCAACTAGGGAATGTGATTAAATTAGGGCTATTTAAAAAGAATAACTGACAAAAAATTTGAAAAATTGGGCTCTCATCACCTGTACACTTAAACTGTTTCAATCTCAAGATATATTATCATTGAATTTAATTTTTTCAAAAAGAAAAACAAATAAAGAGTTTTGCCTGCCTTTATTTAAATTTATAGCCAGAGAAGAAATAAAAAATATATTCATTAATTGTTCAAATTATCATGTCTCATTTGTGAATCAAAATGATGTTTCATGTCAATTTAGTCAAAGTTTCAAGTCTAGGAGTTGATAAAATGAGATTTTAATGGAATTACAGTTTTAACAAGAAGCACCTCCATTTATCTCTATCTCTTTAAGTTTCTTAAACAAAAGTTTGATTTTCCACTTTATTTATATAACTCAAATGAATTTTTTGTAAATAAATTTTACCCTTCAGGGGTTTAATATTCTCCTTACCTAAATGAATTAATTTTTAAATTATAAACTTATTATTATTTTTTGAATTTTATCCATCCATTTATGTATAGTGCACTATAAAAAATCACTTATTTGATATATACAGAGGAATACTCACACACAAAGTGTCATTGTCTTAGATATTCACTGTGGGTTCTAGAATGACAATTTTCATTCCATGTTCAAATGAATTATATCTTTTTTATTTGACTTGGATCCCTAAGGTGTTCTGTCTCATAGAGTTCAAGTTACCTCATATTAATTTCTAAATCCTAGTTTCCTTAAAATATTATTCTGATTTCATAAAAATATTTTCACCCACACTAAATTTTCCTAGTTCTAAGAACAAACTTCTATGAAAATTGTAAAAGGTCAACTTATAGGTCATCTAAGTTTTTCAATTTTAGAACCATTTAATTCCTAACTCTAACATAGTATTTTCAAACTAATAAGGTCAATGTTTGAGTTCAAGAATGGTTTGAAATATCATAACAAAAAACTATACAATAAAAACCATGTACAATATTTTTAGAAATTTTTTTTAAACAGACTCACTAAAATTAGTAATTTTTTTATTTACAGATTCTTTGAAATTTAATAAAAATCATTTAAAAATAATATAATTGGGTTGACTTTCCTCCCCCATACTTGGTTTAGTCATACTTCCATATAAATTCAACATGTTTTTGTTCAAGGAAAACTATTCAAAACAAAAAGTAAGCATCATAACCAATTATAAAGGAAAAAGATAACATAATAGTAATCTATTTATCATTAGTATCAAGGATGAGTCTAGAATCGTCCATGTTTTCATTCCAAAAATCCCCTTGGTACTTCTTTAGTTGTTGGTTGTTCACCTCGAATGGATGATTTGAACCTTCTCCTTAAATATAAACTGCACCAAAAGTGTACATATTAGTTATGGTGCATGGACCAATTCACTTAGAATGATGCTTACTAGGGAAGTGATTCATCCTTGAGGAAAACAACAACACTCTATCTTTAACACGGAATTCTATTTTTCGGATCGATTTATCATGGGTAGATTTAGTTTTCTTCTTTTACAATAGTGAGTTTCATATGCCTCTATTCTCAACTCCTTAATCTCAATTATTTATAACTTCTTCTTTTTTATAGCCTTTCCAAACTCTGGGTTCACTCTTTTGACATACCATTAGGATTTGTTCTACTAATCGATAGGAAGGTGGCAGAGTTTACCATAAACTGTTCTATAGGGTTATATTACTAATGGGGTTTTATAGGTAGTTCTATATTCCCATAGTGCATCTTATAATTTCTTACTCTATCCTTTTCGATTGGACTACACTATTTTCTCTATGATTATTTTGACTTTTATGTTGGATACCTCAGCCAATCCATTCAACTATGGGTGGTAGGTAGTAGAAGTTTTATGGAGCACTCCATATTTCGTTAGGAGGGTCTCCATATTATTGTTTTAGAAGTAGGTTCCTTGGTCACTTATTATAGATCAAGGTATTATAAACCAAAAAAAAATTTTTATTTTAGAAATTCAATTAATTTTTTGAATAATAAGTTTAATTATATTTTGTTTCAATTTATTTATAGACATAATGAAGTTACAAAAGGACCATATTACAACTGAGGGGGGGGGGGGGGGGGTTGAATTAGTTTTTTCCTTTTTACAAATTTCAAATTTATAAAAATTAACCCCTAAAAATTATTAGAGTTTCTTCCTTATCAACTTTTAGTAAACTCATGTGTATGAAAATTTAGAAAAGTAAATAAGGAATAGATGATTTTCATGGTCTAAAATAAGTGTGAGAACCTACATCCTTTCCATATCCATTCTTGTGGGTCTATGGAAAATCACTATTATGAATAGGTGAATATAAATTGTATAAAATCCTATTAGACACTTTATATATTCTAATAGGAATGATTATAACGACTCCTGTCAATTTAAAAAATTTGATCCGGAAATGAAAATGTAAAAATGAAACTTTTTACTCCACAAAGGTTTTCCTAGAAACTCACTCCCACATACCTACATCCGATGGCCCTTAGTATGTTGAACCCAACTCAATAGACCCAGTATGATGCACCTTTTCCTATACCAAATTTTATGATATCCCTATTTGAAAATAAAACATTTCTTGAAATTAGGTTCAGAAACTTAGTCGGATACCTTAATGCGATTATATCAGTTTGGTAAACTAAACTTACCTTTTCCAGATATTTTAATCAGAACCTTCTATTTGGAAACTTTTCAACACAAAAAAACATCATTTAAAAACTCAGTTCTGAGACCAAATTATAAGTATTTCATATTTTATTCATGGGTGAATAGTAAAAAGTGAAAATTTACTTTCCACCTATATTTATAGGCACTCCTAGAATAGTAAAGAAGGGAAACTGAATTTCTTTCCCACTCACCCAAATTCACAGATCCAAATTTATCAAAAATTAAAACTTCATTTAAACACTCCTCAAATATTCTCAAATCTTCTGGAGTCCTCTCAAATCTTCTTGATTTCTCCAAAAATTAAACCTCACTTGAATAAGAACTTTTCAAATGATCTATCTAGAAATTTAAAATCTAGAACATCTCGGTCTGGAATTTTGTTTATCATTTTGGTTCTCTTGAACTAATTTTAATAACTTATATTTTTTCCCCTTAACTCACTTAAATAAAAACAAAAACACAACTTCACAATCACATGCATAAAAAAAACTTTAAAAGATTATAAACATCATTGAAACTTCTAAATACTTTATTTTCCTGCAACAAATTTCTGGTTTCAACTTCAAAATGTTGCACATTTTCAACAACACATATAACTTTTTCTATGTCTAGAGACTCTATCCACTCAATTTTATCTGGTCACTTAGTTAAATTTATTTTGATATTTTATGTCCATATAATGATTTAAAATTACAAAATTGATCTTCCCTATGTTTTTTATTAGATATTTAAATCTAATTTGTTGAGTAACTTTTCATTTATTCCATATTTTGTAAAACAAAAAAAACCCCATAACAAAAATTTCATAGATTCTTACAAAAACATTATTTGAATCCTCTATTTGGAAAGTGTGTCTGATCAGCAAGGTTAAAATTTATCAAAATTCACCAACTTAAAAATTCTAGCTCTCTTTTAGTTTATTAGTCTGGGTAAATGGGTCCGAAAATTTGATTCCAAAAACTTCAACATTGAAAAATGATCTATTTAAAATTTTTATGTCTGATATTCTATAACAAGAACAATATTTGAATATATGCATCTAAAAAAATGTGTCTAGAGATATTCAATATATTCTTTTTTTAAAGTATTTGAACTTTTTATAATTCATATTTTTATTATTTTGATAAGTTATTCATCCCCTGATTCTCAGTCTGATGATTTTTTTTTGGAAAACTTCAACTTCATAGAAGCATGGAACTTTATAAACTTTTACATCTCTTTCCTTCTACTAACCCCAGCTTGTATCATGAATTTTTCATGATATTTTAGGAACTTGAAAGAATAGAAAATCATTGCATTAATAACTTTTAATATTTATTATCTTTTCAACTTAATAACTTTCTCACTTTACAACTTTATTCATCTCAAAAAGTACTAAATTTCCATAAAAAACATATTCCAATAGAGCGTTTGATGAAATTTTTCTGATGGATCATCTGATCAGAAACATTGAAAAACACTTACTTCATTAAGACTTCCAGCATATTTATAACAACATTTTATTTACTTCCAGAAATACATCTTTCACCTGATTTACAAAATACATTTGTTTTCAAAATAGTGAGTTTTTAACAAAAACAAAACTTTGTAAAACACAAAAAACTTCAAAAAGGATCTTCAATATCCCCCTTTTTATTTGTTGAAAAATGTCATTAATTACTTTTTCAACACATTATTCGTCAATATTCATACATTTTCACAACTCATTTTTGAAACATCTCATTTTTTTAACTTTTATCAAAACATATCCTTTCTCAAAAGAGAGTCTTTTGACACTACACTACTGGATAAAGTAATGTTCTTGAAGGAATTCCATATATTGATGGAAAATTTGCGGCCAAGTTAAGGTAAAATCCCCCTCAATTTTATCTTTTACTCTCAATTTTCCTTCTCTCCCCAATTTTATGATAACCACAACTTCAGATTCATTTAAGTGAGAAAGTTACTTCTCTCCCCATATGGGATAAAGTTGTAAAAATCCCCCCCTTTGTCAACATAATCCAAAGCACATTGAGGGAACTGTATAAGATGTTTAGAAAGTGTTTAGTAGAGGATAAACATGAAGTTAAAACATAAATTATTCAAATATATCCCTTGGAATATATTTTTTGAAAACAATAACAATTGAATATTCCTTTGAAATATATTCTATTAAAACATCTACACTAAAAACTTTATCTTTTATGAAGTGAAACTTAATATCAATATGTTTTGATCTTGAGTGCTCAACACAATTTTTAGAAAGATCAATTGTACTCTAACTATTTGAAGGTATCTTAAAGGGTTTGAAAAATTCATAATTCAAATCTTCAAACTAAACTTTCATCCACAACATTTGAGTTCAAGTCTGTATAACAACAACATATTTTGATTCTAATTTTCTCAATGTTATTGAGATCTATTTCTTACTATAAAAACTCACACAACATCCTCCCAAGTAAAATGTTCCTCCAGAATTTGATCTTATGTCATTATAATCACTAATCCAATCAGCATCATTATAACCATAAAATTTCATATAAAAACTTCCTTTTTTATACCATCCCATATAAAGTTGTTCCTTTAACATAACTCAAAATTCTCTTTGCTACCAATATTTGATATTATTTCAGATCACTTTGATATCTAAAACAAAATGTATTAACATAAACAATATCAGGTGTTGAATCTATTATATAAAGTTTAATTACTATAAATTTTTAAAATTATTTGTAATTCATTATTTTTCCAGATTCATATTTAATCATTTTCATCCTAACTAAAATATGAGTATAAAATTATTTGGGGGTTTCTATACCAAACTTTTATAATAATTTCCTGACATAATTTTCTTGAGATAAGAAAATGTATTTTTCTTTTTGTTGAAATTGTAAAAAAAGGAAGAAAGTTAATTCTACCAATTTTATCATCTAAAAATTATTATTCATTTCCTCAAAAAATTCTTTACAAACTATTTATTCATCTCCAGTAAAAACTATATCATCTATGTATACAATTACAATTAGGGTGATGGAGTTAACTTCTTTCACATAGAAGTTTATATCAATTTTTAATTTATAAAAATTCAATATTCTCAAACAATTATCAAGTTTGGAATACCAAGAAAGAAGGTCTTATTTCAACCCATACAAGTATTTCATCAATTTAGAAACCTTAATTCAATATTAATGAAGTAGAAACCCTCAAGGTTTCTCAATCTAAACCTCCTTTTAAATTTCACCATTTATAAAATCTAACTTTATATCTATATGGTAAACATTATAACTTTGATAAGAAGCCAATTCTAGAAAAAAACTAATAGTTTCTAATATCATAGTAGGATAAAAGGTTTATTCAAGATCCAAACCTTCAACCTATGCATAAACTTTGCAAACATGTATTTCTTTGTTTCATAAAACCTTTCCTTGTTTATTTAACTTGTTTCTATTTACCCACTTTGTTATGATAACATTTTTATTTTTTTATATGGAATAATTTACCAAGTGTGGTTTTTATCAATATAATAAAACTATTCATTCATCATATCAACCCATTATTTTTGTTCAAATACTTATGAATCAAATTCTGGTTCAATTTATGAAATGAGTGATGTATGATTTTCTAATATCAACCTTATTCTTGTCTAAACTAGATATTTATGATTCTTAAGAATATTTTTATTCTTAACATGTTTTTGTATGGTAGTAAATTTCAACGTTTATCTTCCATCTCCACTTTAATCATTACATGATTCCTCTAAGTACTAATATATTTATTTTGAATCACTTTCACATTTATTAGAAATATTCATCTCTTCTTCCTCAACATTTTCAACATCCTTTGATAAGGAATTTGGATTTTAAATAAATTTCACATCATATAAATCCACCAACTTTTGAAAACTCTTTTTCTAATATTTATAAATTATTCTTTGGTTAATATCCCATAAACATTCCTTCTTCAAATTTCTCATCAAATTATCCAAGATCAAGATTTTTTATTTTTAGTAAACATAGACTTCCAGAAACATTGGTGTATTTCAATGAAGGTTTTTTTGTTATACCAAATTTATTAGGAAACCATGTTGGATTTTATCCTCAATAAACATCTATTTTGTACATGTACATAAGTACTAATAACATTTTTCTTATAGAACTTTGAAAGTTTTTATTCTGATAACACACTTCTTCCCATTTCCACCAAACTTTTATTTTTTATTTTATTCTAATATCTTTTTTGAGGATATGGATTACTATACTAATTCTTGATTACATGATTTCTTAGATTAGATTTAAAATCATTTCATGTGAATTATGTAAACATATGCATTATCAGCTTCTTTATATAAACATAAAGAATCTGAACATTTCTACAGCCTCTGATTTGTGTTTCATAAACATGATGTTGTTCATCTGAGTGAAATAATCAATGAAAGTGATAAAGAAAAAATATCCTTTTATTCATGGATGTCTCATAGGTTCACAAAGATCTAAATGACAAAGTTCAAGAGATCTGGTAGGCCAAATCTCAATTTTCTTATGAATTTTTATAGTCATTTCCCTTTCTAACAAGTTATGAAAATATCATATTCTCTTCTTTTCAAAGCTATAAAATTTTAAACAAAAACAAATTTATAATGTCTGTTCATAATTTGGTACCCAACGTAGATGATTCTATAATAACATAACTTATTCCATCTTTAACACTTAGATAACATGTGTTATGAAGTTATATAATTTAAAAAATATTTCCGCTAGTTAATTATTTTCTCATAACAACTTTTCCATCTTCTACACTTATAATGATATAAGAATATTTTCTAAAAATAACTTCTTTTCCAATATTAAAAATTTTACTTACACTAAGTAAGTTATGTTTTTTTCCATCAACAAATATAAATTCCTTATATTTCAACTTTTCTTCTTCAATCTCAACCATTCCAATTACTTTTATTTTTAAGGAACCATCATTCCCAAAGGTAAAAACAACTCCATCACCTTTTTCAACATCTTTCTATATTTTTAATTCATATTTAATGTGCGATGAACAACCACTATCAAGTATCCATGGTTTTATATATTTTTTTCTTTTAATACTATCTCAAAAATAAATTATATTTACTCAAATTTATTCATTATAACTTTATTTTATTTTCTAGAATAATACATTTTCCATGGAAGAGTTTTCATAAATTATTCAGCATGATTTATGACCTATTCAAATCTTCCAAAAACTTCTTCCAGACATTCAAGATTATTTTTCCATTGTATTTTTTCTAATATCTTAATATTTTAATTTTCCATCTTTTTGTGTTTTAGGAAAGTTACTCAGTCCGTGTCCACCATTTCTTCTCTACTATTTATACCTTCTTCCATGGAAGTGACAGATTATGCAAAAAAATTTATGATATATGCCCATAAATTCCATAGCACTAGAAAAAACAAAAAAAATATTGGTTTTTTTATTGAATTATGATCATTTAATATAGAAATATTTATGAGGTTCATAACTTATTTTTTTCTCTGGTAAACTCTAGACATGTGGAAACCTTCTTTTAGGGGAAATTTTTGACTTTTGTTGATGAGAATTATATTTAGCATCTTTTACCAACCCATGATTTCCCAAAAATTTTCTCAGCACCTACAAGTTTAGAAAAATCAAATGAACTATCATGTTTACTGGGTGCAGATTTCACTTGATTCTCCATTTGAGCTTTCTCAAAAACTTAAGAATTATCATATTTTACATCTAAGGATTTATTAAAGTTTTAGTTCATATTTAATAAGGTAAACTCAACCTAAATAACTTTTTATTGAGTTTTCTTAAATTTCTATTCGTTAGCTATCAAATTATTATTAAGGTATTCAATCATATTTCTCTATTAAGAAATTCTCAGTTTGTAATTTAAGATCTCCTAGATGTATTATTCTTTATTCTTGATAAAATATTTTCCACTATCTTTCTTTATCATTTTGATTTATTTTTTGTAGTTTATTTTTTATTGAGACATGAAACATGTTTTGATTTGAGATAATACTCTCTATAAGATTTTTCACATACTTTTTATTCACTGTTTGAGAAATCTTCTATTTTCTCAATTTTTTCAATTAATGTTATGAAATTTTTTAAACTTTCAACTACAAAAGAATTTTTTTAGTTGATTCAGATTTAGATATCTTAATCAGCATGATTATTTTCTAGAGAACTTCCTCTTTCCATAACATACTTATTTTATTTCTTGGAAGGTTTATCCAACTTCTTATACCAAGGGTTTTCATTAGAAAAATATTCAAATTCACCAAATTTATTTTTTAGAGTTATTCATTGAAAAACGATTGACAACACCACACTTAAAAAATTTGAGAGTAAGTTTTCCACTATAATTTCCTCTTCCACTCTGATAGTTCTTGAAGATAAGGGACTATACTTTTTTATTCAACTCATAATTATCCTTATCTTAAAAATCAAAAGGATCAATATCTTTAATATCTTTAATTTACATCTTTATCATAGCTTCAAAATTTGTTTAATCTTTCATATTCTTTTTGAACCCTGGAGTTTTTCTCATTTTATATGAAAAAAGAAAGTTATGCAGTTCATCAAGTGATAAATCATCTTTATCTTCTAAAGAATAAATTTTAGAATCAAACCCTTCTAAAAAATTTCTCATTAGTTTATTAAAAATTTTATAATCTTATCAGGCAACTCTAAAACCTATGATGTTATAAAAAAAATTCATTTACTCAGGTGAAGTAGTCATCAATAGTTTCTTCATCTCTCATCCTCACGTCTTCAAACATTTTACGCCATATTTGTAGCTTTTCTTCCTTAACTTTAGTATCCCCTTAGGAAATAATTTAAAGCATATATCACATAATATTTGATATTTATAGACCCATAACCTACACATAAAAATTTTATAATAAATACATAATAATATAATTTCTAGTTTTTTTATCAAATTCAACATTTCTTTTACTAGAAAAAGTCATTGAGGAATCTTTATTAATGGGTGGAAACCCAATTGTAGAAGTTTTGAGAAATAATAAGGAAATTTATAGATTATATTAAATCATACTTTTTTTCAATGATAATAATTTTTTCCATCAAATATAGGAATTCCTATACTATTGACATAATTGAGATTTTCCATGATAAGGATTCAATAGGGAAACCTTCGATCTAATAAAAACTAATATTCTAAAAGGATCATATAACAACAGAAGGTTGGGGGGGGGTGAATCTATTGTTTCCTTTTTACAAATCTAAAATTTAGAAATTTAAACTGCGTACCTCATTGGTGTTTCTTCCTTATCAACTTTTTGTAAACTCAAGTGCATGTAGAAATAGAAAAGTAAATAAGTCACACACGATTTACAAGGTTAAGCCTCTGTGTGATAACCTACATCCATGAAATAGATACTCCCACAAGTCTATATAAATTCACTATTATAAATAAGTGAATAATACTTGTATCAAATCTTATTAGACACCTTCTATCTCTTAATAAAAATGATTATAATACCTCCTTTCAGTTTTAATTATTTTGTTACAAAATTTATGCCACAAAGTAAAATATAATAATTAAAATTTTTGCTCCATAAAGGCCTATCCGAAAACTAAGTATGATGTACCTACATTCTATGGGCCTTAGTCTGATGAAACAAGTCCGAAAAACTCAGTCTGATATACCTTTTTATGTAAGAAACTTCCCAATATTCCCATTTAACAATATATCACTTCTCAATCATCTATTTAGAAACTCATTCCAATACCTTAGTCTAATTATCTATATATGGTAATCTTAACATAGCACTATAAGATATTCTAATCAGAACCCTCTGTCTAGAAACACGTTTTCAACATGAAATAACATCAATTGGAAACTCAATTTTGACACCAAATTAGTTGTGGTTTAGATTTTATGCATAGGTGAACAGTAATAAGTACAAATTTACTTTACACCTCTATTTATAGGTGTTCCCATAATAATAAATGTGGGAAATTGAAATATTTTCTGACGCACCCAAATTCATAGATCTAAATTTTTTGAAATTCAAACTTCATTTGTACACTTATCAAATATTCTCAAATATTCTAGAGTCATCTCAAATCTTATTAATTTCTCTAGGACTTCAACCTAAATTGAATACGAATTTAAAAATTCTATGTCCAAAAATTTAATGTTTGGAACATCATTGTCTAAAATTTTATTCATCATTATAGTTCTCTTGATCCTATTTAAATAACTCGCATCTTTTTCCCTTAACTCATTGAAACCAAAATAAAAGCACAATTTCACAATCTGATGCACAAAAAAACTTTAAAATATTGAAAAAATAATTAAAAATTATAAAGACTTCAGTTTCCTACAAAAAATGCCCAGTATAAACTTCAAAATTTCACACATTTTGAATAAAAAATATAAAAATTTTCTTTGTCCATAAAATTTATCTTCTCAACTTCATCCACTCATTCATTTAAATATCTTCTAATCTTGTTTGTACATATAACGATGCCCTATTATAAACTCTATATCCATATTAATTTCTTATTATATATTTAAATTTTATTTCTTGAGTTAATTTACATTTCTCACACATTTTTTTTAAAAAAAAATGTAGCAACAACAACTTAAGAGATTCTTAAAAAAAATTTGTCTGAAACTTCTTTCCAAAAAGTGTGTCCAATCAGTAAGGTTGGACTTTATAAAACCTTAGAAACTTAAAACTTTTATCTCTCTAGTAGTTTATCAGTTTGGAGAATTTTTTCTGAAATATGAGTTCAGATACTTCAACATTAAACAAATCTTTGTTTAAATTTGTTATGTACGATATTCTACGTCAGGAGCTACATCCGAATCTCTGAACCTAAAAACCTATTTTTAGAGAGCTTGAACATATTAATTTAATATTTAAAACTTTTAAAACTTTTTATAATTAATATCTTCATTATCCTGACAACTTCTAAATCTAGTGCTTCTCAGTCTAAGGATTTGCATCTGGAAAACGTCAACTATATAGAAACACAAAACTTTAGAAACCCACACTTATATTTCCTTCTAATAACTCCAGATTGTATCATGACTTATTCATGATGTTTTAGAAACTTGAAAGAATATAAAATCACTATATTAATAACATTTTAATGTTATTATCATTCCAACTTACTAAATTTCTCACTCTATAACTTTATTCATCTCAATAACTACTAATATTATATCAAAAATGTCATACGATAGATCATCTAATGAACTGTGTCCATTGGATCATATGATGTATTTTCTTATTAGTGACATTACAAAACAATTTATTCATTCATAATTATAGTATCTTTATAACAACATTTTATTTACTTCTATCAATACATATTTCACCTAATTTACAAAACATTCTTTTACAAAAGAGCGAGTTATAAAAAAAACTTTGTAAAGAAAAAAAAACTTCACAAATGATCTTCACCTAATATAATGCTAAAATAATGTAGTTTAATGAAAATGAAATTGAAAATGGGTCCATAAATTCAATTATATACACATAAAAAAATCAAAAAAAATCAAAGGTTTCTAGGACATCTCATTTCTTTTGAAAATACCACCAGTAAATTGGCATTTGGGGCATTTTTTACAAAAAAAATCGAATTTTTTAAAAATGAGGGAAAAAAATATAGGTTATAATATTTTTATAGTGGTTATTTGAGGTATAAAATGGCCTCCACATACAATTTTATTATAAAAGTAAATCATAGATTTTATATCCTCTTCAGGGTTTCACCTTCTAATGAATTGGTCATTGTAAATTTTCTATAAATAAAGGTCCTCCCCAACATATTATTTTGATTTAGATTTCAATTTGGAAACATGATGTTTAGTGAATAGGGGGGGTACCTCCGTCATGACTATAAAATTCACTATGTTAGCATACTAGGGAACTTGGGTGAGAATGCCTAGTTTCTCACCATAGATTGAATCATTTAGATTAGTCTCGAGGATTGGTTCTACCTTGATAGTGTGAGGAACCTGAATTATGTGATCTTCCATCATATTTTTATTTCCCTTATTTTAATTAATTTCCATGTGAAACTCTTGTAGTATTAGAATCTATCTCACTAGTTTGGGCTTTAAATTAGTTTTCTTGATCAAATATCTTAAGGCTACATGGTCAAAATAAACTGTTACTTTGTTCCCTAAAAGATAGATTATTTTCATAGAGATAAAAAAATAGAAAAAACCATTCTATATTTTTTTATAGTTAATCTAGGTGGTGTATATAGTTTTTGAAGTGTAGGATATCAATTTTGAAAGAGTATAAATCTTTTCAGAAAGAAAAACCCCTACAACTTTGTTGGAAGCATCACACAAAATTCCAAAGGGGCGACTCTAGTATGGTGAAAAGATAATGGGAGTAGTAGCCATACATTCTTTCAATTTATCAAAATATGTCTTTCATGTATCATCTAAAAAAAATTCAATTTTTTTTTCAATAGGTTATTTAGGGGAAAATCAATTCTTTTGAAGACCCTAATAAACCTTCGATAAAATCTTACATGACCAAGAAAAGATTTAATGCGTTTCACAATGGTGGGGTAATGAAGTGTAGAAATAACATCAACTTTGGATTTATCTACTTCAAATATATATTTATATATTAAATGAAAAAAATATTACATTTTACACTTTAAAATTTCACTTTTAAAAATTTACAACCAATATTTTGTCAATACATATTTTTAAAACCCTTTCCATACTTTGTAAGAATCTTTGAAGATATGTTCCATAAATAGTGATGTCATAAATTAATACCTCTAAGAAGTTCTCAGTTAGGTATAATAATATAATTACCATGCATCATTAAAAGGTACCTATAGAATTGTAATGGCTGAAAGAAATTCATCAGTAGGAAAACATTATGAAAGGGAATGTGAAAGTGGTTTTGTATTAGTCCTCATGAGATATTAGAACATGAAAATATCCAGAAACTTTTTCAAGGAAACAATAATACCCTTTCCCATCTAGTCTCTCTAATATTTGATCTATAAATGGTATGGGGAAGTGGTATTTTCTGATAACATGTCTCAATAACCTATAATATATGAAAAATCTCAAGCTATTCTGAATTCTTGTGGGTAAAAACTCATTATTATCATTTTTCATAATTGTGTATCCAATTTTATTTGGAACAATTTGAATGGGAATATCCCATTGAGATTCTGAAATTGGATAGATTATTCTAACTCCTAAAATCCTTCCTAACTCCTTTTTACTACCTCCAGAAGGGTTGGGTTAAGCATGTATTAGGGATATCTCATAGGTTTAGATTCATTTTCAAGAAAAATCATATACATGAAGGTGGTGGGACTAATCCCTAAGATGTATCCTAATGTATATCCTATTAAACAAGCATTATTTTTCATAATTTTCAATAATGGGAATTATTTTATAGGATTTAAATTATTTGATATTATGACTGATAATTTCTCATTTTCCTTTACAAATTCATATTTTATGTTTGATGGAAGCAATTTTAATTCTAACTCAAGGAGTTTTCTATTAATGTTTCTTACTCAATGTTTTCCATATTGTCACCCTACACATGTAGGGTATTGGTATTGATAACATAATTGAATAACTCATCAAGATAGTTTTCATTAATTTCTTTAAATTGTTCAACACTTAAAACTATCAGAATATTGAGTTAATTTTTAAAAACCTATTCATCGAGATGGTTTGGTGTTTTTAAAGATTATCTTAGTCTGATTATGTCATGAAACATTTCAATTTCCTCCCTACAATAACAAAGTAATTCAAATTTTTTTAATGTAAAAAAAAATTCTCTTCATGTGGCTGTTTTATTGAGTCCATTATATTAAATTCCAATATTTCCTCACTAAAATTCCAAGTGAATGTACCTTCATTGATGTTTATTAGGGTTTTAGTAGTCTTAAAGAATTTTATAACTAGAATGATGGGAGAGTGATATTTATCTCTTCTTTCTTCCATGTTGATAATGTAAAATTCAAAATGTAATGAGTAACCTTGTACATGTACCAAGACATGTTCATGAACAACTATTGAGTATGTAGTAGCTTGGTTGGTGAGTTTAAAAATCACAAAGGTAGTTTTTAGTTCTCCCATATACATGGAAGAATAATTGGAATAAGTCATCACATTAATTAAACATCCTAAATCACATAATTAATTAGAAAAAGTAATCTTACCAATTGTGCAGGGGATGGAGAAGGTACCTGGATCTTGGATTTTTTTTGGGGGATATGAGTTGAAACAAGGGAATAAAAATTCATACCTAATCCCACCTATTAATTTTCTCACAATCTCTTTATACGAGTGCACATGTATTTAATGAATTTTCATACCCAATTATATGTTGGACAACTTCCAACAGAGGGATGTTAATATATACTTTCTTGAATAATTTAAGAATCTCCTATTACTGTGATTCTTCATTGGTTTTCTTTTGGTCTTGAATCCTTATAGGTAAGGGAGGTTTAGGTTTTTATAGATATTCCATATTATATTTACCTTTATCATTATTTTCAAGGGTTGAATTTACTAAATCATCCTCAAGTGATTTTTCTAAGGAATATTCATTAGGTACTTGTTGCTGTTCACTTATAGATTTGATCTATAAGGGTGATCCTTTAATTGTTTCTAACTTTTTTACAATATTTAATGTAATATAACTAAAATTTAATTTAGGTTTAGGAATTGGTTGAGTGAAAATCTTAATTGAGACTTGATTTACTATATTATTTAGGGTGGTTATGAGTTTGATGAAGTATCCTTTAAATTTATTTAGCTCTGATCCATGATTGCTGAGAGTAGTCTATAGGCTACTTTAAGAATCTATTTCCTATATCAGTTTATCCTTCATGGAAGTCTCTTGATATTTTCCTTACTGGTATCTTATGTATGGTTGAAATTTTTTTATATAGAATGGAGGGGGTTGGTATGGATTTTGAAAAACCTATTAAAATTCTTTCTAGAATGGTGGAATTTGTTACCATTGGATCTCAACTCTTAATTGATTAGTGGGAAAATATTTTAAATCCTTGGTTACCAATTGGTTGATTATGGAATTACCTTGGGATCATGTCATCATATCTTTCAGTCTCTTGAACTTTATGATATTAATTTTTGAAATTATATATGAAATAGTAAAGACGGAAGACTTGAGGGGGTGTGTTGGGTGATGATAAATTCAATTTTTTCATAGATAGATATCTCACAAGCGATAATAGTTCTTAGATTTTTTTTCCATAAAGGTGAATTGTAATTTTTTACTTCATGGAAACCTCTAGTTGCAGTTCTCATACCAAATTGTTGGGAATTTTGAGACATTCTATCAATCAGTTCTCTAACTTTAACTAGTTTATTATCAATCAGTAATCCTCCCAAAGAATAATCAAGTAGGTTCCAATAATTTTCCATTAATAATTGGTAAAAGAATACTAAGAAATGATGTTCCTCATAGGGATGGTGTGGAAATAATGTGGTTAGTTTCTTGAACATTTCCCAATACTCCTAGAGAGGTTCTATAGGTTTCTATTTAATGGAATAAATATCCTTCCTAAGTTGAGTACCCATTTAAGTAAATAATAATTTCTCTAGGAATTTCCTCTACAACTCATCTCATGGGGTGGCTTCTCCGGGTTGAAATTTTTAGCGCTACTCCTTGGTTTCCCCTTCATGTGAGAAGGGGAAAGACATCCAGTTGATTTGAGACTCAATAAATCCTATAGTTGTAAATCCATTGAAAACTTATTTGAAAGATATTAAGTGTATATTAGGGTATTTACCTAATAATCCATAGTACCTAGGTAGTATTCCAATCATTCCATTTTTGAGTTCAAAATCTTGTTCATTTAATTTTAATATTTTGTTATCAATGTCAAAATTTAGGGCATTCATTTCCCTCAGAATACCATTGACTTAAGAAAGAGTAACCTCCATTTTTCTTTTAGCTAGTGTAACTCATACAAAGGAAGAATTTGAGGAGGTAGAGTTAACTAATAGAATAGTGAAAACACTCTTTCATCTTGTTCAATAATTTTTAGAGTTATGAGTCTAGTGAACATAGTTCTATCAACCTTAAGAGAAAAACCAATGAGACTCGAAGAACATGATCTGGTCATTTGATTTTTTTAAACAAATATTTTAAAAAAATACTAGCCTCCCCATCAACGATACCAGGTTTTATGTACACCTTTCATGGGAATCATAGGAGAATAATTTTTGAACTTTAATTAAATGTAGTATTATTGGCACTCAGGTTTGACTTTGGAGAGGAAAACATTGAGGATGTGTTTCAAGTTTTTTATGGATTCAATTTAATATAAAATTATGTAAGATTGAAATGTATTGTTTATAATTAATTTTAAAAATTAGTGTCATAAAATTTGATATCCCCTTATCATTAGTTAATTTATACTCTTTTATTTTTCTATCTAATCGAGTGAAATATCTCTCAATCACACTCTCCTAAAGTTTTAAGTTTAATTAGAGTGGAGAAATGATCAATGAAACTTTCAATATTTCATATATTAGTAATTAATTATTTGTAATTACCCTTAATTAAATCCACTACTCATTATCCCAAGAAATGAATATGTCTTAATCAGCCTTTATGTGCGATCCATTGAAGATGGGATGGTAAATTATAAGTGTAAAAAATAAGATATCTCCTATTGCGATCAAAATTAGAATAAATATATATTTTAATAGAAGATATTAAATACTTAAATCATATAACTATTTAATATAGGGGATAAGGATAATAGTGGCTTATTGTTCCATCATAGGATTTATTATAAGAATAAAAGAAATGAAATTGAGAAACAATAGCGTGATGTGGGTGATGATAGAAGTCATCCTCTAAGAGTGAGTGAGAGAGAACTTATCATAGTGATAAATTTCCATATTTAAAGGTGGATCAAGTGTCTCTGTATGCTTAAAAATCATCCATGTGATTAACATAGAAATGTTTCCTAATTTTTAGTGTTGAATATAGTATTTTTCTTTGTATGATCACACGTGTCTAGAATCGAGGGTATTGATCATCTTATATTGGTTCTGAGAGTCCTTCCCAAAAAATTCATATTTTTACCAAGGTCAAGATCTATACATTTTTTTGGAGAGTTTGTTCATTTCTCTGCAGATTCAAGGGAATATGGAAGTGTCATGTGTGAGCATGTGATGTTTTTGAGGACTAAAAAATCCTCCCATGTTTTAAGACTTGGGAATTTTTTTATTGGAATGTATTAATAGGATGTGGTCTAAATAATTCCAAATATAACCACTTTTCCCATGATCACATCATTTTATGTTTTTCTTTTTCTCTTCCAAACTACATTGATAACTTCTAGAACTCAAATCATTCCATCATTGGCCGTTTAATTTGAACCGTCTCTAATGATATTTATTATCTTGATTTCAATATTCATGATTTAAATGTGTCTATATATTTAGTGGTGAATTGATATTCTCAAGATAAATGCTGATAAAAACATGACAATGAGGTTTTTTTTTCAGTTCGGATGCTGCTCGATGCTCTCCCAGATCTGAATCTGATCATCTTATCCGGTGATACGCTCATACTGTCTAATGAATAGGCACTACTTAGATCCACAGGTGACAATACTAGAAGTAAATATTGTGTGGAATGATCCCATAATCTTAATATAGGATATTTTTTCCTTTATGAATGGATCTAAGATCATCAGGAGACAATATCCTTCACAATAGAGCAGGATTTTAAATTTTCAAAGGTGGTGTGAATATAACGATTTCAATCATTTTACACCTAGATGAATCTTAGTTTTGGTCTAAAGGGAGCTATAGTATGATCAGTAATAATCATGAATCCCTCATTAATGTGGTTTTACTTTATCCAACCAAATATATTTAGCCAAGATCTATGGTGGCCACAAGATGACATAGTCGATCGTGTTAATCGACCATGAGAAGGGGTGCGTTCATTTTTCACATTATTTTGTACAGTGGGTCCACGCCTCTTCCATTTTTTGGGTTTTCTTTTTGTGATTATAGATGTAATATATATGGTATGGTAACTTTAAATATAAGTCATGGTCACTCTCCTTTGTCCTTTATGTGGTTATGGAAGATGTATTTTTTTTATTGTGCAGTTGTTTGTCTTAGCTGAAAATTTCCCATTATTATTTTGTATAGATCAACAATTTCAATAGAATGATAAACCAAATAAATATTTCTATCATGATATATTAATTTTATGGAAGCTCCCTTTTGGTTTCTGGATCAACCGTAAGAAGGGGTGACATAGTTGATCTATTCATTTTCTATATTATGATAACTAGATTGACTATAAGAATGGAAATTGCAGTCGATTCAACTTTTCCCAGCGGTTGATGGTATTCATAGAAAAAACTTGTTTTTTAAAGTTAAATATTAAATTCAACATAAAAAAACAAGGATTTTATTTCATTAAATCAATAAAATTCTATCTAAAATTAATTTCCACATTAATCTCATCTTATGAAATAGTTTTCTAAAATCAAAAAATCAAATTGGGAATGATATTAAATTAGGGGTATTTAAAATGGATAACAAACAAAAAATTTGAAAAATTAGGATTACATTACATCCTTACATACATTTATAATCACATACAATAATACCATGTGAATATTATTCCCCATATTAAAAATATGGAAACTCCATGATCTTTAGTAGGCATGATCTTCTCATTTAAATTAGTCAACACATTTCCCAATTAATTCTTCATTCAATCTCATTTAAATTACCATTAAAATATTTCATTAAATATTCCAAATACTTGAGAAATTTACTTATTTTAATTCTTTATAGAATTTATTTTATTTAAACTATTTGAAATCTCCACATTCATGGAAACATTCATCATTTACATTTGTACCTCTATCTTGCGGTGTGGAACCCTCCTTAATATTCTATAAGTCTTGAAGGATTATGCTAAAAGTATTATGTTTATCCAAAGACTTACATTTATCTCAAAGCCTTATAATTAGATTCAATGAATTACACTCATGCTCAATATACTTATGTTTTCTGATTCAAATACTTACATTCTCAACATTAAAGAATTATGCTTAGAATACTTATGATCTGCAAAGACTTATGTTGTAGCTCAAAGTCTTACAATTAGTTTTAAAGGATTATGCTCTAACTCAAAGACATACATTCAACCAAAGGGTTAGTATTTTTGTAAAGGATTACATTTGGATACTTCACTTCATTCTTTAGATTAATATCAATCTTATTCGGTGCCTTATATTCAATTTTATTTTATTCACTCATCATTCATATTATTCAACATCTTTTCTTGAATCAAAATATTATTTTGATGTTTAATCAGTAAAGAACACTTATGAAACATCATCCGATTCATTTCTACTCAATGGATCAAATGTGGGAAAAAGATTTACCATAATATCAAACTTCTACGATCAATGTATTGACTATATGAATCAATTTTAATTAAGAACATGTCTCAGCTCAAATAAAATTCATGTTTGGAGTGACTGCATGTACAAAAAAAGCAACAGTGTGAAGATACATTCAGTGTATTGACCATAAATAGATTGACGTCATGAACAACCAATCAACCATTACCATCTTGGTTTGGAGATTTCAAACTTGATTCACTTTAAATAAGTGCCTCCTCAAATCAACTCAAGTCAACTCAAACCCTTTTCTAAGATGTTACAAAGATTTTCTTTACTTATACTAACACCTACCATAAATTCCGTGAAGAAAATCACATTAATCATCAAATATTTTTTCAAGGATTTAATACATTAAAATCCTCCAATAATCACCACTTCTTGCATCAAACACATATTAATATGTTGAAAAAAATTGCAACCAAATCCTTTAGAAAAAACTCATATTCCTAATTTCAAACTTCTTAAACATATTCAATCTCCTTAACTTTATAACATCAAATGTTATGATGCTAATTTCCATTGTCTACTTAGAAATATATTTGAGTTTAACATCATCATCCTTGGAACCCTTTCCATCAAACCTTTACCTTGAAATATTTTGGTAAATAATGTAAACATTTACACTAATACTTACCAAAATATTCCAAAATCCTTTAGGATAGAGTGTCATTAATTTTATTATGGTAAGTAAATGTCATACTTCATATTTATCTTTACTACCATATCAAAAACTCTTTTAGAACATTAAGAAAAACATGAATTTTGAATGGCATGATATTTTACTTGTTAACTTTAGACTTATATAAGCCCAAAAATACTTCCAAAAGCCTATTAAACACTATATTATATTAATAATATCATATTAAGATACACAAACTCTTTTTTTATCAAATAAATTTTATTTTCTTTTAGTTAGAATACTTGAAAAATCAACTATTATTTTAATGTTATATATGGTATTTAATGTGTTTGGAGAATTTGTTTTCAAAAAATATGACTTTATTATTTAAAATATACCATTGATGGGTGATGGGAATACCTTTTCTAATATTAAAAAAAACACATGGATAATAAATTTGTCCTGGATAAAACATTTTTATCTATTTTGTATTTTATAACATGTTATAGAATCTAATGAATAATAAACCATTTTTATTGAATTCATTATCACATACTTATTATAATAACTCATTGTTAACAAAAAAATCATCTTATCATATAAAAAATATTATAACTATAAAAATAGTTTATTTAGATCAATATGATCTTTAAAAACACCTTTTATATTCAAATATTTGATGTAATGACTCTGCTTTACCACTTGAATTAAAACTATAAGATTTGTCAATTATTCCCTTGATTTTTAAATTATATATATTTAAAAATATTGTAAAGTATATATTTATAACTCTTGTAAAGTATTTATCAATTATATAACACTGATACCGAACATGGATATTCCATGGACTTTCATAAACCCCTTCAGGTATCTTGGAAAATTCAATTCCATAGAATCATTACTGCTTCTTCCTGATAACATTAGGTTTCAATGACCTTAAACAGATACTCAAAGAATCATTATTAGACTCTCTAACAAAATTTTATTCTTTTAGTTTTAAATTTTAACTAATTTTACTATCAATACAGTGCTATAACCCAAACATTATATTCCAAGTTCATATATTCTCCTCAATTTTAGTAAAATTGTATTGAATTTATTCTTCTCATCAGAATGTTTCCATTGATTAAAATAGAATGAATTCCTTAATAATAACAAACCTTAAGAAAATTTGAATTATATCAAATAATAAACAAAAACAATCATATTTAGTAAATATGCCGAGAATAAAATTAATTAGGTCATTTTTTATCTAATACATTTTAAACCTCAAGTTAATTATTCTATGTTTCTCATAAGCATCTATATTTATTTGTTGAAAAAATTCAATACTTAGTCACTTAAGAAGGGGTTTATCAACAAATAGAATTTTTCCTTCCACTGAACTATTATTAAGTTACCAATCATGTGAGTTGTTTAAATTATGATTCTCCAATTAAATTATTAATCCCCAAGCCAAGTTTAATAATGATGATGCATTTTTCCAAAAAATAATCTTTTAGAAGATGAGTATCATGTTTTTAAAATATTTAATATGAAATTTTATTTAATGGGATTTCACTAAAAATGATAACCCATTTTAAATTCACTATAAATATTTTTAGTACAAGATCTACATTCCATTATGACTTAAACCAGGTATCACGTAAATAATCCATGACTATATCTGAAAGTCAATTGCTGTCAATCATATCATATATGAATCTTGGATATATCAATGGAAAACTCTTTAAACAAATACCTAATATGGATCAACTCTACTCATTCCATAAAAATCATAATAGTTAGGGTTTCCCAAATAAGTGTAAACTAAAACAAATAGCAAGAACATGTAACCTAATGGTTAGGGACACCTCATAACTTTCTTTCCTTACACAAGATAATCCATGGGCACCTAATAGCTAGGGTCACTCATACTAAATGATAAAGGTTTTTATTCCCAAAGTGTGTAAAAACCCAATATTTTATGGTATGTTTATTTTTAAATATATTTAATATCTTTGATAGCTTAGGTTTCATGGAACACCAAGCTCAAAATAACTCCAAAATATTATTATTTTAACACGATCATTATATCCTAGCTGTTAAATTGGTGATAATGAATAGTATTAACCACATTATGAAATATACAATTTTGAAAATCATTGTTAATGAAATAATTTATCCTTAGTTAATAGAAAATTATTTTTTAGTAAAACCATTCTATTATATTTTTAGTAAAGTCATTTTATTCATCAAAAAAATATTTTCTTAAAAAATGATTTTTATTGCTTTTTACTTAAAAAATAATAAAATTAATTTATGGAAATTTTAGAAAATTTATTTGATAAAATTAAATTAAATTTTTAGTTAAAAGTATCACAATTAACCTATTGTGAAATTTTGATATTTTTCTGAACAATTTAATTTTACAATGAATAGTGAAAATACCAATTTTTTAAAAATATCATTTAATTTCAATAAATTAAGAAATTTAAAAGTCCCATTAAGTTTTGATTATGGTTTAAAGTAAAATAAGTATTATTTAATTATATTTAATACATTTAAATTATTTTTAATCAACTTAATATTGTATTTTAGAATAAGTTTTTTTGGGTTTAAACACGATATTTTTCTGAAAACTATTTTAAAGTACATAATGTTTCTCCTTTTTAATTAATTAAAATAATACCTAATGAAGAAAATTTGAAATTAAATTTTTAGATTATATATCATTAAATATTAATTTATTTTCATATAATGATAATTATTATTCATAGAGTTAATATAAAATCATCTTTTTTTTTCAAAAAATACACTTCTTGAAAACCCACTCTTTTATCGCATCATGTGTTTTATTTTAAATATAATTTTGAAAATTATATTAAATGAATTTGTAAAAATTTATTCCATATTTGAATCATAAGGTACATATTATTTTTTATGGTCATTTTAATTTTTAGGAAAAAATTTATCGTGGTAATAAAAAGATTAACTATAGTATAGGTAAAATAATGAAACAAGTTAAAGTTAAATGGTAAAATATTTAAATACCTGAAAAATAAAAATTTAAATTGGTGGTTGATTTTTTTTATAGACCATAAAAATACTTTAAAATATTTATTATAAATATAATTTTTGTAATTAATGCCTCCCAAATGGGGTTGTCTTTAAATATAAAATAATCATTATTTAATCACTTAAAACCACCCCTCCTCAAGTTTAAATTCTACTCCTCACCAAAATATTTATCCTAAAAATAAATTAACATCCTTAAATCTCTACCAAACTCTCTAATACAAACTCTCACCATGTACAAGTTCTATTGGTATCACAAAAAGGAGAATTCCAAGGTCTTTAAGGGACCCTTCAAGGATGCGATATTGAAGAGGCAATTATCTCAAACCACCTCTCTTATTTTATTTTATTCCCATACCTTCTCCTCACCTCCTTCATCCATATTGTCATAATAAGTCTAAAATAATGTAAATAATGTAATTTTATGTTTCTAATGGAATATCTTATATGCATCCATTTTATCACCTCCTATTATTTAAAGAAACAAAACCATTGTCCAACTTATAGCAGTTAATCATCTTCATGGATAACAATTTTTCCATTTTCCATTACTGAATTCAAGGATAGACATAAAAGAATTTTTCTAGTTAAATTAGATTAGAATAGGAATATTATATCCTATTTCATGTTCTGTAACTAATATATAGACATAATATTAAATAAAACAAAACCATTTTATTATGGTCAGAAAAATAGCCAAATTAAACTAAAAAATTATCATTAACATTTTATCATATGAATCATCCTCACGTAAGAAAGGAAAATTTTATATAGGAATATTTATACTTATAGAAGTTAATTAATAAAATTTTATTCCACATATGGATTTATATTTCCATTTGATAAGAAAATCCATAATTATACACAAATGAACCAATAATGAAACCATGAAACAAACACACCCGAAACAATAGAAATAATGAAATATTATTAACTAATGGGTGATAATATGTTGCAAAAAGTATCACATAAGGTTTTATAAATATTATTGTATTTATATAATTAATTAATAACATTATTTAAACCTTTATATAAGAGGTTAAATTATGAAAAACTAAATAGAAGCGTGAGGTAAGGGTTTCTCGTCTCACTTTTACTTCTATGAGATATATGCATTATTCACCACTTATTTCTTATGTGTGGTGCATATACTACCATTTAATATATAATATCATAAATATAATTATCTTAATTTTATTAAATTATTTATTTTATAATTATTACTTCTATGGGGTATAAAATTCAACTTATTACAATATGGTAAGGTATTTCTTAACTCAATTTACATTCATTGAGTTAAACTTATACATCATTGATTTTTTCAAGTTAATATTATGCGTGAGATGATTTTTTATTATCATATATTTTATTTCCACCTTTTTATTTGGATTTACATCTGATACATGTAATAAATTCATTTTATTAATTCTTAATTCAATGATATGATATTTATAAGGGATGTTATTTTAAAAATTATATTTTTAATGTTTCCCTTAAAACTCTATTTTTCTTCCTTGTTCTTATTTTCTAAAATAATTTATGATTTTTTTACTATTATATTATGAGTTTTTGATGTCATTTTAAATCATGTTTTAATTTTTAATTTTTTTTGAAAGGATTTTTTTTTCTAAATGAGGTTCTTTAGGACTTTTCAGAAAAAAATATATAAGGAATGTTTTTTTAACTTATATGGTATGAAAAGATTTTCCTACCATCACGACACCTTAATTTTTTGAATATTAATTTAAAATATTAAAAGTTTATTTTAAAATAAATTTTTTTCTTTTATAATTTCATCACATTTTAGAAAAAAATGTTTTCAAACGAGAAATATTATTTCTCTCAAGAAATATATAGAGTGATATTTCAAAAAAAAAATCCATATACAATAAGATTATTTGATGTTAATTATGATTTATTAGGGATATGATACAAAGATACCATATTTATTCTTTCTCTAGATGATTTATGTTTATAATTAAATGATGAAATATTTATAAAACCAATATCTTTTCCATTGGTTATGTTATGATGAAATGTTGATCAAACCCATTTTTTCATGGTTTCTAGTATATTGAATGATCTATGTTCTTATGGAAAACAATGTACAGTTTTCATTATGTGATGGGTGGGACCTATATATTTCTCAAATTAATTAGTAAATGAAATATATATCATGAGATATAAAGGAGTGGAACAGGGAGTGAAATTAGTTCATTAAGGGACTTTTTCCACCATGATAGTCTTGGGATTGTACCCTGACTACTATGATGGTTTGGGGAGTGAACCCATTTCACTATAATAGTATCGGAAAATATTCTAGACTAATAAGGAAATTATTTTCTTTTATTACATTTATGTCACAACTCCATGTCTTATACTATTGTTATTTTCTCATGGCTCATGTTATTTTATGATTCATGTGTTGTGGACTTCTATAATTTATTCCATGACTCTAGATTATGATCTTTGATATATAGGGTATAATTTTAAAAATGTTATTTTTATGTTCTTATATTCTTATTCTTATGTTATGATTGATATCTCCCTTGTTTATCCTTACTAAGCATCTAAGATAACCCATTCTTATGTTTTCTTTTCCTCATGATATAAATAAATTTTTCAGTATGATATTTAAAAAAGGGTTTTAGATATTAATGAATTAGAGAACGATAATGTAGATGTTTTATAAACTTCTTTTTTTTGTTTCCAAGATTTTAAAGACACTAAAAACACATGATTCAGGTGTGGTTTTGTTATGTTATCTAATGAATATTTATCTATTAAGATATAATATCTATGTATGAAATTTATGGGTCATTATAGTTGGTATCAGAGCAAGTTTAAGTTAATATTTGGAAACTAGTATAAGAAAACCTTATTAAGATAACTAAGGGTACATCTAGGTTACAACCCAATAGTTTTTATAGTAATCATGAATAACCAATGTTAAACCTAAGGTGTCATATATTGAAATTTTATAAGAAATTTCCCTTGATTATGTGGGTTTCACAGTATTATTAGTGTGGACCACACAATAATTTTTGGTTTTAGTTAATGGATGGAACCTGAAGGAATCATGTTAATGCTAAATGAAATGGGTGCTGAACTGATTTTCCTCCTGAGCAATCTAATTTTATTAGATCCAGAGTGAAAAAATGTATTTTTATACTCATAAAAGATATTAATCATTTTGAACTTCCAAATGAGAAAAGGAGGTAACAAAATTCTACTGAGTCCTTTATGAGACAACATCCACCTTCATTCAGTTGGTCTTTTGATCCACTAGTGGCTAAGAAATTGATTAGCACCATTGAAAAGATATCTTATATTATCCAATGTTTAGAACATGAGAAATTCATTTTGGATGTTTATCATCTGGATGGTAAAGAAAATAAATGGTTGAATCTTATCAAGAATACGATGAAAGAGGAAGAAATTGGATCCATGGATTGGAACAAATTCAAGAAATTATTTTTCAATAATTACTTTCCACTTACTCTTCATATGAAAATGGATAAATAATTCCTTGATTTAAAGCAAAATCATGATGAATCTTTTGGAAACTATGAAGAATATTTTATAAGACATGCGAGGTATGATTTTGGAATTGTCATTCAACTTGAAAGTAAGGTTGATCAATTCTTTAGTGGCTTAAAACCAAGTCTCCGAATGGAATTAGTCATAAATGAGTTCAGTATATATGAGTAAATCATTCAATGTTCTCTATAGTTTGAGATAGATATTGGAGTTACCCATAAATCTTATAGTTTTGATAAGAAAAGAAAATTAGGATTTAAAAGAAATTCTAAAAACCATGGAGAAAATAAGATGATCTTTCCTTTCTTCTTAAATCATAGAAGGAAACATGGGGGAAATTATCTTATGGGGACTAATAAATGTTTCAAGTGTGGAAAGGAAGGTTATTTGTAAAATTAATGCCAAAGTGATGGGAATTAGTTAGCCAATGACGTAGAAAGAGAAAAATATCAATAGAATACACCATTTGTGCTATAATGATATAAATGAAAGGAGTATATGAATTATGAAAATAAATTCATGAATCTTAAGATTATTTATGATCACCATCGACAACCTCTTAATACCAAATTCAAAGGGAAATCTCATGCAATCATGATATCCAAAGTGGGTTATGAGAACGATGTGGTGAAAGGTACACTGAGCATCCACTTTAGAACAAGTAATGTCTTATTTGATACTAGATCCAACCACTATTTTATTTCTAATGAATTTTCTAAGGGTATTACTGTATCACCTAAAAAATTAGATGTTGAGTTAGCTGTGAAAACTTCTAATGGAACAACTGTCACAAATAAAGTTTATAGTTCTTCTATGATTGAAGTTTGTGGGAAAATTATTCCTACAAATATTATGATTCTCCCTTTAGATGAATTCGATGTGGTTCTTGGAATGGAATATATTTATCTATATAGGGCTCATATTAATTTTTGAGGAAGGGAAGTCACATTTCATATTCTGAATAAACATATAATCCATTATTAATTCAAGGATGAATATGAAATTCCAATAGATATTTCTTCCGTATTGTGGGACTCAATTCCCATAAATGAAGGTTATCTATCCCAAATGGTTGGGGATAAACTCAAAATTAATGATACACCTATTGTACGAGAGTTATTTTATGTATATGTGAAATAATTTATAGGCCTTACATTAGATCATGAAGTTGAGTTTTCAATATAACTCATACCTGACACTATGGCCAGTTCAAAGAATCCTTATAGAATGATCCCAATTGAGTTGCAGGAAATGAATAAGAAACTCCAAGAGAATATTGACAATGGATTTATATGCCCAAGTGCATCACCATAGAGTGAATATATTCTATTTTTTTATAAGAAATCAGAATCAACGAGACTCTTCATTGATTATTGATAACTTAACAAAATCACTACAAAAAATAAGTATCCTCTTCCCTATATTGATGACTTATTTGATCAAATACATAGATCATTATAATTTTCCAGGATTCAACCTCATTATGGATATCATAAATTGAGAGTCAAGAAGGAGTATATACCCAAGATGAAATTTTGTACAAGGCATGGACACTATAAATTTATAGTAATTCATTTTGGTCTAATTAATTATCCAACTATATTCATGGATTTAATGAATAGAGTTTTTAGATACTATCTTGATCAATTTTTTGTAGTCTTTATAGATGATATTCTTGAATATTGAAAGATTAAGTAAGAACATGAATATCACTTGAGTATTGTGATGAAGACATTGAAGAAGGATAAGCTTCATGAAAAAATTACCAAGTGTGAATTTTGACTTCATAATGTTTTATTTTTGGGTCATATAATCTTAAATGAGGGTATATCAGTAAATTATTCAAAGATATAAGCTATTAGGAAATGTCTTAGACCAACTATGGTGACTGAAATCCATATTTTTTTATGTTGGATGGGTATTATAAATGTTTTTTGAAATAAATATAATGACTATCTAATCTAATAACCAAGTTGACTTAGAAATGAGTTAAGTTTATATGGATAGAGGAATGTGATTAAAATTTCAAGGAGCTCAAAAGAAGGTTCCCAGTGAACCTATGATCACACTACCCTAGAGTGGAAAAAGTTTTGTCATCTATAGGGATTCATTAAATAAGGGGATAAAATGTTTTCTCATTAAAAATGATATGGTGATGGTTTACTCCTTAAGCCAATTGAAGTTCCATGAGAAAAATTATCCAACCCATGATTTAGAGTTAGTTGTAGTAATTTTTGCATTAAATATTTATTGGAATTATATATATGGAGAAAGATGTGACATATATACTAATCAAGAAATTTTAATGTATATTTTCAATCAAAAATATCTGAACACACACCAAATAATATGGTTGGAGATGATTAAATATTACGACTTCTCTATACATTACCACCCTTGGAAAGATAATAAGGTGAATATTATTTGAGTTTAAAGGATAATTCTATCCTATATATGATAAGGATAAAAAATTTCCAATATTTATGGATTTACAAATGATGTACCTAGAAATATTATAGAAAGGTGAGAAATTTTATTTGGATCAAATGAATGTTCAACCATCTATCCAAGTGAAGATTAAAGAAGTGCAGAAGGATAATATAGAGCTAAACAAGAAGGTAAGAAATGTTATTGAGTTCAACCTTGATTTTTATGGAATAATAAGGCATGTATGTGTTCTTACCATGACATATTTGAAGAAGGAGCTATTGTATGAGGCTAATAGTTCATCATTCTCTAATTATCCTAGAAGCACAAAAATGTATAAAGACCTAAAAGAATATTTCATGTGGGATGGAATGAAGAAATATATTAGAGAGTATTTTTCTCAATCCTTGGTTTGTAAGTAAGTTAAGGATGAGTGATATAATTCCAATGGGTTGGTACAACCATTAAATATACCTAAATGGAAATGGGAAAACATCACCATGTATTTTTTCATCAGACTCCCCATAACATCTAAAGTCTATAATTCCATATGGGTTATAGTCGATCTCTTTAGGAAGTTTGTACACTTAATTTATATTAGATAAGGTTTTTATATTGATAAAAATTCCCAGAATATATACTAAATAAGTGTTAAGATTTCAGGGATTAGGACATTCCATTTTATCTAATTGGGATACGAGGTTTAACTCAAAGTTTTGGTGAAGTCTTCACTAGGATCTGGACATTGTGTTAAGTTTCAGCACTTCTTATCATCTTTTGAAAAATGGTCAGTCTGAGAGGACCATTAAAACTATATAATAAATATTGAGATATTTATATATGTATTTGAAAGGTATTTGGGATCAACACCTTCCATTAATAGAATTTTCTTTCAACAATTTCTTTCATTTTATCATTCATATGGCTCTTTTTAAAGCTCTATATGGTAAGAAGTGTAGAACACCAATACATTGGAATGAAGTTGGGGGAAATAAATATATTAGAACCTAATATAGATAAGGAGATGATAGAGAAGGTAATATCAATTCAAAAACACATAGGAGTATCCAAAAGCTGATAAAAATATAATGTTGACAATTGTCGGAGGGATCTGAAGTTTGAAGTATGTGACAAGGTATTTCTAAGAATACATCCCAAGAAGTGGGAGATGAGATCTATAAAGAATGGAAATCTAGGACCTAGGTATATCATTCCATTTTAAATTATTGATCATATTAGTATGGTATCTTATTAATTGGTTCTTCCATCGAATCTCTCTCAAGTTCATGATGTGTTCCATATATCTCTCCTAAGGAAGTACATACCTGATTCTTCATATGTATTAAACTCTGAGGCCGTACCAATGGGGAAATATATTTATTATGCTGAAAAAAAGTTGAGATTATAGATCATATATATAATATTATACTAAATAATACCACTCACTCGGTTAAAGTTTGGTGGTGAAACCACCAGTTTGATGAAGCTATATGGGAACATAAGGATGTGATGAGGCATATGTATCCTCATCTCTTTGTATTTGAGTGAAAAATTTTGAGGGAGAAATTAATTATAAGGGGGTTAGAATGTAACAACCCAAAATTTTATAGTATTTTTATTTTTAAATATATTTAATCTCTTAGATATCTTACGTTTCATGGAACATTGATCTTAAATGAACTCTAAAATATTATTATTTTAACATGACCACTATATCATAGTCATTGAATTGGTGGCAATGAATAGTATTAACAACATTATGAAATATGTAATTTTCTTACTCATTGTTAATTTATTAATTTATTCTTAGGAAATAAACACTGAATTTTTAGTAAAGTCATTCTATTATATTTTTAGTAAAGTCATCTTATTCATCAAAAACACATTTTCTTAAAAATGTTTTTTATTTATTTTTATGTAAAAATAATAAAATTTATTTATAAAACTTTTATATTTTTTTTATAAAATGAAATTAATTTTAAAATCATAATTTTAAAATTATACTACAGTGAATTGTTGATAATTTTCTAAATAGTTTAATTTATTCAGTGAATAGTTAAAATAACATCTTTTGTAAAAATTTCATTTTGTTTCAATAAATTAAGAAATTTAGAAGTAAAATTATGTTTTAATTAAGGTTTCAAGTAAAATAAGTATTATTTAGTTATATCTCATCCACATAAATTATTTTTTTTTTCAAATTTATATTATATTTTAAAATAAGTTTATTTTAGGTTTTAAAAACGAGATTTTTCTGAAAAATATTTTAAAGTACATAATATTTCTCATTTTAAATTAATTAAAATAATACCCAATGAGGAATTTTTTAAATGAAAATTTTAGATTATATATAAGTAAATATTAATTTTTTTATCATATAATAATTATTATTAGTCATAGTTTTAATATAAAATCTTGTTTTTTTTAAAATACACTTCTTGAAAACATACTTTTTCATCACATCTATGGGTTTTGATTTAAATATAATTTTTTCAATAAATTTAACTAAATTAATTAAAATATATTCCTTATTTAGAATAATAATTTAATAATTAAATTTTAAGCTTATTTTTATTTTTAGTCATAAAAATGTTATCATTGTAAAAAAATATTTACCACAGTATAGGTAAAATAATGAAGCAAGATAAAGTTAAAAGGTAAAAGCTTAAAATTCCAAAAAAAAAATCTAAATGGTAGGTTAATTTATTAGATTCCATAAATATCCTTTAAAACATTAATTATAAATCTAAATAATTGGAATTAATACCACCCTAATGGGGTTATATTTAAATATAAAATAATCATTATTTAATCACATAAAACCACCCGTTCTCACCTATAAATACCACTCTTCACCACCCCCTTTCTCCAAACATGTCTTAGGGGACCTAAAATATCTGAAAAGCTATATTCCCCCACTATTTCCACTTCCAAGTGCTACTGGTCTCAAAAAAATACCAATTCCACGGTCTTTAAGGGTTCCTTTAAGGAGGTGATATTCAAGAGGAAACCCTCTCAAACCACCTATCTTATTTTCTTTTATTCTTCTACCTTATCCTCACCTCTTTAATCCATCAAGGAATAATAACTACATAATTATTTAAGTACTATAATTTTATGTTTCAAATGTAATATCTTATATCCATACCCTTTATTACCTCCTCTTATCTGATGAAACAAAACCATTTTCCAAATTATGAATATTAATCATCTCTATGGATAATGATTTTTCCATTTTCCATTACCACATTCAAGGCTGGACATAAAAGTTTT
Source organism: Viscum album (assembly GCA_963277665.1). NCBI lineage: Eukaryota > Viridiplantae > Streptophyta > Magnoliopsida > Santalales > Viscaceae > Viscum > Viscum album. The sequence continues at coordinate 715,332,945 of OY728137.1, read as the reverse complement.
ATTTTGGTTAAATAAGTTTTTAATAGGTACATTACAACCTATTTAATTTTATTTAAATAATATATATAATAATAAATAAAATGAAACTAGTTTGTGATGGTCGAAAAAATCTCCAAATTAAACTAAACATTTATCATTAACATTTTATCAAATGAATCATCCTCATGTACTAAATAAAAATGATATATGGGACCATTTATACTTATGAAATTTCATTAATACAATTTAAACCCACTTTTTATGTTTTATTTCCATTTTACAATAAAATTCATTGTTATACACAAATGAACCAATCTTGAAACCATGAAATGAACACACCCAAAATAATGAAAATAATGAAATATTATTAATGAATAGTTGGTAATATGTTTTAAAAGTTCCATGTAAGGTTTCTAAATATTATTATAGTTCTATAATTAATTAATAACATTCTTCAAACCTTTATACTTGAGGTTAATGTATGAAAAACTAAATGGAAGCATGAGGTAAGTGTTTCTAGTCTCACTTTTACTTATGTGAGATATATGCCTTATTCAACACTTATTTATTGTGTGTGGTTTATATAATAACCTTTAATATATAATATCATGAATGTTATTATATTAATGTTATTAAATGTTTCATTTTATAATTATTACTTTTATTGGTAATATGATTGGACTGATTACAACGTGGTAAGGGATTTCTTAACTCAATTTCCATTCATTAGGTTAAAATTATACTTTATTGATTTTTCCATGTTAAGATTACGTGTGTGATGAATTTTTATTATCTTATGTTGCATTTACACTTATTTAATGTGGATTGAAAGCTAATACGCATAATAAATTCATTTTATTGATTATTATGTCATTGATATGATATTAATAAGGTGCTTTATTTTAAAAATTATCTTTTTAAAATTTCCCTTAAAACTATATTTTTTTCCATTCCTGTTTTTTTTATAAAATGGTTTCCAAACATTTTTTACTATTATATAATGATTTTTAAGTCATTTTCACTCCTTTTTTACCTTTAAAAATGGTTTTAAATGATTATTTTTGTCACTTTCTAACTGAGGTTCTTTGTGAATTTCTAAAAAAAATACAGAAGGAATGTTTTTTTTTAACTTATAAGGAATGAGATTATTTTTCCACCATCCTGAAACATTAATAACTTGTATCTTGGTTTACAATATTATAATGATATTTTTAAAGAATTTTTTTTCTTTTATAATTTCATGACATTTTATAAAAAAATGTTTTCAAAAGGGAAATGATATTTTCATCAATAATTATTTTAAGTGATCATCAAAAATAATTTTCCATCTAAGATAAAATTATTTGATATTAATTATGTTTTAATGGGGATATGATACAAAGATACCATATTTATTCTTTCTCTATATGGTTTCTATTTATGAGGAAATTATGTAATATTTATGAAACACATTTCTTTTCCATGGGTTATGTTATGATGAAATGTTAATGAAACCCATTTCTTTTCATGGATTCAGGTATGTTGAATGATTTATATTCTTATGGAACATATATGTAATGTTTTAATCATGTGATGGGTGGGACCTATTTATCCCTCCAATGCATTAGGTAATGAATTATATCTAATGATATATATAGGACTAGAATGGGGAGTGAAACTGGTTCAGTAAGAGAATTTTTCCTCCATTATAGTCTTGGGAGTGAATCCTGACTACTACTATTGTTTGGGGAGTGAACCCATTACACTATAATAATCTTGGAAAAGAGTCTTGACTATTAAGGAAACAATTTTCTATGCTTATGTGTATGCCAAAATTCCGTGTATTATTTCAATTTTATTCTCCCATGGATCATGTTCTTATAGGATTCATGTATTGTGAACTTATATGATTTATTATATGACTCAAGATTATGATATTTGATATGAAGGGTATAATTTTCAAATGTTATATTCATGTTATTATACCCATATTCTTATGTTATGATTGATATCTTCCTCATTTACCCTTATCGAGCATTTGATGTCACCCTTTCTTATGTTTACTTTTCCCCAGGTTATGAAGAAAGGTTTTAAGTATGATATATCAAAAATGGTTTTAGTTATAAAATAATTAGTGAGAGATGATATAGATGTTTTATTAACCAATCGTTTTTGTTTCCAAGTCTCAAAATACACTAAGACCATACAATTCAAGAATTCTTTTTTTATATTATGTAATGAATATTCTTCTATTTAGATGTAATATCTATACATGAAAATATGATTTATTATAAATTATTTGGTTTATTTTATTTTAAATATGTCAATATGTGTTTGATATAAGAAGTGGTGAAGGTTTTTAGGCTATATAATGGAAGTTATCATTTGGAAAATTTGAATACACTTATCAGTAATAATAAATGTCATGATTGGTGCACTATTCTTCAAGGAAATTTGAAGTAATTTTTTGTGAGTGTTGTAAAATTTTCTATAGAATTTGATAGAATATGAAAGGAATCAAGATTGGTTAAGAAAGACATGGGGTGTTTGAGATATGTTTTAGAAGGCCCTGAATGATTTTTATTTAAACCTAATACCTATATAAAGGTAAATTTTTAATTAAATTACCTATGTAGAGGTAACTCCATATTTATACTAGTCTCATAATAATACATTGATATATCCGATACCTATATAAAGGTAGTTCATTACAATTCGTAAACGTACATGAGAAATTAAAATTCCTATGTAAAGGAAATCCTTGCATATTATGATTCATGTAAAGGTAATCCAAATATTCCACCACCTATATAAAGGTAAACCATGTGTTGCATGAAGGTACTAAGTAAAATTTTGAAACTATGTAAAGGTACTAAGTTCAAACACTACCTAAATGTATTACTAATAAATTCACCAAATATGTAAAGGTAAGTTGAGAAATTCATAGTATATGTAAAAGTAACTTGAATATGAGTTGAGTTTCATAAAGGTTGTACACGTGGTCGATCCAATGACCGTAGATTAACTTGGTTGATAAACACACTCGATTGTTTGTTCTTGTGATTAATCTATATTTTTGTTCTATATGGACATGCGGTCGATCCAAATGTATGGTTGATCTAGATAGTGAAGTCAATCTAGATGTGTGGTCAATCAAGGAAGAAGAAGGATCCATGTAAAAATGATTCATTCTGGCATGCATGTAGAAAATTTACATGAGTTTAAGGAAGTATATTTTGTGTAGAATTAAAAGAATAAAATTTCATGAGTATTTAAGGTATTTAAATAGTGATTTAAATAATAATTCAAATTATTTTTAATGTGGAATAAATTAGAAAAATTTTCGGCCTATTTAAATGATTAGATCAAACCCACCGGAAAAGATCATAGAGTTTCCATATTTTGAATATGGAGAATAATGTTTACATGATGTTATTATTTGTGTTTTTAAATATATGTATAGAGGCCAAGAATAACTAGAGGAGATAATATTGAGAACTCATGAAGCACTATGTGGTAATTATTAAGATACAAATATCTCACTATTTTGAAGAGAGAGAGAGAGATCCCAATGTTAGGTTCCCTTGAAGGAGAAGAATCCAACTGTCCTCGAGTATTTGAAAAGCTAAGGAATGACCATATCACTCAAGATATAAGTAGAGTTTCAAGACCAAAAGATTAAATCCAAGAGGATGTAGAAGTTATTGAAGGTGATATACATGAGTGAACCAAGTCCAGTTTTCACTTAGAGGAATATCAATTGAAGGAGGACTATAAGATTTCCTAAATAAGAGTAAGATATTTCTATTACTGGATTGAAGATAAAAGAGAAGATCTTATGATTAAGGCATTTAAACTGTCACTAATAAGACTTCCAATCTGTGTTTCTAACCAATTATAGTAACTGAGATTTTTAACCAGTTGTTGGAGGATTTTAGTTAGGGATTTTAACCAATTGTTACTTTAATCACTTGGAGATATAACTAATAATCCACAATAGGGGATCTAACTAACTCAATAAGGAGTAATATTTTATACCAAACCTTGAAAACCCTATGTGGTGTGCTCTCTATCTTATTATTTTCACACATTAGGTTAGGCTTTGAGATTCAGTTGAGTGAATTGAGAACCTTAATAAGTTTATTAGGATTAATTAAAAAGGAGTATTCATAAAAATTATGTACCACTGATTCACCCCCTTCTTAGTGGTACCTAATCAGTTATTAGTTTCTATAAATGGCATTAGAGTGAGGTTCCCTCTAAAGATCCAAGAAGAATTATTATCCAAGAAGATTCTTAATTTATTAAATAGTTGAGTTAATCCCATATTAAATGGGAATAATTATCACATATATAGGAATAAGATACTACCCTACCTCTTTTTACCTGGTCTGAAGGTGAGAGATGCAGTGATTTTTGGGTTTGAACCTATTACCAAAAGTGCTTTTATGACTCATTCTAATAAGAAAAATATGGAGTTATATGGAAAGGATAAAAATTACATCTTGATTTCCTTATAAAGAAGGTATATAGAAAGGTAACGAGGCTTCAAACACTAAAGGAAATATGGGAAAAATTTAGAAGTAACTATGATGGTAATTTCAAAGTCAAGGAATCCAAACGTAAAGTTTATAGGAGTATGTTTAGTGAAATATAAATGTATATTGATGAAAAAATTTATAGCTTCATTATTTGTAAAAATTATATTATGAGAAATATTCATGGGTTTGGTGAGGTTCTTTAATACTCCATTATTATAAATAATTTCATGAGAAATTTTCCATACCGGTTTGATTGAAAAATGTGTTTCCCCTTAAGATCAATGTAGACACCTAGGGGGGGGGGGGTGAATCAGGCATTAAATAATTTTACCAATTACCAATTATTATTTTGATATTTAGAACCCAATGGTAATATAACCTCCATTTATAGTTATTAAAATGGATCTATTTATGTTTTACCAAGAAATTATAAACTACATTCATGGAATTCAAGAAGAGAAAAAGTGCATGTAGTATTTTTACAAGGTTCAATACCAAGACCTAATACTTATCATGATTGGGATATCTAAGCCACAAACTCTCTAATAATAATTTCATACATAATTATAAGTGGATTTAGTGAATCCCACACCTATAATTTCATGTATCCCATAAAACTTATTTTTCCAGATCCCCACTAGACTTCGTCAATATATTCCCACCATAGTCACAACATCCCACCATGATCTCCCTACATATCATGATTCACACAGGTTATATATAATCCCACAAAATATATCCAAGTATTTATTTTAATCTCCTTCTTTGAAGTTTATATCCAATTCATCACATGATGTATCTACATTCACTAGATCCAATATCTTTCCTCTCAATTGTAGTATCTTTGAATACCAATTGATAGTAAGGGAAACAACTTGTATCTCATTTATTTCTCATAGATCAGGTTCATAGTCCTATATATAAACTACTCACCTAACTATCTCACACAATATCTAAAAAGATCAGTACAACTGATCAAATATTTCACTGTAGATTATTCCCACCTCAACTCCTTCTTCTCGTTGTTTTAGATCACCAAAATTGATCTCAAAATGATAGAATACTTATTCTTCATACTTTGGATTTAATACCTAGTGATCTTATTCTTTTAATAGTATTATATTACTCTTATTCTTATAGAGTTATTGAGAATATTACATAACACACCTGCTCTCATATTATTGATATTAAAATTTCTAATTATCTCTCCATAATTTTTCTTTTTGTAGGGAAAAAATCCCTCAAGGTAACATTGATTTTTTTTTGAGTTGGTTGTGTTTTTTGAAAATGAAAGTTTTCATGATGAAATGTCGAGTTCTAGAGATATCATTGACAATCCATGTTGAAAAATAACCATGAAAAATGAATGGAAGATCTGGAAGTGGCACAAAAGAAAAGACACAAGGTGGCACCATTTCCTAGTGTTTGCCAAATTTTTGGGGTCCAAAATTTGGCATTGGGATTTTCATCATGGAAAGTTGATTTCCTCGAAGATCTCATGAAAATATGTAAAAAGAATGAGTTTCACAAAGATAGTCCTTGAGACTTGTTTTTCATGAAGGAGCAAAGATTTCTGGTAGAGGTCTTCGTGAAAGCGACGAACCTCATGATTCTGAGAAAAAATAGAGCTTCGTGATCGGTGAAGGAGTTCTTTGTGGTATTTGATGGAAGGATTTGCGGTTTCATTGGGTGCCGCAAAGATGGAGTACTTGGCGATTACGACAGGATTCACGAACGGAAAATTTCAATGGATCTTTGCGAATGGTGGTACGCCGTGAAGAGGGATCCAGAAAAAGCGCTGAGTTGGTGGAGCTTCGTGAAGTTCCAAGCCTATAAATATGAGGCCACCCACTTCAAAAAGTAGGGAGATGGATAATAGAGAGACTCAATGATAAATCTAAGTCTCTGAGTTTTCAAAAGAGATTCGTGAAGGTGTTATGCAAAGTCATTCGCAAAGGCCATAAGCCAACCAAATGTTCTGATCATCGTGAATGCAAGGATTTCGAGAAGGACCTAAAAAGAGAAACAAAACTTGTGTGCATTGCGAAGGGTAGTTTGAGCTTCATGAAAATAAGAACTTCATGAAGACTAGTTTTAAGCTTCTCGAAAGGTGCTTCACGAAGGCTAGTTTGAGATTCGCGAAAGGTGGTTCGCGAAGGCCAGTTTGAGATTTGCGAAAGGGGTTCTTTGCGAAGGTAGTGAGCATTGAGAAAAGAGGTGAAAAGGTATTACTCAGAGTTTAGTGGGAAAGAGTTATTCATCTGCGGATGAAAGTGGGACATAAATAGAGAATCTACATACAGTAGAGGATGCATTCATTAGAGTTAATGAAATGGCCCACAAGTCTATAAACTGTGAGTGAATCTTCTGAAAAATTAGTGACTTCAATTAATTTGAGAGAGCAGTGAGTTCTGAAAATTGTGAGTGGTTGTAAACCAGGAGGGACAGTGAGTCCACTTTGAACTTGTAAACAACGGTTCACTTATAGTGAATTTGGTACATTGGAGCATTGCCGATGCATGCTCCTTGGACATAGCCCAGTGAGGGTGAACCAAGTAAAATTGTTGTGTCATGTGCATGATTTAATTTTTGTTCATACTATACACTGGAAAGGAAAGAGAAGAGAGTTTTGTCCAATGATGAAACAAGATTAAAGGGGTAGTTATTTTAATCTGTCATACCCTGATTCACCCCCCTCTCAGGGTATCTAGACTAGTGGAACTAAAAATTGGTATCAGAGGGAAAGTTTAATATCAGTGGTTCTCTCTAAAATGGAGTTCACCAATCATAAAGAGATTCTGATCTTCGATGGGAACAATTTTTAGCTATGGAAGAATTGGATGAAACACTACTTCTGGTCTTTGGGAATGGATGTGTTTATAGTAGCAATGCATGGTATTGTAGTCAATATAAACAGTGGTAAATTATTGGGAGCTGAGCGAAGAGAATTGGATGCTGATGCCAATGGAATTAATGCTTTAGGGGTAGCCCTATACAATGCTATCTATACAAAGGTGCTGTCATGAAAAAAATCACATGCTATGTGGGAAAAGATATTGAACATATATGAAGGAGATTTAATGGTCAGAGAGGAAAAGATTCAAGTGTTTTGGAACACATATGAAGATATGAGAATGATCCCGAATGATTCTATTGATTCATTCTTTAACAGGGTAAATGTAGTAGTGAAAGAAATTTGAGGTCTTGGAGAAGTTATTGAAGACATAAAGATTGTGAATTTCATCTTGAGTAAACTTTGACCTCAGTTCAATCCCAAAGTTTTAGTTTTGGAAGATAAAGACCTGAAAGAGATGACATTGGATAACCTACACATCACCCTTGTTGAATATGAAATAATAAATGATGATAAAGATGCTGTGGAAAAGGGGAAATCCAAAGAGGTGGAATTTAAGGCCATCAAGAAGCTCACCATTGAAGATTCTTTGGAAAAGAAGAGATAGATGAGGTGATTTCATTCTTTTCCTTGAATCTTCAAAGAGGAAAAGGAAAGTTCAAAGGGAAGCTTCTGCTTTCTTTCTTTAGATGTGGAAAATTTGGTCACCTTGCCGCAAGGTGCCCCAATAATTTTCAAGAAGATGAGGAGGATGAAATTGAAATTCCAAAGAAGAATACTTAAGCCTATGTGAAAGGAAAGAAACAATTCAAGTGAAATTTATTTAAGAAAAATAATCTTCTCTCACAATAATGTGGTAGTTTAGATGATTCTGAGGTTGAAGAGGTTGAAGAGATAGAGAACTGCACAGATTGAGGAGAGAATTCTATGGTGGAAGTTGTCGGTAGCTCTTAGAAAAATGAAGAAACCAATGCTGATGAAAAAGAACAAGAAATTAATTTAAGAGTCGACATGGAAGATAAATTAGAAACAGATCTTGAAGAGATATATGTTTGGAGAGAAAAAATAAACAAACCCAACAAGGCGGTACATGATGACAAACTCTACATAAAATAAAAGGAAGAAGAGAAGTCTGAGCTGATAAAATAAATTGAAAACATTAAGTATTCTAGGCCAGAGAGCTCAGAAAAGGATGATGAATATAAACTCAAGGTTGAAAAAAATGCATATCGATGGATTGAAAAACAAAAGGAAATATCAAATCAATCATATTGAAAAACTTGAAGGATAAGTTGCCGGTTTATAGAAAAAGGTTAAGGATTAGGAAAAACTCTTGACTCCGACTGGGACATCAGGAAAGTAGATCACTCAGAAAACCAAGAAGCTAAAAGTGGAGCATAGTAGTTCAGTAGAAAGGAAGAATCAATTACATTCAGATGCTAAGGAAGATGGGGGGATTGATCATAAACAAAAATCTGTGAAAATTGATGTCAGACTGCAAGCACCCATTCAAGGATTGAAGGTTTATTTGGGTACAAAGAAGAATCAGAATATTCAGAGATCCCAAGGAGAAACTAGCAGTGCATAAGTGACTCAAAGGAATGCACCTAATATCAGGTTTTATTGTTACAGAAATATGGGACATTCAAAGTATGTGTATTCCATAGACAAGAGATATCAAAGGGACAAGAGGATATGTGAAAACCAAATAGAGAACATTTCTCTAGAACATATTTCGAAGGAAACTGTTTTTAATGGGTAGGATTTGGCCACATGGCTAGATATTGTACATCGAACATACATAGGAATGTGCCAAAGCAGAATCAAAATGATCAAAAGAAACAGATCAATGAACCAACATGTGATTTGAAAATGAAAAATATATTTCCAGCTTTGCAAGATGAAGTTGGTCCATCATACTCTGAGAAAGAGCAGAAGTCTCAATCTATGCCGAGTGTGAAGGAAAAAATATAGACCAAGAAGAAAAAGGATGAGAAGGCATTAGTGGCATAAATTTCCCTTAAAGCATCAGACCATTATGGTATGTGGATCCTTGACAGTGGTTGCACATCTCAAATGACAAGTAATAAGGATCTGGTTATAGGAATAAAATATGAAAAATATGGAGTTTTTAATTTTGGAAATAATGAAGGCCTGAAGATTATTGGCTTAAGAAAGGCTAGGTTTGGGGGAAAAGAGATGAGATGTGCTTATGTCTTAGTAGTAGAAGGCCATAGCCACAATTTGCTCAGTGTAAATCAACTATAGGACTCAGTACATTCTATAAGGTTTACCTAGAATATGCGTATCATCAAAGGAAGATACATGGCAGTGGTTATATATAGAAAAAGAACAAAGGGAAATCTCTACCTAGTGAGTGGAGAAGAAGATATGTGCTTTCTATCCAGAGAGTAAGAGAACAAGCTGTGGCATAAACCACTTGGTCATCTGTGCCAACCATCCCTGGAAGATCTGGTAAAGTGTGATGCTGCAAGAGGCCTCCGTAAGCTATCACATGATCATACTCACACATGTGATTCATTCCAAAAATGGAAGCTAATCTAAAATACATATAAGGCAAAGGAAAAAAAGTTAACAAGAGTGCTCGAATTGGTGCATGATGATGTTTGTGGGCCTATCACACCAAGATCAATTGACGGAAAGAGGTACTAGATTATTTTCATTGATGACTATAGTATAATGGCATGGGTATTCGTTATTTCACCTAATTATGATGTGTTCAGCTGCTTAAAATAGTACTGGAGGGAGTGTGAAAGGATGCTAGGACCAGGAATTCTGAAGTTTTGCACTGATAATGTACGAAATTCACAAAAATTAAGGTGGAATACTATCTCTAGAACCCCGGTATAAGGCATCAAGTTTCCTTTGCGAGAACTCCATAATAGAATGGAGTGGTTGAAAGGAGAAATCAGATCATCAACAACATGGCAAGAATGATGCTTATAGAAAAAGACCTACAATAGAGGTTTTGGAAGGAAGCAGTGTTAACATTGATCTACATTTATAATATATCTATGTTGTTTCCAAAGGAAGTAAATACTCCATATAATATGTGGTATGGAAAGAATCCAACATTGAAATACTTTCGAATATTTGGAAGTAAGTGCTTCATTCTCAATAAGGAAAAACATTGGAAATTTGAGTCATGTGGAGATGAGGGGATATTCCTTGGCTACTCAGGAAAAAGAAAAGAATACAAATGCCTCAACAAAAGGCTGAGAAAAGTAATTGAGAGCAATGATGTCACTGTAGTGGAAAATGAAGAGAGAATTCAACAACATAGTGAACAATTTCCTAATGAAAGAGATGAGGAGGAAAGAAATGCAGGAGGAGTAGAAGTGGATAATGCTAATTTAGAAGAAGATACTGATGATGAGCATGAAAAAGAAAAATCTGTATCTTCATAGAAGCCAAGGAGTCAAGATGAAATTGATAGGCATAATATCATTGGTGATCAGTTAGCTCCAGTTTAGACTAGAAGAATAAAATCACTGTAGCAGACATATTTCCTATCTTAGGTAGAGCTGAAATGCTTCGCTAATGTAGTTGAAGATGAAAATTGGCTTCAGGATATTAATGAAAAACTAGATCAGATTGAGAAGAATGAGAAATGGGAGACTGTTTTGAGTCCAACCAATAAAAATGTCATCGGGACTAAATGGGTCTATAGCAACAAGATAAATGAATATGGCACAATGATTCAAAACAAATCATGACTAATGTGCAAAGGATACTCCCAGATAGAGGGTATAGATGTTGATGAGACATTTTCACCGGTTGCAAGGCTGGAGACAATAAGATTATTCCTAGCCATTGCAGTGCAACAGAAGTTAAAAGTGTTCCAGATAGATGTAAAATCATAATTCTTGAATGGGGTTCTAGAGGAATAAGTGTATATAAATCATCCATATGGTTTTCTCACTCATAAGGATGATAACAAGGTTTGTTGACTGAAGAAGGCTTTGTATGGGTTGAAACAAGCACCAAGAGCATGGTACTCAAGGTTTCATCAGTATTTGAAGAAGCTTGGTTTACGGTATGGGGGAGTTGATTACAATATATATTTCAAAAATTAAAGTAATAAAAGGATGATGTTTTTGGTTTATGTCGATGACATAATATTTGGCGGATCAGATGATGCTCATTGCAGACAGTTTTCTGAATTCATGAAAAGTGAGTTCAAAATGTCAATGATTGGAGAGATGACGTTTTTCTTTGGTTTACAGGTGTTAAAAGGAAGGAATGGTACTTCAAATTCTCAATAAAAATATGCTAAGAAAGTTATGAGGAGAATTGGAATGGAAAATTTCAAGGAGATGAAGACTTCGGTTGCTACCCAGATGAAACTGTCCTAAGATGAGGATGGAAAGACAGTTAATATCACAAAATATAGGAAAATAATTAGAAGTTTGCTGTACTTGAATGTGATGAGGCCTGACATTGTTTTTTCCACATGCCAAGAAGCGAGATATCAGAGTAATCCCAAGGAAATCCACATGCTTATAGTGAAAAGAATACTTTGGTATATCAAAGGAACTGTGGATTTTGGATTGATGTATAATGACAAATCTCAGCAAGAGATATTGGGATATACAGATGCAGATTGGGCTAATTCAGTGGATGATAGGAAATCAACATTAGGAGGTGATTTCTATCTTGGTGGTTTATTTATTTCTTGGATAAGAAAGAAGTAAGATTGAATTTCATTGAGCACTACAGAAGCAATGTATATTGCCGCCACTCAAGAATGCACATAATTATTGTGGATGAAGTAGTAGCTTGATGATATGGGAGTTGAAGTGAAGTCTCCAATCATAATTTAGTGAGATAACTCAAGTTCTATAAATCTCAGTAAAAATTACGTCCATCACTCTAGGATAAAGAACATTGAGATACATTATTATTTTATCGAGGAGAAGGTTGAGCAGGGAATAATGAAGTTGGAGTATGTGCCTACATAACTACAGGTTGCAGACATTCTAACAAAGTCCTTAACCAAGGAAGCTTTTGAGAGGCATAGACTGGCTCTGGGAGTTCAGTCGACTCCCCGCACTTGAAATAGTGTGGCTGTGGACCCCCTCTCCTCGAGGTATGGTGTGTTTTTCTCTACCATGCTAATCTATGTTCTTTCGAATGTATCAGACCATAGAGGAGTGGCATTTGGGTTCATTGACAATAGGGGAGAAATAATGACTCCTCAAGGGGAAGAAACTGTGGCTAAGGAAGGGATAAAATGTCTTAGTCAAAGACATGGGGAGAAGCTGACAGGTGATGCAGTGAGATAGGGGGAGAGCGACACGATAGGGGGAGTATGAGTTTCAAATATGATGATGATAGAAGTAATCGATCAAAGATTAGATATCATGACAACTGATGATCATGATAAAATTAGAAGAGTGATGTTGGAATGGTGTTAGAAGGTTTATATAGATCATCAATTGGTATCAATGATTGGTGTCATAAATTAAGTGATTCATTGATGAACTTTTCATACTACTATTGTTTCTCACGCCGAGCATTGATCATGTGGGATTAGAGTATGTGGTACGTGAATCTTTGGTTTCTATATGAATCTAAAGAGGTGAAGGATGGTAGATAATGTAAGAAGACTCAACGAGGTATCAAAGTGCAGAAAATCATTCTGAGAAGAATTTTCAACAAACCCAAAGGGGAGATTGTTGGGAAAAAATCCCTCAAGGTAATATTGTAGCATTTTTGAGTTGGTTGTGTTTGTTGACAATGTTGGTTTTCATGATGAAATTTTGAGTACCAGAGATGTCATTGACAATCCATGTTGAAAAATAACCATGACAAAGGAATGGATGATCTGGAAGTGACACAAAAGAACAAACACAAGGTGGCACAGTTTCCTAGTGTCTTCCAAATTTTTGAGGTCCAGAATTTGGAGTTGGGATTTCACCAAGGAAAGTAGATTTCTTCTAAGATATCATGAAAATATGGAAAAAGAATTAGTTTCATAAATATGGGCATTGATACTTGTCTTTGGAAAAGGAGAAAATATTTCTAGCAGAGGTCTTTGAGAAAGCGACAAGCCTCACAATTCCGAGAAAAATGGAGCTTCGCAATCAGTGACAGAGTTCTTCATGGTCATTGATGGAAGGCTTTGAAATTTTGATGGGTTCCACAAATATGGAGTTCTTTGTGATTACGATGAGATTCAAAAATGGAAAATTAAAATGGATCTTTGCGAATATAGGTGCACTGCGAAGACACATACAGAAAAAGCGCTGAGGTGGTGGAGCTTTGTGAAGTTCCATGCTTATAAATATGAGGCCACCCCACTTCAAAAAGTAGAGAGATGGACAATATAGATACTCAATGAAAATTATAAGTCTCCAAGTTTGCAAAGTAGCTTCACGAAGCTGTTATGAAAAGCATTCATGATGTCCATAAGCCAACTGAATGTTCCAAGAATCGTGAAAGAAAGGATTTATTGAAGGCCCTAAAAGGCCAACCGAAACTTGTGTGCATCACAAAGGCTATTTTTAGATTCTTGAAAATAGGAACTTCGCAAAGTCTAGTTTTAAGCTTCGTGAAATGTGATTTACGAAGGCCAGTTCGAGATTTGTGAAGGGTGATTCATGAAGGCCAGTTTGAGCTTCGCGAAAGGAGTGCTTCGCAATGGCAGTGAGATTTTTGAAAAGAGGTGAAAAGGTATTTCATAGAGTTCAGTGGAAAAGAGGTATTCATCTATGGATGAAAGTGGGACATCAATAGAGAATCTACATACAGTGGAGGATGCATTCATTAGAGTTAATGAAAGGACCTACAAGTCTATAAACTGTGAGTGGATCTTCTAAAGAACCAGTGAGCTCACATCAGTTGAGAGAGTAGTGAGTTCTCAAAATTGTGAGTGGTTGTTATCTGGGAGGGATAGTGAGTCCACTTCAAACTTGTAAATAGAAGTGCACTTATAGTGGATTTGGTACATCGGCTGATCGCCGGTGTATGCTCCTTGGATGTAGCCTAGTGAGGGTGAACCAAGTAAAAATTCTATGTCCTATGAATTATTTAAATTTTGTCCATAATCTGCACTGGGAAGGAGAGAGAATAGAGTTTTGTCCAATGAAAAAACAATATCAAAGGGGTAGTTGTTTTTATCTATCATACCCTGATTCACACCTCTTATCAGGGTATCTAGCCTAATAGATCTAACACTTTTATATGTAGGTCACTTTAAAATCATATTATATATTTTAAATTAAATAATATCTCTAAAAAAATTTATGATCGTGATCCTCAATTAATTCTACTCACTTTTAATAAATGGTAATTCACTATAATCTCAGTATTATACTTTTTTCTCAAACAATTACTTACAAGAAATACCAGTAATTCCATCAATTTATCTCAAAATTCTCAGGTATAAATATTCTAAACTCTTCTAGAATATGTGAGACTCTCATCCTCAACATATCAGAATACTCATATTCTTATTTATTATGGCTTAGAAAACTAACCCATGAATCATAACTTAAAAAATCATCAACATTAAATATCAATATTGACTATACATCAATATCCTCAGTCATATAATAATTATACAACATTTTAGATATAAAGTTAAACTCATTTAACTTATTGCTTGAGAATTTTAGTAGGACTAGTATATTCTTCAAGATGATATCCATTCTAGATAAAAAATTAGATATATATAAGATTTATATTCATTAATATTGAATAACATATTTATATGTGTTATTCAAAACATTATATCACAACATAATAATCTTCATGTTTATTTTCATCTTGATCACCGTAATGAATTTTCAAATATTTTCATTTGAACATTCACAAATAATTTGAATTGTGATCTCCTCATATCATATAATTATTCAATATAAAACCAATCTTAGATCATGGATTTTAGGAGAAAAATAATTTTTTGATATTAAAGGTACTTCTAAAACATCTTATGAAAATTATTATTAATTATTTCTAGAATTTCTCTATATTTTATCTATAAATGATTATTCAAAAATTTCCAGCATCCATTGATATTCCTTATCATAACTTTTATTATTATATATCTTTAATTTATTACTTGGATTTAAAATACATTTATATTTTTATGATGTTTAAATACTTGTAGAATAGTTTTAGGATCATCCTATTTTAATTCCATCATCTTCAGATATAAATCTGGAATCTTTAGTTTTTCATTCAGTAGAACTTTGAAAATTTTCTAAGTATTGAAGGTTTATGTTGGTAACTTCCAATCATAAGTCTTTAAATACATATGATTACAAAGTATTACACTCTTTGGATAATAATTAAACATATCCAAATTATTATACTTAATTCTCAATGTCTTATTCTCAACAATGAAGTCATATAATTTTCTCAAAGACTTACATTGTTGACTCAAAGTCTTATTCTCAACTGAAGTCATAAGATTTCTATCCCAAAATCCAAAATATAAAATTATTATAAATTAAATTAGGGATTATATAAATGAAAAAAATCTATTCTCAAATACTCTTAAACATATAAAATTACCTTTGGGAATTTATGAAACTTATTTAAAAACCATAGATCCATTCTGTTACACCCCGACCTCGGATACTCCTTCCTTTTATTTATTTCTTGATGTTGGAACTTTTCATTGAGGTTCGGCTTGGGTGTCCAACAAAAGTCCTTACATTTTTGTGGTATTGGTTTTCTTCTAAACCTATTCTTGGTTATTGAGAATGTTGTGGGATGAAAGTGGCATTTTGGAGAGTTTATGATGCCGTCAGTGTCTCCATATTGTGTTTAAAACATTCAAGGATCATTGGGTGAACTTACCTAGTGTTTGGGGTGTAATTTGGGGGGTTTTTGACCAATTTTTTGGGTTTCATGGTTTGAGGATGGCCTTCCCAAACTGTGAAACCTAACCATGTGAAGTTGCAGGAGTTTTCCAGTAGCCCTCACACGGTTTGCGCACGGTTTGACAAATAGTGCAGCAAAACCGTGCAGCCACTTGTAGGATTTATTACTTTTGAAGAGGAGCTCCAATTCGGGTGATCCCACATCCAAAATGAAGCCCTCTCTGTTGGGAATCGACCAGAGGATCCTCCCCCTCATTACTGCTTCTATTTGGGGTGATTTTGGGGAGATTTATCAAAACATGTTGGCGATTCTTCATGTTTCCTTCATCAAATCTTCTCTCCTTCTCTTCCCCTCTTTGTTCTAGTGTTTTATTTGAGAATTTTATTCCATGGAAAACCCTAATTTCTATGGTTTAGGTTTTGTTCTTTTTTTATTGTGTATAGGGTTTGAGGATGGTCCTTGGGGCTTAGATCTCTCCCCCCTTGATGTTTTATCGCATTCACACACCGTTGAGGTAGGTGTTTCCATTATTTTCCTTTCCATTGAAATCCATTGAAGCTTGAACACATTGGATTAATTTTTAAACATGATTATCACCTACATAAGTATTATAGTTAACTTATTTTGGTGTTTAGATGTTGGTTACAATCGTTAAAAATGGATTTCTAAAAGGATTCCTTGATTATGTCTATGTGTTGTTTCCTTTGAAGTGTTTGATAAAATGACTTTTATTTTATAGAAAGGTAATTGAGCCCATGTTGTATTGTTTTGACTTGGTCTTATATATTTTATTGGTTGAAACATGAATTGGAGAATTGAAGGTGATTTGGGTGCCTATTTATGGCATCATTATTTTTGGTGAAATGTTTTGGAAGAGTCCTTCAGGTTTTTGAAATGTTCATGAGAGATGTTGCAATTGTGTTGGTTTAAAGGGATGTGGTATTTCTGGAAAAATGTTTTTGGATACTCTTATGGATCTTCAAAGGGTTTCATTGGATGTTCGCACATCCATGGGTGCACTAGGTTCACACATGGGTGGGCATTCAAGTGAAAATGACACTTAAAAAGGATGTTACACATGAACCTTGATTTATCAAATATTGTCTCTTCTCTCTCCCATTATTATTCTTTTAAAATGGATATTTATTTATAAAAAGTGTATTGGTATTTAATTTGGATTTAAATTTTATTTTTGTTTCTTATAAATTTGAACCGTGGGGTATTTTGGGACACGATTGGTTTCAAATGGTTTAATGGATTGTTTTTCTTTGTATACATGGAAATGGTTTTATAAATGACTTGGAATTGTTTTGGTAAATGTGTTTGGGTGTGTAAACTTGAAATCCCATGAGGCATTGTACTTATAAGGGATGATTTTTGGTGGTGATTTTTGAAAAGAATGTGATTCGAAAAATGAGAATGCCCAGTTGTCAACATAAGGTGTTTTAAAAGATGGTTTGAATGCTTATGTGGTGTCACGACCCGATTGGAACTTTGTTAATATGAAACGATTGAATGTGTATTTCGAGACACTCCTGTCTAGGGTAACCCTTTATGGGTGAATGCACAAGAAGATTCCATTTTTGGGGAATGAAAGTGCGGTGAGATGAGTCACGTGTGCGAGGGCCTTCCTACTTACACAGTATTATTTTAACCACCATGGGTTCCTGGGTGTCTTTTAGATGATCGAGTGATAGTTTCTGATCAACCCTGATTAGATGGGTTGGTACCCCTTAGATTTTGTTAGGCCAGGCGGGCTTTTCCACTAGATTGGTTAGTTAGGGTGTCCGGTTGGTTATAGACTTAGGAGCTTCACTATACGCCGACGGGTTGTTCCGAAACCGAGTACATCCAAGGGTCTTCTAGGGATGTTTAAAATCACCCATACTTACTATTTGTATGGCTTGTTTACTTTCTACAACATTGAATGTTCGTTTGTTCAGTTTATTTATTTTTAGCATAAACCTGGTGTTTTTGATTTGTTTTATAAATGAAAAGTATATTTTGAATGTGGAAACATAGTGTGCATAGTTTGGAAAAAGAGAATGAAATTTATTTATTTCTAAAAAAATGAAAACATATTATTATAGCCTTATTCTCAAACTAGTTTTGATGGATTGTTTTGGGAAGGGAAACACATGGACTCTTTGGTGATTTCCTACTAAGCTGTCTAGATCACACCCTACTTGTACCATTCGGTGTCGGTAGACCCGAACTGTTTTGAAGGTTCAGATTTTGTTCAAGTTTTTCTGGTTTGAGTATATCTTGGAGAAGGGTGGTATTATGGTTGGAGGTGACAAAGTGGTCACATTGAGATTGTTCTAGAATCTGGTTATTTTTTTTTTGTATCTTCTGGTTCTTTCAATGTTAGTTTTATTTAGTTGTATTCGTATTGGACCAGATTATTATTTTATTGATATTTAGTTGTGGTTAGAACTGCTGCGTTTTCAATGTTGTATTTTTTTATCCTATTATTATTGGGTTAAATCATTCCCTCTTGTTTTATTTTGATGTCTGACACTTGTTACCATCCCGTGGGGATCAGGAACGCCATTCGGGCCATGTCACAGACTGGGTTGGGTGTCGGGTCAGATGACATCCCAGCTTGGTTCATGACAAAATGGTATCAGAGGAGGTTCTTGATATTTGGGGTGTTCGGTAGATGGAGACTGGGATTTTTGGGACTCAAGAGGTAGGTGTGGGGAGGGAATCATGAACCCTTACTCGTTATGAACCTCGAGTCACCAGGGGTAGTCCGAGATTGAGTCTTGTGTTGTTTTTGAATTGAGGGATGAAAACAGAGGCGACTCGGGTTATGTTGTGGCCTTACATGGGCTGGTGACCCATGTGAATTCCAAGTGCCTGGTTTAAGGCCCTCCTAGTGTTATTTCTTACTTGGGGCATAGCTCACCACCATATTTTCAGGCTAGGCATAGGCACTAGTCCCTCATTCTGGTGGTCCATTGTTGGTTGGGTTTTATTTTGGTTTTAGTTGGTGTAAGTGTATGTTGAAAATGAAAGTGGGTTTTGAAATGAAAATTGATTTGAAAACGGAAGTGTTTTCCATGAAATGATTTTAATTTGGTAATGCAGGTTTTCAAACATTGAGGTTGTTTTGGGTTTGAGAATATTAGTGGAATATGGCCCTTGGTATTTCTTATGGGAGTTGACATGTGTGTGGGTATGTGTGAGAAGTGTGTGTTGGCACGTGAGGATGGGAATGGACAAACACACATGTAATAGTTCATGGGATACCATGGGTTGGGTTTTAGAATTAAAGGCCTAACATGGCTTTCCTAAAGTGTATTTGAATGAGAAAATGATTTTGGGAAAAAATATTGAAAAATGGGTTATTGGTACTTGGGAATTAGCCTTGGAAGAAGGCGGTTTTGATTTTTTAAAAGAAAATGATGGTTTTTGAAAAAGGTTATTATGGTGGTGTTTGTTTTTACTTGTATTCTAAGCTGGTTGGTTTTGGTTTCAGTTTTTCCTCTTTTTTTTGTTCTTTGGTTTGATGTTGGATTTTTTCTCTGCTTTTCACGTTGTTTAGAAAATGCAACCCAGAAAGGTCCCCAAAGTTCCTAATGAGTCATGCCTGGTTCCTTTTCCTTCACAATTTTTTCCTATTTTATGTGGTGATCAAGGTTTTCTTGAGGCTGTGGAGTGGATTGAAGAATTCAAGCGTGTATTTATGTCATTGGGAACTCCCAATGCTAATAGAGTCAATACAGTTCAAATGTTGTTTGAGGGTCCAGCCTTGGACTAGTGGGGGTTGGTTTCCCCATCATTGACGGAAGGTGAGATGTCATGGGAGGTGTTTATGGCCACTTTCATCCAACAGTTCATACCAAAGGTTGTGAAGTAGAGGAAGGTGGCAGAGCTATAGGATGTTTGGAAGGGCCAGCGATCAGTAAATTCTTATGTTGAAAATTTCAAAGAGCTGGTTCCATTTTCTTTGGAAGTAGAATCAGAGGATCTGATGAAGGCCCCTATCTTTGTCTGGGGTCTTCATCCTGAAATTATAGAGAAATTCCTATCATTCAGTGAAACCTATTTCGATATGTTGGTGGATGAGGTATTCATGGATGAGCTGGTTTTGGGGTGCAACCAGTGGTTGTTGGTTCTCGTGAAGCTTCCTCATCTGGCGAGTTGGGTGTGCTAGGGGAACTGGTTTCTGAAAAACATCATTTGTTGGCTCTATATTCCAGTTCTTTAGACCATTTTCTTGTATATTTCCATTGCATCCGATTTGGTCACTCAAATCCATCTTGTTGTATTCCTCTAAAGACTTGTCACTGCTGTGGCCATTGGGGTCATTTAAATAATTTCTGTAGGGGGTGTTGTCTGAAAAGTAAGTCTTGATCGGAGGATGTGTTTCCTGAATGTGAGGCAGGAGATGCTTCAGCCATTAGAGCCCCAACCACATGTCTTGGGGTGAAGCTCGCACACAGTCAAAAGTGACAGGGGGTGTGAAACCCAACCTAGTTTTTTCTGTGTTGGGATGGAAATTTTTAACATATCCTTGTTCTTATTGCCTTGATTTTGTATGTTAAACTTTTTTGGTAATGGTGCGATGAACTAGATCTCATGTAACCCAAATACTTGAGCCAATCTGAATATGAACCTTGAAAATTTTCATTCTCCATTGAGTGTGTCTTGACTTTGTGTAGGCCGGTTGCTGTTTTAATATTTGGTAATGCTCGTTTGGAGATGCTTTAGTTTTGTAGAATTGGTTTATTATGGATTTGGTTTGTTTGGGTGGTTCCCTATTTTAGTGGTGGTAGTGTCCAACTTAGATGTGGAAGTTCAGGTTTGACCTCAGTCGAGGTTTTTGGTTTCTAGAGTTTTGAAAGATTTTTACATGTGGAGCACGGTTACCGCATGGTTACCGCACAAATAATCAAAATAATGTGCCCCTAGAAAGGTGGAAAGAACCAACTGCATGAACAACGCATGACCATGCGGCAGGTCTTATAACCGCATGACATTGTGTCATTTTTGGGCAGCGGTGTTGGCACGGTTGGCACACAGTTTTGAAACCGTGCGGCCAAGCTGTGCGGGGTGCCCCGTTATTCTAGTAGCTCTCGCACGGTTGGCGCACGATTTGTAAAATTGTGTAGCCAAACCATGAAATCTTTCCAAAAATTTAAAATATTGAAACCTCTCATCTGGGTTGCAGTGAGGGTGTGGTTTGGGGTTTAAATTTTGTTCATATTAGTTGAGTTCTTGTGGTGGGGAGAACCCTCTAATGTTCTACCTTCATTCTCATTCATGTTTTGTGGTTTCTTATTGATAGTTCAAGTGTTAATTTTGGAGTGAATAGTCACCCTATCGTACATGTTCTCTTAGTATTTATTGGGAATGGATTTTATTTTTGGTTATCTTTTGGCTCGGTGACTTTCTGGGGGCATAAAGTGTCCGTGGTGGGGAGAATTGTCACACCCCGACCTCGGATACTCCTTCCTTTTATTTATTTCTTAATGTTGGAACTTTTGGTTGAGGTTCAGCTTGGGTGTCTGACAAAAGTCCTTATGTTTTTGTGGTATTGGTTTTCTTCTAAACCTATTCTTGGTTATTGATAATGTTGTGGGATGAAAGTGTCATGTTGGAGAGTTTATGATGCCGTCGGTGTCTCCATATTGTGTTTAAAACATTCAAGTATCATTTAGTGAACTTCCCTTGTGTTTGGGGTGTAATTTGGGAGTTTTAGGACAATTTTTTGGGTTGCACGCTTTGATCATGGCCTTAATAAACCTTCCAACCTAACCATGAGAAGTTGAAAGAGTTTTCCAATATCCCTCACCCGGTTTGCGCACGTTTTGACAAACCGTGCAGCAAAACCATGCAGCCACTTCTGGGCTCTATAACTTTTTACACGGAGCTCTGATTTGGGTGATTCTACCTCCAAAATGAAGCCCTATCTATTGTTCATCTACCATAGGATCCTCCCCATCATTCTTGCTTCTATTTCGGGTGAGTTTGGGGAGATTTATTAAGAAATGTTGGTGATTCTTCATGTTTCCTTCATCAAATCTTCTCTCATTCTCTTCTCCTCTTTGTTCTTGGGTTTTCTTTGGGAATTTTCTTCCATGGCCGAACCCTTATGTCTAGGGTTTATGTTTGGTTCTTTTTTCTTATTTCTAGTGTGTGTGGATGGTCCATGGGGCTTATATCTCTCCTCCCTTGAAGTTTTATCGCATTCATACACCGTTGAGGTAGGTGTTTCCATGATTTTACTTTCCATTGTAAACCATTGATGCTTGAACACATTGGATTAATTTTTAAACATGATTAGAACCTACATAAGTATTATATTTAACTTATTGTGGTGCTTATATTTTGGTTAAAATAGTTAAAAATGGATTTTTAAAAGGATTTCGTGATTATGTCTATGTGTTGTTGCTTTGGAAGTGTTTGATAAAATGACGTTTGTTTTATAAAAAGGAAATTGATCCCATGTTGCATTTTTTGGACTTGGTTTTATATATTTTATTGGTTGAAACATAAATTAAGGAAATGAAGGTGATTTGGGTGCCTATTTATGGCTATATTATTTATGGTGAAATGTTTTGGAAAATTCCTTTGGGTTTTTGAAATGTTCATGAGAGATGTTGCAATTTTGTTGGTTTAAAGGGATGTGGTATTTCTGGAAAAAATGTTTTTGGATACTCTTATGGATATTAAAGGGGTTTCATAGGATGTTATCACATCCATTGGTGCACTAGGTGCGCACATGGGTGGGAGTTCAAGTGAAAATTACAATTAAAAAGGATGTTACACATGAACCTTGATTTAACAAATGTTGTCTCCTATCTCTCCCATTATCATCCGTTTAAAATGGATCATGATTTCCAAAAAGTGTATTGGTATTTAATGTGAATTTAAATTGATTTTTGTTTCTTATAAATTTGAACCATGGGGCATTTTGGGACACGATTGGTTTCAAAGGGTTTAATGAACTATTTGTCTTTGAATAAATAGAAATGGTTTTTGAAATGACTTGGAACTATTTTGGTAAATTTTTTTGGGTGTGTAAACTTGAAAGACCATGTGGCATTGTACTTATAAGGGGTGATGTTTGGTGGTGATTTTTGAAAAGAATGTGATTCCAAAAAGGTGAATGCCCGGTTGGCAACTTAAGGTGTTTTAAAAGATGGTTTGAATGCTTCTGTGGTGTGATGGCCTGATTGGAAATTTGTTAATATAAAATGATTGAGTGTGTATTTTTGGGCACTCCTGTCTTGGGTAACCCTTTATAGGTGAACGCACATGAAGCGTCTGTGTTTGGGGAAGGAAAGTGTGGTGAGATGAGTCATGCGTGTGAGGGTCTTCCTACGTAAATAGTTTTATTATAACCACCATGGATTCCTATGCATCTTTTAGATGATCGATTGATGGTTGATGATCAACCCCGATTAGACGGATTGGTACCCCCTATATTTTGTTAGGCTAGGCGGGATTTTTTAGTGGATTGGTCAGTTAGGGCGACTAGTTGGTTATAGACTTTGGAGCTTCACCATACGCCGACAGGTGGTTCCGAAATCGAGTACGTCCTGGGGTCTTCTAGGGATGTTTAGGATCACCCATGGTTACTATATTTATTTCTTGTTTACATTATGCTATATTGAATGCTCATTTGTTCAGTTTATTTATTTTCAGCATAGAACTGGTGTTGTTGATTTTATTTTTTATTTAAAATGAAAAGTCTATTTTGAATGTGGAAACATGGTGTGCATAGTTTGGAAAAAGGGAATGAAATTTTTTTATTTCTAAAAAAAATGAAGACTATTTTATAGCCTTATTTTCAAACAAGTGTTAATGGATTTTTTTGGGAAAGGAAACACATGGACTCTTTGGTGATTGCCTACTGAGCTGTCTAGCCCACATCTTACTTGTACCATTCCGTGTTGGTAGACCCGAACTATTTTACAGGTTCAGATTTTGTTCAAGTTTTTTTGGGTCGAGTATCTCTTGGATCATGGTGGTCTTATGGTTGGTGGTGACCAAGAGGTCACATTGAGATCTTTCTAGTATCTGGTTGTTTTATTTTGTTGTATCCTTTGGTTCTTTTAGTGTTAGTTTTATTTAGTTGTATTCATATTGGACCAGATTTTTATTTTATTGAGATTCTGTTGTGGTTAGCTCTGCTGTGTTTTCAATGTTGTATTTTTTATCCTATTATTATTGGGCTAAATCATTCCCTCTTGTTTTATTTTAATTCTCGGCACTTGTTTCCATCCTATGGGGATCAGGAACTCCCTACGAGCCATATTGCGGACCGAGTTGGGTGTCAGGTCAGATGGCAGCCCAACTTGGTTCGTGACACATTCCCAAGAACTTATATAGTATATTAATTCCTCTTTTAGTATTTCCATGAAATTAAACTGCACTTTATTTTTATATTCTAACGAAGCCTTTATAAATATTCATCCAAGTGTTCCCAAATAATGATTTTAGTTATAAATCATAACAACACACTAAGATGTATTCTCAAATAAATATTCACTTCATCTATCCATTTAACATAGCCTATAAACATTGGAAATAATAGGTCATTGAAACTATTCACTATAGTCAACACTTCACTTACCTTGATAATATTATATACAATAATTAACAGTTCAGTAGTTATCTTTCATGTGAAGATCAAGAACCAAAATCATATGATATAAAGGGGATTCCTTTAGAACTTGCCAACTAGATGCTCCAAGGCATCCAACTTTTCTAAAATCATTTTAAACATGTGAGACTACCTTTATATCTATAATGTAAACACCATCCTTTATTCATTACCTAAACTATAGGTAAATACCTTTAATCTCAATGTAATGGGTGGATGCTCAATCTATCCCCCATCTTCTCTACTCATACATTGATAGTTTACAAGAAATACATCATTATCATTACACAATCTGTAAGGTAACTTTAATCTCCCCCTTTGGGTTTGTTGTCAATACCACTTTAACACATTAATTTAATGTTTATATTCTTATCTTTACTTACAACAAATAAAATGTAGTAAAATATTTTTCTATCCCTTTCTCATAATATTTGAAATACCATAGGTTCATGGGGAGGTCTTCTAAGGGATCATTTTTCTCCCCCTTACTCATTTAATTTCAAGAACTATCTTATCCCTATTGATCTTACAATCCCTTTAGAGAAGAAAGTAACTATAAATTACTTAGAGATGAGCCTTAAGTAAGTCATATGAAATTATATGCATGCTAAACCATCAGAGAAAACAAGGGTGATTTTTAAAAAATTTAGAAGATGTCCATATTTAGTAATCAATGAAAAACTATCTTAGACTTCTACTTTTATGGGTTGTACAAAACTGATTTTGAAAAAATTTCATAAAACATCATTCATATTAACAAACAAATAAGTATTATTAAGTGTATGTTATTTTACTTTCCCATTTTATTAGAGAAAAAGTCCCCTGCAATGATAAAAATAATCACAAATCATAATTGGGATATGAGAGTGAGTATGATATATCAAACATTTGTATTTGCAAGGGATATCTAGATTCCAAATTCAAGTAGAAATGATATGTAATTGGAAGCCTTAACATTTTTTATAGATCCCCTCAAGGGATGATACCCATTACACTTTAAATTTAATTCCCATCATTTAAGTATAATAAATACATGTGGGAATAGTGTTGATACCCCAAATAAATCTCATCTTAAGAAACAAGGTTGAGACATATTTCTCAACTCAAAAACTCCTTTTCTTGAAGGTATGAAATGTTTATAACTCTTCATGCTATCAATTTCTTTAGTATACTTCTACTCAATGTGTTTCATCATAAAATAGTTCCATGATAGAACCAAGTACGTATGAAAATAATTTCTCATAAACATTATTTTTATGACCTTTTACATGAGAGTAAAATTATTTCACTATTTTAATAACTTAATTCTCTCCTTAGCTTGTACTATAGTCATCAAAAGGATATCTATAAATATATTCAATAGATGTGAACCTACGATTCTGAGTACCTTTAGATAATAGTTGATCTTATTTCTTCATTGAGACTTTTCTCAACTTCTAGGCCTCTTTATTTATCCTATTTTCTATAGTATAAATAGAGATATTCATTTCTGTAACAACATGAATAGAATCAGATCTTTACATATGAGTATCAACTTCAAACATCTCTTGAAATATACACTTCACCAGATTTTGATAATAATATAAGGGAAAATAAAATTTAAATCCAATTTAGAGAATACCTTTTCTCTAATACTAATGAATACGTGCCTTAGGATTAGTAAAAACAAGGTTCAGTACTAATCCCTACTCCTTACCGTGCTTGGGATGTCTAAGAAAAAAATCTTCCATTAATAATCTTGTACTAGATTACAAGTGGTTTTAGTGCATCATATACCTAAAACTACATGTATCATATTGGAATTATTTTTCTAGATTCTTAATGGACTTATTAAATAGACCCCCACTATAGTCACAACATGATATACCTATATGTATTGAGTCATATAGGTTCTATAGCATCCCACCATATATTTGAAAGTGTTTATTTTAGGATCCCTCTTTGAAGCCAATCTCTTGTTCATCACATGACATCTCTGCATCCACTAAATATAATCTTCTTCCTCCGAACAACAATATAATATAATTATAACGAATATTTTGGAAAAAAAATTTCAATTTAGTTACCGTTCACAACATAGCCTCATAGGTCTATACATAAACCACTCACCTAGGTATCTCACACAATATATAGATGGATCAATAAAAATTATTAGAACTGACACTGAATATTAGTCTCTGTTCAACTTATCCTTATCACTACATTGGCTCACCTGAACTGATCTTACAATGCTGGTTGGATTATTATTTTTCCTTCATCTTTGATAGTTATTTATCTTCTAATGGGTTTTTTTTTATCATATCATGATAATTTTTAGTGGAAAAAACACAAAAGTCCAATCCATTTTCAAGGAAGAATAAATGTAAATATATCATAAAACAAAGTTCTTATAAATTTTGTACAAGAAAAAAACCATCTTCTTCCTTTGATAGAGTATACATGAAAAAGATCACTAAACAACAAATATAATCTTTCTATATTTGAGGTATTAAAACTATCAATGTATCCATGAATATTTAATGAGGATTCCCAAACACTAAAGGGGTGATAACACCTTAACTATTTGATAAACAAAATTTCAGGAAGAATACATTATTAACTATGGATCAATAATATTTTTCCACACCTAATGGGAGAGGATCAAATCCTCTTATATAGATATCATCGACGCTCTTAATTTCATAAAGATCATAGGTCATATTAAGAAAAAACTTGAGTTTCAACACATGGAACCAAATAATTACACATATTAAAATGTTCATTCATTTAAAACTATAATAAATTAGTATCAAAAGCCATAAATAAACCAACCCTTTGGTTTATAATCGATGAAACATCAAGTGAGATGATATGGAAGTGTGAAACAACTTTATTATACCTACATCATACGCATGTATTAACCATGCATCACAGGATTGGATTCTACATGCACTACTAGAAATATCCAATTTTTACTAAAAATTCATAAGGACTTTGTAAAAAACATCAACACTCTTTATGAATCCATCCAAACTCTTTTGGATAAATTTTCATCAAACTCTATTCATTTTTAACAAACACTTAATCTAAAACTTTAACCTTATCCAAGGTCATTACTGTGTGACCCTATAGGCCTTATTCGCATTGAAAAAATTTTGAAATACTTATTCCATAGATGTAATCAAATAATTAACTCTAGTAAAGCGTCAATGTAACTCAAGTTATTAAGAATTTTGGTGTGATATTTATCAAATATACTCATATATCTATAAAAACATGTCCAACATAGGTTGTATCATATACACCATATTTATACTTATATAACCCCTTTTTCCATGACATCATGTGACTAATATACATTTTACATGTCAATTTAGTATAATGAACTCATCTTTTCTTGATTCTTTGAGAAAGAATGAAAAAATTGATGAATAAATCATATGAAAATCATCTTACAGATGAGAAATACTCATTTATCTCATATAAGTATCTAAAAACATCATATGATACTCAAATAATAATCGAAATTGATTTTCGTAGTATAATTAAATCAAGTCATAAATGAATTTACTCATCATACAAGTGAAAAAATCCCATCTTGGTTGTGATACAATTGATGAAATGATCAACAATATACCCAACCACCTTCATATTAGTGAATTTATTTTAAAAATTTCATAATTAGGGTATCAAAGTATAAAGTCTCTCATTCTCAGTATCTCACCAGCCTCTAGTAATAAATATTGATAATAGGTAAGAACACCTAAATATATCGATGTTTGTATTACATTCCATGAGATTTACATTGGCAGGCCAGTCCAAGTAATAAGACTCTACTTATTGCCTCATGAATATACTCTTCATATCTCATATAAAACTCTTTGAAATGATTAAAGGATTCTATTCATGATAATCTTAACATATCATCATATCCCATAAGACTCCATAATGATTATCTATTAGGGATAACTCAAAGAATCACTTTGAAGGGATATTAACATTTGAGCATTCATGTAAAATAAATTACAACACATGTGAATGAATGATAATTTAATATTGAATTTATAATAACATGATTTATTTTAAAACCATTAAAACTAATATCTTACATGTCTTACACTCAGATGTTCTAAATGAACCTCATGTTGTTTCTATAGTATTGATTTCATCAACAGATTAGATATAATCTCCTATATACCCACCAAATTGATCTTTACATCACCCCTATCTATGATATACTATATTATATGGTATTTTGGAAGGATGTTTTGGGTACTTTGGTGATATTGAGGTCCCTTATCATAAGAAAAACCCATTATTTTCAAAATATAGCTTAATTTTTCACTTGATGATATGAACCACTCTAAGTTTAGTAATGAGATTTTGGATCCAAAATAACTACCTTCACATCATCAAATGTCGTGATATACTCTTCCTCTATATTAGAGTATGCTATGGTGGATTTCTTGGAACTCTTCCAACTGATAGCTCTACTATTTAGAAAAAAACATAAATATCTATTGAGATATTATATCATATTTTTGATATTTGAAACCATCATCTATATAACCCTTTACACAAAGTTCATCCTCTCCTTTAAAGACCCAAAACATATCCTTAGTCCTTATTAAGTACATAAGAATATTCTCTATATCAATACAGTGTCCTTAAATAGGATTGGATTAGTATTTACTAGTTATGATCATAAGATAAGAGACATTAGTATGAGTACATAATATAGAATACATGATAGGTACTATGTAATATACATAAGGAATCTAATATATAATTTCTCACTCTTTAAAAGGATCCTAAATCATTCTAATATTATTTCCATAAAACATCACGAAAGAACCCTTTTTGATTTCTCCATGATAAACCACTTAAATTTTTTTATCAATATATGTGTTTTGACTCTGTACAAGTAGTCACTTAGATCTATCTCTATAAATATTTATACCTAGTATACATGCTAATTAAACCGTTTTTTATTGAGAAACATTTACCAAGACACACCATCATAGAATGAAGTGTTGGGATATCATTTTTGATAAGTAGTATGTCATATACATAAAATATTAGAAATGATACTACACTTCCACTAACCCACTTATATACATAAGAATAATATTCATTCTTGATGAAACCAAACTCTTTGATTGCATTATCAAACTAAATATTCCATTTCTATGAAGCTTTATTCAATCCATAAATGGACCTTTACAACTTGAAAAACTTATTAGTCTCATTATATACCTCTATAAACTTTAGGATATATCATACACACATCCTAGACTAAATTCCCACCAAGGAAAGAGTTCTTGATATCTATTTGATATAATATAATAATCATAGTGAGATATTATGTAAAGAAAAACCCAAATGGAATTTATCATCATAATGGGTAAAAATGTTTCTTTATAGTCAATACCATGAATTTCTTTGTAACGCTTTTACATAAGTCACAGTTTATAGTTATATGCTCTACCATCCTGGTCATTTATTTCATTGATAATCTATTTTCACTATATGGGTATTACCCCTTGAGTTGGATATACCAAGTTCTAAACCTGGTGAGTGTATACAAAGTCCATTTAAGATAACATGGATTCTAACCACATATCAAAATAAAAAATCTCAATATCCTTTTGGTATGAAGTAGGTTTATATCCTATGAAAATTTATTCATCTTTATTATCCATGATAAATCCATATCTCTTGGGTTATTTATGAATCCTACTAGACCTTCAAGGTTCCCATCTAACTCAATTGGGTTCTCCTTCCAAAAATCTTTATAGAACCAGATCAATTTTTATCTTAGTAAAACTTACTATTTGTTGGTATTAAAATTCTCTAGGTTCATATTTTCCCAATTACTCCAATAATTACATGTTTATTTTAAAGGAAAAGAGTATGTTGGGTTTCAAACACTATTTTTTCTATAGATTTATGGAAATAGTATCTCTTATTTCCCTTAGGATAATTAAAAAAATAGCATTTATCTGATTTGGGTCCATGTTTCTCATAATTTCATCTTCATGTGAGTGATTTACTACCCAAAATCCTTATAAAATAAAAATTAAGATGTTTCCCATACCATATCTCATATGTAATCACCATGAATGTTTTAAACATAATGTTTTTTTAACAAAAATGAAATAGTATCTCAATCATAACCATAAAATAAAATAGGAATGTCACATAGACTCCTAATTGACTGAACTATTTATAATAAGGTATGATTTATCCTTTTAGATAAACCATTCTATTATGGTGTTCCATGTTGACTAATTTAGGAAACAATTCCATAATCTCTTAGACAATCTATGAATTCTCGGCTGAAGTATTCACCACCCCGATCAGATTAGAGAATCTTAATACTTTTTCGTAGTTGATTATATACTTTGATCTAAAAATATTCAAAATTTTACAAAGTTTCATATTTATGATTCATCAAAAACAAATATCCATAACAACTAAATTCATTGGTAAATGTAATTAAGTACCTAAAACCACTACCCTCTTGAGTACTCATTGATCCACACACACCACTATGTATGAGATCCAATAGTCAACTAAATTTTTTATTTTTTTTCAAAAAATAAACCTTCATAATTTTGATCAATAAATGAGATTCACATGTATCAAATGATTCATAATAAAATTATTCCCTCAATCTGTCTCTAGAGAGTCTTTAAAGATGTTTCTTATTTATATGTCCAAGGAGACAATGCCAAAGGAAGGTGGGTTTAGAATCAACACTAAATTTTTTATTCTCAATGTTATAAATCAGATTATCCAAATCTAGATTATATAAAACATTAATCATATTCCAAAAACCATAAAAAATTTCATTATTATATATAAATACACTCTTTTTCTTAATAATGAATGAAAACGCCATCTTTTATAAACAGGATACAAAAAAATTCATATTTATGGTGGAAAAACAATAAAACCTTTTCAATTAGAGGGATAATACACTAGGTAAAATTAGATCATAAGTTCAAACTTATAATGGAATAAATTATAATCCATCATCAAAATGAAGATATACTTCACCCTTCATTAATTCCCTCACATATCCATGTCTATGTTTGTTAGCATAATTGTGTAACACACTCCTGGTATCTAATTCCCATGAGTAAAAGTTGGAGGAATTAATCTCTATAAAATTTATATTTATATTCTTATATTGTTTATGTTTATGAACACTTCTCAACTATATATACTAATCTTTAACTGTTTTATAGGTCATACCAATAACTGATCTCAAAATGATAATCATTAAGTATGTCATAATTTGTAATAATTTTTTTAGGAAAGTATAATGTATTATTTCTTTTCATCATGGAATTTTAATGAAATTGATCCCATTAAAAAACAATGAACCATTTCATCATGCCTATTTAGTGAGCCAAGATACATTTTTCAATATTTATTGTGTCCATTATGGTGTCTATCCCAACACATAGTTATTTATGTAGGGAATTATCCTAATCAAAACAGTTTTTATTCTTAGATAGTTGAGTGGATAACTCTTTATCCAAATCCATCATATGGATATACTCAACTCTATTACTTTGGTATCCTAACTATTAGAATTTCCAGCTGTGTAATAAAAAAAACCAAAAAAAATTTGACAATAATTAATCTAAGGGAACCAATTTAATTATAAAACTACCCAATATGATAATCCAAAGTAACTTATTACTTTATTTCCTTAAAATAAGATAACCCCGAGGCACTAGATTAATTAGAAAACTACCCAGTTATAAGATCTAGGTCTTGAAAATAACTACTTTGGAAATAATCTAAAACTTAGTATTTAATGAGGTTTTCCTTCTAAAGTACCAAAAATTTAATATACATCATATACATATAAAATTCATAACTATTTCACCTTATGAAATTTTTATTCTTTTATCCTTTATTACTTTTTGTGTGGGCATCCTTCAAATGATTTTGTTTTGGAATTCCTATTTTATCTACTAAATTAGTGTGTTTACACTATATTAATGTGTAACTCTTTAAAAAATGAACAAGTTTGTGTTTCTCACCAAAAAATAGAATTTAATTATATTCATAAATGTCCAAATTCACCATACATATAAGGAATACACATAATGTAAAAGAAAATAGTTATATAAGATTGAAAATATCTACATGAGTAATCCTGGAGTGATAGACAGCCAACCCCATTAAACTTTCCAGACAAGGAATAGAATATAGGATGATAGGTTGTCTGATGTCACACCCCACCTAAGGCCCCTCAGTAGTGTCCTGACTAGAGCACTATGTGGCCTCAAGCACACTTCCCCATACTCTAGAGGCTACCAACTATCAGAGAGGTCCTAGTCCATATAGTGGGGAAACCATTACCTCGAATTTCAGTTATACACAAAACATTAAAACAACCAACAATTATACACATACATAAACATCAAATTATGTAGAATAAATAATAAACACACCCAATATCATACATGATGCTATCATTCAAAGTATAGAACTGATCACCCACTAAGTGTATCCCAAGTACAAAATAAACTAAAAAGTAAAACACGCACAGACTAGAACTACTTCCATCCTTGAACCTTATTAAAACTTATGATTCCCTAAATCTACCTCATCCTAATACACTACACATCCTATTATTTGACCTAAAATACATACATAAGGTATATACATGCACTAAGATGCCCCTACAACATGTGAGTATAAAACTCAGTAGGGTATCACTAAAGACCCATAATATACATAATCATATGTGTGTGGAATCATGAGGAAATGAAATACACAAATAGATATGCTCTCAGATTTATCATTCGCTAACTAGGCCACTATGACACTCAGTGAGTTATACATTCCTATTAGGTCATCAAGTGATAACCAAGACACCCCGACCATAACTATTACGATTCCATATCTATATTGGAATCCACCCATGGATTTGTTCCATCACACTGATGCCCAAACTATAACCAAATACTCAAGGCAGGGTGGCATCCAAAACCCAGGCCCACTAACCATGGACACTAGGCACAATCATATGTCCATGAGCCTTAACCCATCTCTTCATACTTAAGGGAGGACCATTGATCATTCCTTAGGTCATCCCATTACCCAACCCAAATGGAAGTCCTCTTCTACGACCCAAGATACTCCTAGAAAGGTTGTTGAACATCTATCAACTAATGCCATCTCACTTAATATGTGGTCAACAAAGCCTTCTCACTCAAGGAAAAGTTCCCTTCTGGAACCACTACCACATTACTCAAGGTATGGCCTGACTATATTCACACTAACCCAAGCCAAGTCTTGTATAGTCCTTGACCCAATACCTGAAGTGTTAGGGCACAGTCTTTACACTGACCCATCCTTTCCATACTCTAAGGAGGTCACATAAAAAATATACAATATAGGTAGGGTCTGCAAGTCATCATATAACTCACTAGATACTACCAGGGAATTAGTATCTTGAGATCCATCCCTTCATCACATGATATATTAACTCACCCAATAAGGTGTCTACTAGGTCCTCTAGAACCACCATTGTCTTTACTCATCAATATAATTTGAAACCCATCACCTTCTTATGATATTTATGCCTAAAGTCTCCCAGTGGCCCAAGCCCCTCAAGGGTATTCCATATCCTTTAAAAAGTCCCTCAACACTCTTGGTCCCACTACCTATGGATTTTCTGAAGAAAACAAATCCTACCAGACCCTAGATTCATAGTAAAGGCCCAAATTATAACTAAATAGCATAGGTTGAACTAACATGTCATCTGATCTGTCCCACCATAAGGCCTCAAGCGCCCCTCTCGGAATGCTCGAGGCTTCCAACTTGAGGCGAGATCCTAAAAGGAGAAGTGGGGAGACTATACCCTTTGGTCAGAGTGTAATAACAATGTAAAATAACCAAAATCATACAAAAAATAACAACACTAGGTTACACATAATAAATAATTGAAAAAAATCATTCTGTAATACATGGAATGTGTAATGTAGTCATATTGAATCTCAAGCATGAAAAACTTATAAAAACTGGTCACCCACTGGCCGACCACATACAAAAAATAAACAAACTAAAAGTAAAATACAACAAGATTTACTTACAACATTGAGCCAATAGACATACCCAATATCCACGATGCATGAGATACACCATCCTGATCCTAAGACTCCACATGAGTGGATTTTCATGATCTAGTAACACTGGACCTTAGCCCCATCCATTACGCCACTTGTACTCCAACCTTAAAGTAGATTTCACATATACGCACACACGGGGGTTCATGTACAAAGGGTGATAAATAAATCTCCATTGGCCACACCCAAGAGTAGACCAATAAATATACTATCATAACAAGCGCATGCACACATGACATGCCCATACTAGTAGAAAACTAACAACAACTGGCATAAAGAAAACATCTACATAAAAATGGGGGAAAAACAAATTATCCAACCCATGAGTTCTATCCTAACACCCATGGTAAATCTACCCCCACTCTAGCCCCTCCTATAGAACTTACAACACATGTATCACCTAGCCACATTATAACCAGCGAGTTATCCATATCTATAAAGGATTTACAAGACTTCTAAATGAAACAATCATGAATTCCAAACACCAGGGTGTAAAAAATTTCATACACCTGAAAAATACCCATCTAATGGTCTCTAGGACTACAACAATATGATCTAAATTGGTGATAAGAACATCTAGGTAAACACATCTAGTGAACCTGTTAGTCCCAATGGTCCTGTAGAATGAATCATGCACTAGTTATGGACCAAAAAAAGATCCCATGGGATCTATAAAAACAATGATTGCAAAACATCTGTGGCCCCAGGAGTGTAAAAGAATTCACGATATAGAAAACCCACTTTGTGAATACCTCAACAACTCACAAGCCCAAAGCCACACTAGTTAGGGATAAGACTCAACTAGATTGGGGTTTTAGTCATCTAGATCATCCATTAGCTCCCAAATCCTATCTAACCGCATCCAACTAACATAGGAGAGAATATAATAAAAAGTCAAGGCCAATGCCCGATCCAAGATATCCCATGAGTGTCCTCATTAAGAAAAATACCTAATAAAAATACCTAAAGCATCACAACCAAAGGCCAACCAAATGTGGGATGATCCAACCTCAAACCTACAATCCAAATAGCTAAACTAAAAGTATTGATCCACTATTTTCCAATAAGAATGGGACTCCCATGGTCCCCTAGATCTCAGCATTCAAACCAAGTAGACACCATGGGCTCTCTATGAATCACATCAGGTCAATCCAAACTCAAAGATCCCATTATCCTCATGGCCACAACATAAATTGAAGTACTCCATGAGACCCCACTTCTACACTCAAGATCTCTGACCACACATGAAGAAACGACCTCATCTAGACTGAAATCCATAGAAAGGTTAGGAAATCCAATGAGGGGTTCTTCTAACTCATCCAAAATCATGGGACACTCCTAATGTTGAAACATTCCAAACCACCCTCAACAACCACTAACTGATCCTCGATCAAAAACACACCCAAAAAGGTCATACAAAGGTAGATGCTCACCAACAAGGTAATTCTCAATAGTATTCATGAACACATAAAAATAATGAGACCCTCCACAAGGGTTCCTAAATAATATCCAAAACAAAACATGCCATACGAACATTCTCAATAGTAGACTACGACAACCACCGATCACTTGATTAGAAACTAGCCGACAAGGGGATCTTAAAGTGTCTCTCATATACATATAAATATTACAACAACACCCATCCATAACCTCCATCCCACAACATCAACCAATCCAAAAGGCTCCAACAACTCTTATCCTCAAACATGGAAGCTAATCCTCAACTGCTCTAACCTCGAGCAATCGGTCCTAATGAACATGGAAAAAACAAGATATCCTCAGATATATCACTCAATCACACCTATTAGAATCTATTCCAAGAACATAAAATATATCACCATGGGACACTTGATTCTGGATGATCATAGAGATCACAACTGTCACCCATGCCTCACAAATCACAACCCAAACCCTTGGAGGATTCCGAAACCAAACCTCAAGGAAATCCTCCTAATGAATTATCAAATACCAAAACACCATCCAAATAGTCTTTGAACATCGAAAGGATATCACCATCATGATTTAAATGAAAAAATGATCATAATAGACTACTAACATGTCGAATTATAACTTTGCGGAACAAAAAACCCAAAAACCCCCAAGCTGGAAAATGTATACAACATATACTTCCAACTATAAGGAGTGTACTCCCAAAGATGCACCTGGAAATGTAATTATACATGGAAATAGAAAAAAATGGGGTCTTACCATGTATTACTACATGGACAAGGTGTATATGGGGTCTAATCGTGCACTACTACATGACCATGTACCCCTCACATGAGGTGCCTACCCAATTACATGGACATATGGTCATGTCCCACTATACGACAAGTATCCATAGTACATAGTGTGTACTTACCAAAGATTTATAGAGACCATAAAGAGTATTTCTGGTGGGATGGAATGAAGAGAGATATTTTAGATTATTTTTCTCAGTGCTTGGTTTGTCGTTAATTTAAGGCTAAGATACCGATGTTTGAGGGGATGCTACAATTATTAACCATAACTAAATAGAAATGGGAAAACATCAACATTTATTTTTTCATCAGACTCCCCAAAAAATCTAAAGTCCTTAATTATATATGTTTTATAGTCGATAGAATGTTTAATTCAGCACACTTTATTTCTATTAGAGAAGGTTTCCCTCTTGACCAGATTTCCAAATTGAATATTAAGTTAGAGGTAATATTGCATGGAGTGCCACTTTACATTGTTTCTGATAGGGATCTAAGGATTAACTTGATGTTTTGATGAATTATTCTGTATAATCTGGATAAAGAGTTAAGTTTCAACACTTATTATCATACTCAAATAGATGTATAGTTCAAGAGGACCATTAAAACTCTAGAATACATGTTGGGATCTTATTATATGGATTTCAATGGTGGTTGGGATCAACACCTTCCTTTGGTAGAATTTTCTTATAACAAAAGTTTTCACTCCAACATTCAGATGGCTCCTTATGAAGACCTCTATGGAAATAAGTACATATCTTCAACATGCTAGAATTACTATTGATAAATAAATCTATTAGGAACTAATATAGCTAAGGAAATGGAATATAATTTTAGATCCATTAAATAACACATAAGAGTATCTTAGATTCGACAGAAAATTTATGCTTACAATCATTAGAAATGTATGTAGTTTGAAGTCGGTTAAAAGGTATTCCTATGAATATATCACTAGAAGAGAGTGATGGGATTTGAAAATAAGGGGAAGCTAAGACCTAATTATATTTTTCCTTTTGAAATTCTTGATCATATTGAGAAGATAGCTTATTGATTAACACTTCCACCGAATCTCTTTCAAATTCATGTTGTTTTATATGTATCACTCCCAAGGAAATACATACATAATCCTTAAAAACTCAGTGATTATACCACTAGAGTAAGA
Organism: Viscum album; assembly: GCA_963277665.1. Lineage (NCBI taxonomy): Eukaryota > Viridiplantae > Streptophyta > Magnoliopsida > Santalales > Viscaceae > Viscum > Viscum album. The sequence goes on along the minus strand of OY728137.1, from coordinate 715,294,587 downwards.
TCTTTCTTATAAATAATTACCGATAGAGATTTTGGATCGTAGAGATAAAGATCTAAAAAAAGACCACTCGCCTGGTTAAAGTTTTGCAGTGTATCCATGAATATGAGGAATCTACGTGGGAACCTAAGGATGTGATGAGGCAAAGTTATCCTCATATATTTTTATCCAAGTGATGAATTTTTAGAAAAAAATTCATTTTAAGGGGGGTATAATGTAATTACCCAAGATTTTTATGAAATATTTCTCTCTAAATAATTTCATTTCTTTGATAGCGTGTGTTCCATGAAATAGAGAGTTTAAAAAAACCACATGAAATTATTAAAATATTATGGTTTCATTATCTTCTAACCATTATATTTGTGATAATTAATAGTACTAACTAAATTATGAAAAATATATGGTCTATACATGTATAAAATAAAATCATGTTGGAAATTAAAAATATATATTTTTGAAAATAAAATTAATGTTTTCTAAAAAAATTGTTTTATGAATACAATGAATTTTATATCAATATATTAAATTAATCCCTATTGGTGAATTATTTACTTGATCAAATGTTTTATACATTCAAAAAATATTTTTCAAAGCATATGATAGAAATAAATCCAGTTTTATGCTTAAAAATGTATTTTTTTCCAAAAAAGTTGTTTTTGTCACATTTTATGAACATACCTTAAAATTAATTTCAGAAATTTATAGGTTTTGAATTAGATAAAATTAATTACATATTTAAAATTAAAATATTAAAATTTGGTAATTAATCCCCTTTTATCTTTGGTCAATGTGAATAGTAACCATAGTAACATTTATTACCTTAGTGAAGGATAAATCAGGTTAATCTAGGTTAAAAATAAGTGATAAGCCCATAATTATTCATCTTAATTCTTATTTTATGAATTAAATTATAAATTTAACACATAAGGTTCGAAATTGAGTTATTTAATAGACACCTTTCCATGAAAATTACTTATATATTATTTTAACTAAAGGAAGTGACAAAATGTCACTCTATTAGTTTCAAATTTCATTTATGTGTTCATATAGAGACATAAATTAGTTATAGATGAATATTAAAAGAAATTTTTTACCTAATGAAATTATATTCATCATGGTAATTTATTAATATTTTTTATGAATTAAATTATTTCCTTAAATACTCACACAACACTAATGCAATAATTATTAAACTAATGGAAATATCAAATAAATGATATTAAAAATATTGTAATTATTATTATATTTTGAGATAATTAATTAAAAAATGAATTTTATAGATGACCATGATATATTAGGATGATTTAAAATAATTTTGTTTAATTCTAAGTGTTTTCTTGATGTCATTAAAGTCAAAGTAATGAATAGATTCAAAATTGAAAATGATGATATTTTATGAAAATAATATGTTAATAAATTATTTAAAAAACATATAAATCTTAAATAATGATAAAGGAGATAATATATAGTAAAAAATGTCATCCATTATCTATTTATGAATAAATAGTTACCTTATATGTAAAATTATAAGCCTTTAAGAGTGAAAAATATCTTACTAAGATTAATGTTAAAATAGGTAAATTATTGGGTTAAACCAAAATTTAATGTTTAACATAGCACTTAAACCGATCCAAATTTTATTGGATGATGATATTTCAACCATATAATTCCATAGTATTTAATTCATGACCATTTTGAATTATTTTGATCTTAAATAGTCTTATTATATATATTTTTATTAAATTTCAAAAGTCTCCCTCACCTCAATTATAAAAGGATACCAACTTACTCACTTATTTACACTAGTTGGAGCCTTATAAATTGAATATCTTTTGCTAATTTATCTTCTCAACTTTCCAATACACATTCTAGATGTTCTGGTCTTCCAAAAGACCAACCCTAGAGCCCTTTAGTGTGATCTAAAAGAGTCATTTTGAAGATAAGGAGGTTTGAACATAAAAAAGGAATGAAGAGACTTGAGGTAAGGGTTTATTTCAAAATATCATCAACATTTGGTATTTTTTATGTTTAAGTCTCCATTGGGGAATATTTATCTTCCATGTACATTTTTTCTAAAATAAATTTCAAAATTTTTTCTTTTCTATTCTACTATAAATTTTTAAAAATAATGTTTACCCATGTTGGAATTTTTAAAAAATGGGTTGAAAGGAATCTTTTTGTCATTTTCCAAAAGGTACTTTGTGACTTTTTTAAAAAAATATGAAAGGAATTTTTTTAAATTATGCAACATGAGGTGGTTTTTCCGCTGTCATGATGTCTTGATTATTTTAAGTTTCCATTATAGGTTTATAAGTTTATTTTCTAATAAATTTGTTTCATTTATAAGTACATGAATTTAAAAGAAAGTGATTTCAAAATGAAAAGGTTATTTTCTCAAGAATTATTCCAAATGATCTTTCAAAATAAATTTCCATATAATATGAAAACCTTTTATGTTAATTAATCCTTACCATGGATATGATTTAATGATACCATACTTATTATTTCTTTGGATGATTTATATTTATAAAGAAAATGATAAATGTTTATGAAAGAAATTACTTTTCCATGGGTTGTACTATGATGGAATGTTTATGAAACACATTTCCTCATGGGTTTTGATATGATGAATGATATACAATCCTATGGAAAGAATACATATGGTTTTCATTATGTGACGGGTGGGACCAATATCTCCCTCCAATGCATTGGGTAACAAATTATACCTAATGAGATAGTTATGGGAAACAAGTTTATGTACTTGATTTGTTATAGGAAAAGAGTCAATGTTCTTGATCCATTATGGGAAACAATTCAATGTACTTGATCTATTATGGGAAATAGGTGTTGATTCATGATCTGATGGTATTGGTAATTAACCTTGACATATGAAATGGTTTCTACACTTATGATGAGTCCACACAAATTTATGACATGAAATTATGGTTCATGATTGAGTTATGATGAATTATCATTCTTAAAATTCATGTATTTTCAAATGTTAATGTTTTATTCTATAAATCACATTTACAATCTTCCTCAAATTTAGTATGAACATTGTAAGCTATGGTCATGATATTACACCCTTATGCTTATATTATGATTTCATAGAATCATTAATTGATATCTATCATGTTTACCCTTACTGAGCATCTGATCTCACCATTTTCTTATGTTTTCTTTCCCCTGGTTATAGAGAATGTTTTTGGTAGGGTATTCCTATAAAGAGTACTATATGAGAAGATCTCTATCGAATATGTTAAAGATCTTTCATAAAATAAAAATATTTTATATCTAATCTCTAAAGACTCTAAAACGTTATGGTTATAGAATGGATTTTATTGGTATGTATTGAATATTCATATAAATAGATGTAATGTTTGTGTATAATATCTCGAGTTTTTATACAAACTGCTCACACCAAATAACCAACACAAAAACCCACAACCCTCACACTAAAAAAACACTTAAAATGAGATTTATGACCTCTAAAATCCTATGGTTCACTCCCCACAAAAAGTATTTCCTCACTGCACCCTCAAGGGTAGAATAATAATTGCACTTACATGACACAATTCCTAACAAAACTTGGATAAAGTACCTAAAACTGATGACCACACTCCTCAAACAGGTTAGTTCCAACAAGTTGGAGCACCCTCTACAATTCTCTTCAACATTGAGTCATATCCCTTATTCCAAGATCAAATATATGACCAACATACACATTAGTATTGATCTAATTACACCGTAGTCAAACCATGTTATCACTGTGCTACCCATGGATCAACCAAAATGAACAGGGTTAGGGGTCAAATAGAACATTCCCTCTCAAAATAGCTATAAGATAGGGAGCACTCCCAACACTCTACTTCTCAAATACCATGCATCCTCATGCTTGACCACATCCTGGTGATAGAATACCTCAAGATAACCACCACGAAAGAACCTCCATGCCCACACAAGTCATCAGTGATAACAGGCACAGAGTCCCCTCCACATGATTAGGTATATAACACATGGAAAAAACAACACCCTCCCAAGAAACATGAACATATAATATTAAGGGAATCACCAGTACCAGAAAACTCGACCCCAATCCAAAGATCCATATAGAATCCTTACCTTTATCAAGACACCAAAAATGAACTCAGACCCCAATTCTGACCCACATAGGTTACCATGTATCCCTCCTCGAAGGGACTTCATCTCCACTACCGGAGAACCTCTCACCACATGATCCACATGACTTTTAAAAAACCAAAAAACCAAAAAACCAAAAAACCTCCAATAATATTTTTTAAAAAACCAACCCACATCGACCTGAAATTTCACATGATATAGCCTCCCACAAGGCCACAAATAGGCCTCCTTGAAATCCACAGGCTAGCAACCAGTGGAAAGAGTCTAAAAGGTTTGGTGGGGAGACTAAAAACATTGGTCAGAGTGAAATAACGGTGTAAAATAACTTAACTAATAAATAGGGAACAACATCAGATTATGTAAAACAAATAACTGAAATAGAATGATGATATAATAAATTAAATTCAAAATATATTCATACAGATACTTAAGTATAAAAAAAATAAAACAACATATCTCACACTAGGCCAACCACATACCAAAAATAAAAAAATTGAATGTAAGATACAATAGGATATACTTCTAATATCAGGAAAACCCACATACCTAATCTCCATAACGCTTGAGCTTCACCTACCTGATCCTGACACTTCACATGAGTGGCTCTATGTGATCTAGCAACACTAGGCCTTGGAACCATTCATCACATAACCTATGATCTAACCTAAATGTAGACATCAGAACTATATGCACACTGAGGATCATGTATAGGGGGTGAGAAATAAATCTCAGAAGGCAACCCCAATGGTGGACCTATAAATATGCTATCATAATAAGTGCATGAACACATGATATTCCTAGCCTAGCTAAAAACTAATAACAAATATCATAAAGAAAACAACTTTATAGAAAGGTGGAAAGACAGAAAAAAGAAATTATCCAACCGTTGGGTTCTAGTATGACACTTCTGGTAAATCTACCAACACTTCATCCCCTAATAGAGGATTTATAACTCATAGATCACCCAACCACATGATAACTGAAACATATTACATATATAAACAGGATATCCAAGACATAAAAATGAATCATGCATGAATTCCAAACCCTAGGGCATTACAATAGAAATCTATATGAACAAAACACATCTACCAAGATCTAGGACTCCAACAACACAATACGAACTGAAGACACACACATCTAGGTTGAAAAAACTAGGTAATCTATTTGTCCTAAAGTTTCTATAGAAAAAATTATGAACTAGATATAGACCTAAAAAATGTACGATGGGCTCCATAAAAACTGGTAGGGAAAAACATCCACAATCCCAAGAGTGGAAAAGAACCCATTGTATACCAAACCCACTCTGTGAGTGCCTCTACACCACATGAGTCTGAATCCAAACTAGTTAGGGATAACACTCAGCTAGATAGGTGTTTCAATTATCTAGATCATACATTAGCTCCCTATTCCCATATATCCACAAAAAAAACCAATGGATAAGAGAACCAAATAAAAAAATTAGGTTCAACACTCAATCCGAGATATCCCAAGGGTCTCCTCCTCAAATCATATTTCTAAGTAGAAACTACCTAAAACATCATGACCAAAGGCCAAACGAATGCAGGATGATCCAACCTCGAACCCACCATCAAAAGAACTAAATTATCTGTATTGATCCACTATCAACTAATAAGCACAAGTCTCACATGGTCCTCTATATCTCGACATACAAACCAATAATCCACCATAGTATCTCCACAACCCACCCTTGGGTCAATCCAAATTTGGGGCTCCCATAGTCTCTAAGGCTACAACATAAAGTGACATCCACTATAGGAATCCACTAATGCATCAAATATACTGGGAAACACCCATAGAAACAACCTCAACCATTGTAAAGGTCATAAAAATCAGGACTCCCAACAAGGGGTTCTTATAGATCATCTAAAATCATGGTAAATTCCCAGTGATGAAACATACCAAACAACCCTCAGTGGACACCAACCGATACTTGATCAATCACACACCCCAAAATGGAATTAAAAGGAACATGACTGCTAAATGGGGAATTCTCAAAGGTCCTTATGAAAACATCAAAGGAAAGACACCCTCTATAAGGTTTACTCAGAAACAACTAAAACAAAACATGACCTACATATGTTCTCAAGTAGTTTACTACAACAACCGTTGATCATTTGATTAGAAACCCTGCTGTAATGACATCCTTAAGAGTCCCTCATAATATTATTAATATCACAATGGAACATGTCCATAACCTCTATCCCATGGAATCAACCTAGACCAAAGGCTCCAATATCACTGATCCTTAAACACATAAGTTAATCCTCAACTTCTCTAACCTCAAATAACTAGTATCACCAAGAAAGGACCAACCAAGATCTCCTCGAAGATACCGATTGATTCTGCCTACCATAATCTATCCAAATAACCTCAAATAGACTGTAATTTCATACTCAATCTAGAATGATAATTTATCTCACAACCTTCACCTTGAATTCTCAACCCATAATCCAAACCCTTGGAGGATTCTAAAAGAAAACCTCAAGGAAATCCTCCTACTAAACAGTCATAGTACAAAACACCATCCATATGGTCTTTGAACATAAAAAGGATATCATAATTATGATATATAAGGGAAAATTATCATAATAGACTACTTTCAAGTAAAATTCCAACTCCAGTACACTAAACACCCCAAAACCCCCAAGCTGTAAAATGTATATGGCATATAATTCTAATCACACGGTGTTTATTCCCAAAGATGCACCTAGCCATGTACTTCTACATTGCCAGAGTATGCATGGGGTCTTCCCGTGTACTACTATATGGCCAGGGCATACATGGGTTCTACCCATTCACTACTACATGTCTATGTACCCCTCACACAAGGTGTTCAACTAAGTACATGATCACATGGCCATGTCCTACTACATAGAGTGTACCCAGAGTACATTGTATGTACTTCCTAAAACTCTACAAGAACATGTACACAACCACATGGATAGGTATATTTCCATGTTATACTACATGAATTATACTTAAAAAATCATCTTCCCCGAAAAATAATAACACATGGAATGTGTTCATAAAATCATATGTCGTGTACACTAGTTTTCCCATATAGAAACCACCAAAACGCCCCGAAACCCCTGATTTCACCCAAAAACTCCCATATCGACCCACAAGGGGTCCTAAAAAACACAAAAATAGAGTTAAAAATTTTAAAAACAATTATATATATATATATATATATATTTGGTATAAAACAAAAATCAGGCTACCTCCAGGTAGAAACCGTCGATGCTTCGGTCTGATCCATGATCCACAACTGCCCCAAGATGATCCGACACAACCCAAGCTATGTGGTGGTGCCTCATTTTCTTCCTCTCCCTTTATTATCTTCCTCTACCTCTATTTTATGAAGAAAGAAAAGGGGGATCCACTAAAAAATACATGGAAATCCAAATAAAAAATAAAGAATAAATTAAAAATAAAAAAAGGAAAAAGAAAAGAAAAGAAGGGGGGGTCCAGCCCCAGCCTTGGCGCTGGATATAAGGTTATGACTTGCCTAAGAAAAAACACCACCCTGTAATAAATGGAGGATATGAAATTTCAACATGAATCTCTATTTAAAATATACAATCTAACGAACCCATGTGGATAAATTTATTTTCAATTAATTAAATATTCTTTCAAAATTCAAACGACATAGAGTTCCACCAAATTCCTGTCCTAGGGTAATAACCCTATTCCGAGGCCAATAGAGTGGTTAGAAAAATTATCTGAGATCATATTATATGAGAAATTACCATTTTCACCTGAACACACCTAGGAACAAAAATGTTCAAACTTCCTCTGATTTCCACAACCTGTGATGACACGGGTCGTCACACAAATCCCATCCAAAGCCTACATGGAATCCCGATTCCAAGTCCTAAACAAAAACTCTAACCATACTTATGTTTCATATATCATCTCTTAATGAGGACCACTTAATTAACCACCTAGATAAAAACCATTATCTTAATCCTACACTAAGTTTTGAAGGGCTCCTCTCACTTCAAGAACACACTAAGACTCACCACCATCCTTTGGAGGGAGTTCCAATTCACTTGAAAGAAACATTCCTAATATTCGCATCATCACTTGGATCCTTTCCACCCACTCATACATACTATACTGAGGAACTCAACCTAGGCTATTTTCACCTCAAATCACACCAAATAACCTCCCAGAGGTCTCTTGTTATCTTAACCAAAGCTCGCACACCTTCGAGACATAATATTCATAAAATCCTAATTCATACAAGTTCTAAAGAGAATTTGGTATCCACCAAGGAGGCTCAACCAATCATATTATCTCACCTAAGTACTCCATTGATCCTTATTACTCATTCTTAAATCCCATGAAGCATGAATTCATACAACATAAAGTATAAAACATATATAAAATTGTATTATAGGGGTCTACTACATTGATAATGGAGAAAACGCCTCTTTAATCTCTATTGAGCCACATCAAAAACAATAAAGGATCACCCGAACTCTTGGCCACCTTCCTCACACCAAAGAACATAAATAATTAATTATAACAATATATAACAAACTATTTAATTAATTTATAAATATTAATAATACCTAAAAAATCACTAATAATCAACCACTTTCTATAATTATGAGTAACTAGGTGAAATCCACTCCCAATGCATCCTTAGATCTTGACTGTATAAATTAACCAATTATCACACCCATTACAATGATCGATTTCTCCAAATTTTTTCAAAAACAGTCGAAAAAATCAATGAGTAATGTAACTTCCCCAATACTTCATTCAATAGTGTAGTGATGAAATCTTGAGATGTCCACAATGAAATACAAGAAAAATTCACTTTTATCTTGATTGATTCCTCCATTCTCTGGTGGATCAACACCAAATCATTAAATTAAACCAAGAGAAATTAGAGAGGAATGATAATAAGGAAGAGAAAATAAAGAAATATACATCATATCTTTAACCCATCATTGAAACACACAATAACCACACCCATGGTGGTGGGTTGAAGTTGAGGAAAAGGAGGGGGAGAGGATAGTCAAAATGGACGATCCCATCTTAATCCCAAGGCACCCTACTAAAAAAAGGAACGCAAGCACCACCGGACAGCCAACCCATGTTTACTAGAGAGATGGAGGTTTAGTAGCTAGATAGTCTACACTCACTGGCTAGATTGTATCCCTAGGCAGTGCCCTCATCCACTGGTCTATCCATCGTCTAAATGGTGGCCTCTAATATTTAGTTTTAGTAACCTTATCCACCTAACCCTTCCTCCAAGGATTACCTGAACCCATGGGTCACCATCTAGGACTCGAACATTTTCTAAAAACACATCTTTAAGATGTTTAAACCCTAAAAATTCCATTATAATATTTGGTTCACTAATTGAACTATCCACCAAACAGAAATATAAATTCCATATCAAAATATAATGACCTAAAAATCCTTGGGGCATTAGAAACTCCACACTATAACACTTATCATCATTGAGAAACCATTATAACCCTTTTATCAAGTCCATTTCCCTACATTAGTTGTCAAACCACTAAAAGTTCATCATATTCCATATCTAAATTCCAAAAATGCTTTAATTGGGAGCCTCTGAACACTAAAAACACCATTCACTAGAGGCCAATCCACTTTCTTGATACCATCACCAAAAAGAAGATGGAACTCACGATAACCATATATCCTAACACACCTCAATGTCCTCAAATAATTCATTCCAAGGATCATGGTGATCCCCAATATAGGAATCACCCACTAAAAAAACACTTCTTGTTGTTTACTAACCTACTAACCATATTTCATACAATTATCATGATGTGATTCCAAACTTATTGTATCCAAATATATGAAAAATAAATAATAAAAACTCCTTTGGCCAAATTTTCATGAAAAAGTTTGGTTTCACCCACAAACATGCCCCCACGACACCTAATAATGATGCACTAACATAAAGAGGCATTGTATAATCATCTAAGTTCCCAAACCAAAGTCTAAAACCGACTCTTAATGTTAGTACATGATCAGATCACCAACTATCTACTCCAGCCCCCCATTTTGAGAACTAGAACACCATTGATTTAACTCACTCTTGGATCAGACCAATCCACCTGAGCTTAATTCCTTTGTATTGGCAGTAACTGCCACCTCATTTGAATTCGAAATATGGTATTTACCAAGGGACCACGTTACATCAGATTCTTCTTTACACCATTACTTGGTGTTTCCTCAACTTCCAATAACCAGTATCACTTCCTCCATGACCCTTCTATCACGAGATCCATTTTTTCCATGAATAATATGGTACTCCCCACTATTAGAGTATTTTTATCACTATTTTCCAAACCAAACAACCAAAATCTATAGCTTTATATATTTACCACTAAATGAAATAATTATACATGGTTATATTATTCCTACCCAAGAGCCAATACTAAACATAAACCACCCAATATTCCTAGCTTACTCAAAATTAAATTCTCCAACCAAAAATTGTGCAATCCCTACTATATGGAATCCTTTACTCTGTTCCTTGAGTGCCAAACCAAAAAGAGACCCATCACCACATGTGTGTTGCTCCTACCAAGCCATGATCCCTCTTATAAACCTCTAACACCATGCCTCCCTAAGATTCCTTGTCAAGGCATCCACTCAGATCATTTATACCATGTTACCCTGATCCCATTTTTGATGTCACCGCCCAATGTTGAGTAATATTTCCTAGATCACTAAACCTTGGTCTACCATATACACAACCATATTACTCTACTACCACTGAAACTTTTCTTAGCTTCATCTACAACCCAAACCATTTCTAAAAGACCCACACTTAGCCTACTCACTGATTCATAACGCAACTGAGTACCTCACATACCAAGTGCACCCTTTCCATTACACACCAAGACTTTTACAAAAGAGTATATCCACACCCACTCTCCTCTTGAGGAATAATCATCTATCAATAACCCACTCATAGGTTCTTTACCACTATCTAACTTTGTATCAATCGAACCTAATGGCTTGAAACTCCAGCAAAACTCAATCGCACCACCCGACTAACAGTCATATTAGTCTCATCCTGTAAAACCTAGGCCCATGCACCTAACCCACTAGACATTACCTAGATTCATTTCAATAGCATCTATCTAGATCACCATCAGTTCATCTCTTTAAAACTAGGCATCTCACCTATGACATGATCTACCAGAGGAACACCCTCTATTAGGGATCCATTTTATACCACAAGCTTGTACCCACACTCCCACTACAGTACACAAAAGTGAATCATGATAACCACTAATCTAGGTACTAAACTAGTCCTACCATCACCTCATTCATCAATACCAGAAACACTATAAGTTCATCACATCCTAAAATAACAAGGAATTTCCACACACCTTCTACAACCCCTTAGGGTTTCCCTAAAGCCACCAAATCAGGTTAACTAACCTAACTGGTCCTAATTACCGACAAGGATCCATAATTCTCAAGGAAACTCATTCTCATTATTACATCACCCCTTAAGAATACCATGCCTTCATCGATTCATTACTAGATAATTAATGCCCATACTGACCCACAAAGAGTCTCTACACATCCCATGATGAAGAGACCATATTTTCATAAATATCCCACCATAAGATCCACATAACCTATAATCTATAGAAATAAACCACCTTTATAATAAGAAGGATGTAACTAATAATTTATGTTTCTATAAATTTATGTCGATCATTTAAATATTCAGGACCCTCATCATTAAACTACTGCAGAAAAGCACATGTATGTCATGTGAATCCCATGTGGAAAATATGATGCATTTACTTAGTCCTCTTGTAAATGGACCAATAGTAAAACATGAGCGTCTTACTAATCAGAAAATACCCAAAAAACCATTAAATATAAATCCACAACTCCTTGTGCATAACCAAAGTTTAATTAATATAACTGTAATATCTAAAATCAAGAACAAAAATCCCATCACCCTAGTAACTTGGAATTCCTATCAAAAAAGGTGTTATCAATGCACCAGTCTAATATCCATTATAGGATCTGAAACATCATGAGAATACATACCTACCATCTCCTCAAATCATAAATCAAAATAAATCTTTGATAATATTTTCATGCCCCTCCCAAGACCACTCAATTGTTCCCAAACCAAAGAGCCACATGGCCTTAGACATGCCTCCTCATATGGAAAAAGATACTGACTAGAAGTGAGGGCCTAATGCATATAGTAGGGAGACTATACCCTCAAATTAGAGTCATAGAAAACACCCAAGAATCATAAAAATCAATAAAAATCATAATATATGGGAGAAAAATAAACTTATCCAATATCACACATGATTCTATCATATAAAGCATATAAAAAATCACCCACTGGAATGATCCCAAGTAAAATATTAAATAAAAAATACAATACATGAACCCTGGACCTACTAATATCCCCAATACTCATTTAAACTCTTGATTCCTTAGATTTTACCCAACCTAACTAGCTATAAATCCCATACTCTAACTTGAAATATATACATAGGGTATGTACACACATCGACATTCCCATGTAGGAGTAAGTATAAAACTAAGTAGGGTCTCATAAAACAACCATAATATATTCTTTCATATATATATATATATATGTGTGTGTATATAAAAGAAAAAAAATACACAAATATGCATGATCGTCAAGTCGTTGTGTACTAATTAGGCCACCACAACACCTGATTAGGTACACATGCCTGTCAGGTCATCATGAGCTAACTAGGCCACCACAAACCTAACCGTACATACATCATCTATATACAGAAATACCATCATGACCTCATTCCATTTTATCTATTCCCAATCTATACCTAAATAATTAGTATAATGTGACATCCAAAACCTTGACCCACTACCCACATACACTGGGCACAATCATACATCCATAAACCTTGACTGTTACCTTCTCACTCAATAGAGGACTATTAGTAGTTCCTTAATATCATATCACAACCTAGATCACAGTGCAGTCCCCTACCATGACCTTGGAAACTCTTTGAGAGGTACCCTATCATCCGTCAACCCACATCCTCTCATTCAAGATGTGGTCAACCATGTATTCTCACTCAAATACAATACCCCTTCCACAACCACTACCCTATCACTTAAGGTATGACATGAATACATGTGGACTAAGAAAAGACAAAACTATTATGGTCCTCTAACCAATATCTGAATTATCAGGGCATGGCCATCACACCGAACCATCCTTTACAGACTCATGGGAGGTCACATCAAGAACATGGAATATAGGAAGGGCCCACAGGACATGACACTTCACACCAGCTAATCATAAGGTTCTAGTTTGTGAATACCTATCCCCACATTTCATCTCATCTCAACTCACCAGACAAGGTATCCATTAGGTCCTATAGAATTGATTTGGTCTATACTCATATATACTATATCCAACCCATCTATTTCTTGTGATGTCGATGTTTGAAGTCTCCCATTGATCCAAACCCCTAAGGGATGGTCTAAATCCTTTCCAAAGTCCCTAAACACTACTGGTCCCACTACCTAGGGACCATCCCAAGCTAACACATCCTACCTAACCATGACCTCATAAGTGGGCTCCAACTTCCATCCAAAACCTCCTTGGAATCTTGATACTATGTCTTAAAGAAACCCCAAACCACAATTAAGTTTCATCTCACATCTCCAAAGTGATATACCTCAACTCATAACCTGGAAGAAACCCATCCCCATTTTCCTACACTATGTATCAAAGGAATCCTATCACTGCAAGAACATATCCAGACTCACTACTTTCATTATGAAGGATTTCCTAGCAACTTGTGTGACAAACGCCTTTCCCTCCCATCATCACCTGACTCCTTGATATTCATTCATTTCCACTAACCCTATAAACTCAACCTAGTATATTCATACCTCAACTTTCACCATAATATCTCCCATAGTTCCCTCATCATCTCAACCCAAGCCCTCTCCCCTTGGTGGCGTAGTCACCGGGTGATCCTGATTCATCCAAGTTCAAAAGACTACATAGTCTCCACACAAGAGGCTCAAACCATCCTATCATCTCACCTGAAGACTCCTCTTGTCCTTATTCCCCAATCTCAAACCCCATACAATATGCAATCATGCACTCTCAAGCATAAAAATATATATGCAATTTTATTATAGTGGCCATATACCTTTATACCAAAGCTAACACCTCGCTGAGCTCTATCAAGCCTCACCAAATACAACCAATGATTACCCGCACTCATGGGAATCATATTTACACAAATCAATATAAATAAATAATTATAATAGTTTATAATTAATTATATAATATATTTATAAATAGAAATAATTCCTAAAAACTCAACAGTCATTAACTGGTCGCCAAAATTTTTAGAAATTAGGTGAAGTCCACTCCTAACGTGCCCTCAAATCTAGGATGCACAAAATACCCAATTATTACAGCTATTCCAATTACCAAATTCTACCAATTTTATTGCGAACCATAGGAAAACTCACTGGGTGACATACCTTCACCAAAACTATTTCCCATGATGCACAAACAACATCTTAGGACATCCTACATGAAAGTCAAGAAAAATACCTTTCAATATCAATCTATTTAACTATGATTTTTTTGAATCAACACAAAATACCAAAATTAAAGTGATTGAAATTAGAAAGGAATTAGAGGAAGGAAGAGAAAAGAAATAAATGGAAATCGTATGTTCAATCCCCCACTAAAACACACCAACCCCTCCCCCCCATTGTGGTGGGTTGAAGGAGAGAAAAAATATGGGGATTACCTAGCCAAAATATCCTCTCATAACACCCCAACCCCCCTTAATCCCAAATAACATTCACAAAAAAAGCCCTTACTAAAAAAAGCACCCAGACCCCACCAACAAGCTGATTCAGGCACACCGAATGGCTGGTTTGGGTTTACCAACTGAATGATGGACCTAGGTAGTGCCTTAGGCCACTGGTCCATCCACTAATTAGTTGGTGGTAGTTCACTGGAAAGCTAATGTCCTCTACTACTAATTTTCAGTAGCCTTGGTTACCCTACCCTTCCTTCAAAGCTTACATGAACCCCCATGTCACTACCCAAGCCTTGAACCTTGTCTAAAAACACATAATTAGGATGTTTAAAACTTTAAAATTCTATTTTGAGATTTTATTCTAAAAAACTACATACCAAATAGAAATTAAAGTTCCATCTCATAACATAATGACCCAAAAAACCACATGGCGTTTCATCTGACCCCAAGTCCCTCTACTCGGGAGACATAAATGAAGAAGGAATTCAATTCATGATATTTATAACACCCAATATACACAAACTATATTCAACAAATATTCTTAATCTCATAACTCCAGTTACAAACAAATGTCAAGGTGGATGAAAACTAAATTTTATAGAGTCATACCTTGTATGAAATGAAGGGAACTAGCTCTTAAAATCAAATTAAGAGTTAAACTAATTCATCTATAATATTCACATTTCCCAAAAATTTACTAAACATAAATAAAGAATAGAATAAAATTTTAATAAATAAAAAATTCAAATATTTAAACACGAGGTCAACAATTATTAATAATTCATAAATTAAAGCTAACTGTGAATATTTTATAAATTAGAAAAACATTATGAACGTTATATAATTTTTCATATAAACCCTTTATACCATTTCAATATGAACTCTTATATATTTTATATTATATAAAATTTATATATTTTATTTCAACAATAATAAGTATTTTAAAATTCAATTTCTATTATGCAAACCATTTACAAAATCTAAATAGTGCATACATTTTTTTATTATTTATACCTTCGATCCAAACATTTTGGATGTGGTCTAAATAATATAAAAATAATACCCCTTTAATTTGAATACTTAAAATTTAATTAATTATGAACCTTTTATAATTATATATATATATATATATATAAATTATTCTTTCTTATTTATAAATAATTTTTTTATTTCTAGATCAAAAGGCAAGCCATATAATTTTGGTAAAAGGTATTTTAATGTTAACATTTAATATATTGGAAAAATATTTCATATATTTTTTAAATTAATTATAAAACTTTTATAATTATTTAATTAAAATAAAATTCCATATAAATTAAAATATTACCAATATACCTTTTACTATGAGTTATGAAAATTTTATAATCTATTAAAATCATTAAAATTTTTAAAAGTAAAATTTTAAAACAAATATACCTACCCTTATGTAGAATATATATTCTACTTGAGGGTAACTTCCCACTACCCTTATATAGACTGTCTATGTAAGGGTATATTTTATTGAACCTTATAAAGTTCATTGTATATAATAGTACTATACATTTAACTTTTTGTAAACCCTTAACATAAATGTAAATCTATGAAAATAGAGTATGCCTTTATGTAGTCCCATCTACATAAAGGTAACATGTGATTACCATCACTCAAGCTATATAAAGGTAACTAGTTTTGCAAAAAGTTTCATGATATATTATTTCTTAAACATAAGATTCTTACCTCTAAGGGATTACACCGGTCAGTGTATCCACAAGTATTTCATGAGGATTCCCAAATGACGAAGAGGTTCTAGTGACTTTATTATGTGATAAAAAATTATATGAAGAATAAGGTATCAACTATGACTTAATAGTCTTTTTTAACACATAATAGGAGAGGATCACATCCTATTATATAGCCATCATCGACACTATTAATTTCATAAAGAGTATCAGTCATATCAAAATGGACCAGGTTCTATTACATGACACCCAAATGTTACACCTATTAGAGTTTTAATTCAATGAACACCTCAATGAAAAATTATCACATTTAATAAAAGAACCAACCCTTTGTTTTATAAATTATGAAACATCATTTTAGATATTGTGGAAGTTTGTAATAGATCAAGTGTACATGCATCTTGTGCATGGATTTTATATGCACTACTAATATGTTATTCTCTAATAGTTTCAATCTTTTTTTTCTTCAAGAATTACTTAGAATATAACACATACCATCAGCTCTCAGATTCTATATATTCAAACTCATCATTCTCTCTCCATTATTTTTATTTTATATGTAGGTAACCAGAAAGTCATATTCTCTATTTTAAAATAATGAATACCTATAAAAAAGTTTGGTTCTCATGATCCTCATTTAATTTTCCTCACTTTTATTACATATTAATTAACCAAAATTGAAATATTTTAATTTTCTCTCAATGATTGTCTCCTATGAAATACCAGGAGTGTCCTTATTTTATCTCAATTTTCTTAGCTACAGATATTATTTAATTTTCTAACAGATGAAAGAATCTCTTATTTATCTTCTCATAAAACTAATATTATTCTTTCTTGCAATGTATAAAATAGATACATTATATATAAATCATAATATCATCAAAAATAAATATCAACACTAGCTTTACTTTAATATCCTAAGTTGTATAAATTTTTTTAGCATTTCAGATATTTAATTTAAATCATTTCATTTTCAACTTTAGAAATTTTCTAGAACCAATACAGAATTCAAGATGATCTATAATTTTAGGTATAAAATTATCTATGGATTAGCTTCATGTTCAACCATCTTAAATCATATCAACCCATGTAATACTTATATCATTACAACAAAATAAAAGAATATTTATATTTATCTTCAACTTGATCACATGAATAATTTTTCAAATATTATCATTTGAAAATTGAAAAATAATTTGAACAGTGATATCCTCATATCATCTCATCAATCAATATCAACCCAATATTAGATTATGGATTATAGAAAATTAGTTATGTCTATATCTTAAAGAAATATCTCAAGTATCTTCTTAAATTATTCTCAATTAATTATGGAATTTCTTCATATTTTACTTGTAAATAATTATTCTATAATTTACATCTTCCATTGATCTACCTTATCAAATATTTAAAGATCCACTATCCTTAATTTCATTCTTGGATCAATTACCTATTTAAGTGTTTATTATGTTTTAATACTTTTAGAATAGTTCAAATATCAACCCATTTTAATTCCACCTCCATTAAATTTGAATATGGAAACTTGATTTTTTTATCTAACATAACTTAAATTTTTTTCCAAGTATCAAAGTCCTATACTGAGAACTTCAAATCACAAGTATTTGAATACATACTCACAAAAAGGCTTATGATAACTATATAAGAGTTACACTCAACCGAAGGTTTATTCTTAGTTCTAAAAGTGTTATACTCAGTAGTGAAGCCATATGATTTTCTTAAAGACATACACATGAAGACTTATGCTAGAAACTCAAAGGATTATACTCGAATGAAGTCGTACAATTTTCACCTCTAGCTCTAAAATGAAGAATTCTTAGAAATGAAATTATGGATTTTGAAAATGAACTCCAACCATTATAGAACACTATTTAAATCTCAAATCACATTTTTTTAATTTATAAAACTTCTTTAAATATTGTAGTTTTATTCCAAAAAACTTATGAATCATATATACTCCTCTTTGAGTATTTCTAGAAAATTCCACTACACTTCATTTCTATATTCTAACTCAGCATTTAGAAATCATCATACAAGTGTTCGAAAACAAAAATTTCAATAGTAAATCATAAAAATACACTAGGATGGCTCATCCAACATATCTTTACTACATTTATCCATTTATGCTAACTTGAAAACTCTAAAAATATTATCTCATTGAAACTGTTCACTATGAACATAAATTCAATTCCTATGTGACTATTGTAGATAACTCTTAGTAATTTAATACATGTATTGAACAAGAATAAAAACACATAAGGTCATCTGATGCAAAAGGGATACATTTAGAGAATGTTCATCCAGATGTTCTATGGTATCCAACTTATCTAAACTCCTTGTACAACATGTGAGACTCCCTTTTTATTTCCAATGGAAGCACCAACTTTTATTCTTTACCCAAATCATATGGAAAGTAAAATTAATATCCATGTAATAGGTGAATACTCAAGATATTACCGATATTATCCACTCATACATTGATTGTAGAAAAAAAAATATAACAAAAATATCACAAAATCCCCAAGGGAACTAAAAAAATATCATCCATGGAAGAAATAAAAGATTTAATGATATATGAGTTACACAATATACACATTACTCTTGATACGAGTAAGGATAAAACCTTTAAAAATAATTCAAAAGATATTATGTCCTTTTAAGCTATGAGAAAATCAAAAATCAAAGAGGTATAGGATGGAGAGTCAAGTGATTCAGATACAAATAAAGATTTTGAGGATCTTAATGAGGTTATTTCCATTATATCAAAAGGGTTTAGGAAGGTTTAGTAGAAATGAATGAGAAAAAATTACAAAAATGATGGGATTGTGGTAGAACTATACATTTTTACATGAACAACCAAAAAAAGTAGGTGGATAAATATGAACCTGATAAGGAAAAAAAGCCCTAAAAAACTAAAAGAGGACACGAAGAAGAAGAATAATTCCAGTTGCAGGAATAAAAACATGATGGTCAAGAATAATAAAGATGATTCGTCATTAAGAATATTGTCAGGATATGAGGTTAATTTATTTTTCAAAGTTTAGAGAGGCTTTCATAGTTCTAGTACAGACAATGGAGAAGAAATGAGTAAGATTTAGTGGTAACAGAAATAAAAATTAAAATTATGTATGAATAAGATAAAAAAATGATGAAATAAAATAGGAATCATGAGAAAGAAAATAAAAATGTCTCTAATGATAAAGAATATAATGTCAATAAGGGAGTGACATTCATTTATTAGATCAAGAAAAAAGCTGAAGGTAGTCGACCAAGATAATATTGTGAGATATCTTGAAGAGAAGTTGGATGAAAGGTAAAAAGAGATATATGAGACATAATAATTTTTTATTAGGAATAAAAATAAGTAAAATAAGATCATATAATAATACTTAAAATATAATGTTATTAAGAGAGAATATTATCAAGATGGTGAGATGGCGATTTCTAGCATGTAAGCTGAATGTGAACCTTGTAGGTACAAAATAAATTTGTGACTTCTTATAGTGTGGGTAACAAAAAATAAATATGAAACCATTTATAATAATAAGAAAATGGATAATTAATCTTCCACAACAAATGAATGGAAGATCATTCCAAGGATACCATTTCCCCTTAGTCAAAAGAAGACTCAAACTAAAGAAAGTCAATAGTAATAAAATTATGGACAGATCTATAAAAGATCAAAATTTATAGGTTATTAATGGTGTTGTGAAAGATATGGACACAAATCATTTCCTTTTTGGTATAATACATAATTTATAGGAATTAAGAATCAACCACTGGGGATATTTTGTGAAAATATAAGTGCTAATTACCAAAACGAGATGAGTTAAGACTATATTTTCACCACATCCAACCAACCAAAAAATATTTGGATACCTATCAGAAGTTTGTGGAAGATGTGTTATGGAAGGAAACAAAGTTGAGGATTGAATGTATATGATTACTACATAAGTTTTCAATGGTGTAAAATTAAATAAAACTCAAGAGGAAACTAAATAAAATTCATTCAAGGCATAAGAGTTCAAGAGATCATGTGAGAAACCTTATAAATATGAGTATGTCAAGAAGGAGCACTTGATAGTTTGTTTAGATCAAATAAAGGAAGCCAAATATATAAAGGAACTTCTAGTGGATTATAAGGTGAAAGGAAGACAAGTTACTTTAGTTTTATATGAAAAAGTTTAGATTATTGAGGACTCATCTATAAGTAGTGGACTTAAAATCCAAAAGAAAAACTATAAAAGCTTTTAACAAACTATCTATAATTCAAAAGATTTCATGAATATCTTATTAGAACAAGAATAAATTTTTAAGAAGATCATTTATTCATGAGGCCATGAAATGTTCTTGGAATATATGGTGAATGAAACTACTTCACATAAAGAGAAAATTGAAAAAGGAGAATATGAATGAGAAAAATATTAAAATAGTTGATAGAAAAGTAGTGATGAGGTTGAAAGAAGATAATGTATCATGTTGAGAGGAAACTATCAAACTCAATGATACATATGAGGAACTATAAGGTCCCTCCTTATTCCCTATTATTGTTGTTTATCTATGATAACTTTCATTGAACTAAAAGAGAGGTGTTGATGATATCACTATAGTACAATAAAATAGGATGCTTTCTTGGTGTTTCAATTTCTATGAAGCAGAGGAGCTGGGTTTATCCATTTATGGGGATAAAACATGTAGTATATCTATCAATAATTCACAAGATGTGTGAATATATAATTCTAGAAAATAGTAAAAAACTAAATAAAATAGTATTATAATCACACTTTTATACCTTATATTTGTTTATATTAAACATGTTTATAAAGGGGGAGTGTTGGTTGATGAACAAATGAGACAAATGGGGAGTTATATACTTTTAAAATTGAACTTTTTAATGTATTTGTTATGATGTGTTCATGCTATAATGTATTTCATGATAAATCTGTATGAGTGATGTTTATAATTCATTAACACATTTTTTGAGCATTTAATTTAATTAATTTATGAATTTAATTGATTAATTTGCATAAAAATACGTGTTTTAATTATTTTATGGGAAAATAACATTTTAATTATTTTTTGTAAAATTAAATAAAATGAAAATAAATGTTCATAATTTGATGATAATTTTTCTAAAATATGTCTGAGCTACTGAAAACACATTGAGTATGATATAAAAGAGAAAATATCTCCTCATATATGATGTGGGACATAGAGAAAATGTGGCACTATTTATCATTTATCAAAATGACCTTACCCCACCCTATGTTCATGTCACCAACCTCACACATGACTCACCACTTGTCTCCACTACACCAAGCCACCCGAATACTGCTGATAACACTATAAAATTCCATTATCACTACCTGGAGAGATTGGATTGATCAATAAAACCACAGCAAGACTGGGAAATTTTAAAATCAATATCAGAACTCGATGTAACCCACTATAATGATGAATAATCCATGCATGATGATGGTAAATTGATTCAGCCGCTGTAAAGGCTGGAAGATGAAGATGAACAAATTATGAACCCAACTCTCATGGTGTGACTACCTATACACAATATTGATTTTAAAATGATAAAATAGATATTGAAATAGAATTATGGACATGGTATCTTCCATGGTTGAGAGGAAATTCCTCCATATTTTCAGAAAATCCATGTTCTGATCCATAGGAAATGTACACAATGGAAGGTTTTTTGAGGATGAAACGGTCTGCGCTATGCCACAATATTTCAGGTCGTGGTTGATAGGTTAATTTAGAATTCGAAACACCCAATTTTATGGTGTTTTAATACCTATATTAGAATTCATTAAGCGTAAAATGAGAATTAATTTGATGTGTTGATGAGCATGGAACCCCATGAATGTGAATGAAAGTGTGGAATACCCTAACCTATGTCAAGGAAGGAGAGTCCGTATTGTACAAGGATTCACCAAAATATAAATCACAAATATTTGTTTGTGGAGGTGCTCATGGTTTCTTGCATAAATGGGTATAGAATCAAATATTTCATGAATATGGATGTAAAATGTCCAATGAAAAATCACTATGGTGCGGTGACAATACAAGTGATATTTAAATTATTCAAACTTGTGATATTTTTGAGGTAATTGAAGTGGGATGATCATGGATATTCCAGTGTGGATTTGATGAATTTAAAAGATGATATTTTAAATATGAGAAGGCCAATCACGTGGGTTTGCTTTCCTATAAATTAAGAGTATTGGCCACTGAACTAGAGTCATCTCTTGAATTCCCTTTATTTTTCTTCACTTTGAAGCCCTATTTCTTTTCATGGTCCTACTACTACTCATCTCTTTCTTTGATTATTTCTATTTTTATTCTCCCTTATAAATAAATTGAGCGATTAGTCTTCCTTATACAAAGAAATGTAATAATGGAGGATTTATCTGGTGGGTATTATTTTTTATATTAGTCTATGATAGTTTCTGTATTTCATATTTAATTTCTAGTCTTTTCATTTACTTTCAACATGACCATTGATGAGTAAACTGAGAAGTAACTTTTATATTTAAAACTAGTTATTCTAACCCATACAAGAATATTGTAAGAATTGGAATAGTTATGACTTAACATAGTATTGGATCAACTAACTCATTGATAACCTGGTGTAATTAAACATATGAAAATGGAAAATTTTGAGTTAGGGAGAGATCACCAAGACCAAAGGATTTCTTAGATTCAACTCTTACGATAACATGACTAAATAAATTATCGTATCACCCACTAACACATGAACCTGGAATTATAAATCTTTTTATATTTTCTTGATCATGATTTACAAAGGTATACTTTCATTATCATTTAATAAAATTAATTCTACTAAGTTTTCTTAAACCATATCATCGGTTAGACACTCAAACACACCCTTTACTATGTTTTTTTAGTTAGTATTTTTTAGTTTGAGTTTTTTTATAAATTTATAAATTTTATAAACCATATTGTAATTAACAATCCCTTCAGACAACATAAATTTTTAGAACCTTTGCCGAATATTTTTTCTATGAATTCTTAGGTTAGTTATGAATTATTTTAGTTGATTTTATTTAAATTATCTATTTTATACTTTTTCTTGTTATGTTTTTATTTCAGGAACAACTTTGACACATGATTACACAATACGGGAGAAAATAAAGGAATCAAATATTGCATACTATACTGAGTTAGAGAAGACAATCTGAAGGTAAAATAAACTCATAAAAGAAGGTGTGATAGGTAAACAAGATATGGATAAAGAAAGTCAAAAAAGGAATCCAAAGATGATAATGTAATATGGTTGACCTATTTTTTTGGGGTAAGGTCTAGTATCATAGTGCCTATGGTTACTGGACACCTATCCAAGATCAAGCCAACCATTATTCAAATTATCTATAACTTAATACAATTTTTTGTATAGCCACATGGGGATATGAATGTTTATATAAGTATTTTTTATCAAACTATGTGATACATTTAAATTTAATAATATCTATAGTGATGTAGTGAGGTTGAGATTGTTTTATTTTCACTAAAAGATAATGTAAGTAAATGGATTCACATACATCCACCTCATTTTATTACCATGTAGGATGAGTTGTTAAGGAACCTCTTAACTTGATACTTTGTCCCATAAAAATACATGAATATTCACATTAAAATTTTAAATTTAAATCAATTTGATGATGAGTCATTATATAGTACATGGGATAAATTTAAAATTTTAATTAGAAACTTCCCCCATCATGGTATAAAAATATGACTATTAATTCAAATCTATTATAAAAGTTTTTCATATAAAAACAGGTCTATTGTATATGTAGTGACTGGAAGACGATTGATGAGAAAGTCACTAGAGAAAAGATATAATTTATTGGATTATATGGACAATAATGGCTTCCAGTGGAAATTAGAATGGAGTCATATAAAGGGAATTCACATGGTGGATGACAATTGGATTCCTTCTTGAATGGATTGAAGGCCTTAATTTGATTATTATTATTGATAATACACCTTTAAATGGGTGAGGTGGAACCCTTTCAAGGATCAAAGCCATTAAGAGACAATTACACAACTCATAGGTCTTAAGGGAATCACCTAGAAAAGACAACCTTAAACTACTCCTCCCTAGAAAATGACATGATATTAGCACTCCACCTTCACAAGGATGGCCGACTAGCTATCCTGTGCCGAGCTACACAGGCTTGGACCCGATGGCAATGTCATACCCTCTAATTAATAAAATTCTGATTAGATATGCTATGCTGAATGTCCTAGCTTTGAATCCTCATCTAGAGCCCTATCCCTAGTAATATGATAGGTACATCTAAATAATTCATATTTCCCAAAGGCATTGGGGTGACCTGAAGGCCTTTAAGTTGCCCGAAGGTCTTGAGAGACAACTGGACTGAAGGCCTTTGGTAGCCCAAAATCCTTATAGGACCTGAGGAACAAACTAGTGGCCCAAAGGCCCAGATGAATGAAAATTGGATGATTTCTAAAATTGAATCCCTGAATAAAAAATTGGATATGAAGATGGCTCTCTACAACCCCCAAGGTATGAATATTAAGGATATTAATTATATTCATTATAATAGAAAAAATCTATTTTAGGCAAGGAGGCTACAAAAAATCACAAGATCAAGGAAATATTTTAATAAAAAAAACCCAAGGCCCCTCACCCACAATCCAAAATTTATTCATTATAAGAGACATTGGATACCTTCATGACCAAAACCGGGGTTGAAATCAAGGAACTGATAGAAGAATATAAATATGAAAATTAATCTTTAAGAAATATAGATTTTCAAGTCAGTCAAATTATTGATCAACTTAGAGATCAGATAAGAGGATTACTATCGAGATTTCTAGAATTCATCCCACATATAGAGATAAAGGTTTTCACCATAAGAAGTGGAAAAATATTGGAGTAAAGTGTTGAGGATAAGAAAAAAATAAGAAGATAAGTAAGCTAATAAGGAGAATAAAAATAAGGAAAATTTGAAGGAAAAGGAGAAAGAAAAGGATAAAGAATTATAATAATAAGCCCCACCACTCTAAAAATCATGGTTACCATTCTTGGAGAGATTTAAGGAAGTGAAATTAGTGGAAGAAAAGTTAATTTTCATGATATTTTTAAGAAATTTCATATCAATATTCCTACACAAAAGATTTATAGAATATACCCATATATGATAAATTCATGAAATATTTGGTATCAAATAATAAGAAAATTTAGGAATTGGGCACAATAAAAATATTCAAGGAATGATCAGTGATGGTGTTAAGGAGTCTACTGAAGAATAAATATTACCTACATAGATTTCCTCTTCTGGTTAATTCTGGGTCAAAAAAAATTGGAAAATATTTATGTGATTAAGGAGTGAGTGTGAACATTATTTAATAATCTATATTTAAGATAGTAGAAATGGAAGAGATAAGGGCCACTTGAGTTAATATTCAACTAGATGACACAATGGTGATATGTCCATAAGTATTTCTTAAATATTTCATAGTAAAAGTAGACAAATTCTTTTTCTCATTTGATTTCCTTATGATCAAAATTGATGAGGATAAGACCCACATAATTTTGGGAAGGACATTACTAGATTATAGACATGAATTAGTTGATGTGAAATATGGTGAGAAATGTTTAAGTGTTGGTGATGAGTAAGAAAAGTTTAATATTCACTATGAAATGAATAATTATGATGAAAGGAATGGTGAGATTGAGGAAAAAACAAGAAAGAAGTTAAGGATTCTTTTTTTATTATGGAATGCAAATACTTAATAGTGTTACATTAAGATAAGCAAGAGTTATATATTTTAAGAACATGATAAAAAGAAGAAAAACCTAAATTAAATAAAGAAAACTAAGATATAAGATCACTTATGGTGGAGGAAAAACTGGAATAAACATGTTTAAATAGGTATAATAATTTTATATTCTTAATGACTTGGATTTTTATTTATCAAGTCTAAGAAAGAATTGGTGGATTGACCCTATGAAGGTAGAGAAAGACTTACCATAAGGAAGAATAAATCTATTTTTAAAGAAAGGATGAGGACCCATATATATAGATAGATCTCAATTGATATCATTTTTGGATATAGACTAGGTAAATACTTTAAAATCATACATAAATTGAGTGAAAAATAGGGAAGTTTAATCTTTAAGACCTTAATAAAGTCAATCTTGGGAGGAAATACAAGTTTACTATGTTTTATTGGGATTTAGGAGATAGGATTAAATCTAAATTACTATTTTTGAGATTAATTAAACATTGGGAATGAACTTTCACCAATTCTATTTTTATTTTCAGGTATATAGTGAAAATAACAAAGGGAAAGAGGAACAAGAATAGAAAAAGAAATAATTAATGAGGTATAAGTGACAAGTGGGTGTATAATTTTAAACTCAGTACATTTTGGTTCCCATATATATATTTCAAGTTTTTTTGAAATTTTTAACTGAGAAATTATATACCTTGAATTTATTTTGTGCTACCTTTTGATCTAGAAGAAAAAAGACACATAGGATAACCATTATTCCATGTTTATATTTATTTAGAAATGAATTTGAATAAGTAATATGGGGATTGAATAATTAGAGTTATGCATAGGATAAGGTATTTGAAAAATCATGATTTGAGACACATATTTATTTTTTTAAATTAAATTATTATATGATTTTCCATGATTAAAATTTCAGAATTTTTTAATGATTAATTTTTTAGTGTGATTTTCCATGAATAACAATCCAAAATTCCAAGTTCCCATTACAAAGAGTTTTCTAGGCCTAATTTTCCCTCAATTTCTGAATTATATTTCATGATAGAAACATTATAATGTTTTCTTCTATAAATTTTTCTTTATTTCATCAAAAATATGATTATATAAAGTCACTATTAACATTATTGAGTTAATTCTATTTAATCCATTGATCCTTGAACCCACTATAACATTTATATTTATTTAATACCTTAGAATCTAAGAATATCCATGATAGGGAGGAGCCATATTATAAGACAATCATAACCTTTCCTATCATACTCTTAGTAATTTTATGATATTCATTTGAATAAGTGTGGTGGAGAGGTAATTGATGGAAAAAGGGATGAATTTAAATATAAGGAGAAAAATTTTGGGTACATTCATGGGATAGTGGGAAAGGTTCATAATTTTTATCATTATACATCATTGTTTACCCCTCTTAAAAAATAAAAAATTCGGTTGTCTTTGGAAGGCTAAAAATCACTATTTTATTGAAAAATGATCTTGATCATTTGGGTTGGGTGGTGGATGTGAGATTTTTCCGAAGTTTAGATTTATAAAAAAAATAAATGGGTAATTTATTTATTATACCTTTATGTTATATTCATGACCTTTGGTTAGATTAGTGTGGTAAAGTGGGGAGCTGCCATTTTTAGCGGATATTTTCATTATATTTGACTAATTGATTATCATGCAATGAATTTAAGAGTAAGACTCGTTTTTGAGAGTTTATGTCTTAAGGTAAATCATCCACCTACCAAAAACCTCAGAGTAATTTTATCCTAAATTCAAATCCATCATGATTTCTTATGATATATTTCTTTGTAAAGTGGAGATTAGAGATGTTTTATCATGTATATGGTAAGTGACATGAATTTTTGGTATTAGAAAAACTCTATTAAATTTGTAACCTGAGTGATAGGATAAAATAATTAAAATGAGTTATATTTAAAATATCATGCACATTGATAAAAAATTTAAAGATATGAAAAGAATAAAGTATATGTAGGGTAATTTCAAAAGATAAAAAGTAAAATTCAATAAAAACTTGTTTCCTTGAAGAATGATGAGTTTAAGAAGTTTATTTATATAATGGTTAATGATTTAATTCCCCATAGAACCACTTGGTTTGGTTGACATCGGAATTTGAATCATGGTAGGGTGATACTCCTTTATAAATTTGTTGACATCCCATCCATAAGGACAAGTATGAGTTTAAGTGTTGGTGTATTTGATATCTATAATACATGCATGAATTTTTTGAGTATTTGAATTAATTAATTTATGAATTTAATTGATTAATTTTACAAAATAATATTTTTTAATTATTTTATATCTAAAGAATATTTTAAATCAATTTTTGAAAATGAAATTAAAAAAAATAAATGTTTAAATTTTGATGATAATTTTAATAAAGGAAATATGTAATTGAAGGTGAAAGAAAAAGTGACATTGAATTGGATGAAGTCACATTGAACAACCAAGAAAGGACTAAAAAGACTACATAGGCATGGGTAAGCATGCATAAGATCTAAGAGGAGTCCCTGGTGCATGTAGTTATAGGGAAAGTGTTCTTGTCATAACGTGCAAGGGAGTTGAGGTACAAGGAAATACCTCAATGAGCTATTTGAGACACTTAAAAGACATCAAGTATGGTATATAAGAAAGAGACACTCACCATATTCAATATGGGATGTATTGAAAATGAAACTCTATTAAAATTTATCAAAATAGTGTCACATCACCCTCTTTTCACATAACCCACCATGTACACAACTCACTAATTGTCTCTACCACACCAGGCCACCAAACTACCACTACCAACACAATAAAGAACCATTGTCCCCCTATAGATCATGGGATTGATCTGTCACGACCCGTCCTCGGGGCCCATGCCGTGACTACCCCAAGCCCGCCTTCCATAGGCCAGGGGCTGGAGACTAGCACCAAAGGCGTAAATCCCGATAACTGGGAAGACATTGCCTTTATAAAAGTAAACAAAACACCAAAGAGTACAAGCGGAAGCAAAACACTAAGTACAAAAGAAAGTGCTGAAAAGTAAATGGGCCAGAATACAAATCCGACTGAAAGTGCAGCTACAACTAAACAAAAGTACAACAGAAAAAGTCAAACAGCTGGAAGAAGGAAGCAGCTCCCGGGTCATCCTCCTCGGATCCTACCTGAAGGGTAGGTACTGATAGCGCAGCTCCTGGATCGCCCGCCACAGATCCTACCTGAAGGGTAGGTACAGATAGCCTCCTCAACGCTCTTGCCCGTCAACCTTCTCCATGTGTCGTATTGCCGTGAAGTCGTCTTCTAGATACTGAATCGTTGTGTAGTCCACCTTCGGGTACTGACTCGTCATGTAGTCCACCTCCGGGGTACCATCCAGTCCTCGAACACTCGGCCTCTGTCAGCACTGCCCGTCGTCTGCAACCAACAGAATGAGGTGCGGGCATAGCCCGTGCCGGGGTGAGTATAACAATACTCAGTAGGGACCCCAAGACCCTCAAGGTCTCACTAAAACCAGAAAGGATAACCACAGAGAAGATCTCAACAGATAACCTCTACTTAGGTATATGCCCATACATATACCCAAGTTATCAAGTAACCCATCTCAATCATGAGGTTACAAAAAGATTATGAAATCAACGGATAACCACTACCCAATTATATGCCCATACATATACCTAATTTATCAAGTGACCCATCTCAATCATGAGGTAAACACAAAGGACAAAAGTCTCAGCTCAAACCAGGATTTTTATTATCAAAACCGTAACTGCTGAAGAGCTCCGTCTCTGGAGTGTACAGTGGTCCTGTCACGACTCCGAGGTACTGCTCACTAACCTAAGACTGCTGAGGTACTCCTCCTGTCGAGTACCGCGGGTCAGCCACCCAAACACAGTAGTGCTTCCCACCGGGGTATGTCACCCAAACACAGTAGTGCACACCCCCTAGTAGCCTGCTGAGGTACTCTCTGGATGAGTACCGCGGGTCTGCACTGTCACACAGGTAGTGCTCCGTCCGCCATGGGTCTGCACCTCACAAAGTAGTGCTCCGTCCACTGGGCTAGTCGACTCACTCCAAGTCAAGTCGGTCAAGCAGTCGTCAGGTCTCAGTCAGCTACACGGTCTCCGTACTCCGCACGCTCGTCTCCGAGAGGGTCCGCTCCACGAGCTACAGGTCAACACTCCAAGTATCTCAAAGTCCCACAAAGAAGTATCTCAAAGGACCATCTCGTCATAGGGGTCTCAACGCAACAGACGGTGCGTCAATCGGACGCCCGGTCTGTGAGTTATTGGCTTTTTCGTTTCAGGGCCCGGTTGGTTTCGTGAGCAAACCAACCCGACCACACTCCGACGACATCCAAACCTCGAGCGGAGTAAGCCAAAAGATCTGTCTCACTAAGAGGAATCCAACAAAGTTGACGGTACATCAATCGGACGTCCGGAGCTCAAGTTACGAGCATTTCCGCTCCAAGGGACCGGTTGGTTTCGTATCTGAACCAACCTGGCTGAAACCAAAGTATTCCGAAACCTTGAGTGCGATATGTCGAAATGACCGTCTCGTTCCAAGGATTTATACGCAACTGACGGTGTGTCAATCGGAGGTCCGTAGCCCAAGATATGGGCGTTTGAACCAACTCAGTCTGAAAATAGGGGGTCTGGGCCCGACCCGACCCGACCCAGTACCCCCCCTGGGTTGGCCGAACCAGGTCGACCCGGACCGGGCGGTGACCAGGCCCGACGACCCGGCCCAGCCCGGTGCAGCGGCATGGCCAGCGCGGCGGCACGGTGGCGCGGCCGGCACGGCCAGTGCGTGCGGCCATCGCGGCCTTTGTGCCGCGCATGCTAAGGGAGGGGTGATGCCCCTCCTTTATGAAAACAGCGACCCCTTTAATTGGGGCCGCTTGAAATCCAGCTGGGGGAATTAATTTCCCCTGGCTCCCCTTTGTCCAGTCAGCCCGACCTGGCCGGCCGGTTTCTGCTCAACGGGACTGGCGATGGCCGGTCCCCTTCCAGCTCCGTCGCCGGCGGCCCGGTACCGGCTGCCGGTCACCCTGCTCCGCCGCGGCCCGGAACCGGCCGCGGCCCTTGTCGTCCGGCGCGGTGCGACGACACCGCGCCCCTCCGCCGCGACCCCGCTCCGGCCGCGACGTATTTGGTTTTCTTCGACGCGGCGCGACGGCGTCGCGTTCTTAAACTTCTTTCCACGGCGCGGCGCGACGGCGCGACGCGTTTCCTTTCACTCAATTCCGTGTGGTGCAACGACACCACACCTTCCCGAACCAATCCACAAGGAATAAATCATAAAAAAATTAAGGAGGAGGGTCGGATGTGTTTGTGCGGTCCGACCCCCTCGCGTTATTTGATAACAAGCGGTTAAATCCACGAAGATCAACAAGTTGGTATTCACGAACAAATAAATAAATAAAACCCCTACCTCGGTTCTGGAACGGTGCACATTAACGAGCCGCATAAGACAAGCATCGCGAAAGTTGGGCGTCGTGGAAAACGAACGTCGATTCCGTTGTCGTCGAGGTGCGTTAGAAGAGGAAATGTCGTTGGAAGAAGACATCGCGTTCTTCGGTAGAGATGTTCTTCGTGAATAATGGTGTTCTTCGTCGGAGGTGTTCTTCGTTGAAGAACGATGTTCTTCACTTTCTTCATCGATGTTGAAGAAGAAGAAGACTTCAAACTTAGACCTTTCTCTCCCAAGTCTCCACCACAAAAACAACTAACCCCAAAATAAAATAATCCACCCACTTATTTTATTAACCCAACATAGGTTTTGAATTTCAAGATTTTGAAAATTCAAAACCCACATTTAACTCACTTAAGTTATTAACATAAGATGTTATAAAATTAATGAGGTGATAAGTTAACAAAACTTAAATGGGGGGTTTAGAGGGGTTAGGAAAGTGAGGTGTTGGGATCGTGTGGGTCCCACCCTACTTTATCCTATCAAGGTTGGTTATCACAAGTGGGTCCCACCCCCGACATCCTTACCTAGGATAAAACTACCAAGTGGGAAAAATAAAAATTGTTAATTTTTATTTCCAACTGCCACAAAAATTAATAACTTCCCTCGTGTAAACGCAACTCTGAAACAGGAGTTCCTAAGCAATTACTGGCGCTGCGGTTCCATCGGTGCCCTCGGAATTTGATTCCGAGCACCGGTTCAAAAGTTAGAAATTCCCGCTCGTTCGTTCATTGAACGTACCCGAGATAAACTTCGGATAGAAATTCCGAGCACACCGGGCCTTGGAATCAGGCGCCGTCAAAAACTGTGTTCTTGTAAAATCCCAAAGAAAATTTAGAAAAACTTTACCTTGAATTTTACGGGTCTTTACATTACTCCCACCTCAAGGATTTATGTCCTCGTAAAGATTTAACACAAAATAGGGTTACAAAAGCGGTACAGAGCACGCATCTGAGCCTTCCGCTCCCATGTGCTCACCCGGAGGTTCCCGTACTGCCAGAGAAAGTGCACCCGAGGAATCAATCGTCCTCGTAGGATCCGCTCCTGTCGATCCTTGATCCCCACTAGAACCTCCATGGAATTAACCCCATTTCCATTGTCCTGCTCCTCATGGTCGATGATATGCGAATGGTCGAGCATGTATCTCCTCAGTTGAGATACCTAGAAAACGTCGTGAACCTAGTGCAACTGAGGTGGATGGGTCAAGAGGAAAACCACCGCGCCTACCCAGCTGAGGACCTAGAAAGGTCCGTTGAACCTCGGAGATAACTTTCCACCTTGGCCACATCTCCGTAAACTTCATCGAGGTGAGACCCGTATAAGGACGTGATCATCATCATCGAACTCTAGTGGTCTCCAATTCCTATTAGAACTGGAACTCAAAATGACTGCTGCCACGAGGGTAATGTTGACCGACTCAAGAGTGATCGGTCGCACCCTCCTGTGAAAGAGTTTATCCTATGCTGCCTGGGGTTTCCTTTTCACCGACCAAGGAAAACCCATCCTGACGTTTGCCTAAAACCGTCAATTTGAGTATGAACAGTTATTTCCCATTCCATACTCAAACAAACGTCATAAGGCCTCGACGCTGCCACCAAGAGATTCCAACCGGAACTCTCACCTCGAGGGTCTGACCACACCGTCGGTGTAAGTGTGATTATCGAGTCTCCTCCCAAGGTATCTCCAGACGTGAGGGTCAAGTCCACGGCTTACCAGAAACTCTAGGTTTGGAACAAGATTAGTGAAAGAAAGGAATGATTCATATCGACGTCCATTACTACAGCATCTAGTAGTGGACACAGACTGTCCCTTGAATCATTTCTAGAGCCATTGGGTCACACTCCTTGACCGCATGCAGCTGCACTCTTCCTCCGCCCTCCAGCTTCCTGAGCCTGGCGAGGATAACTAAGGCGGGTGGTTGTAGCATGTTAAAATGTACACCACCTCATGCTGCTCTCCTAGCTCCGCCTCCACGTCTGCTGCTTTTTAGACTCATCTCTCCTTTAAGATTCCTCTTATGGAAACATTTAACATGCCCGAGTCTCCAAGACTGGTGCCAGTTTCCCGTTTCTTACTGCACTGTGCAGTCTTCATCCGCTCCTGGATGATCTGAAGGAGCTGCTAAAATTTCTCCTTTGCCAAAAAGAGAGACTCGGTCTCATCCCCTAGATGAACCATGCCCATTGCCTAATACAGTCAATCCTGACATGAATGTTGTATTCATGCCATGGATGACGTCGTAAGGCCTCGATGTAACTACTAAGAGATCCAACTGTCACTCTCACCTCTAAGGGTCGAGTCACACTGTCGGCATCAGTGTGAGGTCACTCGGTCTCCTCCAGTAGAAATCTCGAAAGTGAGGGTCAAGTCAACAGTTTTAACCGGGACCACTCAGTATCAACCAAACAAAATGACAGGAAAGCAAAAAAAGATACCAAAGGTGTAAATCTCAATAACTGGGAAGGCATTGCCTTTATAAAAGTAAACAAAACACCACAAAGTACAAGAGGAAGAAAAACACTAAGTACAAAAGAAAGTGCTGAAAAGTAAATGGGCCAGAATACAAACCCAACTGAAAGTGCAGCTACAACTAAATAAAAGTACAACAGAAAAAGTCAAATAGCTGGAAGAAGGAAACAACTCCTGGTTCTTCCTCCTTGGATCCTACCTGAAGGGTAGGTATAGATAGCGCAGCTCCTGGATCGCCCGCCACGGATCCTACCTAAAGGGTAGGTACAGATAGCCTCCTCAACGCTCTCACCCATCAACCTTCTCCGTGTTTCTTCTCGTCGTGAATTCCTCATACAGATACTAACTCGTCGTGTAGTCCACCTCCAGGTACTGACTCGTCGTGTAGTCCACCTCCGGGTACCATCCAGTCCTCGAACACTCAGCCTCTGTCAGCACTGCCCATCGTCTGCAACCAACACAATGAGGTGCGGGCATAGCCCGTGCAGGGGTGAGTATAATGATACTCAGTAGGGACCCCGAGACCCTCAAGGTCTCACTAAAACCAACAAGGATAACCAAAAAGAAGATCTCAACAGATAACCTCTACTTAGGTATATGCCCATAAATATACCCAAATTATCAAGTAACCCATCTCAATCATGAGGTAACACAAAGATTATTAAATCAACAGATAACCACTACCTAGGTATATGCCCATACATATACCTAAGTTATCAAGTGACCCATCTCAATCATGAGATAAACACAAAGGTCAAAAGTCTCAGCTCAAACTAGGATTTTTATTATCGAAACCGTAACTGCTGAAGAGCTTCGTCTCTGGAGTGTACAGTGGTCCTGTCACGACTCTGAGGTACTTCTCACTAACCTAATACTGCTGAGGTACTCCTCCTGTCGAGTACCGCGGGTCATCCACCCAAACACAGTAGTGCTTCCCGCTGGGGTATGTCACCCAAACACAGTAGTGCACACCCCCTAGTAGCCTGCTGAGGTACTCTCCGGACGAGTACTGCGGGTCTGCACTGTCACACAGGTAGTGCTCCGTCCGCCATGGGTCTGCACCTCACAAAGTAGTGCTCCGTCCACTGGGCTAGTCGAGTCACTCCAAGTCGAGTCGGTCAAGCAGTCGTCTGGTCTCAGTCGGCTACACGGTCTCCGTACTCCGCACGCTCGTCTCCAGGAGGATCCGCTCCACAAGCTACAGGTCGATACTCCATGTATCTCAAAGTCCCATGAAGAAGTATCTCAAAGGACCGCCTCATCATAGGGGTCTCAACGCAACAGACGGCGCGTCAATCGGACGCCCGGTCTGTGAGTTATTGGCTTTTTCGTTCCAGGGGCCCGGTTGGTTTCATGAGCGAACCAACCCAACCGCACTCCGACGACATCCAAACCTCGAGTGGATTAAGCCAAAAGCTCCGTCTCACTAAGAGGAATCCAACAAAGTCGACGGAATGTCAATCGGACGTCCGGAGCTCAAGTTACGAGCGTTTCCGCTCCGAGGGCCCGGTTGGTTTCGTATCTGAACCAACCTGGATGAACCCAAAGTATTCCGAAACCTTGAGTGCAATATACCGAAACGACCGTCTCGTTACAAGGATTGATACACAACTAACAGTGCGTTGATTGGAGGTACTTATCCTAAGATATGGGCATCTGAACCAACTCAGTCCGAAAATAGGGGGTCTGGGCCCGGCCCGGCCCGACCCAGTACCCCCCTGGGTCGGCCGAACTGGGTCGACCCGGACCGGGCAGCGACCCGGCCCGACGACCAGGACCGGCCTGGCCGGCGGCGCGGCGGCGCGGCCGGCGCGGCGGCGCGACTCCCCCTTGTCCGGCTGGCCCGACCTGGCCGTCCGGTTTCTGCTCAACGGGACCGGCGATGGCCGGTCCCCTTCCAGCTCCGTCGCCGACGGCCCGGTACCGGCCGCCGGTCACCCTGCTCCGCCGCGGCCCAGAATCGTCCGCGGCCCTTGTCGTCCGGCGTGGTGCGATGACACCGCGCCCCTCCGCTGCGGCCCCGCTCTGGCTGCAGTGTCTTTGGTTTTCTTCGACGCGGTGCGACGACGTCACATTCTTAAACTTCTTTCCACGGTGTGGCGCGATGGCGCCACGCGTTTCCTTTTGCTCGATTCAATGTGGTGCGACGACACCACACCTTCTCGAACCAATCCACAAGGAATCAATCATAAAAACATTAAGGAGGAGGGTCAGTCGTGTTTGTGCGGTCCGACCCCCTCGCGTTATTTGATAACAAGCGGTTAAATCCATGAAGATCAACAAGTTGGTATTCACGAACAAATAAATAAATAAAACCCCTACCTCGGTTCAGGAACGGTGCACATTAACGAGCCGCGAAAGACGAGCGTCGCGGAAGTCAGGAGTCGTGGCAAACGAACGTTGATTTTGTTGTCGTCGAGGTGCGTTCGAAGAGGAAACGTCGTTGGAAGAAGAAGTCGCATTCTTCGGCGGAGATATTCTTCGTTGAAGAATGGTGTTCTTCGTTGGAGGTGTTCTTCGTTGAAGAACGGTGTTCTTCACGTTCTTCGTCGTTTTTTAAGAAGAAGAAGAATTCAAACTTAGCCCTTTCTCTCCCAAGTCTCCACCACAAGAAAAACTAACCCCAAAATAAAATAATCCACCCACTTATTTTATTAACCCAACATAGGTTTTGAATTTCAAGAGTTTGAAAATTCAAAACCCACATTTAACTCACTTAAGTTATTAACATAAGATGTTATAAAATTAATGAGGTGATAAGTTAACAAAACTTAAATGGGGGGTTTAGAGGGGTTAAGAAAGTGAGGGGTTGGGCTCGTGTGGGTCCCACCCTACTTTATCCTCTCATGGTTGGTTATCACAAGTGGGTCCCACCCCCAAAATCCTTACTTAGGATAAAACTACCAAGTGGGAAAAATAAAAATTGTTAATTTTTATTTTCAACTACCACAAAAATTAATAGCTCCCCTCGTGTAAACGGAACTCCGAAACAGGAGTTCCTAAGCAATTACCAGCGCTGCGGTTCCATCGGTATCCTCGGAATTCGATTTCGAGCACCGGTTCAAAAGTTATAAATTCCCGCTCGTTCGTTCACTGAACGTACCCGAGATAAACTTCGGATAGAAATTTCGGGCACACCGGGCCTCGGAATCAGGCGCTGTCAAAAACTGCGTTCTTGTAAAATCCAAAAGAAAATTTAGAAAAAATTTCCTTTGAATTTTACACGTCTTTACATGATCTATCAAACCAATGGAAGACCAATAAATTCCATGGAACACCACTAAATATCTAGGAGACCCCTGGTAATGATGAATAATCCATTCATGATGATGGGAACTTGGTATGGCCACTATGAAGGTCAAATAATGAAAATGTCTGAAATTGTGATCCCATCACCCATGGTGTGCCTCCCCATGTAAAAAATGATTTTTTAAAGGATGAAACAATGACCAAAATAGAATTATAGCAGTGTTCTCTTCCACAGTTGAGAAGAAATAACTTTTTATTTTCCAAAAAACTATGTTATGAGTTGTGGTTGATGTAAATAATAAAAGGTTATTGGAGGATGAATTGTACCATTCTACACTGAAGAGATTTATGTTGTGGTTGAAAGGTGAACTTAGAATTTAAAACAACTAATTCTATAACATGTTAATACACATAGTGGAATACTTGAAACCTAAAATGAGAAGGACGTAATTATGGTGATGAGTGTAGAACCTTATGCATGTAAAGAAAAGTATGAAACACTTGAGGATACATCATAGAAGGAGAGGTCATGATGGATACTGGTTTGATATGGTGGTACTCATGGCTTCATGCAAAAATGAGTAGATAAGATGATACTACATGAAGAAAGCTATAAAAATAGCTAAGGGAAAATCACAAGAGCATGATGATGTTACAAGTAGAATTTTAATTATTCAAAATTTTAATATTCCAGAGGTAATTGAAGAGGGATGACCGTGGATCATCCAACTTAGCAATAATGAATTTAAATAGTAAATTTTGAAGATTATAAGGATAATTATGAGGGTTTCCTTGCCTAAAAATTAAAATGATTGACCCCTAAACTGAATCAATATCTCGAAGGTCCCTGATTCTCACAGTGTTCAAATACCTATTACTATTCAAGGAATTTTTTCAGCGCATCTATTTCTTAGGTTATTTCTATTTTTAATCCCCTTCATGAATAAATTTAGGGAGTAGTCTTCCTTGGTCCAAGAAATGTGATAATTTTGGATCTTGATTGTGGTTATTATTTTCTATATTTGTCCATGCTGAGTTATGTATTTCATATTAAACTTCTATAAATTTTGTCTCCTTTTATCATGACCATTTATGAATAAATTAGAAAATTAATTTTTTTATGAACAAATTGTTATCCTAATATATACATGATCATTTTATGAATCATAAATACTATGATTGAACATGGTATTGGATTACATAAATCATTGATATCCCAAAGTAGTTGACCATATCAAAAGGGTAATTGATGATTTAGGGAGAGAGAACCAAGAACAAGAGCTTTCTTAGATTCAAATCTAGTGACAATACAAATAAATTAGTTATCACTTCACCCACTAACACATGAACCTAGAATTAAAAAATATTGGTATGTTCCCTAAATCATTAGTTTAAACACTTCAACTTTTATTCTCATTTTTTCACATTAATTTTCCTAAATTTTATCAAACATTATCATGGGTTCGACACTCGAACATACCCTTTACTATATTTCTTTAGTTAGTAATCGATTGTTTGAGTTTTTTTTACAAATTTATAAATTTTATAAACACCATAGGAACTAACAACTCCCTTATGATACAATAATGATAATCTCCTTAAATGAGTTATGAGAATGATATCACAAGGTTGGTTGTTTATAGAGAGTATTTATGACCATGGTTAAATCCCCTTTATTTTCTTAAATGAGTTATCCCATGTAGACTTATAGTGGAATAAAAAAATGTTCTTTGTAATGGAAAATCATATGGTGTAATCATTCCATCATAAGTGGATTAAGATAATCTTTAAAGGAGGAGAAGAGTTTTTCTTGTTGGGATGAGAAATATATTTATGATGTGAGTAAATCCCCATTGCACCTTTTCATTTATTGTCAATAAGGGGGATAAAAATAAACCCACATATTGGCATAAGTGTTTATATGTATTGAGAACAAAAATAGAGACGAATATTTTTATGCTATAAGTGTTTGGTTGAATTTTTTTTCAATATACAAATATGTGTTTGGTATAAGAAGTGGTGATGGTTTGAGGATGTATCTTAGAAGTTATTGTGTGGATATATTCAATACACTTGGCATAAATAATAATGTGACGATTATGGAACCTTTATTCAAAGAAACTAAATTCAATTATTGGTGAGTGATAAAACATTATCTACAATATTTGATGTAATATGTAAGGCCTCATGATTGAATAAAAATTAATGAGGTGTTTGATAAGTGTTTGAGTAAGCACTAAATGATTTTGAGTAAAAATCGATACCTAAATAGAGGTAAATTTTGAATTACATTACCTATGTAAAGGTAAATCCATATGCATGAAGGCTGCATAAAGATACATTGATATTTCCACTACCTAAATAAAGTTATTCTAGTATAACATTTAAAGGAAAATAAGAAATTAAAATACATATATAAAGGTATGATTTTCATTTCACGAGTTACATAAAGTTAATCCAAACATTCCACTACCTATTTAAACGTATTCTATAAATAGAACTACCTATGTAAAGGTGAACTAGTTTAACACCCCAAACATGCACTACTTGAATTCAGTATGAATAAACTTATTATTTACGTACCAATTTTTAAATCAACTAGAGTGACCCAAATTTAACAATCAGTAATTACAATTTCACTAAAACATATTGAGTCACTTACATTCGAAGGACCTTTTAGGTTTAATTTTTTTGAAAATTAGGAAAATTTGTTTACAAACAAATCCCATATATCTATCATAAAATATACATTTTACCACTATATAAGAAAATGAATAATCCATCATAAGTCTTAAATATCATCCAAACAAATATCCACACATGCTACTCTTTTGGATATATAATGTTTAATAATTTTCTTCATGACCTAGGGAAATGGAAATATAGGATGGGTTGAGTTAAAATGCACAGTAAGGGTAAAAATAAGCCCTGAAAATAAATGATCAGAAGCGAGCATAACATGGTTATAAAAAATATAGATGGAATATATAATCAAAATAATGTTTTAATAAAAATAAACTATGCACATAACATATCCATAGATGAAATATCAATAAATAAATGTATTGATAAAAATAACGGGTTCCTCAGTGATGAGATTCATAATGTTAGACAGATAATTCCATTACCTAAGCTAAGAAATCATGATCTTAGACATAATGATCTTACTATCAAGGCCTTGTGTCTAGGAAATATTTTTTTCTAGGAAGACATACACCAAAATACACAAGATATTTAGTCTCATGAGACCTATTAATGTATCGAAGGGATATTTCTATCCCTACATGTTTCTAATTAATTCCAATTAATTCATCATATGAATTAATGGAAAAGTTAATCTTGTCACAAAGAAAGATGGAGTGAAATCTAACCGGACACCCGAACTAGTTCACGGAATGGCCCAAAGGGAATTTCCGATCACTACTGACCGGAAACTAGTTCCTGGGTATCAAAATTATTCCTTGGAAATGATTTCACCCATTTAGATAAGGTATTTTTTTTAATATTGATGATTACAACTTTGAAAAAAAACAAAAAAAACTACAAGAAAAGGAATCCACAAAACTACCCAAAAAACTCTATGAAAAATGAGGGGAATCCCCTTAAATCCTCCACCACAAACACCTACAACAAGTGTAACCCTAGACATTTGATCCACCACCATCACCATGACATATATTTCTTTTACCTGGGTCATACATAACCAAGTATACATACACCCAAAGTTGTGTGTAGGGTGTGAGCCAAAGCCCAATATGATGCCACCCAAAAGAAAAGGTTCCAATATATAACATTAGAATACAAATCAACATGCACATTTATATAAAATCCTTTGAATCATTTTTAGGAAAGCATTTTAAGAACAACCATTTTTAAGAAAACACAACCAAGTGAAACTAATTTCTCAACAAGTTTGCTTTAAAATTAAGTACACACATGGTACACCATATGCTGATGGATGGAACTACATCACATAAACATCATGTCATAAGAGATCACCACGAGTAAATCCATATAGGCATCTAGAACAAGTGAGACACTAGAAACTTTATACCTCGGTGAAACATGGTATAGTAACAACAACTACAACTTTCCCACAAACGGGCCACTAGGAGGGAACATCCCATGGTCCTAGTGGTCAATGATCATTATCATAGTTTAGTTAGTTTTGATATTTTTCAATCATGCTAAGTGAACCTGGGCCTTTCCACTTTCGAGTCAACCAGCATCAATCTAGTAGAAGAATCTGAGATTTAAACTTTCGAATCAATAGCGTACTAGTTCTAGTTTTCTCACATAGATACCTAGGATTCCCTTTGTTCTCAATTTCATATTCACATGCCACTTTCAAAACATAATAAAAATGTCCTAGGCACACAAGGAAATCACCACTTTCACATGACCAAAACCATTCCCCATTTCCAAACATACACAAAAACCGTTTGGAAATACATTTCACACCACTTTCAAAATTTATTAAACCCATTTAAAAACATAATAAGAAGAGAGTATTTTAAATCCATCCATTTGTAAGGTCAAATCCCCTTTCAAACCCACGCATGAACCCAAATCATCTTTAAAATATGTTTCTCATCCTTTACACAATTCACAATTCACGTTTAAAGGTGAATAATAAAATCCAACATGCCAAAATTATCTATTTTTCTTTGAAAACCTACTTTCAACATATTCTCACCTCAAGTGCCTTTGAAAACACACTTCACACCCTTCAAAAATCCATAAAAACACTTACAAGAAGAAAAAAAAGAACATACAAATAATAATCATTTTCCTTTAAAAATACAATTTTCATCATATATTTAGGTCAAAGACTACCGAAAGTATATTTCACACAGAACAATTAAAACCATGAACACATTTATAAAACCAAACAATCATATAAAAATCATCTAAAAAAGATAGAGCATGAAACCGCCTACCTCAATCTTCGAAACTTCCATAAAATGATGTGAAACCCCAATCACACCACCACAAGACCCTAATAAAGAAATAGGTAATAATAAACATAAATATCTTACCCAAAATCACAATATCAAACCCCCTCTAGGTCAAATACATATTAGAAAACAAAACCCAAAAGAAGGTAGAAGATAAACCCTAGAAACGAAGGAGAAACCAAGAGATAAATCACTTACTTGGTGTTTCTTTGAAAAATACACACCAAATCCACTAGAAGAAGGGAGTCCAATGGAGACAAGAGGGGGATGGGAAGGTTCCTCCGGAAAAATGAATTGAATGGGGGTGAGAAAGGGTATATTTGAGGATAAATCCTAAGAGGAAACAAAGACAATTTTTAAATGTTTAATGACCTGAATAAGCCACATTTTTTTCCCACATGGTTTACCAAAATATAAAGTAACCATGTGCCACTCATGAACCAATAGGAACAATATGAACAGTTAGCCCACACGGTTTAAAAATTATGCATTAACCGTGTGGTTATCCACTATCAAAAAATTCCAAATGGCCGCACGATTACTTGGGAAAGGGAGCACTATTTTCTAAACCATATGCCAACCGTGCACCACATGATTTTAACACAAAAACACCAATTTTGATCTAAATACACAAAGGAAACCCAAGGGTAACATTATAGAACAAAATAAATAGAAGAATGCCTCAACAAATTTTAAGCTTCACACCCAGTACTTGAGAGAAAAACCAAAACCCAAAAATGAACTGAAACTAAGGATGAGGACCAAAAAACCATTGTGTGACAATTCTCCCCACCATAATGTTTTCCACCAATAGAAATCCACAACAAGGATTGATCCAAAACAAAAACCAATACCCCTTCAAAGATCAAAGAGATTTCCAAAAAACATCAAAAGAGAGGAGAAAGAATACCATGAATGGAAACAAAGATTCACAATATTTAACATGGGAGGAAAGAATAGGCTCTCCAAAATATGCCTTCGACCACTAGATATACACAAAATAACTATTTGATTGGAAAAAAGAAAAGGAATTCTCACAATTACATATTTCAACCCCTCAAGCCAAGGATATATCAACCACCTCTAAACGAAACTCTAACTTTTTCCTGAAGTAAAATAAAGAACCCAAAACCATTTCTTGAAAAAAATGGAAAGACTCAAGCCAAAATTTATACAATATTTCTTCAAAAAAGACTGCTGGGCATGCTCCAAAATCCCCACTCTCACTTGGAAGGAAATATTAGATCTAAAATCTCAAAATAAAACTTATTAACACTAAGATATACCAGATACTAAACTAGATTATCAACATGGGGAGACCTGAATGGAATCCCCATTACAGGATGTAGAATTGCACTAATTTACTCCATAAGAAATCTTAATGAGACCCTCATAGGGTCTCCCCCCATGCGAACTAACCAACTAACACTGACCAATACTAGATGGAACCAAAAAAATATCCAGAGTGGGTCTTCCCACCATTTAAAATAATTACCAGATTAAGACAACTGGAACATACCAATCT
Organism: Viscum album; assembly: GCA_963277665.1. Lineage (NCBI taxonomy): Eukaryota > Viridiplantae > Streptophyta > Magnoliopsida > Santalales > Viscaceae > Viscum > Viscum album. Next base: position 715,250,393 of record OY728137.1, on the reverse strand, counting down.
GAGAAAATCTAGCCAAGATCAAACCCCCACTATAAGGGTTCAGAAAAAAGAAACTCCAAACCAAGAAGAAATCACCTCACAAATCACTATCCGCATGGGACATGACCATCCCTAGTTGAGCGCAGAAAAAAAAAACCCAAAACCGATTCAAAAGTATGACCACACAAGGAAAAAAATGAATATTAACATACAAAATGGCACAAACAATGTAATAATATGTAGATAAAACAACCAAGTACAGAAAAAAGGAAAATATTAGTAAGGACCATAAACTTCCCACACCCAAATGGTGGAGACCAATTCTGCATCAAGGATCCCCACACCCTCGGTGGTTTCCTGACTGTGTTCAAGCTTCACTCTAGGGCCTATGGATGGAGGCCTAATATTTGAAGAATCTCTTTCCTTGTATTTAAGAACTAAAGATCCCCAGTCAGAACTTCTTCTTTCGGTTCCATAAGCAACCACACAAAAATCCAGGAAAAACCGAGAGAACACAACACACCATGGAACTCACTTCAACTCTAAAAGGAACTTCTATGAGATGGGGATTCATGGGACACATACACATAATCCTATTTCATCCGAACAAGAAACATCGAGAATAAATAATATATAGGAGACAACTCCATTTAGAATGGAGAAATTTGGGATTTTCAAAATAAAAATATGCTTCCATCAAAACAGAAGTTGTCAAATTAGTCACAATACAACTCTTATATCTCGATCCAAAAAGGTAACACCACGAAATCCCACCAGACACAAATATTAAAACAAAAAAACACACATAGGAAGGGAATTGAAATTAATCCCCAACAATATACTAATCCTAAAAATTAGAAATAGTGTTTTTAAAAAAGGCATACCTAGCTCCATGACACTTCTTGAGAACATCCAAATAGAGCTGTTGCAAGGGACCTAGGAGTGCACATGCATGGAAGGTCTTCAGAGTATTCAGACATTATTTCTTCTTATGAATATATTTTCCACACTAATAGAACATATAATTTTATTCCTGAATGAAGTAGATGAAAGATCCAAATGCCTTTATTATAATGTGGTCAACACCAATAACTTCATGACACTTTCCAATATTGTAATTTTTCTTTCACCATTTCTAGAAGGTACCTTCAAGCATAGTGGAAACAAAATTCTCCTTTAATGACTCGGGAAACTCAAGGAAACTAAAGTTTCTCTCCACTTTCAAAGCTCAAGATGAATGTATATGGGTTGATCAACTAGAGGGTCTGCCAATGGTGAACTGCCCATATCATCACATTGAACATCCATTGAATCTTTGAGGGGGGAATACACTAGATAATCAATGAAACCAGGAACCCAACCAAACTAATCTATAATCCAAAACATACCACACACAAACAATGAATACATGAAAAGAACCAACTTAAAGTCTTCCCAAAACACCTTTAAAAATAAACCACTAACCATTATTTCCAAACCAATTCGTCGATAAGAACACAAACTTGGAACTCCATTCAAACTAAATGGATCTCTCAAACTCAAAAATCCTATCAAGAAACATTATAAAATCACAAGAAGAAACACCAAAAAAATAATGGTTATCAAAACATCACATCTTCTCTTAAAAGGAATTTTGAAAATAAAACAGGTTGGGTGGGTTACATACTCACAAATGGTATCCCATGAAGCCTCTCACATGCATATTCTTGGGAAAAAATGGTCACCCATCACCTCATGTCATTCTGGGAACACATTAACTCATGCCATTGACCACAAAAATTTCCAATCATATTCATGAATGTTTTCAGTCAGGGAAATACCAAAGGTCAAAACAAAACTTTTCCACTTTCCAAAACAAAACATTTAACCCATGTCTTAAACTTCTCAATTTACTTACCATTTAAAAATCTAAAAAACTTTTCAGAAACTCACTCACCACCGATTTAAAAATCACATTCAAATACCCCGCATCAATTCATTTCATATTTTATCAAAATAAAATCCCATGGATTTCATTCAAAAATCCAATTTATCTCATTTCAAAACATTTTCAGCAACACAAAAAATCTCATTTAAAACAGATTTCCAAAACCCACTTTGGAACAGTTCATATTTCCTAGACAACCAATTTTGTTAAACCAAAAGATTTGATTATAAGAATACAATTTCAATAATATCATCCCCATTTACTCAAAAATTATTTTATAAATTTCCACTTCTCTAAATATTTCTTCAAAACGATCTCAAAAACTCATTTTCCATCTTTCCAAAACCAAAACATTTCCACTTTAAATCTAATTTTTATAAATAAGGAACAAGAAAAATCACAAAGGAAATCTAGTTCTTATGGGTGACTTAGATATATAGTTTTTGGAAATACACCAATCACACCATCATCACCAAGAGTATTCTAGGACCATGTCCCCAACTCCACATGACTTTCCAGGCCCTTCGACCTCATAAAGACCACTAATCCAACCCTCACTTCATTTAAAAAATATCAAAAAAACCAAAAGAACCAAATAAATCTAATAAAACTTGAATTACCATGGAGAATCGAGTCCCATCATGAGACGTGCTATCCAGGCACCCCACTCGCAATCAAAACCTCAATCCCTGATAATCCTAGATCTAGTATACCTAGACTCTTTCTTGAATAACGTGACCCAAAAAGTGTGTGACCAGCTATGATACCATTTTTCATGAACCAAGATGAAGTTATATCTTACCCAAAACCTAACTTGGTTCGTGGTATGGCCCGAATGGCGATCCCTATCACCACAGGCTGGAAACTAGTTCCTTGGTATCAACATCATGACTTGGTAATGATTTCACCCATTTAGATGATAATAAAAGGCCACAAAAATAGAACAAAAAACCCTGAATAATAATATAACCAAGCAAAGAACAAATTTTTTTAGATTTGTGATTAAAACTTTGAACAAAAAACCAAAACTACTAAAATAAAATGGAGATAAAAATACTTCCCAAAAACCTCTATTCAACATGAGGGGAATCACCCTCAACCAACCACCACCAAAAATAGAAAAAAGTGGAACACTAGAAATCAGATTCACCACCATCACCGCTACATATCTTGCCTTTACCTGGGTTATACATAACAATGTCTAATTACAGTAAATTTTGTATCTAGGGTCTGAGACACATCCCAATAAAATTCCACCCAAAAGAAAAGGTTTCATGCTATAAAATTATATTATAAATTAACATGCGCATTTATATAAAATCATTTGAATATTTAAATAATTTTTTAAGAAAAACCATTTTAAGAAAACACTTCCAAGGAAAACCATTTCTCAACAAGTTTTATTTAAAATGAAGTGCACACATGGTTCACCATATGCTGAAAGATGACACCACACCATATAAACATTATGTCACAAGAGAGAACCGTGGGTAAATACCTATAGGTAACTATCACAAGTGAGGCCCTAGAAACCTTGTACCTTAGTGAAATAAGGTATAAATACCTAAACCAACATCTTTACCATGCATGAGAAACTAAGAGGTAATATACCATGGGCCTAGTGGTATTTTATCATCATCATAGTTTAGTTAGTGTTGAAACCATCAATCATGCAAAGTGAATCTAAGCCTTTCCACTTCCGAGTCAACTAAAGTAAATCCACCAGAAGAATCTAGGATTTCCACTTCTAAATCACTACCATACTAGTTATAGTTTTACCACCTTGATATTTGGGATCCCATTTGTGCTCAATTTTACATTATCATGCCACATATATTAGTACCTGGACAACATAATCCAAACATCCCAAGCACACATGGAAATCACCACATTCACATGAACAAAAAAATTCCCCATTTCCAAACACACACTAAAACCATTTCGAAATAACTTTCACACCACTTTCATAATTTTTAAATCCCATTTAAAAAGATAACAAGAAGAGAATATTTTCAATCAAACCATTTACAAGGAAAAATCCTATTTCAAGCCCACACAAAACCCAACTCTTATTTAAAACATGTTTCTCATCATTTACACAATTCAAAATTCATTTTTAAAGGGGAAGAATAAAATAAAACATGCCAAAATGATTTATTTTTATTTTAAAACCCACTTTTAACACATTCTAATCTCAATTTCCTTTAAAAACAAACTTCCCACCCTTCAAATAACCATAAAAATACTTACAAGAAGCACCACAGAAAAAAAATACAAATAATAATCATTTTCTTTTGAAAATCCCATTTTAATTATATATACATGTCAGAAACTACCAAAAATATATTTTTCACCACACAATTAAAACACCAAACACATTTATGAAAACAAACAAGCATATAAAAATCATCTAAAAATTCCTGAGCATGGAACCACCATCCTCACTCTTGGAAACTTCCGTAAAATGATGAAAAACCTCAACCACACCACCATAATAACCTAAAAAGGGAAGATTTAAAAATAAAAATCACTATCCTACCCAAAAACACAAGATCAAACCCCCATCTAGGTAAACTACCTATTGGAAAATAAAACCCAAATAAATAGGAAGAGAAACCCTAGAAAAGAATGAGAAACCAAGGGAGAAATCACTTACTTGATGCTTCTTTGTTTAATCCACACCAAATACACTTGAAGGAGGGAGTCCAAAAGATTTAAGAGGAAGAGGGGGAGGTGCCTAGGGCTGGATAGCTCAAATGGGGAGAGTAAGGGAGGATTTTTGCATAAAAATCGATAGGACACAAAAGGGATTGTTGTAAATTTAAATGACCTGGACATGTCACACAATTTACCAAATCGTGCAGTAATTGTGTTCTACTCACTTCCTAATACGAACATGCCACAAGGTTATCCCACATGGTTTACGAACCGTGCATTAACTGTGCAATTATTCCGTATTCAAAAATGAAAAATAGCTGAACGCATACCTAGGAAAGGGCACACAATTTTCCAAAATGTGCACCAACCGTTCACCACCTCCTATTAACCCAAAACTCCCATTTTTATCAAAAAACATAAAGGAAGCCCAAGGGGGAAATTATTGACCAAAATAAATAGAAAAATACCTCAAAAATATAGACCTATTACACCCAGTTCCTAAGAGAAAAATGAAGACCCAAAAATGAACTGGAACCTTGGATGAAAAAAAAACTAAGTGTTACAAATCAACACATAACCAATATTCTTTAATAATCAATAAACATCCATATTGGAATAATAGGTATACATATTTTCAATATTTATTTAATCAAAAAATAGAATAACTTTCCATGTAAGAACCCCTCAAACTAACATTGTATTGAAAAATTGGTATATGTAAAAGTTAATAATATTTCCAATCAATCGACGTGATACATCTGGGTTAATTACCTTCAAATAATGTAATTAAAAATAGTCTATTCATATAGAACAACTATTGGAAGAAAAATCAAACCTATAACAAAGGATGATTTAGCAAGACAATGGCAGTGATTGATTTTTGTAAGTTTAATATCCCAAAGGAAAATAGTATGAGAGAAATTAGAATTAATATGGATTCCATATATACACTAAAAAAATGAAACAAGTGGTGAAATATGAATCATATCTCAAAGAAACAAAATTGAGATGGAAACAACCTTGTGGTAATGGTAATGTAATAATAAAAAACATGAGAGGGATACCATGAAAGTTGTATATATGAAATGAAAGATATTAAATATTCATTAAATCAATAAGACACTGAATAATCTATGTAAAATAAAATACCGTGTACAATATCAAACATGTCTCATGGAATAGAATATAGATACAAATAACAATTATGAATTTAGAAACTTTTGAATAAAAACTCTTTGATGGGTATAATTTCAAATGAAAAATTAAACATTATGAATAATGAGAGTATCATGACACAAAAATATTAAAGGTATATTTTATACACCATTCCAAATAAAATATAGTGTATAAGAAAAAATATGTCTCAAGGAGTGATAATTTGAGACAAGAAACCCTAATTACTTGAGTATAATCTAAATCAAAACCATTGAAGGAGAAAGAGATTGAAACTAAAATTAAAATACCATGAAATATAATTCGTGAAATAATATAAAAAATAGGAAATATATACACAATATAAAATTAAATTAGTGCATAATAATAAGCATGTCTCAATAAATATGAATTGAGACCAAGAAATCCCTTTCAAGTAACATAATATTTTAGGTAAGAAACATTTGACAATGTGTTTATAAGGAAGAATTATTGAACCACAAAAAATAAGGAGTAAATAAAATAAAAATTCATAATTAGGTATAATAAATAAAACTTTTAATAATGGAGTTTAAAGAGAATGTTTGTAACTTAATAGAATAAAATTAATTTAGCAAAAACCATTTCCGTGGTCCTGATTTTCTATGCGCATGCTTCTAGATTCCTAAATAATGAAATTAAATTTATTATAATTTTTTTAAGAAAATTATTCATATATAATTCATTAAACATGGATCCTTTATTATCATATACTATTTACTTATTATATAGATTTTTCTTATGTTTATAATTTTTCATGAAAACTGAATCGATGTCATCTTATTTTTGGTAATTTTAGTGATCAAGGATAATATTGTAATAGTAATTTAAATACATAATATAAAATTTTCAGAACTAGAATAAAACCATTATTTGGATAGTAAATTTTAATAATATTTGTATTTAAGTTCCTAGGGTCATCCATGATATAGTTTTATAGCATAGTTCATGTTGGTGGTTAAACCGACCCAAAAAATAAAACTTTAAAACTCGATGGGTGAGTATGGATAAGGATGTGTAAAAAATCATTATAACATAAGAATAATGATTTTTAAGTTAGTGAATCATATTTTATGTTTTTTTTATGAATGTTGAAAATCTATATGAAAAATGAAAAAATATTATTTCATAGAGGTAGTAGTACGCAAAACGCACGATCAACATTATTTAATTTTTATAAGTGGTTAGGAAGGAATAAATAATGGTTGTTCCATTAATATAATTAAAAATTAGTATATTAATGATACTAAGTTCATTATATTACTGTGGTTAGGGTAGGTGTGCAAGATAAATATTATTAATAAAATAATAAGGATTAACTAAAACTCAATTTGGGACATTAAACTTTTTCTTGAAAGTATCCTTGGAAATTAAGGGATTAGGATAATTAATTGAGACCATAGAAATATTCAATTTAGAGATATTTATAGTAGTAGAAGAATAGAAGAGTTTTAGGAATAAATTTTAAGTAATGAGTGTGTCATGAAGGGGTGTAAGACTCTTATTTTATAAGTGAATAAAATAGAACTTTTGGGAACACCAATTGTTTTTCAATAATTGAATGAAATTATTCAAGGATCAATGGTTATCAAGGTGAGAAATAATGGATTTTTAGTTGATCATCTTATTCATCAAAAACACATTTTCTTAAAAATGATTTTTATTTCTTTTTATGTAAAAATAATAAAATTTATTTATGAAACTTTTAGAAAATTTATTTTATAAAATGAAATTAATTTTAAAATCATTATTTTAAAATTATACTACATTTAATTGTTGAAAATTATCTAAATAGTTTATTTTTTTAGTGAATAGTGAAAATACATTTTTTTTTGTAAAAAATTCATTTTGGTTCAATAAATTATGAAATATAGAAGTACCATTATGTTTTAATTATGGTTTCAAGTAAAATAAGTATTATTTAGTTATATCTCATCCACATAATTTTTTTTTCAAATTTATATTATATTTTATAATAAGTTTATTTTAGGTTTAAAAAATGGGATTTTTCTGAAAAATATTTTAAAGTACATAATATTTCTCCTTTTAAATTAATTAAAACAATACCCAATGAGTAAATTTTTAAATGAAAATTTTAGATTATATATCAATAAATATTAATTTTTTTCATATAATAATATTTATTAGTCATAGTCTTAATATAAAATCATGGTTTTTTTAAAATACACTTCTTGAAAACATGCCTTTTCATCACATCTGTGGGTTTTCATTTAAATATAATTTTCTCAATTAATTGAATTTAATTAATGAAGAAAGGTAAAGTTAAAAGGTAAAATCTTTAAATACCTAAAAAATAAAAAATCTAAATGGTAGGTTGATGTATTTATAGTCCATAAATATCCTTTAAAACATTAATTATCAATCTAAATAATTGGAATTAATACAAACCAAATGTGTTTAGCTATAAATATAAAATAATCATTATTTAATCACTTAAAACCACCCTTCCTCACGTATAAATACCACTCTTCACCACCCCATTTCTCTGCACATGGATTAGCGGTCTTATAATATCTTAAAAACCCTAATCCCCCACTATTACCACTTCCAAGTGCTACTAGTATTAGAAAAATACCAATTCCATGGTCTTTAAGGGTTCCTTCAAGGAGGTGATATTCAAGAGGAAACTCTCTCAAAACACCTATATTATTTTCTTTTATTCTTATACCTTATCCTCACATCCTTAATCAATCAGGGAATAATAACTACATAATTATTTAAGTACTTTAATTTTATGTTTCTAATGTAATATCTTATATCCATACCTTTTATTACCTCCTCTTATCCAATGAAACCAAACCATTTTCCAAATTATGAATATTAATCGTCTTTATGGATAATGATTTTTCCATTTTCCATTACCACCTTCAAGGCTGGACATAAAAGTTTTATTTTGGTTAAATAAGTTTTTAATAGGTATATTACAACCTATTTAATTTTATTTAACTAATATATATATAATAAATAAAATGAAACTAGTTTGTGATGGTCGAAAAAATCGCCAAATTAAACTAAACATTTATCATTAACATTTTATCAAATGAATCATCCTCATGTACTAAATAAAAATTATATATAGGACCATTTATACTTATGAAATTTGATTAATATAATTTCAACCCACTTTTTATGTTTTATTTCCATTTTACAATAAAATTATTTATTATACACAAATGAACCAATCTTGAAACCATGAAATGAACACACCCAAAATAATGAAAATAATGAAATATTATTAATGAATGGTTGGTAATATGTTATAAAAGTTACATGTAATATTTTTAAATATTATTACTGTTCTATAATTAATTAATAACATTCTTTAAACTTTTATACTTGAGGTTAATGTATGAAAAACTAAAGGGAAGCATGAGGTAAGTGTTTCTAGTCTCACTTTTACTTCTATGAGATATATGCATTATTCAATACTTATTTATTGTGTGGAGTTTATATAATAAACTTTAATATATAATATCATGAATGTTATTATATTAATGTTATTAAATGTTTAATTTTATAATTATTACTTTTATGTGTAGTATTATTGGTCTGATTATAATGTAGTAAAGGATTTCTTAACTCAATTTCCATTCATTAGGTTAAATATATAATTTATTGATTTTTCCATGTTAAGATTAGGTGTTTCATGAAGTTTTATTATCTTATGTTTCATTTACACTTATTTTATGTGTATTTAAAGCTGATACACATAATAAATTCATTTTATTGATTATTAAGTCATTGATATGATATTTATAAGGGGATTTATTTTAAAAATTATCTTTTTAAAATTTCCCTTAAAACTATCTTTTTTTCCACACCTGTTTTTTATAAAATGGTTTCCAAACATTTTTTAATATTATATAATTATTTTTTGAAGTCATTTTCACTCATATTTTAACATTAAAAAATGGTTTGAAATGATTCTTTTTGTCACTTTCTGACTGAGGTTCTTTGTGAATTTCTAAAAAAAATATAGAAGGAATGTTTTTTAACTTATAAGGAATGACATGATTTTTCCACCATCCTGAAACCTTAATAACTTTTATGTTGGTTTACAAGATTATAATGTTATTTTTAGATAAATTTGTTTCCTTTATAATTTCATGACATTTTATAAAAACTTTTTTTCAAAAGGGAAATTATATTTTCATCAATAATTATTTTAAGTGATCATTAAAAATAATTTTCTATATAAGATAAAATTATTTGATATTAATTATGTTTTAATGGGGATATGATAAAAAGATACCATCTTTATTCTTTCTATATATGGTTTCCGTTTATGAGGAAATTATGTAATATTTATGAAACCCATTTCTTTTCCATGGGTTATGTTATGATAAAATGTTAATGAACCCCATTTCTTTTCATGGATTATGGTATGTTGAATGATTTATATTCTTATGGAACATATATGTAATGCTTTAATTATGTGATGGGTGGGACCTATTTATCCCTCCAATTAATTAGTTAATGAATTATATCTAATAAGATATATCGGACTAGAATGGGGAGTGAAACTGGTTCAGTAAGGGAATTTGTCCTCCATTATAGTCTTGGGTGTGAATCTTGACTACTACGATTGTTTTGGGAGTGAACCCATTCCACTACGATAATCTTGGAAAAGTGGCTTGAATATTAAGGAAACAATTTTCTATGCTTATGTTTATGCCACAATTCCATGTCTTATTTCAATTTTATTCTCTCATGGCTCATGTTCTTTTATGATTCATTACTTGTGAACCTATATGATTTATTATACGACTCAAGATTATGATATTTCATATGAATATTATAATTTTAAAATGTTATGTTCAAGTTATTTTACTCGTATGCTTATGTTATGATTGATATATTCCTCATTTACCCTTACTGAGCATTTGAACTCACCCTTTCTTATGTTTCCTTTTCCCCAGGTTATGAAGAAAGGTTTTAAGTATGATATATCAAAAATGGGTTTAGTGATAAAATAATTAGTGAGAGATGATATAGATGTTTTATGAACCAGTTGTTTTTTATTTCCAAGCCTCAAAATACACTAAGATCATACAATTCAGGCATGCTTTTTTATATTATGTAATGAATTATCTTTTATTTAGATGTAATATCTATACATGAAAAAATGGTTTATTATAAAGTATCTGGTTTCTTTTATTTTCAATATGTTAATATGTGTTTTGTGTAAGAAGTGGTGAAGGTTTGAGGCTATATAATGGAAGTTATCATGTGGAAAATATCAATACACTTATCAGTAATAATAAATGTGATGATAGGTGCACTATTCTTCAAGGAAATTAGAGGTAATTATTTGTGAGTGCTGGAAAATTTTCTATAGCATTTTATAGAAGATGGAAGGCCTCAATATTGGTTAAGAAAGACATGGGGTGTTTGAGATATGTTTTAGTAGGACCTGAATGATTTTGATTTAAACTTAATACCTACATAGAGGTAAATTTTTAATTAAATTAACTATGTAAAGGTAACTGTAACACCCCGAGATTTTATGAGATATATTATTTTTAATTTCTTTCATATATTCTATTGTATACTACACCAAGATTATCTTGTGCTATACACAACACCGTATTAGCTTGCAGTATATGTAACACTATTCTTAGATCGTGTTACACACAATTTCAAGTTCGTTTGATAGTATTTATTCTACGAAAAATTGAGTGTATATATATATTCAATGTATAAATAAAATATGTTTTGATTCTATTATACGCAACAACAAAAGAGTCTTTCACTACACGCAACCCAGACTTGGCTTGCATTACACGCAATCATGACCTTCCTCGATAGTGTGTGTTGTACGCAATACCAGGTTTCACTAAACAATGATATATTGTTATAATATTATTATGAACTATCCATTATGAATATTATTAACTAAATTTTGAATTTTATAACATTATTATTCATCTTACACATTTTCTAGAGCATGGTATGAGAACAAAATAATTTTTCTAGGTAAAATAAGTATTTTTCAAAAAATTCAGTTTTGCCACCTTTTGATGGTGCATCCACTTTAAATATATTTTTTGAGATGTTTATATGTTCAATTTGACAAAATAAAATTCTTATTTTGAATCAGGATTTAAAAATTTACTTTGGATAAAATTTTCATATTATTCTGATAATTTTCATATTTTAATGAATAGTAAAAACACGGTATATTTTAATTAAAAACAAATTTTTTCATCGTAATAATTTATATGGTTAAATTATAATATTTAATGGTTTTAAAGTATAACTAGAATATATTTATAACATTTAATATAATATATGTAATTAGCATTTATTTTATGTTGAATTCATAGGTAAAATTATTTCAATCTTTTGCAATGTTTTAAATTTTAAAAACTCATTTTCTTAACAACAGGATTAATTTTAAATTAATTTCTGCAACTTCTATGATTTAAATTTGGAAAAATGGATTCTATATTTGGAATCATTAGGTCGAAATTATGTTGATAGTCTACTTTTTTTGGGCACTATGAATAGTAACTATGGTAAATTTTATTTACTATAGTTAAAGGTAAATCAGGTAATTAAGGGTAATATAATATTATAAAATAACCCTAACACTTGTCTTAATATAATTGGATGATTATATTTCTTCCAAAAAAATCCTTGGGTCTAAATAGAATCTATTGGAACCCACTTGGATGTGATTAAGACCTTTAATTTATTTTATTTAAAAGAAAGTGAAATATGTCTCACGAAAACATTAATAATTAAAGTATTTTTAATATAAGGTTATACAGAATATAAATTCGATTATAAATACTAATTTGAAAGCTAATTTTTTTTATTTTTTATGGTAATTTATTTGTAATTTTTAAGAAATATTTAATTACTTTAATAGCTTATACATTAATGATGCAGAAATTATTTACCTAGTGAAAAATCAATAATATAGTTATTATTAAAGAAATAATACCTATCAAAAGGCCCAAACACTTGACCAAAACCTATTTTTAGAGTATATCTATACCATAATCATCCAAGGGTAGACCTTGGGACCATTTGGAATCATATAAAAGATATTATGACATTTATATTATATTATTTTTAATAATGTCAAAGTTGTCACCGTCATAACTTAATAAATATAACAATCTAAATGTTGTGATTTTAAGATGATAAATTCGAGTAAAATTATTATTAGGAAAGGAAATATATTTATCTTCATATTAGGATTTTAGTTTTAATTTTTATGAAACAAATAAGTATATTAAATAATTATACAAAAATGTTGTAGTAATTATTCTATTAAGAGAAATATAAAATAAATGGTTTTAAAAATATTAAAATAAACATTATATGAACTATCTAATGTGATACAAGAATTTTCTCTATGAATATGACATGTTAGGAATCTATTGTATTGAATATATCTTCTCTGGGAATTTTATTTAAATTCAAATAATTGAATAGTGTTAAAATTGACACTATTGATATTTTATATTATTAAATTGTTTAAAAATCAAAAAAATATTTAAAAATTACAAATTGAAAATTATATGGTCTATAATGTAATAATGTATCTAATTATGGAAAATTCACAACACATAAGTAAGTATTTATAACAATTTAAAAATTATAATTTTATTACCACAAATAAATTTAAAGAGATTAAATAAGGATAAATCAAATTGATAAGGTTTAAAATAAATTCAAAACATGTCTATATTTTATTTTTTGATGAGATTAAAACCCTATATCATCTCATATTCTAATTTGATTCATTTTGTATGTTTTTAAGTGGGTTTTGAGTTTATTATAAATTAATATTTTAGGTTTCCAAAAGTGCCCCTCTCCTCTCTTATAAAGGGCACCTCCTCCCTCTCCTCCTCAAACCACTTTGAGCCTTCAAGATCGGCCCTCCCCAGACAATTTATCTTCTCCACTTCCCTAGAAACATAATATATGTCCTTTTCTTCTTAAAAGACCAACTTTAGTGCCCTAAGAGGATGTTTAGAAGTGGCGCGTCGAAGAAGAGGTAATATCCTTTACCAATTCTTTCAAATTCATTTATTCGTATACTTTCTCTTCTTTAGTTGTTTAATTATAACGTAATACAATAAGTATCACTAATATACTAATATGATATTATATATATGAAACAACCCCATTTCACCTTCTATCCATCCTATGGAAAATGAAATCACTGCGTGTGGATACGTACAGAATATCGTCTCCACGCCGTGGTGTAATATGTTTTCCACCACCACCTTAATTGAATGGGTATAATGGTGTAAAGAATAAATATATATGATTAATATAACATGATACTAATTCTGAGATATTCTATCATCCTCTACAATACCATTAAATAATTATGGGAATGATATCATCGCTCGTGCGTACGTACGGATTACCGTCTCCACGACACGATGAGATTCATTCTCCATGATTTACCATTCAAGAATGATTATAAAGTATATATAATAAGTAATCATGAAACATGTGACATAATAATGCTACTGGATTTATGTATATATATATGTCATTTACTTCCATTCAATTTAATAAAGAAATGAAAACAACGTTCATGCGTACGTACGGTCTACCGTCTCCATGAACGGTGTATTTTGTTCCATTTATCAATCTATTATATATATTTATATTATGAATATATATTATATATAAATCATGTTTTACATTCTGGAAGTAATTAATCATGATATAAGTAATCATATGAATAATTACAAGTCAAAACATGTACGAAAAATGAAATGATTTTACCCAAAACGATGCATTAACATGGAATTGACAAATGAACGGGTAATATAAAGTCGTAAGTGAATCGTATATGATATAATAAATATTATTGTGGTTCTGTTACAAGTTAATAATATGTTTAAACGCACTATATAGGAGTCTCAGACACATACAAAAGAAATTGGACATAAGGTAAGGGATTATTTCGTCTCACTTTTATTTCTATGAGACATATGCCTTAATCACCGTCTATTTATTTTTTATGGTGTTTATGCTTCCCATGAATGTTTTATGATTTTTATTATAGAGGAGGTGATATTTACATATGAATTTAATTTTCTTTATTTTATGACACATATGATTCCGCCAATCATAAAAGGTAAGGGATAATTTTACAATCTCATTTTTATCTGGGATTGCTTATAGGTAAGTGTTTATTGGGGTTATATTTTTCATCCATGTCCACGTTTTGTCAAAATGTTTTCATAAAATTTTTACTATTCTTCCATGTATTTCTAAATTCATTTTTACCCTTTTTTTACTTTTACCACATGGTATGGAAGGAATCTTTCTTTTATTTACCATATGAGGTACTTTTTGACTTTTCCAGCAAACGTACAAGAAGAATGTTTTTTTAACTTATACGGCGTTAATGGATTTTTACAGTTTTATAATTCCTTATTTACATGAAGCTTAATCTAAAATATTTCATGATTATTTTCAACAAAATTATTTTCTTTTAAAATCACACAACATTTTGAGAAAAGAAAATGATTTTTAAGAAGAAAAGATATTTTCCTCAAGAATTCATTTCAAGTGTTTTGTCAAAACTATTTTCCATTTAAGATGACTTGATTTAGCATTTTTATGTTTCATGTATAATGTCTCTATTATTTACATGGTTTTATTTTTATTATGATGAAATGATATTTATTTGTTTTATATATATTATGTCATGATGAAATGATGTTTATGAAACCCATTTTATTCATTGGGTTATGATGAATGATTTATTTTTATGTTGTGGCACACGAAAGAATGATTTCATTATGAGATGGGTGGGACCTATATCTCCCTCTAAGGAATTTGTTAAAGATTTATATCTCATGAGATAGACATGGCTAAAACGAAAAGTGAATCCAGTTTAGTAATACAGGGCTGGAACGACAAGTAAACCCGGTTCAGTAATGGAATTTATCCACTATGGTGGTCTTGGAAGCAATGCCTTGGATACTATGGAAATCATAAAATGTGCTTAATGGTTTCCACAATTAAATGTTTTATTCCCATGCTATTTTATCATTATTAATGTTCCTTTATGATCTATGCCTTATACACTGCCAAGATTTATGTCATTACTCATGATTTTGATGTTTTATTTTCATGTTCTTACATTCAAATGTTTAGGGATTGTTTTGTGTTCTCCATGTTTACCCTTACTGATCATTTGAGCACACCCTTTTTATGTTTTCTTTTCCCTAGGATATAAAGAAAGGTTTTACGTAAGAAAACAAAAGTTGAAGATCTTTATGGGAGATGTTGAAGATCTTTCACCACGACTAGAAGATTATGTTTCAAGTTTCCAAAGACACTAAACTAATACGATCATTGGGTGTTTGATTTTGTCATTTATTAAGTATTTTGCAAAAGTAATGTAATGTCCATGTACGTCAAGCTTGGGTCTCTAATGTTGGTATCAGAATGAAGGCTTATTCAACCTTTGGAAACTAGGATGCGAAAACTTTAGTGAGATCCCTAGAGATATTTCTATGGTTTTTCTAGGGATGTCCCTAAGGTTATGTATAAGTATAGGTTATAGTCATAGAATTACGATAACGATCATAGAATTAATCCTAAGATCTTAAGGTACACCCCCTTTATTATTTTATTTTCCTAGCATGATTTTTGCCTCTCACACTATGATTTTTGGATTTTAGAAAATGGCTGGAAATAGGAAGATTCATTTTAATAGAGAATATGATGGACAATGGAATGATATTCTTCATGAGATACCAAATTAAACGGTATTTGGAAGGAGAAACATCATTATTATGCCTAATTAGAAATCTCATAATATGATCAATAATCTCATCTTTGGAAAGATTCCTGACTCAGCTAATAAGATAATGATGGACTTTCAAGATGACCAGAGAGGAAAGAAAGTTCAATTTACCTCATGTAAGTCATGTGGGAAGAGGCATCAAGGAGAATATTTCAAAAGAACTGGAAGATTATTTGGGTGTAAAAAATAAGGACACAAAGCTAGTAATTTTAAAGGAAAAGGTTCAGTTAACACAACAGACAAGGATAATTGTATTTCTAAGACATCAACAACGGTGAAATGTTTTAAATGTGGAATGTATGGGCATTATGAAAATCAATTCCCTATGGGAAAATCTCATGAAGATAATCAGCACGGTCGCATGGGTAGTATTTATGTTGATGATGATGAAGACACTACAAATGATATATGAGATGAAAGAAGTGTTGAAGAATAAAATGATGAAGCTCGGTCAATGGTTTGAAAAGATAGGGGAATGATTTCATGATTATCAAGAATAATGTATGGTACTATGGAATAAAGAAAAATCTAAGGATTGTTACATTGTTGTCTTTCCTTGAGTATTTGAAAGTATATGATGAATGGTACCAATAACCATGAAAAGTGATTGAAATATTTTTTTGAAAGTTGATGATATATGCATAATGAAGGGATAAGGAGAAAATAATATGTTTGATATTATTAATGAGCTCATGACTGATATAAGGGAAAAGTGATATCATGGTTTGAGTATATCAAAATTTTGGGATTTTGGTATGTGGAAAGAGTTTACTTTTCACAGCATTCATGTTTTCACTAAGTTTCTATGGTAATTCATGTTTCAAGAGAATACATGATTATATTATTCACATGTTTGGAATGTGACCAACCAGATATATATTATGATATATGGGGGATAAATGATAGTATTCACATGCTTGTTATATGACCTTTTCTGGTAATTTTTTCATTGTACTGTGAGATTGGACTGAAATATTTTGGATAAGCCTAAAGATTGGAATGGATTATGTTGAACATCAGATAGTATTGTTTAAGGCTAGAAATTTTTTTGATTTTATTTCTGGAATGTTTGAATAGTATAGTTTTAAGAAAAGGGACAACCTGCAGAACGAGAGACAACCCGTCGCGTCAGACAAGGTTGTAGGAATCAAACCCACAACCGAAGTGTGATAGGCCTTCATCACCTACCACTATCCTACTGAATGTCTCTGGTTAGTAGAAATTAGTTTTAATTTATTAAGCGGTATCATATATGAAGTATAAGTCCATTTTTGGAACCATATACGATTAATCTTACCATAGATGGACTTATGTATATTTAATAACTTTTTCTAACCTTATGTTTGAGATAGATGGAATGAACTATCATTCTATCGTATGATCTGGTCACACTTCATGAATGAAAAATTCAACTTCATTTCATTATGAGATGAAGTGGAAATTGTTCAAGGAAGGAACAACAGTGAGATTGTACCAAAATCAAGTAAGTATTTATTTTGATTAAAAAATTCTTCAACATTAGGGAAATGATATTGAAAACAAAAAATGTTGTCCTAGTGCCCTTATATCTGATGAATTAGATGGTACCTTAGATCATCACAAATTTATGGCTTTGTGAGTATTGGCTTTTTCATAGCCATGTTCTCTACCACTCTCCATCAGAACATGACGGTTAGATTTCTCTTCCATATCAATATTTTCACCTATATTCTCCTATGTGGGAACCCAGGTGATGAGTTACTTTGGGTATCTGTTTTGTTTCTAATGTAACTTTTTAAAATTAAGTTTTAGTATTCCTTTTTACGATGTGGGTTTCTAAGAAAGAAACTCTCAAGTAGTAAACCATTTATAACCCCGATGAATTTTGAGGGAGAAATTCATTTTAAGGGGGGTAGAATGTAACATCCTGAGATTTTATGAGATATATTAGTTTTAATTTCTTTCAAATATTCTATTTTATGCTACACCAATATTATCTTGCACTATACACAACACCATATTAGCTTGCAGTATACGCAACACTATTCTTGGATCGCGTTGCACACAATTTCAAGTTCGTTTGATAGTAGTTATTCTACGCAACATTGAGTGTGTATATATGTATATATTCAATGTATAAATAAAATATGGTTGGATTCTATTATACACAAAAATAATGGAGTCTTGCACTATATGCAACCCTGACTTGGCTTGCATTACACGCAATCACAACCTTCCTTGACAGTGTGTGTTGTACGCAATATCGGGTTTCACTAAAGAACGATATATTGTTATAATATTATTATGAACTAGACATTATGAATAGTATTAACTATATTTTGAATTTTATAACATTATTATTCATCTTACACATTTTCTAGAACATGGTATGAGAACAAAATAAATTTTTCGGGTAAAATAAGTATTTTTAAAAAAATGCAGTTTTACCACCTCTTGATGGCGCACCCACTTTAAATATAGTTTTGACATGTTTATAAGTTAAATTTTAAAAAATAAAATTCTTATTTGGAATCAGTATTTAAAAATTTACTTTGGATAAATTTTTCATTTTATTATGATAACTTTCATATTTTAATGAATTGTAAAAACACGCTATATTTTAATTAAAAACAACTTTTTTGATCATAATAATTTATATGCTTAAATTATAGTATTTAATGGTTTTAAAGTATAAACAGAATATATTTTTACCATTTAATATAATTTATTTCATTATAATTGATTTTACATTGAATTCATAGGTAAACTAATTTCAATCTTTTGCAATGTTTTAACTTTTAAAAACTCGTTTTCTTAATAACAAGATTAATTTTAAATTAATTTCTGCAACTTCTGTGATTTGAATTTGGAAAAATGGATTCCATATTAGGAATTATTTGGTCCAAATTATGTTAATAGGCTACTTTTTTATTTTTGGGTACTATGAATAGTAACTACAGTAAATTTTATTTACCATAGTTAAAGGTAAATTGGGTAATTAAGGTTAAATATAATATTATAAAATTACCATAAAACTTTTCATAATATAATTGGATGATTATATTTCGTCTTGAAACATACTTTGGTAGAAATAGAATCTATTGGAACCCAATTGGATGTGATTAAGACCTTTAATTTATTTTATTTAAAAGAAAGTGAAATATGTCTCACTCACACTTAAATACTTAAAGTATTTTTAATATAAAGTTATATAGTATATAAATTCTATTATAAATACAGATTTGAAATCTAAATTTTATTTCTTTGTTATTGTAATTTATTTGTAATTTTTAAGAAATATTTAATTACCTTAATAGCTTATACATTAATGATGCATAAATTATTTACTTAGTGAAAAATCAATAATATAGTTATTATTAAAGTAATAATACCCATCAAAAGGCCAAAAAACTTGACAAAAAACTATTGGTAGAGTATATTTATACCATAAGAATCCAAGGGTCGTCCTTGGGACCATTTGGATCCATATAAAAGATATTATGACATTTATATTATATTATTTTTAATAATTTCAAAGTTGCCACCTTCATAACTTAATAAATATAACAATTCAAATGTTGTGATTTTAAGATGATAAATTCAAGTAAAAGTATTATTATGAAAGTTAATATATTTATCTTCATCATAGGATTTTATTTTTAATTTTTATGCAAAAAATAAGTATATTAAATAATTATACAAAAAATGTTTTCATAATTATTCTATTATGAGAAATATAAAATAAATGGTTTTAAAAATATTAAAATAAATATTATATGAACTATTTAATGTTCTCCACGAATTTTATAGACGAATATGGCATGTTATAAATCTATTGGATAGAATATATCTTCTCTTTGGAATTTATTTAAATTTAAATAATTGAATAGTGTCAAAATTGACACTATTGATATTTTATATTATTAAATTGTTTAAAAATCAAAAAAATATTTAAAAATTAAAAATTAAAAATTATATGGTCTAAAATGTAATAATATATCTAATTATGGAAAATTTACAACACATAAGTAAGTATTTATAGAAAAATAAAAATTATAATTTTATTATCACAAATAAATTTATATAGATTAAATAAGAACAAATCAAATTGATAAGGTTTAAAATAAATTCCAAACATGTATAAATTTTATTTGTTGATGAGATTAAAACCATATCTCATCTCATCTTATAATTTGAGTCATTTTGGATGTTTTTAAGAGGGGTTTGGGTTTATTATAAATTAATATTTTAGAGGTTTCCAAAAGTGCCCCTCTCCTCTCTTATAAAAGGGAACCTCCTCCCTATACTCCTCACACCACTTTGTGTCTTCAAGCTCTGCAAAACCCTGACCATTTCTCTTCTACACTTCCCTAGAAATATACTAGAAGTCTTGGTATTCTTCAAAGACCAACTTTAGTGCCCTAAGAGGAGGTTTAGAAGAGGCGCGTCGAAGAAGAGGCAATATCCTTTACCGATTCTTTCAAATTCATTTCTTCTTATAATTCCTCTTATTTAATTGTTTCGTTATAAATTAATACAATCAGTATCACTAATATACTGATATGATATTATAAATATGAAACAACCCCATTTCACTTTCTATCCATCCTATGGAAAAGAAATCACCATGCGTGCGTACGTACGGAATATCGTCTCCACACTGTGGTGTAATCTGTTTTCCACCACCACCTTACTTGAATGGGTATAATGGTGTAAATAATAACTATATATGATTATTATAAAATGATACTATTTCTGATATATTCTATCATCCTCTCCAATACCATTCAATAATTATGGGAACGATATCATCACTTGTGCGTACGTACGGATTACCGTCTCCACGACGCGATGATATTCATTCTCCATGATTAACCATTCAAGAATGATTATAAAGTATATATAATAAGTAATAATGAAACATATGACATAATAATGATACTGGATTTATTTATATATATATGTCATTTACTTCCATTCAATTTAATAAGGAAACAAAAACAACGTTCATGCATACGTACGGTCTACCGTCTCCATGAACGGTATATTTTAATCCATTTATCGATCTATTATATATATTTATATTATGAATATATATTATATATAAATCATGTTTTACATTATTGAATTAAGTAATCATGATCTAAGTAATCATATGAATAATTATAAGTAAAAACATATACGACAAATGAAATGATTTTACCCAAAACGATGCATTAACATGGAATTGACAAATGAATGGGTAATATAAAGTTGTAAGTGAATCATATATGATATCTTAAATATTATAACGGTTCTATTACAAGTTAATAATATGTTTAAACCCAATATATAGGAGTGTCGGACACATACGGAAGAAATTGGACATAAGGTAAGGGATTATTTCGTCTCACTTTTATTTATGTGAGACATATGCCTTAATCACCATCTATTTCTTTTGTATGGTGTTTATGATTACCATGAATGTTTGATGATTTTTATTAGGGAAGATATTATATTTACATATGCATTTAATTTTCTTTATTTTATGACACATATGATTCCACCGATCATAAAAGGTAAGGGATAATTTTGCAATCTCATTTTTATCTGGGATTTCTTATACGTAAGTGTTTTCTCGGGTTATATTTTTCATCCATGTCCATGTTTTCTACAAATGTTTTCATAAAATGTTTACTATTATTCCATGTATTTATAAAGTCATTTTTACCCTTTTTTTACTTTTACCACATGGTATGGAAGGAATCTTTCTTTTATTGACCATACGAGGTACTTTTTGTCTTTTCTAGAAAAAGTACAAGAAGAATGTTTTTTAACTTATATGGCATGAATGGATTTTTATGGTTTTATAATGCCTTATTTCCATGAAGGTTGCTATAAAATATTTCATAATTATTTTCAACAAAATTTTTTTCTTTTAAAATTGCATGGCATTTTGAGAAAATAAAATGATTTTGAAGAAGAAAGGATATTTTCCTCAAGAATTCATTTCAAGTGTTTTGTCAAAACTATTTTCCATCTAAGATGAAATTATTTATCATGTTTATATTTTATGCATAATGTCTATATTATTTACATGGTTTGATTTTTATTATGAAGAAATGATATCCATTTGTTTTATATGGATTATTTCACGATGAAATGATGTTTATGAAACCCATTTTATTCATTGGGTTATGATGAATGATTTATTTTTATTTTGTGACACATGAAAGAATGATTTCATTATGAGATGGTTGGGACCTATATCTGCCTCCAATGCATTGGGTAAAGATTTATATCTCATGATATAGACATGGATGGAATGACAAGTGAATCCAGTTCAATAATACAGGGCTGGAACGACAAGTAAGCCCAGTTCAGTAATGGACTTTTTCCACTATGATGGTCTTGGAAGAAATGCCTTGGATACTATGGAAATAATAACATGTGCTTAATGGTTTCCAAAATAACATTTTTTATTACCATGCTATTTTATCATGGTTAATGTTCCTTTATGATCTATTCCTTATGCACTGACAAGATTTATGTCATTACTCATGATTTTGATGTTTTATGTTCATATTATTACGTTCAAATGTTTAGGTATTATTTTGTGTTCTCCATGTTTACCCTTACTGAGAATTTAAGCTCACACTTTTTATATTTTCTTTTCCCCAGTATATAAGGAAAGGGTTTAGGTAAGAAAACAAAAGGTGAAGATGTTTATGGGAGATGTTGAAGATCTTATACCATGATTAGAAGATTACGTTATGAGTTTCCAAAGACACTAAACTAATACAGTCATTGAGAATTTGTTTTTTTTAATATATTAAGTATTCTGTAAAAGTAATGTAATGTCCATGTACGTCAAGCTTGGGTCTCTATAGTAACTCCATATTTATATTGGTCTCGTAATAATACCTTGATATATCTGATACCTATATAAAGGTAGTTCATTACAATGCGTAAACATGCATGGGAAATTAAAATTCCTATGAAAAGGAAATACTTGTATCTTATGATTCGTGTAAAGGTAATCCAAACATTCCACCACCTATATAAAGGTTTTTTGTGAAGAGAAATCCCTATATAAAGGTAAACCGGGTGTTTCATAAAGGTACTAAGTAAAATCTTAAAACTATGTAAAGTTACTATGTTCAGACACTACCTAAATGTATTACTAATAAATTCACTAAATATGTAAAGGTATGTTGAGAAATTCATAGTATATGTGAAAGTAACTTGAATATGAGTTGAGTTTCATAAAGGTTGTACATGTGGTCGATCCAATGACCGTATATTAACTTGGTTGATCAACACATTCGATTTTTTTTCTTGTGATTAATCTAGATTTTTTTTCTATCTGAACATGCGTTCGATCCAAATGTATGGTTGATCTTGATAGTGAAGTCAATCCAGATGTGCGGTTGATCAAGGAATAATAAGGATCCAGGTAAAAATGAATCATTCTTCCATGCATGTGGAAAATTTACATGTGTTTAAGGAAGTATATTTTGTGTAGAATTAAAAGAAGGAAATTTCCTGAGTAATTAAGGTATTTAAATGGTTATTTAAAAAATAATTCAAATAATTTTTAATGAGGAATAAATTAGAAACATTGTCGGCCTATTTAAATGATTAGATCAAACCCACCACCAAATATCATAGAGTTTCCATATTTTGAATATGGAGAATAATGTTTACATGATGTTATTATCTGTGTTTATAAATATATGTATAAAATTCAAGAATAACTGTAAGAGAGAATATTGAGAACTCATGAAGCACTGTGTGGTAATTATTAAGATACAAATATCTCACTATTTTTAAGAGAGAGAGAGAGAGATCCCAATGTTAGGTTCCCTTAATGGAGAAGAATACAACTGTCCTTGAGTATTTGAAAAGATAATAAATGACCATATCACTCAAGATCTAAGTAGAGTTTCAAGACCAAAATATTAAATCCAAGAGGATGTTGAAGTTATTGAAGGTGATATACATGAGTGAACCCAGTCAATTTTTCACTTAGAGGAATATCAATTGAAGGAGGACTAGAGGATTACCTAAATAAGAGTGAGATATTTCTATTACTGGATTGAAGATAAAAGTGAAGATATTATGATTAAGGCATCTAAATAGTCACTAATAAGACTTCCAATCGGTGTGTGTAACCAATTATAGTAACTGGTATTCCTAACCAATTGTTGGAGGATTTTAGTTAGGGATTTTAACTAATTGTTAATTTAATCACTTGGAGATATAACAAATAATCCATAATAGGGAATCTAGCTAACTCAATAAGGAGTAATATTTTATACCAAACCTTGTAAACCTGATGTGGTGTGCTCTCTATCTTATTAATTTCACACATTAGGTTAGGCTATGGGATTCAATTGAGTGTATTGAGAACCTTAATAGGTTTATTAGGTTTAATTAAAAATAAGTATTCATAAATATTATGTACCACTGATTCACTACCTTCTTAGTGGTACCTAATATGTTATTAGTTTCTATAATTGGAATTAGAGTGAGGTTCCCTCTAAATATCCAAGAATAATTATTAGTCATGGAGATTCTTGATTTTTTAAATAGTTGAGTTAATACCATATTAAATGGGAATAATTATCATATATAGAGGAATAATATGCTACCCTACCTCTTGTTACCTGGTCTGAAGGTGAGAGATGTAGTAATTTTTAGGTTTGAACCTATTACCAAAAGTGATTTTATGACTCATTCTAATAAGAGAAATATGGAGTTAGATGGAAAGGATCAAAAGCACATCTTGATGTCCTTATAAAAAAAGTTCTATATAAAGGTAACGAGGCTTCAAACACCAAAGGAAATATGGGAAAAATTTAGAAGTAACTATGATGGTAATTTCAAAGTTAAGAAAGCCAAACGTAAATTTTATAGGATTAAGTTTAGTGAAATTTAAATGTTTGTTTATGAAGAAATTTATAGCTTCATTATTTGTGAAAATTATATTATGAGAAATATTCATGGGTTTGGTGAGGTTCTATAATACTCCATTATTATAAATAATTTCACGATAAATTTTCCATACCGGTTTGATTGAAAAATGTTTCCCCTTAAGATCAATGTAGACACCTGGGGGGGGGGGGTGAATCGGGCATTAAATAATTTTACTAATTACCAATTCTTATTTTGATATTTAGAACCCAATGGTAATATAACCTCCATTTATAGTTATTTAAATGGTTGTATTTATGTTTTACCAAGAAATTAGAAACTACATTCATGCAAGTCAAGAAAATAAAAAGTGAATGTATTATTTTAAAAAGGTTCAATACCAAGACCTAATACTTATCATGATTGAGATATCTAAGACACAAATTCTCTACTAATAATTTTATACATAATTATAAGTGGATTTAGTGAATCCCACACCTATAATTTCATATATCCCATAAAACTTATTTTTCCGGATTCCCACTGGACTTCATCAATATATTCCCACCATAGTCACAACATCCCACCATGATCTCCCTACATATCATGATTCACACAGGTTATATAGAATCCCACAAATTATATCCATGTTTTTATTTTAAGCTCCTTATTTTAAGTTTATCTCCAATTAATCACATGATGTATCTACATTCACTAGATACAATATCTTTCCTCTCAATTTTAGTATCTATAAATACCAACTGATAGTAAGGGACACAACTTGTAACTCAGTTATTTCTCATAGATAAGGTTCATAGATCTATATAGAAACTACTCACCTAACTATGTCACACAATATCTAAAAGGATCAATACAAATGATCAAAACTTTAACTATAAATTATTCCCACCTCAACTCCTTCTTCTCATTGTTTTAGATCCCCAAAATTGATCTCAAAATGATAAAATAATTATTCTTATTCCTTTGGATTTAATACTTTGTGATCTTATTCTTATAATAGTATTAGATTCCTCTTATTATGATAGAGTTATTTAGAATATTACATAACACACCAACTCTCATATTATTGATATTAAAATTTCTAATTCTCTCTCCATAATTTTTCTTTTTGTTGGGAAAAAATCCCTCAAGGTAATATTGCAACATTTTTGAGTTGGTTGTGTTTGTTGAAAATGAAATTTTTCATGATGAAATTTCAAGTTCAAGATATTTCATTGATAATCCATGTTGAAAAATAACCATGAAAAATAAATGGAAGATCTGGAAGCTGTATAAAAGAAAAGACACAAGGTGGCACCATTTCCCAGTGTTTTCCAAATTTTTGTGGTCCAAAATTTGGAGTTGATATTTTCAACATAGAAAGTTGATTTGCTCGAAGTTCTCATGAAAATATATAAAAAGAATGATTTTCATGAAGATAGTTATTGAGACTTGTTTTTTGTGGAGGAACAAAGATTTCTGGTAGTGGTCTTCGTGAAAGTGACGAGCCTCATGATTCTGAGAAAAAATGGAGCTTCATGATCGGTGAAGAAGTTATTCATGGTATTTGACGGAAGGATTCACAGTTTATTTGAGTACCGCAAAGAAAGAGTACTCGGCGATTACGATAGGATTCACGAACGGAAAATTATAATGGATCTTTGCGAATGGTTGCACGCTGGGAAGAGGGGTCCTGAAAAAGCGCTGAGGTGGTGGAGCTTTGTGAAGTACCAATCCTATAAATATGAGGCCACCCCACCTAGAAAAGTAGAAAGATGGACAATAGAGAGACTCAACGAAAATTCTAAGTCTTTGAGTTCGCAAAGGGGATTTGTGAAGGTGTTATGAAAATTCATTCGTGAAGGCCATAATCCAACCAAATGTTCTGAGCATCGCAAAAGAAAGGATTTCACGAAGGCCCTAAAAATCCAACCGAAGCTTGTGAGCATCGCGAAGGCTAGTTTGAGCTTCATGAAAAGAAGAACTTCACGAAGACTAGTTTTAAGCTTTGCGAAAGGTGCTTCACGAAGGCTAGTTTGAGCTTTGCGAAAGGTGCTTCGTGAAGGCCAGTTTGAGATTTGTGAAAGGAGTGCTTCGCAAAGGTAGTGATCATTGAGAAAAGAGGTGAAAAGGTATTACCCAGAGTTCAGTGGAAAAGAGGTATTCATCTGTGGATGAAAATGGGACATCAATAGAGAATCTACATATAGTGGAGGATGAATTCATTAGAGTTAATGAAAGAGCCTAAAAGTCTATAAAATGTGTGTGAATATTATAAAGAAGAAGTTGACTCACTTATTTTGAGAGAGCAGTGAGTTCTCAAAATTGTGAGTGGTTGTAAACTCGGAGGGACAGTGAGTCCACTTGGAACTTGTAAACAAAAATTCACTTATAGTGGATTTGTTACATCAGAACATCACCAATGTATGCTCCTTGGATGTCTCCCAGTGAGGGTGAACCAAGTAAAATTGATGTGTCATGTGCATGCTTTAATTTTTGTTCATACTATACACTGGTAAGGAAAGAGAAGAGAGTTTTGTCCAAGTAAGAAACAAGATCAAAGGGGTAGTTATTTTAATCTATCATACCCTAATTAACCCCCCCTCTCAGGGTATCTAGCCTAGTAGATCTAACAATTGGTATTAGAGGGAAATGTTAATTTCAGTGGTTCTCTCTCAAATGGAGTTCACCAATCAAAAATGGATTCTGATCTTCAACGGGAACAATTTTCAGCTATGGAATAATTGGATGAAACACTAATTTCGGTCTTTAGGAATGGATGTGTTTATAGCAACAATGCATGGTATTGTAGCCGATATTAACAATGGTACATTATCAGAATCCGAACGAAGAGAATTGGATGCTGATGCCAAGGGAATTAATGCTTTAGGGGGATCCCTATACAATGCTATCTATACAAAGGTGATGTCATGAAAAACATCACATGATATGTGGGAAAGGATATTGAACATATATGAAGGAGATCTAACGGTCAGAGAGGCAAAGTTGCAAGTGTTTTAGAACACATATGAAGATATGAAAATAAACCCGAATGAGTCTATTGATGCATTCTTTGATAGGGTAAATGTTGTAGTGGAAGAAATGCGAGGTCTTGGAGAAGTTATTGAAGACATAAATATTTTGAAGCACATCTTGAGGAAACTTCAACCTCGGCTCAATCCCAAAGTTTCAGTTTTGGAAGATAAAGACCTGAAAGAGCTGACATTGGATAACCTACACATCACCCTTGTTGCATACAAAATGAGAAATGATGATAACGATGCTGTGGAAAAGGGGAAATAAAAATAGGTGGAATTCAAGGACATGAAGAAGCTCACCATTAAAGATTATTAGGAAGAAGACGAGATAGATGAGGTGATGTCATTCCCTTCCTCGAATCATCAAAGAGGAAAAGGAATTTTCAAAGGGAAACTTCTGATTTCTTTCTTTAGATGTGAAAAAGTTTTTCAGCTTGTCACAAGGTGCCCTAAGAAGTTTCAAGAAGATGAGGAGGAGGAAATTGAAATTCCCAAGAAGAATACTTCAGCCTATGTGAAAGGAAAGAAACAATTCAAGTGAAATTTCTTTAATAAAAAGAATCTTCTCTCACAATAATGTGGTAGTTTAGATGATTCTGAGGTTGAAAAGGTTGAAGAGATAGATAACTGCACTGATTGAGGAGAAAATGCTATGGTGGAAGTTATTGGTAGCTCTTAGAAAATGGAAGAAACCGACACTGATGAAGAAGAACAATAAATTGATGGAAGAGTCGACATGGAAGCTAAATTAGAAGTATATCTTGAACAGATAGATGTTGGAGAGAAAAAACAAAGAAAGCCAACAAGGTGGTACATGATGCCAAAATCTACATGAAATAGAAGGAAGAAGAGAAGTCTGATCTAATAAAATAAATTGAAAACCTTAAGTCTTATAGGCCAGAGAGCTCAAAAAAGGATGATGAATATAAACTCAAGGTTGAAGAATAGAAAAGGGATATCGATGTATTGAAAAACAAAATAAAATATCAAATCAAGCATATTGAAAAACTTGAAGGAGAAGCCGCCGGTTTGCGGAAAAAGGTTAAGGATCAGGAAAAACTCTTGACTCCTACTAGGACATCAGGAAAGCAGATCACTCAGTAAACCGAGAATCTAAAAGTGGAGCATAGTAGTTCAACAGAAAGGAAGCATAGATTGTGTTCAGATTCTAAGGCCGATGGGGGGCTTGATCGAAAACAAAAAGCTGTGAAAATTGATGTCAGTCTGCAAGCACCCATTCGTAGATTAAAGGTTGATTTAGGTACATAGAAGAATCCAAATATTCAGAGACCCCAAGGGGAAAACAGAAGTGCATAAGTGACACGAAGGAATTCACCTTATATTAGGTGTTATTGTTATGGAAAGATGGGACATTCACAGTATGTGTATTCCATAGACAAGAGATATCAAATGGAACATGAGTATATGTGACAACCAAATAGAGAAAAATTCTCTAGAATATATTTCGAAGGAAACTGTTTTTAGTGTAGAGGATTTGGGAACATGGCTAGATACTGTACATTGACCATATATAGAAACGTGCCAAAGTAGAATCAAAATGTTCGAAAGAAGCAGATCAATGAACAAACATGTGAGTTGGAAATTAAAAATAGATTTTTAGCTTTTCAAGATGATGTTGGTCCATGATACTCTAAGAAAGATCAGAAGTCTCAATCTATGCAGAGTGTGAAGGAAAAAATATGGACCAAGAAGAAAAAGGATGAGAAGGAAGTAGTGGCAGAAATTTACCTTAAAGAATTGGACCATTCTGGTGTGTGGATCCTTGATAGCAGTTGCACATCTCACATGTCAGGTAATAAGGATCTTGTTACAGTCATACAATATGAAAAATATGGAGTTTTTAAGTTTATAAACGATGAAGGCCTGATGATTATTGGATTAAGAAAGGATAGGTTTGGGGGGAAAAGAGACGAGACATGCTGATGTATTAGTAGTATAAGGCCTCAACCACAATTTGCTCAATGTCAATCAACAATTCAACTCAAGAAATTCTATAAGGTTTACTAAGAATATGTGTATCGTCAAATGATGATATGGGTAAGTGGTTCTATTGGGAAGAAAAACAAAGGAAAATCTATACCTTGTGAGTGGAGAAGAAGATATGTGCTTTCTATCCAGGGAGGAAGAGAACTAGCTATGGCATAAACAACTTGGTCATCTATGCCAACAATCCCTGGAAGATCTGGTAAAGTGTGATGCTGCAAGAGGCCTCCCTAATCTATCACATAATCGTACTCACACATGAGATTCATTCCAAAAATGGAAGCTAATCTAAAAAACATATAAGGTAAAGGAAAAAAAGTCAACAAGAGTGCACAGATTGGTGCATGATGATGTTTGTGGGCTTATCACACTAAGATCAATTGACTAAAAGAGGTACTACATTATTTTCATTGATGACTATAGCAGAATGGCATCTATATTCATTATTTACCCTAAGTCCGATGTGTTCAGTTGCTTAAAATAGTACTGGAGGGAGTGTGCAAGGATGCTTGGATCAAAAATTCTAAATTTTTGTACTGATAATGTATGAAACTCACAAAAAGTAAGGTGTAATACTATATCGAGAAACAAGGTATAAGGAATCAAGTTTCCTCAGTGAGAACTCTATAATAGAATGGAGTGGTTGAAATGAGAAATTGGATCATCAAGAACATGGCCAGAACGATGCTTATAGAAAAAGACCTACCATAGAGGTTCTGGAAGGAAGCAGTGTTGACATCGGTCTACATTTCTAATAGATCTCTATTGTTTCTAAAAGAAGGAAAGACTCCATATAAGATGTGGTATGGAAAGAATCCAATAGTGAAATACTTTCGAATCTTTGGAAGTAAGTGCTTCATTCTCAATAAGAAAAAACATAGGAAATTTGGGTCATGTGGAGATAAGGGGATATTCCTGGGAAACTCAGGAAAAATAAAAGCATACAAATGCTTTAACAAAAGGCAGGGAAAAGTAATTGAGAGAAATGATGTCACTGTAGTGGAAAATGAAGAGAGCATTCAGTAACATAGTGAACAATTTCCTGATGAAAACGATGAGGAGGAAACCAACACAGGAGGAGTAGAAGTGGTTGATGATAATTCAGAAGAAGATAATGATGATGAGACTAAAAAAGAAAAAATTTGTATATTCATAGAAGCCAAGGAGTCGAGGTGAAATTAATAGGTAGAATATCATTGTTGATCAGTCCGATCTAGTTCAGACAAGAAGAATGAAATCACTGCAGAAGGCATCTTTCATATCTCAGGTAGACCTGAAATGCTTCGTCAATATAGTTGAATATGAAAATTGGCTTTAGGATGTAAATGAAGAACTGGATCAGATTGAGAAGAATTAGACGTGGGAGATTGTTTTGAGGTCAACTGATAAAAATGTCATCAGGACTAAATTGGTCTTTCGCAAAAAGATTAATGAAAATGGAATAATGATTCAAAACAAAGCATGACTAGTGTACAAAGGATACTCCCAGATAGAGGGAATAGATGTTGATGAGACATTTTCATCGGTTGCAAGGCTGAATACAATAAGATTATTCTGATCCATTGTAGTGAAATGGAAGTTCAAAGTGTTCCAGATAGATGTAAAATCATCATTCTTGAATGGGGTTCTGGAGGAAGAAGTGTATATCGATCAACCAGATGGTTTTCTCATTCATGAGTATGAGAACAAGGTTTTTCAACTGAAGAAGGCATTGTATGGGATAAAACAAGCACCAAGAGCATGGTACTCAAGGTTTCATCAGTATTTGAAGAAGCTTGGTTTCTAGTGTGGGGGATTTTATTACAATCTATATTTCAAAAAATGAATGTAATAAAAGGATGATGTTTCTTGTTTATTTCAATGACATAATATTTGGAGGATTAGATGAAGCTCAATGTAGACAGTTTTCTGAATTCATGAAAAGTGAGTTCAAAATGTCAATGATTGGAGAGCTAATGTTTTTCTTTGGTTTACAGGTGTCACAAGGAAGGAATGGTACTTCAATTTCTCAATAAAAATATGCTAAGGAATTTTTGAAGAGAATTGGAATGGAAAATTCCATGGAGATGAAGACTTAGGTTGCTACCCGGATGAAACTATCCAATGATGAGGATGGAAAGGCAGTTAATATCACAAAATATAGGCAAATCATTGGATATTTGATGTACTTGACTATGACGAGGCCTGACATTGTTTTTACCACATGCCAAGCAGCGAGATATCAGAGTAATCCCAAGGAAAGCCATATGCTTATAGTGAAAATAATACTTTGGTATATCAAAGGAACTATGGATTTTGGTTTGACGTATAATGAAAAATTATCAGTAAGATCTATTGGGATATACATATGCAAATTGGGATAGTTTAGTGGATGATAGGAAATCAACATTAGGAGGTTCTTTTTATCTTGGGGTTTTGTGTATTTCTTGGCTAATCAAGAAGCAAGATTGAATTTCATTGATCACCACAAAAGTTGAGTATATTGCCACCACTCAAGCATGCACATAGTTATTGTAGATGAAGCAAAAACTTGATGATATGGGAGTTTAATTGAAGTCTCTGATCATAATTTAGTGCAATAAATCAAGTGCTATAAATCTTATCAAAAATCCCATCCATCACTCAAGGATAAAGAACATTGAGATAAATTATCATTTTATAAAGGAGAACGTTGAGAAGGGAATCATGAAGTTGGAGTATGTGCCTACATAACTATAGGTTGTAGACATTCTAACAAAGGTCATACCCAAGGAAGCTTTTGAGAGGCATTGACTGGCTCTGGGAGTTCAATCGACTCCCCACACTTGAAATAGTGTTGCTATGGAACCCCTCTCCCCAAGGTATGGTGTGTTTTTCTCTATTGTGCTAATATATGTTCTTTCCAATGTATCAGACCATGTAGGAGTGACCTTTGGGTTCTTTGACAATGGGGAAGAAATAATGACTCCCTAAGAGGAAGAAACTGTGGCTAAGGAAGGGTGAAAATGTCTTAGTCAAAGACATGGGGAGAAGCTGATAGGTGAATCAGTGAGATAGGTGGAGAGAAACACGATAGGGTGATTATGAGTTTCAAATATGAATATGATAGAAGTGATCAATCAAATATTAGATATCACAACAGCTGATGATCGTGATAAAATCAGAAGAGTGATGTTGGAATGGTGTTAGAAGGTTTCTAGTGATCATCAATTGGTATCAACGATTGGTGTCTGGAATGAAGTGATTCATTGATGAACTTTTCATACTACTCTTGTTTCTCACGCCGAGCATTTCTCATGTGGGATTAGAGTATGTGGTGCATGAATCTTTGGTCTCTATCTGAATCACAATAGGTGAAGGATGGTAGATGATGTAAGGAGACTCCGTGAGTTATCAAAGTGCAGAAAATCATTCTGAGAAGAGTTTTCAATAAACCCAAAGGGGGATATTTATGGGAAAAACCCCTCAAGGTAACATTGCAGCATTTTTGAGTGGGTTGTGTTTGTTGACAATGTAGGTTTTCATGATGAAATGTTGAGTTCCAGATATCAATATCCTTAGTCATATAATAATTATACAACATTTTAGATATAATTTTCAACTCATTTAATTTATTTCTTGAGAATTTTAGTAGGACTAGTACATTATTCAAGATGATGGGAATTTTAGATAACAACTTAGCTATATATAATATTTATATTCGTTCATATGGAATAAAATATCTATATGTGTTATTTAAAACATTATATCACAACATAATAATCTTCATATTTATTTTCATCTTGATCACCAAAACGAATTTTCAAATATTCTCATTTGAACATTCACAAATAATTTAAATACTGATCTACTCATATCATATCATTATTCAATATCAATCCAATCTTAGATCATGGATTTTAGGAGAATAATAATGTTTTGATATTAAAGTGACAACTAAAACATCTTATAAAAATTATTCGTAATTATTTCTAGAATTTCTCTATATTTCATCTATAAATGATTATTCAAAAATTTCCATCATCCATTGATATTACTTATCATAAATTTGAATATTATATATCATTAATTTATTACTTAGATTGAAAATCCATTTATATTTTTATGATGTTTAAATTCTTGTAAAATAGTTTGAGGATCATCCCATTTTAATTTCATCTTCTTCTGATATAAATCTGGAAACTTGAGTTTTTCATTTAGTAGAACTTTGAAATTTTTCTATGTATTGAAGGCTTATGTTGAGAACTTCCAATCATAAGTCTTTAAAGACATATGATTAAAAATTATTACACTCGTTGGCTAATAATTAAACATAGCCAAAGGATTATGCTTAATTCTCAATGTTTTTTGCTCAACAGTAAAGTCATATAATTTTCTCAAAGGCTTACGTTGCTGACTCAACGTCTTATGCTTGACTGAAGTCATACAATTTCTTTCCCAAACTCCAAAATATAAAATTATTATAAATTAAATTATGGACTCTAGAAATGAAAAACATCTATTCTCAAATACCCTTAAACATCTCAAATTACCTTTGGAAATTTATGAAACTTATTTAAAAACCATAGATCAATTCTCAAGGACTTATGTAGTATATTAATTCCACTTTTAGTATTTCCAAGAAATTAAACTGCACTTTATTTCTAGATTCTAACTAAGCCTTTATAAATATTCATCCAAGTGTTCCCAAACAATGATTTTAGCTATAATTCGTAACAACACACTAGGATATATTCTCAAATAAATATTCACATCATCTATCCACTTAACATGGCCTGTAAAAATTGGAAATAATAGGTCATTGAAACTATTTACTATAGTTAACACTTCACTTAAAATGAGAATAATGCAGACAATAATTAAAATTTCAGTAGATATCTGTCATGTGAAGAGCAAGAACCAAAATCATATGATATAAAGGGGATTCCTTTAGAACCTGCCAACCATATTCTCCAAGGCATCCAAATTTTCTAAAATCATTTTTCATCATGTGAGACTACCTTTATATCTGTAATGTAAACACCATCCTTTATTCATTACCTAAACTATAGGGAAATACCTTTAATCTAAATTTAATGGTTGGATTCTCAATGTATCCCCTATATTCTCTACTCATACATTGATAGTTAACAAGAAATACAACATTATCAATACACAATCTATAAGGTAACTTTAATCTTCCCCTTTGGGTTTTTTGTCAATAACACTTTAACACATTAATTTAATGTTTCTCTTTTCATTATTACTGATAATAAAAAAAATCTAGTAAAATATGTTTCTATCCCTTTCTCATAATATTTGAAATACCATGGGTTCATGGGGAGGTCTTCTAAGGGATGATTTTTCTCCCCCTTACTCATTTAATTTCAAGACCTATCTTATACCTATTGATATTACAATCCCTTTAGAGAAGAAAGGAACTATAAATTACTTAGAGATGAGCCTTAAGTAAGTCATATGAAATTCTATTCATGCTAAACCATCAGAGAAAACAAGGGTGATTTTACCAAATTTTAAAAGATGTCTATATTTAGTAATCAATGAAAAACTATCTCAAACTTATACTTTTATGGGTTGTACAAAACTAATTTTGAAAAAATTTCATAAAACTTCATTCATATTAACAAACACATAAGTATGATTAAGTGTATTGTATTTTAATTTCCCATTTTATTAGAGAAAAAGTCCCATGTAATGATTAAAATAATCACAAATCATAATTGGGATATGAGAGTGAGTATCATACATCAAAAATTTGTATTTTCAAGGGATATCCAGATTCCAAATTCAAGTAGAAATGATATGTAATTGGCATCCTTAACCTTTTTTATGGATCCCCTCAAGGGATGATACCCATTCCACTTTAAATCTAATTCCCATCATTTAATTATAATAAATATGTGTAGGAATAGTTTTGATACTCCAACAAACTCTCATATTAAGAAACAAGGTTGAGACATATTTCTCAACTCAGAAACTTCTTTTCTTGCAGGTATGAAATGTTTATAACTCTTCATGCTATCAATTTTCTTTGTATACTTCTACTCAATGTGTTTCATCATAAAATAGTTCCATGATAGAACCAAGTATGTATGAAACTACTTTCTCATAAAAATTATTTTTATGACCTTTTACATGAGAGTAAAATTATTTCACTATTTTAATAACTTTATTCTCTCCATATCTTGAACTATAGTCATTAAAAGGATCTCTATCAATATATTCAATAGATATGAACTTACCATTGTGAGTGCCTTAAGATAATAGTTGATACTATTTCTTCCTTGAGTCTTTTATCAACTTCTTGGCCTCTTTATTTCTTCAATTTTATATAGTATAAATAGACATATCAATTTGTGTAACAACATGAATAGAATGAGATCTTTACATGTGAGTATCAACTTCAAACATCTCTTGAAATATACACTTCATCCAATTTTGATAATAATATAAGGGAAAATAAAATTTAAATCCAATTTAGAGAAGACCTTTTCTCTACTCATAATGAAGACCTGACTTAGTATTAGTGAAAAAAAGGTTCAGTACTAATCCCTACTTCTTACCGTGATTGGGATTTCTAAGAAAAAAATTATCCATTAATAATCTTGTAATATATTACAAATGGGTTTAGTGCATCATATACCTAAAATTACATGTATCCTATTGGAATTATTTTTCTAGCTTCCCACTGGACTTATTCAATATACCCCCACAACAGTCACAACATAACATCATGATATACCTATATACCTTGAGTAATATAGGTTCTATAACATCCCACCATATATTTAAAATTGTTTATTTGATGATCCTTCTTTGAAGTCAATCTCTGGTTCATCACATGACATCTTTGTATCCACTAGATCTAATATTCTTCCTCTCAACAACAATATCATATAATTCTAACTAATATGTTGGAAAAAAACTTTCAATTTAGTTACCATTTAAAACTTAGCCTCAGAGGTCTACAAAAAAACCACTCACCTAGGTATCTCACTCAATATATGAAAGGATCAATCATAATTATTAGAACTTACACTGATGATTAGTCTCTTCTCAACTTATCCTTATCACTACATTGTCTCACCTGAACCATTCTTACAATGCTGGTTGGATTCTTCTTCTTCCTTCAGCTTTGATAGTTAGTTATCTTCTAATGGGTTTCGTTTGATCATATCAGGATAATTTTTAGTGGAAAAATCTCAAAAAGGCCAATCCATTTTCAAGGAAGGAAAAAAATGTAAATATATCATAATATAAAGTTCCTATATTTTTTGTACAAGAAAAAAAACCATCTTCTTCATTTGATAGAGTATACATGAAAAGGATCACTAAAACAACAAACATAAGCTTCCTACATTTTAGGTATTAAAACTACCAATGTATCCATGAATTTTTCATGAGGATTCCCAACCACTGAAGGGGTGATAACACCATAACTATTTGTAAACAAAATTCAAAAAAAAAGGATTATTAATTATGGCTGAGTAATATTTTTCCACACCCAATGGGAGAGGATCAAATCCTCTAATATAACTATCATCGACACTCTTAATTTCATAAAGAGTATAGGTCATATAAAAAAAACTGGATTTTCATCACATGGAACAAAATATTTACACATATTAAAATGTTTATACATTTAAAACTATAATAAATTAGTATCAAAATCCATAAATAAACCAACCCTTTGGTTTATAACTGATGAAACATCATGTGATATGATATGAAAGTGTGAAACAAATTGAGTATACCTACATAATACGGATGTATTAACCATGCATCACATGATTGGATTCTACATGAACTACTAAAAATATCCAATTTTTACTAAGAATTCATAAGGACTTTGTGAAAAACATCAACACTCTTTATAAATCCATCAAAACTATTTTGGATATAGTTTCATCAAACTCTATTCATTTTAAAAAAACACTTAATCCAAAACATTATCATTATCCAAGGGCATAACTGTGTGACCCTATGGGCCTTATTAGCATTGAAAAAAATATGTAACCTTTATTCCATATATGTAATCAAAGAATGACCTCTAGTAAAGCATCAATGTAACTCAAGCTATTAAAGAGTTTGGTGTGATCTTCATAAAATATAATCATATCTCTTTAAAAACACATCCAACATAGGTTGTATCATATATATCATATTTATACTTATATAACCCCATTTCCCATGACATCATGTGAACAATATAAATTTTACATGTAAATTTAGTATAGTGAAATCATCTTTTCTTGATTATTTGAGAAAGATTGAAAAAATTGATGAATAAATCAAATGAAATTCATCTTACAGATGATAAAAACTCATTTATCTAATATAAGTAGCTAAAAACATCATATGATACTCAAATAATCAAGTAAATTGATTTTCTTAGTCTAATTAAATCAAGTTATAAATGCATTTACTCATAATACAAGTGAAAAAATCCCATCTTGGTTGTGCTCCAACTGATGACATGATCAATATCATACCCATCCGCCTTCATATTAGCCAAGTTATTTTAAAATTTTCATAAATAGGGTATCAAAGTATAAAGTCTCTCATTCTCAGTATCTCACCAACCTCTAGTCATAAATATTGATAATAAGTAATCACACCTAAATATATCGATGTTTGTATTACATTCCATGAGATTTACATTGGCAGGACAATCCAAGTAATAAGACTCTACTTATTGCCTCATGAATATACTTTTCATATCTCATATAAAACTCTTTGAAATGATTAAAGGATTATATTCATGATAATATTAACATATCATCATATCCCATAAGACTCCCTAATGATTATCTGTTAGGGATAACTCAAAGAATCACTTTGAGGGGATATTAACATTCGAGCATTCATGTAAAATAAATTGCAACACATGTGAATGAATGATAATTTAATATTTAATTTATAATAACATTATTAATTTTAAAACAATTAAAACTAAAATATTACATATCTTACACTCAGATGTTCTAAATGAACCTCATGCTGTTGCTGCAGTAATGATTTCATCAACAGATCAGATGTACTCTCCTCTATACCCACCAAATTGATCTTTAAATCACCCCTATAAGTGATCTACTATATTATATGGTATTTTAGAAGGATGTTTTGGGTACTTTGGTGATATTGAGGTCCTTTATCATAAGAAAAATCCCATTATTTTCAAAATATAACTTAATTTCTCCTTTGATGATATGAACCACTCTATGTTTAGTATTGAGATTTTGGATCCAAAATAACTACCTTCACATCATCAAATGTGGTTATATACTCTTCCTCTATAGTAGAGTATGCTATGGTTGCTTTCTTGTAACTCTTCCAACTGATAGTTCTATTATTTAGAAAAAAACGCAAATCTATATTGAGATATTATATTATATTTTTGATATTTGAAACTAGAATCTATGTAACCCTTTACAAAAAGTTCATCCTCTCCTCTAAAAACCAAGAAAATTTCCTTAGTCCTTATTAAGTACTTAATAATATTCTCTATATCAATACAGTGTCCTTAAATAAGATTGTATTAGTATAAACTAGTTATGATCAAAGGATAAGATACATTAGGATGAGTACATAATATAGAATACA
The DNA here is from genome assembly GCA_963277665.1 of Viscum album. Taxonomy (NCBI): domain Eukaryota; kingdom Viridiplantae; phylum Streptophyta; class Magnoliopsida; order Santalales; family Viscaceae; genus Viscum; species Viscum album. Next base: position 715,210,324 of record OY728137.1, on the reverse strand, counting down.
TGATAGGTACTATGGAATATACATAAGAAATCTTATCTATAATTTCTAACTCTTTAGAAGGATCCTAAATCATTCTTAGATTATTTACATAAAAAATCATGAAAGAACCCCTTTTTATTTCTCTATGATAAACCACTTAATTTTTTAATCAATAGACGTGTTTTGACTCAGTACAAGCAGTTACTTAGATCTATCTCTATAAATATTTATACCTAGTATACATGATACTTCAACCATTTTTTTATTGAGAAACATTTACCAAGACACACTATCATAAAATGAAGTGTTGTGATATCATTTTTGATAAGTAGTATGTCGTATACATAGAATATTAGAAATGATACTACACTTCCACTAACCCACTTATATATATAAAAATAATATTCATTTTTGATGAAACGAAACTCTTTGATTTCATTATCAAACTAAATATTCCATTTCTATGAAGCTTTATTCAATCCATAAATGGACCTATACAACTTGAAAAACTTATTATTCTCATTATGTACCTTTATAAACTTTAGGTTATATCATACACACATCATAGACTAAATTCCCATCAAGGAAAGAATTTTTGACATCCATTTGATATAATATAATAATCATAGTGAGCTATTATGTAAAGAAAAACCCAGATGGAATTTATCATCATAATGGGTAAAAAGGTTTCTTTATAGTCAATACCATGAATTTGTTCATAAACCTTTTACATAAGTCATGGTTTATAGGTATATTGTCTTCCATCCTTTTCATTTATTTCATAGATAATCTATTTTCACCATATGGGTCTTACCCCTTGATGTGGATATACCAAGTTCCAAACATAGTGAGTGTATACAAAGTCCATTTGAGATAACATGGCTTCTAACCATATATCAAAATCAAAAATCTCAGTATCATTTTCATATGAAGTAGGTTTATCTCCTATGAAAATTTATTCATCTTCATTAGCCAAGATAAATCCATATCTCTTGGGTTCTTGATGAATCATACTAGACCTTCAAGGTTTCTATCTAACTCAATTGGGTTCTTCTTCCACAACTATTTATAGAACCAAATCAATTTTTATCTTAGTAACACTTACTATTTGTTGGTATTAAAATTCTCCAGGTTCATATTTCCCCCAATTACTCCTACTATTACATGTTTATTTTAAATGAAAAGAGTATTTTGGGTCCCAAAAACTATTTTTTATATAGCTTTATGGAAATTGAATCTCATAGTTCCCTTAGGATAATAAAAAATATAAGAATTTATCTAATTTGGGTCCATGTTTCTCATAATTTCATCTTCATGTGAGTGATTTACTACCCTAAATCCTTAGAAAATAAAAATTAGGATGTTTCCCATACCATATCTCATATGTAATCACCATGAATGCTTTAAACAGAATGTTGTTTAATAAAAATGGAATAGAATCTAAATCATAACCCTAAAATAAAATAGGAATGTCATATAGACTCATAACTGACTGAACTATTTCTAATAAGGTATGATTCCTCCTTTTAGATAAACCATTCCATTATGGTGTTCCGTGTTGAGTGATTTGTGAAACAATTCAATAATCTCTCAGACGATCTATGAATTCTTGGCTCAAGTATTCACCACCCCGATCAGATTAGAGAATCTTAATACTTTTTCCTTGTGGATTATATACTTTGACCTAAAAATATTTAAACTTTTCAAAAGTTTCATATTTTCGATTCATCAAAAACACATATCCATACCGACTAAATTCATCGGTAAATGTAATTAAGTACCTAAAAGCACTTCCCTCTTGAGTACTCATTGATCCACACACACCACTGTGTATGAGATCCAATAGTAAACTAATTTTTTTATTTTTTGTCAAAAAATACACCTTCATAATTTTTATCAATAAATGAGATTCACATGTATCAAATGATTCATAATAAAATGATTCCAGCAATCCGTCTCAATAGAGTATTTGAACATGTTTCTTATTTATATGTTCAAGGAGACAATGCCAAAGGAAGGTGGGATTAGAATCAACACTAAATTTCTTATTCTCAATATTATAAATATGATTATACATATCTAGATTATATAAAACATTAATTATATTCCCAAAACCATAAAACATTTCATTCTTATATATAAAAACACTATTGTTCTTAATAATGAATGAAAACCCAATATTTTATAAACAGGATACAAAAAAATTCATATTTATGGTGGAAACATAATAAAATCTTTTCAATTATAGGGATAATCCACTAGGTAAACATAGATCATAAGTTCCAACTTATAATGGAATAAATTCTAATCCACTATAAAAATGAAGATATACTTTACCCTTAATTAATTCCCTCACATATTAATGTATATGTTTGTTAGCACAATTGTGTAACACACTCCTGGTATCTAATTACCATGAGTAAAAGTTGGTGGAATTAATCTCTAAAAAATTTATATTTATATTCTTATAATGTTTATGTTTAATAACACTTCTAAACTATATATACTAATCTTTAACTATTTTATAGGTCATACCAATAACTGATCTCAAAATGACACTCATTAAGTATACCATAATTTGTAATAATGTTTTTAGGAAAGTATAATGTATTATTTCTTTTCATCAAGAAATTTTAATAAAATTGATCCCATTAAAAAACGATGAACCATTGCATCATGCCTATTTAGTGAGAAAAGATACATTTTTCAATATTTATTGTGTCCACTATGGTGTTTATCCCAACACATAGTTATTTATGCAGGGAATTATCCTAATCAAAACAGTTTTTATTCTACGATAGTTGAGTGTATAACTCTTTATACAAATCCATCATATGGATATACTAAAATCTACTACTTTGGTATCCTAACTATTAGGATTTCCATCTAGTGTAATCCAAAGAAACCCAAAAAAAAGCTGACAATAAATAATCTAAGAGAACCTATTTAATTATAAAACTATCCAATAGGATTATCCAAAGTAACTTATTACATTATTTCCTTATATAAGATAACCTTGAGGCACTAGATTAATTAGGAAACTACCCAATTATAAGATCTAGGTCTTGAAATGAACTACTTTGGAAATAATCTAAAACTTATTATTTAATGGGGTTTTCCATTCAAAGTCACAAAAATTTAATATACATCATATAGATATTAAATTAATAACTAATTCACCTTATTCAATTTTTATTCATTCATACTTTATTACTTTTTCTGTGTGCATCCTTCAAATGATTTTGTTTTGGAATTCCTATTCTATCTACTAAATTAGTGTGTTTACACCATATTAATGTGTAACTCTTTAAAAAATGAACTATTTTGTGTTTCTAACCAAAAAATAGATATTAATTATATTCATAAATGTCCAAATTCAACACAAATATAAGGCATACTCTTAATGTAAATGAACATAGTTATATAAGATTGAAAATATCTACATGAGTAATCCTGGAGTGATAGATAGCCAACCCCATTCAACTTTCCAGACAAGGCATAACATAAAGGATGATAGGTTGTCTAATGTCACACTCCACCTAAGGCCACTCAGTAGTGTCCTAACTAGAGCGCCATGTGGCCTCAAGCGCATCTCCCCGTACTCTAGAGGCTACCAACTATCAGAGAGGTCCTAGTCCATACAGTGGGGAAACCATTCCCTTGAATTAGAGTCATACAAAAAACATTAAAATAACCAACAATTATACACATACATTAACATCAAATTATATAGGATAAACAATAAAAATACCCAATATCATAAATGATGCTATCATTCAAAGTATACAACTGATCACCCACTAAGTGTATCCCAAGTACAAAATAAACTAAAAATTGAAACACACACACACTAGAACTACTGCCATCCTTGAGCCTTATCAAAACTTATGATTACCTAAATCTACCTCATCCTCATCCACTACACATCCTATTTATTGACCTAAAATACATACATAAGGTATAGACATGCACTAAGATGCCCCTAAAACATGTGAGTACAAAGCTTAATAGGGTATCACCGAAGACCCCTAATATACATCATCATATTTTTGTGGAATAATTAGGAAATGAAATACACAAATAGATATGATCAAAAATTTATCATTCACTAACTAGGCCACCATGACACTCAGTGAGGTATACATGCTTGTTAGGTCATCAAGTGATAACCAAGACACCCCGACCTTAACTATTAATATTTAATATCTATATTGGAATCCACCCATGGATTTTTTCTATCACACTAATGCCCAAACTATACCCAAATACTCAAGGTAGGGTGGCTTCCAAAACCCAGGCCCACTAACTACGGACACTCGACACGATCATATGTCCACGAGGCTTAACCCATATCTTCTTACTTAAGGGAGGACCATTGATAATTCCTCAAGTCATCCCAGGACCCAACCCAAATGGAAGTCCTCTTCCACGACCCAAGCTACTCTTAGAAAGGTTGTTTAAAATATATCAACAAATGCCCTCTCACTTAAGGTGTGGTCAACCAAGCATTCTCACTCAAGGAAAAGTTTCTTTCTGGAACCACTACCACATTACTCAAGGTATGGACTGACTATATTCACACTAACCCATGAAAAGTATTGGATAGTCATTGACCCAATACCTGAAGTGTTAGGGCACAGTCTTTACACTAACCCATTCATTCCATACTCTAAGGAGGTCACATAAAAAATATAAAATATAGGTAGGGTCCACAAGTCATCATATAACTCACTAGATACTACCAGGGAATTAGTATCTTGAGATACATCCCTTCATCACATGACATATTAACTCACCCAATAAGGTGTCTACTAGGTCCTCTGGAACCACCGCTGTCTCTACTCATCGATATAATTTTCAACCCATCACCTTCTTATGATATTTATGCCTGAAGGCTCCCAGTGGCGTAGGCCCCTCAAGGGCGTTAAATATCCTTTACAAAGTCCCTCAACACTCTTGGTCCCACTACCTAAGGATTTTCTGAATAAAACACATCCTACCCAACCCTAGACTCATAGGAAAGTTCCAAATTATAACTAACTATCTTGGTTTGAACTAACATGTCATCTGATCTATCCCACCATAAGTCCTCAAGCACCCCTCTCGGAATGCCCGAGGCTACCAACTTGAGGCGAGATCCTACAAGGGGCAGTGGGGAGACTATACCCTTTGGTCAGAGTGTAATAACAATGTAAAATAACCAAAATCATACACAAAGAACAACACTAGGGTACGCATAATAAATAATTGAAAAAATAATTCTGTAATACATGGAATGTGTAATGTAGTCATACTGACTCTCAAGCATGAAGAACATACAACAACTGGTCACCCACTAGGCCGACCATATACACAAAATAATCAAACTGAAAGTAAAATACAAAAAGATTTACATCCAACATTGATCCAATATACATACCCAATATCCACGATGCATGAGATACACCATCCTGATCCTAAGACTCCACGTGAGTGGATTTACATGATCTAGTAACACTGGACCATTCCCCCATCCATTACTCAACCTGTACTCCAACCTTAAAATAGATGTCTCATCTACACGCACACTGGGGTTCATGTACAGGGGTTGATAAATAAATCTCCAATGGCCACACCCAATAGTATACCAATAAATATGCTACCATAACAAGTGCATGCACACATGACATGCCCATCCTAGTAGAAAACTAATAACAACTGGAAGAAAGAAAACAACTACATAAAAATGGGGAAAAATCAAAGTATCCAACCCATGAATTCTATCCAAACACCCATGGTAAATCTACCCCCACTATAGCCCCTTGTAGAGAAATTACAACACATGTATCACCTAGCCACATTATAACCAGAAAGTTTCCCATATCTATAAAGGATTTCCAAGACTTCTAAATGTAACAATCATGAATACCAAACACCAGGGTGTAAAAATTTTCATACACCTGAAAAATACCCATCTACTGGTCTCTAGGACTCCATCAACATGATCTAAATTGGTGATAGGAACATCTAGGTAAACACATCTAGTGAACCTGTTAGTCCCAAAGGTCCTGTAGAATGAATCATGCACTAGTTATGGGCCCAAAAAAATATCCAATGCGATCTATAAAAGCAATGATTTCAAAACATCATAGGACGTAAGAGTTTAAAACCATTCACAATATAGAAAAACCACTTTGTGAATACCTCGACACCTCACAATCCTAAAGCCACACTAGTTAAGGATAAGACTCAACTAGATGGGGGTTTTAGTCATCTAGATCGTCCATTAGCTCCAAAATCCTATATAACCACAACTAACCAGCATAGGAGAGAATAGAATAAAAAATCAATGCCAATTCCAGATCCAAAATATCCCATGAGCGTCCTCATTAAGAAAAATACCTGATCAAACACTATCTAAAGAGTCACAACTAAAGGCCAACCAAATGTGGGATGATCCAACCTCAAACCCACAATCCAAATAGATAAAATAAAATTACTGATACACTATTTTCCAATAAGAATGGGGATCCCATGGTCCCCAAGATCTCAACATCCAAACCAAATAGACACAATGGGTTCTCTATGACTCACCTTAGGTCAATAAAAACTCAAAATTCCCATTGTCCTCATGGACACAACATAAAGAGATATCCACAATGAGACCCCACTTCTACACTCAAGATCTCTGACCACACATAAAGAAACAACCTCATTTGGACTGAAGGCCATGGAATGGTTAGGAAACCCAATGAGGGGTTCTTCTAACTCATCCAAAATCATGGGACACGCCTAATGTTGAAACATCCCAAACAACCCTCAGCAACCACTGACTAATCCTTGATAAAAAACACACCCAAAAAGGTCATACAAAGGTAGATGCTCACCAACAAGGTAATCCTAAATAGAATTCATGAACACATAAAAATAATGAGACCCTCTACAAGGGTGCCTCAATAACATACAAAACAAAACATGCCATACGAGCATTCTCAATACTAGACTACGACAACCACCGATCACTTGATTAGAAACTATCCCAAAAGGGGATCCTAAAGTGTCCCTCATATACATATAAATATTACAACAACACCCATACATAACCTCCATTCCAAAACATCAACCAATACCAAAGGCTCCAACAACTCTAATCCTCAAACATGGAAGCTAATCCTCAACTTATCTAACCTCGAGCAATCGGTCCTAATGAACATGGAAAAAACAAGATATCCTAAAATTTATCACTCAATCCCACCTTCTAGAATCTATAGCAAGAACATAGAATATATCACCATTGGACACTTGATCTGGGAAGATCATCGATATCACAAACCTCACCCATGCCTCACAAATCATAACCCAAACCCTCAGAGGATTCCGAACCCAAACCTCAAAGAAATCCTCCTAATGAATTATCCAATTCCAAAACACCATATAGAAATTCTTTGATCATTAAAAGGATATCACCATCATGATTTACATGAAAAAATGACCAGAATGGACTACTAACAAGTCCAATTCTAACTTTGGGGAACAAAAAACCCAAAAAACCCCAAGTTGGAAAATATATACAACATATACTTCTGACTATAAGAAGTGTACTCCCAAAGAAGTACTTGGAAATGCAATTATACATGGCCATAGAAAAAAATGGGGTCTTACCATTTATTACTATATTTCTAGGGTGTATATGGGGTTTAATCGTGCACTACTACATGACCATATACCCCTCAAATGAGGTGTCTACCCAAGTACATGGACATATGGTCATGTCCCACTATACGACATTTATCCATAGTACATAGTGTGTACTTCCCAAATATTTATAGAGACTAGAAAGAGTATTTCTGGTGGGATGGAATGAAGAGATATATTTTAGATTATTTTTCTCAGTGATTGGTTTGTCATTAATTTAAGTCTAATATACAAAAATTTGAGGGAATGCTAAAATTATTAATCATACCTAAATGGAAATGGGAAAACATCAACATTTATTTTTCCATAAGACTCCCCAAAAAATCTAATTTCCATAATGCTATATGGTTTATAGTCGATAAATTTTTTAAGTCTGCACACTTTATTTCTATTAGAGAAGGTTTCCCTCTTGAACAACTTTCCAAAATGAATATTAAGTTTGAGGTAAGATTGCATGGAGTGACACTTTCAATTGTTTCTGATAGGGATATAAGTATTGACATGATTTTTTGGTTTAGTCTTCTGTAGGATCTGGATAAAGAGTTAAGTTTCAACACTTCTTACCATACTAAAATAGATGTGCAGTTCGAGAGGACCATTAAAACTCTAGAATAAATGTTGGGATCTTATTCTAAAGATTTCAATGGTGGTTGGGATCAACACCTTCCTTTGGTAGAATTTTTATATAACAAAAGTTTTCACTCCAACATTCACATGGATCCTTATGAAGACCTCTATGTTAATAAGTACATATCTCGAACATGATAGAATAATTGTAGAGAAATAAATCTATTAGGAACTAATATACCTAAGGAAATAGAAGATAATTTTAGATCCATTCAATAAAACATAATAGAATCTTAGATTCGACAGAAAATTTATGCTTACAATCATTAAAAATGTATGTAGTTTGAAGTGGGTTAAAAAGTATTCCTATGAATATATCAATAGAAGAGAGTGATGTGATTTAGAAATAAGGGAAAGCTAAGACCTATTTATTTTGTTCCTTTTAAAATTCTTGATCATATTGAGAAGATAACTTATTGATTAACACTTCCACCGAATCTATTTCAAGTTCATGTTGTGTTATATGTATCTCTCCTAAGGAAGTACATACCCCCTAATCCTTAAAAACTCAGATATTATACCACTGGAGTAAGATCTTTTTTATAAAGAATAACCGATAGAGATTATGGATTCTAGAGATAAAGATCTAAAAAAAGGACCACTCACCTGGTTAAAGTTTTGTGGTGTATGCATGAATCTAAGAAAGTTACGTGGGAACCTAAGGATGTGATGAGGCAACGTTATCCTTATATATTTGTATCCAAGTGATGAATTTTGAGAGAAAATTTCATTTTAAGGTGGGTATAATGTAATTCCCAAAGATTTTTATGAAATGTTTCTATCTAAATAATTTCATTTCTTGGATAGCTAGTGTTCCATGAAATAGAGAGTTTAGAAAAACCACATGAAATTATTAAAATATTATGGGTTAATTATCTCCTAACCATTATATTTGTGATAATGAATAGTAATAACTAAATTATGAAAAAAATATGGTCTATACATGTATAAAATCAAATCATGTTTGAAATTAAAAAAATATATTTTTTAAAATAAAAGTGATGTTTTCTAAAAAAGTTATTTTATGCATGCATTGAAATTTACATCAATATATTAAATTAATCCCTATTGGTGAATTATTTACTTGATCAAATGTTTTATAAATTCAAAAAATATATTTCAAAGTATATGATAGATATAAATCCAGTTTTATGCTTCAAAATGTATTTTTTCTGAAAAAGTTGTTTTTGTCACATTTTATGAACATACATTAAAATTAATTTCAGAAATTTATAGGTATTGAATTAGATAAAATTAATTACATATTTAGAATTCAAATATTCAAATTTTTTAATTAATACACTTTTATCTTTGGTCAATGTGAATAATAACCATAGTAACATTTATTACTTTAGTGAAGGATAAATTTGGTAAATCTAGGTTAAAAATAAGTGATAATCCCATAATTATTCATACTAATTCTTATTTTATGAATTAAATTATAACTTTAACACATAAGGTTTGAAATTGAGTTATTTAATGGAAACTTTTCCATGAAAATTACTTATATATTATTTTAACAAAAGGAAGTGACAAAATGTCACTCTATTAGTTTTAAATATCATTTATGTGTTCACATAGAGACATAAATTAGTTATGGATGAATATTAAAATAAATTTTTTCCTTAATGAAATTATATTCTTCATTAAAATTTATTGATATTTTTTAGGAATTAAATTATCACCTTAAATACTCACACAACACTAATTCAATAATTATTCAATTAATGGAAATATCAAATAAATGATATTGAAAATATTATTATTATTATTATAATTTGAGATAATTAATGAAATAAATGATTTTTATAAATGACCACAATATGTTTGGAATGATTTAAAATAATTTGTTTGAATTCAAAGTGTTTTCTTGATGTCATTAATGTCAAAGTAATGAATAGTTTCAGAATTGAAAATGATGATATTTTATGAAAATAATATTTTATTAAATTATTCAAAAAAAACATATAAATCTTAAATAATGATAAAGGAGATAATATATTGTGAAAAATATCAACCTTTATCTATTTATGAATCAACAGTTACCTTATATGTAAACTTACAATCTTTTAAGAGTGAAAAATATCTTACCACGATTAATGTTAAAATAGGTTAATTATTGGGTTAAACTAAAATTTAATGTTTAAAATATCACATAAACCTATCGAAATTTTATTGGATGATGATATTTCAACCATATCATTTCCTAGGTTTTAATTCATGACCATTTTGTAGTATTTGGATCTTAAATAGTCGTATTATATATATTTTTATTAAATTACAAAAGTTCCTCTCACCTCAATTATAAAAGGATACCACATTCCTCACTTATTTACACTAGTTGGATCCTTATAGATTGAATATATTTTGCTAATTTATCTTTTCAAATTCCCAATACACATTCTAGATATTATGGTCTTCCAAAAGACCAACCCTAGAGACCTTTAGTGAGATCTAAAAGAGTCGTTTTGAAGATGAGGAGGTTTTAATATGAACAAGGAATGAGGAGACTTGAGGTAAGGGTTTATTTCAAAATATCATCAACATTTGGGATTGTTTATGTTTAAGTCTCCATTGGGGAATATTTATCTTCTGTGTACATTTTTTCTAAAATAAATTTCAAAAATGTTTCTTTTCTATTCTTCTATAAATTTTTAAAAATAATTTTTACCCATGTTGGAATTTTTAAAAAATGGGTTGAAAGGAATCTTTTTGTCATTTTCCAAAAGGCACTTTGCGACTTTTCTAAAAAAATATGGAAGGAATGTTTTTTACCTTATGAAACATGAGGGGGTTTTTTCACTGTCATGACGTCTTAATTATTTTAAGTTTCCTTTATAAGTTTAAAAGTTTATTTTCTAATAAATTTGTTTCATTTATAAGTACACTAATTTAACATAAAGTCATTTTAAAATGGAAAGGTTATTTTATCAAGAATTATTCCAAAAGATCTTTCAAAATAAAATTCCATATAATATGAATACCTTTTATGTTACTTAATATTTACCAGGGATATGATTTAAAGATACCATCCTTATTCTTTCTTTGGATGATTTATATTTATGAAGAAAATGGAAAATGTTTATGGAAGATGTTTATTTTCCAAGGGTTGTACTATGATGAAATGTTTATGAAACACATTTACTCATGGGTTTTGGTATGATGAATGATATATAATCCTATGAAAAGAATACATATGGTTTTCATTATGTGATGGGTGGGACCTATATATCCCTCCAATGCATTGGGTAACAAATTATACCTAATGAGATAGTTATGGGAAACAAGTTGATTTACTTGATTTGTTATGGGAAAAAAGTCTATGTGCTTGATCCATTATGGGAAAAAACTCAATGTACTTGATCTACTATGGGAAACATGTGTTAATTCTTGATATGATGGTATTGGTAATTAATCTTGACATATAAAATGGTTTTTATACTTATGATGAATCTACACACATTAATGACATGAAATTATGGTCCATTATTGAGTTTTGATGAATTATAATTCTTATAATTCATGTATTTTCAAATGTTAATGTTTTATTCTATAAATCATATTTATGATCTTTGTTAAATTGGGTATGAACCTTGTAAGCTATGGTCATGATATCAGACCCTTATGCTTATCTTATGATTTCATAGGATCATAAATTGATATCTATCATGTTTACCCTTATTGAGCATCTGATCTCACCCTTTTTTTATGTTTCCTTTCCCCAAGTTATGAAGAATGTTTTTGGTAGGGTATGCCTATAAAGATTACAATGTGGGAATATCTCTATGGAAGATGTCAAAGATCTTTTATAAAATAAAAAGATTGTATATCAAATATCACAAGACTCTAGACCATTATGGTTATATAATGGATTTTGTTTTTATGTATTGTATATTCATATAAATAGATGTAATGTTTGTGTATAAAATCTTGAGTCATTATACAAACTTCTCACACCTAAGAACCAACACAAAAACCCGCAACCTTTGCACTAAAAAAACACTTAAAATGCGGTTTATGACCACTAAAAACCTATGGTTCACTCCCCACAAAAAGGCTTTCCTCACTACTCCCTCAAGGGTAGAATAAGGATTGCACTTACATGAGAAAATTCCTAACAAAACTAGGATAAAGCACCAAAAACTGATTACCACACTCCTCACATAGGTCAGTTCCAACAAGTTGGAGCACCCTCTACAATTCTCTTCAACATTGAGTCATATCACTTATTCCAAGATCAACTATATGACCACCATACACATTGGTATCGATCTAAAGACATAGTAGTCCGACAACATTAGAACTATGCTACCCCTAGATTAACCAAAATGAACAGGGTTAGGGGTCAAATAAAACCTTCCCTCTCAAAATAGCTATAATATAGGGAGCACTCCCAACAATCCACTTCTCAAATACCATGCATCCTCATGCTTGACCATATCCTGGTGATAGAAGACCTCAAGAGACCCACCATGGAAGAACCTCATGCCCATAAAAGTCATCAGTGATAGCCGGCACAGAGTCCACTCCACGTGATTAGGTATACAACACATGGAAAAAACAACACCCTACCAAGAAACATGAACCTAGAATATTAAGGGAATCACCAATCCTGGGAAGTTTGATCCCAATCCAAAGATCCATCTAGAATCCTTACCTTCATCAAGACACCAAAAAGGAACCCAGATCCCAATTCTGACTCATATAGGATACCATGCATCCCTCCTCGAAGGGACTTCATCTCCACTACGAGCAAACCTTTCACCACATGATCCACTAACCTGTCATGAGAAGAAAACATACAGTCTAACACAATAAAAATTTATATTTCATGTGAATCATGCATGAATAGAATGATGCATTAAAACTGACCACTTTCCCATGGAAAAAGAGAAAAAAACTAGAGAAAACCATAAATCCACAAACTAAGTGCATCACACTAGGTGAAATCATGCTACTCTAAAAATTAATACAAGGAAAAAAAATCCCCTACCCTAAAAATTATACTTCCTATCATCAAAGGTGTTGATGAAACACTAAATATATATCCATCATAAGTTTTGAAACATTCCTAGACCACCTATCTATCAACTTCCCAAATCATAAAACCAAAAAACCTCCAATAATATTTTTTAACAAACCAACCCATGTCAACATGAAATTTAACATGATCTAGCCTCCCACAAGGCCTCAAACATGCCTCCTTGATATCCACAAGCTACCAACCAGTGGAAAGAGTCTAAAAGGTATGGTGGGGAGACTAAAAACTCTGGTCAGAGGGAAATAACAATGTAAAATAACTTAACTAATAAATAGGGAACAACATCAAATTATGTTAAAAAAATAACTGAAATAGAATCGTCATATAATAATTGAAATTCAAAATATAGTCATATAGACTCTTAAGTATAAAAAACATAAAACAAAATATCTCTCACTAGGCCAACCACATACCAAAAAAAAAATTAAAGTAAGATACAATAGGATCTACTTCTAACATAGAGACAACCCACATACCTAATCTCCATAACGCTTGAGATTCACCTGTCTGATCCTGACACTCCACATGAGCAGCTCAATGTGATCTAGAAACCCTGGGCCTTGGAACCATTCAGTACATAACCTATGATATAAACAAAATGTAGACGTCAGGTCTATATGCACACTGAGGATCATGTATAGTGGGTGAGAAATAAATCTCAGAAGGAAAACTCAATGGTGGACCTATAAATATGCTGTCATAATAAGTGCATGCACACATGATATTCCTATCCCAGCTAAAAACTAACAACAAATATCATAAAGAAAACAACCTTATGGAAATTTTGAAAGAAAGAAACAAGAAATTATCCAACCAGTGGGTTCTAGTACGACACTTATGGTAAATCTACCCACACTCCATCCCCTAATAGAGGATTTATAACTCATAGATCACCCAACCCCACGATAGATGAAACATCTTACATATATAAACAGGAGCTCCAAGACATAAAAATGAAACATGCATGAATTCTAGACCCTAGTGAATTACTATAGGAATCTATATGAACAAAACACATCTACCAAGATCTAGGACTCCAAAAACACAATATTAAATGGAGACACAAACATCTAGGTTGACAAAACTATGGAATCTATTAGTCCTAAAGGTTATCTAGAACAAATTATGAACTAGATATAGACCTAAAAATGTCCCACGGGATCCATAAAAACTAGAAGGGAAAAACATCCACAACCCTGAGAGTGGAAATGAATCCATTGTATACCAAACCCACTCTGTGAGTACCTCTACACCACATGAGTCTGAATCCAAACTAGTTAGGGATAACACTCGGCTAGATAGGCGTTTCACTCATCTAGATCATACATTATCTCCCTATTCCCATATAGCCACAAAAAACCAATGGATAAGAGAACCAAATATAAAATTAGTTTTAACACTCAATCCAAGATATCCCAATGGTATCCTCCTCAAATCATATTTCTAAGTAGAAACTACCTAAAACATCACGACCAAAGGCCAAATAAATATGGGATGATCTAACCTCAAACTCACGATCAAAAAACTAAATTATTCATATTGATACACTCTCAACTAATAAGCACAGGGCACCCATGATCCCCTATATCTCAACATCCAAACCAATAATCCACCACAGTATCTCCAAAACCCACCCCAGGGTCAAAACAAACTTGGGGCTCCCACGGTCCTTGAGGCTAAAACATAAAGTGACATCAACTAAAGGAATCCCCTAATGCATCCAATATCTTGGGAAACACCCAAATAAAAAAACTCAACCATTGTAAATGCCATAAAAATTAGGACTCCCAACAAGGGGTTCTTATAGATCATCCAAAATCATGGGAAATTCCCAGTGATGAAACATACCAAACAACCCTCAGTGGACACCAACCGATACTTGATAAATCACACACCCAAAATGGAATTCAAAGGAACATGACTGATAAATGGGGAATTCTCAAAGGTCCTTATGACAACATCAAAAGAAATAGACACTCGATAAGGGTTTATCATAAATAACTAAAATGAAACATGACCTAGATATGTTCTCAATAGTTTACTACAACAACCATTGATCATTTAATTAGAAACCCAGCTGCAAGGGCATCCTTAAGAGTCCCTCATGATTTTCTAAATATCACAATGTAACTTGGCCATAACCTCTATCCCATGGAATCAACCTAGACCAAAGTCTCCAATATCACAGATCCTTAAACACATAAGCTAATCCTCAACTTCTCTAACCTCGAATAACCAGTCTCACCAAGAAAGGACCAACCAAGATCTCCTCAAAGGTACCAATAAATTATTCCTAACATAATCTATCTCAATAACCTCAAATGGACTATAATTGCACACTCAATCTAGAATGATCATTTATCTCACAACCTTCACCTTGAATTCTTAGCCCACAATCCAAACTCTAGGAGGATTATGAAATAAAACCTCAAGGAAATCCTCCTACTAAACAATCATATTACAAAACACCATCGATATGGTCTTTGAACATAAAAAGGATATCACCATTATGATTTATAAGGAAAATTGTCATAATGGACTACTTTCAAGTAAAATTCCAACTCTAGTACACTAAACACCCCAAAACCCCCAAGTTGTAAAATGTATATGGCATATACTTATGATCACACAGTGTTTATTCCCAAAGCTGCACCTAGCCATGTACTTCTTCATTTCCAGAGCATGCATGGGGTCTTCCCATGTACTAATATATGGCCAGGGCATACATGGGTTCTACCCATTCACTAATACATAAATATTTACCCCACACATAGGGTGTTTAACCAAGTACATGATCACATGGCCATGTCCTACTACATAGAGTGTACCTAGAGTACATTGTATATACTTCCTAAAACTCTGCAAGAACATGTACACAACCACATGGATAGGTAAATTTCCATGTTATACTACATGAATTATACTTAAAAAAACTCATCTTCCCCGAAAAATAATAACACATGGCATGTGTTCATAAAATCATATGTTGTGTACACTGGTTTTCCCATATAGAAACCACTAAAATGCCCCAAAACCCCTGATTTCTCCCAAAAATATCCAGATCGACCCACAAGGGGTCCTAAATAACCCAAAATAGAGTTAAAACATCTAAAAAACAATTATATATATATATATATATATCGCATAAAACAAAAATCAGGACTGCCTCCAGGTAGAAACCGTCGATGCTTCAGTCCGATCCATGATTCACAGCTTCCCCATGATGATCCAACACAACCCAAGCTCTGTGGTGGTGCCTCATTTTCATCATCTCCCTTTATTATCTTCCTCTCCCTCTCTTGTATGAAGACCAAAAAGGGAGATCCACTCAATAATACATGTAAATCCAAGGAAAAAATAAAGAATAAATTAAAAATAAAAAATGGAAAAAGAAAAAGAGGGGGGGTCCAGCCCCAGCCTTGGCGCCCGATGTAAGGTTATGCCTTGCCTAAGAAAAACACCATACTGTTAAAAGTGGATGATATGGAATTTCAAAATGAATCTCTGTTTAAAATATACAATCTAACGAACCCATGTGGATAAATGTATATTTAATTAATTAAATATTCTTTCAAAATTCAAAAGACATTGATTTCCACAAATTTCTATCCTAGGGTAAGAACCCTATTATAGGGCCAATAGAGTGGTTAGAAAAATTATTTGAGATCATATTATTGGAGAAATTACTATTTTCACCTGAACACACCTAGGAACAAAATGTTCATTATTCCTCTAATTTTCACAACCTGTGATGACATGGGTCATCACACAATTCCCATCCAAAACCTCCTTGAAATCCTAATTCCAAGTCTTGAACAAAACCTCAAACCATACCTATGTTTCATATATCATCTCTTAAGGAGGATCACTCAATTAACCACCTATATAAAACCCAACTTCTTCATCCTATGTGATGTCTTGAAGGAATCCTCTCACTCCCAAAATACACCAAGACACACCACCATCCTTTGGAGGGAGTTCCCATCCACATGCAAGAAATATTCCTACTCTTCCCATCATCACTTGGATCCTTTCCACCCACTCCTACCTACTATACCGATGAACTCAACCTAGGATATTTTCACATCAAATCACACCAAATAACCTCCCAGAGGTCTCTTTTTATCTTAACCAAAGCTCTCACCCCTTCAAGACATAATATTAAAGAAACCCTAATTCATAAAAGTTCTAAAGAGAACTTGGTATCCACCAAGGAGGATAAACCAATAATGTTATATCACCTAAGTACTCCATTGACCCTTATTACTCATTCTTGAATCTCATTAAGCATTCATTCATACAACCTAAAGTATAAAAAATATAGGAAATTGTATTATAGGGGTATCCTAAATTGATAATGGAGAAAACACCTCTTTAATCTCTATTGAGCCACATCAAAGACAATAAATAATCACCCGCACTCCTATCCACCTTCCTCACACCAAAGAACATAAATAATTAATTATAACAATCTATAACAAACTATTTAATTATTTTATAAATATGAATAATACCTAAAAAATCATTAATAATCAACCAGTTTCTATAATTATGAGTAACTAGGTGAAATCCACTCCCGATGAATCCTTAGATCTTGACTATATAAATTCACCAATTATCACACCCATTACAATGATCAATTTCTCCAATTTTTTTCAAAAACAGTCGAAAAAATCAATTAGTAATGTAACTTCCCCAATACTTCATTCAACAGTGTAGTGATGAAATCTTGAGATGTCCACCATGAAATACAAGATAAATCCTTTTTGATCTTGATTTATTTCACCATTCTCTGGCAGATCAACACTTAATCATTAAATTAAACCAAGAGAAATCATATAAGAATGATAGGAAGGAAGAGAAAATAAATAAATATACACCGTATTTTTAACCCATCATTGAAACACACAAAAACCACACCCATGGAGGTGGGTTGAACTAGAGGAAATGGAGGGGGAGAGGATAGTAAAAATAGACTATCCCCTCTTAATCCCACAACACCCTACTAAAAAAATGAACTCAAGCCCCACCGGCTAGCCAGCCCAAGTTTACTAGAGAGATGGAGGTTCAGTAGCAAGATAGTCTACACTCACTGGCTAGATGGTAGCCCTAAGTAGTTCCCTCGTCCATTGATCTATCCATCGTCTACACGGTGGCCTCTAATATTGATTTTTAGCAACCTTAGCCACCTGACCCTTCCTGAACCCATGGGTCACCATCTAGGCCTTAAACATTGTCTAAAAAAATCTCTTTAGAATGTTTAAACCCTCAAAATTCCATTATAATCTTTGGTTCAATAATTGAACCATCCATAAAACAGAAATATAAATTCCATCTCAAAATATAATGACCTAAAAATCCATGGGGCATTACAAACTCGCCACTATAACACTTCTCAACATTGAGAAACCATTATAACCCTCTGACCAAGTATATTTCCGTTCATTAGTTTTAAAACCACTAAATGTTCATCAGATTCCATATCTAAATTCCAAAAATGCTTTCATTGGGAGCCTCTGAACACTAGAAACACTATTCACTAGAAGCCCAACCACTTTCTCGATACCAGCACCAATAATAAGATGGAACCCACGATAATTATATATCCTTACACACCTTTGTGTCCTCAAATAATTCATTCCAAGGATAATGGTGATCCCCACCATAGGAATCACCCACTAAAAACACACTTCCTGTGGTTTACTAACCCACTAACCATCATTTACACAATTCTCATGATGCGATTCCAAACTTATTGAGTCCAAATATATAAAAAATAACTAATAAATACTCCATTGGCCAAATTTTCATGAAAAAAGTTTGTTTTCACCCACAAACATGCCCCCACAACACCTGATCATGATGCATTAACATCTAGAGGTATTGTATAGTCATCTAAGTTCCCAAACCAAAGTATAAAACTGACTGTTAGTGTTAGTACATGATAGGATCACCAACTATCTACTCCATCCCCCGTTTAGAGCACTAAAACACCATGGATTTGACTCACTCTTGGATCAGAACAAACCACCCGATCCTAATGCCTTTGTATTGGCAGTAAATGTCACCTCATTTGAATTCGAAATATGGTATTCACTGAGGAACTAGGTCACATCAGATTCTTCTTTACACCATTACTTGGTGTTTCTTCAACTTCTAATAACCAGTATCACTTCCTCCATAACCCTTATTTAATGAGATCCAATTTTCCATGAACAATATGGTACTCCCCAATATTAGAGTATTGTTATCACTATTTTCCAAACCAAACCCCCAAAATCTATATCTTTATCTATTTACCAATAAAGGAAATATTTGTACATGGTTGTATTAATCCTACCCAAGAGACAATACTAAACACCAACCACCCCATATTCCTGGCTTACTCAAAATGAAATTATCCAACCAAAAAATGGTGCAATCCAAACTATATGGAATCCTTTACTCTGTTCCTTGAGTGCCAATCCCAAAAGAGTCCCATAACCAAATGTGTGTTTCTCCTCCCAAGCCATGCTCCCTCTTATCAACCTCTAACATCATGCCTCCCTAAGAGTCCTTGTCCAGGAATCCACTCCGATCATTTATACCATGTTACCCTGATCCCATTTTTGATGCCACCTCCCAATGTTGAGTGATATTTCTTAGATCACTAAACCTTGGTCTGTCATATCCACAACCATATTACTCTAACACCATTGAAGCTTTTAATAGGTTCATCTACCACCCAAACTATTTCTAAAAGACCCCCACTTAGTCTACTCACTGACTCATAACCCAACTGAGTACCTCACATACCCAGTGCACCCTTTCCATTACACACCAAGACTTTTCCAAAACAGTCTATCGACACACACTCTCCTCCTAAGGAAGTGTCATCTATCAATAACCCACTCATAGGTTCTTTCCCACTATATATCTTTTTATCAATTGAACCTAATGGCTAGACACTCCTGTGAAACTCAATCTCACCACCCGACTAACACTCATATGAGTCTCATCCCGTCAAACCTAGGCCCATGCACCTATCCCACTAACCATTCCTTAGATGAATTTCAATAGCATCTATCTAGATCACCATCAGTTCATATCATTAAAACTATGCATCTCACATATGACATGATCTACCAGAGGAACAACCTCTATCAGGGATCCGTTGTATACCATAATATTATACCCACACTCCCACTACACTACAAAAGAGTTAATCATGAGAACCAATAATCGAGGTACCCAACTAGTCCTACCATCACCTCATTCCTAAATACTAGAAACACTATAAGTTCATCACATCCTAAAATACCAATGAATTTCCACACACCTTTTACAACCCCTTAGGGTTTCCCTAAAACCACCAAATCTGGTTAACTAACCTAACTGATCCTAATTACCGACAAGGATCCATAATTCTCAAGGAAATTAATTCTCATTTTTAGATAACCCCTTAGGAATACCATGCCTTCATTAATTTATTACTAGGGAATTAATTCTCGTACTGACCACCAAAGAGTCTCTACACATCCCTTGATGAAGAGAACACATTTTCATAAATCTCCCACCATAAGTTTCACATAACATTTGATCGAAGGAAATACACCACCTTAATAATAAGAAGAATGTCACTAATAATTTATGTTTCTATAAATTTTTGTTCATCATTTAAATAGTCAGGACCCTTATCATAAAACTACTACAAACAAGCACATGTATGTCATGTGAATCCCATGTGGAAAATATGATGCATTTACTTGGTCCTCTTGTAAATGGAAAAATAGTAAAACATGGGCCTATTAATAATATGAAAATACCCAAAAAAACCATTAAATATAGATCCACAACTCCATGTGAATAACCCAAGTTTAAATAATATAACCGTAATATCTAAAATCAAGAACAAATATCCAATCACCCTAGTAACTTAGACTTCCTATCAAAAAAGCTGTTCCCAATACACCAGTTTAATATTCATTATAGGATCTGAAACATCATGAGAATACATACCTACCATCTCCTCAAATCATAAAACAAAATAAAGCTTTGATAATATTTTCATACCCCTCCCAAGACCACTCAGTAGTTCCTAGACCAAAGAGCCGCATGGCCACAGGCGTGCCTCCCCATATGGAAAAATCTACTGACTAGTAGTGATGGCCTAATCCATACAGTGGGGAGATTATACCCTCAAATTAGAGTCATAAAAAATACCCAAGAATCATACAAATCAATAAAAATCATAATAAATGGGGAAAAAATAAACTTATCCAATATCACACATGATTCTATCATATAAAGAATATAAAAAATCATCCACTATCATGATCCCAAGTAAAACAATAAATAAAAAAATACAATACATGCACTCTTGACCTACTAATATCCCCAATAATCATCTAAACTCATGATTCCCTCGATTTTACTCAACCTAACTAGCTATACTTCCCATGCTCTGACTTCAAATACAGACATTGGGTATGTACACACATTTATATTCCCATGAAAGAGTGAGTATAAACTAAGTAGGGTCTCATAAAATAGCCACAATATTTTCTTTCATATATATATGTGTGTGTATATAAAAGAAAAAAATACACTAATATGCATTCTCATCAAGTCATTGTGTGCTAATTAGGCCACCACAACACCTGATCAGGTACATATACCTATCAAGTCATCATGAGCTAACTAGGCCACCCCAAACCTAACCATACCTACATCATCTATATAACAAAATACAATCATGACCTCATTCCATTTTATCTATTCACAATCTATACATGAATACATAGTATAATGTGACATCCAAAACCATGACCCACTACCCACATACACTGGTCACAATCATACATCCATAAAACTTGACCCATACCTTCTCACTCAATGGAGGTCTATTAGTAGTTCCTTAATATCATATCACAACCTAGATCACAGGGTAGTCCTCTGCCATAACCTAGGAAACTCTTAGAGAGGTCCCCTATCATCTATCAACCCACATCCTCTCATTCAAGATGTGGTCAACCAGGTATTCTCACTCAAAGACAATACCCCTTCCACAGCCATTACCCTATCAATTAAGGTATGACATGAATACATGTGCACAAAGAAAAGAAAAAACTATCATGGTCCTCTAACCACTACCTAAATTATTAGGGCATGGTCATCACACCGAACCATCCTTTCCAGACTCATGGGAGGTCACATCAAGAACATGAAGTTTAGGAAGGGCCCACAGGACATGACACTGCACACCAGCTAATCCTAAGGTTCTAGTTTTTGAATACCCAGCCCCACATTTCATCACATCTCAACTCACCAGACAAGGTATCCACTAGGTCCTATAAAATTGATATGGTCTATACTCATCAGTGCTATATCCAACCCATCTATTTCTTGTGATGTCGATGTTTGAAGTCTCCCATTGATCCAAACCCCTAAGGGATAGTCTAAATCCTTTCCAAAGTCCCTAAACACAACTTTCCCCTCTACCTAGGGACCATCCCAAGATAACACATCCTACCCAACCCTGACCTCATAGGTGGAGTCCAACTCCCATCTAGAACCTCCTTGGATTATTGATGCTATATCTTGAAGAAACCCCAACCCACAATTAGGTTTCATCTCACATATCCTAAGTGAGACCCCTTAACTCAAAACCTAGAAGAAACCTATCCCCATTATCCTACACTAAGTCTCAAAGGAATCCTATCACTCCAAGAACACATCAAGACCCACTACTTTCATTATGAAGAATTTCCTAGCCACTCGTGTGACAAAAGCCTTTCCCTCCCATCATCACCTGACTCCTAGCTACTCATTCCTTCCCACTATCCCTATAAACTAAACCTGTTATATTCATACATCAACTTTCACCATAATATCTGCCATTGTTCCCTCCTCAGCTCAACCCAAGCCCTCTCCCCTTGGAGGCATAGTCACCGAGCGATCCCGATTCATTCAAGTTCTAAAGATCACTTAGTCTCCACCCAAGAGGCTCAAACCATCCTATCATCTCACCTAAAGACTCCTATGGTCCTTATTCCACAATCTCAAAACCCATGCAATATGAAATCATGCACTCTCAAGTATATAAATATATATGAAATTTTACAATAGTGCCCATCTACCTTGATACCGAAGCTAATCCCTCACTAAGCTCTATCAAGCCTCATCCAAGACAACCAATGATTACCCTCACTCATGGGAATCATATTTACACAAATAAATATAAATAATTAATTATAATAGTTTATAATTAATTATATAATTTATTTATAAATAGGAATAATGCCTAAAAACTCACTAGTCATCAACCGATCGCCAAAATTGTTAGAAATCAGGTGTAGTCCACTCCTAACATGCCCTCAGATCTAGTATGCAAAAAATACCCAATTATTAAACCTATTCCACTTACCAATTTCTACCAATTTTATTGAGAACCATAGGAAAAATAAGTGGGTGACATACCTAAACCAAAACTATTTCCAATGATACACAAACAACATCTTAGGACATCCTACATGAAAGTAAAGAAAAATATTTTTCAATATAAATATATTTGACTATGATTTGGTAGAATCAACACCAAATACCAAAATGAAACTGATTGAAATTAGAAAGGAATTAGAGGAAGGAATAGAAAAGAAATAAATGGACTTCCTATGTTCAATCCCCCACTAAAACACACCAAGAAACCTCCCCCATTGTGGTGGGTTTAAGGAGTGAAAAAAGGGGGGATTACCTAGACAAAATAGCATATCATAACACCTAAACCCCCCTTAATCCCAAATAACCTTCACCAAAAAAATTCCTTACTAAAAAAACCACCCAGGCCCCACCAACAAGCCGGTTCAGGCACACCGAATGGCTGGTTTGGGTTTACCAACTGAATGATGGCACTAGGTAGTGCCATAGGCCACTAGTCCATCCAATAATTAGTCGGTGGTAGTTCAATGGCTAGCTAGTTTCCTCTACTACTAATTTTCAGTAGCCTTGGTTACCCGACCCTTCCTTCGAAGCTAACCTGAACCCCCTGGTCACTACCCAAGCCTTGAACCTTGTCTAAAAACACATATTTAGGATGTTTAAACCTTTAAAATTATATTTTGATATTTTATTCTAAAAAACTACATACCAAATGGAAATTCAAGTTCTATCTCATAACATAATGACCCAAAAAACCACATGGCATTTCATCTGACCCAAATTCCCTCTACTTGGGAGACATTACAAAAAAGGGAATTCAATTCATGATATTTATAACACCCAATATACACAAACTATATTCAACAACTATTCATAATCTCATAACTCTAATTACAAACAAAGGTCAAGGTAGATGAAAACTAAATTTTATAGAGTCATACCTTGCATGAAATGAAGGGAACTAGCTCTTAATAGTAGTTTAAGAGTTAAACTAATTCATCCAAAATATTCAAATTTCAAAAAAAAATTACAAAACATAAATAAAGCATAGAATACAATTTTAATAAATAAAAAATTCAAATATTTAAACACGAGGTCAAATGTTTTTAATAATTCATAAACTAAAGCAAAATTAGAATATTTTATAAATTAGCTAAACATTATGGACATTACATAATTTTTCATATAAAACCTTTATACTATTTCAATATGAACTCTTATATATTTTGTATTATATAAAATTTATATATTATATTTCAAGAATAATAAGTATTTTACAATTCAATTTCTATTATGTAAACCTTTTACAAAATATAAATAGCACATACATTTTTATTATTTAAACCTTTGATCCAAACATTTTGGATGTGTTATAAATAATATAAAAATAACCCCCCTTTAATTTGAATACTTAAAATTTTATTAATTATGAACATTTCATAATTATATATATATATATTATTCTTTCTTATTTATAAATAATTTTTTTATTTCCATTTCAAAAGGCATGCCATATAATTTTGGTAAAAGGTATTTTAATGTTAACATTTAATATATTGGAAAAATATTTCATATATTTTTTATAATTAAATATAAACCATTTATAATTAATTAATTAAAATTTAAATTCCATATAAATTAAAATATTACCAACATACCTTTTACGATGAGTTACGAAAATTTTATAATCTATTAAAATCATTAAAATTTTTAAAAGTAAAATTTTAAAATAAATATACTTACCCTTATGTAAAATATATATTCAACATGAGGGTAACCTCCCACTACCCTTACACATAGTGTCTATGTAAGGGTATATTTTATTGACCCTTATACATTTCATTGTCCATAATAGTACTATACATATACCTTTTTGTAAACCCTTAACATAAATGTAAATCTCAGAAAATAGAGGATGCCTTTATGTAGTCTCATTTACATAATGGTAACATGTGATTAACATCACACAAGCTATATAAAGGTAACTAGTTTTGCAAAAAGTTTCATGATATATTATTTCTTAAAAATAAGATTCTTACCTCTAAGGGATTACACCAGTCAGTGGATCCACCAGCGTTTCATGAGGATTCCCAAATGCTGAAGAGGTTCTAGTGACTTTATTATGTGATAAAAAAAATTGTAGGAAGAATAAGGTATCAACTATGTCTTAATATTCTTTTTTCACAAATAATAGGAGAGGATTACATCCTATTATATATCCATTATCGACACTATTCATTTCATAAAGTGTATCAGCCATATAAAAATAGACCAGGTTCCATTACATGACGCCAGAATGTTACACCTATTAGATTTCTCATTCATTGAACACCTCAATGAGAAAGTATCACATTTCATAAATGAACCAACCCTTTGTTTTATAAATGATGAAACATCATGTGACATAATGTGGAAGTTTTAAATAGATCAAGCGTACATGAATCTTGTGCATGGATTTTATGTGCACTACTAATATGTTATTCTCAAATAGTATCAATCTTTTTTTCTTCAAGAATTATTTAAAATATAACACATACAATCCGCTCTTAGATTATATATATATTCAAACTCATCATTATCTCTCCATTATTTTTCTTTTATATGTAGGTAAATATAAAATCATATTCTCTATTTTAAAATAATGAATATCTATAAAAAATTTGGTTCTCCTGATCCTCATTTAATTTTCCTCACTTTTATTACATATTAATTAACCAAAATCGAAATATTTTAATTTTCTTTCAATGATTGTCTCCTATGAAATACCAAGAGTGTCCTTATTTTATCTCAATTTTATTATCTTCATATATTATTTAATTTCCTAGAACATGAAAGAATGTCTTATTCATTATCTCATAAAACTAATATTGTTCTTTCTTGTAATGTATAAAATAGATACATGATATATAACTCATAATATCATCAAAAATAAATATCAACACTAGCTTCATTTTAATATCGTCAACTGTATAATAATTTTTAGCATTTCAGATATTCAATTTAAATCATTTCATTTGCATCTTTAGAAATTTAGTAGAACCAATATAGAAATCAAGATGATCTATAATTTCAGATATAAAATTATCTTTGGATTAGCTTCATGTTAATTCATCTTAAATAATATCAGCCGATGTAATACTTACATCATTACAACAAAACAAAAGAATATTTTTATTTATCTTCATCTTGATCACATGAATAATTTTTCAAATATTCTCATTTGAAAATCCAAAAATAATTTGTATAATGATATCCCCATATCTTCTCATTCGTCAATCTCAACCCAATATTAGATTATGGATTATATAGGAATCGTTATGTCTGTATCTTAAAGGAATATCTCAAGTATGTTATTAAATTATTCTCAATTAATTATGGAATTTATTCATATTGTACCTGTAAATAATTATTCTGTGATTTCCATATTCCATTGATATTCCTTATCAAAGATGTGAAGATCCACTATCCTTAATTTATTTCTTGTATAAATGACCTATTTAAGTGTTTAATATGTTTTAATACTTTTAGAATAGTTCAAGAATCATCCCATTTTAATTCCACCTCCATTAAATTTGAATATGGAAACTTGATTTTTTTTATCCAACATAACTTCATATTTTTTCCAAGTATCAAAGTCCTATACTTAGAACTTAAAATCACAAGTATTTTAGGACATACTCACAAAAAGGTATATGATCACTATATTTGAGTTACACTCAACCGAAGGCTTATTATTAGTTCTCAAATGGTTATACTCAATAGTGAAGTCATGTGATTTTCTTAAAGACATACCCTTGAAGACTTATAATAGAAAATCAAAGGATTATGCTCGAATGAAGTCATACAATTTTCACCTATATCTCCAAAATGAATAATTCTTAAAAATGAAATTATGGATTAGAAAATGAACTCCAACCATTCTCAAACAATCTTTAAATCATAAATAAAATTTTTTAACTTTAAAACTACTTTAAATATAGTAGTTTCATTCTAAAAAACATATGAATCATATATACTCCTCTTTGAGTATTTATAGAAAATTTCACTACACTATATTTCTAGATTCTAACTTAGCATTTATAAATCAACATCCAAGTGTTCACAAACAAAACTTTCAATAGTAAATCATAAAAATACACTAGGATGGATTATCCAACACATCTTTAGTTTATTTATCCATTTAAGTTAACTTGAAAACTGTAAAAATATTATCTTATTGGAACCATTCACCATGAACATAAATTCAATTTGTATGTGACTATTGTAGATAAATCTTATAAATTAAATACATGTATTGCACAAGAATAAAAACACATAAGGTTATCTAATGCAAAAGGGATGCATTTAGAGCATGTTCATCTAGATGTTCTAAGGTATCCAACTTATCTAAACTCCTTGGACAACACGTAAGACTCCGTTTGTTTTTCCAATGGAAGAACTGACTTTTATTATTTACACAAACAATATATTAAGTAAAATTAATCTCTATGTAATAGGTGAATACTCAATATTTTACCCATATCATCCACTCATACATTGATTGTTGAAAAAAATATAACAATATCAGAAAATACCCAAGGGAACTTAAAAAAATATCATCCTTGGAAGAAATAAAAGATTTAATGATAGTTGAGTTACACAATATACACATTACACATGATATGAGTAAGGATCCAAACTTTAAAAATAATTAAAAAGATATTATGGACGAATCTATGTGAAAATAAAAAATCAAAGAGTTATAGGATGGTGAGTCAAGTGATTCAGATACTAATAAAGATTAGAAGGGTCTTAATGAGGTTATTTCTGTTATATCAAAAGGGTTTAGGAAGGGTAAGTGGAAAGGAATGCGAAAAAATTAAAAAAAATGATGGGATTATGGTAGAACTATACATTTTTACATGAAAAACCAAAAGAAGCAGGTGGATAAATCTGAAACCGATGAGAAAAAAAATACCTAAAAAACAAAAAGAGGACATGAAGAAGAAGAATAATTCCAGTTACAGGAATATAAACATTATGGTCAAGAATAATAAAGATGATTCATCATTAATAATATTGTCAGTACATGATATTAATTTATTTTTCAATGTTGAGAGAGGCTTTGATAGTTCCAGTATGGACAATGGAGAATAAATGAGTAAGATTTAGTGGTAACTGAAATAAAAATTACAATTTTGTATAGATAAGATAAAAAACTGAAGAAATAAAATAGGAATCATGAGAAAGAAAATAAAAATGCCTCTAATGATAAGGAAGAGAATTTCAATAAGGGAGTGACATTCTTTTATTATATTGAGAAAAAAAGTTGAAGGTAGTTGACCAATAGAATATTGGGAGATATCTTGAAGAGAAGTTGAATGAAAGTGAAAAAGAGATATATGAGACAAAATACATTTTTATTAGGGAAAAAAATAAGTTAAATAAGATCATAGAAGAATAATTAAAATATAAATATATTAAAGGATAATATTATCAAGATGGTGAGATGATGGGTTCTAGCTTGTAATCTGAATGTGAACCTTGTCAGGTACAAAATAAATTTGTGACTTCTTATAGTGTGGGTAACAAAAAATAAGTATGAACCCATTTATAATAAGAATAAAATAGATAACTAATCTTCCAAATAAAATGAATGGAAAATCATTCCAAGGATATAATTTCCCCTTAGTCAAAAGAAGACTCAAACTAAAGAAATTCAATAGTAATAAAATTAGGGACATATCTATAAAAGATCAAAATTTAGATATTATTAATGGTGTTGTGAAAGGTATGGACATAAATACTTTCCTTTTTGGTATAATACATAATTTTTTAGAATGAAGAATGAACCAATGGGGATATTTTGTAAAAATATAAGTGCTAATTACCAAAAAGAGACGATTTAAGACTATATTTTCACCACATACGACAAACCAAAAAATATTTGGATGTCTATCAAAAGTTTGTGGAATATGTGTTCTGGAAGGAAACAAAGTTCAGGATTGAATGGATATGATCCATGCATAAGTTTTCTATTGTTTAAATTTAAATATAACTGAAGAGGAAACTAAAGAAAATTCATGCAAGGCTTAAGAGGTCAAGAGACCATGTGAGAAATATTATAAAGATGAGTATGTCAAGAAGGAGCACTTGATAGTTTGTTTAGATAAAATAAAGAAGGCCAATGATATAAAGGAATTTACAATGGATTAAAAGGTGAATGGAAAAAAATTTATTTTAGTTATATATGAAAATGTTTAGATTATTGAGGAGTCATCTATAATTAGTGGCTTTAAAATCCAAAAGAAAAACCATAAAAGGTTTTAACAAACTATCCATAATTCAAAATATTTCATGAATATCTTATTAAAACAAGAATAATTTTTTAAGAAGATCATTTAATCCTGAGGCCATGAAATGGTCTTGGAATCTATGGTGAAGAAAACTACTTCACATAAAGAGGAAATTCAAAAGGGAGAATATGAACTAGAAAAATATTAAAACAGTTGATAGAAAAGTAGTGATGAGGTTGAAAGGGGATAATGTCCCATGTTGAGAGAAAACTATCAAAATAAATGTTACTTCTAAGGAACTATAAGGTCCCCATTTATTCCCTATTATTTTTTTTATCTAGGCTAACTTTCATTTAATTGAAGGAGAGGTGCTGAGGCTATCACTATAGGACAATAAAATAGGATGCTTTCATGGTGTTTCAATTGCTATGAAGTATAGGAGCTGGGTTTATCCGTTTATGGGGATAAAACATGAAGTATATCTATCAATAATTCACAAGATGTGTGAATATATAAATTATAGAAAATAATAAAAAACTAAATAAAATTGTATTATAATCATACTTTTATAGCTTATCTTTGTTTATATTAAACATGTTTATTAAGGGGGAGTGTTGGTTGATGAAAAAATGAGACAAATGGGGAGTTATATACTTTTAAAATTGAACTTTTTAATGTATTTGTTATGATTTGTTCATGATATAATGTATTTTATGATAAATATGTATGAGTGATGTTTATAATTCATGAATACAATTTTTGAGCATTTAATTTAATTAATTTATAAATTTAATTGATTAATTTTCATAAAAAATATGTTTTTTAATTATTTTATGGGAAAATACCATTTTATTTATTTTTTGGAAAATTAAATAAAATGAAAATAAATGTTCATAATTTGATGATAATTTTACCAAAAGTAAACATGTAATTGAACTTGTAAGCAAAAGGTGTCCTTGAACTGGCTGAAGGAATACCGGATGACTATCCTAGGACCATCAAGAATTCATAGGTTTAGTTTGACACATAAAATACCCAATATAAGAGGTTGGAACTTGTAGGCTCTGGGAAATCATGTGTATCATCATGTTCCAGGGAGTCAAGGAAGGAGAAATTACCTCAAAAAAGATGTCTGAGCTACTGCAAACACATTGAGTATGATATACAAGAGACAGTCTCTCCCCAGATCAGATGTGGGACATAGAGACAATGTGGAAATATTTATCATTTATGAAAATGAACTTACCGCACCCTATGTTCATGTCACCCACCTCAAACATGACTCAACACTTGTCTCCACTACATCAGGCCACCCGACTAGTGCTGCTAACACTAAAAAATTCCACTATCACTACCTGGAGAGATTGGATTGATCAATAAAACCACTGTAAGACTGGGAAATCTTATAAATCACTATTTGAACTCGAGGTAACCCACTATAATGATGAATAATCCATGCATGATGATGGTAAATTGATTCAGCAGTTGTAAATGCTAGAAGATAATGTTGAACAAATTATGAACCCAACTCTCATGGTGTGCCTACCTATAGAAAATAGTGATTTTAAAATGGTAAAATAGATATTAAAATAGAATTATGGACATGGAATCTTCCATGGTTGAGATGAAATGACTCTATATTTTCAAAAAATCCAAGTTTCGATCTATAGGAAATGTACACAGTGGAAGGTTATTGGAGGATGAAATAGTGCTCGCTATGCCACACAATTTCATGTCATGGTTGATAGGTGAATTTAGAATTTGAAACACCCAATTTTATGGTGTTTTAATAACTATTTTAGAATTCATTAAGCCTAAAATGAGAATTAATTTGGTGTGTTGATGAGCATCGAACCCCATTCATGTGAATGAAAGTGTGGAATAA
Source organism: Viscum album (assembly GCA_963277665.1). Taxonomy (NCBI): domain Eukaryota; kingdom Viridiplantae; phylum Streptophyta; class Magnoliopsida; order Santalales; family Viscaceae; genus Viscum; species Viscum album. The sequence continues at coordinate 715,178,427 of OY728137.1, read as the reverse complement.
CCTAACCTATGTCATGGAAGGAGAGTCTGTATTGTACAAGGATTCACCAAACTCGAAATCACTAATATTTATATGTGGAGGTTCTCATGGTTTCTTGCATAAAAGAGTATAGAATCAAATATTTCATGAATATGGATGTAAAATTTCTAATGAAAAATCACTATGGTTCGGTGACGTTACAAGTGATATTTAAATTATTCGAACTTGTGATATTTTAGAGTAAATTGAAGTGGGACGATCATGGATATTCCAGTGTGGCTTTGATGAATTTAAAGAGGATATTTTAAATATGAGAAGGCCAATCCCGTGGGTTTCATTTCCTATAAATTAAGAGTATTGTCCACTGAACTAGATTCATCTCTTGAATTACCTTGATTTTTCTTCACATTGAATCCCTGTTTCTTTTCATGTTCCTACTACTGCTCATCCCTTTCTTTGATTCTTTCTATTTTTATTCAACCTTATAAATAACTTGAGGGATTAGTATTACTTATACAAAGAAATTTAATAATGGTGGATTTCTCTAGTGGGTATTCGTTTTTATATTAGTCTATGCTAGTTTTTGCATTTTATATTTAATTTATAGCCTTTTTATCCACTTTCATCATGACCATTGATGACTAAACTGGGAAGTGATTTTTATATTCAAAACTATTTATTCTAACCCATACAAGAATATTTTAATAATTGGAATAATTATTACTTAACATAGTATTAAATCAACTAACTCATTGATAACCTGGTGTAATTAACCATATAAAAATGGAAATTTTAGAGTTAGGGAGAGAGCACCAAGACCAAGGTATTTCTTAGATTCAACTCTTATGATAACATGACTAAATAAATTATCATATAACCCACTAAAACATGAACCTAGAATTATAAATCTTTTTATATTTTCTTGATCACAATTTACAAAGTTATACTTTCATTATCATTTAATCACCTTAATTATACTAAGTTTTCTTAAACCATCTCATGGGATAGACACTCAAACACACCCTTCACTATGTTTATTTAGTTAGTATTTTTTAGTTTGAGTTTTTTTATAAATTTTTAAATTTTATAAAACCTATTGTAACAAAAAATCCCTTCAGACAACATAAAATCTTTAGAACCGTTGCTGAGTACGGTTTCTATGAATTCTTTGGTTAGTTATGAAATATTTAAGTTGATTTTATTTAAATTATCTATTTCATGCTTTTTCATATCACGTTTTTATTTCAGGAACAACATTGAAACATGATTAAAAAATACAGGAGAAAAGAAAGGAATCAAATATTATATACTATCCTGAGTTAGAGAAGACAATCTGAAAGTAAAAGAAACTCATAGAAGAAGGTTTGAGAGGTAAACAAGATATGGATAAAGGAATTCAAAAAAGGAATCCAAAGATTAGAATGTAATATGGTTGACCTATTTTTTTGGGGTACGACCTAGTATCATAGTGCCTCTGGTCACTGGACACCTATCGAAGATCAAGCCAACCATTATTCAAATTATCTCTAACTTAATACAATTTTTTGTGTAGCCGTATAGGGATCTGAATGTTCATATAAGTATTTTTATCAAACTTGTGATACATTTCAATTTAATAATATCTAGAGTGATTTATTGAGGTTGAGATTGTTTTATTTTCACTAAAAGATAAAGTAAATGGATTCAAATACGTCCACCTCATTTTAATACCATGTGTGATGAGTTGGTAAGGAACTTCTTAACTTGATATTTTCTCCCATAAAAATACATAAATATTCACATTAAAATTTTAAATTTTAATCAATTTGATTACGAGTCATTATATAGTACATGGGATAGATTTAAATTTTTAATTAGAAACTTCCCTTATCATGGTATAAAAATATGAATATTAATTAAAATCTATTATAAAATCTTTTCATATAAAAATAGGTCTATTGTAGATGTAGTGACTGGAAGACCATTGATGAGGAAGTCACTAGAGAAAAATATAATTTATTGGATGATATGGACAAAAATAGTCTCCAGTGGAAATTAGAATGGAGTCATAGAAAGGGAGTTCACATGGTGGATAACAATTGGATTCCTTCCTGAATGTCCTGAAGGCCTTCATTTTTTTTATTATTGATAATCCACCTTTCAAGGGGTGAGGTGGAACCCTTAAAAGGATCGAAGGCATTAAGAGACAATTACACAACCTGTAGGTCTTAAGGGAATCACCCAAACAAGACAACTTGGAACTACTCCTCCCCAGAAAATGACATGATATCAGCACTCCACCTTCACAAGGCTGGTTGGCTAGCTATCCTGTGCCGATCTCCATAGGCTCAGACCCGATGGTAATGTCATACCCTATCATTATTACAATTCCGGTTAGATCTGCTATGGTGAATTTCCTAGCTCTAAATTCTCATCTGGAGCCTTATCCCTAGTAATTTGACTGGTACATCTGTATAATTCATGTGTCCCAAAGGCTTTGGGGTGTCCTGAAGGCCTTGAGGTGGCCCGAAGGTCTTGAGAGACAACTGGACTGAAGTCCTTCGGTGGCCCGAAATCCTTGTAGGACTTGAGGAACAAAAAAGTGGCCCAAAGGCCCAGATGGATGAAAATTGGATGATTTCTCAAATTGAGTCCCAGAATAAAAAATTGGATATGAATATTGATCTCTATAACCCCCAAGCTATGCATATTGAGGATATTAATTATATTCATTATAATAGAAAAAATTTATTTTAGGCAAGGAGGCTACAAAAATCACAAGATCAAGGAAGGAATTTAATAAAAACAACCCAAGGCCCCTCACCCACAATCCAAAATTTATTCATCATAAGAGACATTGGATACCATCATGACCAAAACTGGGGCTGCAATCAAGGAACCAATATAAGAATATAAATATGAAAATGAATCTTTAATAAATCTAGATTTTTAAGTTAGTCAAATTATTGTTCAACTTAGAGATATGATAAGAGTAGCAATATCGAGATTTCCATAATTCATCCCACATATAAGGATAAATGTTATCACCATAAGAAGTGAAGAAATATTGGAGTAAAGTGTTGAGGATAAGAAAAAATAACAAGATAAGTCAGTTAATAAAGAGAATAAAAATAAGAAAAATAGGAAGGAAAAAGAGAAATAAAAGGATTAAAATTATAATAATAAGCCCCACCACTCTAAAAACCATGGTTACCGTTCCTGGAGAGATTTAAGAAAGTTAAATTAGTGAAAAAACAAGTTACGTTTCAAGATATTTTTAAGAAATTTCATATCAATATTCCCACACAAAAGATTTAGAGAATATAACCATATATGATAAATTCATGAAATATTTGTTATCAAATAATACGAAAATGGAGGAATTGGGCACAATAAAAATATTAAGGTAATGATCAGTGACGGTGTCAAGGAGTCTACTTAAGAATAAGTAGTACCTAGATAGCTTTCCTCTTCTGGTTAACTCTGGGACAAAAAATTTGAAAAATATTTATGTGATCAAGGAGTGAGTGTGAACATTATTTAATAATCTATATTTAAGACACTAGAAATGAAAGATATAAGGGCCACTTGATTTAATATTCAACTAGCAGACAACATGGTGAGATGTCCATGAGGATTTCTTGAATATTTAATAGTAAAAGTAGACAAATTCTTCATGTCATTTGATTTCCTTATGATGGAAATAGATGAGGATAATACCCACATAATTTTTGGAAGGACATTACTAGATACTAGATGTGAATTAGTTGGCGTAAAATGTGGTGAGAAATTTTTAAGTGTTGGTGATGAGTAAGAAAAGTTTAATATTCACTAGGAAATGAAGCATTATGATGAAAAGGATGGTGAGATTGAGGAAAAAACAAGAAAGAAGTTAAGGATACTTTTTTTATTATGGAAATAAAAGTAGTAACAATGTTACATAAAGATAAGCAAGATTTATATATTTTAAGGACTTGATAAAAAGAAGAAAAACCTAAATTACAGAAAGAAAACTAAGATATAAGATCACTTATGGGGGAGTAAAAACTAGAACAAACATGTTTAAATAGGTACAATATTTTTAGATGCTTTATGGCTTGCATTTTTATTTATCTAGTCTAAGAATGAATTGGTGGATTGACCCAATGGAGGTAGAGAAATGCTTTCTATAAGGAAGAATAAATCCATTTTTAGAGGAATTATGAGGACCCATATATATAGATAGATATCAATTGATATCATTTTTGGATCTAGACTGGGTAAATAATTCACAATCATACATAAACTGAGTGAAAAATAGGGAATTTGAATCTCTAGGACCTTAATAGATTCAATCTTGGGAGGAAATCTAAGTTTTCTATGTCATATTTGGATTTAGGTGATATGATTCAATATACATCACTATTTTTGAGATCAATTAAAAATTAGTCTTGAACTTTAACCAATTCTATTATTATTTTTAGGTATATAGTGAAAGGAACAAAGGGAAAGAGGCACAAGAATAGAAAAAGAAAAAATTAAAGAGCTATAAGTGACAAGTGGGTGTACAATTTTAAACTCAGTACATTTTGGTTGCCATAAATTTTTTCAAGTTTTGTTTCTAATTTTTAACTGAGAAATTATATACCCCACATTTATTTTGTTCTACCTTTTGATCTATAAGAAAAAAAGACACATAGGATAACCATTATTCCATGTTTATATTTCTTTAGAAATGAATTTGAATAATCAATATGGGGATTGAATAATTGGATTTATGCATAGGATAATGTATTTGAAAAATCATGATTTGAGACACATATTTATTTTTTTAAATGAAATTATTATATGATTTTCCAAGCTTTAAATTTCTAAATTTTTTAATGATTAATTTTTTAGTGTGAATTTCCATGAATAAAAATCCAAAATAACATGTTCCCATTACTAAGAGTTTTCTAGGACAAATTTTCCCTCACTTTCTAAATTATATTTCATGATAGAAACCTTAGAATGTTTTATTCTATAAATATTTCTTTATCTCATCAAAACTATGATTATATAAAGTCACTATTAAAATTATTGAGTTAATTCTATTTAATCCATTGGTCCTCGAACCCACTATAACATTTATATTTATTGAAGACCTTAGAATCTAATAATATCCATGATAGGTAAGAGACATATTATAAGACAATCATACCCTTTCCTATCATAATCTTAGTAATTTTTTGATATTCTTTTGAATAAGTGTGATGGAGAGGTCATTGATGAAAAAAGGGATGAATTTAAATATAAGGGGAAAATTTTTAGGTACCTTCATGGGATAGTGGTAAAGGTTTATAATTTTTATCATTATACATCATTGTTTACCCTTATTAAAAAATAAAAAATTAGGTTGTCTTTGGAAGGCTAAAAATCACTATTTTCTTGAAAAATGATCTTGATCATTTGTGATGGATGGTGGATGTGAGATTATTCCTAAGTTTATGTTTATAAAAAAACTAAATGGGTAATTTATTTATTATACCTTCATGTTATATTCATGACCTTTGGTTTGATTAGTGTGGTAAAGTGAGAAGCTATCATTTTTAAGGGGATATTTTCATTATATTTAACTAATTGATTATCATGAAATGAATTTATGAGTAAGACTTGTTTTTGAGCGTTTAATTCTTAAGCTCAATCATATACCTACCAAAAAACTCAGAGTCATTTTATCCTAAATTCAAATCCACCATGATTTCTTATGATATTTTTCATTACAAAGTGGATATTTTAGATGTTTTTTCATGCATATAGTAAGTGACATGAATTTTAGGTATTAGAAAAAATATATTAAATTTGTACCTTGAGTGATAGGATAAAATAATTAAAATGAGTTATATTTAAAATAACATGCACATTGATAAAAAATTTAAAGATATGAAAGGAAGAAATTACATGTAGGGTAATTTCAAAAGGGAAAAAGTAAAATTCACTAAAAACTTGTTTCTTTGAAAAATGATGAGTTTAAGAAGTTTTTATATATAATGGTTAAACATTTAATTCCACATATAACCACTTGGTGTGGTTGACATTGGAATTTGAATCATGGTAGTGTGATACTCCTTTATAAATTTTTTGACATCCCATCCTTAAGGACAAGTTTGAGTTTATGTGTTGGGGTATTTGATATCTATAATACATGATTGATTTTTTTGAGTATTTAATGTAATTAATTTATGAATTTAATTGATAAATTTTCCAAAATAATATTTTTTAATTATTGTATATCTAAAGAATATTTTAAATCAATTTTTGAAAATGAAATTAAAAAAAATAAATGTTTAAACTTTGATGATAATTTTAATAAAGGAAATATGTAATTGAAGGTGAAAGAAAAAGCTGACATTGAACTGGATAAAGTCACATTGAACAACTAAGAAAGGACTGAAAAGACTACATAGGCATGGGTTAGCATGCATAATATCTAAGAGGAGTCCCTGGGGCATGTAGCTATAGGGAAAGTGTTCATGTCATAACGTGCAAGGGAGTTGAGGTACAAGGCAGTACCTCAATGAGCTATTTGAGGCACTTAAAAAACATTATGTATGGTATAAAAGAAAGAGACACTCACTATATTCAATATGTAATGTATTGAAAATGAAACACTTTTAAAATTTATCAAAATAGTGTCACATCACTCTGTTTTCACATCACCCACCATGCACATAACTCACTGATTGTCTCCACCACACCAGGACACCAAAATGCCACTACTAAAACCATAAAGAACCATTGTACCCCATATAGATCATGGTATTGATGTATCAAACCAATGGAAGACCAATAAATTCCATGGAACACCACCAAATCTCTAGGAGACCTCTGGTAATGATGAATAATCCATTCATGATGATGGGAACTCGGTATGGCCACTATGAAGGTCAAATAATGAAGATGTCTAAAATGGTGATCCCATCACTCATGGTGTGCCTCCCCATATAAAAAATGATTTTTAAAAGGATAAAACAATGACCAAAATGGAATTATAGCAGTGTTCTCTTCCACGGTTGATAAGAAACAACTTTTTATTTTCCAAAACACCATGTTATGAGTTGTGGTTGATGTAAATAATGGAAGGTTATTGGAGGATGAACTAGACCATTCTACACTAAAGAGATTAATGTTGTGGTTGAAAGGTGAACTTAGAATTTAAAACAACTAATTCTATAACATGTTAATACACATAGTGGAATGCTTGAAACCTAAAATGAGAAGGACGTCATTATGGTGATGAGTGTGGAATCTCATGCATGTAAAGAAAAGTATGAAACACTTGAGGATGAATCATAGATGGAGAGGTCATGATACACAGGGATTCAAAAAACTCAAATTGGATACTAGGTTGATATGGTGGTACTCATGGCTACAAGCACAAATGAGTATACAAGACGATTCTACATTTAAAAATCTATAAAAAATTTCTAAGGGAAAATTACAAGAGCATGATGATGTTACAAGTAGAATTTTAATTATTCAAAATTTTAAGATTTCAGAGGCAATTGAAGAGGTATGACCGTGGATCATCCAACTTAGCAATAATGAATTTAAATAGTAAATTTTGAAGACGATAAGGATAATCATGAGAGTTTCCTTGCCTAAAAATTAAAATTATTGAACACTAAACTGAATCCATCTCTCGAAGGTCCCTAATTCTCACACAGTTCAAATACCTATTACTGTTCAAGGACGTGTTTCAGCGCATTTCTTTCTTATGTTCTTTCTATTTTTAATCCCCTTCATGAATAAATTTAGGGACTCATCTTCCTCGGTCCAAGAAATGTAATAATGGGGGATCATGATTGTGGTTATTATTTTCTATATTTTTCCACGCTGAGTTTTGTATTTCATAGTAAACTTCTATAAATTTCATCTTCTTTTATCATGACCATTGATGAATAAATTAGAAAATTAATTTTTATATGAACAAATCGTTATCCTTATATATACATGACCATTCTATAAATCATAATTACTATGCTTAAATATGGTATTGGATTACTTAAATTATTGATATCCCAAAGTAGTTGACCATATCAAAAGGGTAATTGATGATTTAGGGAGAGTGAACCAAGACCAAGATCTTTTTAGATTCAAATCTAGTGACAATAAAAATAAATTAGTTATAACTTCACCCACTAACACATGAACCTAGAATTAAAAAATATTGGTATGGTCTCTCAATCATTAGTTTAAACACTTCAACTTTTATTCTCATTTTATCACATTAATTTTCCTAAATTTTATCAATCCTTATCATTTTTTCGACACTTGAAAATATGCTTTACAATATTCATTTAGTTAGTAATCAATAGTTTGAGTTGTTTTACAAATTTACAAATTTTATAAATAGAATAGGAACTAACAACTCCCTCATGAGAAAACAATCATAATCCCCTTAAATGAGTTATGAGAATGATATCACAAGTTTGGTTGTTTATGGAGAGTATTTATGACCATGGTTAAATCCCCTTTATTTTCTATAATGAGTTATCCCAAGTAGACTTATAGTGGAATAAAAAAATGTTCCTTGCTAAGGAAAATCATATGGTGTCATCATTCCCTCATAAGTGGATTAAGATAATATTTAAAGAAGGATAAGAGTTTTTATTGATGGGATATTAAATATATTTATGATTTGAGTAAATCCCCATTTCACCTTTTTCATTTATTGTCAATAAGGGGGATAAAAATAAACCCACATATTGGCATAAGTGTTTATATTTATTGAGAAAAAAATAGAGATGAATATTTTTATGCTCGAAGTGTTTGTTTGAATTTGTTTTCAATATAAAAATATGTGTTTGGTGTAAGAAGTGGTGATGGTTGAGGATGTATCTTAGAAGTTATTGTGTGAATATATTCACTACACTTGTAGAAATAATAATGTGATTATTATGGAACCTTTATTTAAGGAAACCAAATTCAATTATTGGTGAGTTATGGAACATTATCTATAATATTTTATGTAATATGTAAGGACTCGTGATTGAATGAAAATTAATGAGGTGTTTGAGAAGTGTTTGAGTAGGCCCTGAATGATTTTTTATAAAATTGGGTACCTAAATAGAGGTAAATTTTGAATTTCATTAACAATGTAAAGGTAACTCTATATGTATGAAGACTGCATAAAGATACATTGATATTTCCACTACCTACATAAAGGTATTCTAGTATACCATTTAAATGAAAATAAGAAATTAAAATACCTATGTAAAGGTATTATTTTAATTTCATGAGTTACATAAAGGTAATCCAAACATTCCACTACCTATTTAAATGTATTCTATAAAGAGAACTACCTACGTAAAGGTGAAATAGTTTAACACCCCAAACTTTTACTACTTCAATTCAGTATAAATAAACTTCTTCTTTAGGTACCAATTTTGAAATCAACTAGAGTGACCCAAATTTAACTATCAGTAATTACAATCTCACTAAAAAAATATTGAGTCACTTACATTAAAAGGACCTTTTAGGTTTAATTTTTTTTAAAATTATGATTTTTTTAACATACAAATCCCATGTATTTATAAAAAAATATACATTTTACCACTATATAAGAAAATGAATAATCCATCATAATTCTTCAATATCTCCCAAACAAATATCCACACATGCTACTCTTTTAGATATATAATGTGTAATAATTTTCATCATAACCCAGGGAAATTGAAATATTGGATGGGTTGAGTTAAAATGCACAATAAGGGTAAAAATAAGCCATAAAAATCAATGATCATAAGTGATAATAAGATGATTATATGAAATATAGATGAAATATATTATAAAAATAATGGTATAATAAAAATAAACTATGCACATAACATATCCATAGATAAAATATCAATAAATAAATGCATTGACAAAAATAACGGGTTCCTCGGTGATGAGATTCATAATGTTGGATAGATATTTCCATTACCTAAGCTAAGAAATCATGATCTTAGACATAATGATATTACTATCAAGGCCTTGTGTCTAGGAAATATTTTGTTCTAGGAAGACATAAACCAAAAAAACCAAGATAGTTTGTCTCATGAGACCTATTGATATATTGAAGGGATATTTTTATCCCTATATGTTTCTAATTAATTCCAATGAATTCATCATATGAATGAATAAATAAGTTAATCATGTCACAAATAGAGATGAAGTGAAATCTAATCAGACACCTGAACTAGTTCAGATAATGGCTCAAAGGGAATTTCCAATCACCATAGGCTAGAAACTAGTTCTTGGGTATCAAAATTATTCCTTGGAAATGATTTCACCCATTTATATAAGGTACAACAATTTTAATATTGACGATTACAATTTTGAACAAAAACAAAAAATACTACAAAAAAAAAAGAATCCGCAAAACTACCCAAAAATCTCCATGAAAAATTAGGGGAATCCCCTTTAGGCCTCCACCACCAACACCTACAACAAGTGGAACCCTAGCCATTTGATCCACCACCATCACCATGACATATATTTCCTTTACCTGGGTCATACATAACCATGTATACTTACAACCAAATTTGTATGTAGGGTGTGAGCCAAATCCCAATATGATGCCACCAAAAAGAAATGGTTCCAATATATAACATTAGAAGACGAATAAACATGCATATTTATATAAAATCATTTGAAACATTTTCAAGAAAACATTTTAAGAACAACCAATTTTAAGAAAATGCTTCAAAGTGATAATAATTTCTCAATAAGTTTTATTTAAAATGAAGTACACAGATGGTCCACCATATGTCTATGGTTGGAACTACATCACAAAAACATTATGTCATAAGATATCACCACAGGTAAATACATATAGGAATCTACCAGAAGAGAGACACTAAAAACTTCGTACCTCAGTGAAATTTGGTATACAAACAACAACCAACAACTTTCCCATGAATGAGCCACTAGGAGGGAACACCCCATGGGAATAGTGGTCAGTGATCATTATCATAGTTTAGTTAGTTTTGATATTTTTCAATCATGCTAATTGAACCTTGGACTTTCCACTTCCAAGTCAATTAGCATCAATACAATTGAAGAATATGAGATTTCATTTTTCGAATCACTAGCATACTAGTTCTAGTTTTCTCACATAGATACCTAGGATTACCTTTGTTCTAAATTCCACATCCACATGCCACTTTCAAAACAAAATCCAAATGTCCCAAGCACATAATGAAATCACTGCTTCCACATGACCAAAAACTTTCCCCTTTTCCAAATTCACACTAAACCATTTGGAAATACATTTCACACCACTTTTACAATTTAGGAAACCCATTTAAAAACATAACAAGAAGAGAGTATTTTAAATCCAACCATTTCTAAGGTCAAATCCCCTTTGAAACACATACATGAACCCATATCATCTTTAAAAAATGTTTCTCATCCTTTACACAATTCACAATTCACATTTAAAGGTGAACAATAAAATACAACATGAAAAAATTATCTATTTTCTTTGAAAACTCACTTTCAACATATTCTCACCTCAAGTGCCTTTGAAAACACACTTCACACCCTTTAAAAATATATAAAAACACTTCCAAGAAGAACAAAAAAAGAATATATGAATTATAATCATTTAATTTGAAAATACCATTTTCATCATATATTCATGTGAAACACTACCAGAAATATATTTCACACAACATTATTAAAACATCGAACACATTTATAGAACCAAATAATCATATAAAAATCATCTAAAAATGATAGAGCATGGAACCACCTCCCTCAATTTTGGAAACTTCCATAAAATGATGTGAAGCCCCAATAGCACCACCACAAGACCCTAATAAAGAAATATATAACAATAAACATCAATATCCTACCCCAAATCACAATATCAAACCCCCTCTAGGTCAAATACATATTGGAAAACAAAACCCCAAAGAAGGTGGAAGATAAACCCTAGAAAAGAAAGAGAAACCAAGGGAGAAATCACTTACTTGATTTTTATTTTAAAAATAAACACCAAATCCACTAGAAGGAAGGAGTCCAAAAGAGCCAAGAGGAGGATGGGGAGGTTCCTAAGGAAAAATAACTTGAATGGGGGTGAGAAAGGGTATATTTGGGGATAAATCCTGAGAGGAAACAAAGGAAATTTTCTAATGTTTAATGAACTAAATAAGCCACATAGTTTTCCCACATGGTTTACCAAAACGTGAAGTAATTGTGCACCAATCATGAACCAAGAGGAACATTGTGAACAATTAGCCGACACGGTTTCAAAAAATTTCACTAACCGTGTGGTTATCCACTGTCAAAAAATGCCAAATGGCTGCATGGTTACTTGGGCAAGGGCACACTATTTTCTAAATTGTGCGCCAACCGCGCACCACATGATGTTAACCCCAAAACACCCATTTTGATATAAAAACACAATGGAAACCCAAGGGTAAAATTCTAGACCAATATAAATAGAAGAATTCCTTAAAAAAATTTATGCTTCATACCCAGTTCTTGAGAGAAAAATTGAAACCCAAAAATGAACTGAAACTAAGGATGAGAACAAAAAAACCCTTGTGTGAAAATTCTACCCACCACAATGTTTTCCACCAATAGAAATTCACAACATGTCTTGATCCAAAACAAAAACCAATACCCCTTAAAAGATCAAGTAGATTCCCAACAAACATCAAAAGAGAAGAGAAAGAATACCATGAATGGAAACAAAGATTCACAATATTTAACATGAGAGGAAAGAATAGGATCTCCAAAATATTCCTTCGACCCCTAGATAGACACAAAATCTATAATTGATTGGACAAAAGAAAAGTAATCATCACAACAACATATTTCAACCCCTCAAGCCAAGCACATATCAACCACCTCTAAATGAAACTCATACCTTTTTCTGGAAAAAAAATAAAGAACCCAAAACCATTTCTTGAAAATAATGGAAAGACTCAAGCTAGAACTTATACAATATTTCTTCAAACAAGACTGCTGGGCATGCTCCAAAATCCCCACTCTCATTTGGAAGGGAATATCAGATCCAACATCTCAAAAAGAAACTTATTATCACTAAGATATACCATATACTGAATTGGATTATCAACATGGGTATACCTAAATGGACTCCCCATTACAGGATGTAGAATTACCCTGATTTACTCCATAATAAATCTTAATGAGATCCGTAGAGGGTCTCCCCACAAGCAAACTAACCAACTAACACTGCCCAACACTAGAAGGAACCAAAAAAATATCCACTGTGGGACTTCCCACCATTTAAAATAATTTCCAGATTAAGACAACTGGAACATACAAATCCGACAAAAACTAGCCGAGATCAAACCCACACTACAAGGGGTCCAAAAAAAGAAACTCCAGACCAAGAAGAAATCACTACCCAAATCACCATCCGCATGGGACATGACCATCCCCAGTTGAGCGCAAAAAAATGAAACCGATTAAAAAGGATGACCACACATGGACAAAAAAATGAATATTAACATACAAAAAGGCAAAACCAATGAAATTATACGAATATAAAACCACTAAGCACAAAAAAGGAAAATAGTTGTAAGGACCCTGAAACTGCCCACACCCAAACGGTGGAGACTAATTCTGCATCAAGGATCCCCACACCCTTGGTGGTTTCCTGACTGTGTTCAAGCTTCACTGTAGGGCCTGTAGATGTAGGATTTATATTTGAACCATCTCCTGTCATGTAGTTAAGAACTAAAGATCCCCAGTTAGAACTTCATCATTTGGATCCATAAGCAACTACACATAAATCCAGGCAGAACCAAGAGAACACAACACACCATGGAACTCACTTCACCTCTAAAAGGAACTTCTATAAGATGGGGATTCATGGGAAACATACACATCATCCTATTTCATCCTAACAAGCAACATCAGGAATAAATAATATACAGAAGACACCTTCATTTAGAATGGAGAAATTTAGGATTTTCAAAATAAAAATATGCTTCTATCAATACATAAGTTCTCAAAATATTCACAATACAACTCTTACATCTTGATCCAAAAAGGCAACACCACGAAATTCCACCAGACTCAAATATTAAAACAAAATTAACACACATAGGCAGGGAATTAAAATTTGTCCCCAACAACTCACTACTCCTAAAAACGAGAAAAGGTGTTTTTCAAAAAGGTATTCCTAGCTCCATGACAGTTCTTGAGAACATTCAAACAGAGCGGTTACATGTGACCTAGGAGTCCACATGAATGGATGGTCTTCAGAGTATTTAAACATGATTTCTTCTTATGAACATATTTTCCACACTAATAGAAAAACATAATTTTATGCCCGATAGAAGTAGATGAAAGATCCAAAAGTCATTATTATACTGTGGTTAACACCAACAACTTTAGGACACTTTCAAATATTATAATTTTTCTTCACCATTTCTATAAGGTTCCTTCAAGCATAGAGGTAACAAAATTCCTCTTTAATGACTCAGGAAACTCAAGGAAGCTAAAGTTTCTCTCGACTTTGAAATCTCAAGATGAATGTATATGGGTTGATCAACTGGAGGGTCTGCCAATGGTGAAATACCTGTGGCATCACTTTGAAAATCCATTGAATCTTTGAGGGGGCATACACTAGCCAATAAATAAAACCAGGAACCTAACCAAACTACTGCATCAACCAAAACATTCCACACACAAACAGTGAATACATGAAAAGAAACAACTTAAAGGATTCCCAAAATACCTTTAAAAATAAACCACTAACCATTATTTCAAAACCGATTCATTGATAAGAACACAATATTGGAATTCCATTTAAACAAAATGGATCTCTCAAACTCAAAAATCCTATCAAGAAACATTATAAAATCACAAGAAGAAACACCACACAACAAATGGTTATCAAAACATCACATCTTCTCTTAAAAGGAATTTTGAAAATAAAACAAGTTGGGTGGGTTTCACACTCACAAATGGTATCCCATGGAGCCTCTCACATGCATATTCTTGTGCAAAAATGGTCACCCATCACCTCATGTCAACCTGGGAACTCATCAACTCATGCCATTGACCACAAAAATTTCTAATCATATTCATGAATGTGGTCAGTCAGGGAAATACCAAAGGTCAAAAAACAAACTATTCAACTTTCCAAAAAAATACATTTAACCCATGTATTAAACTTCTCAATTTACTTCCCATTTAAAAATCTAAAAAATGTTGCAAAAAATCTATCACCACTGAGTTAAAAATCACATTTAAATACCCCACATCAATTCATTCCATATTTAAAAAAAATAAGATTCCATGGATTCCATTCAAAAATCCAATTCATCTCATTTCAAAACATTTTCACCAGCACAAAAAATCTCATTTAAAACAGATTTCCAAAACCCACTTTGGAACAATTCATGTTTCCTAGACAACCAATTTTCTTAAACCACAAGTTTTGATTATAAGAATTTAATCTCAATAATTTAATCCCCATTTACTCAAAAAATATTTTATAAAAATCCAATTCTCTAAATAATTATTCCAAATGATCTCAAATACAAATTTTTCATCTTTCCAAAACCTAACCATTTCTACTTTAAATCCAATTTTTAGAAATAAGGAACAAGAAAAGTCACAAAGGAAAACTAGTTCTTATGGGTGACTTGGATATTTAGTTGGTGGACATACACCAATCAAACCATCATCATCGGGATTATTCTAGGACCATGTCCCCAACTCCACATGACTTTCCAGGCCCTTAGACCTCATAGAGACCACTGGTCTAACTCTCACTTTATTTACCAAATATCATAAAAATCAAAAGAACCAAATAACTCTAATAAAACCTGAATTCCCATGGTGACTCGAGTCCCATCATGAGGCATGCTGTCCAGGCACCCTACTCGCAATCAGAACCTCAAGTCCCGAAAACCCTAGCTCTAGTCTACATAGAATCTTTCTTGAATAACGTGACCCAAAAAGTGTGTGACCAGCTATGATACCATTTTTTCATGAACCAAGATGAAGTTCTAGCTTACCCAAAACCTAACTTGGTTTATGGTATGGACCTAATGGTGATCCCTATCACCACAGGATATAAAATAGTTCCTCGGTATCAACATCATGCTCTGGGAATGATTTCACCCATTTAGATGAGAATAAAAGTCCACAAACATAGAACAACAAACCATGACTAATAATATAACCAAACAAGGAACAACAATTTTCAGATTTTTGATTAAAACTTTGAAAAAAAACCAAAATTACTACAATAAAATGAAGACAAAAATACTTCCCAAAAACTTCTGTTCATCATGAGGGGAATCACCCTCAATCCACCACCACCAACAATAGCAACAAGTGGAACACTAGCCATCAGATCCACCTCCATCACCACTACACAACTTTCCTTTTCCTGGGTTGTACATAAAAATGTCTAATTACACTAAATTTTGTATGTAGGGTTTGAGACAAATCCCAATAAGAGTCCACCCAAAATAAAGGGTTTCATGCTATAAAATTATAATAAAAATCAACATGTGCATTTATATAAAATCATTTGAAAATTTAAATATTTTTTTAGAAAAACCATTTTTATGAAAACACTTCCAAGGAAAACCATTTCTCAAGAAGTTTTATTTAAAATGAAGTGCACACATGGTTCACCATATACCGAAAGATGAAACGACACCATATAATAATTATGTCACAAGAGAGAACCATGGGTAAATACCTATAGGTAAATATCAAAAGTGTGACCCTAGAAACCTTGTACCTTAGTGAAACATGGTATAAAGACCAAAACCAACAGCTTTACCATGCACGAACAACTAAGAGGGAACATGCCATGGGAATATTGGTCTCTGATCATCATCATAGTTTATTTAGTGTTGAAACCATCAATCATGCTAAGTGAATCAGAGCCTTTACACTTCTGAGTCAACTAATGTCAATCCACTAGAAGAATCTAGGATTTCCACTTCTTAATCACTAGCATAATAGTTATAGTTTTCCCAACTTGATAATTGGGATCCCATTTGTGCTCAATTTCACTTTCACATGCCACATATATTAGTACATTCACAATATAATCCAAACATCCAAAGCACACAAGGAAATCACCACTTTCACATGAATAAAAAAATTCCCCATTTCCAAACACACACTAAAACCATTTTGAGATACCTTTCACACCAATTTCATAATTTTTAAAACCCATTTAAAAACATAACAAGAAGATAATATTTGAAATCAAACCATTTCCAAGGGAAAATGTCATTTCAAACCCACATATAAACCCAACTCATATTTAAAACACGTTTCTCATCATTTTCACAATTCAAAATTCATGTTTAAAGGTTAAAAATAAAATCCAACATGCTAAAATGATTTATTTTTCTTTGAAAACCCAATTTTAACAAATTCCCATCTCAATTTCCTTTGAAAAAAAACTTCTCTTCCTTAAAATAACCATAAAATACGTACAAGAAGAACCACAACAAAGAAAATACAAATAATAATCACTTTGTTTTGAAAATCCTATTTTCATTATATATACATGTCAAACACTACCAAAAATATATTTTTCACCATATTATTAAAAATAAAAACACATTTATAAAAAAAACAAGAATATCAAAATCATCTAAAAATGTTAGAGCATGGAACCACCTAACCCACTCTTGGAAACTTCTTGAAAATGATGAGAAAACTCAACCACACCCCCATAATAACCTTAAAAAAATATTTAAAAATAAACATCACTATACTACCCAAAAACAAAAGATAAAACCTCCCATCTAGGTAAAATAAATATTGGAAAATAAAACCCAAAGAAAGAGGAAGAGAAACCCTAGAAAAGAAGGAAAAACCAAGGGATAAATCACTAATATGATGCTTCTTTGTTGAATCCACACCAAATCCACATAAAGGAGGGAGTCCAAAAGATCCAAGAGGGGGAGGGGGAGGTTCCTAGGGTAGGAGAGCTCAAATGGGGAGAGTACGGGATGATTTCAAGATAAATCTCGATAGAACGCAAAGGGGTTTTTTTAAAATTTTAATGACCTAGACAAGTAACACAATTTACCAAATCGTGAAGCAATTGTTCTCTACTCACTGCCCAATACAAACATGCCACATTTTTATCCCATATGGTTTACAAACTGTGCATTAACTATGTAATTACCCACTATTCAAAAATGAAAAATAGCTGCATGCTTAACTAGGAAAGGGCACACAATTTTTCAAACTGTGCACTAACCATGCACCACCTGATGTTAACCCAAAATTCCCATTTTTATCCAAAACCATAAAGTAATCCTAAGGGGGAAATTATAGACCAAAATAAATAGAAAAATACCTCGAAAATATAGACATGTTATACATAGTTCCTAAGAGAAAAACCAAGACCCCAAAATGAATTGGAACCTAGGATTAAAACAAAAAAACCCATGTGTTACAAATCAACACAAAACCAATATTCCTTAATAATCAATAAACATCTATATTGGCATAATAGGTATACATATTTTCAATATTTTCTTAATCAAAAAATGGAATAAATTTCCATGTAAGAACCCATCAAAATTACATTGTATTGAGAAATTGGTATATGTTTAAGTTAATAATATTTCCAATCAATCGACGTAATACATCTGGGTTAATTCCCTTCAAATAATGTAATGAAAAATAGGCTATTCATATAGAAAATACTTTGGAAAAAAAATCATACCTATAACAAAGGATGATTTAGAAAGAAAAATGTAGTGATTGATTTTTGTAAGTTTAATATCCCAAAGGAAAATAGTATGAGAGAATTTAGAAAGTAATATGGATTCAATATATACACTAAAAAATGAAACAAGTGGTGAAATATGAATCATATATCAAAGAAACAAAATTGATATGTAAACAACCTTATGGTAATGGTAATGTAAGAATAAAAAACATGAGAGGGATACCAAGAAAGTTGTATATATGGAATGAAAGATATTAATTATACATTAAAACAATAGGGTAGTGAATAATATATGTAAAATAAAATATTGTGTACAATATCAAACATGTCTCATGGAATAGAAAATAGATACAAATAACAATTTTGAATTTAGAAACTTTTGAATAAAAACTCTTTGATGGATAGAATTTCAAATGAAACATTAAATATTATGAATAATGATAGTATCATGACAAAAAAAAATATCAAAGGGATATTTTATACACCATTATAAAGAAAACATGGTGTATAAGAAAAAATATGTATCAAGGAGTGATAATTTGAGACAAGAAACCCTTATGACCTGAGTATCATCTAAATCAAAATCCTTGAAAGAGAAAGATATTGAAAATAAAATTAAAATACCATGAAATATAATTCATGATATAATATAAAAAATAGGCAATATATACACAATATAAAATTAAATTGGTTCATAATAATAAGCATGTATCAAGAAATAGGAATTGAGACCAAGAAACCCCTTTTATGTAACATAATCTTTTACGTAAGAAACATTTGAAAATGTGTTTATAAGGAACAATTATAGAAAAAAAGGAGTAAATAAAATAAAAATTATTAATTAGGTATAATAAATAAAACTTTTAACAATAGAGTTCATCAAGAATGTTTGTAACTCAATAGAATAAAATTAATTTATCACAAACCATTACCGTGGTCCTGATTTGATATGCGCATGCATCTAGATTCCTAAATAATGAAAATAAGTTTATTAGAAAATTTTTTAAGAAAATTATTCATCTATAATTCATTTGACATGGATCCTTTATTATTATATACTATTTACTTATTATATAGTATTTTCTTATGTATGTTTTTTTTCATGAAAACTGAATCGATGTCATCTTATTCTTGGTAATTTTAGTGATCAAGGATAATATTATAATAGTAATTTGAATACATAATATAAAATTTTCATAACTAGAATAAAACCATTATTTGGTTGTTAAATTTTAATAATATTTGTATTTAAGTTCCTATGGTCATCCATGATATAGTTTAAAAGCATAGTTTATGTTGGTGGTTAAACCGACCCAAACAATAAAACATTATAACTCAATGGGTGAGTATGGTTAAGGATGTGTATAAAAACATTATAAAATAAGAATAATGATATTTTTATTTATTTTTTTAAGTTAGTGAATCATATTTTATGTGTTTTTTATATATAATGAAAATCCATATGAAAAATGAAAAAATATTATTTCATGGAGGTTGTAGTACGCAGAACACACGATCAACATTGTTTAATTTATGTAAGTGGTTAGAAAGGAATAAATAATGGTTATTACATTAATATAATTAAAATTTAGTATATTAATGATACTAAGTTCATTATATTAATATGGTTAGGGTAGGTGTGGTAGATAAATATTATTAATAAAATTATAAGGATTAACTAAAACTCAATTTGGTACATTGAACTTTTTCTTGAAAGTATCCATGGAAATTAAGGGATTAGGATAATTAATTTAGACCATAGGAATATGATATTTTGAGATATTTATAGTAGTAAAAAAATAAAAGAGTTTTTGGAATAAATTATAAGTAATGAGTGTGTCATGAAGGGGTGTAAGACTATTATTTTATAAGTGAATAAAATGGAACTTTTGGGAACACCAATTGTTTTTCAATAATTGAATGAAATAATTCAAGGATAAATTCTTCTCAAGGTGAGAAATAATGGATTTTAGTTTATCATAGGTCAAAAAATCCTATAAAAATTATTTCAATGAATGTTTAAAAAATTTTGGAAATTATTTGTTCTTATATTTTTACTTTTACCATTTTTGTGTTTTTTCCAGGGTAACTAGTTTTTACTCATGTAACATATGTTTTAATAAAAATAAAAAATAAAACCTCTTAATTTTTTTTCATGATTATCCAAAATTTAATATCAATTTAATTTAATACAATTCCAAATTTAGATAAAATTAACTTTTTAATTAAAATATTATATACATAGATAAACAATATTTGTAGAAAAATGATAATTTAACCATTATGTACTCTCAATATTATTTAGTATTGATTAACAATTAAATGTGTATTAGTGTGATTATATATGTTTTAAAAAGAAAATAAAAATAATTTTCAAAATGATAAATTAAATTTATTAGATAAAAATTAAACAGCTTTTATAAAATAATTATATGAAAATAATAGTTTTACTATTTTGATGGTCATTAGCTTTAATCGCCGCACTCATAATTAATTTACCAAAAACAAAATTAACCCAATTAAATAATATGATTATGTTTATATACGATATTAAGTCAATTTTAATAGATTTAATTTCTACAAGTGTTTAAAACTGATTTATAATATAAGTGAACAAAAATCATTTCTAGAGAAAAATATTACTTATGTTTATAAAATGATAAACATAGGTTTTATAAATTCAAAATAGAATTTAAAAATGTATAGTATTACCCCTTAAAAAAATAATTTATCAATTAAATTATGTTATAAATTTATAGGTCTTGATTATATAATGATAAAGCAATAAAAGTTATAGTTTTTTTAAAACTATTTTTTCACTATTTACCTAAAAATAATATATTTTTGAAAAATACCAAAAAATAATCTCAAAACATTATTGAAATTTTAAGTATAAAAAATAATTTTATTTTATCATATTTAAATTCAATAATTTTATAATTTATTGTTTATATAATAACATACAAATATAATGAAAACTATTTTCAAAAGAAAATTACATTTTCTAATTTTTTTCACTATTAATATTATTTCATATAAATTAATAATTAATTTGGGTTGATATATTATTTATATAAACAATATACTTTATACATAAATAATTAAATTTCATAAAAAAATAAATAAAAAATAAATTTTTAAAAAGGTTACATTTTAACGCATAAATGAGTATTTTTAGTTATTTTTCTACACAAATTTAATTTATCAATATGTAAAAATTGATAGTGACCATTATTTTATTTATACATATATTTCATAATTCAGTTACATATATTTTTACCTACCAATTCTTCAGCTACATTTTAACAGTCATATATTGTTCCTCGTTTTATTTTTGGTTTGGTGTTGTATGCATAACAAGTTTTTGAACATATTAGGTTCTAAAGAAAATAAAATATATAATTTTAATCTTGGTGTGTTATATTCTCCAAAATTAAATAAATTACATCCTAAATTTTTTTAATTCTTTGCCTCTAAGGAACCAATTTGAGTGTATCTACAAGATAGATAAGATACATGGTTTAATTTCTAATGAGATATCATGCTTAATATATAGAAACTATGAAACTAATGATTAGGTATCAAGACCTAAATTATAAAATTAATTTTCATAGGAAGTTCATAGTGAACATAAATAGTTTATCATGTGTTGATTTAGTACATGTTGTGAGGTTTCCCAATAGAAATATTGATATAATCTATTTACAAAGTGTGATAATCCATTCCTAACACCACATAAAATTAAGGAAAAAACTAGATCTATAGGAAGTGACTTCCCACAAACCTTGAAGAATATTTAATTATAATCACACCACTAGGTATTTTAACGTATATCTCAATATACAATAGTTGGTGAAAACTTACCTGTAATAAGACATTTGAAAATATGGAGTGAATAATCACTTTACTCTTCAATAATAGTTATTTCCTAGGATTTTCATTATTCCAATGGTCTAGGTAATTCTTGTTGACTATTTTCCTCATTTTCCATTATATTCATGCATAAATTTGTATAGTGACCAATTTCATTATAATTAAAGAAACAAATATTTTTAGCCTATCTCTCTCCCTTGCACCCATGAGCTTGATGAGCTTTATTTTCACACTTATAATAAATTATCATTGGCATGTTATTAACAAGTAGGAAATTTAATCTCCTTTTATTCACCATATTTGCACCTAAAATTCCTTTAGTTTCCACCTAAACCTTCTTTGGTGTATTTGGGGATTCATATATGTTCACACTGTTAATCATAATTCTTGGTATCCTGTTTTTCATAATCAAAATATTTCTTACTCCAACTCTTATCTTATTAGGTTTCTCATTGGGACAATCTCTACATTGTCCATGGAATCCAATATTAACTTAGTTCTTTTGGGATATATCCATTAATAAAACTAAAATTAGTAAATATTACTGATTAACACCAGAACAAAATTATTTTTAGATAATAAAATTCAACCTCAAAATGTCTTACTGTTAAATTCTTACATTAGCTTTCAGGTCAAATTAGATCACTCTCAGTTCAATATAGATTTCTTTAGATTGGGTTCTATCATACTCCTTAAACTACTTACATAACATATTAAATCCTTTATAATGGAATATAAAGAAAATGTGATTGACTAAACAATATCAAATGGGAGTGTCTATCCAGGTTTTTAGTTTTAGGCCCACTCATCGCACATCAGAGTGAAGATTGATTTAGTGATCAACCGACCTTTTCAAGGAGATTACCCCTAGGTGAATATATTACATATCTATATCCATGTTCCAGTATCTATTTTGGGATGTAATTTCTAGGATAACAAAAAATATATACTTCACCATAATTTAAGATGTTATCCTATACTTAAACATATTCCCTATACTTTTCCCTAGGGTTTTCACTAAAGATCTATTATCCAAATTGAGATAACCCAAATATTACATACATAAACATTAAATTATTTTATATTAATATTCCATAAAAATAATAATAATACGTTACCGAGAACTATAAAGGTTTAGTACCTTTGAAGACTAGATACATTACTATAATATTTTATAAAATATCTTCAATATATCTCACAATGTTCTTCTCATAGAGTAAACTTCTTAGTCATATAATATTTTATACATTTCATTATAACATAGGGAAATAAAACATAATAAAGGGTGATCTCAGATACTTAGCAAGGGTAAAAATGTGTGATATCATTTAATGATCATATATAATATTAAAATGAGAATAAGGGTATGAAAATATGAGCTTAAAAATTTAAAATCACACCCAATAATTCATTGATCATAATCATAAAATATGAATTTTTAAGATTATAAGAAATTAATCAGATAATAATCAAAGATCATGGTCCATGATATCATATCATAAGCATAAGAAAATTTTATATAGTACTTCATAAAAATTAGGGAATAATCATAATCATATAAATTTTATATCAAGGATACCCACTAAGACATTAATCACATGTTTATCTTTGACAAAAAACTTGTGCACCTACTTTAGGCCTGAGATAACCACCGGTGTATCCTTGTTATGCTTAGGATAACCACCAGTATACCATATTTTGGTATTGGAAAAAACATATATGTACCCTTTGAGCTCATAAAACATTAATCATTACCTTATGAATTGGAGGGGTATAATATAACCACCAGTTACATAATCATAATCCATACATATGTTTTCCGAAAGACTGGGACAATATTTATCATTTCTTTATAGATAAACCTGTGGAAAATAAAGTGGATTTTATCAAGATTTTATCATTAAAACGAATATAAATATAGTTAAATAATAAGGATAATATCCTTGAATCATATCCCCAATGAATCAAAAGTAATATAAATGGATACTGTTATAGATGAAAATACAATTAATATATCACTGGAACATTTCTTAAGGAAAATACAATTTTCATTTTGAAATCACTTATTTAAAATAAAAAAATTTCTAGAATTTTAGGGAAAAAAATTTATTATAAAATAACCATGGAAACTTTTAATTGAAATTCAAAACAAAGAGTATCCAAGATGGTGGAAAAATTCATTTTTACTGTATAAATGAAAACAAATTCATTCACAGCTTTAGTAAAAAGTACTTTTTTCAGAAAATGGAATGGAATATATTTTTAAAAAAATTATAGAAATTTAAATATGGGTATAAATTACTTTAATAAATCATTTTATAATCTTAAAATCATGCTTTAAAACATTTTAAATAAAATATAGACCTCGAATAAAATTATTACTAACCAAAAAGAAAAAAGGCATTTTTTTCTTAAAAATGTTCTTTCCAAATTTTGAGTACATAGAGATAGGAAAATGAAAGTAATTTTATTTTAATTTAAATAAATAAATATAGTATAATAAAATAAATAATATTTCTAATAGATATTCAATATAATTTCATCATAAAAAATTTAAGCACAAACAATCCTGATAGAAAGAGAGATTGGAACATAAAACCCTCACCACTTTAGTAAATTTTGAATCATAAAACCTTGAAAGAAATAACTTCAGTTGAAACTATAAATACCATGAATATAAATATATTCATGACATAACATATAAAAGTGTAATTATACACATCACACAAAATAAATAATTGGTTAATATGGAATATGTTTCATGGAAATAAAGGTTAGATGAGAAACCCTTACCTTAGGCCTGACTTTCTTTATAAGAGCTCTAACCTCCTATATAATAAATTTAAATTTTTTATAATTATATAATAGAGAAATATTAATACTTATAATACCATAATTAGTTTATATATAACATCTTATTAGATATTAATTAATCATATTTTATCATCATCATCCTCATTTGAGTTGTTAACTACTTTATTTTTTTTATGTATGTTTCGGTTGGTAAGTTGTTTTCCTTGCATCATGACCATGGTTTTGTCACATTCAGAATATTAATAATTATATAAATATCACATATAACCATTATATAAATATTTATAACCATCCATGAAATATATATATGAAAAAAATAAATTATCCAATTTATGGAGACAATATTATGTCCGCACGCATGAATGTTGTTTTCATTTTCTAATGAAAATAAGGAAAGAATGATAAATAATATTTTATCATTATATAAAAATAATTATATATTTAATATCATATATATTTTTTAAATCAATAATTACATCCATTAACATGTTGCAGTGATGGAAAATTAATTATATCGCTATGTAGAGGCAGTAGTCCACAAGTAAGCATAGGCGATACTTTCATTTCCCATTTCATGCAAAAGAGGTAGAAACAATTGTCCCATAATCATAATAAAATATAAAAAAATTTATTATAATTTAATAATTATGTTAATATGGATAAAATATATTTATACGATGTATAATAATAAATAATATTTGAAAGAGTGTGGTAAGATGATTACATCTTCTTTGAGAGACCTTCTGTGGCTTACACCATAAGCCTTATTAGGATGGTCTTAGTATAATAACTGAAGGTAAATAATAAAGGGAATGAATCTAAGAATGTTTTTGGACCAGGATTAGCCAATCAAGTGGGATCAATGTTTGTGAATAATGGAGGAGAATATGTTCCCTTTTATAAGTGTAGGGAGGGAGGCACATGAAATTACTTAAAATATTTAAATAATATAAAGTCATTTTCTTATGAAATTTGAACTAAATGGAAAATAATATGAGTTGAAGATAATATAAGCTTTAAATATATTCAAATAATAATATTTTGACTTTTTAAGTACCCTTCTTACCCTTATATCTAAGTTTAACCCCCAGTAAACTCTTTTAACCTTAATTGTTTAAACAAGTTTTTAATATTTTTACTATTCATTGCGACCGAAAATGAATGTTTCCTAATTTAAAAATTTATATATTATTAGAAAAAAATATTGAATCACTTTATCAAATTTAATTTCTATAATATTCATAAATTAATTTAAAAAAATAATGCAAATCAGAACGAAATTCATTTTTTTAAAACTAAATTTTAAGTATAAAACTAAATTTATTCTCAGTCCTTGGATAATAAAAATGTTAGATATATGTTAAGTTTTTTATTGAATATATAATCTATATATTTCAATGAAATCATTCATAAATAGTGATTAATTTAATTTATTAAAAAAAACACACTTTATGCACATAAAAACAGTTCTCTAAAAAATAACTCGTTTTACCTTCATATGATTTTATCTTTATTCCTAAACATTAGATACATAATGTATGAATGATTATTTATAAATTAATAATAAATTTAACTAAAATGATTTTTTAATATTTATTAGTATATTTGTCTATATAAAAATTTATTACACCTTAAAAAATACATTTCTTTAGAAAATAGGTCTTTTAATCATGAAATGATTTTATTAAAATTTAATAATTATTTCTTACCCATTAATAAATATATTTATATAAATGTAATATATATATATATATATTTCCTAATGTGTTTAATCCAATTTATACCCACCAATCCAATGACCAGGTTACAAAGGTCATAATATATTGTAGTTCATTTAAAATTGGGGTTGTGTGTTAATAAATCTATAAAATACTTTAAATTTATTTCAGATAAATGTATAAAAATACTAGGGGGTTATATTATACCCACTGAATATGAATGTATCCCATTAAATTCCATCACTACTGTAACGCCCCGACCCCAGTTACCCAGAGTCGGTGCATTATTACATAACATTGGCATGATCACAAGAAAGATCAAATCTCGAAAGACCGATTGGTTTAGTAGCCTTGGAAACACTAGATATATTCATAAGTTTTACATTACATCATTAAACGAAAGACTACTACAACAACATATTGTCTCCATAATCCGCACTCATATCCCTACATAATATCCCTGCAGGTCATTCATAACTTACTTCTTCACTTCCTGGGAAAAATGAAACATAGAAAAGGGGTGAGCTCAAATGCCCAGTAAGGATAACAATATAGCGGAAACTTTCATAAATAAGAATAAACTTTTAAGTCAATGTATAACTAAAACAAAAGCCTTTCAAACATGAACTTTCAACATGGTATGGCATAAATAAAATGAAATAATGCCATTTACTTATTCACATGGATATTCTACTAATCGAATAATCACATGCAAAAATCAATAACCACTTTCATAATGTTGGAATGCATAATGCCAGACTATCATAACCACATAGTCAAGGCCTCGTGCCAAGACTACAAATAAGATTTTGTCAAGGCCTTGTGCCAAGACACTAGTTTGTCTCATGAGACCTACCGATGCATCGAGGAGCTATAGCGGGCTCCACCCGTCACATATTAAGTCCAATGCATTCCCATATGAAAAGGTTTAAACATAACATAAACATTCGTATTAAAACTAGCATACGAAATGTCAATACTTTCACCATAAACTATGAATGGTATAAAAATAGCACATCCACAGTCAAAATTGTCACAAAACCTTCAATACAATATAGAAGTTTTGTATCATAATAAATCATCTTCAAATAATCTTAAAATCCATCAAAGGATGTTGACATAGATGAAATCAAAACTATTTGAGAGAAATATCTCCTTTTTTGAAATCATTTAAAAGTCACACATTTATAAAGGAAGTAATTAAAAAGAGATTTTTGAATCAAAGTGTCCCATACCACTTTGAAACTTTTGAAAGGAATTAAAATTTTTAAAAACATTCATGTCCATATAAATAAATCCTTAAAAACCATTTTGAAGACATTAATTAAAAAGATTTATAAAGATAAATCTTTAAAACATTTAAAATTCTGATTTTGATAAAGAGTACCTTTCTGAAATTCTTAAATTATTTATTTTGAAATCATTTAAAAGTCACATAATTATAAAATAAAACATTTACTTTGAAAATATCCTTGTAAGCTTGTAAGGGAAGCTTTGACGATTTTATAACGGCGGTAAATAGCTACACCTGCCGTATAAGATTAAAAAAAACATTCTTACCTTAAATTTGTCAAAAAGTAAAAAGTGCCTTGTTTGGAAAACGATGGAAATATTCCTTTAAAAACACATAAGGGTATAAATTACTATAACCCATATTCTTTGTAAATAGTAAAAATGTTTTGAAATACATTTCTAAGTAACATGGATGTGGATGATAAAGAAATCCCAGTAGATAATTATGTATAAACAACCTCAGATAATGAAGAGATTGCGAAATAAACCCTTACCTTGTACTTTTCGTTGGTTGGGGTAGGTTAACCTCCTGAATAATGGTGAAATAATTGTTATTAAATTATACAAGAATCATATACATTAATATGATATCATATATGATCTTTTAATATTGATTTGATAATAATATCTTAGTATTATCGTTGTTTCGGGTGTTAACTTACTTGTTTTCTTTCATATGTTTTGTTACGTAAGACATGTTTGTAAAGGATATGTTGTATATTATTCATATCCAGAATGATATCAAGTCCTTAAACATCATTTTTAAATCATCAAATGATAATTATACTTTAATGGTTACGATGGAGAATGAATCTCATGGCGTTCGTGGAGACGGTAGTCTATACGTACGCACGAGCGATAATATCATTCTTTTGATATTAAAATAATATATAAATGGATGGTATATAATATATACAGAATCATTAACATGTTATATTTATTATTTACATGAGTTACACATCATTATTATACCCATCCAAATAATATTATATTGAATAACAATTACACCACGACGTGGAGACGGTAAGCCGTACGTACGCACGTATGGTGACATGTTATTCAAAGGGTGGATAGAATACTGAATATGGTTGTACCATATTTATAATAACATCACATTATATTTGAGATACTGGAGTTATTATTTTAGAATGGTAAGAACAAAGGAAGAAGAAGTGGAAGAAGAAATGAACTTGGAGAAGGGTGGTGGAATCATTACCTCTTCTTCGGGTTCTTCCTTTTGATTTGATCAAAAGGGCTCCTTAGGTTGGCTTTCTGATCAAACTAAGGCCTCTAGGTTGTAGTGAGGGATGTTGGGAGAGTATTTGGGCAGAGTTTGGCCGAACCAAAATGCTTTGAAGGTGTGAAGAAATGGGAAGGAGGAGTGCCCTTTTATAGGAAGGATGAGGGGAACCTTTGGAAAAGCTAGAAATATTAATTTATAATAAATTCATATTCGGTTTCTAATGGCTCAAAAGTTTATTATTAAAAGGTTAAGGTGGGGATAGGTCGAAAAACACTCAACCAATAGAATTTAGACAGGTTTGGGTACTTATATTAACCTTATCTTTAAGTATTAACTCTAAGTTAATTAGTTTCAATTTTACAATGTCTCTTTGTATTTTTATATAATATGGTTAATAAACTTACTATATACATCCAAGAGACCCCCAAGTGGTCCATTAATGATGAACCTATCATGATATAAGTCTCTTGGCCGAACCTTAAATTTTTAGTAATTTAATATCAATTAATAATATAATATTTGTTTTAAGAACTCTTTTATGTCAATTTTGACACTATTCAATAGTTGATTTTTGTGAAACTCATAACAGATTGATTACTTCGAACAAAGTAAATTAAATCAATACTAATATATCATATTATCCTATAAAATTAGTTTAATTCATTAAAAGTTTCATATTATATTTATTTGGGTATTTATAATATCAATTATTTTAATTTTTCACTATTATAGTAATTACTGCACCATCATTGTGTCATAAATAAAATAAATTATTTAATGTCTAAAAATTATAAATAAAATATAATTATGTAGGAAATCTTTTTATCTTTCTAATTAATATTTATAATCTAAAATCCAACATATATAACACTATGTAACAATTGTTTCTCTAAAAGATATATGATTGAGTCATTTTTGTATTCATTTTAACTTAATTAAAATAAAGTGTCATTATCACTTACAAGTGGATCCATGGGGTCCCCAAATTGACCCAAAGATTACCATGGTCGACCATGTATCAACCAATAGGGTTAAGACACGTTTTAGGGTAATTTAGTATTATTATAATATTATTTTTTAACCCTTATTTACCGGATTTACCCTTAACCATGGTAAATAAAATATTTACCGCAGTAATTATTCAAAATGTCTAAAAATAAAAGTTACCTATTTACACAATTTGAACATCCTGATTCCAAATATGGAATCCATTTTCCTAAATTCAAAACACAAAAGTGGCAGAAATTAATTTAAAATTAATTCCCGCTGTCAAAACAAAAAGCGTGTTTTTAAGAGATAATAACTATCAAAAGATTGACACTTTTTTATGTTCGGTTTAATTTTAAAATTATGTCCAATGACCAAAATTATATTAAATGGTAAAAATATATTGTAAATATACTTTAAAACCACTCAAATTCATAATTTATCACTATTAATTATTTTGATTAAAAAAGTTGTTTTTAATTAAAATTTAGTAATTTTCACTATTCATCAAAATATGAAAGTTATCCGAAATGTACCAAAATTTCACCTTAGGATAAATTCGATATTCCGAAACCAAAAATGAAGTCCATTTTAAAATATAAAATATATATAATTTCAAAAAGTAGGTATTACTATTTATAACGGCTAGTTTGATTGGTTGTGGTGTGTGTTAAAACTCAAGGTTGCGTACAACACACGCTACTGTATTATTCAAAGAAAGTGTACCGTGGAAGCTTGGGATGTTTCATTTTAAAATTTTGATGTCCCCATTTAGTCAAAAAGTTTAAAATATTGTATTTAAAAAGGGTTCACTATTAAACGTTGATAAAAGTGCAATACTGAAAATGAATTTGTTCTTGTATTATATCTAAGAAACTCATAATATGGATTCTAAAATTATAAGGATTATATAAAGTTTAAAATTTGGTTAATACTATTCATAACCTCTTTTGAATGGATTTTTTTGGTAAGTCATGGTGCGATTGAACTCGGTGTTGCGTGTAGTGCATGTTATTGAATTATTTTGAAGAAATAACACGCTATGAAATCTTGGGGTGTTACAACTACGATGCAGAAATGATGATACTTATGTTTCATCAGATCCCCTAGTTCCCATATATCTTCTTCAAATTTATGGTTTCTCCATAAAACATTGAATGGGTGGGTGGTCTTGTTTCATAGAACATTCTCATTATGATCCAAAATCTCCATAGATTATTCCTCATAAGAAGGATCATGCCCCATTGGTATATCCTTGGAGT
Organism: Viscum album; assembly: GCA_963277665.1. NCBI lineage: Eukaryota > Viridiplantae > Streptophyta > Magnoliopsida > Santalales > Viscaceae > Viscum > Viscum album. The sequence continues at coordinate 715,146,570 of OY728137.1, read as the reverse complement.
ATATTACATGTTAATGACCACTTATTACTTCCTAAAAATATATACATTGACTACATCATGAACATGAGAAAGGTTCAATGGAAGTTCCATGAAATAAGCTACCATTCCTACTCGATCAAGAATCTCAAAGGTGCCAATATATATTGGGATAAACTTTACCTTATTTAAAAATCCCATCACCTTCTTCCATGGATAAATTCATAGGAATACCTTCTCACCAAGATCAAATTTAATATCTCATCAGCAATTGTCTGCATAACGCTTTTATAAAATCTAAGATACATTGAAATGTTGATGAATAGATATAACCATACCTTACATTTATTTATCTATACAAGTTAAAAATATATTTCATTCTAAAACTTCATCCCAATATGTCATAGTTCTATACTTCTTTCCATAGAGGGAATGAAAAAGAGCCATATGAATTCTTCAGTGAAAGTTATTATTATAAGAGAAATAAATAAGAGGAAGGTTTTGATCCAAAAAACCTTTAAAATATTGAGAATTGGTTCTTAAATATCCTATAGGCTTGAATGGATCTCTTAGATTGACCATCTATCTCTGTATTATAGGATGTACTAAAAAAACTTCATATCCAGATCTTACTAAAGTCTTTTCCAAAACATAGAGGTAAACCTAGAGTCTCAATCAGATATAATTGAATGTGGTACTCCATAAAACCTTACCACTAAATGTATATATAAGAAAGATGACCAAGAGATAAATATTCTCTGATATCAATGAAATACATTGGCGTTAGAAGTTTATCTATTACAACCCAAATACTAGTATTTCCTTCAGATGTCTTGGAGAGTTCAATGATGAAATCCATCGTGATTTTTTTACCATTTTCATTTGGGTATGCATAATAGTTATAAAATCCCATTATAATTTTGTCGCTCATCCTTAACCTATTTACTTACCAAGAAAAAATAACCTACAATATATCTCTTCATGTAATCCCATAAGAAATACTATTTTAGATCTCTATACATCTTCATACTTCTAAGATGAATAAAGAATGATAAACTATGAGATTCATCCAACAACTCCTAGTAAAATTTTGGTATAACAGGGACACATAATCTATTCCTAAACCTTATCATTCCATCACAATCAAGGTTGATCTCAACAAAATTTTTAACTTTATATTGTCACTCTACATCTTCATTCTATACCTCTTTTATCTTTATATGTATAGATGGTTGAGCACCCATTTGACCAAGATAAGATATCTCCCCTTACTTTAAGATTTCATGTTCCATACCTTGTAAATCCATAAATAATAGTTCTTTTGTGATCCTCAACAGAGATAAGCTAACAAGATCCTTTAGACTCAAAGAATAAACCATCTTGTTTGTTTTCTTAGCGAGGTAATGTATTGAGCAATAAAAATCCCTAGAATATATTCAACTCTATCTAGGTCCATATATATTTTATAATTTTACAATTAGTATATATTTCACACCTTTATCTATAAAGATATACCTATATATATTTAATGTAAAAAATTACCACTACTAACTCCAAGTCTCAATTCAAGTAATTTTTCTAATGAAACTTTTATTGATGAAAGTAATAAGTTAAAACCAATTCATTATGCATAAGAACACATCTCAATACCTTATTTGATGCATCACTATAGATTAAAAAACCATGTCCAATGCAGAGTAGCGTGAGTAAAGGTGAACTAACCAACCTTCAATTAAACTCATTGATATTTTATTCACATTCATAATTCCAAAGGAACTTGACTTCAGTCTGAGTAGACTTGGTGAGTGAATTAGATAGCTATGAGAAATTGTTAACAAAGAATCAATAATATCCATCCAATTGAAGAAACTATAGATCTTAGTGAAAATGGTTAGTATGGGCCAATGTTCAATGGATTATGTCTTTTAAGGATATACTGATATACCCTTTCTTGTGATCATGTGTCCCAAGAAAGATACTTTATATTATCAAAATTCACACTTTCTGAATTTGGTATACAATTTATCCTTTATAAGGGGTTTTAACATAATTTTCATGTGGTATTCATTGTATTCTTTATTTTGGTGTAAATAATAATATAATTTATAGAAATTAATAAAAATTAATCAAGGTAATATCTAAAGAATCTATTCATTAAATCCTTGAAGATAGATGGGAGATTATTAAGTATAACTGAAATCACTATAAATTCATAGTGTCTATAAATCATACAAAAGGCTTTCTAATGTATGTATTAACTTTTGAACCTCAATTAAATGTATCTAGAATGAAGTTAAATATTTTATTATTATTTAGATCATCACAATTGTTCAAATAAATCATAAATATGGTGTAGAGGATACATATTCTTGATGATGATCTTGTTAAGTTATCAAAAATCAATGTAGAGTCACATTGATCCATAGTTCTTATTAATAAAAAGAGGAGGCGAACCACATGGTGATACACATAGCTTAATGAATCACTTATCAAGTTTATCTTGGAGTATTTATGAGTTTATATTTTGAATAATTTTTTTAAGTTTAATTTCATTCAATTTTTTAATTTAATTAATTAATATTCCCTAAATTTTAATTGTTTATTTATTTTTGGGTAAATAACATTATAAGGAATAATATAATAAAAATAAAAGTAAATGAAATTAAATTTATATCATTTTTTAATAGAGGTGTGTGTGGTGTTCAAGTAAAAATTAAAAAGGTAAGATATTGGGGAGTTAGCCAAAAAAATTGATCAACCCCTAGCTAGACCTAAACCTTTGGGGAGTAAGCCACATGGCTAACCAATGAGGGTCAACCGAAAAAGGTTTCCCATAAGAAGTTACTACTGGGGGTAGCATAAGGGAAACATATCTTATGTGAGTAATGTGTAGACACATTAGTGAAGTACTACTAGAACATGAGGGTTGGGTCTATGCCACATCGAGAGGAAAGAATTGCATGGGGCGTTGGGGGGGGGGGGGTCAGACCATGTGGTGTTGGGGTTCTCCAACCCCAAACTGCCTTTCTAGACAGTTTAGCTATAGAATATATTATTAATTAGAGGCATAAATATCAAAAAAATAGTGTGTGATGTGCCACATACGGGAAATATTCCCACTTACAAAAAACGACTCTGTCTTGGGTGAAACTTGCATGCCTTCATCCATGAACACACCCACCACGCCATTACCAATGTTGATACACCATAGATTACCATGAATAATGAAATGAGAGCTCATGAACTATTATATATTAGAGAATCACTATTCTAAAACCATGGATATGTGACATAGTGTCTGAGAAAGTTCTAATCGATGATGATGAGGATAACTATCACCCATGAACTATACCATTTACACTATTTCTTGAAGTTATATAAATAGAGTTGTATCATTGCATGAGAAATATTCTGTGGCCAATTTTTCCTGAGAAGAGGCTACAGAGTCATCCAAAGGATACACTATGGGAAAATAGAGTGGGAAAACAATTTGTATGACGAAAGATAATGGACACACTATAGGTTTTTCACTATGCCATAGAGGTGATTGGAATGGAAATAATGGCAATTTGAAAAATGGATGAGGTTTAAACTCTAGGGTGAGTCATTATACCATAGCCATGCCTATGTAAGGTTAATGAAGAGGCTACGTAACAACCATACTTCTTACATATGGGTAATAAAGAAGTTGTGTAAGGGTCATGAATAAGCTACATAAGTTATATGAAGAATATATGTAAGGGTGAAACTTCTTAACCATATGAAACACCATTGAGACATGTGAAGGTGGTTGCACCAAATTTTTTCTTCCCATGTCATAGGGTTTGTTACTATTGTATAATTCATGCTCCCAACATACATGGGATAATCCACATTCTATAGTCCAACTTTGGTGGGGCTTCAAGTAATTATTATGCATGAGACTTCACCCCATTCTGAAAGAGGATAATATGTTTTTAAGGAGCACAAATCAATGATATTTGGATAAGAATTTAAATAGAGAAGACCAATTCAACTGGCCGATCGTACTCTCCCTCTATCATAAATACTTGAAGGAATATTAAAATATAAGGACATCCATATGGATAATTAAATATTTAAAATGGAATAATTTTTCCAAGATAACAAAACAATAAAAAAGATAATTGAAGAGGAGATGAGGAATAAAAAGTCGAATATAATCAAGGATAACATAGGGGATTTTTGAAATCTAATACACAAGGAATTATATATATAAATAGAGGAAGATGTATTTTGTTCAAGGAGATATGAAATCAGATCCAAATTGACCCACCTGTGGGTTGGGGTGGGGAGGTTCCCTGACCAAATATAATATCAATTTCCAACACTGAAGTGAGAGTGAAAGGAGGAGGATATTCATCAATTATTAAGTTGGAATAGTTTTGGATTTTGTTTTTATAATTTTCTTTTCATTATGTAATATTTTATTTCCTACAAGGGATATTATATTCAATTCATATAAATTTCTTTTATTGAATAATAATTTTTTTAATCACTCTCTCTCGATCTCTAATCAGTCCATGTTTGTTAGAGCGATCATGAGTGGCTAGGTTATGTGGGAGAGGGCTGAGTTAGTGAAAGTTATTAGTGAATAATGTTATTAATTCATCCAAACCTAAGAAATTTCCTTTGTAATTAGTATCATGTTGACATTAATAAAGTCATATCCTCTATTTTTCTAGTAAGAGTGATGAAATTTAGAGGATGAACCTCAATGTGGAATATGGGAGTTGGAGAGAAGGAGTCAGCCTTAATTTAAACTTTTGTTTAATGACTAGACTTTATACACCTAATCTAGTTATAGGAAACCTTGAGAGAGGAACCATATAGTTTATGAAGTCCTGGTTCAGGTTTAGGGGCAAAGATAGGTACCCTAAGAGTTCTCATGGATAAATAATTTTATATATTTCATAAGTTAAAATGAATTAATTTTTAACAAACCATACTCGAATTCACTATTCCTCTCTTTATAATTATTTTCTATTTAGTGTCAGTCGATCATAGAACAAGATAGATTAGGTAATTTAGTTTAATAATCCATGAAAACATCAACACTATTGAATTTTTTAAACCTTTTCCTCATTTTATTAACCCCATCTTACCATTATTCTATGTTTTTAGTAGTTAGTGTAGTTCATGTTAGTATAAATTTCAAAACTTGGTATATCCGGAAGATTTAACATCATCTTACATACGGATAAAATTTTTGGAATTATTTCTGGGGAAAATGCGATTTTAAATTTAGTATATAGACAAGTATTTTCTTTTTATTTTTTATTTTATGAATTTATTTTAGGTGATTTTTCATTTTTTTTCTATTTTATACATTGGGTGTTTTTGGATTGTGATATATGGTATAGGAAAAACGAAGGACCACATCAATTTAGAAATTCAGTTTTCAAACATTACACAAAATTGAAAAATAGAAGAGGAAAATCCAACATCAAGGGTGAGATAATGAAGAAAAATTAATAGTACCACAAACACACCCAAGTTTTGAAGAGACACTCTAAAGAATTGAATCAGAGTTTAATAGAGGATTTTTAATCCCAAAAATCATGGAAAAATAAGCTGACTAAATTATGATAGGAACCAATTATGTGGACCACTTTTATGATCTATTTAGTAGAACGAACAAATCAAGGATGAATCTAAGTTAAGTTCATTTTTGATGCTTTTTCTAAATTTTCCATAGAGGATATCAACATAAATTCTAAGGAGGATGAAGAAGAAGAACCACCAATTACTTAAAAATAAGGCCAAGATGAGGAAGTAGACATTGAGGATTTTAAAATGTGGGAGTACACTATAGATCTTATGGAAAATAATCCCCATTAAGAAGAGGAAGAAAAAGACATCATAACTAACTAACTGAGAGATATTAGCATATAATTTAAAGAAATATTACCACTAAAATAGAAAAAAGAGGATTGGTATAATTTATCGACATCCCATGAGTGTTTATTCCAAACAGTGGGGTTGTCTACTACTTTCTGCTTTACTCAACAAAAGACTGAGCTGCTAAAGAGGTGGAAAGGAAGATGATCCAAACTAGAAACTTGTTAAAGAAATAATTGGTTTAATATTTGATGGATGACTCTACAACCTAATACTATAATGTCATCAATGAGTTAAGTTTGAGATATATGACCTGAAAAAAAAGTTTTTTGTGGGTGGAAACCTGAGTTTTTATTTAGTTTCTTTCTTAGGACATTGTTTAGGAATTTACTTTTTAAGTTGTAATAAAGCTTCCCGCTCCCATTATTTTTTAAAATATAATTTTATAGACCTTGTATCTTCACTATTTTAATTTATTTTATAGGTTGAAGTAGGACAAAGAAGTTGATGAATATGAAAAATAGTTTCAAAGTGAAATTGAAGTAAGATTTAAGTATCAAAATTCATTTATACTCCCCTATTTTCAAATATGTTTTTGAGATTAAATGACAAAGAGATTACCACACAAACATATATTAGTTATATCATTTTAATAAATGATAATTAGAATATTTTTTAGTAATATCATGATTCCATGTTTTAATTTTTGAATTTATAGAATTGAATAAGATATATGGGAAGATTTAATGACTAGAGTTGAGCATAATAATTTTAATTGAATGAATCATATTTTTTATTTTTATTCACATGTATATAAGTATTCCCATTCCATATTTCATGATTTTAATTTCATAAGTTCTTGTGCATTAATTTTTTATTGTTACACATTATATGAATTATTTTCTTCAAAATCACATTCTCCTATTCCTGAGAGTTTTCTAGAAATCCTTTTTCAAATCTTTCTTAGTATATTTCTATAGGGAAATCACGACATATTCCCCTTTAGGATTTGAGTTTTAACTTTTCAAAATTATTACTACACAAATTTTCTATGGATACAGTTAAATAATTTTTATTAATTTAGAGATTATCTAGAAGACCTACCTTATATTAATCTTAATTGTATTCCTTAGAGAACATGAATGGACATTGATATGAATAATACAGACTACAAGAAAATTATTATAAATTCCTACCCTTTCTAAAGTATTTTTATGATTATAAAATTTAAAGTGTGTGGGAGAGAGTATTTCATGGTGAAAAGGGATATTCCTTATTAAGTTAAAATATTTTGGGTGTTTACTTTTGATTTGGAGAAGGTTCATGTCATTATTATTTGTTTAATTTTATATATAAAATATTGGATTGAGGTATAGAGGGAAACAAATCACCATAAATTGACTGATGATTTTTATCATTTGGCTAAGGTCATGGACATGCGACTTGTCCTAGATTAATTTTTGAAAAATTGAAAAAATTTGGAAAAAAAAAGAAAATAAATAAAAAGATCAACTCATTCATTTTTCTCTCATATTCTATGGATTTAATTAGATATTGGGAAGTGGATGTGGACACTTTTAAAAGAATAGTATAATTCTAATTACAGTGAATATCATGCATTTTATTTAGAGATAAACCTCCTTTTGAGATTTAATTTTTTTATCCATCAATTACATTTCTTACTTTAATCTCATAGCCATATGATCCCAAGGTTCAAAAACCTCATTATTTTTCCTCTACTAAGTGGATAATATAGATAATTTTTAAGTTTTAATTATGGTATATGTAATAAATGTATGAGGAAAACACTATTTATATTTTATCTTGAGTGATGATAGAAGAAAAAATGGGTTGGTAGATCATCTTGTCATTTTCAATAATGATAGATTAAGTAGCATGAATGGAAGAGTGGATAAGTTTGACAATTTTTATGGAAATCAACTACATTGTGTCTAATGAGGATTTGGTTTAATTTTTATTTTGTGACACTTGAAAAATATTTCACCCCGATTTATAATTATTTAAATAATAAATTTTGAATTTTAAATATTGGTAGAATAGGGTATCCTTTGGAATTTTTAGTAGATACATATTATTGAGTGAAAACAGGATCTAAGTGTAGGTTATTCGATGAATTCAATTTATACATACATTTTTAAAGTTTTATTTCATTCAAATTTTGAATTTAATTAATTAATATTACCCAAATTTTATTTGAATTATTTATATTTAGGTGAATAAAATTTTTAAGATGAATATAAAAATTAAAATAAAAATGAATTAAATATACACCATTTTTTAATCAAGGTGTCTATGTTGTGTAAGAAAAAATTTCAAAAGAAATATATTTAGGTGTTATAAAAAAATTACCTACCCCTAGCTAGCCTCAACCTATGGGGATAAGTCCACATGGAAAACCCGTAAGGGTTGTCCAATTAGGATTTACCATAGGAACAGCCTGTTGGGGATGATAGAGGGAAAACATAGCCAAATAAAGAATCCATATGAACAAGAGTAAAGTAGCACCAAAACACAGGGGTCAGGTCCATGTAGCAGTGGGAGGAAAGACCTGCATTGGGGGTTAGACCCATGTGGTGTTAGGGGTCCCCCAACCCAATATATCTTAATAGATGCATCAGCTATATAATTTCTTATTGAGAAGAAACATATACAAAGAAAATCCAATATGGGGTGTGCCGCATGAAGGTACTATTCATACATATAGAAATGATGTCATCTCAGGTGATACTCGTATGACTTTATCCTTGATAATATCCACCATGTCATCACCACTTATTATACACCATAGAACTACTATGGTCAATGAAATGAGAGATCTATAACCACTTGATATTTGATCCTCACTACACCATAGCCATTCATATGAATTATAGTGACCAAGGAAGCTTAAACTAATTATGAAGAGACTTCACCGTCACCCATACACTAAGCTATTTCCACTGATTCCTGAATAAAGATAAATGGAACTATTCCATTTTCTGAGCACTATGCCATGAACAATGTTTCCTAATAAGAGGCTGTTATGTTATCCATAGGATAAAAAATGGTAATATAAAGGAAATATAGTTTATTGGGAGAAAGAGAATGTCTATACCAAAGGTTTTTCAATACACTATTGTGGTTCTTGAAATGGAAGTAGCATTAGTTTAAATAAAGGAGGAGGTTGCGGCCATGGGGTGAGTTGTTGTACCATAGCCATACACACATAAGGGTAACAGAGAGGCTATGTAAGGGTGATAATACCTGCATAAGGGTAATTAATAGTCCATTTAAGGGTCATGAATAAGCTATATAAGGGTCATGAAGACACTTCATAAGTTTAAAACTCCTTATCCTTATACAATGTTTGTTCCAAGTGAAGGTGGTTGCACTGAAAAATTTATTACCGTGCTGTAAAGTTTGTTACTAATACATAATTGAAGATCTTGAAATCCTTAGGAAAATAATCATGACATATTACTTATTATATGGAGACTTATGTCAGTATTTTTTTGTAATATTTCACCCCATTTTAATAAAGGATAAGAATTTTTTAAGTAGAATAGAAATATGAGTTTTAGTAAAGAATTTAAATGGATACGAATGATTCTACTGGATGAGCTTACTCTCACTCTCTCATAAATAATTTATGTAATATTAAGTTATAAGGAGTTCCACATGGATAATACCATATTCAAAAGATAAGGATTTGTCTAAGAGGAGAAAAAATATAAAAAATAAAGGAGAAGGAAATGAGGAAGAAAAATTCAAAGAGAATCAAAGAGAAGATAGTGGAATTTTGAAAGATGATACATGTGGAATTCTCTCTATAAATAGAGTAAAATGGCTACTATGTAAGGAAATACAACCTTAAATTCAAATTAACCCACAAGGGGGGGGCAGGTTTCATGACTTAATATATGACTATAATATGACACCCTAAGTGAGAGTGGAAGGAGTATTTTCATTAACTATCAATTCGACATAGTTCATGATTATTTTCCATTTTTATTTTCATTATGTAATATTTAACTTCCTACATGGGTTATGTTATTATATTCATGTAAGTTTCCTTTATTACATGACAACTTTTCTCTAATCCCTCTTCCTCAGTCTTTAATTACTCTATGTTTGTGAGAGAGATCAAGTGTGGCTAAGTTCAATGGGAGAGGGTGGAGTTGATGAAAAGGATAAGTATATAATATTATAAATTTGGGTAAACTCATGAAATATTCATATTAATTAGTATCACATTAAAATTTATAATATTATATGCAATTATTATCTAGTGAGAGTGATGAAATTTATAGGAAGAACCTTAATGTTGTAGATGGGAGTGGGAGTGAAAGAGACCACATTAATTATGAATTATGTTTAAATACTAAACTAAATGCACCAGATCTAGTTATACGAAACCTTGAGAGAGTAACAAGCTAGTTTAGGTAGTCTTGGTAGAGGCTAAGAGGAAAATCTTGGTGATCTAATATTTCTTACAACTAATTAATTTTATTTATTTCATAAGTCAAACCAAATTACTTTTTATAAAAACCATCTATGAATTCACTTTTCCTATATTCATCCTTATTTTCTCTATAGTTTATATACCAAATATGAAAGTTTATCTTAGGTATGTATTCAATTTTGAACCATAATTGATTTTATCTTGATCAAAATTCAATATTCTAATAGTATTGAACTCCTCAAAATTGATAAAAAAGTCATCAATATGGGGTGTATGATACTTATTCTTGACCAGGTTCTTTTTAAGTTCCCAATAATCAATATAGAGTAATATTGATCCACATTTCTTCTAAAAAAGGAATAGGTTCACCCCCAAAGTGATTCATTTGGATGAATTCATCCCTTATTAAGATTATCCTAGAGTTTCTTCTTCAATTCCTACAACTCAATCAGGTATATTCTATATGAAGTCTTTGAAATAGGTGTATCACCAAGTACGAGTTCTATTGAAATATTAACTTCACGATTCAGAGGATGACTAGAAAAATATTAATGAAAGACAAAAAAACACCCATATAATAAGAATATATTTAATATGGATTTTATCTCCAACTATCTAAGATAAATAATACATATTAATAGGAATCAATACCCATAAAATGGAAGTAATTTCTATTAAAAGATTGTATTCATCCTTAAACTGGTAAATGATCACAGGTTCATAAGTGATATATTTATAGTAAGTCATAGAGTAAACATGGTTTCCTAATATGTTTTTCCATGTTTTAATATTTTCATTTATGTTTTTATGTTGATCTATTATTGAGTAAACTTAGTGGGATTTTAGTACCTTTTAGAATCTTAAAAGTGAGTTTTAGAAGTTTTTGAGACAAATTGAGAAACACCCCAATAGTGGTGTTAGTCGTGGTGGATCCCTGTGTAAAATGAGGAATTGGGGAAACAGGGAGGCTAAGTTTTATACTTGATATGATTCTTAGAGAAGGGTTTTTTGGTCCATGACCATAGAAACCTCACCAATAATGTGGTGGAGGGTGTGGTGATGATCGAGCTGCATTTAAAATAGTTGAAACCATTAACCTTCTTCCTAGATATTGACCTATTCAAAGGGGAAACATGAATGGTTTAAATATTGGGTATTAAATTAAGTTTTTAATCAAGTATTACCCCTATTAAATGATTCGACCTTCCACTTTATTTTTACCTTAGTTTCCAAATGATTTCTAGGAATTTTAGGGTAAGGCTTCAGACAAACATCCTTATTGAAGTCACAACCTTAGGTGATTTTTTCTCCTTTAATATCCTTGATTAATATTGATGATCATAGATCCCAAAAAGGTGGATGTTGATCTTTTTGAACCAAATTCATAGGATACCGATGTTTATTCTCTTTTCACTATCCAATAGTGATTAAATTCACCATTCTTAAACTAAAATCAATTTATTCCATCATCAGTGGTTCACATTGAATGTGGGATTTTTCTATCCCATGGATTACTGTTTCTTGAGTCTTAATATAGAAACTTATCATATTTCATTAGAATATATTCCAATAACTGTTTAAGTGAATTTTTTTTCTAGTTGGTGTGAGAATGTGGTTTGTGTGATGATGGTCTTGAAGAACCTTGATGTTGAAATTGAAATACTTGAGGTATGGATTTATTTTTTTCACTGTATATATGATTTCTATGATGAACATGAATTAAATTTGTTATAAATTAATTCATAAATCATTATTTTTTGTTTTTTCCATTGAATATTTATTTTTCCTAGAATTTGGTATTTTTTAATTATTTTTTAATTTTTTACTCTCCCTAATTATTTGGATTCCATCGATGATAACCAAATGAAAGTGACCAATTTTTTCTGTTTATTTTTTTTTATTTTATGATTTTATCCATTCATTCTACATTCTTCCCAAGTGTGTGATTGGTTGGTGACTTTACTATATACAAGAATTTATTCCATAGATTGTTTGACTCTATGATCTAGATATTGTTTATATAGGTTCAATGTTTGGATTGGAGATGAGATTGAGGAATGAAAATAATGACAAAAATTTGACGGTGATGAGGGTGATGGTGGTTTTGTGACATAGTTCATGGTAGTGTTTCTTTATAGAGTGCGACGATGATGACTCCAACAAGATCCATGTAATCCATGGGCACTAATATTGGGAAACACAGTGGAAGTAGATGTGATAATGATGAGGGAAGAAACTTAGGGAATATCTACAGTTTATAAGAAATTATATTTTATATGGTGTGAATTTTGGAAGAGAACACCTTGTATGGTCCCTTTCTTATGAAGAATTTCCTTTTGGGCTTTGAAAGTATCACATGACCATGTACATTTTCTAAATTTCATGTGAATCTCTGGTTGGACTCAGTATTAGTGATTTTGTTTTCCCTAAAACCATTTTAGAATGAGTGTGATTCCTTATATACATTCCCATGAGGGTATAATGTGGTATCCCATCTCGAATAGTATATGGTAAATCCTCTATATGGGATAGTTTTTGATAGATTCAAGTATGCCTATTCATGGACCGGGGTGTGATCCTCTATCTCATTATTATATAGGTTGGTTTAGGCACCCCATGATCAATGTTCATAGTATGTTATACCTTTCATAGTTGGTTATTCTATATAGGGTTAGGAATCCCCCATAGGCCATAGACACGATCCCCTGCATGTGTATCTTTGTCTTTTGAATGCCATCAATGATTGTGTGATCTGACGAATGGGTTACATCTAATGAGAATCACCGTAGAGATTTGAGAGGAATCTTTAGGATGGATATGAGTACATACCTCACCCTAAGACTTGGAGTTTTCCTATGAGCATATCTAGGTTTTAGTCATTTCTATTCCTCATTTCTTAGTGATATAGAGTTGAAACTCACTTTGATGACTTATGTTTTTATTTTTAGGTTTTCATATAGGGTATGTTTATACTAACCCCTCTATAAACTTTTACCACATGTACCAAGTCTTTTGTACATGATAGGCCTCTCAATGGAGTCCATGGTTGATCAGGAATGTGTGAATCCTAGTTTGGAAAGATGATTTCCAAATTTACTGATTGGTAGTGGTTTCCTTTTTTTTAGAAGGTCAAATTTCTTTATAGTTTTAGTGGATTGTTTTTAGTCCTTAATATCTTTCCATACCTTTGATCATATTCTATTTTCGAACTCAATGTTATGACAACATTTATAGTATATATTTTTTCTCTTCCTACATTATATTGGTGATTAGAGATGTGTGTGTGTGTATAAGTACTTTAGTCTAAGGCCTCCCATGTGCTTGATATTCATAATCAATGATAGTATCCATCCCCTAGCTTATTGGAGGTGTGATTGGGGTGTTAATCTAGTATTACCGTTGGCTAGGATGACCCTTGTGGGTTGGGTCACAAAAGATTGGTATCAAATGAGGATTTTACTAGGACCATAGTTCAAAGATTTACTATATATATGGATTGGTTTGAGAACTAGGGAAATAATATTAAAGTGTATCAAGTTTGAATCTTAGGAAAATTAACCTAATAATTGTGTGAAGATCAACATATCTATTCACCATGACTCTGATAACATGATTGGTGACTTAGTACATATAAGCACTAGTTACAGAGAAAACATTGATACATGCATTATATAAGAATGGGTCATGGTTTCCATGTCCTCCTTGATTTAGCTCCAAAAATATACTCATTCGACCATGGTGAATATTGGATATTGAAGGATGCCTCCATGATGATAGCCATCTATGATTCCATAGTGAGATCATGATGATGATCTTCTTAATGATGAGGCTTTGGTCTAGGGACCTATGTAAGAGGTGGTTCTTTTAGGTGGATTGTTGATACTACCTCCACCCATTGAGAAATCAGTTGTTCTTGTAGTACCAAGAGATGAAGCACATTCTATGGAAACACTTTATGAGTTCCATAGATAGAGACCACCCATTTTTAAGGAGATCCAGACCCCCATGCATCAAAGGACTAGATTGAGGTAGTAGAGTGAGTTTTTTTCCTTACGAGGACCTCTCCGAACTAAATGTAGGTTATGGAAGTGATTATTATCCATGTAATAGTAGGATAAATGGTGGATATTGATGGATCATACACATGATGAGGCTACCCTAACTTGGGTATAGTTTTGTTCCTCTTTAGGGAGGAGTTTTATCCAGCGATGTTGTGGTTAGTGCCTATCCAGAAGCTTATAGAGCTCTAGTTAGGCAACATGATGGTCGTAGAGTATGCATCGAGGTTCACTAACCTCTTATAGTATTTCATATATATTTTTCATGATAAATAATTTTAGAAAGGTTTTTTGAGTGTATAATTTTATGAGATATCTGATCAAGAGTGGAATCTCTTTACATTAAGTATTACACTATAGTGCTAAAGTGTCCCTTGGATGTAGAGGTATTCATAGTGGATCTGTCATCGACCGTTGGTTATATAAGTGGGAACCCTGGAGTTCAGACCTCAACAAGTGGTAGTTGATTTTATACTTATGGATACAAGCACATGAGTCCGCCTTGTCGGTGGTCTCAGGATATGGGGTTATTAGATCAAGGATCTTCAAGAGATTCTAATGGAAGAGGTCATAACTAGAGGGATTGCTCAACCTGCTTTATAGAAAAAATGAGTCAATTTATGAGACATCAAAGGTTAGGCAGTGTCTTGGGAATTAAGTCCTTTTGGGAGGTAGATGTGGAATATGATCTTGGAGATCTATGGGAGGAGGTTGAAATTTTAATCCATTTATACTACCACGACCCCTAGGTGTCCTACACAAGTCTTATGGATCTAGTGTCCAGAGATGTGGATGGCTGCAGGATGTGGAGGCTTATGATCTAAAGGCTTCAGGTAAGGTCTAATGTAAGATCTATGTCTAATATATATTACCTTAAGTTTTTATAGACATAGGTACAATCCTCTCCTTCATTTACACTCCCTCATTCAGGACTAAGAGATTATAGTGAAGCCTTTAGCTCGATTTTTTTCTTATAGACTTCTACCAGGGAAGATTTGGCAGTCACACACGTTTTTTGATAGTTTAGACTAACTATTGGAGGGGAGATATTTTATTGGGACATCTTCATTGTCGTGATGAGACTGTATGATGTCATTATAGTTATATAATAGATCTCTTCAGTCCATGTGAGAATTTATTATTTCAGGTAGGGGATATGGTGCATCTGGGTAGATAGATTTTCCATTATTGGTGACAAAGAATCTCGAACATGGTAGGATGGGATCATATGAAGGAGGATACAACTGATTTCTCATTAGTTATCTTGTATGACCCTTGGATATGTAGTTGTTGTGGGATTTAAGTTCCCTATAGTGGTAGAGGATTATGATGATGTCTTCCTTGAGGGAATGCTAGGTTTACCTCCCCATCAAGAGGCCGACTATTATATAGACCTGCACCTCAAAAATACCTTGATATCTACAACAATATATCATATATACCCTACATATCTATGAGAGTTGAATGTGGATTTATAAGATCGATAGAGGCAAGGTTTTTTAGGCCCAGTGTGTCCCTCTAGGAAGGCATGATACTATTCTCCAAAAAGTTAGATGAGAACTTCAGGTTATGCATAGATGATCATAACATGAATAAGGTGACTATAAATAATAAGTTTATATTATTGAGTATCATCGATCTGTTTGACTAGTGTAAAGGGGAAATGTGGTTCTCAAATATTCACCTCTGGTCGGGTTATCATCGCCTCCAAGTTTGATAGGAGGATATATTGAAGGTGGTGCTCTGGTGCTGTTATAGTCATTATGATTTTTTAGTGACAACCTTTAACCTGAAGAATTCCCCAATTGTGTTCATGGGACTCATGAATAAGATCCTTCATGCCTTCTTGTATTAGTTAATGTCAGTCTTAATAGATGACATTTTAATGTACTCAACATCAGATTAGAAGCACACGAGAAATTTAAAGATGGCCCTGAACATACAATGAGAGCACTAACTTTATGGGAATATCTGGATGTTTTATACATGGATTCGAGAGGTCCAATTTATGGGAAATTTCATCTTAAAGTATTAAGTGGTAGTTGACTGTAAAAATATCAAGGCAGTGCAATCTTGGAATCCACCCACTGTTAATATACTGAAGTAATTTTATATAATTGTACCGAATAACCTTAAGTGGCGGATGCCACCAATAACTATTCAATGAATAAATTTCAAATGATTATAATATGACCTTATCAAAAGGATTATAGATGAAAAAGGTTCTTAATAAATTATTTAATATATTTAAATTCATTATACATGAGGATCAAACACGTATGACTAAAATGAAATCCAAGGTAAGGGATTTCAGTTACAATCTTAGTTTCTTTCTGGATTGTTTATATTCAGATTTCCTTTTGAAAAAGTATATGATCTTAATATCTTAACACCATATATTTTCTTCTATTTTTTTTATTTTGTGTTTTTCATGTTTATTTTCTTTTTATTCTCTTTTTAGATTAAGAATCATCAAGTGAGTTACAATTAAGGGACTTCCTTTTACAGAAATTCATATTTTAATGTTTTCATTTGAAACTATTTTTCACCCTAATCAATATTGTTTTATGTGTTTTCAATAATATTACTCTTTTAAACTCAAATAATTATTGAAGTAATTATCAACCATATTAGACTCTATCTACAATTTTTAAAAAGGAATGTTCTTTTCATTTTTCAAAATGAGGTATTTTTTGTCTTTATACCAAAATTTGAAAGGAATCATTGTTTTAAAGCTTACTGTATGAATGTAATTTCTATCCATTATGGTCATTATTTAATTTGAAGATTCCTTTATAAGTTTCCATGATCATTTTTAATGAAAATATTTTTCTCAATATTTTGGTAATTATTATTTAAAATGATATCAAAATAAAAGGTTATTATTTTCTTAAATGGATAATTTTTGTTCAAAAAATGATTTATAACTCTGTTCTTATAAAAAAGTTAGAAGGATGTTATTGGATTTGGTTCCCTAGATACCAACTTATTTTTACTTTATGATAAACCAGTATTCATTGGATGGATATTAATAAACTCCTTATCATATCATGATTGCCCTTATGCGTGACATAATATGTGATAATGTCCTAGGAATAGCTGTTGCACTAAAAGGTCACAGCGGATCCCCACTATAATGAGAACCTGGAAGTTCCATGACACTATTCTTGAATATATATTATATGAATTGATGGTATCATTTGAAGGCACACAAATGATATATTTTATCAGGGGTGGGGACTCATGAAACTTTGAGGCACCTTCTCATGGCGTGCACCCTTGGTAATATCTCGGAGGATATTATGAGAACAAGACCCGCCAATTGGAAATCCACATTCATAAGTGTCATTGGATGTTCCTATCTATGAATGTGTGTATTGGTCCTTAGACTTTAATATTATTATTAATGGGTATTATGACTCACTTACTTAGATGTTTTGATGAAAACCATGATGATAGATGTTTGTAGTGAGGGAGGATATGTTGGGTGTGTCATGAGTAATACTGCATTAATGAATAATTCCAGAAAGGATTTGTCACTTCTACGAAAGTAGATATCGTAGGCCCTTTGATAGAAATGATATATCCTAACTAAATCCATTGACATGGTGTTCTCTAGGAAAGTTCAATTCTGGGAATTCAAATAATGAGAAATCAAGCACAAGGGTTGATGGCACTTACATGAAACCCACTTGATTTGATATATCAAGACAAAGGGATTATATTACACAATAAGTGTTTGTATTAGGATGCAAGTCATTACGACATATAATTATTTCTCTTGGGTGTCTTGACCCATTTCAAGACAATAATCTTGGACCTTTGGCACGCCCTCATAATTCCAATGAGAAAGAGGCCTAGAGGGTTACACACTAAGTGTAGCCAATATCTTAGTTAAATAAAATATTTATTTAACAAGTTGAATAAATATTATTCCTAGTAGTGGTTTAATGATTATCAATTATTCCAAATCGCATTTATTTCGTCACTAGTTATTTGAGAGAATATATTACAGATGTAATATTTATTTATCAGCGAATAATGCAGTTATATTTATTTAATAAATAAATAGTCATTATTCAAGGATTGGTAAATATTGAGGAGGATTGGAGGACCATGTTTTGGGTCAAGTGAGAAATATTATTAAATATTATTTAGTTAAATAATATTTAAATATAACATGAAAGTTAAAAACATGTCATGGAAATGACAACATTGCTATTATTATTTGACATGGAGATTTCACATGGAATAATAAATTAAGTAACGAAACCTCTGCTAATTATTTATTATTACCTGGTGAATTAAATTAGTTAAGCACATTTCATGTAAATAATAACATTTCTATTATTATTCAATATGGGGTTTTCAAATGGAATAATAAATTAAGTAACGAAACCTGTGCTAATTATTTATTGTTACCCAGTGAATTAAATTCACCATTATGTTATTATTATATATATAAGACAAGGGGTCATTCCACCAGCTAACCCAATCGTTGTGTGCAAAAAATACTTGCATAAATGTTCTCGATCATAGAGAACTCTTCTCTATTCAAGAACACTCTCAGTAATGAGAGTGATCCTCCTCCATCAAATCAAGGAGAACTTTTTGGAAGCGATTCTCAAGACGATTGAAGGGGGGCATCGCAAGCGCATGGATCTTCCGTGATAGCACCTGGAGACTTCTTCAGAAATGTTCGGAGATATGTGGAGAATGTGTGGATCACCACTAGATTATTCCTATCCTTGGATTCTATATCGCAACGAAGCCCTAACTTGGACCCATGGTCTGATGCATCATTGATGAAGGAATCACCTTGGAAGTAATTCTATAATTTAATTAAATTAATTATAAAAAAATATTTCAATCCTATCTTCTTGGTTCTAGGTTCTCTCATTTGTAATTTATCTTTCATTCAATTCCATGGATACTGGAATTCATCATCATATTGATCTCGTATTGATCATCGATTACAAAAATTTCTAATATTGGGTACATGCCCATCCCGTACTTCCGCTGTGCCCGGAACCTTCAAGTGGTATCAGAGTGAAGTTATATTTTCATTTATAATTATTTAAATAATTCGTTGATAATGTATGATTTAATAATTGAGTTTTTCAACTCATGTTTAATCATTATTGTAATCTGAATTTTGAGATATGTTCCTCCCTTACAATGTCTCGAAGATGTAATAGAAAATAATAATTTCATGATTAAAATTAAATAGATCATATCAACAAAAGGTGTCGACCATTCTATCTAGATAACGCAAGAATACACACCATGTATTCAGATCTATGCATCATGTATTTGTATTCAATGCATCAGGAGTAATGTGGAAATTACTCAACCCATGTGCATTAATGACATGAAGTGAAATTAATTCTTACACTATGTGTTGACGAGGATATACTAACACATATTCATCCAAACTACATGTCGTGTGGCCCAATGGACATGGCTTGTAGTCCCTTTGGGTCAGTCTCAAGTCGTGTATCCCCAACACGTCTTTCCCAGTTGGTGACTTTGTAACGTAGAGTCTACACGGTGTGTGGCCCACTGGACATGCTTTGTACTCCAAATATTTCTGAAGTACACATCACATACCATTTCCCCAGGCGTGTATTTTAGATGGACAGTGAGGAGAGTACACGCTATGTAGTCAGATCTATACATCACGTACTGTTTCTAGATTATGAATATTTAAATGTTGTTTTATTATATTATGTAACCCTTGAGAGTTGTACCTTCATATGGGCATAAATCTGGGACACAAAATTTGATAGGTGTTATATATATATAAATGATTAATTAACATATTTTTAATGTTTAAAGATCATAAAATCATGTATGAGTTGTATTAAAATTATAATTCTCCTTGCATGCTACATGTCATAAAGAATAAAGTGTATACAAGTATAAATACATGTTGGGTAGTTTTGGATAGGTATTCACTAGGTTTCCTCCAAGGTACAAGTTATTTAAAAGGTTATGGATGAAAATCTCAAGGAAATTCAGAAAAGGATTAAGATAAAAAGAACTAATTAATTAAAGATAATGATTAATTTATTTGAGAGTAATTTATCATAGTAATAATTATTAAATAATTGAATGTTAGTTTTATTAAATTCTAAATTCATTACATGTATGTGGATGATCATGAGTTGTACTAGACCTTTGTATATGATTGGTTCCCTTCTAATTTATTTATTAAATTAAAATTATTGTCATACGTTCCTTATACTCATTAATATGCAGGGCTTGCATGCCCATGGTTTCATTCATGTAAAATACCTTTTACCTTTTACCTACATGTGAGTTAAAAGAACATGTAATGGATGGATCTCCTAAGATAGTGGAGGAGGATTGAGTTAAGATCCAAGGAAAAACCAATCTATGGAGATACAAAGGTGGATAGGTGAAAAGCCATAAACATGAACCTTAAATGGTTCAAGGTATTTCTCCCTTAGTTTAGGGTTAGTTTATCAACTGCTAGATAAACTAACTAGTAGTAAATATCATGATCATACCTTTTATTTTATTTCTGTCTGTTGTATGGTTATTCATTATGGATGTTTGACATGATCACATAATTAATAAACTAATAAGTATACAATAAGGAACTAAAATAAAAATGGATTTTGTGTAAATATTATCTATACATGGTTAATTACTTAAGTATATCCCACTTAAAATTAAAAAGAATGTGAAAAGATAATAAGCGGAAATTTACGCATAAAGGATAAAATCACTGAATTAAATATTAAGTCGGTATAGCCATCCATTACTTCTGTTAGAATCGAACCATAGTTCAAAGTGCTTGACCTAGCCTCGTTGGGGTGTTTTCAATTATCAGGGAATTCTAATTTGAAGTTTTGGGTTGATATAACTTCGTTTACATCAAGGTTTGACTTCCCTAGTAGGACTTGGTGTAATTGAGAGGCAAAAGTTTAGGAAATCTAAAAGCAAGGATTTCAGGATTGGGGAGTCCACTCAACAGATCAAGGAGTTGTTAGTTAATGAGGTTGGAATTTGGAATTCCTACCTAAAACCTTTGAAGTTGCTTAACAAACCCTAGTTTGGGTAATGTGAATGGAAATATGGATCCTTGCCACTAGATTTTCCAAGAAACAATATATTTCTAAGAAAATGGTGAGGGCTATTTGGTTTCAAAAAATAGTGGGATACTGATAGATATTAATTAATTTATTTGTCTATATTTATTACGATAAATTACTAAAAATATGTTCCTCTTATTTTTTAGAAACAACCATAAAATTGACATCAAATATATCATTTTGATCTATACACTAGAAGGAAAACCTTCTCACTAACACTAATTTCCATGAGTGGAAAAAGAACCTTCGGGTTATCCTTCTCCATAAGAAGAAACTTTATGTGGTGGAAGAGACATTAATAGTTGGACCAAGAAATGAGGTGAGTGATTAGGAAATCTCTATGTATGAGAAACATCTGAATGACACTACATAAGTTCAGTGCCTCATGATATCATCCATGACCAATGAGCTCTTGAAGCAACATGAGAAAATGGATGATTATAGCATGATGCATCACCTTTTGGATCTCTATCAAGAGAAGGTGAGATGGGACATGTATGAGATCTCTAATGATTTTCTCACTACTAATATTGGAGAGTCTGCGTGAGCTAGACCACATGTATTCAAGATTATTGGCTACATTGAGAAACTGAACATCTTAGGGATTAAATCCCTAGATGATTTGCATGCAGATATCATACTATCATCGCTGCCTAAGACCTTCTCTTATTTTATTGTGAATTATAATATGATCAATAATGGGAAGAGTCTATCAGAGATTCTTACCCCAATTCACCCTATTGATAAGTACATGGGGTGTGAAAAAATCATAGTCCTTATGATGAATAGCAATAGGAAGGAAAATGAAAATGGGCTAAGATTTATAAACAATATAAAGCCCATGAGCATCGTCCGACCAAGAAGAAGAAGATCTAGAGGCAACATAAGGAAAAAGAGGTAGTATGCTTTGCATGTGGAAGGTCAGGCCATTGGAAGAGGAACTGCACCTAGAGGCAAGGGGAAGAAAAAGGTACCTTTGTTATCAAGTTCAATCTTTCCATTTTTGAACATTGGGTATTATATATAGATTGTGAGTCTCACATATGTATTCAAATGTAGGAAAAAAGTATATTTCAAAAAATTTCCAAAGTAGAGGGGGATCTACGATCTGCCAATGCTGCGAGGATGGCTACTATTGCTAATGGAGACTACCACCTCACATTACCTATGGGAATGATTTTTATTTTACATGGATGTTATTATGTACCTAGTGTTCCCAAGAACACAATTTTTGTATCGAGTTTTAATACAGATGGATTTATTTTCATGTTTGGAAATAAATGTTGTTAATTTTGTAAGGATAATATATTTTATGGTATGTCACATTTAAATAATGGTCTTCATGTATTAAATTATGAGAACTAGTTTTTGGAAATTGATAACGAACCAAGTTCACATGACTCATACAACACCCAGTTGTGGCATAACTTCCTTGGTCATGTAAACAAGAAGTTCTTGGAAAAGTTCTATGAAGATGGTTATTTATAATATTCTGAGCTAAAACCACTTAATAGATGTCATTCTTTTTCACAAGGAAAAATTACCACAACCACTATTTGGTGGACAAGGTTAAAGGGCCCCAGATCTTCTAGGATTGGTGCACACTAATTTGTGTGGACCATTTATAGTAGAATCTAGAGGTAGATATTCTTACTTCATCACTTTTACTAATGAAATGATTAAATATGGCTATGTATACTTAATTAGGTAAAAGTCTAAGTCCTTTGAGAAATTCAAAGAGTTCAAGAATTAAGTAGATAATAATATTGGTAAGAAGATAAAGAATCTTTGATCGGATCGAGGTGGAGAATATTCTAACCAAGAGTTTATAGACCTTTTATAGGATTTTGGGATTCTATCTCAACTCTCTTCACCTTATACACCATAATGGATTGGTGTTAGTGAAAGGAGGAACCATACCTTTTTGGACATTTTAAGGTCGATGATGAGTCATGTAGATCTTCCATTATCCTTTGGGGGATATGAATTGAAAAATGTGGCATACACATTAAAACAAGTACCAACTAAGGTGGAAAATTGGATTCTCTTCGAGCTATGGAGTGTAAAGAAACCCACTTTGTTTCATACACATGTATGGGGATATGAGGCATTTGTTAAAGTTTTATTAGGAAAAAAACTAGCACCTCGGGGCCTGAAGTGTATCTTTATAGGGAATCCCAAGGAAATAAATGGACACTACCTATACAACACATCAGAAAAGAAAGTGACTGTTTCCAGACAGGATGTATTTCTTGGGAGGGAGAACAACCTCAAAAAGGATAGTGGGAGAAAGATTGACTTCGATGAAGTTGATGCTCAAGATACACATGAGTTGGTATAGGAAAAAATTCCAGAAGTCCCCATGGAAGATGTAGTTCCAAAAACACAAGTACTATATATGAGCATAAGAGAGGTAAGGGAATTAGAGAGATATGGTTTCCTTGTTATCGAGGATGGTGACTCATTATTATTGGACAATAATAATAATCTCTCCTATAAGGAAGTAGTAGAAGGCTTAGAAGCTACAAGATGGATAGAATCTATGAATTATGAGATGGATACCATGTATCAGAACCAAGTATGGGTTCTAGTAGATGTGCCATTTGATGTAAATTCTATTGGTTGAAAATGGTTATTCAAGAAGAAATAGGACATGGAAGGTTAACTTAGTACATATAAAGTAAGGATAGTGGATAATGGTTTTAAATAGTGTCGAGAAAATTACTATGATGAAACATTTTCTCCAATTTCCATTTTTAAATCCAGAAGAATCTTACTTTTCATAATAGATTTCCATGACTATAAGACTTTCCAGATGGATATCAAAACTGAATTCATTAATGGGAACCTTTAATAAGATGTCTATATGAAACAAATGGAAGGTTTTATGACACTAGGTGATGCTAAAAGGGTATGAAAGTTACAAAGATCCATTTATGGATTAGAGAAATAATCCAGGTCATGGAGCATTCAATTCGATAAAGCTATAATAGAATTTGGTTTCATTAAGAATGAATGTGAGACATGTGTTTAAAAGAGGTTTAGTGGGAATGTCGTCATTATCCTAGTAGTGTATATTAATGACATATTTCTTATTGGAAACAACATACTATTCTTACATTCAGTCAATGACAAGTTTAACAGGTGATTCTCCATGAAGGAATTAGGGGAAGAAGCCTACATTCTAGGGATCAATATCATTTGTCATAGATCCAAGAGGCTACTTGGAATAAGTCAAATTATATACATTGTCCACATACTAAATAGATTATATATAGAACAATCCAAGAGAGTATTGGTTCTAGTGTCACATGGTATACATATTTCCACGAAAATGTGTCCCCATACACCACATGAGAAAGATAAGATGAGTAAGATTCCACACGGTTCAACGATAGGATCTATTATGTATTCCATTTTATGCACCAGACTTGATGTTTACTATGCACTGAACATGGTAGGAAGATATCAAGCAGATTCGGGAGAACAATATTGGACTACTGTCAAGACTATTCTTATGTATCTGATAATAACTAAGGATATGTTCTGGGTGTATGGAGGAGATGAGAAGCTAGTCATCAGAGGGTATACTGATGATGGTTTTCAGACAGATTATTATGATCTAAAGTCTCAATCAATATATTTTTTCTATCTCAATGGAAGAGGTGTGAGCTATATGATTTCAAAGTAGCTAGTTTTCACTAATTCTATATTGGAGTATGGATATATACCAACTTTTGACACAGCCAAGGAATCCATATGGATTTGGAACATTGTCCAGGAGCTTGATGTGGTTTCTAGCAGTAATGATCCCATCACATTGTATTGTGATAATACTATACCAATGGATCTTTAAAACGATACAAGGTCACATAAATATAAAAAGAATATACTTCAAATGTATCACCGATTGAGGGATTTCTATCAAAGGGGTGATGTTTTAGTGAGAAGATTTCCCACAGAGGAGAACATGACAAACCCCTTGAATAAAGGACTATATCACCAGAAGCATGCATATCATGTGAGATTTAGGGGGAAAATGTTGTTAGTAGTTGTATCTAGTGAAAGTGGGAGTCTGTTGGAGTTGGTTCCCTAGAAACCAACTTATTGGGACTTTGTGATAAACCTGTATTCATTGGATGAATATTAATAAAATCCTTATCACATCATGCTTGTTCATTTGCATGACATAGTTTGTGATAATCTCTTAAGAATATTTGTAACACTAAAAGGTTATAGCGGATCCCCACTATGATGAGAACCTGGAAGTTCCATGACACTATTCTTGAATAGATGTACTATGGCCGGATGATATCATTTAAAGGGACAAAAATAATACAGGCTATCAGGTGTGGGGACTCATGAAACTTTTAAACACCTTCTCATGGTGTGTTCCCTTGGTAATATTTAGGAGGATATTATGAGAACAAGACCCGCTAGAAGGAAATCCACATTCAAAAGTGTCATTGGATGTTCTTATCTGTAGACGTGTGTATTGGTCCTTAGGCTTTAAGATTATTATTAATGGGTATTATGACTCATGAAGTTAGATGTATTGACCAAAATAGTGATGAATGATATTCATGGAGAGGTAGGATATATTGGGTGCGTCACGAGTAATACTGTATTAATGAATAATGTGAGAAAGGATTTTTAACTTCTATAGAAGTATATATATTAGGACCTTTGATGTAAATGATATATCCTAACTAAATGCATTGACATGGTGTTCTCTAGGAAATTTCAATTTCGGGATGTCAAATAATAAGAAATTGAGCACATTGGTTGATGGAATTTTCATGCGACCTGCTTTATTAGAGATATCAGTACAAAGGGATTATATTACATAGTAAGTGTTCATATGAGGTGACATGTCATTGTGACATGAAATTATTTCTCTTGGGTACCTTGACCTGTTACTAGACAGTAATCTTGGAATTTATGCAAGACCACCTAATGCCAATGAGAAAGTGGCCTAGATGGTCACAATCTAAGTGTAACTAATATCTAAGTTAAATAATTTATTTATTTAACAAGTTGATTAAATATTATTCCTGGTTGTGGTTTAATAATTATTAAAGTATACCTGATCACATTTATTTTATCACTGGTTATTCGAGATAATATATTGCAGATGAAATATTTATTTATTGGAAAATAATTCTGTTATATTTATTTAATAAATAAATAGTCATTATTCAAGGCCCTATAAATATTGAGGAGGATTGACAGACCATGTTAAGGGTCTAGGGAGACATAATACTAAATATTATTTGGCTAAATAATATTTAAATATAATATGAATTATAATCACATTTCATGGAAATAATAGCATTAAAATTATTATTTGACATGAGGTTTTCACATGGAATAATAAATTAAGTAACAACACCTATACTAATTATTTATTATTACTTTGTGAATTAAATTCGTGAATCACACATCATTGAAATAATAACATTGATATTATTATTTGACATGGGGGGTTTCAATAGAATAATAAACTAAGTAACAACACCTATGCTAATTATTTATTATTACCTCGTGAATTAAATTCCTAGTTAAGTTATTATTATATATATAAACCATGGGGTCATTCCCCCAACTAAACTAATTATTGTGTGAAAAAAAATCATGGTAGAGAAGCTGTCAAGCCTAGAGAACTCTTCCCTCTCATGGAACACTCTCATGAATGAGAGAGATCCTCCTCTACTGGATCATGGAGAATACTTTGGCGATCAAAGGTGAACATCACAAGTGTAAAGATCTTCCGCACTATAACCCGAAGACTCTTTCAAAAAAGTCAGGAGATATGTAGAGCACATGTGGATCACTAATAGAGGATTCTTATCCTTGGATTCTACATCGTAACAGAGGCTCACCTCGGACCCATGGTCAGATGCATCAATTAGGAAATAATCACCTTGGATATAATTCTATAATTTAATAAAATTAATTATAAACAAAATATGTCAATACCCACTTCTTGGTTCTGGGTTATCTTCATTTTCTTTTATATTTGGTTCAATTCCATTGATACTAGATTTCATATTCATATTGATCCCAGATTAATCATTAATTATGGAAATTTCAAAATTTGGGTACATGCCCATCCTATGCTTCCACTGCTCCCGAAACCTTCATAAGTTATTTTTGATATATTTATTTTATTTTCATTTCTAAATCCTTGGTTTTATTAAAAAACCTTCACTTCTAATGAATATTTGATCTTTTATCATCCTTATCTGATAATGGATTATACCTTATTTTGAGATCATTCACTTGTGATCATGTTTTCTATTACTCTACATTATTCATTAGACATTATTATTATCCTTCATGTCCATATTTTCAAAATAATGGATGAATTCAAAATCATTTATGTAACATTAATGATGTATCAACCATATAAAATTTCTTTATATGGTATCTGTTGAAGGAAGTTTATCAGGAAAATTATTTCATTGAGTAAGGAAATATCCTATAATCATGATTCAATATGTACAATTTTTGATTTATAATAAATTTTGAGTATCAAATGTATTGATCATTCAATATATTTGAGGAATTCATATAATGTTCAAGTGATGGGTAAGGTTCAGTTATAGACAGCCCCTCAATACATCAACATGTCTCATGATACAAAATACTAGGCATTCCATATTAGATGGGTATCTAGTTGACACTAACTCATTTACTAAGAAAGCTTTCTTAGTTTAGGCCTTGATTATAATATTCAAGATAACTTGGTTGAGAACTTGATTTAAATTTATTTAATTTATATAATTATGAATTTACTTTATCAAGAATTCAGTTTCCACTATCCATGTGGTTGATATATTGATATTACCAATGGATGTATATTGAAAAAGAGTTATTTATTGAATGGAATGTCTTTTGATTTTCCTCTCTTCTATATTGATTATTCCTTATTTACTCATGATAACTTCTAATTTATGTAACTATCACTAAGCATCAGAGAAAACTATTTACTTTTCCCTTATCCTTGGATATGAGGAAGCATATTATGAAAAAATTTAAGGATGAAAGGATATTTCTTATGATATGTTTTTTAATTTATAATATAATTTGGTAATCGAGTATGTATCTAGTTTTTTGAGATAACTAAACTAATTGATCTTGTGTGGTATGATCCTTTATATCTTGTACTACTATAATAAGTAAACACTGGCTCTATATTTCTGGATTCATGATGTTATAGTTATAATCATGACATGTTTAGTAAGAACCTTGGGAACTAGATTTTCAATGAACACTTCTAACCTTAGAATTATGATAATTCATTAAGTTATTTCAGATATTTTACCATTATAGGGATTTTTATGGATCAATGTTCCAACTAGTTATGATTTAATCTAATTTTTTCCATTGTTTTGAAATGATATATAAAATAAGGAATTAGAAACATTTCGACACCCATAATCAATATAGGGGTTTCCCTCATAAAAAAGTCAACAAAGATGGTGTTGGATTTGAATAAATCATGAATATATTAGGATAGTTGACTTTGGTTATGACCAATAAACTTTCCCATATGTAACTATTATTTCTTCAATACATGATTAATTGATGTTATACTTCTTTATATGATATAAAAATTCATCATTTAATTGAAATACTGATATATTTATAGTTGAACAGTGGATCTAGTTCAATGAAAAGATGTTTGTTTATTTGATAAGTAATTAAAGGGAGAAGGTTATTCAAGAAGTATATTATTTAATAGAATATTCTATTCAATGGTGTTAATTTTTTTAAAATAAAAATAAGGAAGAAATAGAGAGAACAAAATGAAAGACATTTAAGGTGATATTCTTTGAAAATTACTTTCCTCAAGAGCAATGAGATAAAATGGAATAGAAATTCCTAATATAAGATAGCATGATGTTGAAATATTTAATGGGTATGAGGAAACATTTTCAATATTAGAAGGTCATGTTGTAGACTATGTATATAATCTGAAAAGTTTGATTGATTATTTCATTTATGGGATTATGAGAAGCCTCTTAAGGGAAATATTCACTCATATGTTTTTATCTTATGATGATGTGATATCGTGCGACACCAGGATGGAGATATAATTCTCCAAGGAATATATTAAAAATAAAATCAAGAGATGAAGAGGATGACTAAGAACCAAGAAAAAATAAATTAGGTAAAGGAAAAAGGGAAGGATGGAACTTCCCACATGTGATAATTGTGGAAAGAAACACCATGATACTTTCTTGAAGGGAATGAGAGCTTGTTCAATTAAAATGTGGAGAGAAAGAACAAGTGCATGAATGAAAGGGTAAGAAATAAGATTATAATGTCCAGTGTTTCAAATATATAGATATGGGTCACTACAAAAACAAATTCCCCAAGAATCAATGGAATTTAATTCAGAAAAGGATAAGGGAGTAAGACCAAGCCTATCCACATACTATAACTGAAGATGAAATACCTTAATTTGTGATATCAAGTACTTTGATTATAAACTAATGCCTTAATTTGTTTTTTATCTACACACTATTTTATATTTTTCATTGATATAAAATCGCCCCTTGAAACTCTAAGGAAGTAATGTCAGTCAACACACCTAGTGGGAATCTGGTTGTAAAGGGAATAAATTGAACAATTTTCTATTAAGATGAATAATTGTTCCCTAGTTTCAAACATGGTTGTTATAATAATTTTTGAATTTGAAATTATCCTAATTTTTTAGGTTTAATTAGTTTTTAAGGATTTAAGGAGAAAAAAATAATCTATGTTAAACTAGTGGTATTATAATTTAAAGTTTAAAGTGTTTCACCATTACTATGAGTGTCATTATTTATGTCTTAGGAACTAATGTATTACTTATTTATAAAATTTTTTATTCATAATGAGTATTATCTTAACTTATTCTAATCAATTTTTATATAAGTGAGATAACTTATATTTAGTTATATAGATCTTATGATCCATTAAAGGTTGATTTCTGTACTTCAGATATGAAAAATTCCTCTTTGCCATTCATCGTAAGAATCAAAAGTCGAAAATGATTAAAATAATCAATTAAAGTGAAAAAAATCACTTAATAATCTGAAAGAAATTTAGTATGTATATTTTATTATAATTACTCAAACTTATGCAATAGAAGATAAATAAATTATATTTTTATGGAAATTATAAATTAATTATTAATATACTTGATATATGCCTATTGTGGGATGTGGAAAGATAATTTTTAATTACCCATGTATTGTATAGTTAGTTATCCCTTAGGTAGTCTCCTAATGATTATTTCATAAAAAACTATTTTTTCATTTTTTGTTGTTTTTTTGAAAATTTGGTTTTAATTGTTTTTGGAGAAATTGTGAGAAAAAAGTAGTTTGATTTAATTAATTTAAAAATAATAATGAAAGTGGTGATCAAGATGGGTTTGGGTAGACCTAGAACATGGGTATTTCCATTTAAATTTATTTTTTAATCTTCCTCTCCCAAATGGGTAAGAGATAAAGTCTTATTTCAATTCCTATCTCTCCATTGGGGGATGGTGACGGTAAGGAAAACCCTAATCTAAGCCTTAATTAGTTTACCCTCATTCTTGTGTGCCTGGAGTTATGAATGTTCTTTTGGATATATTTGGGAAATACCTAATTGGGTATTTCAATTACCCAATTAAAAACATTTCCTTTCACAATTCATCGCAGATGTTGGAAATCACTAAACACACATCACCAAACCTAATATGTTCTATAGTAAACAGATGGGATTCAGGTAGAGGGATATGTGTATCATCAAACAAGGTAGTATAAATTAAAACAATCTAACTGTTAGATAGTTTAATTTCACATTAAAAACTAAATGATAAATTGAAACTAGAAGGAAGGGGAAATAAAATATTTTATTCATTTAGGTGAATGTAAAATAATGATCTATCATTCCAGCATTACCCCTTACCAATCACTCAAAACCTTTACCACTCTATGTGAAGGGTAAAATATTTATAACAGGAGAAATAAGGGATCATATATTTTGAATAAAATAAAATAAAATGAAAAGAATGAAAATAAATCTTCAACAGGCCATCATCCATAACTTCCGCTTGCCGAGCATTCCTATTTACAATACACCAAGTAATATATTTATAGTCACTAGTTGGTTCTCTGAATAAAATTCAGTCTTAAATAAAATTTTAAAACACCACAAACCTTTCATGAAAGTCATATTTGAAAATATCTTTAGATCTGGTCAAGTGTCTAGATTTTTTGTTTTTTATTTCTACAATCAACGATGTGTTTATGACGTAAATTTTGTATTCATGTCGTAAAAAATTCATATAGAACTTATGAAATATCTAATATTATAAAACATACATAAAAAGATGAAATTATAGTGTAAATATCTTCTATCCTACAAAACTTGTGATGTAAATTATTTTTAAGACATGAATTCCTCTTTTACGGATTTCTAAGGTGATGAGAAACTCAACACAACTCTTTTTCCTAAAATTTATGATGTAAAAATTATTTACAACACAAAAAACTCTTCTCCTATATTATAACACTCTTCTCCAAATTTAATATAGCTTAAAAAAATTCTGTGTGTTGCCACAACACTTTGTTTCGCAGTGTGAAGTGTTTGTAACTCACTGTATTCGTCTCCTTTTGTTTCTTTTTTATCAAACTCGACATCCTGCCACAAATTTAAAAAAAAAATTAAATATAGTAATAATGTATCAATTATGTTTAAAAAAATTTGTTTTATATTTAAATATTCAATCATAAAATTATTCTGTTAGTACAATTCGAGAAACACATTCACAAGTGGAAGTCTTATAAAGATACACATATTGAATATTTATGAAATAATAAGTTCCCACATATTAACCTAGAAATTAATATTCATGATATAATCTATTAAAATTTCATGAAATTATTAACATGAAAAAGAATTTCATTGATGAAATTTCTTTAAGGAGGAAACAATGTAACATTGAATCTTTAATTATAATATGTAAACTTTTCTTTCTAAAGAAATAATAACATAATACACATAGATTTATTAAAAATGTGATTAGAAACTAAATTAATTTTTTTATAAATTTAATTTTATGAAATTAATTTAATTTTTTAATTAATCATGTCAAAATTATATTAGAGTGAATTTTTGATATTTTTAGAAATAATCGATTTTTTGGGTGAATTACGAAAATACTATTTTTTTTAAAATACAGTCACTTTAAAGTAATTACTTTGATATAAACCTGACTTAAAAAATTATCAAATATTTTTCTTGAACAAATATATCTTTAAATATTTAATTATATTATTTTATAACAGTGTTTTTAATTTTGGAACCCAAGTTTGACATTTGTGAACATAAGTTATATTTTATTCAAATTAAAAACTATTTTTGGTTATTTGAATTTAATGGTATGGTGGGAAGGTTATATTATATTTTTTATTGGTCCAAAAGTATTAAAAACTTAAATTTTTTTATTAAATAATGAAAAAAATTCATTTAAATCAACTTTTTTACTTGATTTCACTGTTAAAATATTTTTACGCTTAAATCGACAATTTTACTAAAAACTTTTTTTCACATATTTTGGGTTTTTATATTAAATGTAATTTATAACACCAATTGCATCATAATATTATAAAATAGATACAATATTTTTAATCATCATGACCAGATCTTGTTATAAGTCCCATTTTATTTTTGGTTACACAAATAAGATGACTGCGAAAAAATATAAGTTATCATAGTTAAGGTTAAATTAGGTTTAAAGGGACTTAAATAAGTGATAAGTATTAAAATGTATCCAAAAATTGTCTAAATGTGATTGGATGAATATTTTTTGACCCTATCACATATTATCTTTAAATTTGGGGTGAATTGATGATGCTTTATCATGAATAATACCTTTTAATATTTTAAATCTTTAAATAATTACAGGAGTGTCACTCCCAGAACTTATAAAAGGGAAACACATATCATATATTATTCACACATATTGAGACAATTATATAATTTAATAACTACCCAGATCAATTCCCAACCTTCCTACCCACTACATAGAGTCTTTTTTTATAAAAATACCAACCTATAAGGCTTAATGTGTAAGCCAAATGTGGTTTTCAAAGAAGAGGTATAACTATTAACCAAGTGTTTTCATTTTATTTCTTCTTTTAACTCCCTAAAATATTTTATAACCATGAAAATATAATAACATAAGTATCTTAAATATAATTATATCTTATTATAATGTATTAATAACCCTTATTAATATTCTTTCTATCATATGAATAATAAAAACATGACTTATGCATATGTATGACCTACCATATCCACATTGCAGTGTATTTCATTTCTCATCACCACTTTACTAAGATAGTTATAGTGGTATAATTAATGAATATACATGATATTTATGTCATAATTATGATTCTATAAATATAATATATTATCTACCTTCTTAAATTTTCATACATTGGAAAATGATAATGTCATTCAAGTGTACATGTGGACTACCACCTCCACGAAGCGATGTGATTAGTTTTTCTATTACCATCATGCATGAATGATTATAAATCTATATAAAATGAATAAAAATTATGTTCAAGAAAATTTTAACATTATTTACAAGATAGAACCATTTTATAACTCAACCAAGTTCAATATACCAAATTAATTTTGGAGAATTTGACCAAACAATCTTAAGTGGTCGATGTAAGCAATAAATATTTAATGAATGAATTTCAAATAATTATAAAATGAACATAAAAATGAAATATAGATTAAAATTATTCTCAAGTAAGTACTTAATTAATTTAAATTCATTATATATAAGGTTAAAACATGTACAACTATTTTGATACCCAAGGTATGGGATTTATATCAAAATATAATTTTATTTCGAGATTGTTTATGTTCAAA
This sequence comes from Viscum album, assembly GCA_963277665.1. Taxonomy (NCBI): domain Eukaryota; kingdom Viridiplantae; phylum Streptophyta; class Magnoliopsida; order Santalales; family Viscaceae; genus Viscum; species Viscum album. The sequence goes on along the minus strand of OY728137.1, from coordinate 715,112,167 downwards.
TTTAATTTTAAAAAATTATATGATTCTATTATCTTAAACCCTATATATTTTCTTCTATTATGGTTATTTTTGGGGTTTTCATATTTATTTTCCATTTCTTTTCTTTTTGGAATAATAATCATCAAGTTATTTATAATTAATGTACTTTTCATATTTTAAATCTCTCCCACCAACCTATTTTTCTTCCATGTCATTGTTCTTTTAAAAATGTTCAAGAATATTTTTCTTTAAAATAAAATGATTATTTGATTTCTTTTTTTAATCATATTTAATTTTTTTTATAGTTTTTATGTAATATTTTTTTTTTATTTTTCCAATTATTTGTTTTTGGACATGTTTCAAAAATGTGAAAGGAATATTTTTTTTAACATTTACCGCATGAACAAAAGTTCTCGCCATCTGGTATGTTAAAAATGATCTCTTTCACAATAATCATTTTCTCAATCTTAATGCAGGGAAGTCCCAAATTCTTCTTGCGATTCATGAAGCAGCCTCAATTCAAAAGGACTGTTGCAAAAACTCAGTTGGAGATTTTATGATCCTTCGTCATCTTCATGTTCCTGGCATTGTACCAAAGCCTAAACGCTCCTTCGAAGTGTTCTGGAAATCACCAATGCCAGGATGGATCAAAGTGAACGTTGATGGAGCTTCCAAAGGTAACCCTGGCCCTGCCAGTTGTGGTGATATCTTCAGAGACTCAGCTGGTCAATGTTAGGGATGTTTCTTTGTTGGTTGTGGTCACTCTTCATCTCTGGAGGCAGAAATTCTCAGCGTCATTCATGTTATTGACTTTTCTCTTCAGAGAGGTTAGAGAAAGTTATGTATTGAAAGTGATTCAACCACTATTATTCATGCCATATGGAATGGAAACATCCACCTAGCTTGGTCTCTCACCGCTCGGTGGATGAACTGCCTTAATTTGCTCCGTGGGATCGACTATATAGCTACTCATGCCTACCGCGAAGCAAATGCCGTTGATGATGCACTAGCCAAAAAAAGGAGTTTATCAAGGCATGACTTGGCTGGATGCTGTCCCTTCCAACATTTTATATATTTTTGATAGAGACTGTAAAAAAATCCCATCCTTTCGCATTTTGTAATCTGTTTCTACTTATCAATAAAATATGCTTTGGTCTTTGACCAAAGCATTACCTTTTTTTAAAAAAAAGTTTCCATGGTAGTTTTTAAATAATTTTTTTTATATATTTTCATAACTTTTACTTAAAATTATTTCAAAAGAAAATAGTTTTATTTTATTAACAGAATAAAAATAATTTTCCAAAGTGATTTATAGATCTATTACTTCAAAAAGATACATGAGAAGTTATTTTAAATGTATTTATTCTATTTTATTTTATAGAGGTTTGGATTTATTAAACAAACTTAATTTTCAATGGATCAATGGTATTTTATCATCCTTTACTACTACTGGATTATACCTTGTTTTGAGAACATTCACTTACTAGTTTTCATGTTATCTATTACTCTATATTATTTATTCAACATTATTTTCTCCTTCAAGTAAATATTTAAAATATCATGGATGAATTCAGTATCATTTGTAATTAATTGATGATGTACCAACCATATAACATTTTTATATATAGTATCAGTTGATGGAAGTTTATTATTAATGTTATTTCATTTAATGGGTAAATATTCTATATTATTGATTCATTATAGATAATTGTTAATTTATATTAAATTATTAGAATGAATTTTATTGATCAATCAATATAGATGAGGATGTGTATGATATGCATGTGATGAATGGGGATCATTTATAGATATACCCTTGATGCATCAACATGTCTCATGAGATAATATAAGATGGATGCCATATTATATGGGTATCTATTTTACACAAACATATTTCTTATTAATGATATATTGGTTAAGGCCTTTACAACATTACTCATGATAAATTGGCTAAGGTATTGATGGAATGTTCATGAATTTATGAATTTACTTTATTGAGAATTTTGTTTCCACTGTCCATGTGGTTTCTATGTTGATACTAGATATGGATGTAAATTAAACAAAAGTTGTTTATTGAATTAAATTTTTTTTGATTGTCCACTCTACCATATTGATTATGACTTATTAACTCATGATAGCTTCTATTGTATGTAACCCTTAATGAGTATCCGAGCTTATGCTGTATTTTTTTCTTTTCCTCAGGATATGAAGAAGGATATTATGAATGATTTCAATTATTCAAGAATTTATATTATGCTATGTTTATATATATATAAATAATGTAATAATGGAATAATGTATATAGTGAAAAAATCATTTTATAAATATTATAACATTATTTCAAATATAAATATCCATTAAATCCATAACAAGGATAAAAAATATCAGTGCATTTAGAAGACTGGGTACATAATTTGACAACATGGAACTAAAATGAAACTCTTTATTTCGAACTCCTAAAACTACATAGGATAACCAATGGAGTATATAGAAAAAAGGGTGATCTAAAAATCCCAGTAATGAGATAAACAAGTAAATTAAGTATAAAATATGAGTAAGAAGTTATAAAATGATAACATAAAATGCATGAATCATGAATAATAATATAGAGGTATAACATAAAAACACATGGAATCATAAGAACATGTCAATATAGGAATGTGTGTCATGACCCGTTCCCCGGGGCCCATATCGTGACTACCCCAAGACCACCTTCCATAGGCCATGGGGTGGCGACTAGCACCAAAAGGCGTATTACCTAAAATAATAAGGCATTGCCTTTAACCTATACAAACACACGGTCTGAGAAAACCACAAGAAGAAACTTTGAAGTAAATTATTGTAGTAAAAGAGTTATAAAAGTAAAAAGGGTCCGGAATACAAGCCCAACAAACCCAATGGTACTCTCTGATTTCCAATATGAGTTACAATTTAAAAGTTATGGGTTTTCCAATAAAATAATTGTTACTTAATTATCTTATTTATAGCCAAAAACTGACTTCTATTGGTGGCTCGTGCCGACCAATGTTAGTATCTTCCTAAAGAGAGCATACCCTCATGACTTCAATGGTGGTCTCTAATTTTTAATCCGAGTTACCGTTCATGAGTTATAAGAATTTTAAAAATAAAATAATTTTATTTAATAATTTTATTTATGGTTATGTTGTTTTCAGGTTTTCTCACAAAAGGCCCGCACCTACTAACCTTAAGTCGCGTCAAGGGTATACCCGCCATCCTGAGCACAACAGTGCCCTCATATTTCTAATATGGGAAACCTTTTAAGAGTTACTCCACTTTTTTATGAAAACTTCTTACACACACTATTTAATGTTTAACAAAACTTCGACGGATCATTCTGGGTACTTTGGGCCTCGGAATCATGCGCCATTAGATTTCACGGTCTTGAAATAATTACAAATAATTTTTAAAAAAAATTCTACAGAAATTACAGGACCTTAAATTCTCCCTACCTTATGTATTTACGTCCTCTAAAGCCAAAACAAAGGAAACAAAACAAATGAGGGTACTGAGCATGAATCTTACCCTCCTCCTCCCATGTGCTCTCCTAGAGGTTCTTGTGCTGCCAACAAACGTGCACCAGAGGTATCGAATACCCACAAAGGACCAGCTCCTGTTGATCCCCAAATTTCACCAGTAACTCCTTAAAAGTAACCCCATCGTAAAAGTTCAACCTTCCCTATTTGATAATGTGTGATGGATCATGCACACATCTCCCCATCTACGACACATGGAAAATAATGAATCTTTGGGGAAAGAGATAGACAATATGCCAGCTTGCCAACTCTGATGAGAATCTAGAAAGGTCCGATGAACCTCGGAGATAACTTTATGCCTTATCCAAATCTTCGTATGATGGCATGGCCCCCATCATCAAACTCCAAGGATCTCTATCTTCTATCAGCATAATACTTCTTCCAGATCTGAGCAGTTTTCACTTGCTAATAAGTGAGGCATTATGATAAAAACTCTTCCACTTCTTACTTCATCCCAGAGCATCAGCACTGATGCCAGAGGTCCTGGTACATCTTCTCCAATCTAGGATATACCGACAAAGGGGATGTATGGATCTCCCTCAACACCTCCTTCTGAAGCAACGCTGGTACCATGGTGCATTCTCTAAAGAGGTTGACGTTCTCCCCACCTTCATAAAATCCTTCATGAGACCATCCAGAGGATATCTGAGCATGTCGGGCCTCGTAGTCAACATCTTAAACTATGCCCCCTGAATTTGCTGAAGAATTGGGGGAGTGATAGTCATAGACTAGAAGTAGCTACTCCATCTTTATCTGCGAAGGATATCTGCATTGTGACTAGATGCTCTGAAACCCCACTCATCAGTTGTAGACTAGACCTCCTTATGAGTGCGTCTGCTACCATGTACCCCTTATTAATAGTATAGAATATCTCAAAGTCATTGTATTGGAGGAACTCTAGCCATCGTCGCTGTCTCTGGTTCAGGTTCTTCTGTGAGAATATACACCTGAGACTCTTATGATCAAAGTAAATATTAAACCGTTCACCCATCAAGTAGGGACACCACATATTCAGTGAAAAGACCACTACTACTAACTCCAGGTCATGGGTAGTGTAGTTCTACTTGTTAGTCTCTGTCTCAGATCCTGAAAGATCTACTGACACTCCTCCATCCACATGAAAGGTTCCCCCTTCTTTGTCAAAGCTGACAAGGGTGCCTCCACCTTGGAGATGTCTGGTTCAAAAATCTGGTAGTACCCTTCAAAATTAGAATTCCCCCTCCCTTTAGGGAGGTAACCCTAGAAACATATTTTGAAAGGATGTCCCCACACTCTGCCACTCTTGTTGGGAACTGAAAACCCAAAACTACCACTGCCATGAGGGTAAGGCTGGCCGACTCAAGAGTGATCGACTTCACCCTTCTATGAATTAGTTTATCCTATTCTTCTTAGGTTTACTTTTTCGTCGACCAAGGAAAACCCCATTCCAACGTTGTAGATAAACTACAACCTTTTTGCCTAATAAATTCAATCTGAGTATGAATTGTGGACGTCTAGTCTATACCCAAAATAATGTCGTAAGACCTTGATGCTGCCACCATGAGGTTCCAATCGAAACTCTCGCCTCAAGGGTCAGATCACACCGTCAACATAAGTGTGATTATTGAGTCTCCTCCCTAATGTATCTACATACGTGAGGGTCAAGTCAACGGTTTAACCGGAAACTCTAGGTATTGGACATGATTCATGGAAGGAAGGAATTATTGGTACCTATGTCTATTAATACGGTAGCTAGTAGTAGATACAGACTATAAATCTAATCCTTTCGGGAGTCCTTGGGTCACACTCCTTGACCGCATGTAGCTGCTCCCTTCCCCTATCCTCCAGCTCCCTAAGCCCGGTGAGGATCACATTGAGGTGGTTGTTGTAACATGGAAAAATGTATACCACCTCATGCTGCTATCCTGGCTCTACGTCCACATCTACTGCCCTGCAGATTCATCTGTCCCAATCACTTGCTCTTCCCAAAACATTTTATATGACCAAGTCTTCGAGAATGGTGTCAGTTACCTTTTTTCCCACTACTAACATTCACTGGCTGCATCCACTCAGCCAAAGAACATTCAACCACAATGGTTCCCTCCAACACCCTAAAATAATTAGGAATGCATAGAGGAATAGTGATGGATTGGATTTCCCTAATCACTCCTCGCTCAGAGGTCCGAGCCCTTAAGCAATGACCGTATCATATTCATTGTGTACTAGGAATTTCTGGTACGCCTCGATGAATACTCAGCTACTGACATGTTGTCCCGCTGAAGCTGTAGAATCTCTAGGGAACTCTTATCCCTTAGCTATTTATGGAAAGAGACCCCCTTATTTGAGGAAGGTTCTCAATATTTTCCAGAGAAATGTCACCTATTTTCAAGATTAGGGAAACCTAAACCCTGTCATCATCCTGATGAGCCTCATAGAGGGCTCTCTACCAAGACCACCATCTGATCAAATGGTTCCCTCGCTAGATGGAAACTCAGCCACCTCCTCGAGATCATCCTTAGCTACATGTGAGCCAGGATTTCCTTCGAACTTGTGGGTTATATGATCTGAAACATGTGTAAGGCACCTAGCCTACATGTTTCCTCTACCGAAACTACCGATTGTAACTGCTGACCAATAGACAGTGATATAGATGACACACTACCCGAAGGTACTATCTCAGGCGATGGTCCACGTACCGAAGCCTCATCACTATGAGAACCATCCTCATGTTCACACAATGATAGATTCTAGAATCTAGGACAACCATATAATCTTCTGGTGCCCAAACTAGGTGGAAAACTCTAGCCATAGCCTCTAGCTAGTCCTCAGCCGCCTGTGGTTCCATCTCACCTCGGAACCTTAGAGGCCTCTGTAGTTGAAACTCATGCAATGTGCTCAGTCAGCGTGCACCCTCTACTGGTGGGTTGGTGGAAACGACTATCAAATAGGTAGTGGTGCTGCTGGCACACCACCTAAAGGTGCCAACATTGTAAGAGGTCCCTACACCGAAGAATCATCACTCAATGGGTCATCATCGTTCACTCTCTTAGGAATCCTAGATGTCTATCTAAGTGGTGGAATCCTGAAAAGGAATAGGTGCTCCATGATCATTATGTTATTCTAGGTGATTTGTCTCTAAATAATTTAAAAGAAAAACTTTTAAAAAACACACTCAATTGGTGTTTTCGTGCGCTGAGTCGAAAATCAGAACTCAAGGTCCTGGTGTATGGATACATCGGTCGTTGCACCAACATTGGACTCCCCAAACTGAACACCACACCCATAACACTTAACACTATTGCCACATAGAAAAGTTCAGAGTACTAGTTCTTCGGTAGAACTGACTCCTATGATACCACTTTGTCATGACTCGTACCCCAGGGCCCATGCCGTGACTACCCCAAGCCTGCCATCCATAGGCCAGGGGCGGCGACTAGCACTGAAAGGCATATTACCTAAAACAGGAAGGCATTGCCTTTAAAACTGTACAAACACACGGTCCGAGAACACAACAAGAAGAAACTATGAAGTAAAATGCTATAGTAAAAGTGTACTAAAAGTAAAGGGGCCAGAATACAAGCCCAACTGGAAAAGTACAAGTACAAATAAAAGTAAAAAATAGATGAAAGGTGAAAAAAATCTCCTATATCATCCACTGCGGATCCTACCTGAAGGGTAGGTACATATCACCTCCACAGTACTCTGCACCCATCTGTCTCCTCCGCATCATGTCACACCGAATGTCGACCTCCGAGCAACATCCAGTCCTGGCTTCCTCAGCCCCAATCAATGTTTTTACATCGTCTACACAAAACACAACAAGGTGCGGGCGAAGCCCGTGCAGGGGTGATTATAATGATATTCAGTAGGGACCCTGAGACCCCGAAGGTCTTCTATAATTACACAAAGAAAAATCATAGGGTAACACCACGAAGGTAAAGTGCCACACAGGTAAAGTACCACACAACATAATCTCAATCACAAGCACATTGTAAAGATAGCTTAGAGTAAGATTTATTTCTAGGGGGTAGTAACAAGTGACATCCCTAGTCAAAACGTCGAACGCCTCGTCTACTGGAGAACTCCTCCTCTATCGAGTACGGTGGGCCTACCAGGTCACACAAAGGCACTTCCCACTAACCTTGAATTGATGAGGTACTGCTCCCCATTGCGTACCGTGGGTTTTCTGGGTAACACAGAGCTATCCCTCCCCAAAACGGTCTGCTAAGGTACTCCTCCCCATCGTGTACTGCATCCGCTCCCCACCGTGGCATGCTGCGGTACTCCTCCTCATCGCGTACTGTGGTCCTTCTGGGTCACATAGAGTCATACCTCCCAAACGTTGTATGGTAAAGTACTCCTCCCCATTGCGTACGATGGCTACTCCCCGCGCGGGCTAGGCCGCCCCTTTGCAGGCCGTCCTATTCAAGTCGGGCTACCCTTGCAGGCCGCTCCTCTTCCAGGCTAGACCAAACATTGGCCCAGTGGGCCGATTCCACCTCAGCCTAACCCAGATAGGGTTGGGCAGGGTCGATTTAACCAGGTCGGACCAGACCCCAGCCCAATCAGGCCTAGAAACACTCAAAGGACTTTATATTTAGAATCAGACGCCCGTTTGACAAACCATATTCAGTGTTGGGACCCTTGGAGCAAGATGGTCATTTTTGAATTAATCTATTAGAGTTTCGTGGATACTTGGAGTTCATTCGGGTTGGATCGCACCCGAATCCAACTAGGCCCTCGGCACTGAAATGCTAATAACGCACAGACTAGGCGTCCGACTGACGCACCGTCTATTAAATTAGAACCCTTGTGACATGGAAGATTATTGAGTTATTTCTTTATGAGACTTAATTCTAGTTGAGATACTTCTGACAACTTGAGGAGAGGTTCTCCCAAGTGCACTACGAACAAAACCCCGTGACTGACTGAAACCTGAAGACTACTGACTTTTCGACTCAGAGTGACTCGAAGGCCACTGTGGGGAGAAACGATAGTACATGATGGGAGGAGTACCTTAGACAATTGTGTTGGTGAGGGAAGACTCTATGTGACCCAACAGACCCACAGTAATTGCTGGGTAGGAGTACCTCAACAGGCCATAGTGGGGAGAGGCCGCAGTACGCGATGGGGAGGAGTACCTTACCAACTCGCATTGGAGAGGGACGGTTCTGTGTGACCTGGAAGACCCACAATATGCGATGGGTAGAAGTATGTCAGTAGTTCAAGGTTAGTGTAAAGTTTTTCTGTGTGATCCGAGAGGCCCACTGTACTCGATAGAGGAGGAGTTCTCCAGCAGCCGAGGCGTTTGACGTTGTGACTAGGAATGTCATTTGTTACAGACCCCTAGAATAAATCCTGGTGTGAGGTATCTTTACTTTGTGCTTGTGATTTAGGTTATGATATGTGGTAATTTACATATGTGGTACTTTACCTTCATGGTGTTACCCTGTGTTTTTTATTTTTGGAATTCTAGGAGACCTTTGGGGTCTCAGGGTCCCTACTGAGTATTGTTATACTCACCCCTGCATGAGCTTCACCCGCACCTTGTTGTGTCTTGTGAAAATGAAGTGAAAACATTGATCGAGGTTGATGAAAATAAGAATGGATGGTGCTCATAGGTGTAAATTCAGCGTGACATTACACGGAGGAGATTGGTGGACGTGGAGTACTCTGGAGGCGATCTGTACATACCCTTCAGGTAGGATCCACAGTGGACGATCCATGAGATTTTTTCACCTTTCAGTTGTTTTTTACTTTTCAGTTGTACTTGTAATTTTCCATTTGGGCTTGTATTCTGGCCCATTTACTTTTCATACACTTTTACTATTGATGTTTACTTCACAATATTTTTTTTTGTGTTCTCGGACCGTGTGTTTGTACAGGGTTAAAGGCAATGCCTTCCCATTTTAGGGAATATGCCTTTTGGTGCTAGTAGTCTGCCCTTGGCCAATGGAAGGTGGGATTGGGGTAGTCACGATACGGGCCCCTGGGGATGTTTCGTGACAATGTGGCATCATATATAACACAATATAAATAGGAGTCAAGGAAAACTTCCAATATGATATCACATAGTGGACAGAGTCCCATAACTGGTTAGGTTTACTCCTTAATCCAACACATAACATAGCATGAGAAAAAAAATGAATTGGAGTGGTGAACACCCATAATTAAATTTTCATTCATAATTTTTCTACATAAATAAATTAAACATAAGGTATAAATATAAGTATTACCCATGGAAATAAATGGATTTTATAATCATGACATAAGGCATAATCAAAGGGCATATCATAATGGTTTCCCTGAAATATGGGATTAAAAAATTATTCAAAAAATTTATAAAGGAAAAAATAAGAATATATCATCGTAAATTATGCCCAGCTAAATTGAATACATTAAAGTGTTTATATAAATCCCTTTGGAAAAGTATATCTTAAGAGAGTCTTTATGAAAATGGGTAATGAATCATTAAAAATGTTAAAGGGATAATAACTTCCATAAATCTATTTAAGGATAAAAAATGGTTTAACATGATAAAATGATATATTTTCGAAAACATGGCTGGCTTATAACATTTTAATAAGTGTATTTGACATGGGGTACGAAACTGAGAAGTTCCCTTTAATAGGGTTTGATTATCGAGAGTAATTGATAAGGAAACCCTTTAAAACATGTATTTACCCATAAAAGAAAAATTATATAAACATTTTATATTTTTTTGTGACATATATATAGAATAAATATGTTTTATATAATAATAATTATGAGATAAATTGATGTAATGAGAGAGAAAGAATAACCCATAGAAAATAGGGAGGTTCAGAGAGATCCCTTACCTTATGTTCCAGAGTCATTCTGCACTAACATTAATGTCCTGAATAACAAAATTATATTCATTAATTAAATAATTGGAAACCTTTTATATGTATATTTTATTTACTATAATTTTATTATGTTCATTTATTCTCATTTTTATGAGATAACATGTTCAGTTTTGTTGTTCTGGGAGCATTCATTTCATGGTTTCATGGTTGTATCACTTGTGTATAATTGTGGAAGGTATTATCAAATGAGAATAGAACTAAAAAAATTAAATTAAATAGTACTAATTTACTTAAAAAAAATTTAAATTGTCTAAAATAACTATATGTGTTCTGTTATAGTTATGCTTCATTGATTAAAAATGTTAACGTTACATGGTTAGTTCATTTAGTCGGTTTTACCAACCATCATGAAATAGTTTTATTTTATTTAATGTTACATCTCTTTATTAGTTATAGAACATGAAATAAGTTATTATATAATTTTTACCATCATATTTAACCATAATAATATATCTATAACTAGCCTTAAAATCCATAATGGGAAACAAAAACAAATTATCCGTGGAGATGGTTAACCAACATAATATGGAAAATGGTTTCATTATTAAAATAAAAGAAGAAAAAAAGAGGATAGATGGTAGATATTCCATTAGAATCATGAAATTATATTATATATAAAATAATATATTCATTAATTCATGTAGGATGAGAGAGGCGAGGGGAATGTAGAAGAATGAATGAATTTAAAAGAGGTAATGTGAGAATATTACCTATTAAATGATGCCTCCTTGAAATACTCCTTACGAAAATTAGAATTGGTTTTTAGTGAGACCAATAGAACTAGGAAAATGGGTAGAAGTTTATTAAGAGTTTTTCAAGATCTATTGCTTACAAGGTGTGAGGAGAAGGGGTGGTATTTATAAGGGGAAGAGAGGGGTGTTTTTAAAATTTATATTCATTAGTTTATTATTTTAGCTCAAAACTATCATTATTATTGATTATTATGACTATATAAATAATCTAGAGCACATTATTTTAAATTAATGGGTAATTAAATCATTAATGACTCTAATTTTGATTTAATTACCTTATAATGATAAATACTAAAATTCAACGTATTTTACTTTTCACAAAAAAAGAAACTATTTTAAAAAAATACATAAAATTCATCATAACAATTTTTTAAAAAACAGATTCAAAAAATTAAAATCATTCAATGAAAATAATTGGATTAATATGGGAATTTTTATTTTTAGATAAAATCCCCATTTATTAAAAAAATACAAATTTTAATATTATGATCCATTTTCTAACCATTTGAAAAATTACTTGTGGTCACATAAAATTTTCTTATCATTATAATAAAACCTAATATTAATTTATAAATACATATTATAAATATAAAATTTCATTTACATCATTATATTTATTACAATAATGAAAATAAAGCATATATGTTTAAAAAAATACAAAAAATTATTTTATAATTTTTAAAACATTTACCTACTTGTATTATGATTTAAATATGTCACATTTTCATTTTATAAGATATATAAATATTATTTTACACTTAAAATGGGTGATTATACAATTATAACTGTTAGGTTATTATTCATAATGGTCAGATTATTAATCCAATGGTTGAGTCACTATTCTTATGGTCAAATTACAATTCCCACGGTCAGATTTTTAATTTCCATATGGGTTCCACACTTTCTTTAAATACCTCTCATTTCATTCATTATTTATTTATTTATATTTTATATAAATTTTATATATATTTTTATTTTAAAATTTTATATTTCTTTACTATAATTCTTCTTCATTTACACATTACTATTCATGAGTGTGACTATTCCTGGGGATTGAGAATATCAAAATATTCTTATTCTTATTGTCATATTTTCAATTGATTTTCTTATTGTGATAATTTTAAATTTTAAGGACATATTTTTTCTTTAAATATAATATTAAAATTATTACAATAAAATGTTTTTGGTTTCGTCATGCAGTATGTGTGCATTATATAACACTATATTACTAAATGTAAAAAAATTATATTTTTAGAGAAGAAATTTTAATGATAAAATTATGGGCCGTTACATTCTTCCCCCCTTAAAAAATTTCACCTTCAAAATTTTCTTTTATATTATATATTGAAAAAAAATTAGGGAACTTATCTTTCATTTATTCACTTGTTTTCCATGTTTCCGCCTCATACATATGGGTTCTCTATAGTACTTTGACTAGGTGAGTTGTCTTTCTGCATATAACTTTTTCTCTATGGTCCAATATCCTCACCAGTTTCTCTTTATAAGAGAAATCACTTTCTTTTTTTACCACTTCTAAATTCAATACATGTGAGGGATCTAGTATTTACTTCCCAAATAGGTATACATGGAATATATCATGTACTTTGGAAAGGGTTGGTGGGAGTGCTAGTTGATATGCCAAAACTCTGATGTGATCAAGAATCTCAAAGGGTACGGTGCACCTAGGACATAACTTTCCCTTATTCCCAATTCTCATGAATCTATTCCATTGATATATATAGAAGAATACCTTATCTATGATATCAAAATCTAGGTTCCATCAAATATTGTCAGCATAACACTTCTATCCACTCTGAGAAGCCATATTGCACTACCGAATGGTGTGGAATTTATTTACAATTTCCTCAACTATTTCATGTCCCAGCAGCTTGTGTTCACCAAATTCATACCAGTTTGAAGGTGTTTAATATCTCCTCCCTAAATTGATTCATATGGTTCCATTTGGATGCTTGAGTGGAAACTATTGTTGTATGAGAACTCAATTAGAGGAATATATTTGTCTCCCCATACTTTGATGTCCATCAAGAATTCCATAAACATGTCTTCTTATGTATAAATAATCTACTCATATTGGCCATCTTCTTAGGGGTGAAAAGTCCTAATGAAGTTTAATTTAGTTTTTAGATCATTTTGGAGACTCTTCCAAAAAATAGAGGTGAATCTCAAATATTGATAGGTTATAATTTATAATGGTATTCTATACATCCTCACTAATTATCTAATGTATATATATTCAAATTAATCAGTTGATAAGCCTTCCAAAAATTCAATGAAGTGAGTTGTCTTTTTAAGATGATCCAGAACAACCCATATATCATTATTTCCTCTGGTTGTCTTTAGAAGACCCCTGAGAAACTCCATGGTGATTTTTTTCCATTTCCATATATGTATGGGCAATGGTTGCATCATCCTATTATACTTTTACCTCTCGTCCTCTACTTTATAACATATTATGTATGTATATGTATACTCCATTCTCTCATTATTCATATTTTCCTACCAATAGTGATCTTGAACATCTTGATACATCTTCATGCTCCTCATGTGGATGAAAAGGCCGAGCATGTGCATCATTAAAAAGATATTTCTTTATCTCAGGAGTTGATAAAACACATATTAATGACCCAAATATTAAAACTTCTTCCCCATTCGGTTTCACCTATATAGATTTCGTATTTCTGATTGATTCCACCTTTTCAAGAATTTCCATATCATCTCTTTGAGCATTAATTATCATTTTTATAATGGATGATTAAGAAATCATTTGATAAAATACATATGATGTTCCTAACTTTATGATTCCCATATATATATTTTGAAATGCTAAGAAGATTGAATCCTTCTCAATTATCATCATTGATATGGCCATAAGATGCTTTACACTTATATCATCTGCCACTTTTCATTCATGGGAAGGTAGGGGATTAAGAAGTCATAATCCTCGATCAAATCTAACCATCTTTGCTAGAACATCTTAATATTATTATATATCAATGTATATTTGATACTCTTATGATATATATATATATATATAACTCATACCCATATAGATAATGACATTATATTTTCAATATGAAGATTACTACAACCAACTCAAGATCACACATTGGATAATTCTTATCATAAACATTTAAACTACCTTGATGCATATTCAATCAATTTATCATTCTATATTAGTATACAAAATAAGCACTATTTTGTGGAATCTCTGAATATAATGAAGAGTTATACAGTGATCTTTTCTTAACATACATGGATATTACATCATTTTTTAAGAATACTAATTACAATACATAAACATATGCTTAGGGACTATAATAGTTTAGTGGCTTTGGAAACAAGGAAACAAAAGCTTATATATTGGTGAAAGATCATCAATGTTTCCCACAAGAATATTTCCATTTATTACTCCTACATAAAACCATTCTTCATAACCTGGGAAAAAGAAACCCAAGAAGGTGTGAGATCAGATTCTCAGTAAGGGTAAATAAAGGAGATACATAAGCATTACCTGAACATAATGGTATGATAACATGAGAATAAAATTTTAAAATCACACACAAAATATTAAAGAACATACACATGAGTCATGGAATAAATATTAGAAGATCATAAGACCTTAATTATAAGGGAATCATGAGATTGATCTGTAAGAGCATAACATAGTAATAAGATATAGAATTTTAGAATAGATATAAACATATAAAATTATTTCCATAGTAGTCAATGTTCATTTCCCATTCTATAATAGTGGAATGAGTTCACTCCCCAAACCATCTTAGTATTCAAGGTTTACTCCAAATACCATATTATTAGTCAAGTTTTACTCCCAAGACCACCTTAGTGGACAAAATAGTTTGCTAAAATGAGTTCACTCCCCATTCCAACCATGTATATCTAATGAGATATAAATATTTACCAAATTTATTAGCGGGGGATATAGGTACCAACTTTCACATAATGAAATCATACATATATGTTTCATAAGATCATAAATATTTATCATATCATTAACCATTAAATGAAATGGATATCATAAACATGTTATCATATCATAACTAGCGGAAAAGAGACAAGTTTAATAATCATTCTATCAATGTGTGTCCTGTGAAAAGAAATGGGTTTCATAAGTATATAACCTAAGGTATAGAAACAAGTTTTAAAAGCATAAAACCCTTGGAAAAGAAATGATATTTATAAACAAATTTTCATCATAAAAATAAACTATTTTGATAAAGAAAAAGAATAGTATAATTACACCATATCCCTAGTAAATCATAAACTATATAAATGGATGTCATCTTAGATGGAGGATGATTTTGAAATATCACTTAGGAAATTTATTAATGAAAATAACCTTTATTTGATAATAATTTTTTTAATACATATATTTTTTTAAAATATTTTTCTTTGAGAACCAATTTGAAAAGATATGAAGTAATATTTAAAAATAATTTAAAACATTTATTGAAGAAAATATCCTTTCTTCTTTGAAAAAAACATTATTGGAAAACATTTTTCTTTAGAAATAATATTGAAAACATATAAAGGAAGCATTGAAAACCATTTGAAACTATTTATAAATGATAAAAACTTTTATAAATACTTTTCCTTTAAAAATATTTTAAAATATTATATTAAAACCTTTTTGAAAACTGTTTTAGAAAATATGGTTCTAGTATGAAACAGATTTTTAGTGAAAGAACGAAATAAAGATGAATTTTATTAAAAAAAATTATTTAAAAACATTGAGAACACAAAAAGGGTAAATGAAGGTAAAAAACCATATTATATGAAAATATATAAAATTTATTGAGATATGGATAATAATATTTTTTCAAAGAAATCATAATCATAAAAAATCTTGATAAACAATGAGATTATAATAATAAACTCCTACCACTTTAGTAACTTTGAATCATAATCCCAATTAGAGAATAACATTAAATGAAACATAAAATTTTATAAGGATGAAAAAATTCATTATATTACATTTCAAAGGGTTAGTATATACACCTCATAAAGTATTACTGGTGTCTAACACAACATGTGTCTCAAAGAAGGAAAACTGTGACAAAGGTACTTTACTGATTCAGTAACTTTTGAACCATAAACCCCCTGAATTATAGTTTATAAAAATGATATTTAGATTAAAATAATTACTAATATAATAACCATAAAATACATATATGGTCAGTATACACACCACATATAAGAAATAGGTGGTGAACATTACCTGTGTCTCATGGAAAATAAAAGCGTGATACAAATCCCTTATTAGATGAGTAACTTTTGAATCACGAGATCTAGGAAATAATAACATAAATTGAAATATTTTATACCATTATATAAATAAAATTCATGATATAACATGTTATAGGGTAGTATATACACCATACAGAAGAAATGAGTGGTGAATATGACATAAGTCTTGCAGAAATAAAAGTGAGACTAGAAATCCCCTTACCTCATTTCTCGACTCTCGCCATACTCATTCAAACCACCTGTATAATAAATATAATTATATTATATAAATATATATAAAATAAACACATTAAATTATATAATACCATATATTATTTTATGATGACCTTTTATTACCCATTTATAAAAAATTCCATGTTAAAGTTTTGTTTTAGTTATTAACTACGGAGTTTTTCGCATATGTTTTGACTTTTTATATTTTTGGTCCTCTTACTTATATAATAATTTAATCATATCCATAATTATAACCATGATATAAATATAATATATGTTCATTATATATTTATTTATAATAATTGATAAAATATATAAATAGTAAATTAAATACACTGTTCATGGAGACGGTAGGCCGTATGTACGCATGAATGATACTTCTATTTTCCTCTCATATTGAAAGATAAAAAAAATTAATATATATATGTATATATTATCATTATATTAACATTATTATGTTATATACATTTCATAAGTATATTAAACCCATCCTTAATAAATTCAATGTAAATCGTGATTGAGTCACATTGCTTTGAGGATGCAGTAGTCCATACATCCACAAATGAAGTTATCATATTCACACAAAATGGAAATCATTAAGGTATGCATTATATAATAATTAAAGAAGAATAAGGGCATAACAAATATCATAAATATTATATAAAAACAATAAATATATCATTATTCACAACTTTTAATGGTGGTAATGGAAGAACGAATGACATCGATTCGTGAGGCTGTAGTCCGCCGTACACATGAATAATGACTGCGTATCCTATTTAATGGAAGTGTGTGTGGGTGTAGGTAGGAACTTTAAAATAAAAAAATATCTGAATATTTAATATAAATTTTTCATAAAATAATAATTATATAAAAATAATTTAATGTATTTATGGATGAAATAAAACAAAGATGCTCATTGATGAATGTTACCTCTTCTTGGGTTAACTCCTTTTGGTTTTCCCCAAAGGACATCCTTGGTTAGTTTTCTCGCCAATGTGAGGATTATTATATGGGTTTAGGGAAGTTTTAAGATTATTTTGGTAGATTTTTTATTATACAAATATCTTTAGATGTGTGAATAAGTGAGAGGGTGAGTTCCCTTTTACAGTGGAGGACGAGTGGCATTCTTGTAAATAATAAAAGTTAAACAGTATTGAGTAGTCAACCATACATAATGTGCCTCAAATAATGGACAATTTTATATAAAATAGGTGATATGGTCGAAATATAACCATCCAATAGCTTTTGGACAAGTTCCTAGGTTATTTATCATTTTAAGATTAATGTTTAACCACTAATAAGCACATTTCTACCTTAATCGTCGCAATTAATTTTAATTACCTTCACTAAAAATTTTTAGAACCTTTTTTAATGTTATTAGATATTATAAACTAATATGATTCAAAATATGGAATAATTTGTTTCCAAATTTTATTCATAGAATTGGCATAAATTAATTTTAAATTAATCTTACAGATGGGAAGTGATAATGAGTTTTTAAAGTGAAATGTTCAAAAGATTGAAATGTTTTAATAAAAAATTTAATTGTGAAATTGATTAAAATGACACGGATTTTATTTATTGATGCTTAATTTTTATTATTATACTTTAAACCCAAAATAAAATATAATTTAACTATATAAATAAATTAATAATAGACAGTTTTCAATTAAAATTTATTATTTTTCACTATTCATAAACAAATGCAATATTCAAGAGAAATAAAAAAAATTCACCCTAAGATAATTTTTAAGTTCATATTTCAAAAAGGAATTTTATTTTTTCAAATAAAATTTATAAAAGTTTCAAAAATTAGATTTAAAATAGATGCATCATTAAAAGGTGGTAAACGTACCTTTTTGAAAAAAATACAGTTTTAAGCATAAAATTGGATTTATTCTTATCTCTTGTCTATAAAACACTTAAGATGAATTTTAAATAGTTCATTGAATATATGATAGTTCATAATATCATTAATAATTAATTGGTGACTAAAGAAATAATATTATATACATGTGTAAACCATATTTTTATAATTTAATTAATTTTATTCATAACTTCCATTATAATGACTTGAAGATAACTATAATAATATTTATATATTAATTATATTATATTATATTTCAATATAAATAGTTCTTGCGTGTAACAAATTATGTCTATTGAACTTATTATTATGTATAACACAAGATGAATTAGTGATACTTATAATGAAATATTAAATTAGTGCTATGTGTAATGCACAATAATCTCAGCATTTCATGTAGAACATGATTAACTTGGTGTTGAATTTAAATCAAGATTATCTTGGTGTAACATGAAATGGATTTCATCAAAGAATTTAAATTTATTTTTTAAAAAATAATTCATAAAATTTCAGGGTTTTACATTCTACCCCTTGAAATTAATTTCACCCTCGAAATTAATCTAGTTCATAAAATATTTAATAAATTAATGTTCATTTACTTGGAACCCACATCACAAATAAGAATAATAAAACTTCCTTTAAAAAGGGAAAGTTGGAAACATAATAGTTATCTAAAGTAAATCATAATTAGGTTTCCACATAAGATAACATATGTACCAAGTGAAAACATGGACATAGAAGATAAAAATAACACCCATGTACTGATGGAGAGTGATAAAGAACTTCAATTAGCATAAGTGGGTGATTTAAAGAAAGTTAACAGTCAAAAAACAAAAAAAAATCAATGATGTTCTAAGGGACCATTTGATTCATCAAAAAATAATGGTAATAGGATAACATTTATATTCCAATATCCTTTTACTAAAGATGAATAATTTTCACAAGGATAAGTATTTACTTGATTTTATTCCATTTTATAAGCTCTATCTCACCCTTTGGTCATGCGTTGATCAATTTTCATTTCATCTCTGTCTCTATGAAATTATGGTTGATTTTTTATGCTTGAATCACAAGCAGATCATGATATCCATAAATTAAATGATTAGTTATTTCATCTATCTTTAGTTATTATCACACAAAAAATAGCCAGTGTTGGTTATGAAATATTCATAAATTCTCATATGGAGTGAAAATACCTTAAGCTCTAAAACCTCATCCAAATTTTAACTTAAAACATTCCAAAAATGGTTAACCTTATAAAAATTAAAAATGATGAAAATCCATAAAATTAGAAATAATTTCACTAAATTAATCAAAATCATCTTAACATTGATCCTCCATATATTATAAAGTAGATCTTGGTTATTACATACCAAACATATGAATACCTTCATCATGTATTATCTTGAAACATGGAAATAACCTGAATTACTATTAAACCATATTGAAAGAATACATTTTTCTTTATTCCTCACATAGAACACATATTATTGGATATATTTCAAAAAACCAAAATATGTTACAAACTCCATCCATGATAACCAATTTTTCAAAAAATCATTAATCAGTTACAAAGTAATTAGTAATATACCATTTAATTTGTTATAGTACAATACATCTTTATCCAAACTACACCATTTTCTCAACATTAGGTAAATATTAAAGGGTAACATTCAATTAATCATTTTTACATAAAATACAACCTTTCTATTAAATAAATTTTCTTGGTTATCAGTACCATTCAATACACTTTTTCTAATCCTTAACGTAACACTTATACTGAAAAAATTCTTATATATTTCATTATTCAAATAATACAATCTTTTAATTAAAATATATAAATAATTCATTAATTCCACCTCTTCATTAAGACATTAACCTTGCTTCATCATATTATTCCTTAATAATGCTTTTCTATTATAATTCATTCTTAGTATCTTCATCATCGGCGATATAACCATTACTAACACTACTTTGCCAAAACTTTTCATGATATTTCCACTAAGAACATATATTTTCATAAATACCATTCTTTCAACCTTTAATGAATCCAATCGCCTATGATAAATAGGGAGGCCATTATTCTCATCTATTACATTAACTAAACTTTTCATATTCACTTTTTAGTTACTTTCTTTTTGTACTTATTTTCCATAATAAAAAAATATTCCTCTTCCTCTAAGACATCGACTTACATGTTTCCTCCCAAATTTTTGAAAAAAAGAAACTAAATTATCTTTACTTCATGGTATGCAATATTAAAACACTTATTGAACACTTTCCTTCACTTATTTGGTGATTATAATAGTTTTTTAAGACAGACATTGTTAATCATGTTCTGTGAAAACTAATAAGGCATGGTCACAATATAATTCACTCCAATGATTATATAATTTTACTTGTCATTAGAAAATTTTATATCATAATCAAAGTTAAACCATTTCCTTCTGGTTCTCACTATTCACTAAAACCAAAAAATTATAGTGTGATCACCAATTATCATAGAGGAAAACCAAATAATCAGGAAAAATCACTTATATGATGTCTAAATCATGAAACCTTATTTTAAATCTATAATACCCTAGGTTTATACTAGGTTATTCATGGACATATTATATTAAAATTATTCATGATTCTTTGTAAAGAGTTTGTGAATTTAAAAATCATACCCTTGGGAGTGTCAAACTAGGTGTGCAACAATTCTCGTTGTTGTGAAACAGTTCTTGACTAAGTCTTGGTCAATACAGTTTTTTTAGGGATGTTACCCTTATATAAATCTACTCAAGATCCACATCCACTTGTAGTATCAAGAAAATGTTGTATTTCTAGAAAACCACTCCCCATTACTGCCATGTCTATCTCATGATATATAAATATTTACCTAATGCATTGGTGGGATATATCAGTCCTGAACATCACATAATGACATTGTATATATGTGTTTCACAAGATCATAAACAATCATCATATCATTACCTATGAAATGAAATGAGTATCATAAATATGTCAAAATATCATAGCCTATGTAAAATATAAATCTTTCATAATCATTTCATCAATGTATTTCCCATGAAAATAAGTGGGTTTTATGAGATTATAAATTGAGGAAGAGAATCAGGGTTCAAAAGAATATGACCCATAGATGAGAAACAGATTCCATAAACAAATTTTCTTCAAAAAGATAAATGATTTAGAGAAATAAAAGTAATTGTATCCTTAGATCATATCCCCAATAAATTATAAACTATATTAATGGATTCCACATTATATGGAGGTGAATTTTTAATGTTCAATTGCAACCCTTCTTAATTAAAATAGCCTTTATTTAAAGACCATTTTTTTAAGACACAAAAAAGTTTCAAAATAATTTTTTTTGAAAACCTATTTAAAAAAATATGAAGTAATATTTAAAAATTATTGAAATCATTTCTTGATTAAAATATAATATCTTTTTTTAGAAAACTCTTTTTAAATCATAAATCATTTTGGAAACTATTTTATTTGAAAATAATGTTGAATACTTATAAAGAAATTTTTTAAAACCTTTTAAAACATTTTTAAAAAAATAAAAAAATTTAAAAATAATTTTCCTTGAAAATTGGACTAAAATATTATTTAAATACTTTTTAGAAAACATGGATTTGGAATAAAACATATTTTTGATCGAAAAGAGAAATAAAATCATATATTCTTAAAAACAATATTTTTGAAATTTTAAGCACATGAAGAGGATAAAATGAGGGGAAAAGTATTCTCCTGAAATAAATAAAGGATAATAAAATTCATAATAGTTATTGAGATATGGATCGTAATATTTCATCAATGTAATTATAATGAGAAGAAATCTCGATAAACAATGAGATTGTAGCAAAAAAACTATTACCACTTTGGTAAATTTGAATTATAATCCCCACAAGTTAATAACATTAGATGATACTTACAATATATTTAGGATGAAAAAAATTATATTACATTTTAAAGAGTCAGTATATACACCTCATAAATTAATATATGTGCATAACATAACATGTGTCTGAAAGAAGGAAAAATAAGGGAAAACGGCTTTACTGATTTAGTAAATTTTGAGCCATAAACCCCATAAAAGAGATATTATTAAATATAATGATATATATGAATAATTATCAGTATAAAAATCATAAAAAACATTCATAGTTAGTTTAGACACCACATACAATAAATAGGTTGTGAACATGGCCTGTGTCTCACAGAAAATAAATGTGAGGCAAAAATCCCTTACTACTTGACTAACTTTTGAATCGTGAGTTCTATGAAGGAATAAAATAAATTTAAAAATTTAATATAATTATATAAATTAAATACAAGATATAAAATTATATAGGTAATTATATAATCCACACTAAAAAAATTAGTGGTGAATATGGAAAAATTCTCACAAAAATAAAATTGTGGCTAGAAATCCCCTAACCTTATGTCCTGACTCTCATCGTACTCATTCAATGCTCCTATATAATAAATATAATTTTATTATAAATATATTAAAGACCATATTAAATTATATTATACAATATATTATTTTCTTATGACCTTTTATTACCCATTTATTAACAATTCCATGTTAAAGTTATGTTTTCGGTAATAACTGCTTTATTTTTCACATGTGTTTTGATTTGTTATATTTATTATACTCTTACTTATATCATGCTTTTATAATATCAAGAATGATTAAAATGATATAAATATCATAAATTTTTATTATATATGTAATTATAATATTTTATAAAATATATAATCATGAAATTAAATACACCGTTCATGGAGACGGTAGGCCGTACGTACGCTTGAACGTTGTTTCCATTTTCTTATCGTATGGAAAGAAAAAATAGAATTAAATGATATATATATATATATTATCATTAAATAACATTACTATGTCATATATATCACATATTTATATTAAAAACATCTACAATACCTTCCATGTAAAGCATGAATGTGCCCCTCACTTTGAGGAGGGGGTAGTCCACACATCCAAAAATGAAGTTATCATATTCACAAAAAAATAGAAAACATGAAGGTATATGTTATATAATAATTACTAAAGAATAAATTAATCATAAATATAATATATATCATATAAAAAATATAAATACATAATTATTCCCTACCTTGAAAGGTGGTAATGGAAGAACGAATGATATCGGTATGCGAGGTGGTAGTCCGCCACACACAGGAATGATGATTGTGTATCCAATTTGATGGAATTGTGTTTGGGTGTATGTTGGACCCTAAAATTAAAACAAATATCATAATATTTATTATAATATGGTAATTATATAATACTGATATAAAAATAAATAAAGGTATTTAATGAATAAATAAAAAAAGATGTTTGTTGATGAATGTTACCTCTTCATTGGGTGACTCCTTTTGGTTTTCACCAAAGGACTTCATTGGTTAGATTTATGCCAAAGGTTATGATTTAAGGGAGGGGTAAGTTCATTTGGGAGATTATTTGAGTATGGTTATAATGATACAAAGTTATTTATAGCTTTGAATAAGTGATGGGGGTGAGTGACCTTTTATAATGGAGGAATGCTATTCATGTAAATACAAAAAGGTAAACACTACTAAGAGGTATCCCTTATATCAAGTGACCGCAATATTGGTCCATATTTGATCCAAGATGGTATATGGTCTAAATATTTCCATAAAATATATTTTGGAAAAGTTTTTATGTCATTTGGAATTTTAAGATTAAAGTTTAACCACTAAGTAAACTCGTTTTTACCTTAATTTTTGTAATTAATTTTAAGTTATTTCACTAATATTTTTGGTCAAAAACTATTTTAAAATTATCTGGAATTATAAATTATTATAATTAAAAAAAATTTAATCCATTTTTATAAATCCAATTCATATAAGTGGTAGAAATCAATTTAAAATTAATCTCGCATTTGAGATGAGATGGTGGGTTTTTGAAGTGAAAATAATCAAATGATTGGAATGTTTTTATATCAAATTTCTATGAAAAATTGATTCCAATGAGATAAATCGGATTTATTAATTTATAATTTAACTAATTATACTTTAAAACTAATATAATATATAATTTTACTATATAAATAAATTATATGAGAATACAATTTTTAATTAAAATTCAGTTTTTCACTATTCATCCAAAATTTAAATATTTCAGAAAAATACCAAGAATTCACCCTAAGGTAATTTTGAATTTATAAGTTAAAAAATGAAGTTTATTTTTTCAAATATAATTTATAAAATATTCCAAAATTGTATTTAATATAGGTGCCCCATTAAAATGTGGTAAAATTACCTTTTAGAAAAAATATAGTTTTTAATTATAAAATTGGATTTATACTTATCTCTTGTCTAGAATACACATAAGATGAATTTTAAATAGTTTATTTAATATTTAATATATAAATTTTCTTAAAATTATCCATAAAAATTGGTATGTCTAATTTATTGTGATAAAACGTGTTAGTGGATAAAAATATTTTTTCAAACTAGAAATTTGTTAATTTTCAAATAGTTCTTATTCTCATTACTAATTCATTAGTAACCAAAGAACTAATTTTATATACATGTTTAAAGAATATTTTTAAAATCCAGTTAATTTTATTCGTAACTTCTATTCCATCAACTTTGAAATAACTATAATAAAATTTAAATAATAATAATAGCATATTGTTGTTCAATAAAACTCTGTCTTACGTGTAATAGAAGCTGTAAAAGGAACTTGGTATTGTGTATAACATAAGATAAACTAAGTATTTTATGTAATTTAAGATTAAATTTATGTTTCATGTAATTCAATACAAACATGGTGTTGTGTGTAGAAAAATATTAACTTTCCGTTGCATTTAAACCAAGCTTATATTGGTGTAACATGCAATGAAAGCCAGCATATAATTATCATTTATTGGAAAAAAAATAATTTATAAAGACTAAAGTTGTTACATTATACCCCCCTAAAATGAATCTCACCCTTGGGTTATTCCTTGACCAATTTTCACTTCATCTATTTCTCCAAGAAAAGAAGGTGGATTTGTTATTCATGAATCAAAGTAAGATCATGGGATATATAATTATGATGATAATTCATTTAATATGTATTTAGTTATCATACAAAAAATGGTTAGCACAGGTTATCAAATATGTATAAATTATCATATAGTGAGATAAAACATTAATCTCTAAAACCTCATCTGAATTTTAAATTAAACCATTCCATAAATGGTTTACCATATAACCCTTCAAAAAGATAAAAATCCAAAACATTAAAAACTAGTTCAATAAATTTCTCAAAAAAAGGTTAACACTAATCCCCCATATATCATAAATTAGCTCTTGGTTTTCACATAACAAACATATGAATAGCATCATCTTGTATTCTATTAAAACATGGTAATAACATAAATTACCATAAAACTATAATGAAAAAAATACATGTTTCTTTATTCCTTTCATAGAACATAGATTATTGGATATCTTACTAAAATAAAATATATATTGTAAACTCCATCCATTATATCATAAAGCAATCTATCAAAAATTCATTAATCTATTCCAAAGTAATCAATACTATCTAAGTTAATTTTTTTACCCAATATCTCTTTATCGAAAATAAACATAATTTTTCCAACATCAGGAACATATTAAGGGTTACTTTCCCTTAATCAGGTTTTTCTCATAAAATATAACGTTTCAATTAAATCAATATCCTTGGTTATCAGTACCATTCAACATACTATTTTATATTCCTAATATAAAAGTTATACTGAACAATTATTATATATTTAATAATTTAGATAATAGAATCTTGGAATTAAAATACATAAACACTTCATTAATTATACCTATTTTTTAATCCATTAACCACGATTCATCATATTATTCCTGAATACCACTTTTCTATTATAATTCATTAGTAGTCTCATTATCATCAGCTATATAACTATTACTCTCACCACCTTATTGATTATCTTTGTGAGCCTTACACATAGGACATCTATTTACATAATGCACATTGTTTCCACATTTAAAGCATCCAACTGTTGATGATACCTTAGAGAAGCCATTATTTAAATTCATTTCATTAACTAAACTTTTCATCTTCCCATTACAGTTACTTTTATTGTTTCCTTATTTTCCACAATAAGAATATATTCCAATTCCATTAACAAATACCCTTTCCTATTTATTCCACATTATTGAAACAAAGAAAACTGAATCTTCTTTCCTCCATGCTCTCTATTACCCGAACACTCAGTTAACTCTTTCCTTCTCTTCTTTGGTGAGTCTGAGAGTTAGTTAAGGTACACCTTATTAATCATGTTAAGTGAAAAATGATTAGGCATGATCATAATTTCTTTCACTCTAGTAATAATCCCATTTGACTTATCATTAAAAAAATTTCCAACACATTCTTCATTAACCCATTACTTTCTGGTTCCCACCATTGACTAAAACCAGAAATCATAGTGTGAGAAACACATATAATCATGAGAAATATCTTATAGAATGTCTAAATAATGACACCTTATTTTAAATCTAAGACACCCTAGGTTTATATTAGGTCATTCATGGTTATATTGTATTAAAATCCTTCATGATTGTTTGTACAGATATTGTGAATTCCCAAAGAATATCCCTTGGGAGTGTCCAAACAGGTGTACAACATTCCGTGTTATAGTGCATCAGTTCCCGACCGATTCTAGATTAATAAAGTAATTTTGGGGTTGTTACCCTTATGTAAATCTATTCCAATGCCACATCCACTTGTAGTATCCAAATAGGGATGTATTTTTAGAAATCCACTCACTCTATCCTTTAATAAAATTATAGTGCATTTTCCTAAAAAATGAACCATCCTTTGTTATATCTTTAGAGACATCCATAGATATATCCTAGAAATATCCCTAGGGGTCTCACTAATTTATTTTCATCCTAGTTTCTAAAGTATAACTAAACCATTCCTCTGATACCAACTATAGATACCCAGACTTAACATACATGGATTTTACATCATTTTTGATTAATATTCATTTAATTACAAAATAATACACTTGGGGACCATAATAGTTTAGTCTGTTTGGAAACATGGAAACAAAATACTCTATCTTGGTGAAATATCCTAAATGTTTCCAAAAAAATATTTTCCCATTTAGTACTACCACTTACAACCTATCTCCATATCCTGAAGAAAATAAACACAAGAAATGGTGATATTAGATGCTCAGTAATTGTAAATAAAGGATATATACAAGCATAACGCGAACATAAGGCTATGATAACATGATAATAACATTTGAATGTTATACCATGAATATCAAAGAAATTATACATGAGTCATGGCATAAATATTATTTTTTCATTATACATGAATCATAAGATAATCAAGAGCATAAGACCTCAGATCATAATATAGGAATAATACAAGGAATTTTGGAAACCACATCAATATATAAAATGATTTTCATAGTATTCAAGCCTCATTTCCAAGGAAATATTAGTGGAATGGGTTAACTCTCCAAATATATTAGTAGTTATGCTTCAATTCTAAGACCATCTTAGAAGTAAAGGTTCACTACCAAGACCATCCTTGAAAAAAATTCCTTTACTAAACTTGGTTCACTCTCCATTCTAGACATGTATATCTCATGAGATATTAATCATTACCTAATGCATTAAAGGGAGATATAGGCACCAACCACCACGTAATGAAATCCTATATATTTGTGTGAAAAAATATCATATAAAATTATCATATCATAACCCATGTAATGTAATGAGTATCATAAAAACCTCATCACATCACAATATTTTTAAAGTAGAAAATTTTCATATTCATTTCATCAAAGCATATCATGTAAAAATAAGCAGGTTTAATAAGCATTATCCTGAGGAAGATAAATGAGTTTCAAGATAATACAACCCATGGATAAGAAACAAATTTTATAAAAAACTTTTCATCATAACCATAAATCATTCTGAGAAAGAAAAATAATGGTATCCTTGGATCATATCTCAAGTAAATCATAAACATCATCAATGGATGAAATCTTAGAAGGATATGGATTTAGAAAGATCACTTGGATCATTTCTTATGAAAAATAACATTTATTTGAAAACTAATTTTTAAGTGATAAAAAATTTTCAAGATCTTTTTTTTGAAAACACCTTTTAAATTTTATGATGTAAGATTTAAAAATAATTTAAAAAATTTCTTGAGGAAAATATATTTTTCCTCTTTGATTTTTTTAAATCATAAAACATTTTGAAAACCTTTTCTTTGTAAATAACCTTAAAAAATTATAAAGGAAGAATTGAAAACCATTTTAAATGATTTTTAAAAGATAAAAGAAATTTAAAAATCCATTTCCTTGAAAGTTGGATTAATTATTTTTTTGAAAAATTTATTGAAAATATTTCTAGTAAAAATGGTTTTATAATAAAATATATTTGTAACCAAAGAGAGAAATAAAATCATATTTTCTTAAAAACATTATTTTTGAAATCCTAATAAAACGAAGAGGATAAAATGAAGGGAAAAAAAGTATTCTCATGAAATAAAAAGTGTATAATAAAATTCATAATATTTATTTATTTATGATCATAATATTTCATTAATTGAAGTATAATCGTAAACAATCCTAATAAATGATGAGATTGTATCAATAAACTATTACCACTTTGGTAAATTTGAATCATTATCCGCACGAGAGAATAAAATAACATAAAACATAAAATAACATGAGGATGAAAAAAATTAATGATATTAAATGTCAAAGTTTCAGTATATAAACCTCATAAAATAACATATGTACACAAAATAAATTTTATCTCAAAGAAGGAAAATTGAGATAAAAGTACTTCACCGATTTGATAACTTTTTGATTGTAAATCCCACAAAATAAATATTATAAAATTGATAGTTAAATACTAATAATTTTTAATATAATAATCATAAAATACATCCATGAAAATTATACACACTACATACAACAAATTTTTAGTGAACATGGCATGTGTCTCATGGAAAATAAAAGTGAGACAGAAATCCCTTTCTACTTGAGTAACTTTTGGATCATGAGGTCTCTAAAAGAATGACATCAAATAAAACATTTAATATCATTAAATAAATTAAATTCATGATATAACATGTTTTAGTGTAGTATATACACCCCAAAAAATAAATTATTGGTGAATATGGAATATGTCCCGTAGAAATAAAAGTGAGACTAGACATCCCCTTACTTTATATCTTAACTGTCGTCATACTCATTAAAACAAACTGTATAATAAATATAATTTTATTATAAATATATTAAATAACCATATTCAATTATATCATACCATATTTTATTTTATTTTTACCTTTTATTACCCATTTATTAACAATTCCATGTTAATGTTATGTTTTGGGAAATAAAAACTTTGTTTTTCGCATGTGTTTTGATTTTTTATATTTTTGGTACTTTAACTTATATCATGATTTAATAATATAAATAATGATAAAAATGATATAAATAAAATAAATTTTCATAATATATTTATTTATAATAATCTATAAAGTATTTAAATAGGAAATGAAATACACCGTTCTTGGAGATGGTAGGTCGTATATACGCATGAACCCGGTTTCCATATTTTTATCTTATTGAAAGAAAGAAGAGAAGTAAACGATATATATAAATTATCATTATAGTAAAATTATTTTTTCATTTATATCACTTATTTATATTAAACCAATTCTTAATAAATTCCATTTAGAGCATGAACTTTTCACATCGCTTTGAGGAGGCAGTAGTCCACACGTTCACAAATGAAGTTATTATATTCCCAAAAAATGGGTATGTGTTATATATTAATTATTGAAGAATAAAAGAATTATAAATATCATATATATCATATAAAAACAATAAAACCATAATTATTACCAACCATGAAAGGTGGTAATAGAAGAACAAATGACACCGGTTTGCAAGGCGGTAGTCTACCATACACACGAATGATGATTGAGTATCCCATTTGATGGGAGTGTGTGTGAGTGTAGGTAGGAACCATAACATAAAAAAATCTCAGAATATTTAATATAATTATTTAATTATATAATCATGACATAAAAATAAATTAAGTATTTTTAGTAAGAAATAAAACAAAGACGTTCATTGATGAACATTACCTCTTCTTTGGGTAACACCTTTTGGTTTAAACCAATGGACCTCCTTGATTTTTTTTCCAATATGAATTTAGGATTATAGGATGAAAGGAGGAATTTTTTTAGCCTATAATATTTATGTTTTTAATTATTCAAAGGTATTTAAAGGTGTTAAGAAGTGAGGAGGGTGAGTGCCCTTTTATAGTGGAGGAAGAGTGTCATTTTTGTAAATATAAATAATGTAAACACTATAAAGTGATATTCCTTACATAATGTGATTAAAATAATAGTAAATTTTTAATAAAATTTATAATATTTTATAAATATTTTCACCAAATTATTTTTTTACAAGTTTATAGGTTATTTAACATTTTAATATTAAAGTTTAACTACTAAGTAACCCCGATTTTAACTTAATTGTTGTAAATAATTTTAATTTATTTTACTAATATTTTTTTAAATACTAATTTAAACTTATTATAAATAATAAAATATTATTATTACAAATATGGGATCCATTTATCTAAATTTAATTCATATAAGTGGTAGAAATTAATTTAAAATTAATCCCGCAGATGTGATGAGACAACAAGTTTTTATTGTTAAAATGTTCAAAAGATTAAAATGTTTCTATATACAATTTCAATGTGAAACCAATTACAATGAAATAAATTGTATTTATTTATGTATAATTTAACCAATCATAATTTAAATCAATTTTAAATAAAATTTGTCTATATAAATAAATAATATGAAAATACAGTTTTCAATTAAAATTCAATAATTTTCAATATTCATCAAAAAAATGAAATATTTCTAAACAAAACCAAAAATTAACCCTAAGATAATTTTGAATTTACAATTTAAAAAACGAAGTTTATTAGGTCAAATATAATTTATATAAGTTCAAAAAATTATATTTAAAATTGTATGCCATTAAAAGGTGATAAAATTACCTTTTAGAAAAAACATAGTTTTAAGCCTAAAATTAGATTTATTCTTATCAATTGTCCATAAAACATATAATATGAATTTTAAATATTTTAGTGAATATATAATTTAAAATTTTCATTAATATTATTCATAAAATGTTTTTGTATAAATTATTGACATAAAACGTGTTTATTAATAGAAAATTGTTTTTCACAAAAGGAATTTATTTATTTTCAAATAGTTATTTCTCTCATTATTAATTAATTGGTAAAAAATAAATAATTATATATATATGTGTGTCTTTATGTAAACCATATTTTCATAATTTAGTTAATTTTATTAATAAGTTTCATTCCAATGACTATGTCACAACTATAATAATATTCTAATAATAATAATTTTATATTGATGTTCAGTAATACTTACTGTTGTATGTAACAGAAGCTGTAAAAGGAACTTGGTATTGTGGATAAAATAAGAAAAACGTATTGTTGTTTGTAGAAAATATTAATTCAATGTTTCATTTAATTAAATCTATGCTCGGTTTTGTGTTTAGCGTAAGCTTAACTTGGTTTTGTGTTTAAAGGAAGCTAATCTTGGTATAGCATGTAATGCAAGCCATCGAAAATTTTAATTTATTCAAAAAATAATAATTCATAAAAACTTAAGGTGTTACATTATACCCCCCCTTAAAATGAATTTCTCTCTCTAAATTTATATAGGTCATTAAAGTTTTTGTACTTGAAAGTTCCTTTCCTAGGAACACATAATGCAAAAAAGAATAATAAAACTCACATTAAAAATGGAAAGTTAGAAATATAACGATTCATAAAATAACCCATAATTAGATATCCACATAGGATAATGTACGTGTAAAGTAAAAACATATACATGGAAAAGAAAAATAACACCCAAATACTGATATAGAGTTATAGAAAATGTTGATCAACAAAAGTGGATGATTTAGGGTAAGTTAACAATCACAAAACCAAAAAATATACGATGATCTAAGGGACCATTTGAATCATTAGAAAATGAAGGTACAAGAATAACAATTTTTTTCCAAGATACTTTTCTTAATGATGAATAATTTTCACAAGGAGAAATATTTACTTAACTTCACTACATTTTATAAGCATTATCTCACCATTGGGTTGTGCCTTCACCAATTTTCACTTCATCTCTTTTTATAAGAAATAAAAGTTTATTTGTTATGCCAAAATCACAAGAAGATCATTATATCCATAAATAATATGAGAAGTTATTTCATCTATCTTTAGTTATCCTTATAAAAAAATGGTTAACTCAGGTTATCCAATATGCATAAATTCTCATATGGATAGATAATACTTTAATCTCCAAAACATCATTTGAAGATTAACTTTAACAATTCCATAAATGGTTAACCTTAAAACCCTTCCAAAGTATTAAAATCCAAAACACTAGAAATAAGTTCACTAAATTTCTCAAAATTAGAATAACATTTATCCCCCCTATATCATAATGTATCTCTTGATTGTCACATACTAAACATATGAATACCATCATCATGTATTCTCTTGAAACATAATAATAACCTGAATTATTAAAAAAGAAAATTTAAAGAATAAATGTTTCTTAATTCTATAAATATAAAACATATTATTTGATATATTCATTAAATCCAAAATATGTTGTAAACTCCATCCATGATAGCATAAATAATTTTTTAATCAAAATCATTAATCTAATCCAAAGTAACCAGCACAATCCAATTGACTTTATTTTGATCCAATATGTCTTTATCGAAAATAAGCACCATTTTCTCAACATCAATAACATATTAACGGATAATTTACCGTAATAATTTTTTCCATAATAATATATCCTTACAATTAAATCACTTTTCTAGGTTATTTATACAATTCAATATACTCTTTCAAATCCTTAAGAAAAAAACTACACTGAAAAATCATTTTATATTTCATAATTAAAATAATAAAATCATAGAATTCAAATACATAAATTCTTCATTCATTAAACCTATTACTCAATCTATTAACTAGGCTTAATCATATTATTCCTTAATACCACATTTCTCTTATAATTCATTCATAGTTGCATCATCATCATCATCATCATCATTGATATAACCATTACTCACACCACCTTGCTGATTATCTTTAAGATCTGTCCACTTTGGACATCGATTTTCATAATTCAAATTATTTCCAAATTTATGGAATACAAACTTCAATTATACATTAAGGAGGCCATTATTATCATCCATTTCATTAACCAAAATTTTCATCTTACCTTTTTCGTTACTTGGTTTGTCTCCTTATTTTCCATATTTAAAACCTATTCTTATTCCTCTAAGACACCCCTTGCATGTTTCCTCCCAAATTATTAACATAAAATAAACAGAATCTTATTTCTTCCATGGTCTCCATTACCTGAACACTCAGTGAACTATTTCAATCTCTTCATTGGTGAGTCTGAGAGTTGTTTAAGGTGCACATTATTAATCATGTTCTGTGAAATCTGATTAGGATTGGTTACAATGTTATCCACTCCAGTGATCATCCCATTTTGATTCTCATTAGAAAATTTTACATCACATTCAATGTTAACCTAGTTCTTTCAGGTTCCCACCATTGACTAAATCCTAAAATAATTTTATGAGAAACACTTATCAGAGTGTAAAACCACATAATTATGAAAAATCACTTGTAGGATGTCTAAATCATGAAACGTTATTTTAAATATACAACACACTAGGTTTATCCTAGGTTATTCATCGTCATATTATATTAAAATCCTTAACGAGGGTTCATAAAGATTTTTTAAATTTCAAATTCATGTCCATCAGGAGTATCAAACTAGGGTTGTAGTAAGGCCTATTATTATGCACAAGTTCCCGACCAAGTTTAGCTCAATAAAATATTTTTGGAGTTATTAACCCTATGTAAATCTGTGCTAGACCCACATCCACTTGTAGTATCAAGAAATATATATATTCCTAGGAAACTAATCACTCTATCCTTTACCAAAATTCTAGGTCATTTTCCAAAACATTGATTCCTCATTAGACATATACTTAGAGACATCCCTAGAAACATCCCTTGAAATATACCTAGGGATATCACTAAAGGATTCTCATACTAGTTTATAAACTCCAACTTATCCTTTCCTCTAACACCAACTATAGAAACCCAGGCCTAATATACATGGATATTACATAATTTTTTATGAATATCCATTACATTAAATAAATTCATGCTTGAGGACCATAATAGTTTAGTGTATTCGGAAACTTTTAAAAAAATATTATATCTAGGTGAAATATATAAAATATTTCACACAAAGATATTCCCATTTAGTACTCCTACTTAAAATCATTCTCTATATCCCGAAGAAAAAACATTATAAAGGGTGAGCTCAAATGCTCAATAACGGTAAATAAATGAGATATGTAAGAATAAAATGAACAAAACTGTATGAGAATATGAGAATAACATTTTAAGATCATACACATGAGTCAAGGAGTAAATATAAGTAGATCACAAGACGTGAATCATAAACTAATAAAGAGCATAAGTCATGAGATAATAACATAGGATTAAAACAAGGATGTTTTTTGCAAACACATAAAAAAATAAAATGCTTTCTATGGTAGTCAATGATCATTTCTAAGGCTATATTTATGGAATGGATTCACTCCCCAAACCATCTTCATATCCATGGTCCACTCCTAAAAACATATTAGTTGTCAATTTTCACTCCCATGACCATCTTAGTGGAAAAATTCCTTTACTAATCTGGGTTCACTCCCCATTCTATCTATGTCTACCTTATAAGATATAAATATTTTCCCAATGTATTAGATGCAGATATAGTTACCACCTGTCACATAATGAAATCATACATATGTGTGATACAATATAAAAAAATCATCATATCATAACCCATTAAATGAAATGGGTATTATAAACATGTCATTATATCAAAACCATAGGAAAATATATAGGATTCGAAACCATTTCTTCAAATTATATCCTTTGAAAAGAAGCTGGTTTGATAATCATATAACCCAAAGAAGAGAAACGTCTTTCAAAATCATATTACCCATGGATGAGAAACAAGTTTCATGAACATATTTTCATCATAAACATAAACCATTCTGAGAAATAAAATGAATGGTATCCTGGGATCATATACCCAGTAAATAAAAAAATGATATCAATGGATGTCATCTTATATGGATAAGGATTTTGAAATATTACTTGGGGAATTTCTTAAGTAAAATAATATTTCATAAAAAATAATTTTTTAGGTATAAAACATTTTAAAAATAATTTTATTTGAAAAAAACATTCCAAACTTATGAAGAAATATTTAAAAATAATTTAAAACATTTCTTCGGGAAAATATATTTTTCTACTTTGAAAAAGCTCTATTAAAATCATAAATCATTTTGAAAACTTTTTTTAAAAAATAACTTTGAAAACTTATAAAGGAATATTTGAAAACCATTGAAAACACTTTTTAAAATATATTTTTTTTCAAAATAAACTTCCATAAATATTATCTTAAAATAATATTTAAAAACATTCTTTAAATCCTTTTTAGTAAACATGGTTTTGGAATAAAACATATTATTGACCAATGAGAGAAATTAATCCGGATTTTTATAAAAATATTATTTTAAAATATTAAGAAAATGATGAGGGTAACATGAAGAGAAAATATTATTATCATGATTTAAGAACAAGATAAGAAAATTCAAAATATTTTTTGAGATATGTATCATAATATTTCATTAATGGAAACATAATTGTAAAAAATCTTGAAAAATGAGGAGATTGTTGCAATAAACTCTTACCTCTTGGGTAACTTTGAATCATTATAAAAATGACAGAATATAATTACATGAAACTTAAAATATAATAAGGATGAAAAAATTCCTGATATTACAAGTCAAATCGTTAGTATATATACCTCATAAAAGAATATTGGGGCATAATAAAAATGTGTCTTAAAAAAAGATAATGGAGACAAAAGTACTTTTCTTGATTTTGTATATTTTGAATTATAAACCCCATGAAAGGGATATTATAAAATTGTTAGTTAAATAAAAGTAATTCTTATAATTTGAATCATAAAATAAATAAATGGATTGTACACAGAACATATAAAAGAAATAGGTGGCGAACAAGTATTGTGTCTCACAGAAAATAAAAGTGAGACATAAATCCATTACTATTTGAGTAACTTTTTAATCATGTTATCCATAAAAGAATGAAATAATTTGAAACATTTAATACCATGAAAAAAATTAAATTTATTATATAACATATTATAGGGTAGTATATACACCCCACAAAACAAATGAGTGGTTAATAGGGTATAAGTCTCTCAGAAATAAAAGTGAGACTAGAAATCCCGTTATCATATGTCTTAACTCTCTTCATACTCATTCAAACCATATGTATAATAGTTATAAGTTAATTATAAATCTATTAAATAAACATATTCAATTATATCATACCATATATGATTTTCTTATGACCTTTCATTACATGTTTATTAATAATATCACGTTAGTGTTACGTTTTGGGTGACTACTTCTTTTTTTTCATGTGTATTGATTTGTTATATTTTTGGTCCTCTTACTTATATCATTATTTAAACATATCCAAAATGATAAAAATGATATAAATAATATAAATTTTTAGTATATATGAATTTATAAAAATCTATAAAATATTAAAAAAGGAAATGAAATACATTGTTGATGGAGACAGTACGTCGTATGTACATATGAATGTTGTTTCCATTATCTTATAATTCTGAAAGAAAGAAGAGAATTAAATTATATATATATATTATCATTATATTAAAATTATTATTTAATATATATCACATATGTACATTAAACCCATCCTCAATATATTCAATGTAAACCGTGAACGAGTCACATCGCTTTGAGGAGGAGGTAGTCCATACGGCTATAAATGAAGTTATTGTATTACAAAAAAATAGAAAGAATGAAGGTATGAGTTATATAATAAAAACATAAGAATAAATTAATCATATATATCATATAAAAACTACAAATACATCATTATTTACAACATTTAAAGGTTACAATGGATGAACAAACAACATCGGTTCGCAAGGCTGTAGTTATCCAAACACACAAATGATGATTGTTTATGCCATTTGACGGAAGTGTGTATTAGTGTTGGTTGTACCCTTAATATAACAACATATAAGAATTTATAATATATATATGTTGTTATATAATAATGATATAAAAATAAATTAATTGGTTTAAGGAAGAAATAAAGAAATATGTTTGTTGATTAACGCTACCTCTTCTTTGGGTAACTCCTTTTTATTTGCACCAAAGGACTTCCTCGGTTCAATTTATGCCAAAATAGAAGAACCTAGGATTAGGTTAGGGAGGTTTGAGATTGTTTGTTCAGGGTTTATATGGTAGAAATTTCATGATAGTTGTTAATTAGTTAGGGGGTGAGTTCCCTTTTATAGTGGAAGAGGAGTGACTTTCTATTAAATACAAAAAGTTAAACACTATTGGAGGTCTCCCTCACATCATGTGCCTCCAATAATGGTAAATTCCAAGAAAATATAGGAAATGGTCGAAATATGTCCATAAAATAGATTTTTAACATGTTTTAGGTCATTTTTCATTTTAAGATTAATGCCTAACCACTAAATAAATTCAATTTACCTTAATCATTGTAATTAATTTAACCAATCTCACTAATATTTTTAATAAAAATTTATATTTACCTTATTAGACATTAGAAATTTTGATGACTAAAAATATTTAGTCAATTTGTAAAAATTCAATCAATATAATTGGAAGAAATTATTTTAAAATTAATCCCTTAGATGGGATGAGACACAGAGTTTTTAAAGTGTAAATGTTCCAATGTTTAAAATATTTTTATATCTAATTTTTATGTGAAATTGATTAAAATTACATAAATTAGATTTAATTTTTTTAAATATAACTAATTATACCTTAAAAGAAATTTAGAATATATTTTAACTATATAAATAAATTAGATGTATATTCAGTTTTAAATCAAAATTGAATATTTTTCACTATTCATCAACAAATGATGTATTAAATAAAAATAACAACAATTAACCATAAGATAATTTTTAACTGATTATTTCAAAAAATAATTTATAAATGTTCTAAAAATTATATTTAAAATAGTTTCACTATTTAAAGTTGTCAAAAATACCTTTTAGAAAAAATATAGTTTTGTGGATAAAATTGTACTTGTTCTTATCTCTTATCTAGAAATCAAATAATTTTAATGCTAAATAGTTGATTGAATATATAATATATATATTTAACTACAATCATTCATAAAAATTAGCCTGTCTTATTTATTGAGATAAAACATGTTCATGCATAGTGAATATTTTTTCAGAAAAGGGATTTCTTTATTTTTACACACTTCTTCCTCTCATTACTAATAAATAGGTAACCAAAGAAATAATTTTATATACATGTGTAAATAATATTTTCATATTTTTGTTAATTTTTTTCATAACATCAATTCCTTTGGCTAGGTGAAAACTATACTATATTTTAATAATATTAATATTATATTGTAGTTTGATAAAACTCAACCTTGCATATAACTCAAGTTTTCAATGGAACTTGGTATTGTGTATAACACAATACAAAATTGGTGTTTCATGTATCATAAGATTAAATTAGTGTTTTCATGTAATGAAATATAATCTCATTGTTTTTTGTAGAGAAAAATTAACACAGTGTTGCATTCAAAGAAAAATTTTCTTGGTGTAGTGTGTAATGCAATACATAAAAGAATTTTAATTTATTCAAAAAATAATAATTCAAAAAAAAATTAGGGTGTTAAAAGATCACCAATTGTAGGTAGTATATGTACTTGCACAAAGATAAGTATCTTTTTTAACTTACTTAAACTCTTGTCACATTAACTATTATAGAAAAAATTTACTCCATTCCAAATCTTCTTTGTTAAAAAGTATGACAATCATGTGAAGTTTCACACAAATCATCAGTAATACCTAGCTAGTCCATGGAAACAATAGATCTCTATTTCCGATGCTATCTTGTGCCAAAAATCAAATGCATTTCTATTAGAAGGTTCTATTCATATCTATTTTTGGTGATAAAGTACCCCAAGAATTATAATTCCTGAATCTAGAACTCACAATTATTATAATTTACATATAGTTTCTCCTTTTTCAATTCCATTAGCACAATATTAAAATGATCATCCTCCTCCTCCTTTGTCTTGGATTATATCATAATATAACCAATAAATATAACAAAAAAATTATATAGGTAATCTATAAAGACTATATTCATTATGTTCATAAATATTACAGGGGAATTAGTGTGTCTGAAAAGCATCACTATGAACTCATAATGTCTGTACCTTGTTTGAAAGGTAGTTTTGTGAATATATTCCTTTTTCTCATTCAATTGGTGATATCCCATCTGAAGGTCCGCCTTATAGAAAACTGGACCTCACATAGTTGATCAAAAAATTCATCTATCTATTGAAGGGGTTACTTATTCTTTATAATGATTTTTTGAGCACTTGATAATCAATAAAAAGGAAAATTATCCCATACTTCTTCTAGAAAAAGAGAATAAATAAACCCCAAAGTGAATAACATGGGCATATAAAACCATTTTCTAGATTATATTATAACTGATTCTTCAATTATTATAACACAACAGTGGGCATTTTATAGGAAGTTTTAGTTATGGACAGAGATCCACGTATAAGTTTTGTTTAGAACTCAACCTCTCTGTCGAGGGACAACTGGGAAATTCTTCGAGGAAAACATTATTATAGTCCCTCATAATGGAGAGACATTGAATCATGATCCTATCCATTGTATCATTCTTTTGATCTAAACATACTTTATCTTAAGGTAATAATATCCACACATGAGATAATTATTCCAAAGGAGATTCATCCTCCTCCTTAAACTTGTACAAAATTGTAGGATGAATTGGAATGCGAAGAGTGATTTCACCCCACCTAAAAGTTGATGTTGGATATATATGAAGATAGAAAATCTTGGCCCAATATTGAATCAAAATCCACTAAAAAAAGTATGATAATATTTTATGGGAGGTTCCATCCACAAACATTGATCCAGGAAGAGTTATATACTTGATATGAAATAATTTATCTATTTGTTGTTCTCACAGATATCTCAACCCCATGTTTTAAGGTGGTTTATGAATATTTCTAATAAAATTGTAAGATATGAAAGAAATAATAAAACCAAAATCAAATAGTATGTTTTCTATTCTTGAATGAATAGCCCATGAACCTATCATCACATCATTTCTAGAATCCACCTCAACTATAGAGATAAAACATTCCATCCCTTGCTTCCTTGGAGGTTTTTTTCATTGATTGTTTCTCAAAACCCTAGTATTGAGGCATTGTCTTACATAATTCCTATGTTACATGAAATTTAAAAACTACACCATAAGATGAGCATTGATTGGAAATTTTTTCCACTTCTTCATTAGAATGTTTATTTAATTCCCTTCACCATTAATTATCCCAATTCCCTTATTTTCCACATATAAAAAATATTTTGGTTCTATTTATATAGTTTTTAGGATTTTTCTTCCCACACTGTTTACATGTGGGATGTTGGGTTTTCTTTACTCTATGGGATTTATCTATTAATCCTCCCATATTAAACAATATTTTCTATTTTCTTTTTCCACGGGCCCATCATACCACTGAGAGTCACCAATATCTATCTCGAGATTAAGGTAACAAAAAAATCTTCTCATAGCTATCAAATAGTAAAATTTCCTGCATTTTATTAGAATCATCTTTAATCCTTGAAATAATCAATTCACCTTGCATTCAGTGTTCATGAAAATGATAGAGTCATATCATGAAATTATTGTAATGTTTTCCTTTTATTCCCCAATAGAATCAAATTCATTTTGGTTCAGTCTTAGGAACACCCTCTCTATTTTAATATGGATAAATCAAAGAGATATTTATTAAGAAATATTTTATTGAAAAATTACAATTATATAGAATCAATTTATACTTTGTAATTCATGTTCTTGATCAATTTCCACCACTGATCCACTTTCCCTTCAAAACAATAGACAAACAACATGGATTTCTCTTCATTTTATTGTTGGATGGTAGAGAATACCTTCTTAATGGTGTTAATTTATTGTTACACAATTATGGGATCATAATATCCACTCAAGGTTGGAGGTATTTTTCACATAATGGATTCAACCACAATTGCCTTTTTCTTCAGATAAATAGGTAATTTTTCAAAATTCATGTTATTATTCAAAACTTGAGACACTTGATCTAGTTGAGCTAGTACTATCATGAAGTTATAAGATCCCTCTCCCATTGGGTTAGGAATCACATTAGAGAAATCATCACATTTCATATCACATTGGTTGTTGGCATAGGTTTTTCTATTTTCAAGAATTAATTAAAATAATAATAATTAAAATTAGGGTCTCGAATACTCATCAAATGAGTGTATGAAAAACCAGCTGTGAATAAATAAGGAATAATTTATAAATGAAAATTATATTCTAACTTATGAGTCCTTAAGTTTCAATATAGGATATCCATGTTAATTTTTTTCCAATATATAGAGTTATCCCTAGGGTTATGATTATATTTTTCTAGTCAAAATACCTAAAAATAACTCGACCATTCTCTAATAACAACTATAAAAGCCTAATAATTTTACACATATTTTTACATGATTTTGAACATAAATATCCATTAAACAAGAAACATGATAAAATATCCCTGTATATTTAAAAAACAGGTATATAATTAGATAATATGAAAATAAAATGATTTTTTTTATTTTAACTCCGTAATGAACTCCTAACTTTTCTTAAGATCCTAAAACTATATAGTATAGCCTGGGGAATACATATACAAAAGGGGTGATCTAAAAAGCCGAGTATGAGAATAAACAAGAAAATGAAGTATAACATATGATTCATAAGGCATAAAACAATAACGGAAAAGAAATGGATAATGAATAATCATATGGAGGTATAATGTCAAAAAACACAAAATCATACTATCATGTAAATATAGGAATGTCGCGACAACATATAACATTATATAAACATGAGTCAAGGATAACCACCAAGATGATATCACATGGTGGACCGAGTCCCATAATGGATTAGGTTTATTCCCTAATCCAATAAATAACAT
The DNA here is from genome assembly GCA_963277665.1 of Viscum album. Taxonomy (NCBI): domain Eukaryota; kingdom Viridiplantae; phylum Streptophyta; class Magnoliopsida; order Santalales; family Viscaceae; genus Viscum; species Viscum album. The sequence goes on along the minus strand of OY728137.1, from coordinate 715,069,272 downwards.
CTCATGAGATAAAAACATTACCAAAATCATCGAATAACTATCTGGGTGAACCCATTGTAACACCCCGATACTTTATGAAATATTTCTTTTTAAATAAATTCAATATCTTCGATAACCTGCGATACCGGAAACCCTGGGCCTCAATTACTATAAGTGAACATTATATTTTATTAAAAATATATAATAATTAGAATTTTAATATATCATGGAAAATAATTATAATTCCACAGGATGAATATTGATTTTAATATTAATTTATCAAAATTGGCTAAGAAGGAAATTTAAAAATTTCCCCTTAGAAATAATCTTTTATGAATAATAAAAAATGCAGTATTTAAATATTCCTAATTTTATTTATAATAATTTATAATAATATTTATAATTATAAATTTTTTAACTACCAATTTGGTAGAAATAAAGATATGAACATTAGGAGGTAAAAAGAGATATTTTTTAGGAAACATTTTTTTATTAGAAAACTATTTCTGTTTAAAAAGAAATAATGTGCCACCATTTTAATTAATTAAAATATATATAATAATGAATGATTTTAATGAAATTTATTGATTATATATCTAAATATATTAATTTATATCCATATAATGAGTATTTTTTTGTCATATAGTTAATATAATATCAACTTATTCTTGAAAAATTCATTTATTGAAAACTGTCATTAACATGTTTCGTGGGTTTATTTTAAATAAAGGTTTTCAACTTCTATGAGTTTAATTTTATAAAATTGATTACATATTTCTAATAAGAATAATTATTATTATTTATTAATTTTTAATTCAACATTTTTACACAATGATTAGTAAAATTTGTAATAAATTAATTAATGTGGTTTAAGTTAAAATGAGGTTTTGTGCATTACATGCACTTGTATTAAAATTAATTTTCCACACACATAGAATTTTTTTTTATAAATTATATTTATTATATACAATCATTGGGTTACAATTATCTAATAAGGATCATTTTTATTCTTAATGGATAAATTACCTAGGTTAAAAAACTAGTTACCATGGTGAAATCTAAAATGGTAAAAGTAAGTAATATTAAAGGATAAGGGAATAAAATGTTTAATTTTTTTTATTTTTTAGGTGTGGATAGACCTTAAATATCTTCTAATATATTATTTATAAATTTTTTAGGCACATGGGGTGTGAGGGAATTCCCATTATTGAATAGTTTTTGTTATTTACAAAAATTCCACTCCTCTATAATTTTAAATTGGGCACTCCCCCCTCACTTTTTCAAACCAATAAAGAAATTTTTCATGATAAAAACATATTAAATAAATCTCAAAAATACATATCCACATTATAGATCTTATTTCCTTCCAAAAAGACTAACCATATGGTCTTTAAGAGGAGATCCAAAGTAGGTTTCTCTAAGAGAAGGTAATCATCTTAATGAAGTCCTTTCATTTTTTTCTTTATTATTTTAAAACCTTCAATTTGTTATCTAAAATTCCAATACAATAATTAAATTATCTACCATATACTGAGATTTTATTATGTTTATGTAAAAATATCTATCTATCTCTCGTTCCATCAAACAAGAAATGAAATCATCCATCGTGTGTACGACAGACTACCACCTCGTGAACCGATATAACTCGTTTTCCATCAACACCTCTTACAGTTGGATATAATGATATATTTAATATATATATATATGTAATATTATGAAATAATTTTACTTATTGAATTATAATATCACATATACCTTCTTAATTTCAAATCCATTTAAAATACATTAACGTTGCTCGTGTGTGCGGCAGACTACCTCCTCGCAAAGCGATGTGACTCATTTTCACTTAAAATTTACATTTAAGGTGATAAGGTGAAATTTCATGAATATATGTGAAATATATGGAATGATATTAATTATAAAAAATTAATAGTTCACCCAATTATTTAATCTTCCTCCCACTAAGAAATGATATCATCGCTCATGCGTACGTAGGTCTTACCATTTCCACAAAGTGATGAGATTCATTTTCTATGTCCAATTTTCAATAATGGTTATAAAGTTGCATATAATGAACAAAAAATAATATTTATATAATTAATATAAGTCTTGATATTATTTAAATATATCCTATGTTCAATGTCTATAACTTTCCTGGAAAAACATGCATGAGAAAACAAGGCAATTAACACCCAAAACAATACTAATAATGAAAGATTGTTAACTAATATGTGATAATATATTATAAAAGGATAATATATGATATTATAAATATAAATATTATTTTTATAAATTAATAATGTTTTTAAAACCATTATATAGGAGTTCAAATCACTCTTACTTAAAGGTAAGCATGAGATAATGTATTTCTTCTCAATTTTCATTTCATTGAGACATATTTGTTAATATGAACCTATTAACTTTTGTGGTGTATATTCTATTTTGTTAATATGCACATATTATCTTTTATTTGTTTTTTTATATTTATTATTCAAGGTTTTAAAATATAAATGTTTCCAAAGAGGTAAAAATCATTGTACCATCTCACTTTATTTGGTTATTGTTAACATTATTTTGAAACAATCACTTTCTTGTGATCATTTTTCATTTTAAATTTAATTTAACTTAAATATAGATATTTTTTTTATGATTTCTATTATTATTACCTAAAACATATACCATTTTAATATAAACTTTTTACTTTGAAATGTATTTAAAGGAGCGAGGAAATATTGATATTTTGTATTATTTATTCAATATAGATATTTATTGATAAGGAATATTATTCACGAATTAAATTTTTTATTTGATATATGAGGAATTATTTGGATTTGAAGTGATGTGTGGGGCCTATAATTATATATATTTTTTATACAACAATAGTTCTCATGTGATAAATCAGTTATGAAAATTAAATAGGGTTTTCTCATATTTTTAAACTACCTTGAGAAAGGTCTTGACCGTAGAAGTATCATGATGTATGATATCATAAAATATATTCCTATAGCTACCAGATCTTTTAGCAGGAAGGCTGTATGGATTGCTCAATCTTCTAAGGATCTCCTTTCTTTGGAGAGGCTCAGTCATAGAAGGAAGTATTCCAAGATTCTGAAACACTATGAAAGTTTGGAGTGGGAATCAGCTACCGTGGAGGAAGTTGTATATCAAGGATTCAGCGATGGGTCTGATTTTTATGATATGTAATTGTCTTTCTCACCTTGTTGTGCCTGCTTGATGTACTTTTCTTTTATTTTTAATAAATGGTCAGAGGGTTTCCTCTAACTGAGCTTTTTGGGTAATAATTAAGAATTTAATTTATTTATAATTTATTTATTAGTTTTATCCATGATATTTTCAAATTTATATTATCTCTAGATGCATTTCATTTTTAGTTTATTTGTTGAATGGCATGTGTGTTAACTTATTTACCTCACCATATAGATTATTTCTTATTTCATGCTCAGGTTATTGAATAAATGAAATGTTATTTCAGTTATATAAATTTTTATATTGATTATTCTTTATTTAATCATGATATATTCTACTTCATATAACCCTTACTAAGATTTTTATCTCACCTTTATTTTTTTTCCTTTTCCCAGGATATGAATAAAAATCATTTTAATGAGTTCAAGGTTACCGAATGTTTTGCATTTAAATGTTTTAATTTATTTTCTCAATATAAAATGATAATCATTCATGTATCTAGTTTGAAAAACTACTAAACTAAAATTTCCTTCTGGATTTGACCCCTTGTATCTGTGCCAATGTAATATAGTGGACACCGGCTCTAGGTTGTTGGATTCGAGGTCATTATAGTTGGTATTAGATAATTTTTAGTATAAAAATTGGGAACTATATTAATGGAATCATATATTTGGTAGCATAACCTTATAATAAACTTTAAGGATAAGTATACAATAGAATCCTAATTTTTTTGTGAGGAAAAGATTATGTGGTTCTTTTTAGAAATATACCATTTTCTAAATACAATAAGAGGACATGGTTAAATTATAGTTGAACCTTAGGAAAATAAATAAAAAAAATGTTCATTTAGATTTGAATCTAACATCATAAAGTTTACAATAAAGGACATTACTTTTCACCTAGTTTTATACTCCCTAGGGATATGCTTAGGATAATTCATATTTTCTTTACAAATCTTTATGAAGGATTTGAAAATAAAGAGATCCCCAAAGAAACCATGTTTAAGATTTAGAGATTAAAGATGAAGAAATGTTTTATTTAAGTTATGTTTTATACCATATTTATATATATACATTATGAATTAAAATTCATAATTTTATGAGCTAATCCAGCATATTCTATTATTTATAAATGGAACATTGAAGAAAGAAGGGTATCAATACTCATGTCTAATATAGACATTTCCCTGCTGAGAAAACCAATATAGTTACTATTGGAATTAATGAAATCATGGATACATTAGGGTAGCTTAATCAGGTTAGGAAAAATAACCATGACTGAATGCAGATGCCTATTATTCCAGAGTGGGATTCTCCTATATTGGACCACTTCATGCGATGGAAGCCTCTATCATAAAGTGGGGCCACTAATCATGTGATAGATGAGAAATGGATTAAGTCCCTTGTGAAAATATTTTTATCCTTGGGATGTGATGTAAAGGAAAATGTTATAATGGATGTATACTATATCAAGGGCCATTCTAGTCAATCATTGTCATTTATCTAGAATACTAGAGAGGAATAAGAAATAGAATAGATGGAATTTGGATATTTTAAGGAGACATTCTTCAATAAATATTTCCCACATGAGAATCAAACTAAAATTAATAGAAATTTAATTAAGTTAAAGAAAAAGGAATAATAAAGTATCATGGAGTATGAGTATTCCATTACAATACTAGTCAGATATGTTAAGGATTCCATATACAATATCCAATGAAATATTGATAATTTATTAAAATGATTTAAGGAAATTATTTGAATGTCATTGGTATCTAATTTTTTTCATTATATAATGTAGTAGTTTTATGCAACATCAATATATAAGAGGAATTATATATATAATTTATATTCAACTAGAATCAAGAGAATAATAACAAATAATTGAAAAAAATGGTTAAATGGAAGAAGAGAATGAAGTATTTTCCCACATGTGATAATTATGGAAAGAAATAACATGGTACTTTCTTTAAAGGAATGTGATTTTTCTTCAAGTGTGGAGATAAAGGAAATCAGTCATGTGAATGAAAGGGTAAGAAAGATACTTTAATTGTTTAGTGTTTCAATTGTAATAAGACACTACAAAAATGAATCCCATTAGTGTCAAGGGAATATAATTCCGAATAAGCAAAGTGATTTAAGTCAATATTTTGTGATTATTATAGATAAATTAGAATGATTAAATTTATTGAGTATTTGAATTAATAATTATGGTTTAGAATTATTTTATAAATGAAATTATAGTTATAATAATCATAAAATATATATGGATTTTACAACTATAGTTTTTCATGAAGTATCTAAAATAATATTTTGAATTGTACTGATAACCAAGAAAATTTATTTAGTGGTAAGGTGTCATTTTTTAAGAACATGTTATTGAGGTAAATATAACCCTTAAAATGTTCCTAATTTTTAGTTAACGATGTTTAGTTATGATAAATAGTTGATTTACATTGATGACGTAAATGGGATAGTATTGATGACATTGGAACTTATTAGAACCAAGATAATATTGGAGAGTATCATTTTCAGGTATTTTCTTTTGTTATCAATAAGGTTTGAGAAAAAAAGAAATCAAATAAATTTATATATGTGGATGAGGTAATACATGGAAGTTATAATACATTCCATGGTAAATATGATGATTCTTTGTTGGTCTATATTTCAAAAAGATCATAAGTATCTTGGATATTGTGTGATATAAGATTTATGAATTAAAGGGGGAGAAAAGATGTTGTCAATCAGTATGGTTGGTCTTGCTGAAGTAGATATTAAAGAGGCACTATTTCCCATTGTTTGACATATTTTTAGGGCTAAAAATCGAGAGATTGAGAAATCTTCTTTTGGAAAAGGATGTTGTGCGCAAGTGGAGTTCCAAGATCAAAACATCAAAAATGGAAAAGGTATGAAGTGTGAGAAAGATTCAAGAAGTGCATGTAATACGGGGTGGGAGTGAAATAGACTTACACACCCAGTGCGATGTCAAATGGGGCTTTACACGATGTGTCAGGATCTTGCGTGATGTATCCGGTTTTTGCCTGTGGGGGTCGATGATGCCTATAAATAAGGGGTGACCCCCTCTCATTTGATAATTTTTAAACATAGAAAAATTCAAAGTGATGATGTGAAAAAGAATTTTAAGAAAAGTGAGTTTCACATAAGAAGGATAATTTGTGCACAAGAAGATATTTTCACTCAGTATTGAAGTTTCACGCAAGAGGTGTTTCACGAAAAAAGTCAAATCTTTCACGCAAGGCATAAAAGTCATGTGAAAGTATCCTAAAAGGGTGCACACAAGATTTGACTTTAGCACAAGCAGTATGTTGTGTGGAAGGTAGTTCATACCAGCTTCTATATAAGAAATAGAATAACTATTTTCAAGGATCAAATAAATGAAATTTCATTAAGAATCATAGAAACTTTGTACTTCCCTATTTTTGCTAAGAGGGTGAACACACGCTTGTGGATTGTTTTCTATGTTCTACAAGAGTGAAAGAGTATATCATACCCATTGTATTCCACATCAAAGGATGGGTTTCTAGAGGATTTTGTGGTACTGAATTGTTTCCATTCCATACCAAGGACATAGCTACTCTTGTTGAGTAGTGAACCTTATAAATCTTGTGTTCTTATGGATGTGTGTTTTGATTGGGTTCATTAGGGAAATAAATATTTAACATGAGGAAAAGGTTGTTTCAAAATGAAGAAAACATAAAAGAAAAATATATCACTAATTCACCCCTCCCCCTATCAGTGATACTTGGATCCAGAATGGAAAACATCAATTGGTATCAGAGTGATATGTTCCCTTCATTTGTTCTTTGATGTATATTTGAAGAGAATTTGTGATGGAAATTCTAAATTGTGTGAATAGTAAGGTGATTTTGATATTTTATGATAATAATTATCAAATCTAGAAAGGTAGAATGATTACTTATCTAATGTATCTTTGGTATGAAGTTCTTAAAGCTATAATATATTGATTTCTTACTATTGATGAAAAGGATACTCTTACACCTATTGACAAGAATAATCTTGATATTTATGGAATGGATAAAAATGCATTACTCTCATCTCTTTCTGAGAGTGAATTTTTAAGAGTGAAAGGTGTCGCGACAGCTGAAGGAATCTAGGATATATTTAAGAACATATATGAAGGAAATACTAAAGTGATGAAGGAAAAACTACAAATCTAGATACTAAAGTATGAAGACTTGAAAATGAGAGAGTCTAAATCTTTTGGGGACTTCTTTACCTAGGTAAATGACATTATTGGAACAATCAGGTGTCTTGGTGAAAAGTTTCATGATTATATAGTAGTTGAAAAAATCATGAGAATTATGCCCAACAAGTTTGATGCTAATGTTTCTTTGTTAGAATATAGAGACCATAAAACACTATATATAGATTATTTTTATATTAATCTCATCACTTATGAAATTAGAATGAAGAAGAATATGAAGAGAAAAAAATATATGATAGAGAAATGTTTTTTCAAGGGTACAAATGAAGAGAAGTCAAAGAAGATTCTCATTGAAGATGAAGCTGGTGAATCTGATTCTGAAGATGTGGTATGTAAATATTTTGATGAAATTTTATCCTTGTTTTCTAATAATGGGAAAAGAGGTATAAGGAAATATAAGGGAAAACTTCCCTTGAAATGTTTTGAATATGATGTTGTTTTCCACTTTGTGGCTAATTTTCCTCAAAAGGTGAAAGATGGAGATAATGACGAAGAAGATATAAGGAATAGAATATCATGTAAAAAATAGGGTGATTAATTTAAATATTCTTATATAGGTAAAGATAAAATGTTCGTAAAATAAAAAAGAAGAAGCATTGTCCAATGATTGATAAGAATATGATAGTAATTTTGAATTTGAAAAGACGTTTTCTAGGAAAACTAGAGAGAATACCTTCATTGATACTATGAATAATTAAGATTACGAGAGAAATAGTTCAGAAGAAGAAGAAAATGAAGTTTAATATCATCTGAAAGTAGAGTTGAAAGAGTTTTTAAGAAAGATCAAAAGGCTTGAGAAGTAAAATATGAAGTTGAAAATTGAAAATTCCTCATAAAAAATCAAGAAATTTTTCTTGATGAGAAATTCATGTTGGAAAATGAGATTGATGATATGAATAATTCTCTTGAGAGTGAAAATAATAGTAATGAATATTAAGAAGTAATGTTTAAGGAAAAAGAAGAGGAGTTGGAACTTGTCCAACTGAAACTTTCTGAAGTTGAAGAAAGTAATATATGTCTCAATTACTCTATCTCTAAGACTGGTTAAATTTCTAGTAAGAATGAACCAAATAAGGGTCAAAAAAATTTCCTTCAAAGGATGAGAAGAAATATAGAACTGGTTCTGATAAGAACAAAGCTATAAAGGCATTGTATGTGGACAATGTAAGAAACATCAAAAAATCAGAAGTACCAAAAAATCCTAAATCCATTAATATTTCTACTAATTATAATTATGATGAGTATGAACAGAAATCTATGCTAAATACAAAAGTTTTTATTGAAAACTAGATGGATGATGGTCACTAGAGTTTTATTAAGAAGAGTGTTTAGAATAATGTTCACACCTCCGGTTAGTGTGGAAATTTCAGAGGAAAATAGTCATTATATGGATACTACTGGTATTGTGGTGGATTCAGACACATGAAAAATATACATTGGTTCATCCAACAACATTACTATTATTCCTTAAGTTATGGAAGATAAGGCTTGAGGGGGAGTCAATATTCTCAAAAGAAGAAGTACGAGAAGGGAGTTTAGAATAAATCTGAGAAGGATGATTTGAAAGTTGAAAATAGGTTCCAACTATTTGAAAATATCTATGAAATATGTGAAAAACTTGGAAATCTTGCCAATGGATGTATTTTTTTTGTTTCCACCACAACAAAAGGTTCTTAAAAAATCTCTAAAGTTAGAGTTGAAGAATAAAAAGAAAGAACAAAGCTCTCTTATTGTTAAAATCACTTTTAAAGATACAAAAGTATAATGTCCATAGATTCCTTATAGGGAGTGTTCTTCTCATATGAAAGAAGACTTAAAGTTACTAAATGATGTGAAAGACGTTAAATAAGGAATAGTGACATTTGGGAATGATGAATCTTAGAGGATAAAAAGTGTTGAATCAGCCATCATCGGGAACGAAAAGATGAAATCTAGGAAAAAATTATATGTTTATGGGCTGAAACACAATCTGTTGAGTGTTTTATAACTTTTTGATGAGGGAAACAAAGTTATATTCAGAAAATATGGGTTTATTATTAAAAGGGAAAATGATGGAAATGTAGTTAAAAGAGGCCAACGTACAAAAGGGAACTTGTTCCAAGTTAGTGAATCAAAGAACTATTGTTACATGGGTATGGTGGATGAAAATAAATTATGAAATAAAAGGCTGAGACATATGTATCATAGAAACACGTGCAAGTTTTAATCATGAGACAATGTCCAAGATATGTATGATTTATCAAGAAGAATAGATTGGCGTTGCACTATTTGTGAGAATTGGAATATTACAAACTCTATGCATAAGAGAGTTGACATTCATTCAAGAAAAAACATAGAATATATAAATTTAATATCTATGAATCAATGAGAATGAAATCAACAAATTAAGATAAGTACTTTATTACTTTCATTGATGAATTTACTCGAATTACTTGTGTTATGTACATGAGACATTAGTTAGATGCTCTAAAAATGTTTAAGAGTTTCAGGAGGGAAGAAGAGATAGAATGTGAGTATTCAGTAAGGAAGTTAAAAGCTAATAATAGAGGAGAGTATAATACTGAAGAGATTTAAAGTTATCTTGAGAAGCATGAAATTTGGAATGAGTTCAGTTCACCATACACACCTTAAAAAAACGGGTTTTTAAAAGAATGAATAGAGGTCTGGTGGAAAAGGGGAGAACTATGTTACTTGAACATAGTCTTTCACTTTATTATTGGAGGAATTCCATGTGCACTGCTATGTATATTTAGAACTGATGTTTCTATAGGAAAAATATAGATATGACTCCATATAAAATGTTTTATAAAAAATGTACAAGTCTGAAACCCTTAAGGGTTTTTGGGAGTCCATGCATTATTAAGAAGAAAGGTGGAAACCTTGGTTAGTTTGAGAAAAAGGATATAATGGAATTTTTCATGGCTATGATTTATAAGGAAAAGGATATAGATGTTTCAACAAAGAAACACAAAGAGTAATTGATTCTACGGATGTGAAAGTTGTTGAAAATATTGAGAAATAAAAGTAGTCTTATGATGATGTGGAAAATAAGTATGAAAAGGAATGTTTTGTTATCAATTCTGACAGTTCTGTAGGTAGTGGTAATCCTACTCAAGAAGAAGAATATGAAGCAAAAAATTCAAGTTATAAGGATGAAGTTCCAACATCTCATCTTAGGCTGAGAAAGAAAGTGGAATCTTAGAACATTATTGGTGATCAATATCAAAAAGTTCAAATAGGAAGAAAATAAAAAGTTGCGACACACACTTCTTTATTTTTAAAAGTCAAGTCGACTAATTTTAATGAAGTTTTTGAGAATCTAGAATGGGGTCAGGATATGAATGAATATCTTGATAAGATGGAAAATAATGACACTTGGGAACTTGTACGCAAGACAAACAATAAAAACATTATTGGTACAAAATGGGTTTTCCGGAACAAGATGAATGAAGAAGGTTAAGTGATAAGAAACAAAGAAAGACTGTTTTGAAAAAGGTATTCAAAAATTGAAGGCATTGATTTTTATGAAACCTTTTCTTTGGTGGAAAGGTTAGAAACAATAAGAATCCTTCTTGTTATTATTGCACAACGAGGTTACACAATATTCCAAATTGATGTAAAATCCACATTCTTGAATGATGATCTTAATGAGGAAGTTTATATTGATAAACCTTGGGGATTTGTTATTGGGAAGGATGTAAGTTATGTGTGCTAGTTGAAGAAGTCTTTGTATGTGCTAAAATAAGATTCGAGGGCATGATATTCTTAATTGGATACTTTCTTGAGGAAGATTAATTTCAAGAACGATATAGTTGACATAAACCTTTATATCAAGGAATGTCAGAAGTTTTCTCTTATTATATTTTTTTGTGTTGATGACGTTATCTTTATTGGAAATGATGAAATATCATGTGAAAGATTTGCTAAGGATATGAAGAAGTCATTTGTGATTTCCATTTTAGGATAAATTAAATACTTTCTTGGGTTAAAAATTTTAAAAAATAGGAACCACATTTTTCTTTCTCTTGAAAAGTATGCTAAGAAAATTTTGAAGAAGTTTAGCATGTAAAATTTGAAATCAGTTTCCGCATTGATTTCAGTGGGAACCAAGTTGTATAAAGATGGAGAAGGAAAAGAAGATGATCATAAAGAGTTTCAAAATATGATTATAAGTTTGTTATATTTGACTCTATCAATACCCGACATCGTCTATGATATTACCTTATGTGTAAGATTTCAAAGTTCACTTAAATAATAACATTTAATTATTGGATAATAAATTCTCAAATATATCAAAGGCACAACAAATTTGGGAATTAGGTATGATGGCTCAAAAATTATTGATCTGTTTAGGTATTTAGATGCTGATGGGATGGAAACATTGATGATAGAAGATCTATATCTGGTGGAGTTTTCTTTCTAGGGAAAATTTGTGTCCGTTGGAATACAAAGAAACAAAATTCAGTGACTCTTAGCATGAATTAATATGAGTATATTTCATCTACTCAAGATTCTACCCAACTTATGTGGATGAAGACTTACTTGGAAGATGTACTTGTTTAAGTAAGGTTACCCTTGCTCTTGGGTTGTAATAATAAAAATGAAATAAATCTTACATGGAATCTGGTACTACTTTCTAATTAAAAGCATATTGACATCAAGTACCACTTCATAAAACAACACCTGGAGAAGAATGAGTTGAAGCTGAATAATATTCCTACATTGGAACAAGTTTCTGAAATTTTCACAAAACCATTACCAAGGGAACCATTTTCTAAATTTAGGATGAACATGGGAGTCCAAATTCTTTCTCATCAAGGTTGAGGTATGTGTTTCTTTCCCCCTCTCATCTTACCTTTTTATAGTGTTGTCATGGGGGAGAATTATTACATAATTCTATCCTAATGGGCATCTATAAAGGGGTAGTTCTAGGTAAGCTATGAATCTAACATGTAATCATGTGAACAATTATAACTATTTGTTGGAGTGGTTGTAGGAAACAATTTTTTTTTGTTTTCTAGGGAATTTGAAGATGTGGAGAACGCTAAGGAATAAATATGATAAAATTTCATAGGTACTACTTTTGGAAAGAATGGTGTTGGCTAGTAAAAATCCTTATTTCATACAATGAGTTTTCTCATATAGGATTAGAATTGTTGATAAGTAATCCATTTCTGGAAGTTTCACTGTTCAGTGATTTATGAATCTTGGTTGACAAAAAAAATCCAAAGTGTGAGATTGTTAGGAACAAGATAATAATGAAGAGTATATTTTTTAGTTATTGTATTTTTTTCAAGAAAGTTTTAGAATAATGTAAATCACTTCACTTTTTATAAGTTGATGATGGAAGACAATGAAGTTACAACACACTCCATGGTAAACCTGATTATTATTTTTTGGTTTTTATTTCATAAAGATCATAAGTATCTTGGAGAAATTATGATGAAATATTTGTGAAGGAAAGGGGTAGAAATTATGTTGTCAATCAGCATGATTTGTCTTTCCTAAGCATATTTTAAGGTGGCACCATTTTATAGTGATTTCCAAATTTTTGGGGATGAAAATTGGGAGATGGAGAAATGTGATTCTGGAAAAGGATGTTGTGTGAAAGTTTGAAGATGGATTGGTATGTTTCACACAAGTGGAGTTCCAAGATCAAAACATAAAAAAATGGAAAAGTTATTAAGTGCACGAAATATTCAAGAAGTGTGTGAAATTTGAAGTTTGCGGGAAAGATACTTACGCACCCAATGCGGTGTCAAATGGGGTTTTTTGTGATGCATAGGATCTTGCGCGACACGTCAGGGTTTTTGTGTGCGGGGGTCGGTGATGCATATAAATAAGAGGTGAACCCCTCATATTTAATAAGCTCAACACTTTTAGAAATCCATATATCTGATGTGCAGAATAACTTTAAATAAAGGAAGTTGCATGAAAGAAACAAAGTAGTGCATAAGAATGATAATTTGCATGCAATGAGAGAGCTTTATAAAGATTGAAGTTGTGTGAATGAGGTGTTTCATGACCAAAGTCAGAATATTGCACAGACGACATAAAAGTTTTTTGCAAGGCACTTAAAAGGGTGAATTTTTTTTTGAGTTCAGCACAAGCATTAAGTTGTGTGTAAGGTAGTTCTTACCATCTTTTAGGTAGGAAAGAGAAGAAATTTTTTGAGGGATCATATTTTAGAAAGTTCCTTAAGAAGTATAAAAACTTTTTATTACACTATTTGTGCTAAAAGGGTGCACACATGCTTGAGTATTGTTTTCCAAGTGATACATGAGTGAAAGGGTATATCCTACTTGTTGTATTCCCCATCAAAGGATTGTTTTCTAGTTTATTGTGTGGTACTAGATTGTTTCTGTACCATACCTTAGATGTAGTTACTCTTGTTGAGTATTGAAGCTTGTAAATATTATGTTCATATGGATGTGTATTTTGATTGTGTTCATAAGAGAAAGAAATCATTAATAGGATTTTAAGTTTTTTCCAAAAAGAAGGAAACATAAAAGAAAAAGATATCACTAATTCACCCTCCCCCTCTCAGTGAAACTAGGATCCCGACTGGGCAACTTCATAACTAATTAGTGGTTTGTTGACAAAGTGGTTTATATTATCTTTAATAGAGTTTATATCTTTTTTGGATTTATGGAATATATTAAATAACCATTTATTTTATTTAAGGAATGAAAATATAGTTAATTTCTCAGATAATTCATGTTTTCATTAATGGTTTATGATAATTCATCTTATTACCATGTTTTGAGAGAATATATAATCAAATTATTTTCGTATTTGGTATGCGACATTATGAGCTACATTATGTTTCTGGGGGATAAATGTTTGATAAAATCTTTTTGATTTTTTGATTTTGATTTTGTTCATACATATTTTAGATAAATATGAAGTATTTTGATGGTTTCATATAAATAATTTCATGGAAAAATATTTCGTACTCTAACTAATTGTGATGAAGCTGGTAAAAAGAAGCTTATAGGACCTAAACATGTGGAGGAGACATTGGAGAAGGTAAATACTATTCAAACTCATATTAAGGAATATTTAATAAAGAAACAGATTTATTTTGATAACCAAAGGAATGATTTGGAATTTTAAGTAAGAGATCACATTTTCTTGAAAGTATCACCATGGAAGGGTATCATAAGTTTTATTAAGAAAGAGAAGATGAGCCCCTGGTGCATCAAACCCTTTAAAATTTTAGAAAGGATTAGAGTTATGGCTTACTAGTTTTCAATGACACTAATCTTCTCTAAAGTTTATGATTTATTCTATATATCATTGTTAAAGAAGGAAATGAAAAAACCATAACATGTTCTCACATCTGATGAAATATAATTGGAACCTAATCTATATTACTGTGAAGATACCATATAAATTATTGATACTGGAGAGAAAGTATTATAGAATCATATGACTCAAATGGAAAATATACGAAGAAGAAACCATAAAATAGATGAAGCAACATGGAAAAAATATGATGTTATAAAGAAGAACTAACCTAATTTATTCATAATGAAATATTCAAAAAATTTATAGAATGAAATTTTTGTAATACAGAAGACTGTAAGACCCAAAATTTTTATGATATATTTCCTTCGAAATAATTTCAATTTCTTGAATATCCTGCAATTCACACAACCATGAGCCTTAATTATAGAAAGTGAACATTATATTTTGATGAAACTATAATAAAATGAAAATTTTAATGTTTCATGGCACAAAATTATAATTTTACACGATGAATATAAATTTTGAACTTACTTGGTCATAATAAACCTATAATAATGTTTTGAAATTTTCCCTTAGAAATAAGCTTTTATGAATAATAAAAAATGTAGTATTTAAATATTCCTAAATTTATTTATAATAATGTATTATAGTATTTCTAATTAAATATTTATAAAGGATTAATTTTATAAAAATAAATATAAGAACATTTGGAGGTAAAAGTGATTGTTTGTTTAGAATTTTTTTCTTTCTAAAAAAATGTTTTTGTTTAAAAAGGCATAATGATTATCCATTTTAATTAATTAAAATAATATTTAATGATGAATTATCTTAATGAAATTTATAGATTATATTTCTTAATATATGAATTCATATCCATAAAATTATTATTAATATTCATCTATATAATATAATATTATCACATGCTTGAAAAAAATCATTTCTTAAAAACCAATTTTTTAACACGTTTTATAGGTTTTTTTAAATTAAAAAATTTCTAATTATATGTGTTGAATGTGATAAAATGGATTAAATATTTTTAATAATAATAATAACTAATAATATCAAATAATTTTAACTTACTTTTTTCTCATAATGATAATTTAAAATAGTAATAAATTAATTAACATTATTAAGGTTAAAATAATGTTTTGCGTATTACGTGGGTTTGTGTTAAAATTAATTTTCCACACACATAAATTTTTTATTTTAGAAAATTTATTTAATATATAGAATTATTGGGTAAAAATTATCTAAAAACTATCATTTTATATTAGGATTAATGGATTAATTCTCCATGGTAAAAAACTAGTTACGTCGGTGAAAAATAAAATGGTAAATGTAAGTAAACATAGAGGATAAGGGAATAAAAAATTTAAAAAATATTTTTTTATGTGGTGGAAGTTTATATAGACCATAAATTCTTTAAAATACATTATTTATTAATTTATTAGGTACATAGGGTGATAGTGACTTCCCATTATTGAATAGCTTTGGGTATTTATAAAAATGTCACTCCTCCTCAATTATAAAAGGGAATTGCCTCCCTTTACTTATTCACACTTATAAATCCATTTTTCTTGAAAATAAAATTCCAAAATCACTCCAAAAAATCCTTATACACATTATGAAACTTATTTTATTCCAAAAAACCAATCCTATGGTCATTAAGAGGTGATCCAAGGGAGGTTTCTCTAATTGAAGGCAATCATCTTAACAAAGCCCTTTCTTTTTCTTTCTTCTTTTACAAACATCAATTATGTATTAAAATTTGTAATATAATAACACCAGTATATAAAATATATGTATATTTTTTTATATTTATGGCATAATATCTATCCAACTCCTCTTCTATCAAATTGAAAATTAAATTTTCGATCATGTGTATGACAAACTTCCCCCACGAGAACAGATGTAACATCTTTTCCATCAACACCTAACACGGTTCAATATAATGAAGAATTGAATATATATATATATAATTTATGATATAATTACACTTATTTATTTATAATACGAAATATATATTTTTACTTTTTATTTCGTTCAAAATATGATATCATCGCTCGTGTTTATGGAGGACTTCCACCTTGCGAAGCGATGTGACTTGTTTTCCACTTACGATTTACATAGAATGCGATAAGGATAAATTTAATGAATATATGTGATATAATATTAATTATTTAAAATTAATATATCACCCTCTTTGTTACCCTTCCACCCATTAAGAAATTATATCGTCTCTTATGAGTACGTACGACTTACCAACTCCACAAAGTAATGTGATTCATTTTATACGTCCAATTGTCAATAATGGTTCTAAAGATGTATCTAATGAAAAAAATATTTATAAAATTACTATAATTATTTAGATAATATAAATATATCCTATGTTTAATATCATAAACATTCATGATAAAACATGCATGAGAAAACAAGGCAGTTAACACCCGAAACAATGGTGATAATAAAATATTCTTAACAAATGAGTGATTAGATGTTATGGAAGGATTATATATGATATTATAAATATTAAAATGGTTGTTTTCAAAATTAATAATGTGTTTAAAACAATTATACTAGAGGTTAAATCATGATCAACTAAAGGGAATCGTGAGGTAAGGGATTTTGTCTGAATTTCTATTCAATTGAGACATATTATTTAACATTCACCTATTCAATTTTATGTGGTATATATACAAAACTTTTATGTTTTTAACATTAATAAATATCGATTAATGATGATTAATTTTTATTTTAATGTTTATTATTCAAGGGGTTGTAATTTAAAAGTTACCAAAGAGGTAAAAATTATTGTTCAATCTCACTTTCTTTTGTAATTGTTAACTTTCTCTTGAAACAATCACTTTATTGTGAAAATTTTTCATTGGAAAATAAATTTATCTTAAATATTAATATTTCTATATGATGCATATGATTATTTCCAAAACTATATATCATGTTTACCTTCAGTGATTACTTTGAAAATTATTTTATTGATTAGGAAATATTAATATTTCGTATTCCCTATTCAATATATAAATTTATTTATAAGGAGTATTATTAATAAATTAAACCAATTATTTGATATATTATGAATTAATTGTACATGAATTTGTGGGTGGATCATAGAATTATTTATCCCCTAGATGCATATTTTGGTCTCATGAGCCAACTTAGTTAACCAAATTAAATAGATTTTTACCCAGAGTTTTAAAGTGTCTTTTGAAAGGTCTTGATAGATGACGTATCATGATTCTTGAGATCGTGACATAAAATAATTAATAATTTCCTTCATTGATAATTCAGTTATTATTATTATCCAAGATATTTTTAAATTTATATTATCTATGGATGCATTTCATTCTTAGTTTAGTAATTAAATGGAATGTGTGTTTGGTTATTTACCTTAAGTTATTGATTATGACTTATTTCATTATCAATTTACTAATTAAATGGATATAATTTTCAATTATTTACCTTGTTATATTAATTATAATTTATTTACTCATGATATATTTCACTGTACGTAACCCTTACTAAATATTTGAGTTCACCTTTGTTTTTGTTTCCTTTCCTTGTGACATGAAGAAGGATTATTTGGATGAGTTAAATGATGCAAAATGTTTTCTATTTAAATATTTTATTTTTTTAATCTAAAATGGGTATGATATATATATTTGGTTCTCTAAAACTACTAAACTGACCAGTTCTTTGAGATTGTACCCCTTGAATCTATGTTAATGTAATAAATTATACAACATCTTTGAGTTATAGGAGTCAGGGTCATTACACCCATAATAACATGTGCATGAATATGTGTTCCACATAAATAAATAAAACTTAATTTATAAACATAAGGATCACCCAAGAAAAGAAATTGGTTTTTGTAATCATTTCATAAGGAAAAACCAAAGAGCGTATCATAATTTTTCCCTGAAATAATGGATGAAATCATTCATCCACATTCATAAAGAAAAAATAATCATATATCATGATAAATGTGTTGGATTGAAATATAGATGTATATGTATATTTGATGACACAATACAATATGGGGGGGGGGTGAATTGTATGTTTAAAAACCTTCATATTTAAACACTTAAGAAAGAACTTAGTTTAACAGGTCTTAAACTAATACAATTAAAAATCAATACAATCTACCATAAAGGTCTTGGATCTGATGGAAATTATAAGTATTATAAAAAAATTGTATTTGAAGTGAATACAATGATCAGAGTAAAACAAATATTAATGACTCTACTATATAGCGTATATAATTTCTCAATACAATATGAATTGTAATTAAAACAATTCCAATTGAATTGAATATGAAAATAAAGTGGAAACAATGCAATTCCCTTTCTAATACAAATAGCAGCGGAAATGTAAAAGTATTACAATTATTTTTAACCTAAAGTGAAGGGTATCCTTTCACCTAGGATAGAAGGTCTGTCTCACCACTACCTTGGTAAGCCCTCAATATGAAGATATGTATTACCATTTTCCTATTCCTAGAAGTCCTCAATTAAGAGGGTAATCAGTACCTCTATCCTTCAAGCAATTGAAGGCCCTCGATACGATGATCGGTTTCAAGTCTTCCTATCCCCGGAAGCCCTCGATAGATTCCACAATGATCGATTGCACAAATAAAAAACAATGAAATTATATGAATAAAAGAAAACAGAACAGGATGTTCACTTCTTGTATCATCATGGCTTTCACACAAATAAAGAGATAAGTCACAACATCTTTCTCTAGAACTTTATAGAAGCAAAGTTGTACTCTAGTTTGAGTGACCTCCTATTTATAGGATTCTGGTTCCAATGGTCACATTTTCTCCAATGGTCATATTTCTCCAAAAAACACATAGGGACTTTGACACCTGGAATTACAACGGTTAAAACAAAACATAATACATGACAACATTTTTATTGGTAAATAACCAACTCAACGACATTGTTTTAGTTAGAAAGTAACAAGTATGAAATTATGAGTATGAGACTCATACAATCAGTATTGAAGTTATGATAAGAGTGTAATGAATTTAATAAGTTCCATACATAACTTGTTTTCTTGGATTAACATGATAACAAAGCATATTGATTGAAAATTAAAACATGGTCACAATTCTTTACTTGGTTACAATGCTTGGATACAATATATAATAAGAATATGTTACATAACCTGGTTACGATATCAAGATTACAATACTTGATTAAGATTTAGAATCTATCCTCGTTAAGATATCATGATTAAGATACGTGATTACGATTTAGAATCTATCCTGGTTACAATATCGTGGTTATGATACTTGATTACGATTCAGAATCTATCCTGGTTACGAAGTATGAGTATGATGCGGTTTCAAAACAATACTTCTCTTCATTATAATACAATACATAGTCATATCATGATTCATGATTACAATACAATATATAGTCATGTTACAAAACATATTGTTACGGTGCATAACCTGGTTATGATTTATGAGATTAAAATGTATGTGAATAGAATGCAGTATATAATCTAGTTGTGATTTCTACTTACAAAGTAATAAATAATCTGATTACGATGTTTGATTTCAATTCAATGCATAATCTGTTTATGATTGAAACAACATATGAAAAAAAGTAAATGAATCAACAAACACAACTATGATAAAGATACATCAAAAAATAAAGTGAGTGATTATGATTGTTTGATTTTTGATTTCCAAAACAAATAATTGATGGGAAAGTTGAAACATGTTTTGACTCAAAAATATCCCCCTTTTTGGAAAGCATAAAAAAATATTATAACAAAAAATAAAGACTTATCTCCCCTAAGTTTAATAACTCTAGTGAATACAACTAATTCCACCCTCGGTTTAAACAACTCACACGAGATCATATTCTCCTCACTTTTACTAGTGAATTCTCCACTTTAATCAGACATTCAAAATAAAAAATTTCTTTTCAAAGTCATTCTCCCCCTTTTTGATTTTCAAAAATAATTAGGCAAAATATTTATTTCCTACAAAAGGATAAAGAAACAGAGTACGAAACAATAATTGTTACTCAAAACAATGTTTTATTACAACAAGATTTCAACCATCATTCTTTGACCTTTTGTTTTTCCAAAAGATTAAATAGGGAAAGTTTCATCTTCTTGAACTCTTTTCTATCTTCCCAGAGCTTGTCAAGAGATTCTTTCTATGCCTTATCTTCTCATCTTATTCAGAAATAATCTTTTATTGCTTCCCAGGATGATATTTATGAATATTATTAATAGCTTCTGAAGCTTTGGGTCTTTCTTCTTGGTTATTTAAATCATCCAACTTGAGGTTGTTGGATTTTTCAAGAGTAAATACTCTATTTTAGAGTGAAGAATTCTCATTACTCTTGTTTTTTTAACTTTTATATTAAAGTATCAATCTATTTTGAGACAACTCCTTGAGTGTTACTAGGTCTTTGAAGGTTTTCAAGCTTTTCATTTAAATCAGCAAACAAATGTTGATACATGTTACAGAGAACATTTACCTGATGTAGAAAATCATCTTTCATGACCAAATAGTTCTTGAGACTATCATCAATATTATAATACCATTTCACAACCTTATTGCAAGACTTACTATGCTTGGCAGCATGTCCCTTGAAAATCCTAAACTCATATTTGATAGATAGAAACCTATCCATGAAGACCTTAACAGAATCCGTTCTATCATTATGTTGATTAGAAAGAATTTCCAATCTGGACTCAACTTTTGTAATAAAAGGTATAATCTTCTCCAACCTATTCAAGGCTTGTTTAATGTACTGAACCCCTTTTAGAGAGGTTGTTCTTTCAGAATTTGTATCTTCAGTGAATTGTGGGAGATCGCCAAAATGAGTCTGAGTGTCGATAACTTGATCTTGGAGATTCTGATTTCTGTCAAATTCTTCCTCCTCCTCTTCTTCTTATTCTTCATCTTTATTAGAAATCTGAATGAATTTATTGGATGAAACTTTTTGAGATATTCTCTTAGAGGGAAGAGTATCCGGAGATGGATAAAAAAAAGATGGTACTTTTGATGACTTTGTTGTATGACTTTTATTGTTTGTATCTTCTTTTTATTCAACTTTAATTTCCAAGTGACCCTGTTCTTCTTGATCATGTTCCTCATGGCCTTCTTCTTCTGGTTCTTCTTCCTCTTCTTCATATTATTTAGCGGGATACTATATAGTTGATTGTTTAGAAACTTGTTTCCCTTTGCATTTCCATGCTGGAACTGATTATGTTCTACCAACTGGGTCCCTTATTTCAATTCCTGATTTCAGTTGCTGGGCTATTCTAAGAAGACTGTCAATTTCAATAGCATTATCCTTTATTTTCTTTAATATATTCTTTCTATCTTCTATTTTTAAGGTTTATTCATACTTGACTTTTAAAGCTAAATCTTTAGCCAGATCCAATCCAAACTGATGATCCCCTTATTTCCTTTCTTGCCTTTTCTTTCTCCACTCAGCAGCAATCTCATCGGATAAAACCTTTTTTTCTTTGAGGGTTTTGGAGATATAGCCTTAACTGCCTTTCTTTTGTTCCAAGAAGACTTGGACTTCTTAGAAGGTTTCTCACTACCTTCATCATCATCCTTTTACTTCTCAGTATCCAGAACTCTCTCAAATTTTTTCAATTCAGAATTGAAACATAATTTGAGCTTTCTTAACATATCCTTACTAGTTAAGGTCTCTTTGAAGAATATTTGATCTGACTTAATTGCAATATTACACAAACCCAAGCACTCTTTCAGAAAATTATTGATAATTGAAGGAATCATGATCAACATAAATTTTATAACACTAGATTTCAGTTTTTTAATTTTTTGGAAAATAAAACCCGTAAGGTTAAACATCCTCATGTTGACAAAGTATCCAATCACATACACATATTAAACTTTCAAAGTTTCCTTATCACCTTTTCTTGGCACAAAAAACCCTTGCATCCAAAGGTCTATGAGTCTATTGTCTCATAATAAATGACTTACTTTTCTTTTGTCATCATGTTTCTCAAAAATAGGTTCTTCAACATTATATTTATCAAAGGTTCTGTCAGATTCTGGTAACTTTTGAGAAGTACATAATGCATCTCCCTCAAAAGGAACATCTAGAAGCGTAGCAGCCTATTTTGAAGAGGTTGTGTATTTCTTGTCATACATTATAAATGAGATATTGATATCTTTGTCTATCTTTTCCGATTTATAGAATTATAATACTTCATCATGACAAACATTATCTTGATCGGAACTTGGTCTTTCTATACAAATAAATTCCCATCCTTGAAAACTAATAATTCTTTTCAAAGAAGAATCAAAAGAGTCATAAAAATCTTGGGAGACCAACCTTTCCCCTCGCAAATTCATTGAAGAGAAATTCAATGGAGGAATTTCTTTTGGGGAAGAAACAGAAGACTCATACATGAAACACTAACTCGCACCCTGAAGAATCCGCTGAATACAAAAGATGAGAAGTTCTCTAATTACAAAAATTGGGGTGAGAACCGATAGAACATTGTTAACTATTAACAGATCAGCTTATCTTGGGAGAAAACACAGAATAAATCAATATAGGATAGGTTTTTATAAAAGGAAAATGAAATTCATGATTAGATATAAGAGATATAATGGTCAAGAATGATTTTGAACTCTCGAGGTTTTCTTTTAAAAGAAAATTGTATTTAGAGTAAAACTGTTTAGGGAATAAAAGAAATAAAAGAGAAACAACCATTAAAAAAACCCAATTATGGTTTTAGAAAATGTACCTGTCAGAGTAAGAGGATAGATATTTTCATTTTAGTATATTGTTCTTATGAAAATGAAAAAAACAAAAAAACCAATAAATAAACTAAAAATGATGAGGCCAAATAGGCTGGTATCGAAAGTTTTAGAACTGATACAATATACCGCACAAATATTCCAATATCGATATGTATATTTTAGTACCAATAAGGTAATCCCAAAATTGATTAGGTATTCTAGTACCAATATTGATATTTAAGTACCGATAAGGTAATAACAATACTAATTAGGTATTCTAGTACCGATATTGATATTTCAGTACTGATAAGGTAATCTCAATACCGATTGGGTATTCCAGTACCAATATTGATATTTCAGTTTCAATAAGTTAATCCCAATACAAATTAGGTATTCGAGTACCGAAAATGATATTTCAGTATCGATAAGGTAATCCCAATACCGATTATTAAATACTGAAAATGTAACACATTATTGATAGTTTATAATTGACTAGATGATTTAATACCGATTGTCTAAATCTGGTTAAGTTTTTTTTGAAACCGAAATATAAAACCAAAAAAATAGAAGCATATAAATGAAAACATAAAGAGTAAAATCGATTATCTATAAAATAAAAGGTGAAACTGATTAAACTGTAAAACAAAAATTGAAATCGATAAATTGTAAATCAAAAGTGAAACTGATAAATTGTAAAAAAAAGTGAAACTATAAAACTTATAGAGCTTAAAGAATAAAGATTTAAAATATTAAAATATCTATACTCATACTTTGAAAAGGAGTAACTAATTTTTAGGATATGGATTAAACAAGAGATATATGTGAATGATTAATTTACAGTGATCATTCATAGTTTCTGTTTAATATGTTCAGATCTATTAGAAGATAATGGTTTTGTGAAAATGTCAGCAAGCTGTTCTTGCATTCCAATGAATTGTAAAACAATATCTCCTTTCTGTGTGTGATCCCTAAGAAAGTGATGCCTAATGTCTATGTGTTTTTCATGTGAGTGATGTTCATGGTTTTACTAATGTAAATGGAACTAATATTGTCACATAGTATTTGAGTTTTTAAAAAACTCAATCCATAGTTAGTGAGTGTGTTTTGAATCCACAAAACCTGAGCACAACAACTTCCAGCTGCTACATATTCTACTTCAGTAGTAGAGAGTGCTACTGTGTGTTGTTTCCTGAATGAACAAGAAACCATAGAATCTCCTAGATAATGACATGTTCTAGATATTCCATTTCTATTCATTCTACATCCACCAAACTCAGCATCTGATAAACTTTTCAAAACAAAATCATTTCTAGAAGAATAGAATAGTCTTAAATCCATAGTTCGCTTTAAGTAGTGAAAAATTATTTTCACTACTTTTTAATGAGATTTGTTTAGATTAGATTGGTATCTTGCACATAATCTTACCGAAAACATTAAGGTTGGACAACTAGACATTAAGGATAACAAACTTCCTATCATACCTCTAAAAATTGTTTGATCCACTAGTTTCCCAGCTTCATCAAGATCAAGTGTAATTGAGGTACCAATTGGAGTGATAATACTTCTAGTATTTTCATATAAATAATTTTTGAGTAGGACTTTGGTATACTTATGTTGGGATATATAGATTATTTCTAGTTTTTAAGATATTTGAAAACCTAAAAAGAATGTTAACTCACCCATCATACTCATTTCAAACTCAAATTTCATTAGTTTCGCAAAATAATTAGTTAAGGATTACTGAGATGAGCTGAATATAATTTCATCAACATAAATTCAAACTATTAAAAAAAATTATTTCTATTTTTATAAAGAGATTTGGGTTACCCATACCTTTTTCATAATTGTTTTTAAAATAAATCATGTGAGTCTATCATACCATGCTCTTGGGGCTTGTTTAAGACCATACAAAGCTTTGGTAAGTATAAAAAGTTGATCAGGATGTTTTGGATCTTCAAAACTAGGGGGTTGACCAAAAAAACCTTCTTCTTGAACAAAACCATTGAGAAAATCACATTTTACATCTGTTTGAAAAAGTTTGAAATTGAAGTATGCTGCAAAGGATAATAGAATCCGAATATATTCAAGTCTAGATAATGGATCATAGGTTTCTTCATAGTCTATCCCCTCTTGTTTATTATATCCTTTAGTAACAAGTCTGGATTTATTTCTTACTATGATTTCATTTTCATCACATTTGTTTATGAAAACCCATTTCACACTAATTACAGTTTTTTATTTAGGTCTTTCAACCATGGTCCATACATGATTCCTCTCAAATTCATTTAGTTCTTCCTACATTACCATAATCCAAAATTTATCACCAAAGACCTCACTTGGAGTTTTAGGTTCAAATTGAGATAGAAAAGAATGATAATCTACTTTATTTCTCAAGGAATTTCTAGTCCATAAAGGTTGGTTTACATCTCCAATGATATTATTACTTGGAAGATGTTTAAGAAACAATTGATTTAAGTTTTGTAAAATCTATTAATCAATATATGATAGAAAATATTCTGGAGTAAATTTGTCAAAAAAAATTCTTGAATATTCCCCTTATCAGAAGAATTTTCAATTATAGGTTGATAATCAGTTTGTGAAAATACATCAGTTGATGTAGTTAGGTATTGTTTAAAAAAGGGGTCTGTTTCATCAAATTTAACATGCACTATTTCTTCAATAGTACAAGAGTTTTTATTTAAAACCCTATAATCTTTAGAATATACGGAATAACATAGAAAGATTCCTTCATCATATTTGGGTGTAAATTTATGTAATTTTCTTTTGTATTCAATATGAATACTTTTCATCCAAACACTATGAAGTATGAAACTTTTGGTTTTCAGCCAGTCCACAATTCATAAGGTGTTTTATTATGAAAAGGTATACTTAAAATTCAATTTATATTATAACATGATGTACTAATAGGTTCACCCCAGAAATACTTAGCAATTGATTATTCACTAAACATGGTTCTTGTTATTTCCTAAAGAATATTATTTCTTCTCTCAAAAACACCATTTTACTAAGGGTTTCTTGGAGCTGAAAAGTTGTGAGTAATACCCTTCTTACTACAAAAGGTTTGAAAATCCAAATTTTGAAATTCTCCACCATGATCACTATGAATAGTTATCAATGGTATCTTTTTCTAATTTTTAAGTTGGGATCTAAAAGTTTTGAAATAAAAAAATACTTCAGTTTTCTTTGAAAGAAAATAGAACCATGTAAATCTAGTATAGTCATCAACTAAAAAAAATACATAGTATTTACCTCCGATGCTTCTAGTTTGCATAGTACCGAAAATATCCATGTGCACCAACTGTAAGGAATTATAATTTGAAACTTAATTAATTGATTTAAATATAGTTTTATGTTAATTTCCATATTGACAAGGATCACAAACATTTGAAGAATCATACTTAAGATCCGGTAGATCCTTAACAAGTATTTTCTTTGAAAGTTTACAAAGGTACCTTAGAATGTAGTGTCCTTACCTTCTATGCCTTAACCAAGATTGATCTTCCATTTCACTTAAGGAAGGTAAGTCTTGGCTTCTAAGGTCTTCTAAGTTGATTGTGTATACATTATCATGTCTACAGGAAGAAATAATTAATACATCCTTATAATTTTGAACTAAACATTTATCATTGAAAACATTCACAAGGTAACCTTCATCACATAATTGACATATGCTTATAAGGTTGTGATTATGACTTTTGACAAATAACACATTTGAAATTAATACTTTTCATAAAAGAACAATATTACCTATAATAATGATCTTTCCCTGAGTATTATCTCCCAAGGTCACTCTTCCACCTTTCATTTCAATGATCTTTTCAGAGAATTCTTTATTCCCTTTAATTTGTCGAGAATAACCACTATCAATGTACTAAATGTTCTTGTTGTTGGTACACTTTTTTTTTCCTCAAAAAGAAACAATTAGTTTTTTGGAACACAAACTTTTTTGGATCCAGAAATGTTAGATAAAAGAATTTTGGGAATCTACATTTGTTTTTCGAAATGGGCTTTGTGAAATCCTAAAGATTGAGTTTTGTTAAGAGAACAATATTTTCTCAATGTCCACCACATTGAAATTTCATTCAAAAATGGTTCACTTTGAGGAAAAAATTAGTTAGTTCGAAAAATGGGGTTTGGGTGAGTGTATTCAAATCCATATGTGTTCCTTAAAAGAAGAATTTGAGAATACATCTTATCAAAGATTTTTTACCCCTTTTCAATTCTGATAAATGTTTCTTAAGAGAATAGATTTTAGATTTCAATTTAATGACTAAATTACCATTATTGCAATAATTTTTTTTGGAATTATTTTTGTTTTCAAAAACACCGTTCTTTAAAACAAGTTTTTCAAGGTATTTAGAAAGATTATCCTTATTCGAACTTACTTCCTTAAGTTACATTGATGTATTTTCTAAATCAAGAGTTTTATGATCACTTTATTTTGATAGATCTGATACTTATTTTGTAAGAATAGATATTATTTAATTTTCATTATCAATATTTTTCTTGAGTTTTGAATATTCATTCTCAAGTAATTTGGAGAATCTAGAAACATCTTCAAAGTAAGGTAAATTTTATTCTACTGAGGAATATTCTTCATCCACGGAGTTAGAATGTTTTTCATCAAGGTAATTTTCATTTAAATATAAATTTTTAAGGGATTCAGAATTGTGTACCTTATCCATGTAGAAATGATTTTCAATTTGTAGTCTGGCTATGAGTCTTATGTTTATCTATCTAGAAGATTCATAATATAAGGATTCATCTGAAAAATCACCACCACTTACACTCCAAGTATCATTTTCTTTCAAGAATTTCTTTTTCTTTTCCTGGAAATAATTTTTCTTGTTTCCTTCAGAATGTTTTTACTTTATGTTTTTTCTATTTAGTAAAGGAAAATCTAGTCTAATATGACCTTATCTTTTTCATGCATAATAAGTGACCTCAAAATATTACCTTTATTTTCTATCATTCTTTTTGAATCTGTATTGAAATTCATTCTTTACAATAATATTGTTCATCCATCATGCAAGATTGGCTAACTCATTATATGAGTGATCACTATCAGTTGATTCTTTCATAACAATAACTTTCTTAGATTTGGATCTTGTTATCCTTTATGGTGTCTTATCTTTAGTATAAGTAAAATATACACTACCATTACCATTATTCTTCTTATTTAAATTCACATCTCTTTTTATTCTAGTCTCATGCTGATGTAGAGTGCCAAATAACTTATCAAGGGTGATTTTAGTAACTTTCCTATTTTAATCAATACCTGTTCTTT
Organism: Viscum album; assembly: GCA_963277665.1. NCBI lineage: Eukaryota > Viridiplantae > Streptophyta > Magnoliopsida > Santalales > Viscaceae > Viscum > Viscum album. The sequence goes on along the minus strand of OY728137.1, from coordinate 715,040,512 downwards.
TTTATCCCCACTTGTTAGGAATAATATCAATGATCTTTTCTACAATTGCTTCATCATAAAGAAGATTATCTCCCATAGATCGTAGACTATTTTCAATTTTTCATAAACCTTTGTTGCACCTTACATACTGGTTCTCCATAAGGAAAAAACCATGATATTCTACCGAAGCATTGCTCTTCTTGTTTCTATGACTTTAGATGTACCAAAATGTATGACTTACAATTTGTTGCAAAATACAATTGGCTTCTTTACAAGATGATATCTGACTATATATATTATTGTTCATGGAACTAAACAATGTATTGCATACCTTGTAATTCATTTGATATTCTTGTTTCTTTTGATTGGTGAAGGTACTAAATTCCTTGTCTAGAATTTCATAACCTCCAGTAAGAATGATAAAGTTTCCCAATCTAGTATTAATAACAAACGTCTTCATTCGATCACTCCAGTTCTCATAATAATTCCTATAAAAAATAGGCGGTCTAGTTGGATTTAGGTGGTTAATTAACCCAATATTCATTCCTTCCATCAAATAAAACAATAATTTTACACTCCACACGTTAGTTTAGTAAGTAGTTATAAAAAAAATATTTTTAAAATAAATACAATTGTATTGAAAAAATAAATAAATCAAGTTATACAAAATAGTGGAAACCTCCTTTGATACCAATTGTTAGATCAAAATATATATGTATATGTATATTAGATGACACAATAAAAGAGGGGTGGGGGTGAATTGTATGTTTTAAAACCTTTATATTTAAACACATAAGAAAGAAATTAGTTTAAGAGGTCTTAAATTAATACAATTCTCAATCAATATAATAGACTATAAAGGTCTTGGATCTGATGGAATTTATAAGTATTATAAAACAATTTTATTTTAAGTGAATAAAATGATCAGAGTAAAACAAATATTAATGACTGTACCATATAGAGTATAGAATCTCTCAATACAATATGAATTGTAATTGAAACAATTACAATTGAATTGAATATGAAAAGAAAGGGGAAATAAAACAATTCCCTTTCTAATACAAATAATAGTGGAAATGTAAACGTATTACAATTCTTTCTAACCCAAAGAGAAGGGTATCATTTCACCTAGTATAAAAGGAATGTCTCACCACCACCTTGGTAAGACCTCGATACAAATATGGGTATTATTGTCTTCCTATTCCAGTAATTCCTCGATTAAGAAGGTAGTCAACACCTCTATCCTTCAAGAAATTAAAGGCCCTCAATACGATGATCGGTTGCACGTCTTCCTATCCCTGAAATCCCTCGATCATTAAAACAATAACTAGTCACATAAAGCAAAAACAAATCACTTATATAAATACAAGAACAATGAAAAAGGTGTTCACTTCTTGTATCATCAAGGCTTTCACATAAATCAAGAAATTAGTTACAACATCTCTCTCTATAACTTGATAGAAGAAAAGCTGTATTCTGGTTTAAATGACCTCCTATTTATAGGCTTTAGGTTATAACAGTCACATTTTCTCCAACGGTCATTTTTCTTCGAAAAACATGGCGGGACTTGGACACCAAGCATTAAAACAGTCAAAACAAAACAAGATACACTACATCATTTTTATTGGTAAATAACCAACTGAACGACATCATTTTAGTTAGAAAGTAGTATGTATGAAATAATGAGTATGAGACCCAGGAAATTGGTATTAAAGTTATGATAAGAGTGTAATTCATTTCATAAGTGCAATACATAACTTTTTTTTCTAGGCTTAACGTGATAACAAAGCATATCGATTGAAAATTAAAATCGGGTTCCGATTCTTAACTTGGTTATAATGCTTCGATACAATACATAATAAGTATATGATGCATAACCTGGGTACGATATCATGATTACGATACTTGATTACAATTCAAGAACTATCCTGGTTACGATATTGTGATTACAATTAAAAATCTAACCTAGTTACGATATCAGGATTACGATTCAGAATCTATCATGGTTACGAAGTATGAGTATGACTTAGATTAGAAACTATACTTATCTTGTTTATAATATAATACATAGTCAGGTTATGATTCCGGATTACGATACAATATACAGTCAGGTTACAAAATATATGGTTATGGTGCATGACCTGGTTACGATTTATGAGATTACAATTAATGTGAATAGAATGAAGTATATAATCTAGTTACGATCTTTGCTTAAAAAGAAATAAATGATATGATTAGGATTTCTGATTTCAATTCAATGCATAATCTGGTTACGATTGAAACAACATATGAAACAAAGTAAATGAATCAACAAACACAACTATGAAAAGTATACATCAAAAAAAGAAAGTGAGTGATTATGATTGTGTGATTTGTGATTTCCAAAACAAATGATTGATGGGAATGTTGAAACATGATTTGAATCCACAAAATGATGTCCAACTGAAGTTAATACAATATTTTTTAGTTAAATCTCTTTGGAAGAGTATCTCTTAAATCAGGATTTATGAAAATGGGTAATGATTCTTTAAAAAGGTTAAAGTCATAATAATTTATATAAATCAAGAAAATGATCAAAAATGGTTTTACATAATAAAATTATTGATTGTAGAAAACATGGTTGGAATAAAATACTTTAGTTATGGTACTAGAAATGGGTAAGAAATAAAGGAGTTCCGTTTAGTCGAGTTTGCTTATCAAGAGTAATTGAGAGGGGAACCTTTTAAAACTCATACTTCCTCATCAAATAAAGATTAAATAAACTTATATATAGGTGTGGAACATATATATACAATATATATGTTGTATATAAGAATAATTAAGAGATAAATTTAGGTAAATAATGTGAATGTTTAACCCATAGAAATTAGGGAGGTTTAGAGAGATCCCTTCCCTTATGTCCCAGAATCATTATGCACTTAACATTAATCTCCTGAATAACAAAATTATATTCATTAATTACATAATTAATAAATTTTAATATTTATATTTTATTTAATGTAATTTTATTATATTCATTTATGGTCATTTCAATGAGATATAATGTTCAATTTTATTGTTTTGGTAGCACTCGTTTCATGGTTTCATGGTCATATCACTAGTGTATAATTATAGAAGTTCATGGTAAATGGGACTATAACTAAAGAATTGAAATGAAATCAGATTCATGTACTTAATTAAATTTAAATATTCTAAAATATCTATATGTGTTATGATATATGGATGGTTCATTGAGTAAAAATGTTAACGTTATGTGGTTTGTTCATTTAGGAGGTTTTACCTACCATCATGAACTAGTTTCATTTTAATAAATATTATGTCTATTAATTAGTTAAATAATATGAAATAATTTATCATATAATTATTAAAAAATTATTTAATTATAATAATAGTTTTATGACCACTATTTAAGGTGGTAATAGAAAACAAAAAGTCATTATCCATGGAGATAGTTAGTAGACATAATATGGACAATGGTTTTGTTCTTAGAATAAGAGGAGAAAAGAAGAGAATAGATGGTAGATATTTCATTATTATAATAAAATTATAGTATATGTATATATGGTAATAGATAAATTAATTCAAGTAGGATGATATTGGTCAGGGGAAGGTAGAATAATGAATGAACTTAAAAGACGTAAATCACGAATATTACCACTTAAATGATGCCTCCTTGAAATACTCCTAAGGGAACTTGGAATTAGTGATTTTCTGGGACCAATACCACTAGGATGTTTTATAGAGGTTTGGTAAGATTTTTGGGAAGAATATTTTCAACCTCAAAGGCTTATAAGGTGTGAGTAGAAGGGGTAGTGGGGGTGGTATTTATAAGGGGAGGAGAGGAGTGTTTCTGAATTTTATATTCATTAGTTTATTATTTTGGCTTAAGAATATAAAAAATTGATTATTTTAGATATATGCAATAAATAGTGCACATGACATAGAAATAATGTTTGATTTCATCATCCATGACTCAAAGTTCACATATTTATCTTATAATGATAAATATAGTAATTTATCATATTTCATTATTCACAAAAAATTCAACTATTTTAGAAAAATACCAAAAATCCACCCAAACCATTTTTAAATGTGTTGAATAAAAAAATTACATCAATTTTTTGAAAATAATTTTATAAATATGAGTAGTTTCATTTTTAATTAAAGTCCCCATTTATTTGAAAAAATACAAATTTTAATATTATGATCAATTTTCTAACCCTGTGAAAAATTACTTATAGTATAACAAAATTATATTGTCATTATAAAAAAATTAATATTAATTTATAAATCCATTTTATAAAAACAAACGTTATTTTAAATAATTATATTTATTATAATAATAAAAATAAAACATATATATTTTGAAAAAAACACACTTATTTTAAAAATTTTAAAACATTTATTAACTTGTTTTATGATAGAAATATGTCATATTTTTATTTTATAGGACACCTAAATATTATTTTTCAATTTAATATGTGATGATACTATTATAATGGATAGGTTATTATTCATGATGTTCATAAACTATTCCAATAGTGAGGTTACTATTCCGATAGTTAGATTACTCTTCCAACATCCAGATTTATAACTGTCATATGGATTCCCTAATTTCAACAAATACCTCTTATTTTATTCATTATAAATTAAATTATATTTTCTCTCAATGTGATATAACTTCCCATTTTCAAACTGAATATTGAAAAACTAATATTCTACTTCATTTCTACAATGTTGTTCATGAGTACGATTATTCCAGGGGATTGAGAAGATAAACATTTTCCTATTCTTATTGTATTATATTATATTTATTATCTCATTATAATAATTTCAGTCTCATTGCCATATTTTTTTCTCCAAATATAATTTTAAAATTATTATAATAAATTTTTCTGTTTCATCATGTGGTATGTGTGTGTTATATAATATTATATTACTAATTGTAACACAGTTATATTTCATAAAGGAAATTCAATTAATAAAATTTTGGGTTGATACAAAGTATGTATCTAGTTATTCATGACTTCTAAACTGATTAATCATGTTTGGAATGATCCATTGTATATTATAACAAAGTAATAGAGTAAACATCGACTCTAGTTTACTTGAGTGAGGCTATCACAACATATGTCAACCCATACAAGGTACATACCAAATGATTTTTTATGTTTCGTGTGAGTACACACATGGTGTTTTTAATGAATCATAAATTATGCAACTATATGAAGTTTAATGATCATCATACATATAATGTACTTCATGTGAATTATTAATGGTACACATCGAACATATTTTAGAAATGTTGTGCATTTATAGACACTATGAAGACTACACGATTAGACAGAAAAAATTACACATCATATATATCATGACATGTCATGTCATATAAGAACACAGTTCATGTCAAGGACCATACAATATATAATTCACATGACACGTCTAGTGACAATACACACTATTTAAGTATTAATGTTCTCGAAATGGGATTTTAGATTATATAAATGATGCACACCATGTGGCCTCTAATTATATTTCGTGTACACTTTTTTTAAAAAAAAATTATTTGATTTATTTAAAATTATTGAGGATGATATTCTTATGTATAAATAACTATTAAGAACAAATATTAACATAATTAAATAGTAAGTTAATTTATTAATATTATTAAATTTATCTTAATAAGAATGAATTGAAATGGATGTTATAAATTCTAAATTTGTAGTTGTTTCATGTTATAATCGACCATGAGCTTTAACCAACTTATGTATTTATTGGATTTATTTATTTAATATAATAACTTATTTCATATTTTTTATTTTTTATTTAACATAAAATTAAATATAGTGATTTGTGTGTCATCCTTCCCTCATTTATTATATACTCATTTTCATGTCCAAGGTTTATTTAATGCAACCTCAATCCCATGGTTCCCCTTACTCGAAAGTGAGTTAGCATTTGTAAATAATAGAGTTCCCAACTAGAGGAGCTGGTTTAGGATTTGATTCAAAGTAATTATATCCACGGAGATACATAATATAATGAATAAATTATTCAACTCAAGCCAATCATGGGATCAAGGATTTATTTTCCCTAGGGTATAGGTTAGATTTTTACCTCTCGATAGACCACCCAATAAGATAAATATCATGATCATATCAGACCTTTATTTTATTTTTTTTGTTCTTGGTTATTTATTTATTTATGTGATGCATGGTTTATTTTTATGATTAAATGAAAACACATAAGATCAATAAATTATCAATCATGATAAGATAAAATAAAATGAAGTTAATATGAATAAATTATTTAATCAAACATGGTTAATTAATTATATGAGTTTCACATGATATTAAAAAGCATATGAAGAATAAAATAAATAATGTTTATCAATATCTTAATATAAAAATAACTCAATGAAAATATTAATTCAGGAAATGCCTGTCAGTTTCTGAGTTAGGATAAAACCATAGTTAAAGTCAAAATTTGGTCATAGTCATGTTTACTTTCAATTATTGAGGGGGGTATTAATAAATATAATAGGGAAAATTAATGAAATTTTCATTAAGGAAACTAAAAATTTCATACATAATACAATTTTAAGGCAAGTGTTGAGAAATACGAGTTTAGGATTTCAATATTGAGGAGTCCTATAAACTTATCAAGGAGTTATGAGTTAATCCATTTTGTATGATTTTTTTTCCAAAATAATTTTGAGTGTTTTTCATGTCCATAGTTTAGGTCATGGTATGTGAAATATGTATCCTGGGCACTAAAATATTTATCTCACTGGATATTTTGAATCCAACATTCAGGGTTGTTTGGATCTGATAAAACAGTGGGAGACTAATTGAAATAATTAAATATGTTATAACTTGTAATTAAGATAATGTAATAAAATATAGGTTTATTTTTTTATAGAAAATGGAAATTAACTCTACCAAGTATCATTTCCTTTGACCCAAATTAGATAAGGATAATTTCATAACCAATATTTACTTCTTGGAGTGGCATAAAAACTTGCGTGTTGTACTTTGATAAGAGTGAATTTTTTCTATTCTAAAATCAGTAGTTCTTAATAAACCTTCTAAGGAGGAAAGTTGGTTGGATACAAATGTATTATAGAAACATGAGTGTGGTTCATTAAATATTTAATGAACAATTTTATCATCCATGACTAGTGATCTTTAGAAGATTCACAAATACATGGATACGTACTCCTTATGGTCACATATATATAATCTCTATTAGGAGAAAGAAGCACAAGAGTGATATGAAATATCTAAGTCACTCTTTATATGAAATATTGGATAAGGAGTTAAAGATGAACCTCATGTTGTTAACATAGTCGACTATATTGAGTGTTTGGATGGTGTAAGAATAAATATACTCAAGGAATTGGGAATATTCTTCATTATCTCCTCACTTACTTCAATATATTCATGTTTTATTGTGAATTACAATATTAGAAATATATATAAGACACATTCCAATCTCATAACTTTGATTTTCCAAGAAGATAAGGATATGAACTTTGAAAAACCTTTTATCCTTATGGTAAATAAAATTAAAGTCAATGAAAAAAGGTCAAATTCATGTTATAAACCAAAGGCATCATCAAAACTCCCGTAAAAGAAAAAAATGATATAGTTGGAGACTAATGAGTAGGATGTAGTTTGATTTTTTTGTAGAAATAAGGTCCATTGGAAAAATAACTATACCTTAATACATAATATAGGGGTATCTTTAGGTAAATTTATTATCGAGTGAATCCAATCAATTTATATAAATTAGTTATTAGATATAGTTTTTGGTTATCATATTTTTATTTCAATATAGAAACCAAGTATATTCAAAAATATTTTTAAATGTGATGAAGATCTTCAATGTACTAGTGAAGCTAGAATCGCTGCACGAGCTATAAGAGACTACCATAAAAAATTCTTTCTAGTAGACTTTTTATTTAAATATTTTTCATTATATACCCAATATAACCAAAATCATATTTTTGTTGTTGTTTATAGATATTAATGTTTTTTTTCAAATTCAAAAATAAAATTTACTACTTTTACAAAGACATCATATGTTATGTGTAGTGCCCTGGTCAATAAGAGCGACACTGAGATGGGGAGAATTAGTGACACTTTCCTTTATGAATTATTTATTTAATTAAACATATATGAATTTTTAATGTAAATATCAAATAAATATAAACTATACTTCACCTCATATATAATAAATGAAAAATTGATGAATAACATATAAGGATTTACACGGTTGAGACTCAATATGAGATCTTACTCCTTTCTGGGTTCAAGTTGAGTTGTGAGGCTTTGATTAATACTTAATATAATTTTATAAGATAGGGGTAGGGTAAATCCTTAACTCTTGATAATATATCCTTAGCGAGTACAAATTATAGCAATGGAACATAATTAAACTTGTATAGAAATAGGTTTGTCATAAATAATTTTTTAACAAAGTGCAAACAACCTTCAAATAATTACCACGGTTTTTTTTGAATTATATCATTATATAGATGATTTACCATTAAATATAATATCCAATTTTGAAATAAACTCATATTTTTGTACAATTTCAATTTTAGAGCTTGAAAACTGGTTTCTATTCTCACATTTTTTATGATGGTCTACTCATGCATGAGAAATTTCATGCAAGACCACAACCTCTTTATTTATTAGTAGAAATAATCTGATGATCAACATAAATTAACATCTTCCTTGAACACTTTAGAGAAACTTAAATATATAATTTGTCAATATCCTATAGAAATTTTCTCTCTCTCTTCAAATATAATTGTGTATTATGCTCTCAATACTTGATCAATCAATCATTATCATCATTTATACAATTTTATATTTCATCCAAATTGAATAATGTATCCACAATTTCATAAATATTTCCTTTAGAATCTAGTGTATAATTATTCCTTTAAAAATAATAGTTATAAATGTGTGAATGTAAATTTTTAATTCTGTTTCACTCTTACATATGAATGGATTCGAATTTAGAATTTTAACTTTTCATGAATTTCACGATAAGAATTATGCCATAAAATTAATTTTAATTATCTAGAAAACCAAGAATGAATTATGAATGTTGAAGGGGGTTGTGATTTTTGGAATGTTCAGGTATCGTAAAGCATCATCATATTTACTAAATCATGAGGGACTATGATAAAGGTTCCAATAAAGGCCACACACCTCATTTTACTATTACGTAAATGGAAAATGAATCATATCGGATCTTAAAATCGATGATACACGAATCAGACAACTTTTCACCCAAGTCTAATTGACTATTATGCAGTTCCACCTTACTGGTGCATTAATCCAAATAACTAATACACTACTGTAATTTACTTGTATACAGTTTCTGAAATTTGATATGTAGCTAGACTTTATTGATAGATATTTCAAAGTATTCATGAATATATATATATATATATATATGCATAAGATAAAGAACAAATAGTAAATAGATATAGAGAATTTGACATATGTATTCAATTGGATGAATCCTATGAGTTGAAGAAGAAGATAAGATTTAAGAGTCTTTGACTATGGTGTAACATATAAGAATCCAAAATAGTCAAAGAATAAAATAAATAAGATGAGGATAAATTATTCTTAAAGTAATGGATCTTATTAGTTGAAGAAAAATAATAATATTCATATAATATCTTTATATTGTAGAGGAAGATTAAATAGACATGGGACTTGTATTATTTTTGTAGTTGATATTCTATGTGTTGAGACCATTATAGGAAGAATAAACTAAAGCAATCAAAATCACACAGCATATGATTTGAGACAGTATAACTGATGTGGATGCATTATTACTTATATGATTTTGTAAAATCAAATATTTATTGATTATAGAAGGTGATAATTTTTTTATTAATCTAGTGATATCAAAATCACATGTGATGATATATTTTAAGAGTTTAGGGAAGAATTTTAAAGAACTTGTGGTACCAATATAAATAATGTCATCAATTCTAGTAGAAGGATATAGAACTATAATGAAGTAATTTCTACTACCAGAATCTTGGAAGGATACTTCCATTATATTGCATAATATTATTTTAATATAGTGTAGGTATCCTTTTTATATTTTATGGACAAACACTACCCTCATTTTATTGAAATCACTCTCATAGTTTTGGTGATTAATTTAGGTCTTGGAATTGGAATCATTATAGAAAATTTTAAGCACTCACATTGTGGTTAAAATACATAAATACTAGTATATTTTTATTATTTATTTTATTTTTTATTAAAAGCATGAGTGAAGGTTGAGATCACATAAAAAATCCATACTTCTTAACTGATAATTTGGTTAAAATAAAAAATATGGATAGCTTAAAAAAAAAGTAATGCTAGGTAAAAGTAGGCTACATTGATTCACGCCTACCATGTGTCCCTACATGATCATATGGGAATAATAATATGGCATGGAATATTTTAATAATGTTCTTTACATACTAGAATATGAACTTTAGATCTTATAAATTGATAATGAACCAGGTTCTCATGACTCAGATTACATCGAGTTGTGGCATCCCTAACCTATTCGTGTAAACAATAAGTGTTTAAAAAATCCTATCAATACGGGAATTTAGATTCTTTAAAATTTAGACCCTTGGATATATTCTATTATTGTTTACATGAAAAAAATGAATAAATATATATTTAGTAAAAAATGTTATAGATTAAAAAATCCTCTATAATTAGTTCACATAAATGTTTATGTTCCTTTTCCAGTAGAGGCTAGAGGTGGGTAGTCATACTTCATAACTTTTGTTGATTACTTTGATATATATGAATATATTTACATGATGAGGTATAATTCTGATTCCTTTGATATTTCCAATGAATACAAAAATAAAGTAGATAATTGGATTGGTAAAAAAATAAAAAAAATTACTTAGATCGATGCAGGAATTATCTTATAAAATGATTCATTGAAATCCTAAAACAATTTTTGATATTATCGCAGATCACTACTCCTTATACTCCACAATGAAATGGTGTCAGTAAAGGGAAGAATTGTTTTTTGTTAAGCATGGAGATATTGATGATCAGTTTTGTAGATATTTTATTATCTATTTGGTAATATTCATTATCATCTATGGAATAAATACTAAACTAAGTGGAAAGTAGATTCGTATGGGGAATTCGATATGATTTATGGTACGGAAAGAAATATACTTTTTCATTCATTCATGTATGGGGATGTGAGGAATTTATTAAGTATAATCCTAGAAAAAATTTGCATTACAAGGCATGGATTTTATTATTATATGGTATCCTAAAAAAATAAAAGATATTATCAATAAACTTCCTCAAATAAAATAGTTACAGATAATAGATATTCTACCTTTTTTAAAAGGTAACATATCTCTAAAAGTGATAGAGGGAGAAAGTGCTACATCAATGAAGTAAAATATAAGGATTTTAAATAGTTAAAACAAAAACAAATTCCAAACGACCCAATGGAAGAGATCATTTTAAAAAAAGAAGTATCGTGTAAGAGTAATAGGGAGGTTTTAGAACCAAGGAGTGAAATTTTTATTATCACAAAGGAAGGTGTTGCATTATTAGTGAAAAATAATGAACCATTGTCCTATAAGGAAGAAATAATAAGATCAGAACATGTAAATTGTAAATAACACATGAATTTGGAAATAAATTACATGTACCAAGACTGAGTTTGGGATTTACTAAATCCCCTAGTATATGTGAATAAAATTTTATATAAATGGGTAATTAATAAGAAAATATAAATTGATGGTGATATAAATATCTTCAAGGAATGACTATTTGATAAAAGTTTTAAGCAATGTCAAGGAATATTCTATGATGAAACCTTCTTAGTAGTAACTTCTCTAAAATCCATTATAATTAAACTTTCCATTATATCATGTAAGGATTGTTAAATTTGGAAAATGGATGTCAAAATAACTTTATTTAATATAAATCTTGTGGAAAATTTCTACATGACACAAACAAAAGGGTGAATGACACTAAAGGTTTCTGATAAGGTATAAAAGTTATAGAGATCCATTTATGGGTTAAATAAAGAATCAAGAAAATAGAATATTTGTTTTGATGAATCCATAAAATAATTAGGTTTTTTTAATAATGAATGTGAACCCTATGTCTATAATGGGATTAGTGGGAGTGCTATTGTTTTCCAAAAAATATATATTGATGATATATTATTGATTAGAAATGAAATTCAAATCTCACACCCAATTAAGACATGATTAGACTAATTATTATCCATGAATGACTTAGATGAAACAACTTATATTCTAGGGATCAAGATCCATCATGATTTTTCTAATAATATTATTGGACTAAGTCAAGGTAGAAACATTGAAAAGGAATTTAAAATATACTAGAAATAATAATGTAATATAGGATTTATTCTTGTGTAATATGGTATACATATATTAAATAAAAAGATCCCTTGAACATAAGAATAGAAAGAAAAAAATGAGTAGAATCTCTTAAGATACTATGATAGGATTTGTAATGTATATCATCTTATGTACCGGTCTTGATACTTCATACACGTTGATCATGGTTAGAAGATATCAAGTATATATAGGAGATCCACAATGGTATATTTTAAATATTATCATAAACTATGAGAGTCATAAAAAGGATCTTTTTCTATTTTTTATAGTAGATGAGGAACTAATTATAAAGGGATATTAAAATTTTAGTTTCCAAACATATCAAAATGATATGAAATAATATACAATATATGTTATTTTCCTCAATAGAAGATATTTAAGTGGTAAGATCCCTAAGATGTATTTTATTTGATTCTAGACTAAATTATGAGTATGTTGTAGCTTCTGATATATCTAAATAAGAAACATGGATACGAAACATTATATAGGATCCTAGTTTAGTCCCTGGAAGTAAGGATCCCATCACTTTTTATTATTATGATACTATAATTGTGGTTCTAGAAAAGAATCCCATTTCTCCTCAACAGATAAAGAATATAATTCTGGCATATCAACACTTAAGTTATTTTCTCAAAGGGTGGAAGACACAATAATCAAAGTATCCATAAAATAAAATGTAACATAATTGATGACTAAAACCTTATCTCAGTATAAGAATGAATATCATGTTTGTGATAGAGAGGTAAAAGTTGTTATTACTTGGGTCTAGTGAAAGTGGGAGTCTATTGATGTTGGTTCCCTATAACCAATTTGATTTATACTTTTTATTACCAAATATTAATAAATATATTATCATATAATGATTATTATTATATATAATATTAATGTGATAATGTCCTTAGAGTATTTTTTACATCAAAAGGTTATAGTAGTTCCCCACTAGTGTTTCATGAATAGACCCAATCTAACTTGAGACATCACCCAATTCATCTTACAATAAGGAATCAAACATTCCTCCATGTGCACTAGAGGATAATGACTAGAAGTAAGGGTCTAATGATATACTATGGGGAGGCTATATCATCATATCATAGTGTCATAACAATTAAAATAACCAAGAATTTCACATGTATATATAAAATAGAGAATGAAAGATAAATAAAATAGAAGCATGATAAAGTAAATAAAATACCATATATAGATTCACTATCATACTAGAACACATCAACTGATCTCCCACTTGGATGACCACATTTATTAAATAAATAAAACAAAATAATGTACAAAAGGACCTTATACTATCCATGAGCCACACATCATCCTCAATATTAAACATATTTCAAGAATCCCTAGCCCAATCCTCAGACTCCCCATGAGCATCCCCTCTAATTCATGCAACACTAGGACTCTACCCCATCCAATGTATAACTTACGACCAACTTTAAATTTTACCCCATGGGTTTTTGGGTAAGGATGGGTCTTGTATAGTGGAGTAAATTTATAAGTAATTTTGGGAAATCACACTTCCTTCCTCATATATCTTACATGGACCTCTGCCTTTTAATTTCCTAGATTTTTACCTGAGTGGGACTCAACTTGATTTTGAGTTTTGAGGTCCCAGGACCCTCCTAGGGCAAAAAATATCATTATACCCTCACTATTAACCCAATACTTGTTATGAGGGGTTTTTGGTTCTGGAATATAGGGTTTACTACTGGGTTGAGTAAATGTGGAAATGTGAGTGCTCTATGTCTTAAAAATAATATAATAAAAATATGATAATTTTTTAAATTTGTGTGCAATGTTTTCTGTTAAATTATTTTATCTCTTAAATAGGACCTTGAATCTTAAAATTGAGACCACCAATGAGTCTATAATGGTTGTTTTACCATTGTTTTGGAATTAGTTCACATTTCATTAGGTTCTATGGTATTGAAAAACTGCTGACAATTATAAATGATTTAGTATATTAAATTTATTATTTAAATTAATATAATATTCAACCTAGTTGTCATATATTTAATAAGAATCATGTATCATATCTAGTGATATCCTATTTTTTTTGTGAAAACCTCTATTGAGATGAGAGTGAGTACACACATGGTTTCTGTGATGATGGATCCAAGAGTGGAATTAGATCCAAAACAATGTTTATAAATAATTTTGAAGGAAACAACATATGAATATATGGTTCTTCTAATAGCCTCAATTCTACCCAAAGTCTATAACGTCACGTTCTACATGTAAAAACATTTGTAATAAACTACACACAATCCTAATTTCAACCCTAGGGAATGAAAATAAGAAAAACACATCCAATAATAAATTACACTATATATAACTCATGTACACAACATATACCCCCAATGACCTCCTCTAGTTATGTACCTTGGCCTTTCCTCACATTTACATCCCAAGTAAATGATTTCTACATATTTTGTACTATACAAGGGGTACCTATCCATGTGCTCCTCATGGCCTCCAGCCAAGTTCCCCACATGGCCTCAAGAAAAGTATTGTATATGGGCTTTGGCCATATGTTGAACACACCTGGCTAAGTACTCTAGAAGAGTTGTTTAGAAGAGTACCTAATCAAAACTCTAGTCACCCTACATGGAATTTATATATGGACCACATTACATATATCCCTAATCATCTCCCTTTAACCCTAAATAAAGTACATAGTGTGTGTGCGTGTTCCAGAACAACACATCGTGTGATTGGGTTTCCTGAATAAAACCCCCTTATGATCAAATTTAACCCCCATTTCACAAAAAATCACTTCATTAATTGTTTCATAATACTTTTATAATCCTAATAAACACTATAAAAAACGAAAAACTTCAAATATATAGGGATTTTTTTCTCTACATTAAAATAGGGTCAACATTACAGGGAAAATTTTTGATGCTTCTCACTCAGACCAACACCTTATACCACCAAACCTCGATCCGGGTCCCCATCAATGAAGTGAATTCCTCTTATCTCACACATTATCTCTCTAATATCTTGGATGTGTGATAAAGTGGAATATCTTCCCTTATTACATATACATAAAGGAAGAAAATGGGGTGGGAAAAAATAAACGGAAAATAAAAAGGAAAGAAAAAGGGAAATAAAATAAAACACACACTCAAACGATCCTGATTTAAGATAGAAGAACCTAAATCTAGTTTATACCTCGCCTATGTAAAACACCCCATTATATAATCAACCACAAAGTTATAATTTCAATATGGGATTCTATTCAAAATATTTTTCCACTCATACATGTGATAAAATTTAATATTTGTTAATTAAATATTAAATATTCTATGAAAATACAATTATCTCCAAATCTTACTAAATTACAACCCTATGGTAAACAACCTATTTTAGGAAAAAAACTCTCAAAAAATATTTCTATGATGATCTAAAAAGTTAAATTACCACTTTACACCTAAAACAAAAAAAACTCCCTTGATTTTCTCAACCTATAATGACATGGGTTGTTAAAATTAGACCCGCTTTGTGTTGTGTTGGATTTTTTGTCAATAAGTGATGAATAATAATAGCTTGGAATAATATTATAGTACCCAATAAGGCTAATAAATGTTCTTAATAAAGATGTTATCCTGTATTTATTTTATAAATATTGAAGAACATATTGGGAATTTAATATTAAAGATCATTCATATTTTTCTTTGTTAGAGGAAATACATCAATAAGGGGGAAATCTAATGTGAATAGTTAACAATTATATTAATAAAAACAAGGTTTTATGTTTGTTAAAGGATGGAAAATATAAATTGAAGTATGATATGTCTTTGTAAATTTTTTAAGATCCATTCATGGATGGAAATGTTTGAATAAGTGATTGTGTTTTTTTAGATATTTTATAAATAATACGTATTTGATAAAGATAATTAGAAAATGATATTATTGTTTCATAATATTTTTTTGAATAGACTATTGAAGTAATTGATGATTTTTCCATTAGAGTGTGGAGAATTATGAATATTATATCTCTATGAAGAAGTTGGTATTGAAGACTTTTCTCTAAAGTATTTCCATATGATTATAGATTCTATATAATGAAATACATATAGATAATTTTGTTGGAAGTGAAAGTTATATTTAAATACTCTAAGGATTACTTACCTGATGAATAAAATTTTGATCTATTCTTGTGATTATTAAAAAATATTTTGAATTTATTCAAAGGTTGAGGTTTTCCATAGTGGATGAAGAAGTCTTGAGTAGCCTGGAACAAAATTTTGGAGAAATTTATGGTTGTATATTATTGAAAACAAAGAAAAATGAATTTATATATAAGAGTAACTCTGATAGTACTATGGATATATAAGATTCATTTCGAACTCATAGTATAAAAAATGACAAGGTATCAAGTCACCCTAATATATATGAGGGTAAATTGTTTGATATATAAAATTCATCATAGGGATTCATAAAGGTAATAAGTAGACTTAGTGTATTGAGATTTAGAAAATTATGGAACTATCCTATGATACATAAGAGTGCGCAACAACATGTTTAAAGGTTCTTTGAGTTACAGATAGGAAAATTGGAAGAGTACCATGCTATATTATTAAATGTAAAAGCAATGTACTTGTAATATAAGAGTTCTAATTCAGAAATAAACAGTTTCCATATATTTCACACTAAAAATCATAATGGTATGAATCATTAATGATATATACAATAGGCATGCATCTTTTATATGGGGTTTTTCTAGGAATTTGGTAAAGGAATAATGTTTCACTATGAAATGTAAAGGTAAAATGATTAATATGTAAAGGTCATCACAATTTCAAGATAATATATAAATGTTATTACTTTCTAAAAAATATTTTTTTTGGAATGATGTATTCTTAATAATGATTAAATTTTACTAATTCAAAAACTATTCAGAAATGATTTAAATATCATGATTATGGTTATAATTATGACTCAGTACAAGGTTAATAAAGGTTCCAATTGTGATAACTTTTTTATATTTTTCAAATAAAAAATATAATTATGCTTTTATATAATTCGTGATTAAAGAAAATAGTTTTGGGGATGAATGAAGAAGATAAGTTTTCTATACATGGTGATGAATAATATTTCCCCAAGTAGTTTTATTCTGAAATAAATAAGATAGTTCTAGTTCTATAAATTGATATATAGTCATAGAATATGGATAAAGTCAATCCATGGCACAAAATGAAAAGTGAGTTTTATGAAAGCTTCTCACTTCCATGTCATGTCATGAAATATTGTCATGGTTCTGGTAGAATAAAGTAAACTTTTTCATTCAATGAAATGAGTTTCAATTTTGTAACATTTTAAAGATAAAAATAACATAATTCATGAAGAAGAGATTCACCCCATGATAGTATAGTTTCATGTTAATCTGAATACATGGATTATAACGAACTATATTTTATGGAGAATTAAAAGAGAGGTAAATATTATATGATTGTTATGGAAGATCCCATGGTTGGTAAACTGAGTCAAGAGAAGGAATGTTTTTAGATAATTATTGACAGTAATGGAATTTGGTTGGATGATATCATTTCTATAATATTTAGGAAAATATTTGACCAACATAGAATATTAAGGGTATATAAACAATGGGACCATAAGTTTGATACTAAAGGTATTTTTATATTCCCAAATATAAGAACATTTATCAAGGATAGTTGTTTGATATATTAAAAGGAACATAAGGATGACGTGGAGAAGGAGGGGGAGAGGGAGAGAGGGATAGTGAGAGACAGAGACTTAATGTTTCTACTATTCTATATATCTTGTGTGTCAAAAAATTAAGATCCAATACTGAAGTGATAGTTTATCATCATGAATTGAAGAAAAATAAGAACAAAAAATATATTATGGAATATACACTTCTACTTAATACCTTATTACATGAAGAAAATTTTATGAGATTCCCAACCTATAATATTCTTATATCATAAGTTATATAGAATATTGATAAAGTCCTTGATATTCTTGTAAACTAAGAATGGAAATATGAGACTTTGATGTCTACCAAATAGACTTGAGCTACATCACTAATCAATTTAGGAGGAGAAATAAAAATACTATAATTTGAAAGGATAGACTGGTTGGTTATAGATCCTGGTAATAGATAGTTAGTTCATTAATTATACCTGGTTAGTGTTAGGATTATGGTTCCAAGGAAATAATGTTGACCAGGTTTATTCTTGATAAAAAATGGGAGTTCTGTGTGTGTTAGGGGATAACAAAAACCATACACAAGGGATATCGTCATCCATATTGGAGGTAAACCTCATTAACAAATCTTGGTGTTATTTATTTATTTTATTCTTTATTAAGTACACGCATGAAAATAGATGGTGAGAAATGTGTGAGAGATCTATTCATTAAATAGGTGTTGTGGTAAAGAAGGTATATATTTTTAGTTGGTAAAATGTTACCAACACTGATCCCCCCATTGTGTTGTCTTTTTACAAACTGACATGTGGTGTCATCAAACCCAATAACTGACCTGGTTTTATACAAGGATCTAAGGGAATTACCAACCCCCATGGGTGGGAATCTTGTGTTTGAGTATCATAGGATGGTCTTAGGGAAATTTTTCACCCTCAAACAAAAATATAAATGAATAGTGAAAATAAAACCATAAACCAACCAACATGAGATAATTAATATGAACATCAAATATAAAATATATAACTACTATATAAAGGAGAACACATTGAAAGTAGACATAAAAAAGATAAACATGAAATACAATAGTCTAAATAGGCTGAAACAAAACCCAATGTTAACAAAAATCCCCACCACTCTCAGAGGATAACACGTGACCCACAATCACCATATGAACGAAACATCTCCCTCGATAATCTAAAGAGGATATAATCAAACAATAACTAACATAGACATGTAAAAAAATTAGGCATGATCTAAAAATCCCAGTAGGTCACCACCCTCCAAATCTATGTAGTGGATTTTATACTATATCTTAAAAATACTGGTTTTTATTGTAATTGAATAATATACATTTTTCATAATATTTTTCATAATCAAACATGAAACACATCAGAATAGTGTTAAAACTATTTTTTGTTTATTTTTATTAACTAAAATCAATCATTTGGAAAACACTTTTCCCCAAACAACACCTATTTTCTAAACCATCGTTTAAATTTTATCTTTAAACCAATTTCATAAATACTATTTTGAAGAAAATTTCTTAACTCAATGACTTCCCTAAATTTTAACGCATTTTTCCAAGACATCTTTGAGAAACAAATCCTAGGTAAAACTAGGCATGGTGGACTAAAACCAAATTTCTAAAACCTATGCACACTGGATTTAAAAAAAACCCTTTAAATTTCTCATCAAAACATTCCAAAAATATGTGGAAGTGACATTTCACATTAAAATAACACTCCATTGAAACTCATTAATGAATCAATTTGAAATCACTTTAAAACCATCCTTCCTCTCTCCTTATTTTAATTTTTTTTCACAAATCCCTTTTCAAAAAATTTAAAAAGTAAAATAGTAAATATATGAAAAGAAAATAACACAATAATAACCACTATTCTAAGGCCATAATACAAGGAAACAAACCACAAGTACATATGTTCAAGAAATAATACAGCAAGTAGATGATACAATTGAAAAAAAGGATACATCCATTACAATGATCCTAAAAAGGATCTTATTGTCATGTGAATCATCCTATGACTCTAATAATAAAGGACCAAAAATAGTGACATGAGACCCTGTCTAGTGCTACTAAACAAATACACATACCTGGTATTCCTCACAAACTAATCAAGAATAAACATATCAGGATCTCATATACTACCACTATCTACGAAAATATTGCTATCTCAAATGAATCACTATCCTATCTATATAACTAATGGGGTGTATATCTGAAACATTACGTAGGAATCCTATTAATTAAAACTAATTATTACTCTAATATAGGTCACATACTATCTACTTAGGAGTCCCTAACAAGTCAAACATAGGAGAGAAGAATCAAACATTGCATAATTAAAATATAAATAATTTGAAATAACTCATAGCTCACCCCCTTAATCACTCAAAATAACAACCCTAATGAAATCAATGAATAATATCATATAAAGATTCATCAATATACTATATCCCTTCATAGGATCACAAGCCACCAAAGAAATAACCAGATTCACACAGGACTTAAGAGGGTCTCCTAACTTTTCATGGAAACTAATTATTTATAATGTGTCTAATTAGCCTTATTGAAAAAATTCTAGGAATACGAATCCAGCTTAAAATATATCAATATAATACTAGTAAACTATTGGGACTAAATTTGTTAAATACATTTTTGAAACCCAAATAGAAACTCACACTTCCCTTAAAATAACCTTTCAAATAAACCAAGGTTTTAAAGAGGTTTCAAATACTGTACAAAAGGGTCAACAAAGTCCCTTTAAAAGGAAACAATCCATTTAGATTACTTCAAAAGATTTAAGAATATCAAATACCCCATTTGAAATTCAATTGTTGTAGAGAACATATTAAAAAACCCTCAGGTTGGTGTTCTCTGGAATTTCAAAAACCAAATACATCCCTTAAGAGACATTAATTAATTTTTACAATTATTTACCTTGATTTTTTTTTAAATTTACCATTTATAAATACAATATAACATCAAGATACCCTTTTAAAAATACTCACAGGATTTAGAAATCCAATATATAATTTTTACAAACACTTGGAATGGAATCCCATTCCACGTAAAGTGTTAAAACCATTTAGAAAACACTCTTATTCACTCATAGAAAATCATATAGGAATATAATTAATAAATAAAAGCTTTAAAACAAACAAGAATCCAAATAAATGTAATATAAAGTGATAAAAAAGAAATACCTACCTCAATTTAATGGGAAACATGCCATATGTCATAGAATGTGATAGTGGACACTCCAACAAGCCAGGACCCGACCTTTATAACCCATATATGAAAAAATATATAGGATTAAGTCCAAAACATAACCTAAAATCAGCCAATATCTTCCATAGGTTTTATGGGAGGAAGTAAAATCAATGGTATAGAGGTAATAGAAGAGAGGGAGGGGTTAAGAGGGACTTTCCATTGAGAAATCCACTTGAAACCATGGAAAAGTCCTTGAAAATAGAAGGATTAATAAAGAAGAATCCCAAATGGGGTCCTCCAGGTTTGTCAAAAAGGATGGATAGGTAATAAGGTTTGGAGGGTCAAAATAGAGTAGTATAATTTCTAGAAGTTTTAAATTTTAATGAATATAAGCAGATCACAGAGTTTGGCCACACAATTTACCAGAAGAAGAACTAACCATGTGCACATTGTCTAGATAAAAAATTACTCAAAAGGTTTATCAAGGAACCTTATGTGGTTGGAAAAACCATGATCCAACCATTCTAAATAGAAATATGAAACTAGATATTTGATTTAAACACTTATCTCAAGGTTTTCCAAGCTATGCACATGTCGGGATCCCTAAACCTTACACACTAATAGTCCTGCATGGTTTCCCCTAGGATTCCTATTGTTTTAATGCAACCATGTACTGCCAAGTTAGAACATCCATGATTATAAAAAAATGAACTAAAAATTCAACTCAAAATGGATAGCCATGAATTTTCCTCTAAAAAATGCATGAAAACTGTGCAAAATAATAAAAACTCAACAATTTAAAAGTTTCATGCTGAAACTTCATGGAAATATAAAATAACTGCCAAAAAATGAATCAAAATAAAAAACTAATATCATAGTGATATATTGGGTATCACATTTCCCCCCAACATACCACTTTTTTCCACTAGAAAGTCTCAGGTCCAAATAGAGGATGACCAAAGATGAACTCTATAATAAACTACCAAGAAAAAAGGGAATTCTATGAATAACAAGACGAGTCCTTGATAATCACTGAACATACTAAAGAAAAACTGATTAAAGGGAATATCTAATAAAGTAGATATCTAATAGTTGTCTCCCTACCACTTATAAGTAATCTAAATTGGCAGAACAAATAAAAACCACTTTTTAAAAAACAAGAGGAAACCATTGAGAAACCAAATTTCCAAAATATCTGAAGGGATTTTACAAAATACCACCAACCAAACCCAATACACAAAACCAGATCACCAAACCCATAGTATCCTAAAACCAAGAAGCTTGGAAATTGGGAACATGCCCCATTAAAAGATGACACAAATTTAACCTATGGTCCAAAAATAGAATATGAGGGTGTTTAGATAAAAATACACAGAATATCATACATTGGAGATTCTAATTTTAAACTTATATCTTTGGAACCCACAATCCAACCAAATATAAAACATCACCCATAAGGTCTCATGCATGCACCCTAGGTTTTTCCCATGTCCAAACTAACAAACAAAAACTATATCATAATCTAAACCATGTAAAAGAAACCAAAACAACACTAGGAAATGAGAAACTAAAATTCCGAAAACAATCAACACTTATACAGAACAACTGTAGAGGAACTCAAGAAAACACAGGGAAAATATTTATTCAATATAAAACTTCTCCAAAATCTATAAGCATAAATACAAAAAAAAAATATTATTTATCCAAAAGATACCCAACCAAGAATCTAAAGGATACACAAAACAATATCCACTCCATCAATCTCAATCATCTTCAAGATTGATTAAATAAACATCCAAAACTAGGGCTCACACAAGAGTGACCAAGAAAAATAACCCCCACTACTCCAACTGTCAAACCAAGGTTCACAACCTAAGCCACTCAACTTACACCATTCCTAATAAATATCACTAATCAAACATGTACTTAAATATATCCAATAAAAACTACTAAGAAAAGAATCCAATACATGCTAATACATTCAAATCATGGGAATTTTTACAACCAGAAGGTGGAAATAATCACAAGAGAACCAAATAAAATTTAAATAAAAACTTTATGGAAGGATTACGTAAAACCTTGTGAGACCTAAGATCAACCTGGTCATGTCTCCAAAATCACACCAAGAAGCCCCAAAATCACATGAGGTAAAAATCAAATCACACACTTTGATAAGGTTTTTTCAAAATAGACCTCTTTTAAAACAATGGGACCCACAAAAAATTGTTCCAAAATCGATTTTTAAAACCAACTGACCATTATAATTGGTTCTTCGTTCACCCAAAATCAAATGAAAACCATTTTATAATTCTAACCTCAATCCGTCACTCAACTTACTCAATTTAAAGCATTTTCATAACTAATTTTAAAATAAACACTAAATAGTTTCCAAATAAAAACACCCTTTTGGGTTTCATAATAAAATAAAAAATAAATAAATTTAAAAAAAATCAAACCACAAACCCTTTTTAAATCATATTCAAAGGGTCAAAACCCAAAAATCAACAAAATTTAATTGGTAAATCATTAGTTTCCCTTAAAATATGATACCAGCCTTTCAAAACAATTTTTACACTTAATTTAGAAGTGATTAAAATTTAAAAAAAAATTCCTAATTTCATAATGAAATTAAAAATTTCAAATAATTTAATGAAATATTTATCATCTCAAAAAAATCTCCAAGACTTTGTTTTAAATTCAAAAACATTTTTCTTATAAAATCCATTTTTAACACACCCAAAAATGATTGTACATCACACACTAAATCATGTAAATCATTTTTTTAACATAATCCTTAACAAAAACATAGTCCAATTATGTCAACATATCACTATTACCACCATGAATTGTTTTCCATTTCCCTCACACACTAAGAAATCCAAGCATCAAGATCTCTAAGGGGAAAAATAAAGTAGAAAAAAACCTTTACCAACTTAGAATCGTGGTTTGTTTCCACATTTCTATCATGAATTAGTCCCTATAAAAGATGAAGACTCAAGTTTTTAGTTTCTGTATGGGCTGTAAATTCATATAATCCAATATCATGCTTCAATCCCCTTTCTGTCTCCTCTCCAAATCCCAAAATCAGTCTCCCAAGCAAACATAAACCATTCCATCAAGGATCAAAGAATGACCACCACAGTAATAAAAACTAAATAAGAAAACTCCATCAAATAGAAAGAAATAATCAAAGAGAAAATCCCAAGTAACCATGTAAACCTGAGGCTTAGAGTGAGAAAGATCTTGAGACACTCTCCTCACACCTAAATCTCAATTCATGACATCTTTATCTCTATAATAAAAACACCCAAAATAACAACAGTAAACATTCAAATCTTAGGTCCCACTAAGAACATAATCTCTAATACCATTTTTAATAAACTGAACCTGAGTGTCATCTAACCCGGCCTGGTCTACCACAAGGACCAAAGGGCATTACCGATCTCCATAGGATAGAAATTAGTGCCTAGGAATAATATTGAGCACCATGGTAATGAGTTTCCCCTTATAAAAAAATTAAAAAGCTACAGAAGTAAATCCATAAAAAATTCAAAATGAGATAAACAATAAAAATATCAAATATAAAAGACAGAAATTATATGTAAAATATTATATAGTAGATGAAGATATAGAAAATGATAAACGTAAAATACAATAGTCCACATAGGCCGATACAAAACACAAATCTAAATGACATCCCCACCGCTCTCGAAAGTCTTCACATGTCCCACATTTATCATCTAAGTGAAAATCTCCTTAAATATTACATGTATGAAAGAATAAAAAAAACAATAATAGACCTATATAAACATAGGAATGATCTAAATATCCTTATAGGTCACAACCCATTGATTTTATGCAGCCACATTCTTATTATATCCTAAAAATTATTATTTGAAATACAATATAAAAATATAATTTTTTTTAAACTTTCTCAAAAAGGAATAAGCTACACATAAAAACTATGTTAAATCAATTTTTTCCTATATTTTAATTAAATAAAAAATAATCACTTGTAAAACACTTTTCCCTAGCCAACACCTCCTAGAAAAGATAACATTTTAAAGTCCCAATTGAAAACCATTTAATAAACACACCTTTTTAAAAGAAAATTTCAAAACATAAATATGTTTAAAAATTTTAAATAGATTTTATAAAACATATCTAAAATCCAATTACAAAGTAAAATGAGGAAGAATATCCTAAAAATATCTCAAAAGAATAATAATAATATATAATGATAAATCAATATGATACATCCCCTTAAGAGATCACAATCCACCATGGGAACAACAAGATTCACACAGGGCATAAGAGAATATCCCATCATTTCATGAAAACTAATTTTTCATAAAGTTCCAAACACTAGTTTTTCCAAACATTATTGAAATACCAAGACAAAATAAACTATTTAAAGTCCATCCTAATAAAATCTTAGGACTAATTTTATTTAAAACATATTAAAACCAAAATGGGAACTCACACTTCATTAAAATAACCATTGAAATCAAATATTGTTATAAAGAGGGTTCAAATACCATACACAAGGGTTAACACACTCCATTTAAAATTAATCAAACCCTTAATATAACTTCAAAATACTTAAGAACCTCAAATACTCAATTTAAAATTCCATTAGTGTATGGAAAACATTTTAAAAAACCTCAAACTGGTTCTCAACAACACTTTTAAAACTAAATACATCCTCTAAGATCCATCATGGTAATTTTAATTTTTTTTCTTATGATTCAATTGATGAAAAATAACCATTTATAAATCCAATATATTGTCAAGATATTCTTTTAAAAACACTCACACACATTAAAAATACAATTGGAATTTTTTAAAAACACTTGGCATAGAATCCCATTCCATGGAAATAGTTAAAACCAATTTTAAAACACCATTAATCCCTCATGGAAACAAAAATAGTAATATAATTAATAAGTAGCACTTCAAAACTAACATTAATTCAAATGCATGAAACATAAAGTGAAAACAAAGAACCACCTACCTTGGTTCAATAGATTCCAAGCCAGAAGTCATCGCCTATGATGGAAAATACACCAACAAGAAAAAGAATTCCATCTAAAAGCTATATATATAAAAATCCATAGGATTAAGTACAAACCCTACCCTAAAATTATCCAAAATATTCAATGGAGAAATCAACTTGAACCCAAGGACGAGACCTTAAATAGGTTAAGAAGAAGGGAGAACACTACCAAAAGGGGTGAACTCAATTTTTTTGAATAATATGGATATTAAATTATTTATGGATGCTAAAAATTGAAAATAATAGTTTCTAAAAAAAATAAAACTAGGAATGTTAAATGATTTGGATACATGGTTAACCAAACCATTCACCAACCATGTGAAGGTCACTGATTAGATAAAACCCCACTCACACAGTTGAATGAATACCCTACATGGTAAGTAAAAATATACACCAATGTTTCTAAATGGCACTGTCATATTGAAGAGATGATTCAAATGCTTGTTGCATTGTTTACCATGTCATGCAAAAATCATGCGCCCTTACCCGTACACACAAAACGTATTTAATGGTTTACCCTATGATCTATATGAATTATAATGAAATATAGACTAACCCTCTAGACCAACCATGAATATTAAAAAAAATAAAAATTACACTAAGTAAGGGTATCCACATGGTTTCCTCTAAACTATGCGTAATAAGATAAACACTTAAATTTACATAAATCGAGTTTCAGTTTCTCAAAAACATATAACAAAACCACCAAACACATAAAATATTATCAAATAAACATCATAGTGATATCATGGGTTTAAAATATCAATATCCTAATTAATATTAATATTTTGTGTCAAAGAACATGGTTACACCTCTTATTGGACTCTTAATAAAATAAAAATTTGAGGATTTGAAGTTTATCATTCAAAATTTACAATAAACAATAAAATTAGAGAAAATATATTTTTTAATAATAAAATTTTTATATATTATAAAAATATAGTGAACAGAAATAATAAGAATGTAATAAATTCAAGAATATATCCCTCTTATGTAAATATTAGGAGGAATTAGTTTCCCCATGTTGTAAATTTGGAAGATACAGATTTGGAATGGATAAAGAAGAACTAGTGGAAGAATTAACTACTAAAAATATAGAAAAATTTATTTCTTTAAATAATAAATGTATTCATGAGATAAAAACATTACTAAAATATCATTCCAAAATTTTCTTATATAAGAACCAAGTACGAGTATGGAAGATCACATATTTATGGATTCTCAAAATGTATCAATTTATACTTTAAAGGAAAACCTATATAATTTTCACAATGAAATGGTCCCTTATATTTGTGTTACTTTAGTACTATCATAATAGGATATCATCCAACATTAATAATATTTTGAGAAGAGTGAGAAAGCCCTAGAAAAAAGGTATTGATGAGAATATAGTTCACCAAAAAATTCTTTTCTTAGAGTGTAAGACTTTTAAAGCTTAATGAAAAATACTCCAAAGCTAGGTTGGATTGGTATGAAGAAATCCTAAATAATTATGAATATATTTAAAGTAATTTATAATAGATTCTTACATGAAAATAAAATTAATGATCATTCATCTATTTTAATAATTCTTAATTGTATTTAATGGAAAAAAATATTAAAGGGATTTAAAATTGGTAGCAATAAAAGATGAAAATGATTTTGGGGTATGATAAAAGATGATAATGTTTTGTGAATATATAGTGAAGTTGTTATTGGATTATAAAAACAACCTCAATATGAGGTGTCTTTAATTGGAGGTTAAAAGTTAATTTCAAGAAATTATATATGTTTTATCTTTACAAGAAGATGAGTGACATGTTGTAACAATAACTGATACCAAGAATGGCCCTTGTTCTAAAATACATATACAATATGTTTTTTGAGATAATTTAATGATCAATATATATCAAGATAAAAGAAATTGTTATCATTTATTTTAAGAAAATTTATTTGTGATAATAGTATTTTTGAAGATAATGAATATTTCAATGAAAATTTATACAAATATGAATGAAGAAAACTTATAAGGAATATTTGGAGTTAGTTACTTGGAACCAATTTTAGATGTAATTTTTAATTTATATTACCTATTTATATACAAATACGTTAATATTAAATACATTTCTTATCACATAATGACTTACACTCCCATGTTGTATTAATGTTATAATTTTCTGGGGGTATTTTTCATATGGAAAGGATATAACAAATCCTCTCTATAATGAGAGCCTTGAAGTTATATGACAAAATTATTAAACTATATCTCTATAATAAAATAAATTTTTATATTATAATACATAATATGTTGATTTTTATGTTCTAATACTCATGAGTGTATGAGTTTACTTCTTATCTAGTTAGATTTTGGTAATCTTTAAGAAGGGAGATTATGAAGACATGCCCACCTGAAGAAATACCACATGTTTTTATGTCATTGGAATTCCTATATGTGAATTTT
This sequence comes from Viscum album, assembly GCA_963277665.1. NCBI lineage: Eukaryota > Viridiplantae > Streptophyta > Magnoliopsida > Santalales > Viscaceae > Viscum > Viscum album. Next base: position 715,011,678 of record OY728137.1, on the reverse strand, counting down.
TATAATGATTACTAGAATTTATGTTTATTATTAATATATTTCATGAGTCATGTACTTTGATACTTTGATAAAAACTATGAAATCATATTCTCACAGTGAGGTAGAATGCATTGAGTCATTCACGAGTGGAGTAAATTAATAAATACATTGAGAATAGATAAATACCTTCCATCTTAATGGAAGTTGATATCTTATTCATTTTTATTGTTACATAACCATATGACAAATTACATGGATATGATGTTTGACATGTTCATTCTAGATAGTCAAAGAAAGATTAATAGAGAATTAATGTTGATGACATCAAGTATTATATGTACTTGATTTGATATATCGAGGTAAAGGGATTATATTGCATAGTGTGCATTCATATGTGGTCATATGTCTTTATGAAACCACATATTTTTAAATTGTTTATTTTACCTATTGATAGGCAATCATCTTGTGTTATATACAACACTGCCTAATGCCACTAAGTAAGAGGCCTAAGGGACACACAATAGTCTTACCTGTAACTCAATTAAATTATATTTGAATTCAAATTTGGAATGAATAAGATTCCAAAGACAGATAATTATTTCATTGCCTAGAATATTTAATCACAAATATTAAATAAATATTTATTCATATGACTGCTATTATAAAATATTTATTTATAAATTAGGACATGTTGGTTGAGTTATTAGTATGCTGATAAATATTTATTAATGTGCTCAATTTTTTTTAATAATTTCACATGTTCAACACAAGCCATTATACAAAATATTATTATTATTATTAAATGTGTGGAATTATTTATAGGATTATAATAATTTAATGGGTCATTGTTCAATTAAAAAATATATTACCTATATCTCTAATCTTATGAATATGATGTTATGTCATGGAGAAGAAACAAACAGGTGTTAGTTATTCATGTTCAAGGAATTCATTATTCAAATTCTCCTATTCTCTATAAATTTATTCTTTCACCAATAATTTATCTAGAATTTCTTGAGAATAAGAAGATAGGAATTACTCCTCCTCATATCTATCCATGGAAACCAAGGCCAATCCTTCAAGACCAAGGAATTCGTGATAGTGATCAATGATGATTGACATAAGGTGATGGAATTATTTATACTGGCACCCATATAATCCAATGGTGATGATTATATATCATAGGGATTTGTGTGGATCCCCACTTGATGGGATCTAATTTGGGTTCTCAACTCAAAAAATAAAAACACAAAGGATTTTTCATGATCTTCTAATAAGTACCTCAAGATCAAAGGTATAATTTATTTTTATAAATTAATTATAAATTTAACTTGAAAGATCCTCTATCTAGTGATAGGATGAATGTTGATATTTATCAGGTATATTAATTATTATTGGTGATTATTTAATATGCCTAAGTGTTTTATTAGTTGATTTTAAAAAACCATCATGGGGTTTTGACCCTACTACTACTTCAGTTGCACATAGAACCATCAAAAACACTTTACCATAAATATGGTGGATATGATCTAGTGTGGTAGAATTTTTTCCCCAAAATAATCCCAACCATATAGTTAAATATTATGAAAATATCAAGTTATTCATGTAAGATATATTATATAAAAAATATGAGATTGATACTTGTTGGATATTAATGATGTTGTGAAAGATTTAGGCATAAAGTGTTTAATTGCTTACATAATTTTCATACTCTAGAATAAAAAAGGAATTCTAAATCATGGGTGGAAATATCTATAGATATAATATTTAACGAATAAATGTAAAAATTTTCCAATCTCAAATAGTGTATTATGATATTATTAAATAAACAAGCATGATCCCAAAACAATATTAAAAAAGAGACCACAAAATCAAAATTCATAGTTAAGTGAAGATGATTTTACCATGAGTAATAATCAAAAGAAATATATTATTCAAGGAAAAACTAAGAATACTAAGAATTATGTCACTCTAAATAGAAGGAGATGATTATAATATGGTAGGAAAAAAATTCCATGGACTAGTTTAAAAAAAATAAATTAGTTTTGATATAGGAATGTTGATGAATGAGAAAGAATAAATTCAATAAAGGAACAAAAATATTGTTTTGGTGGAAGAAATTCATAAGAAACCATATGGAAGATTAAAACAAGATAATCAAGCTAAATAATGTATGTTAATTTAACCAAGCCATTTGATAATGGAAAGAAATATGGATAAAGAATAATAATGGTCATGTTATAAAGGAAAATAAGTACTTATACACAAATAAATATAATTCTACGAGAGTTTGTCAAAAGGTACTAACCTAGGAGACTTGAGGAATTGTGTAAAAGGTGAAATAAGGTTGCAATCATTTATAATAATTGATTAATCATGCTACCGGATCAAGGATATGTGTTGAGAAATATTAAAATATCCCCAAATTTCCCAATTTCTTTAATAGATAATATAAGCAATGAGATTCCACATAAAGAAGTATTTTAAATAAGTAAAGAAGCCATTCCACCCAAAACAATCTACCATAAAAACCAAAAGTGTGAGCACGAATTGTTCCCTTCAATGTTGGAGGAAAAAAATATCATAGTATGTTGGTTGGGAGTAAAATCTGAACCTTGTTTTTCATACTAAGTATCAAAGAGGTCATATCTTATTCTCATGTCCATTTCATTGTATATGTGTTCTCTATATACAGAGAATTGAAGGAAATGTACGTTCTTAGGGGTCTGAACTAATGAAAATTAGAAATATTTCGAGTATTGAAACTATATAAAAGTCTCCATATTAGTGTAATCAAAACCTATTTGTATCTTGAAGTACATCTGATAAAGAGATTCTCCTAGATGAATCTAAGTTAATGTTTATCCCTTTGAGGGGGGATTTGAGGTTCTTCCATAATTATCATTTCATAAAAATATAGAATTTTGTTAAATTCCTGAAAAGGAATCATTTAAATGGAATTATTACATAATCAATCATTATTTTTTCCACATGAGTAAAAAAAATTATTTGGGGGATAATTATGTTTTATCAATGACATAAAAGATAAGAACATTTTGAAAAAATCAAGGGATAGTTTTTGAAGTTTTACCTAAATGATAATTTGAATGTTTTAAATCTATTTATTGATATTACTATGAAAATTTATTTTGAAAATAATTATAGAATAGATTAAATAATACATATTATCCTGAGAATCAATTTTAACAACCCTAAGGTCAAGTATTATTAATTTATATCAAATTATAGTTTTATTAGGGATAACTATGTTTTCTAGATTAATCCCTCTTATTTTCTACACTAATCATTGGAAACATAAACTCCGAGTAGAATAATTAACAAAAAACTCCTTAAGTAATGTTATATGAACCTATATCTAATTTCGTTGTATTTATTTTCAATAAGGTATAGAATGTGAAGAAAATGTTGAATACATATTGACATACATTTTCTATATTGCTATTTTTAACAAATACGTAGGTGGAGACTATTGAACCCAATTTTTTTTGTGTTTTATTTGTTTAAAATTAGTATAAATATAGTATGTATGATGTCAATATGTTATAAAGAAGAATATCTTAGAAGGATATTGGATTACCCAAGTATGTTATTGAGAAGTCTAAGTGAAGTTACTAATTAAGTAGTTATGATGTGTTTAGTTGAAAAATATTAAATAATATCATGAGGCATGAGGATTGATGTTCTCTCATAGTTAATATTATTAGAGGAAGTACTCTAGGAGGGATAAAATTAATGTGAATAGTTTTCAATTATCTAACTATGAAGAAGTTTCTATGTTTTGTGATGTATAGAAAATGTAATTCAATTGTAAGATGCATAAAGATCCATTCATATATAGAAAAAGTTGACTATGTGATTGAGTTACTGACAATATTTCATAAAACGTATACATTTAGAAAATATGATTGTAAGATTATCATATTGATGCTGAAAATTTTACATGAATGTATTATTGAATAAATTAATGAGTTGTCCCATATATCATGGATAACTTTGAATATTATCTCTATAAAGAAGTTGGTTTTGAAGATTTAATTACTAAGTATCATCATATGAAGTTAATTGTTACATGAAAAAAATATAATTGTATGATATTGGAGGAAGAACTAATGTTTTGTAAGTGAGAGAGCCAACAAAATACTATAAATAGTACATACTTTCTATATACGATTCAGAATTATACTCTCGATGATTTTTTCTTAAATTTATTCTAATGATATTTTAAATTTTTAGAGGAGATATAGTTGATGGAGAAGTATTGTGATGTATGGAGTATAATTATAATGAAAATAGAGGTTGTAAACAACTGAAAAAATGGAAAAATACTTGATACATAAGATTATATCTAATAGTACTCTAGATATGTAAGAGTCTTCTGAAACTCACACATTGAAAATTGACATGTTCCTAAGTCACCCAGAGATACATAAGGGTATGTTGGGTTATATGTAAAATTCATCATAGGGATCTATAAATGTATTGAGTAGACTCAGTGGACTAATATTTGGAAATGTATTGAACATCCATTTGATTCATAAGTACACACAACAACAAGCACATTTGTATGTGGAGTAACAAATTAGAAAATTGTAAAATTACCATGCTACATAGTAATATGTAAATTTTAGTTAGTCGATGTGTAAGAGTATTCTTGTTTATATGTAAAATTAATTCTATGTTTCATACTAGAAAGTAGCAAAGTATGAATATTAACAAAAATAGGTAAGAGTCATTTACTCTTACATATGGATTGCTAGCTATAAATTTAACAAAGACACCCTCTCATTGTGTGATACATTAAGGTAAAATTCTCAACATGTAATGTTCATTAAAATATAAATAAAATACAAAAAGGTTATTTCTATTTCAAAAATGTGAGCATTCTATAATGAAGTATTCTAAAGAATGAATTAATTCAATCTATGATTCTTTTATTCATCAATGATTTAAATATAATTATTATAATTATAGTAAATATTCAAGATAATTCTGTTAATGGTTTCTGGTTCTTGCCGGCTGTGGATGGGTTGGTTTGGCTCTTCTGTTCTATATTTCTGCTGGTCTACGGGGTTGTTTTTTAGTGATGCTTGGTGTAATTTAGTGTGGAATACTTCTCGAGATTGTTCTCCTCATCTTAGCATCTATTTCCTTCTATGTAGTTTCCAGTTGGGCTTTCTTTGAAACAGAATTGAATCTGTTTTCTTTCACTGTTTTGCTGGCTTGAGTTTGTATTGAAACGGGTTTGATATCTCTCTGTTTTGCTGGCATGCCATTTTGAGAGGAGTCCCGATGCAATTCTACTTCATTCAATTTTTTGTCCATCCTCATGAAGTTTCAGAATTTTCAATGGTGAAGGCTGGTTTTGAAGAGATTAACACCCATTGATTGCTGCTTCCATGGTGAACATACTTTGGCTTGCTGCAATTTGCTTCTGGTTGTTTGAGTTCCTTTTCTTGTTATCCCTTTAACTCCTTACTGGTGTATGTTATTTACACCTTGAGTCTGTATTGTTACTCTTTTGTTTTTTAATAAATTCCTTTGTGGACATGAATTGGGAAACCAATTCATGCCACCAACTTTTTAAAAAAATAGTAAATATTCTAGTAAATATTAATTATGTTACTAATTATAGTCATGTTGTGTCATTAATTAGAGATAAAACATTCTGATTCTTTTGTATGATCTATGATTTATGAAACTGGTTTCAATTATGAATGAAAATGATGTGTTTTCTATATTATATGAAGAAGATAATAACACCGTGAAGCTATATATGGAGATAAATAAGTCAATATTGGTTATAAAATTGGGATTTTTTCTCATAATGAGGAGAAGGCCACACCAAAACATGAGATAAAGAGTATGTTATGGGAAATATTCACACCATGGTTTTATATCATGAATTATCTGCCCAATGATGGAAGGAAAAAATATGTTGTGCCATATCATGACATGAGTTCCCATGATGCAATATTGTAAAGATAAAAAGCATACGAGTAGTGTGGAATATTTTTAAAATGTGACAATATATCTCCACGTTAATATATAGACATAGGATATGATTATGTGTATTTTTTTTGAATAATTAAAAGATAAGTAATGGTGTTGCAATAATTAAATAAGATCATAAGGAAATATGAGTCAGAAGGAGATAATTTTTGAGATGATGGATGGAAATAAAGAAATAAATATGAATTCTATTATAACTATAATATTTATAAAAATATTTAACCAAAACATAATATAAAGTATAATTGAAGAAGGAGATCATGAGGTTAAGATTTATGAGTTCTTAACATTCCCAAATATGAAAACTATTATCTAGGGAAGATTTTAAATATATAAAATAGAGGGAAAAAGTATTTAGGGTGGATTGGAGAGAGAAGGATACTCAACACTACTACTATTCTCAATATCCTTTATGTCTAATAATTGAGACTCAAAACTATAGTGAGAGTTTATCCTTGTATTTTGAAGAATAATATAAAAAATATTTTGGCATACACACTTTTGTTAAATACCTTACTAGATAAATAAGAACTTTTGTGAGAGACCAAATACAATATTCTTATATTGTAAGGTTTGATAAATATATAGGAATCCCTTAAGATTACTACCAACCAAGGAAAGATATTATATCACGTTATGTCTACTGAAGATACTTGAGCTACAATGCTGATCACTTAAAAAGGAGTAGGTTCAATCATGTAATTTTAAATAATGTCTTGGTTGTTTCCAAGGATTAATAATAGTAAGTTAGTACTTTTGTTGAACTTGGTTGGTTCGAGGAGTATGGGTCCTTATATAAACCCCTTCCCATGTTCCTTACTGATAATAAAATGGGATATGTGTGTGTGGAGATAGTAAAAAATACCATGTACTAGGGACTTATTCATCAAAATTGGAGGTGAACCATATAAAAAAAAATCCACGTTCTTTATTGATTTACTTTATTTCTGAATAACTTTCATGAAAAAAGAATGTGGTAAAAGTTTAAGATATCCTTTTATTGAATATTTATTTTTGTAAGTAATAGAAAAATATTAAATTAGTAAATAGTAATCAACCCCGATTCACCCCCCTCTCAGTTAGCCAAATCCCAAGTGATCCTAACACTTGGTATAATGAGAACATAGAGAGGCTATGAAAATATTCTTAAATATAAGTCCCATGGTCATGATAACATATATCTAATGGGTAAAATGATGTTTTACTCTCAAGTGTTGGAGGCTTTTAAGATATTATGTATTCTTCTCGTAAATTTCTTACTTAGTGATTTCCAATAAGGGAGGCCACAAGGATAGACCTACCAATCATAATTTTACATGTTTGATATGTCATTTGAAATTTCTATCTACAATCCTGGGTCCTTAGACTTGATACTATTATTAATTTATATCACGTATCATATACTTTTATGTATGTAAAAAACATTACAATATATTGTCATGATGAGGTAACATATGTTTTGTATGTCATATGTGATACGAAATTAATTAAATGAGTCAACAAAGGATTCAACCCTTCAGTGTTAATGAATGAAGATATATACTAACCATTTATTGAATTGGAACTGTTATGTGAGGTTAATGGGCATGATAGTTTATATAAAAGTTCATTTTTAGTATACAAAGATAGATAATCTTAGTATATAGGTTCATGACAGATGTATTCATATTGATTGATGAGATATTATGACAATGAGATTATATTACACATTAGAGTTTGTTGGAAGGGTTTTGTTGTTATGAAATACTACTTTTCTTCGATGGGTGGCTTGACATGACACTAGAAGTTGATATTGGACTTTAGGTGGGATCACATAAAGCCACTAAGAAAGATGCATAGAGGGTCCTGTAGCATGTTTATCTTGAAACTCATTTAATCATAGAAAATTTAAAATTATGAATAAAAATTATTCTGAGTTTTCTGAATAATAATTATTAAAGAAAACTTGATATCATAAATTAAATCCAAGGATATTTGAGTTTAGAATATGTGACTTTAATTTTATCACTTGTTCATTTATTCACCAATTTAGTAAATATATAAATTTAAATATTTATTTAGTTACTTTAATATTAAAATAAATATGTATTCATGAGTTTATTGAATATAATATAATATTAATTTATTTATTTAATGAATAATATTTATTTGAATAAATATTTTATTACTCAAGGTTAAATAAATTCCAAAGAGGGTTAATGGATCAAGTTAATTGCTTCATTGAAATAATATAATTTTTTTCTAATATCAAATAAATAAATAAATATGTATTTACTTAATAAATGATACATACATAAATTAATGTCATGGAAATACTATTAAAAAATTATTGTTACTTTCAAATGATATGGGGATCACTTAGAACAAATAAATTGATAAAGCATAGTAATTTATTAATAAATTATTTTAAACCTAATTATAAATTTCGAATTATATATATTTTTATTTTGTAAGACTTGTTGTAATCAATGAAATCCTCTCTAGACTTATCTTAAATCTAGAGAGAATAATCCTCCAATCCCCTCTAATAAATATAGAGATAAAAAGAAAATGTTTTTATTGTCACCCAACAATAAACAATGAGAATAAATTTTCTTAGCATACAAACACATGGAGATTCAAGAATGGAATTTATAGAATCTTATAGCATGAATTGATACCCCTAGAGGAATCCTCACTTATATTCTCCCCTTTAATTATTATTCATCTAGTCCTTCAATGTAAATTGATTAATATGATTATCACATTAGAGGTAATTATAATTTTAAATTAATTATAAATTAAATTTGAAATATCCTCTCTAATATATTTTGGGGTTTCATTTATCCTGATCTTAAAAAATTATCCATTTAAATTGATGAAAATCATAATTTCAGAAACCACCCAATGATTTCACTGCACCCCAATCCTTCATTTTAGGTTACAACTAAGGATTTTGTGGTCATTTATAGGTAGATTTTATGACACCTACCTTCTACGGAGACATCATACCCTATATATTATCTATATTGGAGAAATATTTTATTATCATGGAGGAATAAATTATTTTATAACTATATAAAGGTATTATAGTGATTATGTTTTCAAATATAATAAATTTTATACTATTAATTATTATGATGAAATTATAATGAATTTAATATTTGTTATTTATAGATGTTATTGCATTTTGACATTCTTGATGTGTTTATATGGATGTACACATCTCTAATAGGATCTCATGGACTGGTAAGTTTCATCAAACATCCATTCCTTACAACCTCATATATTTGTTTATTATCTAATTTAAATAAATTAGGAAAATTTTCTACAAAATTGACTTCTCATAGTGACATGAATTTACCTTTTATATATATTTTATATTTTATAATATAAAAAGTTACTAGTTTTTAGATGTAATATCATTTTTTAATCAATTTCATTTATATTCACATGGTTTGAAAAAAATTATTGAATGAACTTGAAATTTTTTAAAACCCTAAAAGGATTTAAATGGGTTGAAGCACTCCTTACAACCATGGTATTACAATCATGACACTTTTATAAGGAGGGTATAATTCATAATATTCATTGAACATTTTTCGTTGAAATAGGGTATTTGTAGCTTCATTAACATGTTTAGTGTTTCTAGTATCAAATTTTGAATTTTATTACTTAAATGGATGAAGCATGTATTTTCTATGATTAAATTATCTATTGTTTTTATTTTTTAATCTTTAAGAGTTATTATAAAAGATATTAATTTATATTTAATTTAAAATATTAAATAATCTACATAGGTAGTAAAGGATGGTACTAATAACGGAGGTGAAGACCAGCCATTTGAGGGAATTGAAGGTGATGTTGAGTATTAGAGATGCTGATAAGTTATCCTACTCATTCTTATTATTGTTGTGTGTGGTAATTTCTATTGTATTTAGTGAAAAATTAATTTTTTATATTTTAATATTTGGATTATATATTTATATGTTCTTATATATATATATATTAAGGAATGGAATGTACTTGACTAAAATTATTTTTTTGTATGGTTAATTTATATATGTTCTAATTTTTAAGGATTCAAAGTATTGTTTTCTTTTCTGGAAGGCTAGAATATATTTTAAAATTTTAATGTATTTATATAAACATATAGTAGTGGTTTAAACTTCCTCTTAACTAAACATGAATTGTATTAGTGGATGTTTAAACTAACACAAATTATAAATTATTTATTTTATTAGTGGTCATTCTAACTTCCTCTAGAAAAATTATTTTTCTTGATGAATGAAACCAATATGAATAATTAAGAACCATCTCTAATTCCTCATTTTTTTTCATTTTATGGGAAATCACAAATAAATAATTTAATGTTTCATTATTTTATCAATTAGAAACACCATTTTTATAGTTTTAAAAAACCATTGTGAATTAACTAGTGATGGTTTAAATCATTATGAATTAAAAAACACTATTAAATACCAAGTTCCTTATAGTTTTTAAAAATTTGAAATGGATTAAATACCATGTTCTTTATTGTTTTTGAAAATTTCAAATGCATTAAATTTAATTTTATAAAAGGAATAGGTAATGTTTAAGAATACAAAATTTTACAGAAGAGAGGAACCTTTATATTAAAATATAATTATTGAGTCATGTCTTGAATTCATCAAATTTACAATTTTCCCATCAAATAAATAATTTTTATATAGACTAGAAAATAAATAGATAAAAAATATGATTTTTTATCCTAGTTGGAAGATGGATTACCAAATTCCAAGAATTTTTAAATTCTTGAACCTAATGATTGTTTTGTGAAAAAACACTATGCCTTAACCATAGAAGAGATTTAGGTAATATAAAATTTCATGGTTCAATATTTGGCTTGGATAGACATGGTTTTAGTGAGTTTAAAATGATTTATCTATATTTTATAATAAAAGGGTATCATATGGACAATATTATATTTTGTAGTCAAACCATCTTAATCTTCTACAGTGATATAAACAAATTATTGGATACATTTTCTCAATTTTTTATATCCCTAATTTCAATATTGGATAATAAAATGATATGGAAGGACATTATCTATTTAATTATCTCATTGTGGGAGTTTTATCATATTTCTAATAAGTATTTATAGACAATGATATTCCATTTATTTTCTTAATCTATACTAATATGCCTATATAATATACAAAATTATTTGTACGACCGTTGTTCATCAATCCTTGAAAAAAGTAATTTAGTTATTTAGATATTTTTTAGCGTCGTAAGGTGTGATGGGGTCATAAGTGACAATAGACTAATAATGCTTCCTATATTGGAAACGTTAGTGCCGATATTAGGTTATTGAAATTTATGAATGTCCTTCTCCCATTAACTTCATTTACTTTGAGTCATCGATATGCCTCAAACAGAAAGGTTGATATGTATTAAAGGAAAATACCTATTCTTCATAATCAAAGATAGTGACACTAAAAGAAACGCTAAATTATTACTAACTATGATAACTTGGTTCCTCTAAGAAATAGTGTGTCATAGTATATTATTCCTTTAAGTCATCAGATACCACATACAAATTTCTTTCACAACCATTTTGATTCATATCAATTCCTTTTCTCAGTTTAGTCTCTTACGCATTTCAGTGTTGAAAACACAAATCAATGTTCAATAATCACAATTAAAACATTAAATTCTAAAATATAAAAAATTAGAATTTGAGATGTGTTATCAAGGAAGTTCCAAAATCATAAAAGTTATGAAAATAAAATACATTACATAGTATTAATGACTTGGATGTGGTTATTTGTATTGAATTTTAGAATGAAAAATGTTTTAATTTTACCTAAATAACTCAATAACATTCACACCCATTGATCCCAACCATTACAAAACTAACATTGATCACCCGTAGATCCATGATATACAGTTATTTCTAATACCTTAATTAGCTATAAACCACTTTTATGGTGGCTAGTTTTTTATAACTCAATATTCGATCTTACTAGTTTTGTTAGATGAAGCCTATGACTTTAGGATACAATGTTTTATAGGGAAGAAATTTGGCCCTTGGTAGCTGTGAGTTATTTTTAAAATTTATTTAAATAATATCATAATTACAATAATAATAATAAAATGATTATAAACTAGTATATTTTGATCATAACATTTCAATCACACACACACACATAGTGATAACGAATGTTAAAAAATTTCCCCCTCAAGGGGACTGTCGAATACTACCTCTTAAATTATAGGTTAATCTCCCTTAGAATTCATGTAATAATTATGTTTAGATGAATTGAATTCCAATTTATATAAAAATCACTAAACTCATGTTTAGTTGAGGCTGATAATGATATCCAATTACCACACCACTAAGAAAAACATTTTGTCCAAATCAATGTCGCATCAAAGGAGTTTCAATGTGAGTTATGGTTGAAGAGGAATTAATTAATATAAATATTCTCAAAATAATTAATTTAAATTAATTTAATTAATCATTTTGTAAATGGTTGTAATGATAACCCCCTCAGATTCACACCAAATATCTACCCTAAGTTAAAAAACATTCTTTACTAGATGAAATTATTAAAAAATCTCATGATTTTTTACTAAGATAAAATAACTAATTTACCTCCCCCCTCCAAGTTTTAAATGACAAAAATACCCTTATTATCTTCATGAATTCCTATACTTTTATTTCAAGAGCAATTCATATATTATATAAATAAATATAATAAATATTAATCAAATCAATGCTATGTTTTAGTAAAAACCACCATAAAAATAATAAATTTAAAATTGAATAGACTTAGTGAAAATGTTATATAAGAATTATTACAACATTTTGATCTTTTAATTTTTTTTATTAAAATGTATATATTGTAAATTGAGGCATTAATTGGTTTGATCACATAATTTTCTTAGTTCACATTGGTTTCTAACTATGATAATTTAGATTCATTTTTTATCTACTACCTCTAATAATGTATGTTAATTTTTTGGTTCACCAATTCAATAATCCATCCTGATCCAATTTTCAAAATTATATGAAAAACTCATAAAATGACTCCCTCAAGTAATATTCGCATGATGGGCGTCATTAACATCGATAACCTTTTTCTATATGTTGCTATAATGCCCCATCATAGTTCACCCAAACTGTGGTTGGGTTGGTGGTGATATAAGACCTTAATAATTCCACACCATATTCCAAAGGATACCAATTATTAATAAAGGTATTATAATACCACAGGGGGAGACTATACCCTCTAGATTAAGTTACCATAAATAACAACCGAAGTAATAATAAAAAACAATCATAATAATAATAAGGAATAATATAGTCATTACAAATATGAGTCAACCATAAGTAAATAACATCACATTCTATATCAAAATAATCTTCTATAAATCAATTGGAGTAATATATAAAAATATTTGATCATTTATGGTATTTTCATATAAACTACAAGCAAAAATATATAAAATAATAGAAACATCTGTAAAGTTCAGACTTGTGTCCCCACCCAATCTTGTATTCTAAATATAACCACACTAATTCAAATTATCCATCCAACATAGAGACCATTCCCTTACTGGTATCACAAACCATAAAATCTATACGTGTACCAAGATTCTAAAATAATGTGTTATTAGAATTCAATAAGCCACCATTAAGAATGTCTCTAACCAATCTGAAAATATATAAGTCCAATATAAAGTGAAATGAAAATAAAAATAACATTAATTACAAACAATCATCTTATAATAAGTCCCAAACATGTTACATGAGATCAAACATACCTACATTGTACAGTTTTTTCTTTAAGTCTAAACATAGATCCCAAAGATACGACAGTTCAGCGTAACATCCACCCATAACACATCATCACCCAAGGAATAGTTGTCAATACACCCAACATGAAAAAATGGAACCTTTATTATAAGTACCCCCAAAAAACCTCACAACATACCCATGTTTGGTAGTGCACCCAACACAAGTCACCATGGTCCCAAAAGATTATGTTGCTTCAAACCATACCAAAACCAATTCCAAGGATAGCACCACACCCAACCACATACCAATCAACACCTTGGGTTGGAATTACACTAAAAACATATCAATTGAAACCCTAGGTTGGTATTACACCCAACCATCTCACAATAAATTCTTAGGTTTTCATTACAACCAACTATATCCTAAAAAATACACCATGTTTTCATTATATAAAAACACATTGCAAAAAACACTCCCAGTTGGAATTACACCCAACTACATGTAAAAGATAGAACCCAATTGGTGTTATACCCAATGGCTTACCAAACATGATGTAATGGTTTAAACCATTATTGTATTTTCCATATAGTTTAACAAGTCTTGGTAATTCTATGTAGATGTTTATGGATATTTTATAGGCTAGGATAGGGCCATGGGCCATTCTGGGATTCACCACACCTTGGTGGTGGGTGTGGTGAAGGGTGTGTTGGTCGAGAGCTCGCCTTGTGTATAATAGGTAGAATGAAAATTATCATCGAAGTGTGTGGTGCGAGGAATGGTTCCTTGAGGTAACTCCTATCTAAAAATGGGAGATGGATCCCACTATATCAATGAATTAGGTGTGGTGAGGGAAAAATCATGGAATCTAGAGCCAGGACATGGTGTCTATCCAGAGTAGATGATGAATGAACTACTAAAAATTCAACCACGTTATAGTCTATTCCATGGTGGTAGTGAAATATTATTTTTAAAATGGGATGAAAAGGGGGAAACAAAAATGAGAGAATTATATCTCTCTTTGAAAAAAGCCACCATGCCCATTTTGGCTATCCACCAGGATATGGTCGATTCTAGTGAGAATCACTTATAAATAGGGGGATTAAACTCATCTGTTTTAATTAAATCATTCTACCTTCTAGCCAAAAGAGATTTCTAGGTATACATATCCCTTTTTTGTCATTCCCTTATGAAGCTTAACCCCTTGTATTTTTGGACTGGGTCTTGCAGATTGAGGTATAATCTTCCTCTTCTCTCTTGTTCATTCTACTTAGTTTCTTTTTTTTTATGAAAATCACTACAAAAAAGAGTATCTATTTTGGGAGTAGTTCAAGTGCAGTTGATTATGGATTATTGTGGGAAGGTTTTGGTTATTTATAGTAGGAGATTAATGGGTATTGTTTTATTGTTTCTTCATTGTGAGAAGTACTTCTA
Organism: Viscum album; assembly: GCA_963277665.1. Classification (NCBI taxonomy): domain Eukaryota; kingdom Viridiplantae; phylum Streptophyta; class Magnoliopsida; order Santalales; family Viscaceae; genus Viscum; species Viscum album. Next base: position 714,996,473 of record OY728137.1, on the reverse strand, counting down.
CTTAAAGCTTTAATTGAGGTTAGGGATCCTTCATATCTCCCTCTTTTAATGGACATGTAGGGATATCATAAATTTTTGTTCCTTTAAGCAGATGTTATGTACTATCAAACTGAATATAATTAACTAGATTAATTTAAATAAAAGGTGAGAGTAAAGAAATATCATGATTTTCACTCATTCTTTTGATATTTTCATGTATGGTTATGATTACGTATTGGCTTTCTAAATTTGACTTGTGTTGAGTTTGAAGCATTGTTATGGGTGGTGAAATTTTGTAAACATCATTAATATTTTTTAATTAAACAAACCACACATGGAGAGTCTAAGAATGTAGATCTATATAATAAATTGGTTACCCATATAAATCTTATATTTTTGTGAGAATACCCAAGAAAATAACAGACTATTTATGATAGAATCCAATTTTTGAAACTAAAATGAGATGTGTGGGGGTTATAAAGGAGGGTTTGTTGGTGTGAGATGGATGAGATGTTGTGTTTTTTTAGGCATTTTCCCTACATCTATGGAAAAAAATGAAATATTTACCAGGGAATGAACATGGGGTGGGGGTGGAAATTAATGTGTTAGTAAAATGATGTAATATATGGAATGCATAATGAATTGGAAGGAATTAAATACTAAATAAATTAGATTGATAAATGAATATGGTTGGTAATTAGAAAATTCATAATGGGTTGGTTTGAAAGGAAGATTGAATGTGGATGGTATGTGTCTTTATTGTGTGGTGTGGTGTATTTAGATGTAGCTATGATAGAAATAGAGTTTGTGAGACCTTATAGATATGTTGTGATATATGCTATTAATATTAAGGTGAACACATAGATTAAGATTTTTTGTTATCAATATATTATGTAATTTTATTTTATTTCTATATGCACCCCACACATATCATATGTTTACACTGATTCCCAAAGGTTTCGAGTTATTATTGTTTTTCCCAAACATCCATGATGGAAAGGATGGATAGTTAGTGTCACATCCCGACCTGACACTTTATTGTAATTTAATTATTTTGGGGATTGTTTTCGGGCTTCACATTAAAACGGGTTTAAATTTAATAAAAATTGGGGTTTTATACGGGCGTGTGGTCATGTGTGCGACTGTTCTCGGTTACCTTCTTTAATAAGAGAATGTTCTCGAATTAAATTTGTTATTATATGGTCACACAACCATGTGCATGACCGTGCACACAAATGTGCATGGTGTCTAGCCTCAATTAATAAATTTATAATTATTATGGTTTGTTTTATTATTTTAATTTTATTATTAGTGATAAATTCATTATTATTTATTCGGTTTTTTTATCTTTTTATCCACTTTTTATTTTATGTTCCCATTTATTCTTTATTTTCCTTCCCTTTATTTTCTTCTTTTTTCCCTCCCTCTTCCTCACTCACTCTCTCTCCCATTGCCTCCCACTCCCCTAAACCCTACCTGCACGAGCCTCCTACGCACCCTCCCTCCTCCGACCAATATCCCTGTTGATATCGCCCTTCCCTTCATCTGGTGCTCTATCCAACGATCATACCCCCCTTTCCATCCAGTGACCGACATCCCGTGCCACATCCTCTCTCCCTCAGACACCCCCCCCCCCCCCCCGAACCCGCGCCTCCTCCCGAACTGAGCAGTTTTCTGGCATGACACATCTCTGGCAGCTTCCTTTATACTACGATTAGTTTCCTGCTCCCTCATCGTAGGTTTTTTTCTTCATTTAGTTGATTTCATTCATGGAGAGTTTATCAGATTAGATTTTGTGGTGTAAATGGTTCATTTTTAATGTTTTTGGTTCAAGGTATTAACTTTAGGGTTCAATTGAATTTGTTGTTGTGCGATTGGCGAGAAATTGAAGTTTCACACTGAAATTGGGGGTTTTGACACCAAAGGTAGGGGTTCCATGCATAATCTTTATTTGGTGTTTTATTTTTCTTGTTTAATCAATTTAGTATGTTATTTGACTAATCTTCTTTGTGAGAATATGGTTTTGATTGATGTCTAAATATTCTTTCTAAGTGTTTAGTAACGTGTTTATCTGATATTAATGTTTTTATTTTAGGAAAACTTCTTTAGATCTATTCATAGAGTTTTAAAACTATGTTGTTGATTTGATATGGTGAATGAGGACTGAAAATTATGTTTTGACATGTAAGTGATGTTTGTTTGGACTCAAAATGGATTTTTGGGTGGTCTATTGTCTTCAAAGTCTTACAATACTATTTGGATTTGCTTAAAAATATTTTTAAGTGGTTCATTAAATCTTATAAAGTGTGTGCACCATGTGTAAGAAAATTTTTTAGAGTGGGTTTAATTTTAAAGAGCAGAGTTGGAGTGTGTTTTTTAGTGGAGCTTTGGTGTATATCTTGGAAAAGTTTTATTAATTATGTACATTATTTATAAAGTTGTGAGTGTGATGAAAATTGGATTTCTAACATGTTTTCCATGAAATTTGTTTTTTCATGTTGTGATTCATTTATATTATTTTATGGGAAGTGAAATTGTTTTAGTTGTGCTTGGAGCCTTTGGTAGTTATTGGACTCCCTTGCATCATTGTAGGGTGTTTTTCTCATCGTTGTGTGGTTTTTGGTCATCATGGACAAAGACCTATAGGTATATACGTGGGTAAGCATGTATATATGTATATCCTTCTTGTGCATATTCCCTCAGGGTGCGGGTAATATGTACTTGGGTTATAGGATATATATATATATATATATATATGAAAAGGTATATGCATATAGGTGAAGAAGTTTCGGGTTTTCATCTTCAAGAGCAGCCGCTTTTAGTTGAAAACTGCCAAGGGCTAATTGAGCATCTTAGTTCCACCTTGAGGTAGGTCCCCATTGCACTTGCCTTTATATTTATAATTTATTAATTTCCATTCATTTCATTAATTTTAGATTAATGGTAAATAATATTAAATAATTTGTTTTAGAATAAATGTTCATTGTGAAGGATAATTGTTTTCTCTTGTTTTGAATTACTTGAAAGTGTTTTCTCTTAAACGTGCATAATTAGTGTTGATAAAATTCCTGGTTGTCCTTTATAAGTAAATTGTGTTTCTTTTAAAGAGCGGTTTGGGTTGAAAATGCGTTTGGATTTCAAAAAATGGATTTTTGGAAACATGTTGGTGTCGATTGGTTTGTTAAGGCCCGTTTAGAATTTTAATGAAATAAAATATTTTGAAAACCCTCTTTGGAGTGACTTGGTGGTGACCTTATTGTGTGCGTAGATTTTGTGGGTTATTGTGCGCAATGTTTGTGCATTGGAATTAGTTTCTTGTTTGAAATTTTTGACTCACCCATTTTATTAAATGTGTTGACATGTGAACCTGGCATAGTAAGTGAATTTTCTGAGAATGATTGCTGCATTAGTTTAGATTACACACTGGGTAGTGGCCCATAGAAGAGATTTGTTTTGTTATTATTGATATGGGATTAGGCCCCTCGATCAGGACATGCAGGGAGATGATCAAGCATTAGGGAGTTGTGACATCATCGAGAGTAGGCATTCCTTCAGGATGAGTCACATGTATTGTACGTTCTGGATTGTTCACGAGATCCTAGGGTTGACCCATGTTTTCTTTAGTTCTTATTTATATGTGGTGGAAGTTTGAGGTGCTTAGTTTGATTTCTGGCCTCATGTGTTGCTTTTCCATTTCCCTTATTATATTTTGTGTGTGTGATTATGATTTTCCTCTTTTTTAAAAACTGAAATTTGGCTTTTAAATTGTTCATGAAAATGTTTTAAAAATGTAATGTATATTTTTCCTCCAAACCTTAAACTTATTTTTTAATTATAAAGGGAAATGGACTGTTACTTTCCATAGAAAAAGAAGTGTGTTTGAAAACTCATATTTTATATTATTTAGTTCAAACATGAGATTAGTACCATTCTTTATTTAATGGAAGTGTTTTGAGAATAGATTTTTTGGGCATGACTACTGAGTTTTAATACTCATGACTATAGTGTTTTATTGTTTTTAGATTTTGTTTCAGGTTCGACATGAGATTTTTCTCATTGGAAGATGTCCGGTCGTCAGTTGGAGAGTGACCCGTAAGGTCTCACGGAGATAGTGGTGGTCCCACTCGGTTAGTTTTATTTTCTTTAGTTCTTGTTAAGTCGTTTTATTTGATTTTTTTATTATGAGTCTCTATTTATTATTTCCTTTTATTTTATTTATTTATACTGGGAGAAACCATTCCCATTATTTATGTCGATGCCCTAGCGCTTGTCGCCAGCCCAGGAGGATTGGGAGTGCCTCTCGGGATTTGTCGCGGGCCGACTCGGATGACTGGTTCTGGGTCAAATCGGGTTAGTTCATGACAAAATGGTATCAGAGGAAAGTTTTGTCTTATTATTTGGGGTGTCTGGTAGATTAGAGATAAGACTATTGGCACTCTAATGGTAGGTGCAGGAAGAACATTGCATAATCATGGTCACTCCAATCCTCAAGTAACTAGGGATAGTCTAGGATTTAAAGTTTTGTCTTTAGAATGTGTGGATGGGGGATGATAGTAGGAGTAAACTGGTACTACATGCAGTCTCACATAGATTAATGACCCATGTGATGCTTGGGAGTATAGTTCGACACTCCTAGTGGTTAGATCTTGCCTAGGTCATGGTCTTCTAAACCATGTAGGCGGGTTAGGCATGACCACTAGTTCTCCGTCCTGGTGCTTTAGTGTTCATGATGTCTTTCTTCTGTTTTGGGATTAGCACAAAATTGTTTTCCTTTAAAAAGGGACATGGAATTTGGTGTTTCTATTATTTTATTTGGGTGTTTAGTTTGGCATTGATTTTTGGGGTGCATTTCTCTTGGACCTTGTTTTTGTAATTTGGTGTTTCATTTGCTGAAATTGAATTTCTAAAAGAATGTATTGGGTTATTTGAAATTGAAGTGAGTTATTATAAAAATTTGAAACATTTACAGAATTTGTCTTGAAAATTTTCAAATGGTTTTGAAAAAAAAGTATTCTTAGAATATTGGGAATGATTTGTTTTGAAATCAGAAGAGCCATATTTTGTCTCGTGGTATTCCTATGGGTGCTTGCTTGTGCATGTGGACGTGATTAATGGACAGTTGGTGGATCATGTGGATGGGTTCCAGAGTGGCACAAAAATGAATATTTGTGAGACATAAAGGAATATCGATGGTGAGTGATTAATTTCTATGGATTCTTCTTATTCCCTAATAAGTGGGTTATTCTCTAAAATGGTTTTTTTTCTTAAATGGATTTGTAATTGGAAAATGGATTTGAGTTCAGAGGGAATAAAACTTTTTCAGAAGATATTTTAGGCTTTGTTGTGTTGTGCTTGGTTATTCAAGTGGGTCTTTTTCTTTTAAAAAGAATCGATGATTTAAATTGGAAATTTATTGGATGTGTGTCTGAAATGTGGATGTTTGTTTGGTGAGATGATTGGTTTTTTGGATGGCTAATTTTGTGTTTCTTGTTCAAGATATGCCCCCTAGAAACGTCCCATGGGTTTCCAGCAGGTCTTTCTCCATTTTTGGCTTAGCCTAAATTCTCAATGGAGTGATGGAGTTGGGTTCTTCTTGGTTGTGTCGACTCTTTGTAGACATTGAGGTCGGTTGGATATCGTTGAATGCTCTGGGAAGGTTGGGAGTGTCTCCTGTTTTTGAGGAACTCCAAATGTTGTGTAGGAATAATTTTTCTTTATTATGTTTGGAGGAGTGAGACTACAATAAAAAATGGCTATCATTCAGTTTTTTTTTCAAAAGGGAATGTCGTGAATGATCCTCAAGACTATCCTCATTCCACGGTTGTACCTGATTGAATGCGAGGGAAAGTGGTGAAGCTCGTGGGTACTCGACCAGTCAACATATGGTGAAGCAGGTGTGTTGACCCTTTGAAAAGCCAGTTTCATGTTCCCTAGAGGTGATGTGAAGAGATTAGTTTCAACCTCATAATAGTTGGTGGTCTTGTTCATATTATGGTAAGTGAAGGTTCCTCATCCGATGAGGAGTGTGAACTGAAGGGGCCTATTCTTAGAGTGCTCCTTCCATCAGTTCGTGTTGCATGTCGGACAGACCACTCAATCGCCTACCTCTAGTGTAGTTAGTCGGTCACTCTAAGTCATTCACTAAAATTCTCAGTTGGTATGTTGATGGAGTGGTCACTTGGGATACAAGGATAATTTTTCAGGTTGCTTATTCTAAAGAGGAAGTTCTAGTAGAGATGATCAACTTATGACTGTGATGAGGTAGATTCTTCAGACATTGGGTCCCCAACCATAGGTCTTGGGGTGAATCTTTCACGTAGCCAAAACCCGTCGGAATTAGGATGAGATTGGTCCAACTGAAGTCTATTGTGTCAGGATGGAGACAACTTAAATTCCCTATTGTGGTATCGTCTTTAAAGGATTCATTTTTGTTGTGAGGGGCATGAAGTACTTGTCTACTTTCCATGGTCTTAATTTATGGGATTTCCTCTTAGACCTTAAAGTGGTTCGTAGAATCCATGTTCTGGTAAAGCCAGCAAGTGTGCTCTATGAACCCTCTTATTGGTTGGTTAGGAGTCAAAATTGTACTCGTTTTGGATATTATCTTGTCTTGTGGGATTGACATGTGCTTGTCCAGTTTAATGCAATGTTTGGGGTTTCTGCTATCAAAACCATTTCAAGTGGTGGAGTGTTGTCCACTATGGGAATTTTCCATGAAAGTTAGCTCATGTTGGTGGGTTCGTGATGAAGAATTCAGTCTGTATCACTCAAAGGCGGGAGGGGGGGGGTGGGTGGATCCCACACAAGTGTCGTGGTGTTAGTCAAATTTTAAAATGACGGGATACCCACTACGTGTCTCACTGGAATCTCCTCCTATGTTGGTATTGGTTTAACTTATGGATGGTGGAGAGTTGAACTAGTGTTAGAGGTGTGTCTGGGTTAGTGGGTCATTTTGGTTTGGAGAACCAACGTTTGAAAAGAATCCTAATATGGCGGGGAGACCACCATAGAACAAACTTGTGGAAAACTCTATCCTAAAAGTGTTCTTGGTGGGGAAATCCTTACCTATACTCTCCCTAACATTGACCATGGTAATTGGTTAGCTCGGGTCGTGGGTCGCTTGATGAGTGTTCTCGGAAATCTCGAGTGGCCCTGGTGATCCTTTAGTTAGGGGTTGGGATGTTCCATGTTGTAGCTGTGTTTGGAGGTTAATTACTTCCTGTTGAATCTTTTTCATGGTGTTCTTGTTTTGTGATATTTGTATTTTCAGGTCATGGGTGTTTTGAATGCACGACATTTGGGTGATTGAGTTTTTATTTTAGGTATCTTCGCGGTCTTGTTTGGAATCCTGGGCCAGTCAAGTCTTTTGGGACATTCTCGGGGCAGAAAGTGTCATGGTGGGGAGAAATGTCACACCCTAATCTGAAACTTTATTTTAATTTAATTATTTTGGGGCTTATTTTTAGGCTTCAGTTTGAACGAGGTTTAATTTTTTGTAAAAAAATTGGGTTTTTATACGGGCGTGTGGCCATGCGCGCGACTGTGCTTGGTTCCCTTACTTAATAAGAGAATGTTCTCATTTTAAATTTGTTATTATATGGGAACACAACCATGTGTGTTACCATGTACGCAAACATGCGTGGTGTCCGACCTCAATTAATAAATTTGTTATTATTATGGTTGGTTTTATTATTTTATTTTTATTATTAGTGATAAATTCATTATAATTCATTGGGTTTTTTATCCTCTTATCCTATTTTTATTTTATTTTACCTTTCATTATTTATTTTATTTTCCTTTTTTTCTTCCCCCCCCCCCTCTTCCTCACTCACTCATTCTCCCATCGCCTCCCCCTTCCATAAACCCTACCTGCGTGCCCCTCCTGCACACCCTCCATCCTCTGACCACTATCCTTGCCGACGTCCCCCTTCCCTTCGTCCGGTGCTCAATCCATCAATTGTGCCCCCCTTTTCGGCCGGTGACTGATGAACCACGCTGAATCCCCCCTCTCTCAGACAGACGCCCCCCCCCCCCCCCCCCGTACCCGTGCCTCCTCCCGAACCAAGCAGATTTCTGGAAGGACACATCTCCGAAAGCTTCCTTTAATCTCTAGTTAGTTTCATGCTCCCTCATCGCAGGTTTTTTTCTTCGTTTAGTTGATTTCATTATTTGAGATTTTATTGGATTAGATTTTTTGTTGTAATTGGTTAGATTTTAATGTTTTTGGTTCAATGTATTGACTTTAAGGTTCAATTGAATTTGTTGTTGTGCGATTGGTGAGCAATTGAAGTTTCAAATTGAAATTGGGGGTTTCAACAACAAAGGTAGGGGTTCCGTTCATAATCATTTTTTGGTGTTTTATTTTTCTTGTTTAATCAATTTAATATGTTGTTTGATTAATCCTCTTTGGCCTAATATGGTTTTCCTTGATGTCTAAATATGATTTTGAAGCATTTAGTATCATGTTTATGTGATATGAATGTTTTGATTTTATGAAAACTTTTTTTGAGCCATCAGTAGGGTTTTCTAAACTGTGTTGTTGATTTGATATGGTGTGTAAGGGCTGAAAATTATATTTTTACATGTAAGTGGTGTGCGTTTGGCCTTAAAGTCAATTTTTCGGTGGCCTTTTGTGTTCAAAGACTTACAATACTATTTGAAGTCTCTTCAAAATATTTTAAGTGGTTTATTAAATGATATAAAGTGTGTGCACCATGTGTATGAAAATGTTTTAGTGTGAGTTTAATTTTAAATAGGGGAGTTGGAGTATGTTTTTATGGTGAAGCTTTGTTTTATATCTTAGAAAAGTTTTATTAATTATGTAAATGATTTATTAAGTTGTTATTGTGATGCAAATTGGCCTTATGACAGGTTTTCCATGAAATGTGTTTTTTTTCATGTGGGGTGCTTAATTTATATTATTTTATGGGAAGTGAATTTTTTCTAGTTGTTTTTAGAGCCTTTGGTAGTTATTGGACTCCCTTGCATCGTTGTAGGGTTTTTTTCTCATCACGGTGTGGGTTTTGGTCATCAGTGACAAAGACATATAGGTATAAACATGGGTAAGACTGTATATATGTATATCCTCCTTGAGCATATTCCCTCATGGCACATGGAATATGTACATGGGTTAAAGAGTGTATATATATATATATATGAAAATTTACATGTGTATAGGTGAAGCGGTTTCAGGTTTCCATCTTCGAGAGCAGCCGCTTTTAGTTAGAAAGAACCAAGAGCTAAGGGAGCATCTTGGTTCCACCTTGAGGTATGTCCCCATTGCACCTTCCTTTATATTAAGAATTTATTAATTTATTGTTATTTCATTAATTTTAGATTAATGGTAATTAATATCAAATAATTCGTTTTATAATAGACATTCATTGTGAAGGATAATGGGTTTCTCTTGTTTCGAATTACCTGAAAGTGTTTTATATTAAATGTGCATAATTAGTGTAGATAAAATGCCCTATTGGACTTTATAATTAAATTGTGTTTCTTTTAAAGAGCGATTTGGGTTGAAAATGTGTTTGGATTTATAAAAAAGGATTTTTTGGAAATAGGCTGGTGTCGATTGGTTGGTTAAGGCCCATTTGGAACTTTAATGAAATAAATTATTTTGAAAACACTCTTTGGAGTGACTCAGGGGTGACCTTATCGTGCGTGTCGATTTTATGGGTTTTTGTATGCGATGTTTGTGCCTTGGAATTGGTTTCTTGTTTGACATTGTTGACTCACCCCTTTTATTACATGTGTTTACATATATAACTGGCATAGTAATATAATTTTCTGAGAATGATTGATGCACTAGTTTAGATTACGCACTGGCTAGTGGCCCATAACAGAGAGTTGTTTTGTTGTTATTTAAATAGGATTGGGCCCCTCGATTAGGCTAGGTATGGTGAGGATCAGGTTTTAGGGTGTTATGACTTCATCGAGAGTAGGCATGCCTTCAGGATGGGTCACATGTACAGTACGTTCTAAATTGTTCATGAGCACTTAAGTCTGACCCATGTTTTCTTTAGTTCTTATTTGTATGTGGCAGACGTTTAAGGTGATTAGTTTGATTTTTGGCCACGTGCACTGCTTTTCAATTTCCCTTATTTTGTTTTTTGTGTGTGCGTATGGTTTTCCTCTTGTTTAACAACAGAAATTTGGATTTTAAATTATTCGTGAAAATGTTTTAATAATGCAATGCATATTTTTCGTCCAAACCTTAAACTTATTTTTGAATTAGAAACGAAAATGGACTGTTACTTTCCTTAGAAATTGAAGTGTGTGTGAAAACCCAAATTTTATATAATTTAGTTCAAACTTGAGATTTGTAAAATTATTTATTTAGTGGAAGTGTTTTGGGAATAGATTGTTTGGGCTTGCCTACTAAGTTTTAATACTCATGCCTATAGTGTTATCTTATTTTTCGTTCTTTGTTGCAGGTATGATACAAGCTTTTTTTCCTTGGGAGACATTAAGTCATGATTTGGAGAGTGACTCGTGAGGTCACACAAGGATAGTGGTGGTCATGCTCGGTTAGTTTTATTTTCATCAGTTATTGTTCGGTTACTTTATTTGGTTTATTTATTCTGAGATTCTATTTTTTATTTACTCTGCATTTATTTATTTATACTGGGTGAAACTATTCCCATTGTTTCTATCGATGCCCTAGTGCTTGTTTCCATCTTGGGAGGATCGGGAATACCTCTCGGGCCTTGTCGCAGACCGACTCGGGTGACCGGTTCTGGGTCCACTCGGGTTGGTTCGTGACAGTTAGCTACTCCTCTTCCCCACTCTCTCTTCTAGATATCATTGATATGCATGGGTTGTGATGGAAAAAATTAAATAGTACATTAGAGGTGGTGGTTGATGATAGGATAAGGTGGTTTATTTTTGGGATAATTCATGGTATCAGAATGAAAATAGGTTGATTTACTTCATATTCATGATACCTTACTATTTTGGTCTCATGGTAGTGGTTATGTGAGGCTATGAATGTGATGGCATATTGCATATGGTTCATGGTGTGATGTGGTTGCCTAGGTATCCATGGGATGGATGTTATGTAGTTTCCTATGTGTTTTTAGGTATTGTTATTATGAAAGGGATGGGAGTGATGAGGCCTAACAATTTGGGGCATAAGAGAGGAAAATTAGTGGAAAAGTAGTCTGGAGTACTCTTTATCATTATTCCCCTTATTATATAACTACATTGGATGTGTTATTTCATTAGTGTGCCATACTATGGATGATATTGGTCAGTTGGCCTATTTAAGTGCATGCTAATCCTGATATTTTTCTACTGGTGAATTATTATGCTCTTTTCCCATGTTCAAAAGAGACCTTGGGTGTAATACTACTGAGTATACATGTTATTATCACCCAAAAAATGGAAAACATCTTTTTTCATGTTTTCAAGAAGACTTTTGGGGGGTGATATGAACATTACTATCTTGAAAATTATAGCTATTGTTGATTCATTAGCTTAGGATTTATTTTCCTATTTGGTTAGAGACATTATTTGTACATGTATACATTATATAGCATTATGGTATGGCTTGAGTTTTCTTTTTAATTTATGGGATGGATTTGATTGGATCTTCTAATTCTATCTCTAGATACTTATTAAACAATTATGGGAAATTCCTTCCATGTTTGATATTTTATAAACTCGGTAATAGTCACCAGCCCAGTGCCTATTGAAGATGATAATCATGGTTCATTATATCTAATCCTTCATTATCATCCTAAGATGGGTAAGTTTGTAGGAAGTAATTGTGAAAAATTGGTATCAGATGTCTTGGTTAAGAGATTAGATGATGTTTGGAGTTAGGCACGATGACGATTTCAAAGAGTGGTAGGGAAATGATTTTAGTTGATCTTAGTGTCAGATATGGGATAGGGAAACTGGACATAACATAGGATTTTAAGGTTCCCCTTTATCTAACTCTAGGAATTTGAGTCCATCAAATGATCAAGTCAGATGGTACCAGTTATAGAGTAGATACCTAATATAGGTACAAGAATCTTGATTTTTTGTGTTTATGGTTGAATTGGGTAATGTTTAAGAAGTTAAAATGAATTTATTAAACAATTAATTAAATTTCAAGCTAATGATATTTTTGTTTGCCCTTCTTTTTTAGGGATGGTTCATGGTCATTGTCTTGATGAATATCAGGTATTATGGTTTCAAAAAGATGATCTGATTGATTTTTGGCGGTTCGATCCAATAAAGGGGGATAAGTCCTGACAACAAGAATTGCATGATTTTCAGTGGAAGGGATTGTTGAAGTATGAGGGAAGTGTCTCTGATCATGAAACCATGTTTTGGTTAGAGTATATTTAGATATATTTTATTCCAATCTATGCTTCGGTAGAGTTTTTAGTTTCGTTGGTAGTCATTCAGGTAAGGAGTCTTGTGCATCAGGGGTGGAAATTGCGTCTTGGTGGTTAAAAGGAGGTGTGTGTTTCTTTGGAATATTTCTAGAAGGATTCCTAGAAGAGTTCATATAATCGATGAGAGATAATGGGATCACGTTTAAGGATCTTTTTTATTGGGGTGTATGTATACAAGAGAGAATGTGATCAAGTTTAAGATTATTTATCTTCAACTAGGGTGTATGTATACAAAAGAGAATGGGATCAAGTTTAAGGATCTTTTTTATTTCACCCTCAATCAATTATTGATGAGGAGTCTCATATGATGTTTATTCAGAAGTTATCTTCCCATCTATCTAGTATGTAGTTGCACCATTTATGTTGACTATTTATTTAGAGTTATAGAATAAGGTGGAAATGATCAAGAATATGAACTCATGAAGAGGGATATCACAAGAGGTGATCAAGTAGGATTCTTTGAGGAAGAAATTTGTTGTATAATGGTATAAAATTATAGCTCCTTTGAGGTTTTGACTAGTAGGGAGTCAATCATAGCTCTATGATCTATTTTTTCCTAGGGTCTGTGGTTTTTGAGAATTTTTTAGAGGCATTATGATCATGTGATATAATTATGGGGGTTGTGTTCACCATCAGGTTTAGTGTATGAATTATTAAGGATGATGGTTTGGTTTAGGTGGTCCTTCAATGATATAGATGAAACAAAGTCCATCATTATATGTTCAATAGTTGAGGGGAGATTAATTTCGTAGGGGTTAGCCCCACAATTGAACTTGTACTTACAAAACTAGGTAATGTAATGTCTATAAAGGTGGCAATCAATAGCGAGGTAGATTATTTGGGTGTGGATAGTTACATGGTATAAAGGTTCAAACACATGAGGGGCCAAAGAGAGTCTAAGGTATGATTATCTTATCTTCTACCCTTGTTTCTGCCTCATTTGATTTAGGACACATGTATTCCTTTTTTCAACGACATTAGTCTATTCACTAGAACTAGATGTGGATTGGAATCCCATACCCCTACTGTTGACTATACTGGTCAAAGTTTAGATTTTCTTGTTTGACGTGTGTTGAGGGTTTCAAATGATGATGTGTCATGACCCGTCCTTGGGGCCCATGCCGTGACTACCCCAAGCCCACCTTCCATAGTCCAGGGGCGGGCGACTAGCACCAAATGCGTAAATCCCAAAAAAGGGAAGGCATTGTCTTTACGAAACGAAAGCACACACAAACAGAGTACATGATGAAGCTAGACTAAGTAAAGAAGTATAACTAACGTGCTGAAAGTACGAGGGGCCGGAAATACAAGCCCAAAAGAATGATATAGCTACAACTGAATATAAAGTACAACTCAAAGGACAACAGCTGAAATGTGACAAGCAGCTCCTGGATCATTCTCTGGGTTCCTACCTAAAGGGTAGGTACAGATATCCTCCTCAGCACTCCACGTCTGTCTGTCTCCTCTGGGTACCAACTTGTCATGAGATGAACCTCCGGGTACAGACTCTTCGTGAGATCCACCTCCAAGTACCATCCAGCTCTACAAGCCTCAACCACGATCAGTGATGTCTGTCATCTGCAACCAACACAACGAGGTGCGGGAAAATCCCGTGTAGGGGTGAGTATACGATACTCAGTAGGGACCCCGAGACCCTCAAGGTCTCACTAAATCCAACAAGGATAATCATAAAGAAAGTTCTCAACATATAACACTTACTTTGGTATATTCCCATACTTATACGTAAGTTACCAAGTAACCCATCTCATCCACGAGGTATCACACAGATATGAAGTCAATGGATAACCACTACTTAGGTATATGGTCATACATATACGTAAGTTATCTAGTAACCCATCTCAATCATGAGGAAAACACAAAGTTCAATGACTCAGCTCAAACCAGGATTTTCATTATCAAAACCGTAACTGCTGAAGAGCTCCATCTCTGACGAGTACAGTGATCCTGTCACGACTCTGAGGTACTGCTCACTAACCTAAGACTGCTGAGGTAGTCCTCCTGTCGAGTACCGCGGGTTAGCCACCTCACAAAGTAGTGCTCCTCCGCTATGGGTCTGCCACCTCCCACAGTAGTGCTCCCCATCTTAGCCTAAAGAGGTACTCCTCCTATCGAGTACCGCGGGTCTGCCACCCCACAAGGTAGTGCTCCTCCACCATGGGTTTGCCACCTCACAAAGTAGTCCTCCCCACTGGGCTATGCAATTCACTCCTAATCAAATCAGACAAGTAGTCATCAGGTCTCAGCCAACTAAACGGTCTCCGTACTCTGTACGCTCATCTATGAGAGGGTTCGCTCCAAGAGCTACAACTTGATGCTCCAAGTATCACAAAGTCCCAAGAATAAGTATCTCAAAGTACCGCCTCGTCATAGGGGTCTCAACACAGTAGACGACACGTCAAACGGACGCCTGGTCTGTGAGATATTAGCCTTTTCGCCTCAAGGGCCCGGTTGGTTTCGTGTACGAACCAGCCCGACCATATCTCAACTGTACCCCAAACTCACATAGGGTATACTCATAGGTATTGTTTCTCAATGTGATCACCAACTATGTTGATGGTTCGTCAAACGGATGTCCGGTCTGAAAGTTATCGGCTTTCCGTTCCAGGGGCACAGTTGGATTTCAGGTACAATCCAATCAGGCCATACTCTAACAGCATCCAAACCTCAGGTGATGTATACCAAAAGATCCATCTCACTGAAATGAATTGAACAAAGTCGACGGCAGGTCATTCGAACGTCCGGAACTCAAGCTATAAGCGTTTCCGCTCCGAGGGCCCGATTGGATTCGGGTTCGAACCAACCCGATCATACACAAAGTTCTCCGAAACCTTGAGTGCAATATACCGAAACGACCGTCTTGGTCTGAGGATCGCGTCGTAACTGACGGTGCACCAATCAGATGTCCATAGCACATGTTGCGGGAATTTGAATGAATCTTCCCGCTTTTAGGGGGGTTTGGGCCCGGACCGACCCGACCCAAGACCCCCTGGGTCGGCCCGAATCGGGTCGACCCGACTCGGGTCCGGGTCCGGCCCACTTGGGTGTGGCCCGACCCAGCGGCGCGGCCCGACCCAGCGGCGCGGCCCGGCCCAGCAGCGCGGCCCGGCCTAGCGGCTGGGGGCCCTGGCCCAGCGCGAGCGGCCCGGCTTGGCTGGGCATTCGGTCTGTGACCGAGCGGCGCGAAGGGGGGTCGCTGCCCCCTCTCCTTATAACGGCGACCCCACATGGGGGAACCTCCTGTCCACCACCGGGGGTTACGACCCCTGAAATTCTGAACGGCCAGCCCGGTTGGCCGGCCGGTGCTGCTGCCGCGGGACCCCGCGGTCCCGCCCCCCAAGTGCCGGTGGCCGGTTTATCCAGCCGCCTCCAGGTCTTCTGCTGCGGCCAAAGGGGTGCGACACTCGATGCTCCGGCGGTCAGGAATTTCGGCGCGCCCCTGTTGGTGACTGCTGCGGCCCATCTTCGACCAGTGAGGCGCGTCGGTGCCGTGCCCCTCCGCCGCGGCCCCTGCTCCGGCCGCAGCCTTTCTCGGCCTTAACGGCGCAGTGCGACGGCACCACGCTCTTTCGCCGCAGTTCCCTCATTTCCGCGCGGTGTGACGGCACCACGCTATCTCCGTTCCAATCCACAACGATGTACAACAGTAAAAAGGGAGGAGGGTCAGCCGTGTTTGTGCGGTCCGGCCCCCTCTCGTTAATCGATAGCAAGCGGCTAAAAGATTAACGATGAAAGCCCAAATATTCATGAACATAAAATCAAACCCCTACCCCTTGCTCGTCGCTCGTTGGCGGAGTCGTAGAAGGAAGACGATGAAGACCATCGTTCGTCACGTCCGCCACACGTCCCCAATTATGAGCTGCATCGGTTTGTTGACGATGTTGTGGAGGATAGGTTTTTGGGGAAGGAAGGTCGAAGGAGAATCACGTGGAAGATCTTCGTTGGCGTTCTTCACGTTCTTCGTTGGATAGGATATGATTTCCCCAAGTGTTGGGCATCGTAATACTTTACCAGCGCTTCGTCGCTTGGTGAAGCCATCCCAAAACCTACTCCCAAGCTCCCTATATATAGGAGAGGGGGAGAGGTATGTAACCATCGTGGAATTTATGATGGTTCATTTATTTGGAACCTTCCTAAATTCCAATGATGTGGTTACTTAATTTAAAAAAGGGGGTCGGGCGAATTAAATTGTGTTGGCTCAATTTAAGAGGAGCATTGGCACTACTTAAGAGTGGAGGATTCCAAGAAGTTTCCCCCACATAGCCTGCGTCAAAACATATGACATGAGTCAATTTTATGTTGACACATAAAATTAATTGACAACAATTAATTTCACGTCTACACATAAAATTAAATCACATCAATTAATTTTTACGTCGACCCATAAAATTAACTAACAACAATTAATTTTACGTCAACTCATAAAAATAATTTAGAGTAATTAATTTTATGTCGACACATAAAATTAACTGACAACAATTAATTTTACGTCGACCCATAAAATTAATTGAGGGCAATTAATTTTACGTTGACATATAAAATTAATTGATGGGGGGTTTGAGAGGTTTTCTCTCCCTCCCCATTAAATGGGGGGTTAGGGTGTCGTGGTTCCACCACCAACTCCCAAGTGGATCTTCTAACCACTTTATCCACACTACTGCGAGTTCAAAGGTTCTCTCGGAATTCGATTACGAGCACCGGTTCAAAATTTATAAAACACCGCTCGTACGTTTACTGAACGTACCCGAAAAAAAGTTCAGAAAATTATTATCCATCACCCTCGACCCACTGTGGTCAAGGTTAGGCTCTGCCTAGGAGAAACACGCCCCAAAAAACTCTATGTTACTCTCGGATTTTCAATTCTACTTACCTTTTAGAAGTTATTAATTTTACAATAAAATAATTGTCACATAATTATTCTAATTACGGGAAAAAACTAACTTTCTCAGGTGGCTTGCGCTGACAAAAGTTAGTATCTGCTTAAAGGAATAATACCCTCACGAGTTCAGCGGTGGTCTCAGATTTTTAATCCGAGTTACCTTTTGTGAGTTATAAGAATTTGAAAAATAAAATAACTTATTTAATTATTTTATTTACGGTTATGCCTTTTTTGGGTTTTCTCACAGGAGGCATGCGCCGACTAAACATAAGTCATGCCTAGGGTAAACCCGCCATCCTGAGCACAACAGTGTCCTCAGATTTCTGATCCGAGTAAACAGTTAAGATTTATTCCACTTTTTCAGGAAAACTGCTTATGCGCGTTAATTTAAGCTTAACAAAACTTCAGAAAATTATTCTAGGCACACCGGGCCTCAGAATCAGGTGTCATCAAAAACTGCGTACTCGTAAAATTCCAAAGAATTTTTTAAAAAAAAAATCCCTTGAAATTTATGGGTCTTTACATTACTGCCACCTCAGGGCTTTACGTCCCTGTAAAGATACATCAAAAACTAGAGAAACAAAAAGGGGGGTACTGTGTACGCAATTGAGCCTCCCACTCCCATGTGCTCTCTTGGAGGTTTCTGTGCTTCCATCTGATGCACACTAGAGGAATTGACCTACCACGTAGGACCCTCTCCTGTCGATCCTCGATCTCCACCGGGACCTCTGCAAAAGTCGCCCCATCATCGATGTTCAGCTCACCATGGTTGATGATATTCATCGGGTCGTGCACGTATCTCCTCAGCTGAGATTCGTGGAAAAATTTCGTGCACCTGGTGCAACTGAGGTGGATCGGTCAAGCGGTAAACCACCTCACCTACCCTGTTGAGGACCTAGAAGGGTCCGATGAAGCACGGAGATAACTTTCCACCCCGACCAAAACTCCGTAATCCACTTTGAGGTGAGACCCATAAGAAAATGTGGTCACTATCCTCGAACTCTAGTGGTCTCCACCTCCTGGATGTCCTGAACCTTCTCTGGTCCTACAAGAGCTGCTAAGATTTCTTCTTTGCTGATAAGAGAAATCTGGTCTCATCCCAGGGATGAACCACATTCTTTGCCTAATTCAGTCAATCCTAACATGGATGATACTAATCCTTACCAAGGATGACATCGTAAGGGCTCAACGCTACTACCAAGAGATCCAATCGTTACTCTCACCTGCAAGGGTTGAGTCACACTTTCGGCATCAGTGTGTGGTCACTGGGTCTCCTCCAGTAGGTATCTCAGAAGTGAGGGTCAAGCCAACGGTTTTTAACCGGGACCTCTCAGTATCAACCAAACAGATGGAAACGAAAGCAAACATCACAAAGATAAGTGTATTTTATTACTATATATCGAAGCACAAAGACACAAATAAAACAGCAACATGGAACTAGAAGTACAAGGGAAAAAAAGGAATCCACTAGTATTGCTCCTGTCCACCTGCTTCTGGAGCTCTACTACCTTGTCCACTGCTCAAATGTTGCTCAATCACCCACTGCTGCTTCTTTCTTGGTGGCTCCTCCAATGCATGTGGATCAACTGTGCGGGGGGGGTCGAACAGTCCCGTGCTAGGTGATGCTTCCTGCTGCATTCATAACACTTCATGTTCCTCGTATGGCTGGATATGTTTCGTGTACCTCACACAACCAAAACTGTATCACGAGGTTGCCCACCTACTGGTCTGGTCCTCTTGGACCGCTGCATCATCTGTCTACTTCCTACAGTTGACTCGGCTACTGATGGAAAATCCCGCGACAAAGGCAGCAGCTCCTGAGCATGCTCGGAGTGTAGAGTCACTGGTATGAACTCCACCCTGAAGAAGGCCTCGAAGTCTCCCCATGTGAAGTTCATCTCATCACAAAACTGGAGCATCCGGCTCCACCATCTGCCTGCTGCTGCCTGAAGGAGGCTGGCAGAAAATATCACCATGAAGTCCGCTGGTGTACCCACTATCCTGAAAACTCCAACCACAGCCTCCATCCAATCCTCATCCGCCTGTGGGTACATCTCTCCCCGAAACCTGGGTGGCCTCTTACGCTGGAACTCGTGCAGCGTGCTCAAGCGGCATGCATCACCTGCTGCTGGGGCTAGTGGCATCGGTGGCCAAACGTATGGTAGTATCGCTGGTGCCTCTACTAGTGCCTCAATTGTAAGAGGGCCCTGTATCGAGGCCTCGTCGCTCGACAAGCTGTCAGTACATACATCCCTCTGGGCTGTAGCTGGTCGTCCGTGGAAAGACATCCTGAAATAAACATATGTGACACAGTCAAATGATTATACCTGGTGATATGACCTGGTTTGAGCTGTTTTAAGGGGAAAACATTTGAAGGCACACATGCAATTAATGTTTTCGTGCACTGAGTCAGAAATCAGAGGTCAGGGTCCTGGTGTATGGATACGTCGGCCGCCCGCACCATCACTGGACTCCCTGAACTGAATACCACACTCGGTACTCTAAACACTATTTCTTCAGAGAAAAGAAATATCAGAGTTATAAGTTCTATGGTAGAACCGACTCCTATAATACCAATTTGTCTAGACCTGTCCTCAGGTCCCGTGTCATGACTACCCCAATCCCGCCTTCCATAGGCCAGAGGCTGGTGACTAGCCCCAAAGGCGTAAATCCCATAAATAAAGGGAAGGCGTTGCCTTTACGAAACAAAAGCACACACAGAGTACAAGCAGAAGCTACACTAAGTAAAGCAGTATAACAAACGTGCTGAAAGTAAGAGGGGCCGGAAATACAATCTCAAAATAAAGATACAGCTACAACTGAAAGTAAAGTACAACTCAAAGGACAACAACTGAAAGGTGACAAGCAGCTCCTGGATCGTCCTCTGGGTTCCTACCTGAAGGGTTGGTACATATGTCCTCCTCAGCACTCCACGTCTGTCCGTCTCCTCCGGGTACCGAATCGTCATGATATCCTCCTCCGGGTACCAAATCATCCTGAGATCCACCTTTGGGTACCGACTCGTCATGATATCCACCTCCGGGTACCATCCAGCTCTACAAGCCTCAACGACGGTCAGTGATGTCCGTCGTCTGCAACCAACACAATGAGGTGTGGGCAAAGCCTGTGTAGGGGCGAGTATACGATACTCAGTAGGGACCCTGAGACCCTCAAGGTCTCACTAAATCCAATAAGGATAATCACAAAGAAATTTCTCAACAGATAACGCTTACTTTGGTATAAGCCCATACTTATACCTAGGTTACCAAGTAACACATCTCAGCCACGAGGTATCAAAAAGATATGAAGTCGACGGATAACCACTACTTAGGTATATGCTCATACATATACGTAAGTTATATAGTAACCCATCTCAATCATGAGGAAAAAACAAAGGTCAATGACTCAGCTCAAACCAGGATTTTCATTATCGAAACCGTAACTACTGAAGAGCTCCGTCTCTGACGAGTATAGTGATCCTGTCATGACTCTGAGGTACTTCTCACTAACCTAATACTGTTGAGGTACTCCTCCTGTCGAGTATCGCGGGTCAGCAACCTCACAAAGTAGTGCTCCTCCACCATGGGTCTGCCACCTCACACAGTCGTGCTCCCCCTCATAGCCTACAGAGGTACTCCTCCTGTCGAGTACCGTGGGTCTGCCACCTCACAAAGTAGTGCTCCTCCGCCATGGGTCTTCCACCTCACAAATTAGGGCTCCCCACTGGGCTATGCAAGTCAATCCGAATCAAATCGGACAAGTAGTCATCAGGTCTCAGCCAGCTACATAGTCTCCGTACTCTGTACGCTCATCTCTGAGAGTGTCCGCTCCACGAGCTATAGGTCGATGCTCCAAGTATCACAAATTCCCAAGAAGAAGTATCTAAAAGGACCGCCTCATCATAGGGGTCTCAACACAGCAGACGGTGCGTCAATCGGACGCCCGGTCTGTGAGTTATTAGCCTTTTCGTCCCAGGGGCCCGGTTGGTTTCGTGTACAAACCAACAAGACCGTATATCAACTGTACACTGAAATCTCATAGGGTATACTCATAGGGACATTTTCTCAACGTGATCACCAATGCCGCTGACGGTTCGTCAAACAGACGTCCGGTCTGAAAGTTATCGGCTTTTCCGTTCGAGGGGCTCGGTTGGATTTCGGGTACAATCCAACCCGGCCATACTCCAACTACTTCCAAACCTCAGGTGATGTATACCAAAAGATCCGTCTCACAGAAAGGAATCCAAAAAAGTCAACGGAATGTCATTCAGACATCCGGAACTCAAGCTATAAGCATTTCCGCTCTGAGGGCCCAGTTGGTTTCGGGTTCGAACTAACCCGGCCGTACCCAAAGTTCTCTAAAACCTTGAGTGTAATATACCGAAACGACCGGCTCGATCCAAGGATCACGTCGCAACTACAGGTGTTCCAATAAGAGGTCCATAGCCCACGTTACGAGTGTTTGAACGAATCTGCCCGCCTTTAGGGGGGTTTGGGCCCGGACCGACCCGGGTCCGGGTCCGGCCCACTTGGGTGAGGCCTGGCCCAATGGGCGGCCCGACTCAACGGCGTGGCCTGGCCCAACGACGCGGCCCGAACCAGCGGCTGGGTGCCCTGGCCCAGCGCTGGCGGCCCGACTCGGTCTGCGACCGAGCGGTGCGAAGGGGGGGCGCAGCCCCCTCACCTTGTAACGGCGACCCCACGTGGGGGGACCGCCTATCCACCACAGGGGGTTACGACCCTCAGAATTCTGAACAGTCGACCCGGTTGGCCGGCCGGTGCTGCCACCGCGGGACCCTGCGGTCTCTCCCCCCAAGCGCTAGCGGACGGTTTATCCATCCACCTCCAGGTCTTCTGCCGCAGCCAAAGTGGCATGACACTGGATGCTCCGGCGGCCGGGGAGTCCAGCCGCCCCCTGTTGGTGATCGCCGCGGCCCGCCCCGACCGCAGCCCACCCCGGCCGCAGCCCTTCAAGATGCTCCGGTGTGGCGTGATGGCGTCGCGCCCCTCTGCCACAGCCCCTGCTCCTGCCGCGGCCTCTTTCGGCCTTAACGGCACCGCGCGGCGGCGCCACTCTCTTTCGTCGTGGTTCCTCATTTCCGCGCGGTGCGACGACACTATGCCGTCTCCGTTCAAATCCACAACGAAGGACAACAGTAAAAAGGGAGGAGGGTCGACCGTGATTGTGCGGTCCGGCCCCCTCCCATTAATCGATAGCTAGCAGCTAAAAGACTGACGATGAAAGCCCAAATATTCATGAACATAAAATCAAACCCCTACCTTTTGCTCGTCGCTCGTTGGCGGAGTCGCAGAAGGAAGATGATGAAGACCGTCATTCGTCACGTCCGCCACATGTCCCCAATTCCGAGCTGCATCAGTTCGTTGACGATGTTGCGGAGGATAGGTTTCTGGGGAAGGAAGTTCGAAGAAGAATCACGTGGAAGATCGTCGTTGGCGTTCTTCACGTTCTTCGTTGGATATGATATGATTTCCCCAAGTGTTGGGCGTCGCAATACTTTACCAGTGCTTCATCGCTTGGTGAAGCCATCCCAAAACCTTATCCCAAGCTCCCTATATATAGGATAGGGGGAGAGGTATGTAACCATCGTGTAATTTATGATGGTTCATTTATTTGGAACCTTCCAAAATTCCAACAATGTGGTTACATAATTTAAAAAAGGGGGTCGGGAAAATTAAATTGCGTTGGCGCAATTTAAGAGGTGCGTTGGCACTACTTAAGAGTGGAGTATGCCAAGAAACTTCCCCCACATAGCATGAGTCAAAACATATGTCAAGAATCAATTTTATTTTGACACATAAAATTAATTGACAGAAATTAATTTCACATCGACACATAAAATTAAATCACAACAATTAATTTTTACGTCGACCCATAAAATTAACTGACAACAATTAATTTTACGTCAACTCATAAAATTAATTGTGAGCAATTAATTTTACGTCGACACATAAAATTAACTAACAACAATTAATTTTACGTCGACCCATAAAATTAATTGAGTGCAATTAATTTTATGTCGACATATAAAATTAATTGATGGGGGGTTTGAGAGGTTTTATCTCCCTCCCCATTAAATGGGGGGTTAGGGTGTGGCGGTTCCACCACCAACTCCGAAGTGGAGCTTCTAACCACTTTATCTGCACTGCATGTGTTTTACAAAATAAAATAAATTATTCACTTATTTTATTTTATTAACCCATGTAAAACCCTAAAAACAAACTTTCATACTCGAGCATCCGACATTAAGGTGAATGTCTTCATAAGTGAATATCGGCACTGCGAGTTCAATGGTGCCCGCAGAATTCGATTCCGAGCATCGGTTCAAAAGTTATAAAACGCCGCCTGTATGTTTACTGAACGTACCCGAAAAAAAGTTCGGAAAATTATTATCAGTCACCATCAACCCACTATGGTCAAGGTTAGGCTCAAGCTAGAAGAAAAACTCCCCAAAAAACTCAACAGTACTCTCGTATTTTCAATTCGACTTACCGTTTAGAAGTTATGAATTTTACAATAAAATAAATGTCACTTAATTATTTTATTTACGGGAAAAAAATAACTTTCTCAGGTGGCTTGCGCCGGCCAAAGTTAGTATCTGCTTAAAGGAAGCATACCTTCACGAGTTCCGTGATGGTCTCATATTTTTAATCCGAGTTACCATTTGTGAGTTATTAGAATTTTAAAAATAAAATAACTTATGTAATTATTTTATTTACGGTTATGCCATTTTCGGGTGTTCTCACAGGAGGACTACGCCGACTAAACTTAAGTCACGCCTAGGGTAAACCTGCCATATTGAGCATAACGGTGTCCTCAAATTTATGATCTGAGTAACCGTTTAAGAGTTATTCCACTTTTTCAGGAAAACTGCTTACGCGTGTTAATTTAAGCTTAACAAAACTTTAGAAAATTATTCCGGGCACACCGGGCCTCAAAATCAGGTTCCGTCAGAAACTGCGTAATCGTAAAATTCCAAAGAATTTAAAAAAAATTCCTTGGAAATTTATGGGTCTTTACATGATGGGGTAACATAAGTCATTTGGGGATCTCTTCTTCCTATAGATCCAATCATATAATGTTATCCATAGTATTGATTAGATTTATTCTATGTTTTTAATTATTGGCTTATTCTATATAAAGGTCATGTTATTATATGTGGATAGTTAATGTGAAGTTTTCATTAGTGAAAGGGGTTATTAGATAGGAAATATGCTTCTAGATCCCCTTATTTCCCTAATGGAGGAATGTACAGTAAATTCAATGGGTACTAGGATAGTTTAAACTTGCAGAGTTATCAATTAATTTCTTGATTCCGTCCATTGAGGAGGTTATGCCACTACCGCTTGATATGATGTTGACATCGGGACAGATTTAAAATAGAGAGATTCAATAGTTTTTATAGTTACTTATCAAATAGAACCCTATGAGTTATAAGAGTTGAGGATTTTTATAGATGAACTGATTCAAAATGATTTCATCTAGACTAGTGTGTCACTATGGGGTTCTCTAGTTTCATTCTCCAAGATGAAATATTGTAGTTTGAGGCTATGTGTAGACTATCAAAGGCTAAATCTGATGACTATCAATAATCAATAATTTTTTTCCAATGATTGATGATTTTTTATCTATTAAGAGGAGATGGTTGGTTTTCTAATATTGAACCATGCACAGAATATCATCAACTAGGGGTGAAGGAGTCATTCATCCTGAAGAAAAAAGTTTGGTGTCGGTATGTGAACTTCGATTTCGTGGCCATTCCATTCAGTGTCCCAAATGCACTGGTTGTGTTCATGGGGATCATGAAATCCTTATTTAATGAGTTCCTAGATAAGTTATTAGTTGTTTCATTAATGATATATTGATATACTCAATGTATAAGGAGAATCATTCCTGTAACAACCTAATTTATTTTAAATGAAATTCCATTTTCAAATGAATAAATTCTTTATCTGTAAATGAAATTATAGAAAATTCAAGCATTTATTTGGTTATTTTGGACCATTTTCAGTTATATCCCATCAAATTTAAAATTACATTAAGCATTATAAGAATTGATAATATACCTATTGTACATTAATTGTTATGATTATTATATATTAAGGGTTATGATAAAAAAACAATTAAAAAGGACGAAAGAACCAATGGCCTCAACTAGTGAGATCATACCCTATAAAGCCCATTTATCAGAGATTCTAAGGGAGTGACATCAGAGAGATTTTCCCTTGACGAAGAAAAAGCTGAGATTCAACTACTTAACCTAAACTGAAAATATTTATAAGATAATTTCAAATTTATCGAGATCACATCCCAATCTATGTCTGTTAAACCAACTCAAGAAAGTGTCACCATCACACATCTCACACTTCAAGAATACCCTAGTTTAATAAGGGGTTATGTATCTAGACACTTAAAGTATGATTTTTTAAATATATATTTAATTAAATAATTATTATATTTATCTATTTTATTATAACATTATAAATTATTAAATAACGAGTTTGATAAAAATTTGATTTTGATACATTAAAAAGAAAATTGTAATTTTGGGAAATATATAATTGTAATCAAAACACGCTTTTTGATGAATAAATTATTTTTTTAAATAATTTTTTTTAATAAAACATTCTTATATAATAATATTTATTTAAATATAAATTATAATATAATTTCATAATTTCAAATATATTTTTAGAATGGTAAGAAACTGTAATCATCGTAAAAACATGCATTTTTTTTAATAAATGGGGACTTTTATTTAAAATTATAAATTTTAATAATTACAGAATTATTTTTATAAAAAAAATATTATTTTTTAAACAAGAATTTTCAAATTACCCAACTTTTAATTTTTCTTAATTTTCTAAGACATTCGGATTTTTGGGCAATAATAAAATGTAATATAAATAGATTTTATATATTATATCATCATAAAATACCAAAATTGAATTTATAAATACTTTATAAAAGTATAGACAACTTAAATTATGCTTCCCATTTAATATAACATGTTTTTTAATTTATTTCATTAATTTTATAAACCCATAATTAGTCCATAGAAAACTATATTCTATTTGAAGTTTTTTAAATTAATTCATTATGAACATAAATCACCTCCACCCCACCAAGTGTATTATTTTAATTAGTTAGGTTCTTAGTCTTATAAAATACTGAAAAATCATCTTTTTTAGAAACGATGGGAAAAAATTGATAAGTTTTTTTTATATTTTATTCAAAGAGTGCAACACATAATTTTAGAAATTAATAAAGAATTGCCCTCTTAAAACCCACCTAACCTCCCATTCCTATTCACTAAAAACCATTTTTTGTAAATTTTCTCCACACATAATTCTATATATCCATATAAAGTGTTCTCAAGCTCTTAATAAGCTCCTTCCATGGTTTTAGAAGTACCCTCTTCGCGTAAGGGATCCTCTCATTCTCCACCTTATTTAAGAACCTTCTTTATATCATGCCTTTTGATTCTCAATTTTTCATTTTGCAATAGATTTTTACACATCCCTATTACTATATTTATGTTTTTAAAGTGATGATACTCCCATTTTATTTTTATTAAACCCTTCCATTAATATTTATGTACCCCCATTATGTTGTCAAAATTATCCAATGATTTTCCATTCAGAAAATTTATGTACTGAATAACCATCCACATTTATAATAAAGGGTGTTCAACTAGATGTAACTATACTTAATGTATTAGGTACATTAATATATTTAACGCACACTTCTTAATTTTGAGACTAAAAGTGTTTAAATACATCATTTTTTGGATGATCTATGTGGCACACATATGCATGTACATGATATAAATGTAATAGTTTGGCCCAAAATTATATAGCTCTCCAAAACATTGGGTAATGTTTTTATCTCATGATATATCATTTATGGTTCATGGGAGGTTATTATAAGCACACTATGTTTTGATGAATCTATGGTTATCATTGAATTATTTTTATGATTTCATGGTTTATTTCATTGCCACATTCCCATATTGCCTTTATGTTTCTATCTTATATGATTTTGTGATGTCCAAGATTTTGATTCTCACCCCTATTATGTTTCTTTGATAAGAATAATGACCCAAATGTATTAATTTTTCTTATGATACTCTTTTATTATTCTCTTATTTGGATTTATATCTCACTCATTTCCTATGTATGTGCTCGGGTTAACCCATGTAGTTTTAGAATATCAATAGAAATTTAAGGGAATGTTGTTGAGTTTTTAAATAATGTTTTAATACCCATGTTCATGTTATTTTTATATGTACCTAATTTTATAAAGGAACTAGGCCTTATGTTCTTTTAAAATTGTATTATATGTACAATTATGTAATAAAATAAGAATTAAGGTGTATTATAAAATTAGTTTTCATAACATTGGTCATCTCAATGTTGTCTGGAAGGTCCTTTGATTCCAAAATCTCTATAGAAAGGTTTACAAGTGCAATATTGGGACATTATAGGTCCATTTCCTTTAGCATGTGATTTTTTACTAGGTTTTGGTCATGGAATAATCAAATATCAAGGTAGTTATTTCTTGGGAAACACCCAAGAATGTGGAAAAGGTTCACAGTTTCTTTGGTCTCATGAGATATTACATGAGGTTCTTGTTAGATTTATTATGAACTATGACCCCAAGATATATTTGACTATGAGGAAGTATCATTTCATTTGGAATTATCTATGTTATGTGGTGTTTGATTACCTAGGGGGGATTGATCGGTTCTTCAGTTTCCAATGGAAGGGGTGATGTTCGTGGTTTTTTATGATATATACCATCTAGTCTTGGTATTCATGTTGACATAGAAGAACAAAGTGACCACTTATGTGTATAGTAATTTAAAAACCTATTAGAATAACCATTCCACACATGATTTGGATCCTTCGGAAGTTGTGTTTGTACTAAATTTTCTGTGGCACTGCCTCATCAGAGTATTATTTGTGGACTTTACCGATCACAACAGGTTGAGGTATATTTTATCTTAGAAAGACCTAGATCCTAAAAGATGAATGTAGATAGATATTCTTTAGGAATATTTATTTGATATATACTATAATTAGTGGAAGGGTAATGTCGTGGATGATTCACTAATCATGAATTCATAATGAGATATTATTTAAAATTTTAGGGATTCTTAGAGAGAGATAGAGGAATTAACATCCATGAACTAAGATACATGGGTTGTTGATGGTAGAGTTTTATTGTTTTAGATGAAAATAACATCTTCTTTGATGTATAACTTAGAGGAGTCTCTAAAGGGATACCTATTGGTGGAACCAATGTACAACCCTATTTTCTATAGAGATGGTCTGAGGAATGGTCATAGGATAGTTAGAACTAGATTTTGTTTCAAGGGAGTTTGTTCATATCAATAGTGATGCAAGAGGGAGTCATTAATTAGTTTTTCACCTCACCATTAGTGGTTCATCTAACAATATCTAATACGTAATGTGGTTTGAGGACAAAATTTTGGTGGTATGGGATGAAATTAATAATGAATGAGTTTATGGATCCATATCTAGTATTTTGTAAAGTAAAGGTAGAACATCATGTTCTTAGCAGTTTGTTTCACCCTTTACATGTACCCAGGAATAATTGGGATAAAAAAATCTATAGATTTATTCATATAATCATCCCTATCTGATGGGAGATATTATTCTTTATAGGTCTTCATAGATCATCAAATGAATTCATCTGACTTACTACCAATTAAAGAGTTGAGGACCATTGATGTTTTTTGGCAAGGAGGTATGTGGATGAGGTCATATGTCTACATAGAGTTTTGAGGTCCATTTTTTCAGATTTGGACACTCATATTACCTCATGAGTCTGTAGATGATTGCATTATGGTTTTTCCACATAGTTACACCTCAGAACTTCTTTTCACCCATAGATGGGTAGACAAATGAAGCAGTCCATCCAATCACTAGAGGGTATATTTCACGCATGTATCTTTGATTTTGGTGGAGTCCGTAAAAGGAATTTTTATTGGTTTTATTTCACTTATAAATATATATACCACTCAACCATATGAATTTATTTATTTGAGGTTTTTTTGGGAGGTCATGTTGATCCCTGTTGTGATGGACGGAGGTTGGAGAGTCATCTATTATTAGTCCCAATATGGTCAAAATCATGACATTGAAGATTTAGGTAGTTTATGAGATTATTAAGGTGACAAAGGATCTAAAATAATCTTATTTTGATCTCATAAAGATACCATAGGAATTTGATGCTATTGTAAAAAAATTTATTAAAAGTTTCCCAATATTGGGGGTAGTAGAGGTTCAATAGGGGGATTAAGATTTCTGCCTAGTTCGTTGGACCCTTAAAGGTGGTATAGAATATTGGTATGATAAAATATAGGTTGGAACTCCAACTATGGATTGATATGATCCATGACATATTTCATGTCTCTTATAATTGTTAGTATCTTCATGTTGACTCTAATGAGATTGACTGGGGAGAGTTAGATATCAAGGATGAAACAATAATTATGTAGCAACTAGTAGAGATCTATGATCATTAAGAGAAGGAATTACATGGATGAACCATTCCTTTTTTTAAAGTTCTATATTTTCATGGTGACTAGTATGAGAGTACTTTGGAGAACAATATATATATGTGTGGCCAGTACCCTAAGTTTCTCTGAGTTTTTGTTTTGTTTTTCCCTGATAAAGTGATGCCTGAATCTTGTTGATTCATGAGATATTCCTTTTTTCCTTTAATGATGGGGTGTGTTATGGATTATAGAATATAATTATGGTATATCATCTTCCTAATCAATAGGTTTCATATTTATGACACATTTTAAAACCTTATGGGCAAGGAAGTGTCATCCAATGTGAACAATATCTTATTATGAAAGGTGGGTTTCCTGGATTTGTGTTCTCAGGGAGGTGTTGTGTAATGGCTATGTTATTCATTGGATTGGAATATGAAGAGGTTTAAATGGTTTATTAAATTGTATAAGAGATGTTTCTTGATGTTGGTGGGAGATGATGACAGTGTTTCAGTTGTATAAATATCCTGATGAGGTATCTCACAGGATAATTTTTTAGAACTTTTTACTATGTTCTAGGTTGGTTTTGATTCTAGAGGAGAATATTGTTTGAATGGTATCTAATTTAATTTTATGTACCTTTATGGCCATTAATTTATGGTTTCCAGACGCTCTTTTGGAATCAATGAGGAGTTTAGGAGTGTTTTGGAGACTATAAGAGGGCCTTGGGTCATTCTGGGAATCACCACACCCTAGTGGTGGTCATGGTGAAGGTTGCGTTGGTCAGACGATTGTCAATATAAAACAGGTGGAATATAAACACCCAATTAAGGGAATGTCACTTTGAATTGTGCCTTTGGGGAGATCTTATCCAAAATCGGGAAGATGAGCTCACCACATCATGACCTTTGGGGTGTTGTGGTAAAACATCCAGGTATATTGTGCTAGGCCATATTGTCTGGCCATGGTGAATTGTGAAATAACCGCTATGCATTGGACCACACTACGGTATAGGCCTTTATTAGGGTAAAATATATATTTTTTAAATTGGTGTAAAGGGTTAAATGAAATAGGTATATTTGTAGCTCACTTTGACTAGAGCCACCATGAATGTTTTGGATGTCCACCAAGTCATGGTGGATTCTAGTGGGATTAACTTCTAAATTGAGTAATTGACCTCATTTTTTTAATTATATTATTCTCCATTTGATATCTAGGTGATTTATATACCTCCCTAGACCTTTTCAATTATTCACTTACACATAATAATAATTTGGATAATGGGACCATGTCTTCTGGATTGAGGCATAATCTCCCTCTTCTCTTTTGCATGTTCTCCTAAATTTCTTCATTCTGTTTTAGGAAAGTAATAGTAGTAAGAGGATCTGTTTAGGTCAAATTTTTTGTGTGGTAGGAAAATGGATTATATTAGGTAGGTTTTGGTGAGTTCAACTTTGATCTTAGTGGGGCTTGAACCCTAGTTTCGGCCTTATGAATAATGGTTCTCCTATAAGCTTTAATCAAGGTAGGGTATTCTTAATCTCACCATCTTTAGATGCTCATGTGGGGATATCATTCATTTCTATTCATTTGGATAGATGGTACATACTAGATTAATAAAGATAATAAATTAAGATAAAATAAATTGAAGGGGAGGGGTATTAAATCACATGAGTTTTACTTTTTCTTATAATTTTTTCTATATGGTTGTACTTGATTAAAAACTTTCTAAACTCGACTTACATTGAGTCTATAGTGTTATTAAGGTTTTTAAAAGGTGTGAACCCATTTTTTATTGATTAATTAAAATAACTACCCCTGAAAAAGGTAAATAACATATATATAACCAAGAATTTTTTTCATATGGAAATCTATTATTTGTGTGAGAATACACAAGAAAATAAAGACGTTGTTATGATGGAAGCCCTTGTTAAAACTAAAATGAGATGTGTGGTGGTTTATATGAATGGTGGTTGAGATGTGAGGTTATTGTGATGTGGGGTAGTTTTTGAATTGGGATCTATTATTTTTAGTTGGATGGGTTTTTGTGTCATGTTTAGTAGTTTCCCGATAGAAATGGAATGAACTTAAAATATTTACATGGGAATGATCATGGGTGGAAATTAATGTTTTTGGAGAATGAATTAATGTATGTACTAGATAATGACAAGGATATAATTAAATATGAAATTAATATTACTAATAAATAATGATAGCTGGTAATTATAAAATTTGAAATGGGTTTTTTTAAGGGCATATGGAATGTGTCTTTTGTGTGCATTTTTTTTGTGTGGTGTGGTGAATTTAGAGGTGGAAAATATAGTGAAAAAGGTTGTCAGACCTTGTAGTGATATCATGAGATACATGGGTTATCTTTTTATAAACTCCTAGGTTAGTATTCTGTGTGTTATATCTATCATATACTTTAATTATATTTCATTACGCACCCCACCCAATCCTTTTGTTTACATCCACACCCAAAAGTTTTGAGTTCTGTGAATTGTTACCAATCATTAATTATAATGAAGATAGATTTATGGACAACCCATCATCCCTACTATCTCTTCCAAGCAAGGTTGATACAAATATGATATGATGTTTAGAAGTAAAAAGTGCACTAGAAGTTGTGATTTTTTAGAGGATGAGTTGGTTTATAGTAGAGGTAGTGCATGATAGAATGAGGGAATGAGATTGATGTCTTTAATGTTCATGATAACCAGCTATTCTGGTTTCATGGCAGTGATTATGGAAGTATTTGGATGTTATGAAATAGTGCACAAGGTTCATGGAGTGATTTACTTACCTTGGTGTCTTTGAGTGGGATTTGATACAGTTTCCCAAGTGTTTTTGAACATGGTTAATATGGAAGGTATGAGGGAACAATGATGTATGAAATTGGGGTGTAAGAGAAGAAAATTAATGGGAAAGTAGTTATGGGTACCCATAATCATTATAATCTTTATTATGTTACTATATTGTATTTTTTATTTGTTTAGAATTCTAGGGCTATGAAAAGATTTGTTAGTTAAAATTTTTAGGTGCTTGTTAGTCATGTTGTTTGTCCAATGGTGAATCAGTATGCTCTGTTTACAAGTACACGAGATACCTTGGGTATGATCATACCAAATATAATTTTTTTCTCACCCTACATATATGAAAATATTTTTTTCGGTTTTTTGGAGGACATTAGTGACCGAGATGGACATTACTAGCCTAAAAATTAGAGATATTATGGATTCATTTCCTTAGGATTTCATTTGGTACTTCTTTAGATATATTTTTATTTTTTTACATTATACATTCCTAATAGGATGATTTTGGTTTGAATTTTGTTTTATGAGATGTATTATCATGTTATTTTTCATTTCATATCACGATCCTTATCAAATAATTGATGGTAATTCCTTTTATATACTTTATTTTTATAGGATCTATGCTAGCCTCCAAATCAGAGACTACTAAAGGTAGGAATGAAGGGGTCTTTATCTATCTTTCATACTTATTAGAAAAGTAGGGGTAAATTTAGAGGGAGGGGGTCATGAAACATGAAAAACATATAATAAGGAATGAATAAGTACTCATAGCATAACATCCCCTTCTTGGAGTACACTAATGATAATAAAATAATTTACACAATTAAAAATATTTCACAATAGTTAACATGGGTTGCAATCTCATCTAACATGGTGCACAAATTATATTGGGTTTGTTTATTCAGGAATGATCCATTTTATTATTTTCTAATCTCATGCAAGGTTATCCTAATTATAAAACTATTTTTACATTCTTTCCATCCTTAAGAGATAATATATCAACCTTTTAAGGTCTAATATATTATAACAAAATTGGGTACACCCCTTACAAATTCCCATAATACTTCTATCATGAACATGATAATCAATGTAACAAGTATTTATTTTACTACATATCGCTCATTAAATAATTTTAATGTGATTGAAGGAATGTTTTACATGAAACACAGAGTTAAAATGAACTGTGATATATTATTGTAATATAATTATTAAATGTGATCCTTATAACATAGTTGTTGGATTGGTTGGTATAATTAGGTGTAACTTCATTAAAATATATATATAAAGAGGGGATGAATTTAATGAAAATTTATTTTTTATTACTATTAAATATGTAATCATTTATAAATATTAAAAATAAAATCATGTAATTCTAAGAGACATATTTTTTATGAATTATAATTTTCTATATATTGTGTATTTTCATCTAAATAAAATTTATTGATCATAATTGAATGATGATTTTAATAAAATATAATGATGATATATATGCATATAAGTAAAAATGAACAATAATTCATAAAATAGTTATTAATTTGTTAGAAAGAGAAATAAAATCATTGGATGGTAAAAAGAGATATTTTTCATAAAACTATTTTAATGTTTGAAATATATTTTTATCCTAATAAAATTAATTTCTGATAATAAATGACTTTAATGAAATGAATGGACCACATATTTATTAAAAAAATTAACATATAATTGTATTTTTTATGTAAGGAATGATAATAAATTCATTTTATGCTTCAAAAATACATTTTTATAAAAATGGGTTTTACATCTTTTATGCATGGATACTAGAATTAATTTATAACAAATATATAAATTCAACCTGATAAAATGGATTCCATATTTTGAATAAATATATTTAAAATTTTCTATTAGTTTGATTTTATTTTTTCATAAAAATAATTTACAATGGTAATTTTTTGTCACTGTGATGAATGATAAATTAATTAAACAGGGT
The DNA here is from genome assembly GCA_963277665.1 of Viscum album. Taxonomy (NCBI): domain Eukaryota; kingdom Viridiplantae; phylum Streptophyta; class Magnoliopsida; order Santalales; family Viscaceae; genus Viscum; species Viscum album. The sequence continues at coordinate 714,961,885 of OY728137.1, read as the reverse complement.
TAAATTATAAGGATAAGGAATCAAAATATCACTAATCCTTATATATTTTTTTTAATTTTTTGAGTATATTTTTGAAATACCTCACTTATATTTGAAGTTGGTCTTATTGGGTTCCAATTTCCCAGGAAAATGACTTTATTTTATTTTAATGTTATAAGTATTTATAAGAATACTACCACATTAACCTATAAAAAGACCTATCCTCACCACCCTTATCTACACATATTGAGAATTTTAGATTGATAAAGATCTACCTGTATAACATTATAACACCCTTACTTATATCTTAGATGTTTTTCTCCCTAAAATATCTATTTATGATAGATTTAAGTGTAATTTAAATGATGGTATCCAAGGAAGCGATAATCCACTTAACCGAGTTCTTTCTAGTTTTTTCTTATGATACATCCAAAAAATATTATAAAAACATATTAATATAATCAAATAAATATCATTATTATAGTGAAATTTTATTATGTTAATGGAAAAACCATTAACTAATTAATTTACATTCCATTGGAAAATGAGAACTTCATTCATGTTACATACGTGTTATTGCCTCCATGAACGACAAATTTCATTTTCACCACCAATTTTTATTGATGATCATAAAATTATATTAGATAAATAAATATTATATTTATTTCATAATTCATACTTTTAAGGTGATGAAACCATTATTCGGATATGAGGACCAGAACCACAAAATCAAAACATAAATATAAAATGGAATGTTGACACCCGAATACTGATTTTAATGAATAATTATTCTTAAAGGTGTAAAAATAAATTGTAAAAAAATTTAAATAGTAAAATAAAAAAAATTATTATTTTATATAGATAAATAATGATTTTAAATTTATTATACAGTTGGTTAGAATGTGTTCACTTAAGAAGAAAACCATGTTATGTGTTTATTTTATAGTCTCACTTTTATTCAGGAAAAATTATCTTTAAATTTTTATTATGGTATATTGATTCTCTTTTAAATCCCATGAATTTTCTTATCCTTTGGTTATTTATATGTTTTACATGACCTATTATCAATTACATCCATTTTTGTTGAAAAATAAACTTAAGGGTTACTTGAAAATAATACAAACCTTATCTTTTCTTTTTTCCCAAAAATCTTTTTCTTCCATGTCCATAATTTTTTGTTTTGTTTCTAAAAATTTCATATCTATTATTTAATGATTTTTAAAGACATTTTAAACTATTTTTAATTTATTCAAAATGATTTTAAAAGGAATACTTTAATATTTTCTATATATGCTACTTTTTACATTCTTTACAAAGGTATTAAAAGAATGTTTTTCTAAAAACTATTGCTTGAGCACATTTTAATAATTTTATATATGTTCATTTTTATTAAAATTACTTTCCAAGATTCCATAGTTTTCTAAATAAAATACTTTTCCCATTATTCTAGCTAATCTCCCTTTTTTAAAAAGGATTACTAAATAAAATCAAAATTTTTCTTTTGTTTTTCAAACCATACTTCTAATGATTTTATAAAAGTGTTTTTAATCTATGTAAACATATTTTAATTCTTACCATATTTCATTAGGGATATTATATTATTATACCATCCAAATTCTTTCATTGTTTGTATTATGATGATTTTTAATGATCTTTTCATGAATCCTTTTTAATGGTTTAACTATGCTTTGATTGAATCATGGATGTTATTATATTCTTATGGAACATACATGTGTAGAATATTATTATGTGACTGGTGGTTCCATTATATCCCTCCAATTCATTGGGTAAGTAATTATATCTCATGATATTACTATGGGATCTTGGTAGTAATGTATGATCCACTATGTTAAGGGATGCTGGTAGTGATGTCTGATATACTACTCTAATAGGAGAGGGTAATGATGCCTGATAAATAATGTTAAGGGATTATAGTGGTGATTATTGATACAAAATGTTATGGTTTATTATGTTTATACTCATTCCAAATTTCTTTGTTATTCCATATTCATAAGTTAGGTTTAATGGATCACGAATAATAGTTATTTTTTATATTTATAGTTATTATTATATTAATGCTTTATGTCATGACTATTGAGTTATGATCTATTTTCTAGGTATAAATCTATTATGTTATATCCATTCACTTTTTCTTATCCTACCCATATGTTTAGTTTATGCTCATTTGTGATATTTTATTGATACCTCCCATTTTTACCCACACTGAGCATTTGAGCTCACCCTTTCTTATGTTTTATATTTCCCTACGTTATGAAGAAGTTATTGGGTAAGTTATTTCTAGAAGGGTTCCTTATATTATAAGAGATATTAAATATTCTATAAAATTATTTAGTTAGTTATCTAATCTATAAATACACTAAACATTTAGTACTTTGTTTTGTGTAATATTTTATATATATGTAATGTTAAACCAAGGAAATGATATAAAATATATATGTTATTCTCGAGTCCCTTTAGTTTATATCATAGTACGGGTTTTTTGAATTTTTATATTAGGTTGAGTAATATATGTAAGCAAAAAGTAAATAAACATAGGTAGAACTGAAAGCATCATAATATAATATTGTGTATGATATTATAAGGTTGATTTTTCATATGGCACATTACTTTGGTTATTTAAAGATTTTACTATTTATTACTCATGTAAACCAACTTTGGTTATAGTAAATGGATAGAACCAAGATTAATGGAGTCAATAATGGTTGTGATGTAAAATATAGTGATCATCGAAATGAGAAACCTTGTGGGATGGCAGATGGAGTGAAATCCTTCATGATAATGATCTCTCATGTTATGAATAAAAACGTTAATCATATTGACATATGTAATGCACTAAGTAAGGAACAACTCTCCATTAAGTCTTTCATGTAGAAAAATATAACTTCATTTAGTGTATCTTCCATCCCACTTATTTCTATGTAATGGATCAATACAATAGAAATGTTATTTTCCATTATTTGTTTCATAGAGAATGTGTATGTTGTCTTAGTCATATATCATATGAAAGGGGAAGCAGAATAATGGTGTAACCTCATTAAATATAAGAAATAAAAATAATAAGTATATTTTATGGAACGGGAGGATTTAGAGAAAATATTATTCACTAAATATGTTTCCTAATCTCTCCACATAAATATAGAGATTGATTTTTTCGAGTTGAAACAAAAGATGGATGTATGTATCGATACTTATGAAGAAGAGATTAAAAAAATCACAAGGTATAAAACATTATTTATTACTAACCTAGAGATCAATACCAATAATTTTTTTAGTGGCATGAAACCAAATATTCAAGATTCATAATCCATAAGAGACTATAGTAATGATGAAGAAATTGTTAAATTTGCACTCATGGTTGAACTGTAAGTTGGAAACTCTCAATATTCTCATGGGTTTTGTGATATAAAAAGGAATATAGAGTTTTAAGGGAACTAAAATGATTGATAACATGATGGAAAGAAATTTTGGCCACCTATATTCCAAAAGTGTGAAGATACTCACTTTATACATTTCCTTAAAGGGATTGTGTGATTTTTTATATTTGGTAGAGTAGTCCATCAAACATGCAATTATTTAAGAAATACAAAGAGGTTAATTATGAAACATGAGAGGTAGAATGCCCCAAATAATTAAATTCAATGTTTCAAATGTAAGGAATTTGGGAATTGTGTGAATAAATGAAATAATTAAAGGGTTCCTAAGAATAATAGTCATCAGAAACCTCTTAAAACAATGGAGAAAAGAGGAGCCTCTAGAAAAACTACAACCAAAGTGGATCACGAAAATGAAGTAGTGAAAGGTATGCTTTATCGGTACTGTATAACTATTAATAAATTATTTTATTCTAGCTAAAATAATTATTTCATGTTATGTATGTTTTCTAGGAATACTGATTCACCCACTCAAAATTTGGATATTGAATTATCATTTAAAACTATTCATGGTTTGATGATTGGATCCATGGTATATTAAACTTATAATATTGAAGTCTATGGGATCATACATTCTATAGATCTAGTTCTTCTTCAACTAGTGGAATATTGGGCACGGACTGGCTGTCCCAACATCGATCTCATATTAATTATCGGGATAAGGAAATATCCTTCCTTATTCCAAATCACCATATTATGAAATTTCATTATAAGGACAATTATAAATCCCATTGCTTAAAAATATTGTTATATGTGTCTTAATAACCAATAATTAAGGGTTTATAGCTCAAATGGTTGGGGAGAATCTCAACATCTAAGAGGTTCTATTTTTATGGGAGTATATTGATGTATTCCCTAAAGAACTATCTGGTGTTATTTAAGAATGAGAGGTGGAGTTTATAGTTAAACTCATACCAAGATCTATGACAAAATCAAAGATTTATTATAGTTTAGACCATTATTAATTGAAATAACTGAATAAGAAACATTAAGAGAGTATAGAAAATGGTTTTATACACCCAAGTGCTTCACCGTTGGGTGCAGCAGTTTTCTTTTCAAAAATAAGTATGGATCGATGAGTTTTTCCATTGATTATCGTGATCTTAAAAAAATATTGATCAATAAAAAGTAGCCTATACCTTGGTTTGAAAAATAATTTGATCAACATAAATGGGATCAATAATTCTCTAAGATAGATTTATAATCGGTATATCACTAATTAAGGGTAAAGAATAAAGGATATACCCAAGGAAACATTATGTATAAGATATATACATTATTAATTCATAGTAATACCATTTGGAATTTAAAATTAACATATAATATTAATGGAAATAATTTATAAAATATTTAAATATTTAATTTACAAAATTATGTTATATTTATTAATGATTTATCATATATTATTTGTGAAAATAAGAACATGAAGTGAATTTTAGGATTGTGTTAAAGATCTTATGAAAGGAGAAATTTTAATCAATATTCTGAAAATGTAAATTTTATCTAATAAAGGTAACCATATTGGGTTATTTAATCACACAAATGGGTAAATCTATGGATCCTTAAAGAAGAAATGTGATCAAATAATGGACCAAACCAATCATTATGATAGAGATCTATAGCTTTCTTGTTTTTGCTGGATATTACTAAAAACTTGTGAGAAATTTCTCATGATTTAAAATTACATTAACGAAGTTTACATGGAATGGAGTGAAGTCAATTTTGATAAAATAATTTGAAGAAAGTTTCAAGGAACTAAAAAATGGGTTGGCCACTATACCTATTCATTTTTTACCCTAAAATGGATATGGTTTTTTCATATACACCGAGTCATTAAATAAAGTATTGGGATGTCTTTTTATGAAATGTGAAAAGGTAAATATTACCCCTCACATAAATTAATGTCCCATGAAAAAAATTACCCAAAACATGATCTATATCAAGCCACAATCCTTATTTCCACCAAATATTTAGAAACATTGTCTCCATATCTAAAATTACGATATATATACTGACCAAAAGAGTCTAAAGTGTATATTCACATATAGGTGGTTAAAAATATGCCAAATTATATGGTTATATTTGATCAAAAGATGTAATTTCTTAATATGTTTCCATATGGGAATGAAAAACAAAGTGGAAGATGCTGTCAGTAAAAAGGATCATGCTTCATTATCCTTATTAAGGATTTAAAGGGACCAATATTGTTGTATATTTAGAGTATGGATATAGAAACCGAAAATAAAAGGATGAAATACAACCTTTACTAAATGATCACTCATCATTCTATATATATTGAGATCAAGGAGGCCCTATAAAGATTATATGAACTTACAGAAGAAGGTATCAATTATTCTAGAGTTCAACTTCAACAATGATGTTATAATATGGTTAAAGAATCAGATACGATTATCTTTAAAATAAGACTATAATAATTACATTTTATATTATTAATGTAGCTCATAATTCTCTATACATCCTAAACGTAAACAAATTTATAGATATATTAAGCAAAACATCTCATGGAAAAACAAAAAAAAGGGATATTGAAGAGCATGTATCTAAATTCTTTGGTATACCAACAAATAAAAGATGACTGCCAAAAATATTAGGGTATAATCCAAACATTGCATATATAAGAATGAAAATGGGAAAATTTCACCATGTATATTTTCAATGGGACTCCCCAATACATCTAAAAGCGATAACTATATTTAGGTTTTAGTCGATATACTTATGAATTTAGTGCATTTCATTACATTCAAAGATGTTTTCTCACATAGTTAGCATTCTAGGATATTTATATAGGAATGGGTTATGATATATGGAGTATCAAATTTAATTTTATATTACTTGGGTCTGAGGTTTACCAAAAAAAAATTTGTATAATTCATTAACATGAATTGAATTCAGAGTTTAACTTTAGCATTGTGTATCATCCTTAGATTGATGGTCAATTTGAGAGGAATATTAAAACTACAAAAGTTATATTGTAATCATATTAAATGGAATTAAAATGAAGTTGGTTTCAACATATTCATTTATTTGGGTTCTCATATAATAATAGTTTCTAATATAACATCAATATGGCACCATATATGTCTCCATATAAAAAGATATGTAAAAATGAAACATGCTAGAATAAAGTTGGATAAAGAATGATATTAGGAATAAATATTTTCCACAAATCTACAGAGAATGTTAAAAACATTTAAAAATATATCAATGTGGAAAAAAGTTGATAGAGAAGATATGAAGATAAAAAATGAGGAGATTTTGAGTTTGAAGTTTGGGATAAAGCACTTCTTTGGATATCTCCTTAGAAAATGGTTAAAAGGATTAAAAAGAAAGTAAATTTAATACCTATAGATGTTCGTCCCTTTAAGATTCTTGATTGTGTGGGGACTATAGTTTATTTCATAGAACTTCCACCAAACATCTGTCAGGTGTATGGTGTGTTGGATGTATCACTTTGGATGAAGTACAAACTAAATCCATCACATGTACTAAACTTTGAAGATATAAAGTAAAACATGATCTTTCATATGAATAAATAATAGTTGATATTATGGATCAAAGATATAAATTATTATAGAAAATACCACCCATATTTTCAATGTTTTGTGGTGAAATCAAACTTTTGGGGAAACTAATCAGGAACCAGAGGATGTAATGAGACAAAAATACCCTCACATGTTTATGTAATGTGACTTCGAGGAATTAAAATAATTTTATGGGGGTAGAATATAACAAAACATGATTTTAGTATATATTTAACAATAAATTAATCTTTTAGGACTGATATCTTGTTTTACTTGAATCATTGAGTAAGAATGAAATTTGATACATTATTGAAATATAATCATTAAATGTGATTCTTATAGCATAATCATTAGATTGGTGAGTGTAAATAAGAGTATTTACATTATGAAATTTATGTAGAATGGTAATATAAAATAAAAATTTATTTATTTATTCCAAGGAAACATGCACTCAATTTTAAGTTGTATATATGAAATCATGTATTGTTAGAAGACATATTTTGGAATAATTATACTTTTCTATATATTATGAATTTTTATCTAAATAAAATTAATTAATCACTAATGAATAGTGATTTTAATAAAATTTATTAAGAATATATATATATATAAATTAATAAACATTCACACATTTAGTATGAATAGTTCAGATATTAATCTAATGTCATTTGATAATACAAATAAATATTTTTTCAAAACTATTTTTATATGCGAAATATATTTTTATCTCAATAAAATTAATCACATCTAATAAGTTAGTTTGATTGAATTTGTTAATTATAAATAAAATATAATAAACTAACATATAAGGGTTTCAAATAGGAATAGAATGAGAATAAATTCAATTTATGCCTCAAAAATACATTTTTTTATAAAAATGGTTTTTACATGTTTTATACACAGATATTAGTATTAATTTGTTCCATATATAGAAATTAAATCCAAAAAAAATATTTTTATATTATGAATCATCATTTACAACGTTTTTATAGGGTTAAATTTAATTTAATTTCATAAAAATAAGATACCATAGTAAATGTTTGTTACCATGGTAAATTTTCAAATGATTAAAAAGGGTTAAAATAAAGGGGTAAGGATATCACCAAACCTTCTTTTATTTGATTGTTTGAGTGAATTTTCAACCCACATAACGTTATCTTCAAACTTGGTTTTATTTTTTCCACTTTCTAATGAAAATTAATTTGTTTTATTTTAATGATATATGAATTTACAATAATTCCTCCCCTCTCACCTATAAAAGTTATCATCGTCACCTCACTTATCCACACAACATGAACACTTTATATTGAAAAATACATAATTAAATTAATTGACAACACCATTTTCCACATCCAATAGCTTTTGGTCTCCCTAAAATACCAATGTAGGATGACCTTAGGTGTGATTCCATGGAGGATATCCAAGGATGATGTAATCATCTTACCTGACTTTCAAGTTTATTTCTTCTTACAAATCCTCCATATCTTCCATAAAATTTTTATTATAAAAAAATTAGAATCATTAGTATAGTAGAATTTTATTATGTTAATGTAATAAGACTTTTTACTTACTTTCTATTCCATTTGAAAATGAAATTTTTTGCTTTTTTTGCATGAAGACTACCTCCTCCATGAATGACATATTTCATTTTCATCACTGCTTAAATGTCAAGTAATAAAATTATATTTATTAAATAAATATGATATTTGTATAATTATTGACATTATGTAGGTGATGAAACTATGACCAAGGTGCAAAGATCTAAACCACCAAATAAAAATAACCATGGAATACATAACCGTTAAGACCTGAATATTTATTTTAATGAAGCATTATTAGTTAATGGGTAAAAAATTTTAAAAAATGGTAACCATTAAGATAAATATAAATACATATATTATTTTTGGTGTGGAATTTTTTATTCAATGTGTATATTTTTCCATGATATTTCAGGAATGTTCATATCCATACTTGAATGTTTATTTAAGTTCATTTTCAACTATATCTAACTTTCCTTAAAATGATTTTAAAATTAACCTTTTAATGTTTTTTCATATACTTTACTTTTAAATTTCTTATAAAGGTGTGAAACTAATATTTTTTAATATTTACTAATAAACCGCATCTTCCATATTTTATGTGTGTTCCATTTTTTTAAGATTAATTTTCATGATTCTATGAGTTTTCAAATAAAATACTTTTCAAATTATTCTATGTTTTTTTATTTTTTAAAGGGTTTCTAAATAAAATTTATATTTCATCTTGTGTTTTTTCAAAGATAATGGTAATGATTTTAAAATAGTGTTTTTTATATATCATAAAATTATTTCAGGATTTTCATAATATGCTAGGGTTATTAACCAATGTTAACATCTATATTCTTTCTATAGATTGATTATGATGATGACTTAATGAAATTTTCATGAAAATTAGTTATTTTCCTTAGGTTGGTTAATCTAACATTGAATCATGAATGTTCCTATGTATTATCATTATTTTATATTTCGGTCCATTATAGTGGTCTGGGACATTGGTCAACAAATTATATCTCATGAAGTTACTAAGGGATGCTGGTATTAATTCCTAATACACTATGATAATGAATATTGGAAGTGATATTTAATCTACTATGCTAATGAGTGATGGTATGATGTATAATACATGATGTCAGTTTATTTTTTTAATGATTACCGATACCTAATTTTATGATTTCTTATGTTTATTCCTTTTACATATTCTTATGTTATGTCATATTTCTATTTTACATTTCATGGATCATGAATAATAGCTCATTTTTCTATATACATCCATCTTGTTATGTAGATGCTTTATGTCCTGACTCTTGAGTTAGGATCTATGAATCTCTAGGAATGATTCTTATATGTTATGTCTATGAACTTAATATATGTTATTATACCAATATGCTCATTTTATGCCCAATTAGGATCTTTGATCAATAACTCCCATGTCTACCCTTATTGAGCATTTGAGCTAACCATTTCATATGGTTTCTATTTCCCAATGTTATGAAGAAGGGTATTAGGTATGATATGTCTAGATGGGGTTCATGAATTACAAGAGATATTGATGATGTTATAAATAAGTCTTATTTGTATCTAATATCTATATACACTAAAAAATTTATCTCTCAATATTATGACAGATACTAATGAGATGTAATGTTAAAATAAGAAAATTATATAAATGAGATGTAATTAGTAGCCTCTTAAACTACCTCAGCCTGAATCTTCCTACATAGTGCATCAACGACAACATTTCACTTAATAGGGTTATATTACATCTAAAAGTCAAATTACTATAGATACTCAACCCATATTCTCTACTGATGGTTCATATCATGTTGGAAATATATTTTCATAAGGATTTTGTATTCAGTGTACACTATAAACCTTCACCAAAAAATGTAGTGATGTAAAAATCCTATAATGTACACTAATTCCACTAACTCCAGATCATATTTTGGGTAGTTATTCTCATGAAACACAAATTGTATTGACCCATAAATGACTAATAATCTATATTGTATCAATAATGGTCCAATACCAACCCCCAATGCATTATAATGTATGGTATACACCTTACTCGACTCATGTACGGTTGGGGTTGGCATAAAGGTCACCCTACCATTTTCTCTGGGATGACTCTCTCATAAGGATCTAACCAATCAAACATGATCCCCTTCTTTGTTAGGGCCATTATTTCCACTTCTAATATAAATAATTTTGTAGTTAATATCCCAACAATAACCTATTAATCTTATGAAGCTATGTGCCTCAAAATCATTCTTAGGTTATACCAAGAAATCATGGCTATAACCGTATCAGGGTCTATTGATATACCATTTTATGATATTGAATTCCCTATAAAGCATACCTATCTAATAAAGAACAAATGATTCGAGAACATGGTATAAATTTGATGCTCTCTTAATACGATCTAGACAATCATCAAATGTAGAACATAGTAATCCATTGTCTGAGAGATTGCAGAAATTTAATTAAAAATATATCCACAAATGAATCCAAGTGAGGATAAAATATATCATTCATTAGGACTATGATTCTAGATTTTTTTTTCATAAAATTGAATGGCATCATGAAATACTCATGTAGACCATAATTGATACAAAAAGATGTTTAAGGAATATCAGATGGCCTCACACACATCTGATGGTATCTCAAACATAATTAAATCATAGAGAAACACTTTTCTCAAAATAAATAGTCAAATAAAGCATATGTATGAGGAATAGGATATCAGATCATGAATGTCACTTGGTTCAACATTTAATAATCCTTACATTAACACAATGAACAATCACTCTTCTCGAAAAATGAAATGGGAGCACACCAAGGAGGTGTGTTTGAGAAAATGATTCCATTTATATTAAGGAACTATATATATATATCTTCATATCTATATTCTCTATAGGAACCATAATATAAGTAGTAATAGATAAGGACACCATACTTGGAATCATATCTATTGTAAAATTGACCATACTCTTGGGTGAAAAACCTAAGAAGTATTCAAGAAATATTTCTTAGAACTAGTTATAAATGAGAGGAAAAACTATCTATCATGTCTCACAATATTTTATAATAATGCATGAATTATAGAGATAAATTATCCCTATTTGATAATGGTCATATCCAAAATGGCATCCCTTCATATCACACTCTTTGAAGAGGGTATAATAGTCACCATCAATTGATATAAAATACACATTCAAATGATAGTAGTTGTTGTGTCCTCAATATAAATTCAACCAATCTACCCTAAAGACCACATAAAATATTCTTAGATCTAATATAAATAAATCATAGATAATCCTATATACATTTATCATGACATCCCACTTAAAACATATACAAATCCAGTCACGTCACACCACCAAGGGTGTATTAATAGAAATCACCATATATAAACTCTTTATAAAAAACCCAAAAATAATTAGAAAACTATGAAAATATGAATGCATATGATGAAACTATTTTAATTAACATATATAACAGGGTTCATGATAAAGTAATTATGCCTTAAATCATCAATGAATTAATAATATACTCAATAGGAGTTTGCTTGATAGCGTGTAACTAGCCTAGGACCTAACCACGGGCCCCTGTATCCTAAATACCTCTAGGGTTATTTCCCTACTAAAACTATTCTTGATGATCCTATAAAACATGTTCTAAATTTCCATAGGAACACCAATTATTGCTTTAATATAATACCCTTAGTCCAGACCGAGAGCCACATATCTTCCTAGAACCTCTACCACCAGTCAAATGTAAACCACTCCTACAAAATTATTAAAAATTACCTATAATATTTTATAAAATACACTCCATGATCCTTTTAAATAATTGAGATCACACATAACTAGTCGTACCACACCGATAACACTCAAAAAAACCCCTTTACTAAGGTGCAATAGATAAACCACCACTATAGATACTTTAATCATTTTCTCCTTAGTGAGAACCATAAAATCTAAACTTATTACTATCTAAAGGAGCACTGATGATCCTTTTAGAAGAATCAAAATAACCAAGTCCCTTACCCTAAATCAGGTTCCTCTAAATTATGGGGGCTTAATTCACAACCTTAGAAAAAGATTTCAGTCATCAAATGTTGGCCTAAACTCAGACTGGGTATCTTAACACATCCTCAACACACTTAAACCTAAATACGTCATCTCTATCTATAATTCAAGAAAAATGAACAAGCACTGTGAAAATAACATAATAATCTATCATTGAAATCTCCATCTGGGATTAATAAAAAAATTCCAAGGTCTTATCTGTAACGTCCCAGTTCCGGGTGCCACTCAATAGGTGCCCTGAACCTGGTTTTCCACATGACCTCAAGCGCATTTCCCCAAATCCTAGAGGTTACCGACTAGCAGTGAGGGCCCGGGTCTGATAGTGGGGAAACTATGCCCTCATTTGTCAAAGTGTAGCACAACGGAATTAAATAAAACATACATCAATAGCGGAAGCAGTAAACCATACACAACTAGAATGAAAAACTGCAGTAGATATAACCAACCCGTATATAAATAATGGTGCAACATGCCACAAGTTCTAAGAAAACAGCCAGAACATGTTACACAATCAATACAATACAACTGAAGTACAAGTACAGAAAAGCAAAATAGAATAGCCCACGGCATCGTGAGCCAATGCTTGGTCCCATTCTCTCCTACACCCCAGTAGCAATCAAGTACCTGTATAAGGGCCCTTTCCCTTATCTACACCTACAGAAACGTAATCTGTTTGGGCCGAAAAGCATGACCCAAATAGGGTGTGAGAAATAATTCCCAGTAGGCACCCACCAAAGGCCCGTGCTCAACTGTGTGTAAACATGCATCAACAGTGTGCAGTAGTAAATGCAATAAACTAAGTAGTTGTCAAAATTAACTAACTTAACCAGCTATATTTCCATTTTAAATATTCATTTAACTATTTAATTTAGTAACATTCTGTGCTTAACAGCACCAAGACCTCAGGCTAATAGAACCATGCCGTCAGGCCGATATAGTAAAACCATGCCCTCAGGATTTCCCTCAGACTATACATAATCTTACCCTCAGGCCTTTCCCTTAGGTGGATTAGAATCTCTCCATAAGGCCAAAATGAAATGAAACCCTCAGGTAAACAGAATCATGTCCTCTGGACTTTCCCTCAGGCGGAATAAAAACCTTTCCCTCAGGATATAGAAACCACGCCCCCAGGATAATATAGTAAAACCACGCCCTCAGGCTTATATAATCGGGCCGAGACCGATACATAAACATGCATTTTATACAATTACTCTCAAGGAAAAAGTAATGCATAAAGTAAACATGGCATATCCTCGGGTATCCTGGACAAACGACTAAACCGAGGAACGCACCCCGGGGTTGGTCCTAGATCCAAGCACTGATCCCAAAAAACATTTTTACTACTTTATTTAATTACCTATACAGTTCTAGGAAGTTAAAATAGACACGAACTCAGCCACACAACACCCCAAATATGGGTTCGTAGCGCAAAACACACAAAACGCACAATAGTCGGAAAATAAACACCAAGCCACTGAACTTAAACACCAACGAACGATATACGCGAACGATACCTTCTGAAATTTCCAAGAACGTCGTAGATATGAGGTAAAATAATTCTAGATTAAAGGCAAAAAACTCCCAGTAGGGGAATAATTGGAAAGAACGATTAGAGAAGAGTGGAGGGATTACCTGCGCGGTTCCAACGAGATCGTCCGAGGCAGAAACAGATTCTTAACGTGCGCTTAGCAGATCTCCAAAGCTCCGGCATTCCTCTCTCGAGCCCTCTTCCCGTTCTAAGCCTTCCCTATGAACATGGGAGGGTATTGCCCATTTTAAGTGAAAAAAATATTGTACACGATGTGTATTTCCAAGTACACGGCGTTTACTTCCCATTTTTGACTGTTCTTCTGGCGGTTTCCCGCCTGCGTGGCACTGTTCATCTGCCGACATGACTACACGGAGTGTCTTCATGAGTACACGGCATGTGTTGTCTCACAGCTGGCCACCGCCTTACTATTCACCTGCCGACTGACTACAAGGTGTGTAAAGGACCACTACACAACGTGTAGTCGGTTCCTACACCCTTTATCACCGACATGGCCACACGCCCCATGTACCCATCCCACATGGCCAAAAGTACACTGTGTGTGGAAAAGTACACGGTGTGTACTTCCAAAATTAGGGAATTTTCCCAATTTCCTTATTTTCTCAAAAACACTTAAGAAATGGAGAAAAGAAGAAACCCGTACCTCAAAAGTAAGAACCAGGTTCTTAAAAACTTCCCCCCTTAAAGAAATTCGTCCCCAAATTGCCCTTCCGAGGGTGGAGAAGATATCGCTCAGAACAACTATTGCCACTGAGCACGTACGTCGGTCTCTCGCTCCCAGGTTTCGTCCTGCACTCAGCCATGCTGCCAAAGCACCCGTACGAGAGGAAGTAACCGGTCTCGGAGAACCCTTGTGCTCCTATCAATGATACGAATCAGATGATCCTCAAGGGACACTTCCATATGAAGCTCAACCTCCTCTGGCTGAAAGATATGGGATGGGTCTGAATGATAGCGACACAACTGAGATACAAGGAAGACATCATGCATGGCCCGATACCTCTGTTGTAACTGCAGCCAATAGGCAACCGGACCAACTCTCTCCAGAATCTCAAATGGCCCCACATACCTCGGTGAATGTTTTCCCTGTCTCATGATCCGCCTGTGTCCCAGCCTCAGCGTAGCACGCAAGAAAACCTGATCCCCGACCACGAACTCCAAAGTTCATCTGCAGTGATCAACATAAGAATTCTGACGAGACTTTGTAGTAGCCATATGATTCTGAATCAACTGGACCTTCTCAGAAGTCTCTTGTATGAGATGTGGTCCTAGTAAAGCTGCCTCAACTACCTTTGACCAGCACAAAGGTGATCAAAATGGCCTACCATACAAAGCCTCGTAAGGTTCCATCTCGATAGTTTTCTGAAAAATGTTATTGTAGGAAAACTCGACTAGGGGTATATGCTTCACCCAAGAGCCCCCAAAGTCTAGGACGCATACAAACAACATGTCCTCAAGCACCTGTATCATATGCTCTGACCGACCATCTGTCTGAGGGTGGTAATCCATGATTAGAAGCACCTGTGTACCCAGTGCCCTATGAAAAATCTACCAGAAATGAGATGTAAAATGGGTGTCCCTATCTGAAACGATAGAACGAGGGATCCCATGAAGACGTACGATCTATTGGATATATAGCCTTCCGATCTCATCAACACTGAATGTCTCCTTGATCAGAAATAAGTGAGCTACCTGCGTGAGTCTGTCCACAACAACCCACACGACATCATTGCCTCTAGGTGACCTTGGCAACCCTGTCACGAAGTACATCACGAAATCATCCCATTTCCACTCTGAGATGGGTAACTACTGTAACATTTCGGCTGGCCTCTAGTTCTCCTCCTTTACCTACTGATAGATGGAACACCTCGATACAAAACTAGCTACATCTCTCTTCATACCCAGCCACCAGTACTGACGTCTCAAGTCACGGTACATCTTGGTAACCCCGGGATGAACTGCCCAAGCTGAAGCAAGAAACTCTCGCATCATCTCCTTGCGTATATCCCCTGGAACCCATAATCATCCATGGAAATGCAGAACCTCATCACAGCCTATCATCCAACTAGGAGGAGGGTCCCCACATGCCACCGACTCCCGTAGAACTAGGCCTTCTGGATCAGATAGCTGTCTCATCCTCACTCTATCTGGGAGGGTAGAAGTCACAGCTAAAGATGAAAGATAAGTTTTCCCCTGACTGTTGTGCACCTCCAAATGCATCTCAGAGAACAAATCCATAAGCTTCCACTCACCACTGGCCTCTTGCACTGCATGTATCTGAGTCTTCATGCTCAGTGCATCAGCTACTGCATTACCTTTACCAGGTGTATAGGAAAGCTTGAAGTCGAAGGATTGAAGGTATTCAGCCCACCGTCTCTATCTCATGTTCATGTCACGCTGAGTAAAGATATACTTGATGCTTTTCTGGTTGGTGAAAACCACAAAATGCTCTCCCAAAAGATAATTTCTCCAACAGCGCAACGCATGAACAACTGCAGCCAACTCGAGATCATGCGTCGGGTAATTCCTCTCATGTGGTTGTTTCCCTCTGGAATTGGTAATGACCTTGTTGGTTTAAGGTTCAAACATTCCAAGCGATTTCTAACGGGGTTTTTCATGGAACCGGAAACATCTAATGATTCCATATTCATTTGGACATTCTTTCCAAAGGCAGACACTCATTAGTTATGCACTAATGAGGCTTAAGAATTTGCATTGGTCAAGAGGATGGGAGGTCGGACTCATCACACCTTTTTGAGGGGAATTATTGTCTACTCTAGTACTCTCTTTATAGATTTAAGTTATGTTCATGAATCCTTATTACATTACCAAGTATTATAATGAGCTTTCCTTTAGATCTGAAAATCAATGATAAATATGTATGAAATTTAGATAATCTTTCATATGTATTCAATGTTCTTCATCGATAGAGAATCATCTGTGTTTGTTTAGAGATTTTTAGTCAATGGTATCCTTTAATACATTATATAGAAGTCTCTTGGTTATTATGATAACCATGCTAGTTTTAAATCCACTCAGTGGGGCACTTGATGTTTATTGTCAGTCATAAGGACATAGATTATTTCAGAGTTGGGATCACACCCGCATATGGGCTACCTACATATCCTTGTTTAGAGAATGAATCAAAACCCACATAGTTCAAGTAAGGAAGCATGAGGTTTATGTATGATTGATGGCTCAAAGAAATATGTCATAATTAATTTTACAATCTAAGCTCACGTGAGTCATGCTCGGTGTGAGAAACAAGAGGTATTGGTAAAATCAGACAATTGTGCCATGAAAGATACAATCACGAGAAATAATTTGGGGGTTATGTATGTATGACTGCCCAGATAAATGAAGATTAGGATTTACTTCAGGGTAGAAACCCGGAAACAGGGTCTATAAAGGTATATGCATTTTATGGAGATATGGATACTCTAACTTGGGGCTTACTCCTGAGAAAGATGCCAAAATTAGGAGGTAAATGATGATTGGATTTTATTCTTGAAAAGGAAACTGAAATCAAAAGTAAATGAAGACTGGTTAAGAGAAATTAAGACTGGGGATTACTCCTGAAAAGAGGCCCATAAATAGGGTTATCTCATCTTAAAGAATGAGTTTGAATGAATGAAATATCTAACTTTAGTGACATAATGATGTGTAAATCACTAGGTTTTGAGAGATGTTCCATATAATTCCTTTCAGATAATGATGTCAATCAAGAAAAATTGCCATAAATGGCTTTGAAGAGTGTCTTGAAGACTGAATCTTGAATTGGATAGGTGGAATGGAATAAGAGAGGTGAAATGGGTAGGAAGGGCACCCAAAAATAGAAGGGCGCGCAAGTCCTGGGTGGGGGGTCGCACACGTACTGCATGGGCGCGCATGTCTTGGTCGCGCAAGTATACTTGCGTGATACCTATATACTTTGGCGATGGTTAACCAGTAGGTTAATACTTGGGAGATCCTTGAACAAAGCCTTTAGAATTATCCCAAGGTACTTCCAGAAGAGTGGCACACAAGATTCAATGAGTAGGTAAGGAGGAACGCCAGTGTGTCTATTTCCCTTCAGGGTAAAACACTTAGGTGCACATGTGTTAGTGAATTCTAACACTTAGACCGTCCATTCTAGGTAATGAATTACCTTAGAAGTGTTCATAAGACTTGAAGAAGAGACTTGGGTGTTCAGAGCTCTGTATCTGAATTCTGGAAAAAATCCTCCTCAAATGGGGGGCCCACCGAGGGTATTTATAGGCTGGAGAATACCCTAGGAGATTTTCAAAGAGGGCGTGCAAGTCACCTGCGCGACCACTAGGTGGCGCACAAGTGTACTTCCGCGACCAGGCTGGAACTTGCGCAACCTATGGGCAATGTTCTCCTTGTTAATCCCGTTCTCTTTTTTTGATGTTTATTCAAAGGATGAATCTTCTTTGTTTGAGGTATTTCCCTTTTCATTTCGTTTAGAATCTTTGACGAAAAATGAGCATCATCAAAAGTCCCCCCTCAGAGTTGGATCCAAAAAGGAATGAGGATTTGACTCACGAGAAACAAAATAAAATTAGGGCATGCAGGGTATGGCGCGCAAATGGGCTTCAGGCGCGCAGGGTCTGGCGTGCAAGGTTACGACCTCGTCTATAAATAGATGGCCTCACTTTGCGCAAAGAACCCGGATCTCGCTTTTTTTTTTGCTCTCGGCGCACAAGTGGACTCCCGGATTTCGCTCGTCCGCATTTCTTGTTTCTTGCGTCACACTTCTGTTAAGGTATTTGGACTTGTGCGGTGATACATGCACATCTAATACATGCATGACTGAAGGAGTCTTGCGTGAAAACTATGGGACTTGCACGCCTAAATGCTTTAGCCAAATTTTCAAATTCCTTCATAAATTTTATGAAAAATTAACTTACTTTAGGAGTTAATTATTCAACTTTTGTGCAGATCCAATGGATCCCAAGAGAATCGGAACGGCTGATGAACTGGCAAGCAAAAGAATTGATGATATAATGGACATCATTGTCCATGATTACTATTCCACCTGTGAATTTACTCTCCCAGAATTAGCCAAGTACATGAAGACATATCATATTAATTTCCTGCACAACATCTATCTGCCTCTGTATGGCCATGGTCATCTGCAAGATGTCAATATTCCAGAGGCAAAGAACTATCTCCCGCATTCCTGGTTTCAGTCATATACTAACTTTTCTTTAGAAAATGTCTCAATCACAGGAACATTTTCTAATGTTGGAACAATAAATAAAGCCTATATAATGCATCATATCCCATGTGCACCAGATCTGAAACCTCACAAACCTGAGCTGCAAACACATTGTTATCCATCAATCATTCAAAATTCTTAGATGTATCAATCCAAAGGCTGGAAGGATAAATGGGAATTCCGTTCTGGAGGAGGGGTGAATCCAACTTGGATGTGGGATTATTGGGTGCGAAAAACTTGTGAAGAGTTTGTCAAGGATTTTAAGGGAGGTTCAATTTATGAAGTCGTCTAGGCTGGGCAAACATATGTTTACAGGAATGATAATTTTGCACCGGATTTGCATAGCCTCTAGAGCCCAGAAACTAATTATTTTCATCTGAACCATGGAGAAGTAGGAATTAGTTTTTGGGATGTCTACAAGATATCAGGGGTTCCAATTTTGGGTGATATGTATGACAAATTCCTCCCTCCGAAGGCAACCATGAATGATCCTGATAAGACTCCATATTTGGTTTGAGAGTTATTGAATATTTATCAAAAACTAAAAATCTCAAAGACTTAAAAGACTCATTCTAGAAGGGATATTCATCCAGAGGAATGGATGGATGTGTTTTTCAAGAAGAAGAGGTAAAAGGGGTCACATGTACTCGTCCTACTAGCTTCCCTATAGAAGATAAGAGAGGTTCTCCTGGCACATTCTGGCTGACTATGGAAGCAGTCGAGTTTGAGAAATGGGGGTATGAAGTGAATCATAAAATCCCGGAGAAGACCCGTATGGCAGGCTTTTTATCCTTATGGCTCAGTGTCTATCTTTTTCCAGTCAGAGATTCGAAGGGAGGCGTCAGGCCAGGGACCTTTGTTATTACAGCCAAGTTGGCTGAGAGGAAGATGGTGGGGTTGGCTACCCTAGTTTTGGAAAATATTCACAGGAGCTTACTCAATGTCTATATGGGTAAGTCTCCTTTGAGATTAGTGGGACCATTACATGTTTTATGGGGATGGATCGCCACTCACTTCTGGACATATGCTGTACAGAACAGAATAAAGATTCCTGGAATTTCTTTTAGGCCGTCTGTTCAGGCCTTCTCTGGAGTTTTTCCTTTGTCCCTCAATGCCTATGATATTAGGCCAAGACTGGGTATGCATATGGAATTACACTTCTTTACCTATGGAAATCTGCTGACTGGGTGATTTGTTGACAATGGATCAGCCATCTTGGAACAGAGGTCTTACATGGTGGCCTGCAGAGATGGTGTACTGGCCACCAGAATTGATGGGGAAATTATATGTGAGGCCTATGCTCCATATCTATTTGCAGGCCAATTCAAGTGTCTGCAGACAACTGTTTTATCTCTTCCAGTGCACGTCTGGTCAGAGCAGCATCTAATGGTTGCCCGAATACTATGGTTGCTAATGGGTATGGAAAGGACTGGGGTAGTTTTTGACTTACCAGATGCTGAAGCGGTAAGCAATTTGGCCATATGGTATGCTGAAAACTGGATAGCGTCATATCCTGAGGCAATATTGAATAAACCTATTTATCGGGTGGGGAAGAATAAGAGAACCATTGATAAAGAAACAATTTAGGTGGCAGGTGATTCTTCCACTCATGAACCTGGTTCACCGAGTTCTTCAACCGAGGCTGATTCATCAGATTCTCAAAAGATACAACATGTGTCAAAGCGGCCACGTGCCGTATATAATCCTACTGTTATAATCAAGAGAGACACTCCATCAACTCCTGGTGAGTTACTTTATTGAGGAAATTTAATTTCTAGTAACTTTATATAGTAACAAGTTTTCATTCTCTTTTTATAAGTGTAGGAGCTAGAAACAAATTAAAATCCAATGTTGTAGGACCCTCTTCGCAGCCTTCTAGTACACCTACATATCTATGACCGAAGTCCATCCAGACATGGCGGGATGTATACTGTGATACTGAAACTATCTGGCTGGAGGTATGTGAAGGGCTACATATTCCTGGAATAGGGACTCTTTAGGCTCCTGCAAATATTCATTTCAAGGATAACCCTGATGAAGTAAGAGCCTATGTCAAAGAGTTGAGGACCTATATACATGTCACCGATGATTCTATCCCTATCACTAAGCGGGTGAAGGAAATGAATGATCATGAAGCCACTGATGAAGAGTGGCATGAGTACATGGCTCCTGAAGTTGTAAGTTTTCTTTCCTTATTTACTTTGCAACTCGATTTCAGTCAAAGCTTTGTTTCTCAAAGAAATTACTTTCTTTATCCTACATATTGAAAGGAAAGGAACTATTGAAGTTCCTTCACCACAGTATAGCCCTGGTGGTACTGCCATTGGGGCTACTACTGAATCTCCTCGTGAGTCGAGCGAGATATCTCCAGGCCAGTAGGCCATGGATGAGGAGTTGGACGTGGCTTTCCATTCTCCGATTAAAGTACCTATAAGGGAGACTACCGACACTCCCAAAAAGCAAAAGGGACAAAGGTGTTGGAGGAAGAAGTCCACAACTAAATGCTTCATCAGTAGTGGTATGTCTTTCGAATAATCATGAGTCTTAAACCATGAAAATATTGCTCATTTTCCTTGGGATTGCAGGGGATTCTTCAATGTCCCCTCTGAGGGAGAGGACTAATCCTCATTTGAGGACCACTGAGGGTGCTGTGGAACAAAGGCAAATTCAGGCTGACTTGGATTCTTCTAAAAAAGAGAAAACATCTATTCCCAGTACTGCTTCTGCTTCTGCTATAAGTATAAAAGATCCTACTTCTGGTAATTTAGCAATGCTTCATACAATACTTCATTAAATGTTGAATGAAAACAAAAACTAACTTCCGTTCTGTGATATTTTAGGTATATAACCTACACTAGAATCATTGGCGGCTGCGGCAACTGAATCATCCATCCTTCTTGAAGAAGCTGTCCAGTTTCAGGGGCCACAAGAATGAGGGTCACCAAGAGGACACATCAAATGCTCCCACTGGTGAGACTAACCAGGATTCTAAAATATCATTGTATGAAATGATGAATTGTGGCATGTATTTCGAATAATTTTTGGATTATGCTAAGTTATAATGTGACTTATAAGATCTTGGGCGTGAGTGTTATCATTCGTCCGGTAAATTTTCTTATAATTTACACTTCTAATCATGACTAAAAAAAATATGCAGTTCTATCCAAATAAGCTGCTGAACTGCCAATTCCTGAAGAGGGTGTGGACATTGATGTCAACCCTACCATTGCAGAAACATTATCTCAAGTGGATCTAAACCCAGTAAAACCTCCTGAGACCCATCTTGAAGATCCTGTTGAAACTAGGAATGATGGGGAGGAGTCTTCCCAAGCTGTTGATCTACTGTTAGGTAATAATTGTACTGAGTTTTCAAGATAGAAAACCAACTTTCATTGTTCTATGAAACTAACCATACTTTTAATTGATCAAACAAGGCTATCAACTTCAATGGCTAGATCTAGAGGTGAATTCTCAACTTCCACCCAAACAGTAGTAGAAGGTAAAGCAACCAGGGTCAGGGGGGAAGGAGCAGAACAGGGCACTTCCTTAAGTGCATTAATCCCAGATTACATGCCCCCTGTGATGATGATGTCGAATCAGACCCAGAGGTGCTTAAGGCGCTCAGCTTTTCAAGATGCAAGGCATGGAAAAACATATGGAAAATAATATCTAAAGTGCCTCTTGAAGAGCTGTCATCAATTATTTCCCGATTGTCATCCCTATTCGTAATGCTAGGACCTGGCGGTTTAGGATATCAAGAGATCCATACTGCGGTGAAACAGGTCATCTTAAGAAGGGAGCCGGAACAAAAGTGCCGTGAAGATATGTCCGGGGTGAATCTGTCAGTCAATATCATCGAATTTGAGGCTACTATATCCCAAGATGAGGCTGATTATTCTTCCAAGATGAAGGAGCTGAAGCATAAGATCAAAGATAAAGTCGTCCAGCAGATGCACCTTCAGCAACAGTTAAATTTTGTTACTGGGTAACTTGACCAACTCAATAATTCACTGGAGGGAGCTCAAGCGAATGGTATAAAATCCATTGCAGATGCCAAGAAAGATCTCCATCAGGATGAAAAGAGTGAAGTTGGTCGATTTCATGAGCTTTAAGTGGCTGTTGATGAAGCTCGAGATGCTTTATATCAAATGAAGACTTATGTTGATGGCCTCTTGTAATTTCTTAGAAAAGATAAGAGACTCTAGTATGTGGATGTCCTTCAAACTTTTTTACATCAAATGAAATGAATGATTTTATCTTCAATCATTTGTGCATGTATTTTCCTGCTACCTGATTTAAATTTTACCTAAGCCAATGGGCCTAGTATGCATAGTTTAATTTTTTCTAGGATCATATAAAAATAACCCTAAAAACGTTGAATATTTTGATTGCTCAATATTACCTAAAATCACACAAAATGTATGTTTAGTGAGCTGGAACTTGACTTTTATTCATATTTCCCTTATCTTTTGTGGGCAGTTTAAGGTCATGCACATCGGACATTAAAAGTATAATGTTTAAGGTCGAAATAGCTTTGACCGAATGGATTAAAAATTGACTCAATTCCTTGATAATTTTTTTGAAAACATATTACCATATTCAAGTATGGAAGGGAAAAAATCTAAACTGTGACTTAAGAAACCTTGAATCTAAGGAATGATATGAAAAAGGTCTAAGAGGCATTAGAATAAGTATTTTCCAAGAATGAAGTTACCATTATTTAACAAACCCATTATGGGGTTGAATTATGCAGGGCCACCTAAGGGAATTGGTTTCATAGTCAAATAATAGCATCTTTTGGCTGAGAGGTCTGTTATGTAGACTTTTTTATGCAAGGACTCCTAAGGGAACGTGCTGCATAGTCAGGAAAAATAACTCTAAGAAAGTTACTTTTCTACTACTAAAAAGACAGTGGAAGTTTATGGAGATTCAAATTTTCCAAAGCATAGAGTTTTCTGTATGAAGAGAAGAACTTGAATATGGAGAAGATATTTCCAAACATGATTGTTTAAGAACTGGATGAATGTCACTCCTACGAGGTTCTGACCCAAACGTAGGGAAGGGAAAATATAAACCATAGACTTGAATATTTTCAGATCATGAAAAAGAGTATAAGAAAAATATGTAAAGGATGGATATTTTTGCAGATCCCTATATATCGTTGTCAAGACAACTAAGAAAAAAAGAGGTTTTCTTCTCAAGAATGAAGTTACCATTATATAACAAACCCGTTAGGGGGTTGAATTATGTAGGGCTTCCTAAGGGCATTGGATGCATAATCAAATAATAGCATCTTTTGGTTGACAGATCTGTTTTGTAGACTATTTATGCAAGGCCGCATAAGGGCACGTGCTACATGGTCAGGAAAAAGAATTCTCAGAATTTGGACATTTTGTGATTAGAAGTCAGAAAAAAGGGTTATAAAGATCAGAAAATATTTAAGGTTAGGATTATGACACATAAAATGGGTATTGTTCAATGTATGTAAAGATACATAGATCATTGAAAACCATAATCACATTGTGGCTGGGTCTTGAATTGAAATATTAGGCTTCACTACGTATCCCATATTGATGGGAATCAATCCATACGTAGTTATTAAAATACAATTTAATGTCATGTGGGACTAAAGTATGGGAGATATTAGTTTAGGGTCATAGTGCTCAGACCATTATAAGAAATACACAGTGTGTGTTTTCATGGGGACTTTTCAGCCGAGGGACTGAAAGTGGAATTTGGGGTTAGGCCCAAAGACTTCGGGCTGGATTTGACGGACACTCTAATGTTCCTATGTATCCCATAAGAATGAGAATCATTCCCACGAAGTTCTAGAAATAACCTCTGTACAGATTTGGTTCGTACAAGTGAAGCGTGAAAGGGGACTTTAGTGAAATGATGGTTTGACCCAAAATAAAAGGTTCGGGCATTGCCATGTATGCATGTAGTCTTTGTAAGAAAACATGATTGGAGATCAATGTAAATAATGATTTCCTCTCAGGTGAGGGTATCAAAGAATATTGTAGTTTATTGTCATACCGGACAAAAAATGTTGTACAGTTTAACGTCATATAGCAAGGAAGAAGTTGAACCATTGTAAAGATATTGATTCTGGGGGTGGTTTCAAAAATCAACATCATACGAGATGGAGGTGAACCGATGTGAAGAGATTGGTTTTGGGCTTAAATCTCAGGAGTTTTCCTACGTACCAAGCCTGGAAGGCAATGATCAAAGTCCATGTAGTTCAATTAAAGAATGAATAAGTGATCAAGTTGTTCTTGGGGACAACGACCTAAAAAATGGTGTTGGGACTTACGCATGGTTAACAGCCCACAGAGGGTGTTATAGTTGATGTTTTCTCTAAGCTCACGTGAGTCATACTCGGTGTGAGAAACAAGAGGTAGAAACAACCATAATGATGCACACTTTAATGTTTTGTAGGACATATGAAGGGACTATGCAGTTTAAAGTCTTGCAGTTTGGACTACTGGTGCTGCATAGTTTAGTGTCATGTAGTAGGGACAAAATATATTTAAACGTTATGTAGGGCGTATTAAGGAATTTCTGTACAGTTTAGCGTCATGTAGTTAGGACAATGGGGAAAATATAGTTTAATGTCATGTTTGGAAAAAAGGGGGACTGTGCAGTTTAATGTCATGCAGTAAGGACAAAAGAGGATGAAATTTAACATCATGTTGGACGTATTAGGGACTTTTTCACAGTTTAATGTCATGTTGGACGAAAAGGGATGATACAGTTTAATGTCATGTTGGACGAAAGTGCTAATAGTTTAAGGTCATATGCAAGGAACATTGTTGTATAGTTGAACATCATATAGTAAGGATGATGAAAGGAATACAGTTTAACGTCGTGTGGGATGATAGTAATGCAAGTGGTTTAAGGTCATATGTATGGACCGTAGATGGTGCAGTTTAACGTCTTGCTGGACATAAGAGTCTTCTGTACAGTTTAGCGTCATGTAGTTTGGATGTCACAGTTTAACGTCGTGTGGGACGAAAGTAATACAAATAGATTAAGGCCATATGTATGGACCACTACAATGTATTTTTCCTTTATACAAAATACTTCTCCAGAAATATGGCATTGGTTGGAGTAGTGATGAGTTCTCCATCCATTGAGATTAATGAATATGCTCCATTGGAGTATACCTTATGTATTGAATAAGGTCCTTCCCATTTTGGTTCAAGATTGGGAGGTTTATTTCCTGGTATCATGGGAGTTCTGAGAACCAATACCAGTTCTCCCTGAATGAATGAACGAAGACAAACTTTTTTGTTGAAAGCTCGTGCTATTCGATTCTGATAAACTTCCAAGTGGTATAGTGTGCACAATCTTTTCTCATCTAACCATTCCAATTCATGCAATCTCTTTTGAGATTGTTCATCTGTAGTTGACTGATCACAAATATCTACTCTGAGTGATGGTAGTTGAACTTCAATAGGCAAGACTGCTTCCGTTCCATATACCAATGAATATGGAGTTGACCGCGTTGCAGTGCGGGTGGTGGTCCGATAAGCCCATAAAGCATGAAAGAGTTTATTAGGCCATGAATTCTTATCTTTATCGACCATATTTTTCAGTATTTTTGAAAGAGTCTTGTTGATGGAATCTATCTGGCCATTGGCCACTGCATGATACCGAGATGAATTATTGGATTTGATGTTTTATTCTTGATACAACTTCTTTAACTCAGATGAACAGAAGTTGGTTCCATTGTCCGTCAATATGGTATGAGGGACACCAAATCTGGTAATGATGTTAGACTTGATGAAGCTAACAATGCTTTTAGAACTAACTTCATTTAGAGGTATTGCCTCTGCCCATTTGGAAAAGAATTCAGTAGCAGTAAGAATATACATAAACTGCTTGGTCGTAGCTGAAGGGTAAGGTCCCACCACATCCATTCCCCATGTGGTAAATGGCTATGAGTACATAGCTGCATGAAGCAACTCTGGAGGTTGATGAATGAAATTGGAATGTACATGGCATGAATGAAACTTCTTTATGAAATCAACACAATCTTGTATCATTGAAGGCCAAAAGTATCCAAGCCTTCGAATCTGATCAGACAGTCTATGTCCAGACTGGTGGGCACCACAGACTCCTGCATGCACTTCTTTCATGACAGCCATTGTCTCTTCACCATCAATGCATCTGAAGATAATTCCATCAAAACTACGCTTGTAGAGAATTTTCTCTAGGTGATCTGGGCTATCATAAAGAGTAAAATTGACCACACGTCGCCGGATTTGTTCTTTCTCGGCTCTATTAGGTGGAAGTGTTCCATTTTGATGTTATTCCATGATATGTGTCATCCATCTTGTAGTATGAACATACGGTTTCTGGAGTGGTACTAATTTCATTGATCTCCTCTATTTTGGTTCGAACATAAGGTGAAATTGTATGATGGTGGGAAATAGTGATGGTTGTTTTGTCCCGATTTGGATTTTCCAGAGCTGTGGCTATATTAGCCGGTGCATCAAATTGACCATTTTGTGATCGCGGGACATAAAACAATGTCGGTTCTATAGGAAATTCCACCATTAACTCTCTGACGTACTCATACAAAGGGATCAATTCTTCTTTTCTGGTTGCATAATCCCCATTGACTTGTTTGATTACTAGTTCTGAATCACCTTTCACCCTTATGTGATTCACTTGTGCTTGAAGCACCAACTCTAATCCTGTGATGAGGGACTGGTATTCTACTTAATTATTGGTACCAACTTCCCATAATAAGAAGGAATAAGGTAATACTACCTTTTATGGTGAAATAAGAATAACTCATAATCCAACCTTGTTGAATTTAGGATCTTCCATTTTCATCCCTTTTGGACTTCTGGAAGCACCATCAAAATACATTTCCCATCCCTGAGGAAAATCCTGAATAGAGAAGACTTCCTCATCATGGAGTTCAATATTTGAATATGTATCTTCTACTGATGGATGTTAAGAAAGGAAATCAGCCAGAGATTGACCCTTTATTGCCTTTTGAGACACATACTGAATGTCGAATTGGTGCAAAATAACTGCCCACCTTGCCAGACGTCCTGTAAGCATTGGGTGACTAAGGATGAATTTGAGTGGGTTATTGAGAGATACCAATTGGACCTCGTGTTGTTTCAGGTAGTGTCTTAACTTCTAAACTGCAGAGATTAATTCCAGGCAGCACTTCTCAATATTTGAATACCGGGTTTCTACTTCAATCATAGTTCGACTGAGATAGTAGAGGTTGTTTTCATTCCCAACATCGTTCTTCTGAGCAAGAAAGTCACCCAATGATCACTCTAAGGCTGTCACATAGTGGATAAGTGGCCATCCTTCAACAGGTGGTATAAGTATTGGTGGACTCTAGAGGTATTTATTGAGAATATCGAATGCCTCTTGACATTCTTCAGTCCACTCGTAAGTGACTCCCTTATTCATCAATTTGACGAAGGGTAAAATTTTTCCTACCAAATTGGCGATGAAACGTCGAATATAGGCTATGTTTCCTTGAAGTCCTCTTAATTCATTCAAATTTCGAGGAGGTGACATACCAAGTATTGACTTGTTCTTCTCTGGATTGACTTCAATACCATGATGGCGTACAAAAAAGTTGAGAAATTTTCCTGAGGTTACCCCAAAAGCACATTTTAAGGGGTTCATCTTCAAATTATGTTGTCGAAGCTTGCATAATATGACTTCCAAATCAGCCAAGTGATTAGAACGTTGTTTATTTTGACCACCAAATCGTCCACATAACATTCAACAAACTTCCCTAAAAAGGGGTTGAAGATACAATTCATGGTGCGCTGATATGTTGCACCTGCATTCTTTAATCCAAAGGGAATTACCTGATAGCAAAACACACCCGGAGTGGCTCTGAAGGCTATGGATTCCTCATCTTATAGAGCCATTCAGATTTGATTATATCCGGAATATCCATCCATGAAGGAAAGTGCTTTATAGCCAGATGTTGCATCGATTAAAAGTTCTATAATCAGAACTGGAAAATCATCCTTAGGACAATTCCAATTAAGATCTCTAAAATCGATGCAAACTCTACTTTCTCCGTCCTTCTTCTTCATAGGGAAAATATTATCCAACCTCTTGGGATATTGAAATTCTCTGAAAAAGTTATCTTTTATAAGCTTATCTACTTCAGCTTCAATTTTGGAAGCATATGTTGGGTGTGTTATTCTTGCGGCTTTCTTAAATCCTCGATGTTCTTCTGGTAAACCCAAAAGATGAGTAACAACATCAGGATCAAGCCCGGACATCTCTGTATATTTCCAAGCAAATATGTCTCGATTTTTCTTTAAAAAGGAAATATACATCTCTTGTTCTTCACAAGTCATGGCCTCACTAATTAAAGTAGGGCGTGGATCTTCTTTTGTACCCAGATTGATTTCTTTGAGTTCATCCATAGTGGTAGAGATACCCTCTTCAAATGCTGGAGGAGCATCTCTGAGATCTTCCTCTTCTTCTTCAACATGTGTTACTTCTTCTGTTTCTACTTGCATAGTAGATGATGAAGTAGAATTTCCATGATTAAGAGAGATGTTAAAATTTGAACATCTTGAAGAAGAGGCTTACATTTATGACCCAATTGATGATGAAGGGTATTCCATGGGTAATAAAGAGGAGATGATTGATTGAGAATCGACATCATTGTTCACCTCTGACGTTTCTATCACTTATTCTGTCCTAGTTAGCGAAGTATAAACTTTCTAGATTTCAGTAGATTAAATAAATACATCTTAATTTGGGATTTCATCACTGCTTGGTGGATCACCAATTTCTCCAATGTTTTATAGCATGATTACCGTAATTAACATTATGGAAGTCTCCATAAGATTATTTTGATTTGGGTCTATCTTTTCAGTTTGACTGATAGGCAACACATAATCTGTACTCACATGTGCAAATGGATTTACTGGAATCTTCTCCAAACCATATGTGGCATTAACTTGGGTAATCTCCCTTGTTGTGGATTTCTCCTTTCCCTTCATGTGATATAATTCTGCCTCAATGTATTGAGATTCACATGTCTTGAATAGGGCCTTATCACCATACAATGTCTCAAATTGACCATCGAAACAATATTTGAGACATTGATGGTATGATGAAGGGATAACTACATATTGATATAGCCAAGGTATTCCAAGAAAGATGTTGAAGGCTGAGTCTTGATCAATAAACATGAAATCTGAATTGGATACAAGATATCCAAACTGAGTTCTGAGTGTAATCTCGCCCAGTGGTTCTTGTTCATTTTTATCATATCCTTGTAACATCATGGTAGAAGGAGATAAATCAGATTCTGTGAGGCCCAATAAACGAAGTGTACGAATAGGCATGAGGTTGACTTTTGAAACATTATCAATGAAAGCTCTTCGAATGTCTACACCATTTACCTTTCCACATAAGTATAAATGTCTAATATTCCCATGCATGACATAACCTTCATCTTCATTTATGAAAGATATCACTGCATGGAATTCTACAGGATTATTCTCTACATGGTAGGCTTCAGCTGCAACAATTTCAGTTTCAAACTCTTGAGGAATTGATAAATCCTCTATGGGTGCCTCCCGAAGATCTTTTGATAGATTCAAAGCATCCAAAATTGCTAACTTGGTTGGTACATGGGACAGGTGTTTCAATACATCATAATTTTGATCCAGAGGTCTGCGTTTCCCAACAAGAACATATGGTTTAGAAGGTGCCTTGGAAGTTGATTCTTTGGAAGTTGATGCATCTTATTTCGGGATAGGAGTTGGCAATATTCCTGGCTTTGGAAGATTAGACCGATTAGATCCATTTACTTGTTGAGAGGATGAAGATGGAACCCCCAACCGATCCTCCAGAATAACTGTGCCAGGACTGAATTTGATATTGGTAGAATAACTTGCTTGTTCTTGTTGAGCTCAATAAAGGGCTCTGCCACGAGTTTCTACTGCATACACAGTTCTAGCAGGGGTAGAATTGAAATAATGGCTTCTGGGATATCCACGTCTTCCTCTGTATCCCAGACCCCTAGAACTCCCTATAATTCCTCTGTTTGATACAGGGAGTTCAGGCTCATCGAAACTGAAACTGTGACTGGCATAAGGATCTGCTAAGTGGATCATATTAACAGAACCGAAGATCAGTTCTTCATCTGATGAAGACTCTGCCTGACTATCCAATTCAGGCTATCCCATTTGGTGGGATGGTGCCTGCGGCTTTGAAGTAGATGGCATGAAATCTGCCAAAGTTAAAGACAACTTAGGCTTTGACACAATTTCATCTTCCTCTGATTGCTTGTCTTTCTTCGACCTATGCCGCCCTTTTGAGGATTTTCCCTCTAAAGAGGATTTTGTTGTGGCATCCATAGCATATGACACAATTGGTGTCTTCAATTGCGTTTGCAAAATGGCATGAGTTCGGTTGATCGTTTTCCTAACCATCCAATCATCATATTTCTGCACATTTTTTCTTTTGACTTCTTGCCATTCACCTTTTTTCTCTGGAATTGTAGCAGTAACACATGCTACCTGGGATGAAGAGCCTTTTAGTTTGACATGTCCCGAGTCGACCATATTTTTCTAGAGGTAATTGAAGACAAAACACTTCTGGATGTGATGCCCCAACATTTGATGAAAGGGGAAATAATTGGGACGGTCTTTATCTCCATCCTTGTTTGGCCTTTTGGGCCTTGGAAACTGAACCAAATTATTTTCCAGAGCCAAAATAAAGTAGCCAAAAACTTTTTCATTTCAGAAAGAGTAAACTTTCCTCTTCAGATCCTAAAATTGTTTCCGTCTTTGATCTCTTTGATCATCTTGAAGAAACGAACTTTTTTGTTGACGCTCAGGAGGTGGAGCCCTTTGTAAAGATAAAGGATTTGAAGTAGAAGCAGGTATAAGTTCTTTCTTAAGCATAACTAAAGTAGTCTCCTCTTTACCCATTCTTTTTCCTAGAACTGATGGAATTACACGAGATTTAGCCTTAGTCTGTATAAGGGAATCTTCAATCTGCTGAGCGATTGAAGTAAGGTCTCGAAACCCTCCTGTGTATTTCATAGGGATCAGCGACGTGCGTAATTCATCATGCAGATTTTCCACACAGATTCGCAATAGTTCTTCTTGAGGGAGTGCTAAGCTTAGGGACTATGTTAATCCCTTACAGTGAGCAATGAAATCTGAAAACCTTTCATTATCCCTTAGCATACAGTTTGTAAGATCAAAAACTGTTGTCTTTGGAAAAGTTGAGCTGAACTAAAGAAGGAATTGTTGACTGGGATATTCCCATCTGGTAATTGACCGGGATTGCAAGCTTGTATACAAAACAAAAGCTATTCCTTGCAAGGTTCGCACGAAGCATCTGAGTTTCACTGCTTCTTGCTGTTCCGGAGTTCCCATCATAGGATCTCAACAAGACACATAATGAATCAAATTCTGTTCAGGATCTCCTAATCCATTGAAAATAGGGAATACAAGGTTCCCAAAACTTGATGGGGGAGGGATTGAAGCTACCCATTCAGGGTAAGATTTATTTTCTGGTTGAACCTATGCACGCTTCCCTTCCATAGTCTCTAACCGAGCTGTTAATGACTCAATGGTAGTTATTAAATTTTGAGAAACATCCGGTTGAACTTGGACTTGGGAAGGTGCAATAATTAGAGTCTGGACAGGTATGGTGGATGGTACTACAACTGATGGTATCAACACTGATTGTTGTTGCACTTGACCCATAGGATTATACCTATGAGGGTTTACTGATAGAGGAGGATATTCTTGATCCATCTCAGTAGCTGCAACAAACTCCCTTGGCTGACTGACTCCAGCACGTTTAAGAAGAAGACTACCCTGAAGTAGTTCTGCATTCATGTTCCTCAATTCCTTCATTTCTTCCTCTTTTTGAGAAAATCTTTGCTCTAGTGAGAGCGATTGGCCTTCCATAGAGGAAGGATATGTAACCTGATTCTTTCCCTTCCCCTTTTTTGATCCCTTTCAGAGATGGGGAAGTGGGTTATTTGAAGGAACACCCAGATTCTGGGTAAACCTTTGATTTCGTGTATGCACACCTTCTTCATTTGTGTCTGTGCGTACTACTTCTTGTGCAGGAAACTCTTCATCTGAGTCCTCTGAGTGATTCTCATGTTCTAGAGGATCAGAAACAATGGTATTAATGACATTAATTGATGCATAATTCATAAGGCATTGCATCCATTCTATTATCATTTCTTGTGATATTTTCTTCTTCCATGCCCTTGACGAGACATTGCCTTTTGTTGATTTGATCCCTCAGGAAAATCTTGGAAAACCTTAATTTGGAGGGAATCTCCTGATAATTTGGCTCTTCGTTCCTCCTGTGGTTTCGTCCCCAATCGAGAGAAGACTTAATTTCGTTGAGGAGGGGATTGATGATTTGAAAAAGTCCCCAGTCCGGTGGACTGGGACTTTTCCTTCTGCTCGACTCCTCAAATCTTATTTGTTGATTCCGAGGGTTGGGTTAAAAGAGTCCCCAGTCTGGAGAGCTGGGTTGGTTCTTGATATGCTATATCTGAGACTTTCTTGAATGATCTCCTGATTTTGTAGACTTTAGTCCAGAAATTAGCTGGATGCATCAACCTGTATCCACTTTTATCACCTGGATCATATGAACGCTGGATGATTTCTGACATTTCTGTCACTTGATGATGTGTTTGCTTCAAACGAGATGCATGTTCAATATTCTCATTTTCTTGATGTAGGAGTAATTCAACAACTTGTTCTATGTATACTTGATTTTGAGAAGAACTTGTTGAGGCCTGTTCTTGAGAAAACCATTTATTGAAAACAAAGACAATTGACTATGGCTGGCCATGGGCAATAACATTGCATGAGACCATCTTCGGCGGGCTTTACTGACTGGAGAGTACAATAAAATGTAGTGCTACATGAACACACCATCCCCTGATATTAATACCATATGTGGAATTGGCAATTAACTGGCACAATCTTCTTAGCGCACTAAGGCATGAACGTTGAAGGGCTCTCTGCTGCTTTTCATCCTTCGGATATCGAGATACTGATAGAGATTCCAAGTCAATTTGATGTTGTAACCCTTCTATTATCTTAACATGATTTTCATATTCATAATAAGATAATACTTTCTTTTTTAACTGACAAGGAGTTTTATATATGTTGAGACGAATGTCATCAATCCCATCTTCCGTCAACATATCTGGAATGTCATACTGAGAGTCATCCAAAGGCCAAAAAATGACTAGCACTTCACCTTTTGCCAGTTGGTTTCTCATATTCATCAATTACTCTTTATCATTCAATGAAGATTCTTATAACTGATTTGACCAGAGCTGGTGCTTTATTGTTGCTTCATCAGATTCAACACGACTGGTAGAGAATCCACTGATCAAACTAGAAGATAAATGACCCATGGGTGGTTCAGAGAATGACCTACACATTGGGCTATCTTCTGATTGAGAAAGTATTTCACTTGATGATGGTAAAGAATTATAAATGAATGGTTTCACATTTTTAAGTTCCTCCAGATAAGAGGGCTTTCTCGGCACTACATTGTCCACTAGAGCATTTTCTGGGCAATGTGCATCACTACTGTGGAGAGGACTTTCACAGTGAAATTCTTCATCATGGGGAGGACCACAGTGGTGGGTTACAACAAAAGATGAGATATCTTGCTCCTTGGTCTTCTGGCCATACAGAGGGTTATTGTAGCTCTCATTTGAAGATGAAACTTCAAGATCGACCGAACATTCATGAAGAAAGCCTTCATGAGGAAGTGTCTGTTGAAGACCTTCGGAATTAATGTTCCCACTATTGGGAAATGCGGCAGTAGAATCTTGGATTCCCACAGATAACTGTCTGAGGGATTCAAGAACTCCAGCATCGAGCAAGGCCTTGTTACAGATTGGATCTTTATTTCTTCACTGTGCTGGGCGGGTCTTCTTCTTAGAAGCCTTCTTACTCACCTTGGAATCCACTTGTTGATGAGAGTGGATACTCTGAGCAGGTGTATGTGCCTGATCATGAGAGATGGCTAGGTTAGTCTGATGATCTCCACACAAATCAGGTGTATGTGACTAACTTGGTTGTCCGTATGATATGGGGGAGTACACCCAACAACCCTCTTGGACTGGAACAGAGGTGCATATATGCTCCGGAGTGATATGTTGATGAGTCACTCCACTGGTAGGGTTAGATTTTCATTTCATTCCTTGTGATGCTACTGAAGCTATTATAATATCCTGACAGGCATCTAGAATATGAACAGGGATTTGCTTCTGTACTTTCATCATTGACAGAATGTGCTTGGTGACTTTAGCTCCCGGAACGGGGATATACGTCCATTTCATGCATAGAGTAGGTGTGTTTTCCTGCTCTTGTCCTCCTTTTCCTGTCAGTGAATCCTGAAAGTACTCATGTGTGGGGGAAGAGAATTGAGTCTGCCTCCTGTTTGTCACAGGATCTTTCTGACTGACCTCTCATGGTGCTATCAAATGAGACTGTTGGAAGTCCTGATCAATACTAGTAGGTGTATGTGCCTGCTGATTGCACTACACCAAACATGGTTGGTGAACTTCCTTCAACACTGACAGATGAGGCTACTGGCATGATTGATGAGTGTAAGTAGGTGTATGTGCCTGTTTACCAATGGTCAACACATTGGTTAGGCGGGCTCCATCATATGTAGTCAGACGAGCCTGCTGACTAGCTGATGATTCATAAACAGGTGTGTGTTCCTGTCTATAGTACTCCGTCGGAATTTCCTGGAAGGATTGGCGCACTGCTTCCAGATGAGTCTGCTGGACAATGGAATTAAAATGGACGGGTGTAAGTACCCGCTAGTTGCTTGCAACCATGTTAGGTTGGTGGACTTCTCTAGAGACAGAAGAGATGAGAACCTGCTCACTGTTGACTGTATTTCACATCTAGATATTCTTCTTGCATGCGCGAGTTTGAGGAACCTGAGCCGAATTCCTGGATATGATTCCCTCATCATGTTGAGGGCGCACTACCGCACGAGTCTAGCGGCGATTGTTGATGGGATCCCTCGGGAAGGACTCGTGTCTCTCTGAATTATGGCCCTGAGGGGCCAGATCATTCACCTCCCTAGAATATGGGAGGGACTGGTGATTGCGTTCCGGGGATAACAACCCGAAATGGTTGGAGACAGTGGTTGGTACCACCTGCTTCTTAATCACTGGTTGTCGTTGTCTGGATGACTGATGTGAGTTGTTCACTTGGAGGGCTTGTCGGGTAGCCTCCAGAGTTGTAATGGTACCATGTTGATGGTACTCCTTAACCAGTGCATTTGATACCTAGCGTTGAAGATGCTGAGTAGGTGATATCGTCCTCAGAGTGGATGACGATCTAGCGAGAGTATCAGCAGAGGCATTCACAACAGAAGTATTCACGGGTGTGAACTTAAGAGAATCCATTTCTAAAAATTAGAAGATCTTGGAAATGAGTGCCTGTTTGATATAACAGACATAATCAAGATAAGTCCGTCCACTACATATTTTGGATGAACACATATTTTATTGATTTTCTTATTGTCCCTCTCATTGAGTTTTAAATAGGGGCATAACAAGTAGGTAAACTATCATTTTAACTTGGTTAAGGATTCAGGTCGGGTTCACCATTTTTTGTTTCCCTAAATTGGAAATGACCTTGTTGGTTTAATGTTCAAACATTCCAAGCGGTTTCCAATGGGTTTGTTCGTAGAACTGGAAACATCCAATGATTCCATATTCATTTGGACCAACTTTCCAAAGGCAGGCGCTCATTAGTTATGCATTGATGAGGCTTAGGAATTTGCATTAGTCGAGAGGATGGGAGGTCGAACTCATCACACCTTTTTGAGGGGAATTATTGTCTACTCCAGGACTCTCTTTATAGATTTAAGTTATGTTCATGAATACTTATTACATTACCAAGTATTAGAATGAGATTTTCCTTAGATCTGACAATCAATGATAAATATGTATGAAATTTAGAGAATCTTTTATATGTATTCGATGTTCTTCATCGATAGAGAATCATCTGTGTTTGATTAGAGATTCTTAGTCAATGGTATCCTTTAATAAATTATATATAATTATCTTGGTTATTATGATAACCATGCTGGTTTTAAAGCCACTCAGTGCGGCACTTGATGTTTATTGTCATTCAGAAGGACATAGATTATTTCAGAGTTGAGATCGCACCCACAGATGGGCTACCTACGTATCCTTGTTTAGAGAAGGAATCATAAACCACGTAGTTCGAGTAAGGAAGTATGAGGTTTATGTATGATTGATGGCTCAAAGAAAGATTCCATAATTACTTTTACCCTCTAAGCTCACGTGATTCATGCTCGGTGTGAGAAACAAGAGGTATTGGTAAAACCAGACAATTGTGCCATGAAAGATGCAATCATGAGAAATAATGTGGGGCTTATCTATGTATGACTGCCCAGATAAATTAAGATTAGGATTAACATCAGGAAAGAAACCCGGAAATAGGGTATATAAATATATATATATTTTATGGAGATTTGGATACATGAACTTGGGGCTTACGCTTGAGAAAGATTCTCAAATTAGGAGGGGACTTATGATTGGATTTTATTCCTAAAAAGGAAACTCAAATCAAAAGTAAATGAAGGCTGGTTAAGAGAAATTAAGATAGGAGATTACTCTTGAAAAGGAGGCCAAAGTTAAGGGAATTATGGTTGGCGCTTACTCTTAAGGAGGATGACCAGAATTAAGGGTACTTGTACTGGGGATTACTCCTCAAAAGAAGGCCCATGAATAGGGTTCTCTCATCTTAAAGGATGAGGTTGAATGAATGAAATCTCTAACTTTAGTGACATAAAGATGTGTAAATCACTAGGTTTTGAGAGATATTCCACATAATTCCTTTCAGATAAGGAAGTGAATCAATAAAACAAGCCATAAATGGCTTTGAAGAGTTTCTTGAAAAATAAATCTTGAATAGGAGAGGTGGAATGTCATAAGAGAGGTGAAATGGGCAGGAAGGGCGCCCAAAAATAGAAGGGTGCACAAGTCCTGGGGGGGGGTCGCACAAGTACTGCATGTACGCACAAGTCTTGGTCGCGCAAGTATACTTGCGCGACACCTATATACTTGGGCGACGGTTAACCAGTAGGGTAATACTTGGGTGATACATGACCAAAGCCTTTAGAATTATCCCGAGGTACTTCCAGAAGAGTGGCACACAAGTTTCAATTAGTAGGTAAGGAGACACGCAAGTGTTTCCATTTCCCTTAACGGTAAAACACTTAGGCACGCAAGTGTTAGTGAATTATAACACTTAGACCTTATTCCTTTTGTTCAGACCATTCATTCTAGGTAAAGAATTACCTTACAAGTGTTCAGAAGACATAAAGAAGAGACTTGGGCGTTCAGAGCTCTGTATCTTAATTTTG
This sequence comes from Viscum album, assembly GCA_963277665.1. NCBI lineage: Eukaryota > Viridiplantae > Streptophyta > Magnoliopsida > Santalales > Viscaceae > Viscum > Viscum album. The sequence goes on along the minus strand of OY728137.1, from coordinate 714,923,076 downwards.
GAAAAAATCCTCCTCAAATAGGGGGCCCACTGGGGGTATTTATAGGCTGGAGAAGACCCTGGGAGATTTTCAAAGAGGGCTCACAAGTCACCTGCGTGACCACTAGGCGGCACACAAGTGTACTTGCGTGACTAGGCTAGAACTTCCGCCACCTATGGGCAATGTTATCCTTGTTCATCTCATTCTCTTTTTTTTATGTTTATTCAAAGGATGAATCTTTTTTTGAGGTATTTCCCTTTTCATTTTTTTTTTGACTCTGTGATGAAAAAGGAGCGTCAACAGTGGCCTCAACTGTCGAGACCTGTACGCAATAACTCGATCGCCCTGCATCAACAATACTCCAAGCCCAATACCTGATGCATCACAGTAAACTATATAGCTCTTCCCTTACTCTGGAAGTATCAGGACTGGTGTTGATGTCAACCTTCCATTTAGGTCCTGAAAAGCTTCCTCACAAGCTTCCGACCAAACGAACCTCACACCCTTCTTAGTCATACCTGTCAACAGTGCTGCTAAGTGGGAGAAGTCCTATATGAAGCGTCTGTAGTAACCGGACAGCCCTAAGAATCTCCGTATCTAAAACATGTTCTTAGGATGCTCCCATGAAACTACTACTCTCACCTTCTTTGGGTCCACGACAACTCCTGCCTCTGAGATTATATGACCGAGGAAGTGAATCTGGTCCATTCAAAAGTGGCACTTTGAGAGCTTAGCATATAGTCGATGCTCTCTCAGTGTACTCAATACGATCTCAAAATGGGTGGCATGGTCGTGTCAAGTGTGAGAGTACACTAAGATCTCGTCCATGAATACTACCACAAAATAATACAGATAAGTATGGAACACACTATTCATGAGATCCATGAAAACTTATGGCGCATTCGTGAGTCCGAACGGCATAACCAAGTACCCGTACAGACCAAATCTGCTCCGAAAAGATGTAAGTAATATATCCGATGGTCTCACGCGTAGCTGAAGATCTCATGATCTCAAGTCAATCTTTGTGAACCCTCTTTCTCCACAAAGTTGATTAAAAAGATCATCAATCCATGGTAAGGGATATTAGTTCTTAACCATCAACTGGTTCAGCTTCCAATAATCCACACAGAGTCTGAGGGTACCGTCCGCCTTCTTCGCAAAAAGGACTGGAGAACCCCAAGGAGAAGTACTGGGTCAGATGAAACCTTTCGCCTATAACTCCTCTAACTACCACTTGAGCTCCTACAACTCTGGTGTATCCATCCTATAAGGAGGAATGGACACCGTTGCTGCCCCTGGAACAAGCTCAATAGAGAAATCCGCCTCTCACTCTGGAGGTAGACCGAAAAAGTCGTCCAGGAAAACGTCCCTGAAACGATCAACCACTGGAGGGAAATCCGTCTAACAAGTCCCTTGATTGTCCAGATATAAGCTCACAATATGGGATGTGACTCCACCTTGCCCATGATGCTCTGACCTATCTCGACTCGCCTGAACATCCCATTCTCCCTTGTATAGAAACTCTCTACCCTCTGGTGACATGAAGCTCACCTTGCGATGATAGCAGTCTACAAAGGCTCGAAAGGGAACCAACCAGTCCATCCCAAGAATGACTTCATAATCTGTCATCTCCAAGACATAGAGGTACAAATGAAAGTGACACCCACCAACCTCAAGGGGGCACTCCTCGCACTGACGCACACCAGCCGTTCTAGTCCCCAACGAAGTGTCTAGTGTCATAAAATCAGAAGAAGAAGAAACACAGATCCCAAGGCTCTCCAAAATGGGCACAGATATGAATCTATGCGTAGCACCCGTATTGAAAAGTACTGAAGATAAGAAAGAAGTTACTAGAATAGTACCTCTGACAGTAGATGGTCCAGGATCCTGCTCCTGTTGGGTCTCCTACACTGCATATGCTTGCCCACTGCCGCGACCCTGCGACACAGCCTGACTACCCTGAGCTGTCCCACCCTGCTGCCTCTGAGATCATTGTGTCTAGATACCATGTCCATTACTACCATCTCTGCCTTCATGCCCTGACGTATTCCAGTTCCCCGACTGGTAAGAATCCACTGGTCCTGATCCCACACGCGGAGTCTGCATAGAACCCCTATCACTAGACACTGGTAAAAAAGCCCTGCAAAATCGTTGTAGATGACCCATCTTGCCGCAAGCTCGACACTCCACTGGATCATGTGGACAATATGGTCTCTTGTGCACCTCTTTACCACACTGGTAGCACCTAATCAGACCACTTGAGGAAACTGCCTGGCTTGTACTACCACCCTGAGAGAAATCCATCTGTCTCATCCTCTTGCCAGTAGAAATAGTACCGGTAACTGGTGCTGAACAGCCCTGGCCCACACCACTAGCCTCCCGCAGGTTCTTCTCTGAAATCAGTGCCTGGTTCACAATAGCATGTACTGAAGGAAACCTGAAAACATTCACCAGGGCTCATATGTCATAACGAAGACCATCCTCAAAACTTCTAGCTCTCAACGTCTCATCACCCACCATTATGGGTGCAAAATGCTGAAGATCAGTGAATCGAGTAGAATAGTCCATCACCGACATAGTTCCATGCTGCAAATTCATGAACTCTCGAGCTCTATCTGCCCTTAGCGTCTCTGGGAAAAATAATTCATAGAAGACTGCATGAAAATCTTCCCACACCATGTCTCTATGATGGTATGACTGGGTGGTAACATCCCACCACCTCTTGGCGGAATCACGCAGCATATAAGTCACGAGCTTGACCCTCCTCCCTGGAGGCATCTCAAGATTCTCGAAAATAGTCTGAATCGATCCTAGCCAAGACTCCGTAGCCTGTGGTCTTCCAGCCATTGAAAACACAGGCGGATGCTGTTGTTGGAAGATACAAGTTAGCTTGGCCATAGATGTGGAAGCTGGCGGTGCTCCCTGAAATGTCTGCATGAACCGCATAAAGCCTTCACGGAACTGCGCCTCTGCTCCTGTGTCTGGTATAACATATGGTGCCGCATTTGGCTCTACAGGAGGATCAACTGGTAGCCCATGTCCCACCATCTCTGGAGTATACTCGTTGCCGCTCTCCTGGCGAAAAATGCATGAACTTCTAGGCGGCTTGACACTACAAGGTCAAAAACACACCTTAGATTCAAGATTATCAATACTAAAAGCGAAGTAACCATAAAGGGAACAAGAGGAAGAAGGCATTTCATGATTTGAAAAACAAGACTACACGATGTGTATACAGACTACATGGCATATACCTGACTTCTCTCCCCTACCCGGGTCCTTCTACACGGCTGACCCACCCAGCTCCCGTTGAACAAAAACTACACAGCATGTATAATATCTACACGGTTAGTATGGTGTAATTTCCAACTACCCATGTCGCTTGTGACGTGGCTGACTTCTTGGCCTGAAACTACACGGCGTGTTACACCCATACACGGCGTGTACACCACCCCGTTTCCCATCCACACAGCTAAGTCCACACGGTCTGTCCTCAGACAAGACTACACGGTGTGTCCCATAGGTACACGACGTGTACTAAACGAGATTCGCCGACCCATGTTGTTAGTTACTCGGCCCGACACATGGATCACACTACACGACGTGTTCTATAGACACATGGCGTGTATCCGAAAGGATTACACTGAACCATGTGTTAGTTACATGTCCGGGTCCCCAGGTCATACTACATGGTGTGTTCCATAGTGGACACGGTGTGTATGTCTTAAGGTCTCCTCCGTCCATGTTGTTAGATACACAGCAGAATCTGGGTCAACACTACACGGTGGGTACTTTCAGTAAACGGCGTGTTTTCCCCAAACGTTCTCTACCCCATGCTGCCGCCCACACAGTTTGTGACACGGGAAGAGACTACACTGTGTGTACACTGGGTACACGGTGTGTACTTAAAAAGTTCATTTTTCTTCCCGAACAAAAGGCCATACACGGCATGTTTAAAGTACTACACGGCGTTTATACTGGGTTTTCCAGACAGTATGACTCAGAAGCTCCCCCGGAACCCAGAAATACCGAAAAAAGAACACCTAAGTTTCAAATTTCGATCTGTGAGGGCCCATACTCCCCACTAATCAAAGTTTGATATCTCATATGTGTTATAACAAAATAAATAGACAATGAGCCACCAAATTCTGGTCAATGAGGGACCATACTCCCCAAAGACCAAAGTTTGGCGTTCATTATCTAAACATGCTCAAATAAAATTACCCTATCACACAACAGGTATTTTATCAAAGAAACTATCACAACAACATGCTATCCTATCACAAAAACTATCACAACAACATGAAAATTCTAATGCACCGACATGGCATGGAACTATGCATGAAATGTGATTTCTCGCATGTGCCTAAGTGATGCATGAGACGACATACCCTCATCTCATTGGGTTGTAACTGAATAGAACCCATGGATAAAATATAAACAGAACAATCCAAGTGTGTCACCCAACGGTGAAAATCAAATTAATAGTAAATTGAAAAATCAGTAAAATTGCAATACGAGGTAGACTGGATTTTCCCTGTACACGGGTTAGCTATGCCATGACAGAACTTATTACCAACTACCTTTCTCGTCCTATCCCTGACTAAGGCTCCAAATAGTAAGTCAAAGAAAATAACTCCCCTCTGATACCACTTTGTAACGTCCCAGTTCCGGGTGCCACTCAACAGGTGCCCCGAACCCAGTTCACCACGTGACCTCAAGCGCATTTCCCCAAACTCCATAAGATGCCGACTAGCAGCGAGGGCCCATGTCTGATAGTGGGGAAACTATGCCCTCATTTTTCATAGTGTAGCGCAACAGAATTAAATAAAACATACATCAACAGCGGAAGAAGTAAACCATACACAATTGGAATGAACAATTGCAGTAGATATAACCAACCAGTATAAAAATAATGGTGCAACATGCCACAAGTTCTAAGAAAACAGCCATAAAATTTTACATAATCAATACAATACAACTGAAGTACAAGTACAGAAAAGAAAAATAGAATAGACCGCGGCATCGCGAGCCAATGCTCGGTCCCGTGCTCTCCTACACCCCACCAGCAATCAAGTACCTATATAAGGGCCCTTTCCCTTATCTACATCTACAGAAACGTAATCTGTTTGGGCCGAAAAGCATGACCCAAATAGGGTGTAAGAAATAATTCCCAGTAGGCACCCACCAAAGGACCGTGCTCAACTGTGTGTAAACATGCAACAACAGTGTGTAGTAGTAAATGAAATAAACTAAGAATTACTCAAAAGTAACTAACTTAACCAAAATTTCCATTTTAATTATTCATTAAACAATTTAATTTAGTAATATTCTGTGCTTAACAGCACCAGGCCCTCAGGATAATAGAACCACGCCCTCAGGCTAATACAGTAAAACCATGCCCTCAGGCTTGCCCTCAGGCTATATAGAATCTGTCCCTCAGGCCTTGTCCTCAGCCGGAATAGAATCTTGCCCTCAGGAAAAACTGAAACAAAACCCTCAGGTAAACAGAATCTTTCCCTCAGGTGAAATAGTAACCTTTCCCTCCAGCTATACAAACCATGCCCTCCGGCTAATAGAGTAAAACCATGCCCTCAGGCTTATATAACCGGGCCGAGCCCAACACATAAACATACATTTTATACAATTCCTCTTAAGGAAAAAGTAATGCATAAAGTAAACATGGCATACCCTCTGGTATCCTGGCCAAATGACTCAATAGAGGAACACACCCCGAGGGTAGTCTTGGATCCAAGAACTGATCCCAAACAAAATTTTTACAACATTACTTAATTACCTATACAGTTCTAGGTAGTTAAAATAGCCATGACCTTAGCCACACGACACCCCAAATATGGGTTCGTAGCGCAAAACACACAAACCACACAATAGTTGTAAATAAACACCAAGCCACCTACCTTAAACACCAACAAAAGATATACGCGAATGACACCTTCTGAAACGTCCAAGAACACCATAGATCTGAGGTAAAATAATTCTCGCTTAAATGAAAATAACTCTCATTTGGGGAATAATTGGAAAGAACGATTAGAGAAGAGTGGAGGGCATACCCGTGCGGTTCCAACATGATCATCCGAGGTGGAAATGGATTCTTGACGTGCGCTCGGCGGATCTCCAAAGCTTCGGCCTTCCTCTCCCGAGCCCTCTTCCCGTTCTATGCCTTCCCTGTGAACAGAGGAGGCTACTTCCCATTTTAAGTGAAAAAACAATCTACACGGCATGTATTTCCAAGTACACGGCGTGTACTTCCCATTTTTAACTATTCCTCTGGCGGTTTCCCACCAGTGTGGCACTGTTCATCTGCCGACATGACTACACGACGTGTCTTCATGAGTACACGGCGTGTGCTGTCGCACAGCTGGACACCGCCTTACTATTCTTCTTCCAACTGACTACATGGCATGTAAAGGACCACTACACGGTGTGTAGTCGGTTTCTACACCCTTCATCACCGACATGGCCACACGCCCTGTGCACCCATCCCACACGTCCATAAGTACACGACGTGTGGAAAAGTACACGACATGTACTTCCAAAATTAGGGATTTTCCCTATTTCCTTATTTTCTCAAAAACACTTAAGGAAAGGAGAAAAGAAGAAACCCGTACCTCAAAAGTAAGAACCGGGTTCTTACATTATCTTCCCTCAATGTTTTAAGGAATAACATCTCATAGAAATAGATTGAAAAATATTTCTAAGTTAACCCCACATACTTATATTTTTATATAAAAACATTACACCTATGCTTAGTTGGACTTAATAAAATCTATATTTCTAAATTAACTCTTCTATCAAGGGGTGTTTCATGCTAATCCAAAACAGTCTTCAAGAACTATACCAAAAAATCAGAAACTTATAAGCCACCCTCACCCAAGAACAGAGGTGGATGTCATATCTAAAACTCTCACACAATATAATAAATTTAAGGACAAATTAATAGAGCCTCCCTTTTCATAAAATATATTACCTAAATAAAACTCTCTTAGAGTTTCTCAACTATATTTGGTCCTAATGTAATAATGGGTTCCGACTTAGTTGTTAGTGGGGAATGATTTTCCACACTATCCTAGTCCTCCAAAGGTGATATAATACCATGAAAACATCTAAAATAATATTTATATCATAGTTGTTGATATCATAGTTTTGGGTAAATAGTAATAAGAATTATTCCCAGCTTCTCTATATAACCACCATATAACATAAGGAACATATGAAACTTTGGTTCTCACTCCAACACCAGCTACCCACTCTTAGGTGTCAAAAAACGCCAATAAGATTCACAGAACCAATCGTTAAGAAATAAAAACATGACTAAAAAATATCTTAGTTAAATATAATGAAACCATCATGTAATATAGGAATATTATAAATAAGTTTTTGTTAGAATTTTAAATAATTTAACCCCATATCATAACAAAGGATCTCAATCACAAGCAACCTAAAAGGTATATGTGAATCCTATATTACAAATATTATACATGAATCCATGCCATCTGGACACCTTATAACAAGAGTATAACAATAGAATATAAACCACAAATCATATTTCATGAAATTTTCAAAATTATAACACTTGAAAATAAAGAAAAAAATTTCATCTCTGGTAACTTGGCCTTCCACTATTCCCAATACATAGAGTCTATCTCAATTTTTGATAATATACTACCTCATACTACCATGTACTAAATAGTAAAATAAAAAATAATAATTCTTTCATACTAATTTTAAATGTCCCAACCTTTCTTACCTAAACTATCATTGATATAGTGAAATAAAAAAACCTCAGGCTTGTCTCCCTATATACAATAGGCTTCGTATTAGTGTAGAGTATATAATAAAAATATGTAAAGAGCTATAACTGCAAGATCAAGTAACCATATATATTAAAATAATTAGTAATAAGTAATTGTCATCATTATAATAATCTAGAATATAGAAATTATATCTATGAGCCAACCATAAGTAAATAACATCACTTGATATATCAAAAATATATTGTGTAATTTAATATGATTCAAATAGAATTAAATGATATCTCATGTTGGTCGATTATAAACACATCAATACAAAATATAAAAAAGAATGGAGGAACCAAACAAATTCAGACCCAAGTCCCCACTAGATACCAATTCTTAGTCTGTCCATGATACTCCATATCATCCATAAAATATAGGGACCTTTTCCTTACCAATACCATGAACCATTAAATCAATAAGTGTATTGAGATACGAATGAAATGTGCGAGTACAACTTATTAGGCTAGATCTTACGATGTCCCTAACAAATCCAAAATATATAACTATATTTTTAACTAAATTTATAATAATTGAAGTGCATTGTGTTGCATTTGTTGTCAATGAGGCATGAAGTTGTCTTGGAATGAATGGAAGTCAGGGAATGTCAAGATGTGAATGACAAAGGTTGTGATGGTGTTGGTGATGAAGGAGAATGGCCATGGTACTAAGATGCATGTCACTTAGGAGATTCACTAAGTGGCATAGTAGATGTGGTTGAAACATTCTCTAGTCAAATCTGACGATTGTTGAGCTGATCTTTAAGTTCATAGAACTTGTATCAACTGGATACAAAGTCACAACAATGATAGAAGACCATGTATTGTATCGACAATGCATGAGGAGAAGCAAGATATCCATCCACAACTTCTAAGTGGATGAAGTGGATTAAAGAAGTCCATGCACTATCTCTTAGTGCATGAGAATCAGAAGAAGATCCAATTGATCTCTGATTAGATCAATGAAGCACATTGAATAATTTTATGTGATTCAAGAGCTCGGTTGATGAAGAACCTTCGGGAATTCCCTCCTAAGTGAAGATTATTTGTTTAAGAAGAATGGAGGAATTCTAATGAAGAAGAAGAATAGAAATGTAGAAAAAGAATGGCTTAGAGGAAGATGGCTTGGCATTTAGAATTGGCATTTTTCATGGAGGACTTTGTTTTTGACAAAGTCTTATTCGTTACTTAGCCAAAAAATTGGCCAGCCCGTGGACACCTTGAGGGTTCAACCCCAAGGCACATGTGGGCCTAAGGCGCCACGCCCAAGGGGGAACCCGTGGGGCGAGCCCAGGGCGGCAGGGCGCACCCAAGACACCGCAGAGGCGCTGGGGCACGCCCGGAGGAGCGCATGGTGGGCGCATAGCGTGCCCGTGTGTGCATAGTGGGCGCCAGTGGCGCGCCCGAGTGGCAGAGGTGGGCGCAAGAGCGCGCCCGCTAAGAGAACTCGGTGCGGGGCGGCACCGAGAGGGGAGAAGTGAAACTGAGCGTTGGATGGCAGCGACATATTGATAAAGCGCGGATAAACCGCGAGAGGTTTCGATGTGGGACACGGATTTTTTCCGCAGGAGTGATCCTGGCCGCACGATCGATCGCGCGCCAGATCTCGGCCGCACAACTGATCCGCGGCGAGGCGATCTGATCCAGGCCGTCCGATGTATCTCCATCGCCTGATCCGACGGCCGTGGCTCGTCTTCCACCTCGAGCTCGAGCCGAAGCCACCCGCGAAGCCGCCGCTGAACCAGGAGCCTCCCGAACGACTATTTTGAGTTCCCGGCCACCTCCGAGCAAACCGAGACCTCCATGGTGATCGTCTCGACGCACTGAACCCATCCATGCATTAAAATGAGCCTGCATGCAACAAAAGAGAATATTCGATGAAGGCCGAAGCAACCGGAGGTGCGAGGCCCATGTGTTTGTGCTCAAATGTTTAAACAGAGACTCTGCGTGCATTCCATGCACATACACATAGACAAAAATAAAGAAGAAGAACCCGCGGTGAACCGAGGAAAAATATCAAGATTCACAGAATCTTGAAAACCCAAAAAACTCGGGTATTTGAGTTGTATCTCTCCGCGGATGACTGAGCCGCCTCTGCCTATAAAAGGATCACCCGAGGTGATGCTTTTTCTTGCTGATCCTTGGTTGAAAATCCGAAGTCCCGTGAGAAGCTTCTGCCTCGCGAAGAAGAAGCCCCGTGCAAGTTTACTTGCACGGCTGGAGTCCCTTGCGCGCAACTTCTTTGCGCGACAAGAAGGAGGAGGAGGAGGAGATCCCCTGCGCGCCTAATCCTTTGCGCAGCAGGAAGACCTCGTGGCCACAACACCTTGCGCGCCCGAGGCTTGTTCCCTCTCTGCCCGCACCCTTGCGCGGCAAGAGGAAGACCCCACGGGTGTTGCACTTGTGCGCCCCGCGGCAGGAGGAGCTTGCGCGCCGCTTACCACATTGAAGACTTGCGCGGCTAAGGCAGTGAGGTCGTGGCTTGCACCAAGACCTCTTGTGTGCCCTCCTTGATTGCTTACCATTCGGGCAGTGTGTGCACAAGAAGTGGGAGGCCGATACCACACCATTGTGTGTGTGTGATATAGTGAAGAAGTAATCTGAGGCCAAGTGTATGCAAGAAGAAGTGAAGGCCAAAGTTTCTAGTGTGTGCAACATGAAACAAGTGTGTGTAAAGAGACAAGTTGGCCGAACCTAAGTATGTGCACTAAGAAGTGTGTATACACTTAGAAGAAAGAAGGAGAGACCCACACTAACGTAGAACACACTCTAAGTGTGTAAACAAATTGGATAAAGTGTGTGAAGAAGTGAGAAGCTGGTGTGTGCTTAAAGTGACTACACCCTTTGTGGGATTATTGCACCTAGAAGAAAGAGAAGGAGAGTGCATGCATGCATGCATGCACATGCGCACGTAGTCAAAGTTCAAATCAGTGAGTGTGCATTTGAGTTTTCCAAGACCAGAGGTTCTTGAAGATTTGAGAGACCATGCAGTCAGTGCATGAGGAATCAGAGTTGCCATGCACTCAGTGCATGAAGTTGATGTGAGGTGAGACTGAGCCAGACTGAAGTGAAAGATATTGTTTGTCTGAGTTTTCAGTATTTGAGAAGAGCCTGATCAAGAGAAGTGATCAGAAGTAGCTGAGCAAGACCAACAGACCTTTTCAGAGGCTGTTGAAGATTCTTGAAGAAAGAGGCCAGGTCATCCTTAGAAGAAGGAGATAAAGCCTGAGCAAGACGAGAAGACCTGATCATCACAAGTGATCAGAGGTACAGAGCAAGGCCCGCAGTCTTTATCCCAGACTGCTGAGGATACTTGAAGACCTTAAAGAGAAGAAGAGCTACTCGTGTGACTCGAGGAGCCAAGAGAAGTCCCTGTGGGACTCAGGGAGAAGAAGTCTTCAGTGGGATTCTGGAGCAGGCCAGTGGGACTCTGGTAACACTGTGGGACGCAGTATAAAGACCCTCCTGTGGGACTCAGGAGAGATACAGTGGGACTCTGTATCGACCATTGTAATTCTAACAAGTTATAATGGGAGAATCCATGCTGGGAGAGCATGGAAAGGATGTAGGTCTTTGGTGCCGAACCTTGTAAATCCTTGTGTCTTGTGTCTTTTCATTACTGCATTATCCGGGAAAGGTTGAGAGACATAAGAAGAGTGGATCGAGGCCTTAACAATCCATAGAGGTTTAATTGATAAAGAATCAATTAGTAAAAAGTATTAAGGGATCACTGATTCACCCCCTCCCCCTCTCAGTGATTCACACTGATCTGGGCACTTCAATTGGTATCAGAGGGGAGGTTACCTCTAAAAGATCCAAGAGAGTCTTTATGAAGTGCAGATTTGAGGAAACGAGCGACCAGCCTCAAATGGAGATATCTGCCAAGACTCAGAAAAATAGAAAGAAGAAACAGGCCAAGAAGATGAAGAAATCCTGTCCTAGCTGTGATGAAGTTGAAACAATGAATGATCTTCAGAGTGCACTCAAATATCTTCAGAAGATAGTTCCCATGGAAGTGGCAAAGTGTATAGCTACAGGCATCCATGATCTTCATGAAGAAAAATCACAGTTAGAAGAAGAAGCCAATGCAATGGATGATCAATTGGCAAAAAGGGTTGGCATATCCAACACTCTCAGAAAGCTAGTGAAATCCAAAGATGAAACAATTTCCCTTTGCAATGAAATGTATGAAGACACTGCTGAAGAATTGCAAAGAAGCCTTTCTGAGAAAGAATTCTTTATGATAATAGTCAAAGATGTTGTCCATGCACTGGAAAAGAGGCACAAAGTGTCAATGGTTGTCAGAGATGCTCAACTAGAAGACAAAGTCAAAAGGGTGAAGGAGCTTGACAACTCATTGCTTGAAATGAAGCAGGTGCATGAAGACCAGATAAAACAGCTGGAAGAGAAATGGGAAGGAAGGCTAAGAACAATTGAGGATGAGAAGAACTCCCTCAACATGAAGTGTTTAGAAGTGGAGGTGATATTGAAACATCTGCAATCACCTAAAGCTGAATCCTCCCAGTCAGCTGCAAGAAGACATGTTGCTACTCAAGTGAGCTTTGAGCAGGATGATTCTAAAAGAAAGACATCCTCTAATAAAAAGGCAACAACTTCTAAAAAGAAGGTACCATCCATCCCATCTTGTACTCATGCCTCTAAATGTGTTTCCACAAAAAGTGCAGGATGGAAGAATAACTCCAAACAAGTATGGATGAAGACAATGAAGAAAGAGAGCTCTCCTGAAACAACACAACTTGTCAAGAAAAGTACCCAGCAATCAGAAGTACACAAGAGGTCAAGATTTGTGGTTCAATGTTGGTGTTGTAACAAGTATGGGCATTGTGCAAAGGATTGTTGGTACAATCCACTGAATGCCAAAGCACAGAGGAAGCCCATGCCTAGGGGGAGCAAGCCAGAAGAAAAGAAGCAGCATCCACAGGTCCAGAGACATCTGTTTACTGCTACCAGATTTGGATTGCTTGACAACATCTGGGATGTTTGCAAAAGTGGTCAAAATGATACATGTCAATCTCCAACTGTATCCAAAGATGAAAAGAAGAGAAGATCACTGAACCTGGCTAAAAAGGAATCCTTGGGAAGCAAGAAGAAGAAAGCTGAAGAAGCTCCCAAGAAGATGTTGAAAAAGGAAGAGAAGTCCTTGGAGTCTAAATCCAAGAAGGGTGAGTCATCTAGAAGGACCACCAAGAAGACATGCTTCTACTGTGGAAAGAAAGGTCATACCATGGATCTTTGCAAACAAGCCATGGAAATCAATAGAAGCCAACTAAACTCAAACAGACAATCAATCCAAAAGAAGCAGAAGGGATTGATTGAAAACAAGTTGCCTAAGAGAGGTAGCTTGACAGAATCAAAGGAACCATGTGGAATATCCAGAACTGAGGCCACACTTCCAAGTGACTTACTAGTCATATGGCCAAATCAGTTGCAACTTTCCAAAGATCTGAAAAGAGCTGAAGATGAAGTTCTGGCAATTGCTAAGGCAAGAGGGAAGAAGAATATTTCACATGAAGATGTATTGAGATCCACACCAGCACCAACATCATTGAAGATCAAATGTGCAAGTGTGAAGAATGGTGAAAATGGGACATCTCGGTTGAGAGAATCTTCTCAACCTTGTTGTTCACATTGATGAACCAAGGAGGTTCCATCTTATTCCCTAATCACTTGTATTTACATGTGCTGACATTGCAGGGAATTGAAGATGATGATCATTCTCAACTGGAGGATGGTTTAGAAAGAATGGAGTGCACCCCTTGAGGGGGAGCAAATATGAAGAAGATGATGTTCTGAGATTAATATCATCTTGAGAAAAGTGAAGGTATTCCAATCATACTTTCATCCCTTGTTTCTTAATTGAGTTTATCTTGTCAATTAAGGGGGAGTATGGATTGAAGACAAATGGATGAAAGGGGGAGCTTTATCATTGCACTGAACTTTCTAATGAGTTTTGTGAAGCATGTGCAGGATTTAGCAATTCATTGTTATATCTGAAAAATTTTCAAACCCCTGAAGCATGATCTCACATGTGTAGAGAATTGTGGACAGCATTGAAAAATCTTGGTTATATCACTCTTGTTTTCTACACCGGGTTAGCCCAAGTAGACTTAGAGTTGATTTACTAAAGGTTCTTTGCTAAAGAAGAACATGTGGCATCATCCCTCTCTTAGTGATTTTTTTTCAAGAAGATGCTATTCGAAGGGAGGAAGAGATTTTTGAAAAAGTGAACCACACCACACCTTTGCATTTGATTGCCAATAAGGGGGAGAAAATATTGGCACACATATTGACCCATTCATATGTGCTGAAGGAGTGTATTGACAACAAATACAAAGGGGTAGATTGAAGTGCATTGTGTTGCATTTGTTGTCAATGAGGCATGAAGTTGTCTTGGAATGAATGGAAGTCAGGGAATGTCAAGATGTGAATGACAAAGGTTGTGATGGTGTTGGTGATGAAGGAGAATGGCCATGGTACTAAGATGCATGTCACTTAGGAGATTCACTAAGTGGCATAATAGATGTGGTTGAAACATTCTCTAGTCAAATCTGACGATTGTTGAGCTGATCTTTAAGTTCATAGAACTTGTATCAACTGGATACAAAGTCACAACAATGATAGAAGACCATGTATTGTATCGACAATGCATGAGGAGAAGCAAGAGATCCATCCACAACTTCTAAGTGGATGAAGTGGATTAAAGAAGTCCATGCACTATCTCTTAGTGCATGAGAATCAGAAGAAGATCCAATTGATCTCTGATTAGATCAATGAAGCACATTGAAGAATTTTATGTGATTCAAGAGCTCGGTTGATGAAGAACCTTCGGGAATTCCCTCCTAAGTGAAGATTATTTGTTTAAGAAGAATGGAGGAATTCTAATGAAGAAGAAGAATAGAAATGTAGAAGAAGAATGGCTTAGAGGAAGATGGATTGGCATTTAGAATTGGCATTTTTCATGGAGGACTTTGTTTTTGACAAAGTCTTATTCGTTACTTAGCCAAAAAATTGGCCAGCCCGTGGACACCTTGAGGGTTCAACCCCAAGGCACATGTGGGCCTAAGGCGCCACGCCCAAGGGGGAACCCGTGGGGCGAGCCCAGGGCGGCAGGGCGCACCCAAGACACCGCAGAGGCGCTGGGGCATGCCCGGAGGAGCGCATGGTGGGCGCATAGCGCGCCCGTGTGTGCATAGTGGGCGCCAGTGGCGCGCCCGAGTGGCAGAGGTGGGCGCAAGAGCGCGCCCGCTAAGAGAACTCGGTGCGGGGCGGCACCGAGAGGGGAGAAGTGAAACTGAGCGTTGGATGGCAGCGGCATATTGATAAAGCGCGGATAAACCGCGAGAGGTTTCGATGTGGGACGCGGATTTTTTCCGCGGGAGTGATCCTGGCCGCACGATCGATCGCGCGCCAGATCTCGGCCGCACAACTGATCCGCGGCGAGGCGATCTGATCCAGGCCGTCCGATGTATCTCCATCGCCTGATCCGACGGCCGTGGCTCGTCTTCCACCTCGAGCTCGAGCCGAAGCCACCCGCGAAGCCGCCGCTGAACCAGGAGCCTCCCGAACGACTATTTTGAGTTCCCGGCCACCTCCGAGCAAACCGAGACCTCCATGGTGATCGTCTCGACGCACTGAACCCATCCATGCATTAAAATGAGCCTGCATGCAACAAAAGAGAATATTCGATGAAGGCCGAAGCAACCGGAGGTGCGAGGCCCATGTGTTTGTGCTCAAATGTTTAAACAGAGACTCTGCGTTCATTCCATGCACATACACATAGACAAAAATAAAGAAGAAGAACCCGCGGTGAACCGAGGAAAAATATCAAGATTCACAGAATCTTGAAAACCCGAAAAACTCGGGTATTTGAGTTGTATCTCTCCGCGGATGACTGAGCCGCCTCTGCCTATAAAAGGATCACCCGAGGCGATGCTTTTTCTTGCTGATCCTTGGTTGAAAATCCGAAGTCCCGTGAGAAGCTTCTGCCTCGCGAAGAAGAAGCCCCGTGCAAGTTTACTTGCATGGCTGGAGTCCCTTGCGCGCAACTTCTTTGCGCGACAAGAAGAAGGAGGAGGAGGAGATCCCCTGCGCGCCTAATCCTTTGCGCAGCAGGAAGACCTCGTGGCCGCAACACCTTGCGCGCCCGAGGCTTGTTCCCTCTCTGCCCGCACCCTTGCGCGGCAAGAGGAAGACCCCGCGGGTGTTGCACTTGTGCGCCCCGCGGCAGGAGGAGCTTGCGCGCCGCTTACCACATTGAAGACTTGCGCGGCTAAGGCAGTGAGGTCGTGGATTGCACCAAGACCTCTTGTGTGCCCTCCTTGATTGCTTACCATTCGGGCAGTGTGTGCACAAGAAGTGGGAGGCCGAGACCACACCATTGTGTGTGTGTGATATAGTGAAGAAGTAAGCCGAGGCCAAGTGTATGCAAGAAGAAGTGAAGGCCAAAGTTTCAAGTGTGTGCAACATGAAACAAGTGTGTGTAAAGAGACAAGTTGGCCGAACCTAAGTATGTGCACTAAGAAGTGTTTATACACTTAGAAGAAAGAAGGAGAGACCCACACTAAAGTAGAACACACTCTAAGTGTGTAAACAAATTGGATAAAGTGTGTGAAGAAGTGAGAAGCTGGTGTGTGCTTAAAGTGACTACACCCTTTGTGGGATTATTGCACCTAGAAGAAAGAGAAGGAGAGTGCATGCATGCATGCATGCACATGTGCACGTAGTCAAAGTTCAAATCAGTGAGTGTGCATTTGAGTTTTCCAAGACCAGAGGTTATTGAAGATTTGAGAGACCATGCAGTCAGTGCATGAGGAATCAGAGTTGCCATGCACTCAGTGCATGAAGTTGATGTGAAGTGAGACTGAGCCAGACTGAAGTGAAAGATATTGTTTGTCTGAGTTTTCAGTATTTGAGAAGAGCCTGATCAAGAGAAGTGATCAGAAGTAGCTGAGCAAGACCAACAGACCTTTTCAGAGGCTGTTAAAGATTCTTGAAGAAAGAGGCCAGGTCATCCTTAGAAGAAGGAGATAAAGCCTGAGCAAGACGAGAAGACCTGATCATCACAAGTGATCAGAGGTACAGAGCAAGGCCAGAAGTCTTTATCCCAGACTGCTGAGGATACTTGAAGACCTTAAAGAGAAGAAGAGCTACTCGTGTGACTTGAGGAGCCAAGAGAAGACCCTGTGGGACTCAGGGAGAAGAAGTCTTCAGTGGGATTCTGGAGCAGGCCAGTGGGACTCTGGTAACACTGTGGGACGCAGTATAAAGACCCTCCTGTGGGACTCAGGAGAGATACAGTGGGACTCTGTATCGACCATTGTAATTCTAACAAGTTATAATGGGAGAATCCATGCTGGGAGAGCATGGCAAGGATGTAGGCCTTTGGTGCCGAACCTTGTAAATCCTTGTGTCTTGTGCCTTTTCATTACTGCATTATCCGGGAAAGGTTGAGAGACATAAGAAGAGTGGATCGAGGCCTTAACAAGCCATAGAGGTTTAATTGATAAAGAATCAATTAGTAAAAAGTTTTAAGGGATCACTGATTCACCCCCTCCCCCTCTCAGTGATTCACACTGATCTGGGCACTTCAATAATAATAACATCAAATATAAATACTTTTCACATATTAGGTCTCCAATGTGACACCCAAGATCTACCATACAAAATTTAACCAATATGAGTTTTTGTATAAAATTTCACCCATAAATATAGAGGGTTTCTATGATATTCACCTATAACACATAATTACCCCAAGAATTGATGAAAAAATAGTGAACTCAAATAACCTATAAAACCTCAGTTATCAATAGACCCAATAAACCTCACAACATGCCTATAATTAGAAATTCACCCAACCCAACTCATCATAGTCTCTAGGGTTGATATTTCACTAAACCATGTCACATCCAATTCCAATATTTGAATTTTACCTAACTATATACCCATTAACACTCTGGGTTGTAATCATACCAAACCCCAGACCAATTAACACATTTTTATGTAATTACACCCTACCATATCAAAAGTAGTTCATAGTTGGTAATTACACCAAATTTTATACTAAATAATACCTGGGATGCCATTACACCCAACCATATACTGAATAACACCCCTGATTGGTATTACACTCAACCGAATGATAATGATATCCCTAGGATATAGTTACAAAAAAATGCATACAAATCATGATAATGACATAACATGACAATAGTAGATACCTATAACATGAAAAACACTTTTTTTAAAATGTCAAGGATAATAATACATGTCAATAAATTAAACATCTTTCACAATAGTTAACACGAGTTAGAATCATATAAAAATCAATACACAATTTAGGTTGGGTTAGTTTATTCATAAAAAACCATTTTTATTACTTTCCAATATCATAAAATGATAAAATTATACAATACCCAATATCATATAATTCTTATATCACCGTTATAATTTAAGATATATTTCTATTCAAATAAATTTAATTTCCTCGATATCTTGCATATCCTCAAGTATAAATGAACTACAATATATTATATCATTATAAAATATCTATTAAGTTCATAAAGTGAATAAAAATATTAAAATATATATATATATAAAGGTTTTAGATAAATAAAATATATTGATAAATAATTACTCATGTTTTAGTAATGTCATTACATGCTTTAAAAATACATTTTTCCTCAAAAAATGTTTATTATTTATTTTTTTGAGAAAATAAAATAATAAATTTCTACCACTATTCGAAAATTTATTTTAGAAAATGAAATTAATTTATGAAATCGACATGTCAAAATTTTTGGGGAGTGAATTTTTTATAATTATCTAAATGGATTATTTTTTCAATGAATAGTGAAAAAACAAATTTTTATTGAAAACTGACATTTCATAAAATGAATTTAAAAAGATAAAATTTTATTTAAAATAGTATTAAAATAAAAAAAAATTATTTATATTATGAAAAATACAATCCAATTCATTATAATTAACGTTATGTTTTATTTTGATATAAAAACTTTTTATGCCTAAGAAAACATTTTTTTCTAGACAATTAATTTTCCTCACGTTTTGATAGATTAATTGAAAATTAAATTTTGCCACTTATAAAATTTGAATTTGATAAAATGGGTTAGATATTTTAATTAATATTTTCTAAATTTAGTAATGATAACATGTCCTTTTTTTATCAAAATGTATAGTAAAAATTGTAAAAAAAATTCGCTGTAGTTAAGGTTAAAACAATTTTACTGGTGGGTGGGTGGGGGGGGGGGTTAAACCAATATATAAGGGTTTTTTTCTAATTAAACATGTATAAATCATATTTTATAGCCATATGTCGACCTCATACTATCCCATAATCATATATCTACCCATTTTGAATTATTTTATTATTATCACATTACTATATTTTAATCATTCAATAAATTTCAAGTGTATCCTCGCCCCCACTTATAAAAGGTCACCCATGATTTCTCTTATTTACAAAACTTTGAGAAATATATATAAAAAACCTACGCATTCTCTTATAATATTTATTTGATAGGAATTATAGGTTATGTTCTTCTTAAAATACCATTCCAAGGGTCCTTAAGAATGGATCTAAAGGAAGGAAACAAATGGAGAGGTAATCATAATATACGACATCTATCAATTTTTTTCATCCAATACATCCCCAAAATAAGTGGCATTTATGATAAAATATTATTTTAATTATAAAAAATATACTAATATTTTATTGTGATTATGAAATCACCATTATTCCCCCTTTTTCGTCAAATGGTAAGTGAAAGTGTCACTCATGCATACGTGTGGTCTACCATTTCCATGTAGCGATACAATTCATTTTCTACCAACATATTTCATGGATGGAAATTATGAAAGTTTAAAAGTTAATATATGATATTTATGACATAATTATTCTTCTATAATTATACTAGCACATCCACCTTCTTACTTTCTCATATATCACTCATGCATATGTGTGGACTACCACCTTTACAAAGTGATGTGATTTGTTTTTCATTTATTCTTTACTTGGATGGTAATAAGTACATATTTAATATATATATATATATGGTATTTATGATATAATTAATCTTATTTAATGATAAAATAATATTTATATTACATTAATTAATTTTTTTATAAAATGAAAATAATGTTCGTGTGTACATATGACCAACAATCTCTATGAATGGTGTAAATAATTTTTTCTACCCATAAATTTTATGAATGATTATAAATATATATATAATTAATATATATTATATTTATAAAATTAATAACATCATGTATGTTATAGAAGGATGATCAAAGTATATGTTCTTGAACTGAAAAACAAAAAATTTCATGAAAATGAAAAAGTTAACACTCAAAAACAACGATTTTAATAAGGAATTATTAAAAAAATTGGTGTTGAAATGTTATGAGTGGATCATATATGATATTATAAGTATATAAAATATTCTATTATATAATTATAATAAATTTAAATTTATTATATAGGATTTTATATTGATTTCAAATCTATTAAAAATCGATGTAAGATATTTATGTTTCAATCTCATTTTAATCCAGATTATATATATTTGAATTTACATGAAGGGGAATTATATGATCCTTGTATGATAAAACCATTTAATTTTCTTCTCATAAATTTATTTCAATAGAATAAATGTTTTCCTTTAATTTTCTTCACATTGAGTACTCAAGATTCCAAAAGAATATTTTTAAGGAAAACCTACTGTGTTTTAAAATTTGGTTGAGAATATTTTTCTTCCAGGTCCTTACATTATTGAAGATGTTTTCAGGAATGTTTTTGGTATTATTATATTATTTTTTAAATTTATTTTTATCCATGTTTTACATTCTATAAAAATTTCTAAAGTAATATTATTGTCACTTTCTAAATGAGGTGATTTTGAATTTTTTACTGGAAATGTGAAAGAACTATATTTTTTAACATACACAATAATAAAAAAAATTCTAACCTTCAGGACCTCTCAATAATTATAATCTTAATTTATAGGTTTATAATGTTATTTTCAATGAAAATGGTTTCATTAATATATTTTTTTATAAAAATTGATTTTAAATAAGTTTTTTCAAGATGAATAGGGTATTTTTATCAAGAAATATTCCAGTGATAAATTAAATATATTTTCATCTATGATAACATCCTTTGATGTTACTTATTAATTAATAAGGATTTGATCTAATGATATCATCCTCAATCTTTCCTTTTAGTTACTTATTATTCCAGTGATCACTCTTTCCCTAACTATTTTATGATTTATCATGTTATGTGTGATCCAAGAATTATATATCTATATATTATATTCGGTAAATATTAATGTTCTATGAGCCAAAAATGTACATGAGAAGTTATCCCAAACTCAAAAGAGGGTATAAATGAGGTTATCCCAATCCCAAAAGTGGGTATACAAGAGGTTATCCTAGGCCCGACATGGGTACATAGGTGGTTAACCCAATACTAATATGTTTTGAATGTATTAATGGGTAGCATTGACATAATATTTATATGATTACAATTATACCGAAATTTATTCCCCTCTTTCATGACATGATATTATGCCAATGTTATGTTCTCATGGCTTGGGTTCTTTTTTTCCTTTATGATTCATGTCTTATGATCTAAAGAGATTTTATACATGACTCATATTTATGATCTAAGAATTATTGGGGATGGTTTTTAAAGTTTAATATCATGTTATTATGCCCTAATGATAATTTTATATTTAAATGATCATTGATATCTACTTTTTTACCCTTACTGAGCATTTCAGACCACCCTTTATTATGTTTTCTTTTCCCTAGGATATGAAGAAAGGATTTAAGTATGATGTGTCTAAAAAGGGTTCTATTTATGATGATCTAAGTGTGTATTAACTAGATCATTTATGTAATATTTATTAATGTATCAATGTTTCCAAGTGTAACACCCCGAGATTTTATAAAAAATATTATTTTAATTTCATTAATGTCTTGTGTTGTATTCTACACCAAGATTACCTTGCGCTATACGCAACACCGTATTAGCTTGCAGTATACGCAACACTATTCTTGGACCATGTTACACACAATTTTGATAATAATTATTCTATGAAACATTGAGTATATATATATATATATATTCAATGTATAAATGAAATATGGTTGGATTCTGTTATACGAAACAACTAAGTATTCTTTCACAACACGCAACCCTGACTTGGCTTGCATTACACACAATCACGACCTTCCTCGATAGCGTGTGTTGTACGCAATACCAGGTTTTAATAAACAATGATATATTATTATAATATTGTCATGAACTAGACGTTATGAATAGTAATAACTAAATTTTGAATTTTATAACATTATTAATAATCTTACACATTTTCTAGAACATGGTATAAGAACAAAATAAATTTTTCGGGTAAAATAAGTATTATTCAAAAAATGCAGTTTTGCCGCCTTTTGATGGCGTACCCACTTTAAATATAGTTTTTGACATGTTTATAAGTTCAATTTGACAAAATAAAATTCTTATTTTTAATCAGGATATGAAAAATTACATTAGATAAAGTTTTGATATTTTTCCGATAACTTTCATATTTTAATGAATAGTAAAAACACGATATATTTTAATTAAAAACAACTTTTTTCATCGTAATATCTTATGTGGTTAAATTATAATATTGAATGGTTTTAAAGTATAAATAGAATATATTTTTACCATTTAATATAATGTATGACATTAGCATTGGTTTTACCTTGAATTTGTAGGTTAAATCAATTCAATCTTTTGTAATGTTTTAAAGAAAACTCGTTTTCTTTCCACAACGGGATTAATTTTAATTTAATTTCTACAAGTTTTGTGTACTGAATTTGGAAAAATTGATTCCATATTTGGAATCAGTGGATCCAAATTATGTTAATAAGCTACTTTTTATTTTTGGGAATTATGAATAGTAACTACGGTAAATTTTATTTACCATAGTTAAAAGTAAATCGGGTAATTAAGGGTAAATATAATATTTTAAAATAACCCTAAAAAATGTCAAAATCCTATTGGATGACTAAAAGTCGACCCATATAACCTAAGGGTCGGATTATATTCATTTAATTAAATTTTTTCAATGAAAATAATTTAATTATTATTAAAACCAAAGAATGTGACAACATGTCACTTTCTTAAATCTTAAAAGTATAATAATTTTAATATAGTGATAAACTTTATGAAACTTAGAACATGAATAGTCTCCAGAAATATAATACAATTATCTACATCATAGGAATTTATTTAGAATTTTTAGGGATTACATAATTATCATTTATTATGACACAAAGATGGTGCAGTAATTGTATTATTAATGAAATATTGACATAATTGATGTTATAAATGCCCAAATAAATGTAATTTGAGACTTTTTATGACTTAAAATAATTTTATAGGTTCATATGACATGTTATTGTCGATTTAAGTAACTTGGTTTGAAGTTATAATTCTGTTATTAATTTCATAAAAATCATGTACCAAATAGTGTCAAAATTGATATAAAATAGTTTTTAAAACAAATATTATATTATTAATTGTTATTTTATTTCTAAAAATCTAAGGTTCGGCCAAATGACTTAGATAAGATTATATATATTAATAATAAACAACTTGGGGTTCTTTTTGCTTGATATAGTAAGTTTATTAACCATATAGTGTAAGAAAACAAAAAGACGCGGTAAAAGTTAAATTATTTAACTTAGAGTTAAATCTAATTGATAAGGTTAACATAATAACATAAACTTGTCTAAATCCAATTGGATGAGAGTATTTAGACCCATACCCATCTTAGTCTCTAATAATTCAATTTTGAGCTATTTAAAACCGAACTTGACTTTATAATAAAATAATATTTTTAGTTATTCCAAAGGTGCCCCTCCCCTCCCTTATAAAAAGGCACCTCCTCCCTCTCTTCCTCACACAAAATTGATCCTTTAAGCTCGGCCAAACCCTGCCAAATTATCTTCTCCACTTCCCTAGAAACATCCTAGAGGTTCTGGTCTTCCTCAAAGACCAATTTTAGTGCCCTAAGAGGAGGTCTCAAAGAGGCGCTTCAAAGAAGAGGTAATTTCCATTACCGATTCTTTCACCTTTATTTCTTCTTCCACTTCTTCTTCTTACGTTGTTTCATTATGGAGTAATAACATCAGTATCACTCATACACTGATATGTTATTATAAGTATGAAACAACCCTATTTCACCATCTATCCATCCTACGGAAAAAGAAATCACCGTGCGTGCGTACGTACGGAATACCGTCTCCACGTCGTGGTGTAATCTATTTTCCACCACCACCTTACATGGATGGGTATAATGGTGTAAAGAATAACTATACATAGTTATTATAACATCATATTGATTCTGATATATGGTATCATTCACTCCAATTCAATTCAATAATTATGGAAATGAAATCATCGCTCGTGCGTACGTACGGACTACCGTCTCCACGACGCGATGAGATTCATTCTCCATGTTAACCATTTAACAATGATTATAAAGTATATATAAGCAATAATAATGAAATATATGACATTATAAATCTACTGGATTTATGTATATATATATATATGTCATCTACTTAATTCCACTCAATTCAATAAGGAAACAAAAACAGCGTTCATGCGTACGTACAACCTACCGTCTCCATGAACGGTGTATTTCTTTCCATTTATCGATCCATTATATATATGTATATTATGAATATATATTATATATAAATCATGTTTTATATTCTATAATTAAGTAATAATGATCTAAGTAATCATATGAATAATTACAAGTTAAAACACGAACAACAAATGAGACGATTTTACCCAAAACGCTACTTTAACATGAATTTACAAAAGAATGGGTAATATAAAGTCATAAGTGAACCATATATGATATAATAACAATGAATATGATTCTGTAATAAGTCAATGACATTATTTAAATCATTATACAGGAGGTTCAGACACTTACGAAGAAAATCGGACCTAAGGTAAGGGAAATATCACAATCTCATTTTTATCCGAGATTGTTTATACTTTGAAATTTACTGGGGTGTATTTTATCATCCACATCCATGTTCCCTCAATATGTAATATTATTTACATCCACCTAAAATTGTTTAAAACCTATTTTACCCTTCGGTGAGTTTTTAGTAAAAGATATGAAAGGAATCGTTTTTCGTTTTTCGTACGAGGTACTTTTTGACTTTTCCGACAAAAGTACGAAGAATTTTTTTTAACTTATACTGCATGGATGGATTTTTAAAACATTATTTCCAAGAAGATTCCTTTTAAAGTTTTAAAGTTTATTTTTAATCAACTTATTCTAGTTTAAAATTGTATGACATGTTAAGTAAGGAAAAGTGTTTTTGAAGAAGAAAGGATATTTTCCTCAAGAATGAAGTTCAATTGTTTTATCAAAATTATTTTCCATCTAAGATAATAAGGGGTTCTGTTTTTATCCCTATTATTACATTGATTTGATTATGTTGTGATGGAATTATTTTTATGAATTCCTTTATCGTATATGAATTGTTTTATGATGTCACGATGTTTAAGATTCCCATTTTTATTACATGGGTTATGCAATGATGTATGTTTTAAGATTTTGTGGCACACATAAGAATGGTATCATTATGAGATGGGTGGGACCTATATCTCCCTCCAATGCATTGGGTAAAGATTTTGTATCTCATGAGATAGACATGACTGGAATGGTAGGTTATACCGGTTTAGTGAAACAGGACTGAAATGAGGGTGACTCGGTTCAGAAAGGGACTTTGTCCACTAAGATAGTCTTGGCAATGAGTCTTGACTAACAAGAAATGATTCTCTATGATTATGTGTGTATGCCACAATGTTTAATGTTTTAAGTTATGATTATTGTGATTACATTTCACTACCATGAGTTATCCCAGGTTATGAAATTATGATCTCTTTTACAGGTTATGATTTCCAAAAGTTATGTGCTTATGTATATGATGTGATTGATATTTCTTTTTTTTACCCTTACTGAGCATTTGAGCTCACCCTTTTATGTTTTATTTTCCCCAAGATATAAAGAAAGGTTTTAGGTATTAAAAAAGGTAGATCTTTATGGGAGATGTTGAAGATCTTTCACCGGGATTAGAAGATTATATTCCGAGTTTCCAAAGACACTAAACTATTACGATCCTTATGTGTGTGTTTTAGTTATGTACTAAGTATTACGCAAATGTAATGTAATGTCCATGTATGTTAGGCTTTGGGTCTCTACAGTTGGTATCAGAGGAATGATTTAGTCAACCTTTGGAAACTAGGATGCGAAAACGTTAGTGAGATCCCTAGATATATTTCTAAGGTATGTCTAGGGATGTCCCTAAGGTTAAGTATACGTATAGGTTATAGTACTAGAATTATGCTAACGATCAAAGAATTAAACCTAAGATGTTAGATATTGAAGGTACTCCCCCTTTATTATGTTGTTTTCCCTAGCATGATTTTTTTCCTCTCACACTATTCTTTTTGTGTTTTAGAAAATGGCTGGAAACAAGATGATTCACGATAATGGAGGATATGATGGACAATGGAATGATATTCTTCATGAGAAACCAAATGAAATGGGTTTTGGAAGTCCAAAAATCATTATTATGCAGAATCAGCAATCTCATAATATGATCAATAAAGTAAAATTTGGTATGTTTTCTGACCCGGCTAATAAGAGAAAGATGGAGTTTCATGATGATCATAGAGGAAAGAAAGTTCAATTTCCCCTATGTAAATCATGTGGGAAGAGGCATCAAGGAGAAAGTTTAAAAGGAACTAGAAGATGATTTGGGTGTGGAAAAGAAGGACACAAATCTAGTAAGTGCAAAGGAAAAGGTTCAGTTAACACCAGGGATGAGGATAATGGTATTGCTACGACATCAACAATGGTTAAATGTTTTAAATGTGGAATGTACAGGCATTATGCAAACCAATGACCTAAGGGAAAGTCTCATGAAGAGAATCAGTATGGTCGTATGGGTAGTATTTATGTGGATGATGATGAAGAGACTACAAATGATATGTGAGATGAAAGAATTGTTGAAGCTCGGTCAATGGTTTAAGAATGTAGTTGAATGATTACATGTTTATCATGTGTAATGTTGTATAAGTAATCTCATGGTACTATGGAATAAAGACACATCTAAGGATTTTTACACTGTTGTCTTTACTTGAGTTTTGAAAGTGTATGATTAATGGTACCAGTATCCATTAAAGGATATTCAGATATTTTTAGAATATAGATGATATGCGCATAATGAAGGGATAAGTAGAAAATGAAATTTTTGACAGTATCCATGAGCTCATGATTGATATAAGGACTAAGTGATATCATGGTTTGAGTATATAGAATTTTGAGGATTTTGGTATGTGGAAAGTGTTAACTTTTAACAGCACTCATGTTTTCAATAAGGTTCAATGGGTATTCAAGAGAGTACACGATTAAGGCCTTTGAATGTTTGGAATGTGACCAACAAAATATATCTTATGATATATGGGGATCAATGATGGTATTAAATCTCTGAGAGTGGACGGTAGTATTATAGATAAGCCTAAAGATTGGAATGGATTATGTTGGACATAAGTTAGTATTATTGATGGGATGTTATAGTAATATAGTTTTAGAAAAAGGACAACCTGCAGGACGGGCGACAGCCCATCGTGTCGGACAAGGCCATGGGAATTGAACCCACAACCGAAGTGCGACTGGCCTTTATCGCCTACCACTGACCTACAGGAAGTCCCTGGTGAGTATAAACTAGTTTTATTTTATTAAGCGGTATGATATATGAAGTATAAGTTCATTTTTAGAACCATATACGATTAACCATAAGATGGACTTATAACTTTTGCTAACATTTTGTTTGAAAGAGATGGAATGACCCAACATTCTATCACATGATCTACTAACACATCACGAATAATAAATTCAACTTCATTTCTTTAAGGGATGAAGTGGAAATTGTTCAATTCACGAACAACAGTGAGATTGTACCAAAATAATGTAAGTATTTATTCTAATTCAAATTGTTCAACTTTAGGGAAACGATCTTGAAAACCAAAAATGTTGTCCTAGTGCTCTTATATCTGATTAATCGGATGGTACCTTAGATCGTCACAAATTTATGGATTTGTGATTGTTGGATTTTCCATAGCCATGTTCTCTACCACTCTCCATCAGAACATGATGGTTAGATTTTTCTTCCATATCCATATTTTCACCTATGTGGAAACCCAGTGATTAGTTTATTTGGGTAACCGTTACGTTTCATACTTTTGTTTTTAAAGATTGGTTTTGGTATTCCTTTTTACGATGTGGGTTTCTATTAAAGAAACATTCAAAAGTAAACCATTTATAACCCCGACGAATTTCGAGGGAGAAATTCATTTTAAGGGGGGTAGAATGTAACACCCTGAGATTTTATGAAAAATACTATTTTAATTTCATTAATGTCTTGTGTTGTATTCTACACCAAGATTACCTTGCACTATACGCAATACCGTATTAGCTTGCAGTATACGCAACACTATTCTTGGATCATGTTACACACAATTTTGATAATAATTATTCTTCGCAACATTGAGTATATATATATATATATATATATATTCAATGTATAAATGAAATATGGTTGGATTCTGTTATACGAAACAACGAAGGATTCTTTCACAACATGCAACCCTGACTTGGCTTGCATTACACGCAATCACGACCTTCCTCGATAGAGTGTGTTGTACGCAATACCGGGTTTTAATAAACAATGATATATTATTATAATATTGTCATGAACTAGCCGTTATGAATAGTATTAACTAAATTTTGAATTTTATAACATTATTATTAATCTTACACATTTTCTAGAAAATGGTATAAGAACAAAATAAAATTTTTGGGTAAAATAAGTATTATTCAAAAAATGCAGTTTTGCTGCCTTTTGATGGTGCACCCACTTTAAATCTAGTTTTTGACATGTTTATAAGTTAAATTTGACAAAATAAAATTCTTCTTTTTAATCAGGATATGAAAATTTACATTAGATAAAGTTTTGATATTTTTCCGATAACTTTCATATTTTAATGAATAGTAAAAACATGCTATATTTTAATTAAAAACAACTTTTTTCATCGTAATATCTTATGTGGTTAAATTATAATATTGAATGGTTTTAAAGTATAAATAGAATATATTTTTACCATTTAATATAATGTATGACATTAGCATTGATTTTACATTGAATCCGTAGGTTAAATCAATTCAATCTTTTGCAATGTTTTAAAGAAAACTCATTTTCTTTCGACAACGGGATTAATTTTAATTTAATTTCTACAACTTTTGTGTATTGAATTTGGAAAAATGGATTCCATATTTGGAATCAGTGGATCCAAATTATGTTAATAAGCTACTTTTTATATTTGGGAATTATGAATAGTAACTACGGTAAATTTTATTTACCATAGTTAAAGGTAAATCGGGTAATTAAGGGTAAATATAATATTTTAAAATTACCCTAACAAATGACAAAATCCTATTGGATGACTAAAGGTCGACCCATATCACCTAAGGGTCGGATTATATTCATTTAATTAAATTTTTTCAATGAAAATAATTTAATTATTATTAAAACCAAAGAATGTGACAACATGTCACTTTCTTAAATATTAAAAGTATAATAATTTTAATATAGTGATAAACTTAATGAAACTTCTAAAATGAATAGTATCCAGAACGCTAATACAATTATATACATCATTGAAATTTATTTAGAATTTTTAGGGATTAAATAATTATCATTTATTATGACACAAAGATGATGCAGTAATTTTCTTATTAATGAAATATTGACATAATTGATGTTATAAATGCCCAAATAAATGTAATTTGAGACTTTTTATGACTTAAACAAATTTTATAGGTTAATATGACATGTTATTGTTGATTTAAGTAACTTGGTTCGAACTTATCATTCTGTTATGAATTTCATAAAAATCATGTACCAAATAGTGTCAAAATTGACCTAAAATAGTTTTTAAAACAAATATTTTATTATTAATTGTTATTTTATTCCTAAAAATCTAAGGTTCAGACAAATTACTTAGATAAGATTATATATATTAATAATAAACAACTTGGGGTTCTTTTGGCTTGATATAGTAAGTTTATTAACCATATAGTGTAAGAAAACAAAAAGACACAGTAAAAGTTAAATTATTTAACTTAGAGTTAAATCTAATTGATAAGGTTAAAATAATAACCAAAACTTGTCTAAATCCCATTGGATGAGAGGATTTTTACCCATCCCCACCTTAGTCTCAAAATAAATCAATTTGGAGCTATTTAAAACCGAACTTGACTTTATAATAAAATAATATTTTTAGTTATTCCAAAGGTGCCCCTCTCCTCCTTTATAAAAGGGCACCTCCTCCCTCTCTTCCTCACACAACATTGAGCCTTCAAGCTCGGATAACCCCTGCCAAATTCTCTTATCCACTTCCCTAGAAACATCGTAGAGGTTCTGGTCTTCCTCAAAGACCAATTTTAGTGCCCTAAGAGGAGGTCTCAAAGAGGCGCTTCAAAGAAAAGGTAATTTCCGTTACCGATTCTTTCACCTTTATTTCTTCTTCCACTTCTTCTTCTTAGGTTGTTTCATTATTAAGTAATAACATCAGTATCAATAATATACTGATACGTTATTATAAGTATGAAACAACCCTATTTCACCATCTATCCATCCTACGGAAAAAGAAATCACCGCGTGTGCGTACGTACGGAATACCGTCTCCACACCGTGGTGTAATCTATTTTCCACCACCACCTTACATGGATGGGTATAATGGTGTAAAGAATAACTATACATAGTTATTATAAAATAATATTGATTCTGATATATTGTATCATCCACTCCAATTCAATTCAATAATTATGGAAATGATATCATCGCTCGTGCGTACGCACGGACTACCGTCTCCACGACGCGATGAGATTCATTCTCCATGTTAACCATTTAACAATGATTATAAAGTATATATAAGAAATAATAATGAAATATATGAAATTATAAAGATACTGGATTTATGTGTATATATATGTATGTCATCTACTTAATTCCACTCAATTCAATAAGGAAACGAAAACAGCGTTCATGCGTACGTACGGCCTACCGTCTCCATGAACGGTGCATTTATTTCCATTTATCGATCCATTATATATATGTATATTCTGAATATATATTATATATAAATCATGTTTTATATTCTATAATTATGTAATAATGATCTAAGTAATCATATGAATAATTACAAGTTAAAACACGAACGACAAATGAGACGATTTTACCCAAAACGCTACTTTAACATGAATTTACAAAATAACGGGTAATATAACGTCATAAGTGAACCATATATGATATAATAACAATGAATATGATTCTGTAATAAGTCAATGACATTATTTAAATCATTATACAGGAGGTTCGGACACTTACGAAGCAAATCAGACCTAAGGTAAGGGAAATATCACAATCTCATTTTTATCCGAGATTGTTTATACATTGAAATATACTGGGGTGTATTTTATCATCCACATCCATGTTCCCTCAATATGTAATATTATTTCCATCCACCTACAACTGTTTAAAACCTATTTTACCCTTCGGTGAGTTTTTAGTAAAAGATATGAAAGGAATCTTTTTTCGTTTTTCGTACGAGGTACTTTTTGACTTTTCCGACAAAAGTACGAAGAATGTTTTTTTAACTTATACGGAATGGATGTATTTTTAAAACATTATTTCCAAGAAGATTCCTTTTAAAGTTTTCAAGTTTATCTTTAATCAACTTCTTTTAGTTTAAAATTGTATGACATGATAAGAAAGGAAAAGTGTTTTTGAAGAAGAAAGGATATTTTCCTCAAGAATGAAGTTCAAGTGTTTTATCAAAATTATTTTCCATCTAAGATAATAAAGGGTTCTGTTTTTATCCCTATTATTACATTGATTTGATTATGTTGTGATGGAATTATTTTTATGAATTCCTTTATCGTGTATGAGTTGTTTTATGATGTCACGATGTTTAAGATTCCCATTTTTATTACATGGGTTATGCAATGATGTATGTTTTAAGATTTTGTGGCACACATAATAATGGTATCATTATGAGATGGGTGGGACCTATATCTCCCTCCAATGCATTGGGTAAAGATTTTATATCTCATGAGATAGACATGGCTGGAATGGTAGGTTATACCGATTCAGTGAAACAGGACTGAAACGAGGGTGACTCGGTTCAGAAAGGGACTTTGTCCACTAAGATAGTATTGGCAATGAGTATTGACTAACAAGAAATGATTCTATATGATTATGTGTGTATGACACAAAGTTTAATGTTTTAAGTTATGATTATTGTGATTACATTTCACTACCATGAGTTATCTCAGGTTATGAAATTATGATCTCTTTTACAGGTTAAGATTTCCAAAAGTTATGTGCTTATGTATATGATGTGATTGATATTTCTTTTGTTTACCCTTACTGAGCATTTGAGCTCACCCTTTTATGTTTTATTTTCCCCAGGATATAAAGAAAGGTTTTAGGTATTAAAAAAATGAATATCATTATGGGAGATGTTGAAGATCTTTCACCAGGATTAGAAGATTGTATTCTGAGTTTCCAAAGACACTAAACTATTACAATCCTTGTGTGTGTGTTTTTGTTATGTACTAAGTATTCCAAAAATGTAATGTAATGTCCATGTACGTCAGGCTTTGGGTCTCTACACCAAGTACATTAAAACGTTTTGGTACTAGCTTAGATCATAATGTTTTGTATTGAATATTTATCTAATAAGATGTAACATTTACTTATGAGATGTTTGGATCTTTATAGTGGGAGTTATAAAAAGGTTTAGTTATATTTGGAAATGAGTCTGAGAAAAATTTAGTGATAAACCATATGATAATCCTAAGTATAGGAGATCAACCTAAAATATGGTAAAGAAAAAAGTGTTGTTTTCCTAAAAAATTCATCCCCGTAAAGATACTAGAATGTGTATGTGGTTGTGGTGTAGATTAACCTAGGGGTAACAACTATAAATGTGGTGCATTTTTTATTAACTTTATCATCATCAGTTCATGATGAGTGGGTCTAATAATACACTCCTTTCTAGCCACCTCGATGGATATTATTGGGCTAATTCAAATTTTATTTATGAATATTTATAAAGGAAATAATTAGATTATAACCATGAATGAACTATGATAAACCTAAGGTTTTATATATTAAAAATATGGTGTCATGTTTTAGACATAAAATAAATATTTTTTCATGATTATATGGTTTCACTAGGATAATTGTTTTTCATTCTATTATTAATCATTTTATTAAATGGATAGAACTTGAAAAGACCACGTTAAAACTAAATGAAATAGAATATGAAATAATTTTATTCTTTATCAACCAAATGTTATGGGATCCTGAATGAAAAATCTCAATTCATTGATTGCACAAATTCTCAAGCTATAAATCATACTAAGATTCCAAATGAGAAAAGGAGGGGACAATGTTTTAGTGAGTCCTTTATGAGGAAACATCCATATTATTTTAGTTGGTCTATTAATACACTAGTTTCTGATCAGGGGATCAGTTCCACTAAAATATATTTTCCTTTTTCCAATTTTTGGAGAAATAAAAATTCATTTTGACTATCTATTATTTTGAAGGTGAAACAGATCAATGGTGGTCTCTAATTAAGAACACGAGGCAACATGAATAAATTTTACCTAAAGAGTGGGAAGAGTTTATAAGGTTATTTCTCAACATTTAATTTTCTCATATTGATCATAAGGAAATGGAGAAAAAAAATTTATTCTAAGGCATAAGGATGATGAATCTATTAGTACCTATGATGATATTTTTAAAATAACTTCAATGTAATATTATGGTATTATCATTGAACTCGAATGTAAGATTGATCAATTCTTCAGTGTATTAAAACTATGTCTCAAAAGAACTTTATCTATATGGAACTTCAGTATCTATGACTAAATTGTTCAATTTACTACGAAGGTATTAATGTATATTGGATTTACCCATAAATCTAAAGGTTTTAAAAGAAAATAAAGACAGAATTAAAAATAAGTTCTAATGATAAACTTTATGGAGAGAAGAGTATGAGCCTTCTATTATGCTCAAAGTGTTGAAGGAACCATGTAGTGAATTTTCATAAGGGGGATAATAAATTAATTAATTATGGAAAGGAAGGTCATTAGGAAATATGATGCTAAAGTGATGCAAAAAAATTAGCTAATGATGAAAATATAGATAAATCTCTATATAATGATCCACCCATACTCTAATGTTTCAAATTCAAGGAGTATAGTCATTATGCTAACCAATGTTCAAATTTGAATATTAATGATGAATATCGATATCAGCAACCTTTTTATTCCTATAGAAAATGGAAATATCATTAAATCACTATTACTGATTTGGGGTGTGATAATGTAGTGAAAGGTACAATTATCATCCGCTATAGAACTTATAATGCCTTCTTTGATTCTAGATACACCCTCTCTTTTATATATAATGAATTTACTAAGAGTTTCACAATACCACCTCAATGAGTAGATGTTTAATTGGAGGTAATTACTATTAATGGTATAATGGACATATATCAAGTTTATGACTCTTCAATGATTGAAGTTTTGTGGGAATGTGCTTCCAAAAAAACCTCTTTATTCATGCCTCTAGTTGAATTCGAGGTTATTTTGGGCATGTATTGACTCTATCTATATAAATACCATATCAATTTTTGATTAATGGAAGTATCATTTAATATTCTAAACTAACCAATGATCATCAATCAATGTGATGATAAATATAAACTTTCAATGGAAATTACATCCATTTTATGTGTTTTAATTTCTATTCAAAATGGATTTTTATCTCAAATGGCTAGGGAGAAACACAACATAAAAAATATTCCTATTTTATAGGTGTTTTTTGATGTTTTTAGGAATAATGGCATTGTATTCCTCTAAATCATGAAATAAGTTTTCAATAGAACTCATACATGGTGCTGCACTTATTTGAAAGACTCTATATAGAATGGTACATATTGATTTGTAGTAATTGTAGAATACACTCCAGAAGAATCTTGATAATAGATTCATTTGGATAAGTGATCACCTTAGGGTACACCTGTTGCTATTTTAAGATGAAAGATATATCAATGTGACTCATCATTAATTATCTGGAACATAACAAGATCATAATAAAGAATAAGAATCCTATAACCCATATTGATGATTTCACCGAGCAATTACGAAGAGAATAATATTGTTCCAAGATTGATCTTTGATCTATATACTACCAATTAAATTCAAAAGGTAATCTATAACCAAGAAAGAAATCAGTATGAGGTAAAGAAACTATGAATTTATAGTAATTCCATTTTTATACTAATTACAAGAATATTTTTATGGATTTAATGAATATATTCTTTAGAGAATAATTTTATTATTTTGTGGTAGTCTATACAGATAATATTTTTATATATTCTAAAAGCAAGAAACAATGGGGCGACCCATTTTGAATTGTGCAATTACATAGAGTTTATAAATGATAAAGGTTTATTAAATGTATTTATATTAAATTATACAATATTATACACATACAACACATATATAGACCAACAAATAAATTATTACATTAATTTAAATCATTACATTACTCAAAGACTAAGCCCATAAAAATTGCAATTATTATAAGGGGATAAAAAATTGAAAATAAAAAACTAAAATGGGAATATATGGATCACCCTAATCTAATAGAATATTAAAATCATTGCAAAAAACTATAGAAAAGAAACAAATAATTAATAAACAAATCAACATATTAGGAAATGAAAATATAACCTTAGGAGGAATTGTAATGAATATTGAGTGAAAGAATGAAGTGGTATTTATAAGGGGAAATGTGATCGTTTAAATAGTAATTTAACCTAAAAATAATAAAATTTAATATAAATAATATTAATCATGACTAATATAATTAAATATTATTATTATAATAAATATCATTATTGAAGAAATCAAAAAAATATAGGCACATTTTTAATAAGAAATATTTTAAAGTATTTTATAAAAATCATAATTTTTATATTAAAAAATTGAATTATGTATAATAGAAATTTATTTTTATAAATTTAATATCATTTCTGGAATCAGTTTTTCTAAATTATCCAAGCCTTATTTTTTGAAAATTTTATGACATACATCAATTTTAAGTTGAATAGTGAAAATACAGTTTTCACTTAACCGATATATCTTAAATAACATCATTCATGATGTAATAATGATATCATCATTTATATAAATTGATATCCATATATAATATAAATAATTTCAAAAACATGTCATTAAAATAGGATAAAAATAATTTCAAAATCTAAAAATTATTTCCAAATCATAAAAATGTAAAGCATTACCTTAAAATATTATTTTCCCAATTTTGCACTATTCATTTTGATTAAAGTAATGAATTCCAACTATAATGTTAACCAAAGTATTAAAATCATGTTATTTAATTAAAATATGGTATATAATTTTAAAAAAACCATTGTTACCAGGTTTACCATTGATATAATATTTTATTCAAAAAATATCGCTCTCACCGAGTATAAATAACCCCTCTTCATCAGCTTTGGAAAACACTTCTCTCACATTTTTCAATTCTAAATATCTGAAAACAACCTTTCTCTAAATCCCCTTATAATACTTAGGGACATTATGGAGCAACCCAACTCTAATCACTACTGGAGTTATAGTGGCGTACAAGAGATGTTACACCAAGGGGAGAGTAAGTCTCTATTAACACTTCTATTTCTTCTTCTTCTCTTTCTTCTTTTTCCTGATTCATTTCAAAATCACATACTATAAAAAAAGTTATGCAGTAATAAAAAATTATATTAATTATTTTAACCTACTTAAAATATCATATTTATGAAAAATATAAATTTCATACTTTCCATTTCCACTCTCTCGATAATGTTTCATCAATGGTCAATTAACCACATACGGAGATGTTTCCATGTGAAGACTTAGAAAAGATCATCATTGATGGATATTATGAATTTTATATAATTTAAATAAAATTTAATTAGTATTATTATAATCTTATGGAATTAATCCATCTTATGTATAATGAATTTGAAAAAAATTATTTAAATGGAAACAAAAAGCGATATTTTTTAAGGAAAACGTGATATCATAATGCTTCAAAACCATAAATGGAAATTTAAAAATATAATCAATTGAATATGATAAGTATATAGTGGAAATAATTAACACAACTTACTTCTGGAACAATGATTTAATAATCACATGTTTATTATTCAGGAGGAAAAAAAGTGACTAAATAAAGAAGAAATTAAGGTAAGGGGATTCTCAAACCCAACTCATTTCCTTCGGGTTATCCCTCATTCTTGAAATATTTATTATGAATATTCATATAATATTCGTTGAATATACTTTCATTATTTTTCACTTTTCTTTTCAGGGATATACACTTTTCTAACTTGATTTTATGATAAAAACAAAGATCTTCCAACCGAACTATTCATTCCAAACACATCTTTGACTCCTATTGAGTAGTTTATTTTGTGATAAATAATGATGATTCGTATAACAAATATGTTTTCCTCCATGGTCACTTTGGTAACCAAATTTTATTCATGAAATTATTCTTTATGAAATCCTTATAAAACCCATTCCATTTCCTGAGTTATTTCATGACTACGAATGTTATAAATTCTATGTAGGATACATGATTATATAAATTTTATGATGTAACAAATGGGCTTAGAATTATATAGTCCTCCAATGCATTGTGTAATGTGATCTAACACATGAGATAATGTATATTATGTGTAAACATGATCCTAACTTTTTTTACAAGATAATATTATGATTATTCACATATGTTATGTTTGAAGATGATGTTATATTTGTTTAAAACTATGTGTGGTATTTAACCACCAGGACATAATGTTTCATATTTATGAATTTCCACATTCCATTCGAATAACCCATGTTTCCATAATTATGTTGATTTTGATCCTATTCTTTTGTCATGATAATGAATATTATGCTTACCCATGTAATATTGATTCATGTTCCTTATTCATCCCCTTACTAAGATTTTATCTCACCCATTTGATTGATTTATATCCTCATGTGATTACATATACTAAAGATAAGGTCAGATTTTAAAAGGATAAAGAAGAAAATTTTAAATTGTTTTGATATTTTTTTACAAGTTATATATGAGCCTAATTTTCCCAAGACATAAAACCTTTGGATCCTATATTATACAACTATTAGGTTTTTTATTTTAAAAATGATGTAATAGAAATATAAAAATACTAGGGTCACAATAGTTGGTAAGATATCATGGATTTGTTAAATTGGGAATTAAGATTAGATAATGTTAGTGACAAAAATTAGGTTAAGTATAATTATATATAAATATCCAATAATCTATTTTTAGAAAAAATATAAACATAGGGATCCTTTAAGATACACCTTTAGTATTAATTGTGAAAAAGAATATATAATTCATGATTTGTTGAATTATATTTTAGTTAAACCTTTTAAAATTTTCAAAATAATGGGAACTAAGAGAAACCAGACCAACAACTCATGTGAGGGAAAACAATGATTATAGGAATGACATCCCTATTTCCATGGGAGGTAGATTTCAAAACATTATTGAAATTCTTACTTAACTATATCAGTTTATGAATAATAACCTAGACCACATGGAATTTCCTCCTTCACCCAAGAATGAGAAACTAGCCATTGAGTCTTTTATATGTCAATGACCACCAACTTTTAGCGGATCTTCAAATCCACTAGTCGCATAATAGTGGGTTAAATCAATGAAGAAGAACTTTTCTATGATACAATGATTTTAGAAGGAGAAGGTGACTCTTATTGTTTATCATTTGTATAGAAAATATTATCATTGGTGGGAATTTATAATGAACAAAAATCACAAGGATGAAATAGTAGAGAATGAGTGGGAAGAGTTTAAGAAAATATTTCTTAACAAGTATTTACCTCGACATATTCAAACAAAGATGGATAGAGAATTTATAGATCTGAAGAAAAATTAATGTTATTCCATCATAGCTTACAATGAAAACATCACAAGGATTTCAATATAAGCCTCAGGTTTTGTAATCAACAATGATAGAAAAATTGATTTATTATTTTGTTGTTTAAAACTACACCTTCTAAGGGCTCTAGCTATCTAAGAATTCAGAGTTATGTATAAGTGGTTCAATATACACTAAATTTAGAGATAGAGTGTGGTGAATGGTCACATGTATTTGGAGGTAAGAAGATATGAATGGAGTTTCGAGCTAGTGGGTCAAATGAAAAAGGAGGAAAGAGGATCCAACCACCCATTTTTCAAAAATGTGGGAAAAATCATTATTGGAATTTCCTCAAAGGTATAGGGAAATTATTCATGCATGGGAGAAAATTCCATAAAGATCATTAATATT
This sequence comes from Viscum album, assembly GCA_963277665.1. Classification (NCBI taxonomy): domain Eukaryota; kingdom Viridiplantae; phylum Streptophyta; class Magnoliopsida; order Santalales; family Viscaceae; genus Viscum; species Viscum album. Next base: position 714,883,630 of record OY728137.1, on the reverse strand, counting down.
GAAGAGACATAAAGAATCCAGCTAACATGATAGAGGAAAAGAGGGAACATATTAATTCACCTCCTATAGTTCAATGCTTTAACTGTATGGAGTAAGGGAACAGTGAAATAGAATACTGAAAACCTCAAGTTCTTGAGGATAATCAATGTTATAAACTACTAAATCCAATGGAAAAAGGGAAAATTCATGACATTAATAATGCTGAATTAGAGCATTAAAATGACGTTGTAAAAGGTAAAATTACCATTAAATCAAGAATGGTAAATGTTTTATTTGATTCTAGTTCTACACATTCCTTTATATCCTTCATTTTTTACTAAAATGCTGAATCAAATCCCTAATACCTTGATGTAGAGATATATATAGAAACACATAGTGGTGAAATAATTATAACCCATGTGTTGGACACTTATCCTATTAGAGTATATGGTAAGGTTATTTCTGAAAATATCACAATCCTTCTATAAGTGGAATTTGATGACATATTGGGCATGGATTTAGTCTTTTTATACAAATCACATATCAGCTATTGGGAAAAGGATATCCCTTTTTATATTTTAAACAATCCAATTCTTCTCTAAAAATATAAGGTTGATCATGGATCTCATTTTGAAAATCCCTCAATGGTATGGGTGCTGATACCTTAGGAAGAAGCATACATTTCCCAAATGGTCGAGTCAAAGGAAGATATCAACATGGAGGAAATTACTATTTTGAGGGAATACATTGATGTATTCATGAAGAGTTACTTAGACTTCCCTCAGATCATTTTGTACAGTTCCCAATAGATCTTATAACTAGTGCCACTCCTATCCCTAAAATCCCATATAGGTAGACCCTGATCAAACTAGAGTAATTAAAAAATTTTATGAAATTGAATTTCGGAAAAAGGTTTTATACACCCTAGTTCATAACCGTGGGGAGTTATAGTCATTTTTATAAAAATATGGATAGATCAATTTGGCTATGTATTGATTATTGGGAACTTAAAATGATCACTCTAAAGAACAAGTATCCCCTACCAAGGATTGATGACATGTTTAATGAACTATGACGAGATCAATACTTCTCAAAGGTGGATATTCATTCTAGATATAATCAATTGAATGTAAGGAAGTATTATATTCAGAATTATTCTTCCCGTAAAAAGTATGGGAACTATGAGATCATAGTAATTCCCTTAAAACTTACTAATTCCCATACAATATTCATAGACTTGTTTAATAGAGTCTTTATAGATTATCTCAACAAAATTATTGTAGTCTGTTTAATGAAATTCTTATCTACTCCAATAGTTAAGAGTAGAATGAAGAGAATATAAGGATTGTGTTGGTGAGATTACAAAAAGAAAAAATTTGTGGAAAGTTTATAATGTGTGACTTTGGGATGCAGTAAGTCACATTTTTGGGACACATGTTCATAAGTGAGGGAATATCTATGGACCCTTCTAAGAAAAAAGAAATTGAGGAATAGACCAGACCCAGTAGTGTCAAATAAATATAATATTTTCTTGGATTATGAGGGTACTATCAATGTTTTTTGAGATATTTCTCACAATTTTATAGACCACTAACCAAGTTAACACTGAAAGGGGTAATGTATATCTGGACAGAATAATGTGAGCAAAGCTTCGAGGAGCTCAAAAAAGAGGCTAATCATTGTACCTACACTCACATTACCAATAATTGGAGAATGTTTTGTGATATACAATGGTTATTAAAAGAAGGTCTTGGGTTGTGTACTCAATAAAAATGAAAAATTAATAGCCTATTCCCCATAAAAGTTGAAGATTCAAGATAAAAACTACCCAAAAGATGATTTGGAGCTAACAGTTGTGATATTTTCTTGGAAAATCTGGTATAACTACCTTTATGGTGAGAAGTGTGACATATATTCTAATAAATAGAGTTTAAAGTATATATTTACATATAAAGAGCTCAACATGTGTCAAATAATATGGTTAGGGATAATAACGAACTAATATTTCTCTATTCATTACCATTCAGGAATGGTGAGCAAGGTAGCTGATTCTCTTAGTATAAAAGAACATGCTACCTTATCCATGATGTGAATTGAGAAAAACCCTATCTATATAGATATTAAAAGGATGGATTTGGAAATCATAATGGTGGGGAATACATACTACATTTCCCAAATGATTTACCAATAATCTATTCAAGAGAATATTAAGGAAGTATAAAGGGATGATCTATATCTACAAAAGAAGGTGAAAGAGGTAATGAGAAGATATATGAGTTCCATTTTTATAATGATAGTGTGATACAATTTTGAAGTAGGATTTGTGTTCCTTCATTACCTATGATAAAAAAGGATCCATTGATAGTTCACATAGATCACCTTTCTCTATCCATACTGGAATTACCAAGATGTTACATGATCTTTGAGAGAGCTTCTATTGGGACAATATGAAAAGAGGATAATGAAATATTTCCCAAGATGTTTAGTATGTCAGAATGTTAAAGTAGAGTAACTGATGTCAAAAAGGATGGTGAAACCATTTCTTATACCAATATGGAAATGGGATAATTTTTCTATGGATTGTATCCCCAATATACCAAAGATATCCATTGGAAACAATGTGATATGAGTTTTAGTTGATCAACTCACTGAGAATATCCACATTATTTCTATTCGAAAAGATTTCGTGATTGAATGAATCGATAAGATATATGTGATGGAAGTGGTGAGGTGTCATAGGGTTCCACTTTGGATCATATTAGACCCTGATCCAAGGTTCATATTTAAATTCGGGAGAAGTATTCAACATTATTTGAGTACTAAATTGAATTTCAGAATGACCTGTCACCATCAAACTGATGGCCAATGTGAAAGGACTATTAAGAAACTTGAGGACATGCTAAGAGAATGATCAGTGGTATTAAAAGGGGGATAGGATCATCACCCCCATTGGTTGACTTCTCATATAACATCAGTTTCCACTTCAGTATTTAAATGGATCCATATGAATCTCTATATGGAAGTGATGTTGAACTCCAACATGGTGGGATGAAGTTGGTGAAAAAAATCCACTTGGACATGATGTCATACAGAAGTTGATAGAGAAGGTTCAAGACACAAAAAATATATTAAATTATCTCAAAGTCATCAAAAGTTTTATGCTGACAACCATCGAAGAAACTTAGAGATTTATTTTGAAGAGAAATTTGTTCCTTATAATATCACCATGGAATATATTCATGTGGTTTGGAAAGGGATGTAAGATTAGACCAAGGTACAATGGCACATTTGAGACACCTGATGACATAAGAGAAGTTCCATATTGACTCTTTCTTCCACCGAGTATAGAACATGTTCATTATGTGTTCCATGCAACACTCTTAAAGAATTACTTTCCTAATTCATCAAATGTATCACATCCAGAGGTGGTACAACTAGAGAATTACATATTATATGAAGAAAAACCAATGAATATCTTGGAGAATATAGGAAAATATATACACAACAAGACAACTCACCTTTTTAAAGTATTGTTGAGGAACCATATGTATTAAGAGGTAAACAAGAGGAAGTAATGAAACAGAAGTACCCTCACATATTCTCAATTGATAATATGAGTTGATGTTTCAAGGGTGAAATTTCCAAATAGAGAATAATATAACAACTTAGATATTATAAATGATAAATTATTCCTAAATAAATACTTATTATATTATAAAATATTATACACATACAACACAAAGAGAAACCAAAAAATACATTATTCCATTAATAAAAATCGTTACATTAGTCAAATACTAAGCCCATAAATATTCCAATTTTTGCAAAGGAAAAAATAGGAAAATTGAAAAAATAGAATGAGAAAATATTTATCTCACAAATCTACTAGATCCATCTCTCCCATTAACAACACTATAAAAATGAAATACTACTACTATAGAAATCAACATGTTAGGATATGAAAATATAACATTGGGAGTAATTGTAGTAAATATTGAGTGAAAGAATAAAGTTGTATTTATAAGATGAAATGTGACAATTAAAAAATTGATTTAACCTCAAAATAATTTTATTTAATATAAATCAAACTTATCTTAATTAATATAATTAAATAGAAATTTTAAAATAAATATCATGATTGAAAAACTCAAAGAAAATATAGGCACAATTTTAATAAACAATATTTTAATGTATTTCATAAAAATCATAATTTTTATATTTAATATTAAAATTTATAGTGTTATAATTTTATTTTGAAATAATTAATTTTTTTTAATTATCACATCAAAATTATCCAAGGGTGATTATTATTATTTTTTTTGATATACATCAATTTTTTAGGTTAATAGTAAAAATAAAATTTTTCACTTAACAGGTGTATCTTAAATTACATAATTCATGGTGCAATAATGATATAATAATTTTTAGAACATGATTTTAAGGCTTGAAATTTTTAATTTAAAAAATTCTTCATTTAAATAGGGTGAAATTAATATCAAAACTTAAAAATTACTTTCCAAAGCCTAAAGATCTAAAGTATTTCATTAAAAAATTATCATCTCATTTCAACCATTCATTTTCATTATTCTAGTGAATTAGAATTATAAAGTGAACCAAAGTATTAAAATAATTTTATTTAATTAAAATATTATTTATAATTTCATAAAAAAAATATTATAAGGTTTACCTTAGATATAATATTATATTCAATATTTTACTCTAAAAATACCTCTATCCTCAAGGATAAATAACCCCTATTCATCCCCTTGGAAAACCACTCCTCTAAACCTTTACAAGGAAAAATTTCTAAAAAACAAATATTTCTTATAAAGACACTTAGATTAATTAAGGACATAGTAGGGAAATCAAAATCCAATTTCTAATATACTAATAGTTTCGTACAAGTGATGCTACACCAAGGAGAGAGTAAGTCTCTATTAACTTTTACCTTTTTTATTCTTCTCTTATTTTATCCAATTTCTTTCCAAACCATATACTATAAAATTCATTATGAAGTATGTTAAAATTATATTAATTAATTTAAACTACTGTAATTATCATATTTATGAAAAATATAAATTTTATACTTTTCTTTCCCACGCTCAAAATAATGACTCGTAAAAGGTCTGTTAACCAACTACATAGACATTTCAATGTAAACATCTTTTTAAAAAACATCATATATAGATATTATGAAATTAATATTAAGTATAAAAAATCTATTTAAATGTATTATAATATTATTTAATTATTCCTAGTCATGTATAATGATTGTGAACAAAATTAGTGAAATTGAAACAAAATGTGATATTTTTAATGAAAACATGAAATCAAAATGCTTTAAAATAAATTAATAGAATTAAGAAATATAATCCAATTAATAATATCAGTAAAGAGTGAATTTTTTTAACATAATTAACTTATGAAACTATGTTTGAACAGTCATAATTTTATTATTCAGGAGGAGGAAAAGTGACTAAATAAGGCGGTAATTAAGATAATAGGATTCTCAAACCCAACTCATTTTCTTTATGTTAACCCTTTTTCATGAAATAACTCGTATAAATATCAAAATAATATTATTTTAATATCATTTCATTATTAGTACCTTTTACTTTTTTGGATATTCATATAACTAACATGATTTTACAACAAATATAAATATTTTCCAAAGGAAAGCTTCTTTTCAAAACACATCCTTGACTCCTCTTAAGTTATTTACTTTTTTCTCAAGAATGATTATTATTATAAAAATTATTTTCCTCCCATTTTTCATTTTAGAACCCCATGTTTATTAATGAAATTACGCTTGATTAAATCCTTATGAAACCCATTCCTTTTCATGGTTTATTTCATGACTATGATTATTATATGTTAGATGTTCCACGCATGATTCATTAAATGTTATGATGTATGGGTGACACTGAAATTAAATAGACCTACAATGAATTGGGTAACATGATTTATATAATGGTAAAATGTGTATTATGCATGAACATGATGATTTTTTTCATAAATTGATGTTATTATTTTTCACATATGTTATGTGTGAATATGATGCTAGATTTGTTCACAACTATGTGTGGTATTTGACCACTATGACATAGAATTTTATTTTTATGAATTACCATATTAAATGATATTATCACATGTTATATTAATTATGTTTATGTTGATAATATGCTTATTATATTATGCTGATGATTATGATCACCCATGTCATATTGATTCACATTCCTTATTTATCCTCTTACTATGATTTTAGATCACCACATTCATTGATGCATGTCCTATGGTTATTAACTGTAATAATAAGAAGGTGAGATTTTACAAGGATAAGGAGAATGATTTAATTATATTATTTGGTATATTATGTAAAAGTTATTTATGAGCCCAATATTCCCAAGACACTAAACCTTTGGATCCTGAATTGTAATGATATTATGTTATTTATCTTACAAATAATGTAATAGTCAGGTAAGAAAAACTAGGGTCAATATAAATTTTATTAAAGACCATAAGAATTGTTTTTTATGTAAATTTACCAATTGAAAATTTTGGGTATAGAATGGTTCATTTTCGGGTCATATAACCTCATGTGATGGTATATTGGTAGATCCATCAAAGATAAAGGTTATTGAATATTGGTCTAAACCAACCATGATAAATGAATCTTTTAATTTAATTTCTTTGGATATATATTTTTTTATTCTTTTGGAATAGTTTCTGATGTATATCTAATCCACTCAACAATTTATCATGAATTTGATTCATACTCCTTTAGATATATGACACTGAAGAAACTTTAATAGAACAAAAGAGAAGGTGGGTAGCGCACCCGTATGCACATTACCCTACAGGGAAGAAGGGTTTCCGGTCTTTAGTGGTGTATCAAAAAAAGTGACTAGGTTGAGTCCTCATGCATAATTATGTGTTAATAGATCATTCCTCATTGAAATTTAATCTTCATTAGAAAAAATTATCCAAATCATGATTTGGATTTATCCATTGTATTTTTTTTGCATTAAGTATATGAAAGAATTATCATTATTTAGAATGGTGTGACATATATACTAATTAGAAAACATTAAATTATATATATATATATATATATATATAATAACACAAAAAGAGTTGAAAATACACCATTTAAGATTGTTGGATTTAACTAAATGTTATGACTGCTTAATACATTACCATCCGGGGAAATAAAATAATGTGGAAAATTCTCTCAGTCAAAAGGTTCATGAAAGCTTATCTATGGTGGAGATCAAGAAATATATAATATTTCCATATTCTCAAATGATGGATTTGAAAAATTTAAATTAATAGGATTAATATTATTTAACTCTAACAAGTGTTTAACTATCTATCCATGTAAAAATTAAAGTATCATTGAAGGATGATGTAGAGATATAGTAGAAGGTGAGAAATATTTCTATGTTCAACCTTGATTATGATGTAATGATACTTTTCATGAACTATGTATATGTCCCACCTATACTATATTTTAATAATAGGCTACTAGTTGAATCTCATAGTACATCATTCTTTTTTAATTCTAGAATAATGAAGATATATACAGACGAGAAAGAGTATTTCTAGTTGGATAAAATGGAAAGAAATATTATGGATTATGTATCTCATTACCGATATATCTAAAATTTAGGGATGACAGATATATGTATAAGGGGTTATTACAACCATTTCCCATATTATAATGAAAATAGATAAACTTCACGATGGATATTGACATCGTACTCCCTTAAATTTAAAAAGATCATAATGTTATTTGGGTTGTAATCAATTACCTTGTGAAGCTAACAATCTTTATTACTATCAAAGAACATTTAAATCTTCATAATATTTCCAAAATTTGAATTAAGTGGTATGGTTTCATGGATTACCACATTATATTATATATGATTGGCATCCATGGTTTACATTGAAGTTATGGTGAAGTCATCAGCAAGATCAGGATTCAATGTTTTGTTTTAGTATTACTTATCATCCTTAAGTAGATGGTCATTCTAATAGAACTATTCAAACCCTATAGGATATGTTGAGGCATTTTTCTATGAATTTTAAATGTTATTGGGATCAACACATTCCTCTAGTTATGTTTTAATACAATAATAACACTCACTAAACAATTTAGATGGTTCCTTATGAATCTCTATGTGAAAAAGTGTCACACCCCGACCACAGAAACCAGTTATTTAATTCTTTTATCGGCCTCGCATCGTTTGGATGAGGTTTAGTTAGGTCCCTGTTTGAACTTTTCTATAGTTTGATATTTTTGGTGGGTCTCGTGCCAGTGTGTGGTCACTGCACCGCTAGAGGCGACCGTGCATTCGGTCCTGGAGTCTGCGCGGTTGGCCGATTATTATCAATATTCAAAATGAGATAAAACAAGATTTCATTTTACATACCATTTAGTTTATATTAGTACTTTTTTGATGTTATTAATATTATTAATATTATAATATTCTTTTCACTAATAAAAATAATATTATTAATATTGAGAATGAATTCTATTTTAATTCTAGTGTTGTTATTATTAATATCATTATGTATTGGTTATTATTATTATTATTATTTTTATAATTATTATTTGTTTTATTATTATAACTATTTTGATTATAATAAAAAGAGAAAAAAATAACCTAAACCCTAGACTACTCATCTCCCCCTTCCCCCCTTTCTGGCCGCAACCCGCACCCCCCTTCCCTGTTGCTCTCTCCTGCGCCGCCTACCCATAGCGCCGCTCCCCTCTAATCCCGGCCTCCGCCTCCTAATCACCCCTCTCTTGCGCCACCTTCCCACAGCGTTGCTCCCCCTTCTGCTCGGCACCCTCCCCTTGAACTGAAAACCTCTCCCCCCAGCCGCACGAGCCGCCACCGCTCCCTCATCTCGTCCAGACTCCACTGCCCGTCCCGGTATCCTCCCTGCGCCATCCAACCGATGCAGCTCCACCTTCGAATCGCCGACCATCCAGATGAACCCCTCCCTCCTTGCACGATGCCCTCGGCATTTCCCTTCTCTCCGATCTAGCAGAACCCCCTATTTTCTTCCTATTTGTAGCGCCACACCACCTTTCCCGGCATGATTCTGGCGAACCTGACCCCCTTCCCGGTGAGCTTCCAGTGAAACTGTTCCCTATCATTTGATGATCTTCTGGCACAAAACTGAATTCTAGGGTGCATTGCCTCATCATGCTCCAACGTGGCCACGAATTCCCTTCCTGGGTTCACGAAGGGTGTCTTAGGTCATGTTGGGCCCCGTTCCGTCTGTCGCCGCCGAAGGCGAAGCGATCCAAATCGCTTCAGATCGTCTGCTATTGTTCACGGGGCATGTTTGGACTCACCGCATGTTTTTGTTTGCCGCAACCATCCAGGGTAAGAGTTTTGTTATTGCGCGCACATTTATTTTATTGTCGTTATTGTGTTTTGAATTCCTTAAATTTTTTTTGTAGTATGGATAATTATTTTGGTGAGCAATCTTTCTTTGTCGTGTTCTCATGATCAGCACCGCTGTCCTAGGTGATACCTTTATTTCATTGTTATGTTTCACACTTTATTTTTGGGTCGTGTTTATATATTTGATTCCTTGGTTTTTATTGAGAGGTGAATCAGTCTGTCCCGCTTTATTTTTTGTGTCAGAAGTTGTTGTAGGGATTCAAGATCGTTTTGAAGTGCGTGCACTTTTTTCGAAGTGCGTGCACATGAGAAGGGTGTGGTTTGAGTTTGAAAGCTTGGCGTGACCATCATTTGAGGTAGGAGTTCCTATATATTACCTCTTTCTGAAGCTTTCCAAAGGCACTTGCATGATTTCATTTGATTTATAGATGTTATTTGCACCCATATTATCCTGATAGTTTATTCAATGTAGTGTTTATTCGATAGTTAAAAGTGTTAAAAACAACTTGAAATAGTCCCTTAGTTATGTGTAGGTTTTTCCATTCCCTTGCACCCAGTTTTAATCCATTTAATGTTGTGTTATATTAATTAAATCTTAGATTATGTTTTTCACCTCTATTTTGTTTATAGTTAACTTATGACCATGTTTTTCCTGTTGAAAGGTTTGATCAAAAATGGATTTTTGGATGATTCTTTATTTATGCACTTTTTTATATCTTGCCAACTTGGTTGGATCAAACTGCATTTATCTGCAAATGGTACTGTTGGACTTCTTGAGTGGTGTTTTCTAGTAGAAATATTTTATGGAAATTTTTTGTCCTATGTTGGTTAGTTTTATGGAACTTGTTTGTTGTTTGTTGGTTAGTTTTATGGAACTTAGTGTTTTTGTAGAAATTATTTCGCATCTCTTTAAATTGGTATTTTTCTCGAATCCTTGGTTTTATAAGGGGTTATTGTTTTCTAAATGATGCGGGCCTCTCCAAGCGGTTCTTTAAATTGGTTTGAAAATAAATCCACGAGTATATTCACGTTTGGATTTTTAAATAAAAAAGTGGCATTTAGGGTCGTTTTAGAAGAGATTGTGCAATGTTTTCATAAAGGCATCTGATTATGTAAAATGAGAGGCCCGATTTACAACTCCATGTGTTTGATAAAGTGTTTTTGATAATCAAATGATGTGATGGACCTGTTGTCACTTTGTATATTTGAAATGTATACATATATATAAGTATATGGGGTGCTCTTATCTAGGGTAACCCTTCATAGGAGAATGTATAGGAAGCGTCTGTGTTTGAGGTAGGCAAGTGCGGTGAGATGAGTCACGTGTGCGAGGGCCTTCCTACTTACACAGTATTATTATAACCACCATGGGTTCCTAGGTGTATTTTAGATGATCGAGTGACGGTTGCTGATAAACCCCGATTAGATGGGTTGGTACCCACTGGATTCATTGTTAGGCCAGGCGGGCTTTTCCACTGGATTGGTTAGTTAGGGCGGCCAGTTGGTTATAGACTCAGGAGCTTCACCATACGCCGGCAGGTGGTTCTGAAATCGAGTACATCTAGTGGTATTCTAGGGATGTTTATGATCACCCATGATTACTGAATTATTTACATTGCTTGTTTACTTTTCGTTGCACTGGTTTATTTTCAGTTGCACTTTTTCTTGTTTTACTCTAGCCCAGCTTTGGTATTTTTCTGTTTTGGATTTCATTTATAAAATGGAAAATGATTTTGGAAATGGTGTGTAGTGTGTGTTGGGTTTTTAAATGAGAAAAACATGTTTCATATTTTAAAATGTGAAAACCCTACTTTTATATATGTATTTCAAACTTGTGTCAGTGGACTGTTTACGAAAAGAGAATTGTTGGATTCAATGGTTTATTCTTGGCATCCCTACTGAGCATCTCGGTGCTCACGCCTATTATATCTTTCCAGTTTCAGGTTCAGTTTCTCATACAGGTTCCTGGTTCAGCTGCTCAATGTTGGAGCAGCGTGGTCTTGAGTAGGGTGGTGACCTAGGAGGTCACAAGGAGGTATAATCAGATTTATTCTCTTTCTCCTACCAGTTTTTATCTTCAACGTCAGTTTTGTTTACCTGTTTATCTTTTTCTCATGGGCCAAATTGTTCCCAACATTTTTATTTTGATGCCCGACACTGGTTGCCAGCCCGTGGGGATCGGGGATGCCCTTCGAGTCATGTCACGGACCAGCTCGGGTGACCGACTCAAGGTCGACCCGGGTTGGTTCGTTAAAAAATGGTATTAGAGGAGGCCCTTGTTATATGAGATGTTTGGTAGATGGAGATTAGGACTATCAGGGCTCAAGAGGGAAGTTACGGGTTGGTGCCTGATCACCACCGCTCGTGACGAGACCTGAGTTACTAGGGGTAGTATGAGATTTGAGTCTTTTGTATTTGGTTGTTTTGGATTGAGGGATGACAATGGAGGAGAATCGGTTCATGTTACGGCCTCACATGGGGTGGTGACCCATTTGGAGTCCAAGTTCCCGGTTTAAGGTCCTCTTAGTGTTATGCCTTACTTGGGGCATGACTCACCACCATGTCATCGGGTTAGGCACATACACTACTTCCTCATTCCGATGGTTTATAGTTGTTTATGTTTCGTTTTGAACTTGGTCGATGTGTGTGTGTTGAAAATGAAAGTGATTTAAAAAAAAAGTGGAGGTTTCTTCCAAATTATTTTTGAAATTAGTAAAGTGGTTTTTTTAAGAGAAATTGTATTGGTTTGAAACAACATGGAATGTGTTTAGATTTGGTAAGGAAAAAGAAGTGTTTGAACCTTGGCACTTTTTATGGAAGGTCACACGTGCATGGGTATATACAGAGAGTGTGTAGGGGCACTTGTTTGCATATGATGTGAGTGAGATTGAATGAATGCACATGTGATAGTTTATAATGTTCCATAGGTCGGTTTTAAAATTTTAATGAAATGATGGTTTTAGAAAAGTGATTTATGCTTGTGTTTGTATATGTTTGGCTTATGGGTAGGTTTCCCTCAGCTTGTGTTGTTTCTTTGATAGAGTTTTGGCTTGATGCTAGTTTTGATGTTATTTTTCGTGTTGTTATGAGTGTGCCGCCCAGGAATCCTCCAATAGTTGTTAATGGGATATGCCCAGTTCCCAGTTCTTTTTGTGTGTTTCCTGCTTATCGAGGTAATCAAAGTCTGTCAAAGGCAGTTGTATAGTTCGAAAAAATAGCGTGTCTTTGGGTTGTTGGGAACTACCGGGGTAGTTAAGGTTCGTACTGTCCCAGAGTTAGTTGAGGGTTTAGTTTTGGACTAGTAATGGTGGGATGTCTCATCGTCCTTAGAGTCTAGGTGTAGTTGGTGGGGGTAGGCTCTTGTGAAGGTTCCTCATTTTTCAAGGACCTTTGTCTGTACTGACTCCCAGTTTGTTGGACAGTTCTCACGCATGCCACTAGCGTGGCCGGTCTAGGCATTCCAAGTCACCTTTACACATCCCTCTGAATTCTTGCTATTGTGCGGGTGTTCGGGCCACCAGTGAATGTTCTAAAAGAAGTGTTATTCGGGAGGAAAGAGTTAGGGACTAGAGGTTGCAAATTATTGATTGTGAAGTAGGAGATGCTTCAGCCATCAGGGCCCCAACCACAGGTCTCTGGGTGAAGCTCGTGTATAGTCAAGAGTTGTCGAGGGCATGTGTAACATAGAATCAGATGTTGCTTTCAACATCAGATGGAAATATCCAATGTTTTATAGTTCGATTTTTGTTGTCTTCGTAAACTCATCTTCATTGTTGTGGTGTGATAAGCTCATTGTACTGCAATCCAAGTAGCCTCATCCGCTCTAAATGTGGCATTTAAATTATTTGTATTCCTTCAAGGGAGTGGGTCCTGTGAATGGCATGCCCATTCTGATTCTAAGTTGGTCTCAATTGCTTTCATCAGGGGAATGATTGGTTTCATATATTAATGGGTGGTGTTTCTAGGCCTCTTCTTAGTTCGGGCACCTCTCCATGTGTTTTACTTTAGTCTGTTTCGGTTTTGTAGGGGTTTCCTCCATCTTGGTGCCCTAGTGTATTTGTTTTCCTTATAATTGTTTTAAATGCTAGTGTTGGAGTTGTTCTGTTAGAATTTAGAAGGTGGGATGAGTATGGTATGAGAGTTCCTGTGTGCCCCCCGGGGGTGGTTTGTTCGGGTTTCAAGGTTTTCGTGTTAGTAAATTCTTATGGTGGGAAGAACCCTCCTATGTTCTCCCCTCAACTTCGGGCAGTGATTGTCCTTATGTTGGTCAGGTGTGACTTGTGTTGGTAATGGTCACCCCAAGCCTCTCGGTTTCTTCTGGTTTTGTCTGGTCATGGGCTCAAGTTGTGTCAACTGTTGGCTTGGTGACTTTCTAGGGGTAGAATGTTTCTGTAGTGGGGAGAATAGTCACACCCCAACCACGGACACCAGTTATTTTATTCTTTTATCGGTGTCACGTCGTTTGGATGAGGTTTAGTTGGGCCCCTATTTGATCTTTTCCATAGTTTGATATTTTTGGTGGGTCTCGGGCCGGTGCGCGGTCATCACACCACTAGCAGCGACTGTGCGTTCGGTCCTGGGGACTGCACAGTTGGCCGATTATTATCAATATTCAAAATGAGATGAAACAAGATTTCATTTTACATACCATTTAGTTTATATTAGTTATTTTGTTGATGTTATTAATATTATTAATATTATCATCTTCCTTTTACTAATATTATTATTATTATTAATATTGAGAAAGAATTCTATTTTAAATCTAGTGTTGTTATTATTATTATTATCATTATGTGTAGTTTATTATTATTATTATTATTATTATTATTATTATTATTTGTTTTATTATTATAACTATTGTGATTATAATAAAAATACAAAAAAATAACCTAAAACCTAGACTACCCGACGCCCCCATTCCCGACTTTCTGGCCACAGCCCGCACCCCCCTTCCCTTTCGCTCTCTCCTACGCCGCCGTCCCAAAGCGCTGCTCCCCTTTCATCCTGGCCTCTGCCTCCCGCTATCCCCGATCATGTGCCGCCTGCCCACATTGCCGCTCCCCCTTCCTCTCGGCACCCTCCCCTTATGCCTACCGCCTCTCCTCCCAGCCGCACGAGTTGCCACTGCTCCAGCATCTCCTCCTGACACCACTGCCCGTCCCGGCCTCCTCCTTGTGCCGTCCAACTGCTGCGGCTCCACCTTCAAATGGCCGACCATTTGGCTGCTCCCCTCCCTCCTTGTGCGACACCCTCTTCATTTCCCTCCCCTTCGGTCCGGCAGACCCCCTGTTTTCCTACTATTTGCAGCGCCACACCACCCTTCCCTGCGTGATTACGGCGAACCCGACCCCCTTCCCGGCGCACTTCCGGTGAACCCGACCCCTGTCGTCTGACGATATTCCAGTGAAAACCTGAATTTGGTGGCATAGTGACTTAGCATGGTCCGACGTGGCTGCATATTCCCTTGCTGGGTTCGCGAAGGGTGTCTCAGGTCATGTTGGACCCCGTTCCGTCTGACGCCACTGAATTAGAAGTGATCCAAATTGCTTCGGATCATACGATGTTGTTCGTAGGGCGCATTTAGCCTCTCCGCATGTTTTGGTTCACCGCCACGATCCAAGGTAAGAGTTTTGTTATTGCACGTGCGTTTATTTTATTGTCGTTATATTTTTTTTTTTTGAATTCCTTATATTTTATTTTTAGTATGGATAATTATTTTGGTGTGAAATCATTCTTTGCCCTGTTCCTATGATCACCGCCGCTGTCTAAGGTGATGCCTTAAATTACTTGCTTTGTTGCACACTTTATTTTTGGATCGTGTTTATATCTTTGAGTCCATGGTTTTTATTGAGAGGTGCATCGGTCTGGGCCGCTTTTTTTTGGTGTCGGAAGTGGCTGCAGGGAGTCAAGATCATTTCCAAGTGCATGTGCTTTGTTCGAAGTGCGTGCACGTGAGCAGGGTGTGGATTGAGTTTGAAATCTTGGCGTGACCATCATTAGAGGTAGGCGTTTCCATATTTTCTCTCTTTTTGAAGCTTTCCAAAGGAACTTGCATGATTTCATTTGATTAATAAATGTTATTCGCACCATTTTCATCCTGACAGTTTATTCATTGTAGTGTGTATTTGATGGTTAAAAGTGTTCAAAACTGCTTGAAATAGTCCCTTAGTTATGTATAGGTGTTTCTAGGCCCTTGCTCCCAGTTTTAATCAATTTAATGTTGTGTTCCCTTAATTAAATCTTAAATTATGTTTTGTGCCTCTATTTTGTTTATAGTTAACTTATAACAGTGTTTTTTATATTGAATGGATTGATCAAAAATGGATTTTCAGATGTTTCTTTTTTATGCACTTTTTTATACCTTTCCAACTTGGTTGGAACTAACTGCATTTATCTGCAAATGGTACTGTTGGACTTCTTGAGTGGTGTTTTCTAGTAGAAAATTTTTATGGAACTTTTTTTTCCTGTGTTGGATAGTTTTATGTAACTTTTTTGTCCTGTGTTGGTTAGTTTTATGGAACACAGTGTTTTTGTAGAAATGATTTCACATCTCTTTAAATTGGTATTTTTCTCAAATCCTTGGTCTTATAAGTGGTTCTTGTTTTCTAAATGATGTGGGCCTCTATGTGTGGTTCGTTAAATTATTTTGAAAATAAATCCATGAGTATATGTCTCTTTGGATTTTTAAATACAAAAGTGGTGTTTAGAGTTGTTTTAGAAGAGCTTGTGTAATGTTTTCATAAAGGCATTTGCTTATGTAAAACGAGAGGCCCGATTTACAACTCCAAGTGTTTGATAAAGTGGTTTTGATAACCGCATGATGTGACGGCCTGGTTGGCACTTTTTATATTTGACATGTATGCATATATATAAGTATATGGGGATCTCCTATCTAGGGTAACCCTTCATGGGAGAACATATAGGAAGCATCCATGTTTGGGGTAGGCAAGTGTGGTGAGATGAGTCATGCGTGTGAGGGCCTTCCTACTTACACAACATTATTATAACCACAATGGGTTCATAGGAATTTTTTAGATGATCGAGTGACGATTGATGATCAACCCCAATTAGACGGGTTGGTACCCCCTGGATTCATTGTTAAGATACGCGGGCTTTGCCACTGGATTGGTCAGTTAGGGCGGCCAGTTGGTTATAGACTTAGGAGCTTAGCCATGCACTGACTTTTGGTTCTGAAACTGAGTATGTACAGGGGTCTTCTAGGTATTTTTAGGATCACCCATGGTTACTGAATTATTTACATTACTTGTTTACTTTTAGTTGCACTTGTTTATTTTCAGTTTCACTTTTCCTTGTTTTACTCTAGCCTTGCTTTGGAATTTTTCTATTTTGGATTTCATTTATAAAATAGAAAATGATTTTGGAAATGGTATGTAGTGTGTGTTGGGCTTTTAAATTAGAAAAACATGTTGCATATTTTAAAATGTGAAAACCCTAATTTCATATTTGTATTTCAAACTTGTGTCAGTGGACTGTTTTGGAAAAGAGAATTGTTGGATTCAGTGGTTTATTCTTGGTATCCCTATTGAGAATCTTAGTGCTCACGCCTATTATATCTTTCCAGTTACAGGTTTATTTTCTCGTACAGGTTCCGGGTTCAGCTGCTCAATGTAGGAGCAATGTGGTCTTGAGTTGGGTGGTGACCTAAGAGGTCACAAAGAGGTATGTTTGGTTTTATTCTCTTTCTGTTGCCAGTTTTTTTCTTTAACACCAGTTTTTTTATCTGTTTATCTTTTGATGATGGGAAAAATCGTTCCCAAAAGTTTAATTTTGAATCCTGGCACTGGTTTCCAGCCCGTGGGGATCAGGGACGCCCTTCGGGTAATGTCGTAGATCGGCTCGGGTGACTGGCTCAGGGTCAACCCGTGTTGGTTCGTGACAAAAAGAGAGTATAATGCCAATATGCATGGATAAAGATGGAGAAATAAATATATTGGGGCCTTGGTAAGATAGGGAAATGGAAAGTAAAGTTAGATCCATTCATAAGCACATCAAGGAAGAATTTTGAGTTAATATAAAGGTTATAATGATAATCATTAGTGAAAGAAAGAATTTGAAGTTGGTGAGTGTGACACCTCATGTTGCCATGGGTTTAGAAAATTAGGGGATATTTTAACATTCTAATATTGGAAGTGTAATAATGGAAAAATGTTATTTTATTTTGAGATATGATCTCATACAATTTTTTTGACCACTCAATTGGTTCTGGAATAGGGTTTTGATCCTAGGATATGATTTAGGCGGAAATAAAAGGTGTTCCAATTTTCATGGAATATATAATATGTATTTAATTAAATATTAATTTATTTTTTCATATAAATTTGGCCATATTCTTTATATGGATCATTATATTGAGAATCTATCTTCATGATTGAGTCCATAATGTGGGATTTTTCCTTGTAAAGGAAAAACCCGATCATGGGTACTAGGGAAAGGCATGTGCCCATTTTCTTTTTTTCATCCCTTTTACTTTTTTATTTTTTATTATTTCTTTTCCCTATATATTTCCATCTTCACCCATATGGAATTACCCCTTTAGGGTCTTCGACTAAGAGAGGGAAATGAGAGATGAGGGGGAGGGAGGAGGAGGTGCCACCTGAGGAGATCATCTAGAGGGATATTGAGGCTCTACGGGTGAGTGGTGTAGATCTAGTGTGATGAGTAAGCAATTTCTACCTAGAAGTGGGCCTGTTTTTAATTTTTTCTCATAAATATCCATTATTTATGTTTTTTTATTTATACAGCGGGTGCATCTATTTTCTATCATTATGACATCTTCAAAGCATCCTATACATGCTTATAATATTATTTTCAAAATAAATGTTTTTTTTATAATATTGTATCTTTTAAATGGTTTCAAAATAGAAAGAGGTATTTATTTCAAATAGTTTTCATTTCATCTATGTCAACATCATTGGATGGATTTTAAACTTGTTTAAAGTTGATTTATTATGATACAAATATTCCATATTGTATTGAAGTTTTTGTGATATGTTTGACTGTGGATGTGTTTTTTTTGTACCATTCATGGTTTATGGATAATGTATTGACTTTATGTATGCTATTTTTAATATGAATGTTTATGTTATGTTTAAACCATTTCATATGAGGAATGCATTGGACTTAGTATGTGACGAGTGAAGCCTGGTATAGCTCCTAGATGAATCAGTAGGTCTAATGAGACAAACTAGTGTCTTGGAATAAGTCCTTGAAAAAATATTTTTTTGTAGTCTTGCAACGGAGCCTTGACTATGTGGTTATGAAATCTGGCATTATGCATTCCATCATTATGAAATTGGCTATTGATATTACATGTGATTGTTCAACTAGTAGAATATCAATGTGAATATGTAAATGGAATTATTTGATTTATCTTTTCCATATTATTATGATGTTTATGTTTAAAATACTTGTGTTTTAGTCTTATACATTTCCATAAATGTTTATGATTATTTATAAATGTTTCAGCTATATTGTTATCCTTACTGAGAATTTGAGCTCATCGCTTTCTATGTTTTATTTTTCCCAAGATGCGAAGAAGTATACTATGATTGACCTATAAGGATAGTCCAAGGGATATGAATGTAGTAAACTGAGATAATTTTGTTATATTTTTTCATTTTATAATATAATTTAAAACATATGAATGTTTCTAGAACTTCCACGACTACTAAACTGATCGGTCATTCAAGATTTTATCCCTTGTGATCATGAAAATGTTATGTAATAATGCACTGACTATAGGTAATAGGGGTCAGGGCATTACAGTTGGTATCATATGATGTTTAGTACAACACTTGGAAGATAGATTTAGATAAACTCTGATTGGAGAACATTACCCTAATATAGACATTGAGGATTAATATAGAAGAAGTTCCTAGAATTTTGGTAATGTAGAGATTTTGTGTATTATCCAAGAAATATATCCCTGTCTAGATATGAGCTGGTAGAGTCGGCTCTGGAACAGATGTACCTAGGAGTGAAAACTACGACAAGGAGTTTTGGGCTTGACCTGGGGAATCTTGGTACACGACAATGAGCCTTGTTGCACTCTTTGTTATGATACTCCTGGGGGATATGTTTAGGAAAATTCACATTTTCCTTACAAACCATTATGAACGATTTCTGAGTAGATACCTCCTCAAAGAAAACATTTTTATGATTATGAATTATATTCATAAACTGTTCAATTTATGTATTTTACAAGTTTGGGATTATGTATTGCGATTCATAAACTAATCTACTGTTTTCCATTGTTTAGAAATGGCACCTAGTGGAAGGAATGAAATCCTTATCAATGAAAATAATCAATGTAGGGATTTCCCTCCTAATCAAGATAATTATAGTGGATATGGTGATGCAACTAGTGCCAATCATCTTATCACAATACTAGGGAAACTCACTCATGTTATGAATAATAACCTTACACGTATAGAGAACCCTGATTCACAACAAGGAGGATCAATGTAAGACCGCTTCATTAGGAAACAACCACTAACATTCAATGGTACTAAAAATTCATTAGTACCTGAGCAATGGATAAGTTCCTTAGAGAAAATATTTCATGCTTTTGGGAGTAGCGAAACAGAAAAAATTGTCATGGAAGTTTATCACCTCACGAGAGATGCAGATCAATGGTGGTCATTAATCCAAAACACAATGGAAGATAAAGAAGTATCGAACAAGGAATGAGGGGAGTTTAAAGATATTTTTTTCAAAAAATACTTTCTTCATGACCATCGAGCGGATATGGAAAGACAATTTCTAAGTCTGAGGCAAAAGGAGGATGAGAATTTCGCAAAGTATGAGGCTAACTTTTCAAGGTTATCAAGTCATGCGGTAGATTAAATACATAACCCAAGGAGTAAGATTAATTGATTCATTTATGGGTTAAAACCATTTATCCTTTTAGCATTAGTCTCACAGTCCTTCTCATTATACAAAGATATTGTCTCATACCCTATCAAGACAAAAAAGGAATTCTCTAAGTCTTACGACTTTAAAGCAAAGTAAGAGATAAAGAGATCTGCTAAACACTCTGGAAATAGAAATAAGGGGAAGAATGGAAAAGTTGAATATCAATCCTACAGTAAATGTTGGAAGAAACACCCCGGTACTTTCATGAAGGGAATGAGAGTCTGTTATAAGTGTGGTGAAAAAGGACACAAAGATCATGATTGAAAGGGGAATAAAGGGGCTGTCAATGTTTAATGTTTCAATTGTAGAGAAATGAGGATTTATGAAAATGAATATTCTATGCACCAAGGGAACTTACCTTAGAAAAGGGCAAGGGAGAAATGACAAGATTATGAGATCACTATTGCTGAGGTTGAAGCTTTAAAAGATGCGGTGGCAGGTATTTTAATGGTTTCCTCAAGTTTAGTCAATGCTTTATTTGATTCTGGATCATCACATTATTTCATATCTTCCCAGTTTGCTAATAAAATTAGATATTTATAATTTGATTGAATAAGGGAGTTATCAGTCAAAAATCCGAAGGGAAGTATCATATCAAAAAGGTTTTGTAAATAAGTTCCCATTAGGGCATATAAATCTTCTTTATCCAATGATCTCATCGACATACCCATGATTGAATTTGATATAATCCTCGGTATGGATTTTCTATCAGACCATGATGTAAAAAATTTATTGTAAAATGAAAGAGGTTACAAATTTTGATGATGATAAGGAGTACCTTATTTTTAGAGTGGAAACATCACCATCAGATTCTTATCTAGATCCACCCCCAGTAGCTCTAGTAAATTCAATTATCAGGGAGGAAGAAAATGAAATAACTATGGGTGAGGAATGGAATGTTAAAATAGAGGACATACCTATTGTGAAATAATATGTTGATGTGTTTCCAGAGGATTTACCTGGACGTCCTACAGAATGAGAAATTGAGTTTTTTATTGATTTAATTCATGGCTCAAGGCCCATATCGAAGACCCCTTATAGAATGGCCACAATGGAATTAGTGGTACTAAAGAAACAACTAGAGGAATTTATTAATAAGGTATTTATTCTCCCCAATGTTTCTCCACGGGGAGCCCCTACCCTTTTTTAAGAAGAAGGATGGATCTATGAGGTTGTGCGTTGACTACAGGAAGATCAATGCTATAACAATAATGAACTAGTATCCCTTACCTCACATTGATGATTTATTCGACAAACTTCATGTAGCTAATTTTTTTTAAAGATTTACCATCGATATGGATATCATATGATGTGTGTGAAGAAGGAAGACATTCCAAAAACAACGCTTTGAACCAGGTACGGGCATTACGAGTTTATAGTAATGCCTTTTGGATTGACTAATGCACCCTCTATCTTCATGGATCTAATGAATAGAGTTTTCAAGGAATATCATGATGAATTTTTATTGGTATTTATTGATGATATCTTGGTATACTCAAAAATCTACGAAGATCATGAAAATCAATTGTGCACTATTCTAAAAACCATCAGAAGAAATGAATTATATTGGAAGTTTAGCAAGTGTGAATTCTGGCTTCAAGAGATTTATTTTCTTGGACATATTATATGAAAATATGGAATCTCTGTTGACCATTTAAAGACCAAGCCAATCAAAGAATGTCCAGAACCAATGAGTATAACCGAGGCACGAAGTTTTATTGGTTTAGCAGGTTATTATCAACGTTTCGCCCAAAATTTTTCCCGATTGGCTAACCCATTAACCATGATCACACGTAAAGGGGTTAAATTTGTTTTGAAAAAAGAGTGTGAAGAATGTATTAAAGAACTGAAGAGAATATTAGTCAATGATCTTATATTGAACCTACCATCAGAGACTAATGGGTTTTCTATTTATAGTGATGCTTTAATGAAAGGAATTGGTTGTGTACTTATGAATAATGGTATAGTTATTGCCAATGCATCACGACAACTAAAAATTCATGAAAAAAACTACCGACTCATGGTTTTGAGTTAGAAGATATAATATTTTCTATGAAAATATAAAGACACTATATCTATGGTGAAAAATCTGAGATATTTACTGATCACAAGAGGTTGAATTGTATTTTCTCATAGAAAGAACTAGACATGAGGCAGATATGATGGCTTGAACTAATCAAAGATTATGATTGCACTATAAATTACCACCCGGGGAAGGAAAATAAGGTGGCAGATGCTTTAGGAAGAAAGGATTATGGAGTTTTGAACAAGATAAGAGTTGAAAGGGATCCTATGTTCATGGATCTAGTAAAGATGGATATGGGAATAACCATGGATGGTGAAACATCAATACTTTTTAAAATGGTTTCCAAAGCATCTTTACTAGAAATGATAAAGAGTTCTCATACCAATGATGAGGAGATTCAAAAGAAGATTACAACTATGAATGATGGGAGATTGAGTGACTTCATATATGAAGATGGAATTTTTGAGATTTGGGAAGAGAATTTGTGTTCCTAACATACCTAATCTAAAAAGGGAATTGTTCTATGATGCTCATAGCTCTAATTTATATATTAACCCTGGGAGCACCAAGATGTAAAGAGATTGGAATGGAAATTTTTGGTGGGACAACATGAAGAGGGAGATTGCTAATTTTCGGTCAAGATGTATGGTTTGTCCAAAAGTGAAAGCTGGAAGCCAACAACCTGGAGGAGTCATACAACATCTTCCCATACCTATGTGGAAATGAGATAATATTATGATGGACTTTGTCATGTGGATTCCAATGAATCCTGGAAGGAATGATGCAATATGAGTTATTGTTGATCGCCTTACCAAGTCATCACATTTTCTTGAAATAAGAGAATATTTACCACTTTAACGTCTATAAATACTATATATTAATGAATTTTTAATACTCAATGGTGTACCTTTATCGATTGATTCTGATCATGATCCTCGTTTTACATCAAGATTCTTGAAAGATCTTTAGAAGGCCTTGGATACTGAACTTCGTTTGAGCACTGCCTACCACCCTCAAACTGATAGACAATAAGAACAAACAATTAAAACCTTAGAGGACATGTTGATATCTTACTCACTTAACTTTCTAGGTATGTGGGATCCGTATTTACCTCTGGTATAATTTACCTATTACAATAGATTCCATTCAAGTATTCTTATGGCACCATATGAAGCGTTAGAGGAAAATATATGTTTCACACAAACTTGTTGGGATGATGTTGGTGAAAGAAAACTCGTAGGCCCAAAACATGTTGAGGAAACATTGGAAAAGGTGAAGAATATACAAACACACATCAAAGCATCTCAGAGTAGGAAAAAGAGATATGCCGATAATCAGAGGAAGGATTTAGAATTTCAAGTAGGAGTTCAGGTTTTCTTGAAGGTATCCCCATAGAAGGGTGTTATACGATTATTTAAGAGGGGTAAATTGAGTCCCAGGAACATCAGGGCTTTCGAAATTATAGAATGAATTGGATTTGTATCTTATCATTTGGAAATGCCTCTAAATCTCTCCAAAGTTCATGATGTGTTCCACATATCACTGTTGATAAAATACATGTCTGACCCAACACATGTACTCACATATGATGAAATAGAACTGGAACCTGACCTGTCTTATTGCGAAGATCCTATCAGAATTTTTGATACTAGAGAACAATTGCTGAGAAACTGGACGACTCGTCTGGTAAAAGTTCTATGGGGAAACAATAAGATGTAAGAGGCAACGTGGGAACATGAGGAACTTATGATGAAGAACCACCCGAATATTTTTTTGAAGAAAAATTCTAGAAATTTCAAAGAAGAAACTATTTGAAGGAGGAAAGAATGTAGCACCCCAATCTTCCACAGTACGTTTCCAATTAAATAATGTAGTAGCTTGCATTGTATTCAACTTAGAGTTTTAACACACCACAACCAATCAAACTAGCCGTTATGAACAGTAATACCCACTTTTTAAAATGTTATAAATTTTATTTTTCAAAAATGACTTCATTTTTGGATTCGTAATATCAAAATTAGCTTAGGGTGAATTTTTGGTAATTTTCTGAAAACATTCAATTTTTGATGAATAGTGAAAAACACTGTGTTATTGTTTGATAGAGAATTTTTATTTAAATAATTAGTTGTTTTATTTTAATTTATTTTAGGTCAAAATATATACAAAATATCTATATATGTTCAATGTAATTAATCAGATTCATTTTATAATAACTTTTGATATATAAAATTTTACTGAACTTTTTACCGTCTTTTATCCACCTTCTAGAAGAATTTGAAAATTTGCATAAAACGTAATTTTACTGCTTCTGTGAGTTGAATTTCAAAAATATAAGAGACACAGTTAATATCCTTTTGTAAAATGTGGTTCAATAAGATGAAAATAATTTTTTTTGAATAGTAACTTTTGACTTTATTTACCACAGTTAAAAGTAAATAGGGTAATTAAAGGTAAAAATGATATTATAATTACCCTTAAACATGTACTAATTCTATTGGATAAGTGTAATTTGACCAAAAAGAACCTTATAAATAAAATATTATCTTTTTTGTCAACTCGGATTAGATTAGGACATTTATTATTATTTTATTTAAAGGAGAGTTAAAAGTATTAAATTCAAAGTTTAATAACTAAACCATTTTTATATAGGGTTACACACAATATAAATTAGAATATAAATATTAATTATAAATATAGTAATATTTCCTATATAATGGTATTTTCTTTATAATTTTTATACATTAAATAATTTAATTTATTTATGACACAATGATGATGCAATAGTTACCTTATTAATTAAATATTAAAATAATTGATATTATAAATATCTAAATAAATGTAAATTTAGACTTCAGTTGAATTCCACTAATTTTATTGGTTAATATGAAATTTTAGGGTTGATTAAAAAATTTTTATTCTAAGTGATAAAGTTTTTACGTCTTAAAAAAAATCAAATACTAAATAGTGTCAAAATTGGGATAATTGAGGTTTTAAAACAAATATTATATTATTAACTGATATAATATTCCAAAAAATCTAAATATCAAGAAAAGGACTTATATAAGGTTATATATATTAATAATGTACCACTTTGGGTTCTCTTGGCTTGTTATAGTATGTTTATTAACCATATAATATTAAAATAAAAAGAGACATGGAAGATGTCAAACTATTTAACTAAGAGTTAAATCTAAAAGATAAGGTTAATATGGTGACATAAACCTATCTAAAACCAATACGTTGAGCGGTTTTCTACCCATACCCACCTTATCCTAGAAATAAATCATTTTGAAGCCATTGGAAACCCAAAATTATTTTATTATAAAATAATATTTCAATATTTTCCTAAAGTGACCCTCACCTCTCTTATAAAGGGCACTTCCTATTATCTTAATTTCACACCTCCAAAGCCATTTGCCTCATCTGAACCCTACCCAAATATCTTACCAACTTCATTCACTTCAACCTAGAAGCCTTACTTTGATCATAAAGTCAACCTAAGGAGCCCTTTTAATCAACTTAAAAAGAAACACCCAAAGAAGAGGTAATAAATTCACCACCCTCTCTCATGTTCTTTTCTTCTTCCACTTTCTATTTCATTGTTGTTTCCATACCAAAATAATAAATACAGAAACTTCTACATACTTTTATGTTATTATAAATATGGTACAACCATATTCGTTATTCTATCCATCATATAAATGACAAAGTCACCATACGTGCGTATGTACGGCTTACCGTCTCCACGTCGTGGTGTAGTTTGTTATTTAAACAATTCATTATTTGGATGGGTATAATGACATGTATAAATAATTTAAATAATAAATATAACATGTTAATGATTCTGTATATATGATATACCATCCAATTAAATATCATTTCACCATCAATATAATAATATTGTCACTCGTGCATACGTATGGATTACTCTCTCCACGAATGCGATGAGATTCATTCCCCATGGTTAGCATTCAAGAATAATTTTTATTTTATGATTAAAAATAATGTTTAATAACTTAATATAATTCTGTATATGAATCAAATACATCTATTCATAACAAACATGGCTTACGCAACCAAGCATATAAAGGAAAATGAATCAGTTAACACCTGAAACAATGATACTATTAAAATATTATCAATAAAGAAATATTGGAAGATCATATATGATATCATATTTATGTATATGATTCATGTATAATTTAATAACAATGATTTATCTATTATATAGGAGGTTAACATACCCTCGTCCGAGGAAAATTACAAGGTAATGGTTAATTCTACAATCTCTTTATTTATCCGAGATTGTTAATTTGTAAGTATCTAGTGGGACCTCTTTATCATCCACATCTGTGTGTTCTTAAAAATGTAATTCAAAACAATTTTTCCTTTTACTAGATTATGGGTTAAAGTCATTTATACACTTATTTTACCATATATGTTATGAAAGTAATATTTCCATCATTTTTCAAACAAGTTACTATATGACCTTTTCGACAAAATTAAGGTAAGAATGTCTTTTTTTTAACTTAAACGGTGGGTGAAGCTATTTTCTGCCATTATAACATCATCAGAGATTCCCATACAAGATTAAAAGAATATTTTCAAAATAAATGTTTTCTTTTATAATTATGTTCCTTTAAAATGGGTTCAAAATAGAAATAGGTATTTATTTCAAATAGTTTTCATTTCATCTATGTCAACATACTTTGATGGATTTTAAACTTTTTTGAAGTTGATTTATTATGATACAAATCTTATATATTGTATTGAATCTTTTTTTATATGTTTGACTATGGATGTGTTATTTTTATACCATTTATGGTTTATGGATAAATTAATGACATTTCTTATGCTACTTTTAATACGAATATTTATGTTATGTTTAAACCTTATCATATGAGGAATTCATTGGACTTAGTAAGTGATGGGTGGTTCCCACTATAGCTCCTAGATGCATCGGTAGGTCTCATGAGTAAAAATAATCTCTTGGAACAAGGCCTTGAAAAATATTATTTGTAGTATTGGCACAAGGCCTTGACTACGTGATTATGAAGTCTGACATTATGCATTCCATCATTATGAAATTGGCTATTGATATTAAATGTTATTATTTGACTAGTAGAATATCAATGTGAATAATTAAATGACATTATTTAATTTATCTTTGACATATTATGATGAGGTTTAATTTTAAAAGGCTTGTGTTTTAGTCTTATACATTGCCTTAAATGTTTATGCTTATTTATGATAGTTTCCGCTATACTGTTATCCTTAATGAGGATATGAGCTCAACCATTTATATTTTTTATTTTCTCTAGGATGTGAAGAAGTATATTATGATAGACCAGAAGTGATAGTATAAGAGATATTAATGTGGTCAATGGAGACAATGTTGTTATTTTTTTTTTCATTTTATAATGTAATGTAAAACTTCTGAAAATATATTGTACTTCCAAGGCTACTAATCTGATCGGTCTTTCGGGATTTGATCCCTTACGATCATGCCAATGTTATGTAATAATGTACCGACTCTGGGTAACTGGGGTTGGGGTGTTACATCATGGCTCATGCTGTTTGAATAATTATAAATTATGTCTTATGAAAGACCAATATTTATACCATTAATCATGTTTATGATCTAAAAATATTGTGTATGTGTTTCAAAGGTTAATTTAATTTTATCATTCCCTTAATCTCATGTTATGTTTAAATGATCATTTATATCTCCCTTGGCTACCATTACTGAGTATTTGAGATCAAATTTTGTTATATTTTCTTTTCCCTAAGATATGATGAAAGTTTTTATGTTTTACGTTTCTAATAAGGGTGCTAGTTGAAATGTACTATGTGATAGATAATATATATTATCTATGTACCAGTAGTTTATGTATCTAATTTTACAAATACACTAAACCTTTTTGATTCTATCATGGATATCAATGTTTTGTAATGAATATTCATCAAATATGATGAAATATTTGTTCATAAAAAGTTTGGGCCACTATAATTCCCATATACAAGAGAACATATTGGCATATATTAAGGAACACTATATTAAAAAACGACAAGGGTATCCCTTTTGGGTTTCTATTCTCCATTTACACAACACTTTAGTAAAAAACATGATCATTAGTGACCATGGTATCACTCCTAACACATATAAGACCTATTATTTCTCTTACTATAAACATGTCAATTATTAGATACTAAGAAACATTATTTAGATTCATACCAAAGAATTAAAACATTCTCAGTAGTCCTCACACATCATAACACCCATAATAACCCATCTAAACATATAAAAGGTTATGGAACAACTACCTTGACTTTTTGAAAGAATTATCATTGAGTATCATAAGAAACATTGGGCATAGAGGAAATACCCTAGCATATATGGTACTCATATCCATCTAAGAATATGTGAGATAAGCTTTTAAGAGGAATAAATTCAAGGGAAATATTTTGGGGTCATGCGACTGGGTAAAAATGAAATGAGGGTTTCTTCTATTTAATTAATTTTAACCAAATATAACCAGTTTAATCAAATATAAAAAAATATTAGGGACAAAGTAGGTATCTACTCAACTTACACTGGGTTCACATCATGGGGTCACTATCCAGATAATGGGTCTTTGGGGACTCCCCCTCTTATACTAATTCCACTGGGTACACAGTCCACAACATTGAGTATCTAATGAAGTCATTTTCTGAGAATAGACCTTCCACACTAGGTCTAATCTTTAAAAAACAAACTCTGAGTATCCACTAAGTCCTATAGAAAAAAATCATATAAATAGAAATGCATTGTGGAAAATTTAAATATATTTTTACCTTGGAATGTATGAGTTGTTATATTTGTCAATACATCATAATTTCCTCTAACACCATTTTTTTTGTGTTGACTGAAACTCATAAAAATATTTAATTTAATGAGCTTTCTTAATTTATACTTTTGTTTTTAATGAAAAAATTAAAAGGAAAACTTTATCAGTCCAGTTCAATACGGCATCAACAAATCCAATATCAATCTTTCTTAAAAGAAAACATAAACAAAAAACCTTCCAATTAGAGTCGTTGAATTCATATATTTAAAATTCAATAATCTTATATCACTTAATTTTTTTTGTAATTCTAGATTATTCTAATTTTTTATTTTTTAATTTATAAAATTCTCATTCACATTAAATATCAATGTAAAATAGACTATAAATTTTTTTATATAATATGAATAATTAATATTATTTTTATTAAACCAGTTGGGGACTGACATTAATAAACTCATGTGGATATAAGTCAATATTTTTATAATTTTAAAAATTTTAAAACGCTTTAAATTATTATTTCTCATGGTATTTATCTTTTTATTACTACATCAATTTCTATTTTGGGGTTTTGAAAAATGAAATAAACTAAAAATAGGGGTAGGTTATATTTTTTAAAAATGGTCTAAAATTATAAAAACCTCATTCATAGAATATGGATAGGAAGATTTTGTTTATTAGGTTAATTTAAGTTATATAGTTATTTTATTACTTTCATGAACCCCATTCACATAAGGTGGTAGTGGTGTATTCATGTAGAATGTTCGCATAAGAATATCAGTGCATTAATTCAACCAATTTCATGGATATGGTTCACACAAGCAATATATTTCACAATATTATAAAATAAACTATTCATGTAATATTCTTAAGACATCCAAAGAAATCATGATCACTGTTCACACATCCTAGACAACCCCTAAAAAAAGTGAAACCCACACATCCTATTTTAAAGCTTCTTCTATTATTTTCAAAACTTATGGTTGTATTCTTTCTCAAATTAAATTTTTAGGCTTCAAGAAGGTATAATTTCTTTTTTGACATTGAATGATTCTTGAAAGTATTTTATTGCTAATTTTTTAAATTTGTTTATTTTCTTTATTTATTTAATTATTTGTTTGGATGATCTAAATAAATCATCTATTTCATGATTTAAATAATATTATGTTTTAATGATTTAATTGAAGTGGGATAATTTAAAAAACTCATGTCAGTGACTATATTTTAAATTAATATATATTAATATATTTAAAATATAATTATAATATAATTATTAAAATAATGAAATACGATTACTGAATGATCATGAGATGGACCAACCAATATATGCTTGCACTTTTAGTATTTTCATATATAATTTATGATTATAATTTTTAATTTAATTATCGATGATCTATGTATCATCCATTCCCTTATAATGCAAGGACACACATGTCAATGAAAACTATTATGTATCACCATACCCTTTGTAACCCTCACTTACAAGTGAGTGACTTTTTTAAAAATAAAGATCCCTTTAGTGTAGGGGTGTGAAATGTGTTAATGAATGAGAATAAAAAATTAGAAACTAAATCTAAATTATTAATGTTTTAACCCAAGCTAATCACACCTTTTGAAGATGTCCCCTAGGTCATGGTTGGTTTACTGTTTCTTGATAAACCAAATACCATATAATATATACTGATAATTATATACTTTTTATATTAATATTTAATTATATTTTAATATTATAGTGTGTTGAAATAATATTAAATATCTATAAAATGACATAGGAGATGAAGTGATTGTTATTGTTCTTGAGATTAAAGGACAATTTATGTTTGGAATTGTTAAATATAATTATTTTCATCATTGATTATTTAATTTTAAATAATTAACGTAAATTTTATTTATGATTCTTTTCATGTCATCCCTCTCACTAAATATAGATGTACTAACATTTCCATGGTAAATTTATATATCTCACATATCCCTAGTATCCCTTACTTTAATATGAGTAATATTCATAAAAAAGGTTGTTCTATAAAAAGTGAGGATAATTGAATTTATATTTGTATAATTTGAATGAAAATAAATTAATGGTTTCAGAAATCCATGTAAATATAGGGTCACGAAGCTTTCTATTAGATAATATTTTCTTTTTCATTAAAAATAAACCATTTCATAAATAAATTCTCAATATCACCTCACATTTTTTCCTAAATAGATAATTTATTTGGATTGTGATTATGTAGTATAATTATAAAAAATCACATGGTAAATTTTCTTGATAGGAAATCTTGTATGTGTATATATACTACAATCAATAATTAATTCATAATGACAAGGGTATAAGAGTCACTAATATTTGAGATTTCATTACATTAAAATAACTGAATTTGAAGATTTATGGACACTTAAAATTTAGGGTTGGCCAATTAATAAAATAAATTACCTATCATCGTATTCAACTTCATGATGAATAATAAAATATTGTACTTACTTTTCACAAGGATAAGTATTGGGTGAAAGGACCATCTTTGTTCAGGAAGTAGTTTGGTCATGGTTTAATGGAATTATATATAGATATTTTTGTTATTGAGGAATTACAACTAACCACTAAAGAACCTTACTATTGGTGTTTTTTTAATTTTGTGCCTCCTAATGATATAATAACATGTATTATCATATCGATCTGATAACTAAGACTCTATATTTATATATTGTTAGGTGTCCACTATAAACTATTTTTAATTATGAACATGGAAATTATAATGTGAAGTTTAATATAAGAGATGTTTCTCTGGATAATATAAACTTAATGAAAAGGGAATTTCTCTGGTTAGAAAGTATATGATGATAGGATTGGGGATGAGGATGGTGGGTAAGATATGATTAAATAATCAAAATGAAACCCAGATACCCAAGAAGCATCCATTATCTATCATCATCTAGAGGTTTTTTCATCAATAAATCTTCAAATAGAAAATGTTAATAAATATTTTTTCTTGACTTTATTTTTATAGGTAATATCATGTGTGTATAATTTTGATTATAATTTATTTACACTAAGTATTGAATTTACAAGAACCACATGTGACACATTTATAATCACTAATGACACATTACATGTTGGGAGAGTGTTTGAAAGTAAAATTTCACTGAAAAATTTGATTAAGTAATATAAAATAAAGTGGTATTTATATACAAGATTAATAAAATAAAAAAGTAAAAATCCATAAATTGATATAATAAATATGTTCTAGATAATAAAGTTTCTTTCTAGGAAATTTTTGATTAAAAAATTTCATATTGAAAGATATCAAAGTTAGAAGGACCACATGCTTTTGTACACCAAAGTAAATTATAGGATCATTATATAATAGTTTAAAAATTTATATATAATTTTAATGATGATATGCTAAAAATGTTTCAGGAAATTCTTATATCTCTCATCCATGAGGGAATACACTAGTTCTTCAAATACAATATATCCTATAGTAAGGAATGGAGGGATAAGAAAAAATAATGTATTGAAATGCATGTTGTATGGGATGAATCATATAAGGTATTGATGTGGATAGTGGGATTGTTTTATTAGAATAATTAAGTTATTTTTTATATTAACACAATTGATTATGCCTCCCAAATAAATCATGTAGATAAATAAAAGTTAAACTTCTATAGGATATCCTTAACATTCAAATCATCTATTGAAACATTCCCATATTGAAAATAGTTCATTTAGGTTGATGGAAATTTTATTTGTGGAAACAAATATGCGATCACCTCATTTCTAATTCATAGAATTGTAATATATATTTTCCCACATGAATTATCAATGATTAAGAAAGTTTATTTTGAATCATGCATTTAGTTCTTGGAACATATAATCACATATGTCACATAATTCCAAAGAGTGTGCTTGAAATCTAATATTAATAGAGTTATTATAGTGGTTATTAAATATGATGTAATTTTATATTTACAACCTAATAATTATCATTGATGTTGAATTATACATATTTCCAATACTTTCTAAATTCATTTTAAATATGGAGTAATAATGAAATAGATCATTAATTCAGGTATGTTACCTTATACTTCTATCTATATTAATAAATTTTATTATCATTTTAATTAAAATTATATTATCTTATTTCAGCATACGAATCTTAAACGAGTAAATCTAATGAGTATATTAAGTAAATTTTAAAGGCCAATAAATTTTTTTATCATTATATGATATGGATTTAAAATGATAATTTTTTATTATCATATGATGATGGAGAGATATGTAGCCGTATCACAACTAGTATTGTGTAATAAATTAACTATATTTAAGGGTGTTTATAAACTATTGATCACTTGAATTTTGAAAGAGACATTTTATAATTATGTGACGTAATTCATATAATTATCCCAATAAGATCATTAGAGGATAAAATAAAGGATGTACATCAGTTGAAAATTTTAATGAGGCATTGATAATAATTTATAGGGTTATTCATCTTTTTTTCATTCAAATCATCAACCTAGAAAGAGATCCTCTTTGAGGTTTTATTTTTTTGTGACACCCTCATGGGAAATAATTATCAAGTGTTATTTTTATTACTAAAAAAAAAATTATGATTGTGTTAATTTTTAGGAATCAATGTATCCCTATGTACATGTCACTCAAGCATGCACATTGATTAACTTATCATGGGAAACCAATGTTGACACAATATATCACATCACCACTATGCTTGGATATTTAATGAACCATGGATACCTATTTTAGGTTTTAATTATTTTATTATACCTACTGATCAACCCACTATAACCCCTAATATGAACAGATTGCAGTAATGGGGATGGAAAAAATCCACCAATATAAAAAAAAGATAGATTGGCCTAAAAAATTTGGGGTAGGTTTGTGATGCACTATATGTTATAGGGAATGACATGATCAAAAAAAAATGTCTAGATGTAGTTATAACGGGATCAATCACACATCAATATTTTCAAACTATTATACATCATGAATTAACATTATATATATTTTTATTTCTAATAATCCATTTTCTTAAATGTGTTGAGAGGGAATCTATACATAGACCAAAGGCCAAGAGTCACAATGACCCTAGAATTACAAATCATGATGACCAGGAATCACAATGTCATTTTATTTTTTGTTGACTTGACTACACTGAAGCAATCCATTCCTACAACCATTATCATATATATATCTCTCTATATATATATATCACTATCTAAATATGTGGTTAACTTGCCTTTCCTCATAGAGAGCTATATGGGGTCGAATCCCAGTGGTGTGTCTGCTCAGTCCCACCTTCTTGCATGTATATTACTAACTCTATCCAGTGACTCCTATTTCTATTATGCATCATCCTTGGGTGTAATGTCTTAGCCCTGATTCCACTAATTTGATGCCACAATCATGTTTTCCACAAGGCCTCAATAGTGACTCCCTATATTCTAGAGTATTATAACTAGCATTGATGGCCTGATACAAGACAATGGGGAGAATATGCCCTCATATTAGAGTAGAAAAAATATAAATAACCAAGAATCATCTATAGTACTACAAAATAGAGTGATGAAGAAATAAATTAACTAAAATAGGGATATAATATAATAGTAAATGAAATGTAGTAAATTCCTAAATTTCCATATCATACATACAACACTTGTCACCCACTCAGATGACTATACGTATAGGATTACATAAATGGAATTGAAATAAATGTTCAGAGATCTCCTACTAACTCTGATCGAGTACACATAACTAGTCTATAAGAAACTACCAAGATACTCTATCCTGATTAAAAGAATTCACATGACAAGATCCGCTAGATCATGCAACCCTAGGCCTCAACCCTACCCATCATGAAATTTTTTCTCAACCTAAAAAGTACACATAAGGTCTTCATGCACACCAAGGTGCATGTATAGGGATGATAAATATTATTATTAGGCCACTCCAATGATGAAATTATAGATATACTATCATAAGTGATTTCTTATTTAATATACTTAGCCTAGCTAAGTCACAGTTGGAAATGATAAATAAAATAAATAAAGTGAAACTAAAACAGATCCAAGGGTACCTGATCCCAGTCAACTGGGGAATGAAACATCATTTACACATATATTTATACATGTGTGTGATTTTATATATATTAGTATACATATATTAAAATATTAATGCATATATATATACATGAGTAAGGTTAGAAATAATATAAATGAATAATAGTTGATCCTTAGGTTTGTAATCCAGATCATCTAGAAATCCTTTGAAAAGGGCATTAAGATGGATTTTGATACCACTCAATACATTTATAATTAACTCAATCCCTTGGTTCATAATCTTGATACAAATAAATGCTTCAACATGTGAAGAAATTGTATCTGAGCAAGATACACCACCATAGGGGGATACATGTCCAAGCCCTAGGATCACCCATAATCACCTCAAATCACTATAATGAAGGCTTCCATATAATAATCAGACATCATATAAATAGTCCATTATCTGGATTTAATACCACTCATGCCAAGAAAATCAAGTACAATGTTTGTGTAGGTTCTGGGCACAGCTGAAGCGTGGTTGGGGTGAAACCAAACATTAATTTTTACCATGATCAATGATTATTCTAGGATAAATACGACGATGAAATCTAGTCTCCACTGAATAGAATCAAATATTTAGATAAAGAAGAAATAGGCCAGAAACCTTTAGATAGGATCATGTACATCATGTTTCTAATTAATTTAATTTATTTCATATAGAAAAGAATACTCAGATCTTCAGTAAATTCTCCTTTGAAGATGTTGATTTTATGGAATGAACCTTATGGATTATCTAATTGCGTTTGTGAGGATCAAAACAAGAATCCCTCTAGTAGTGAACCACATGTGCTTCTATAGCCTCTGATCAACACCAATAATTTTTTGGTTGGTAGCATGGCAATGAGAGTGTGATGTGTCGGTCGTTCTTGATTGCTTTTTCTTCGGCCATGAAGAACATCCCTCATTCATTAGAGGGGCAGGAAGGATATTTGAGAGAGAAATTATTTAGCTCAACAATTCTCAATTCACCGGGCATGCATTTTAGTACATGGTATCTTCACTCATTTGAAATAAAGCAGCTATTTTGGTTTAAGTAAACCATTGAATACCTCGAGCATCGATGTATTAACAACTCAAGACTTCAATGTATTGCCTTTAACGATAATAGAAACACAAGGGGGGGGGGGGGGTTTTCAACTTTTGAGGTAGGAAGTTCCTTGACCTTTTATGCTCATTTTCACAATGTTTTCATCAATATAATAATGCATAAACATTGTTTTATGACCATACAAGATTATGATCAAATGCAATTGTGTGTGTAGTCCTAGAATCCTACATTACACATGATACCACGAGTGATTATACCTTGTTATTCATGTTTTATGTTTGATCACATTTATGATGTGTAATATTTTACTTATGATGATATATTATGATTTCTTAGGTGTCCTTATATGATAAGAAATCTTGTGGTAATGTTCTTAGAGGCCACGATAGGTGGACCGTCATGACATGTTACCCCTTAGAGGGGTAGAACACATGACTTACGATAGTGATGACAAGGGACTGATACATAAGGTATCAAATGAAGATGCCATAGGGATTTTATGTGATGAAATAAATGACTAAGAGATATTGATTAACTCTTTATCCCTAGTATGCATTCAATAAATAGGGGGTTTTGATTAACTCTCGATCTCTAGTATGTTACTTGAAAAAAAGGGATGTTGACTTCCTCTCAGTCCCTAGTATATGATATGATGACTAAGTTATTCTAATTATCTCTCGGTCCCTAGTATTTAATATATGAATAAGTGATTTTGATTAGAACTTAATCCCTTGAATATATAGACAACATAATTTTACTAATTAGAAATAATGCTGAGTTACATGATCACACAAGAATGAGAAGCATGATTTCATTATCGTTGTGACCAATTCTTCTCATATTTATTATCCATCTAGAATAAAGATAAAGCAGGTGTGTCCGGGGGCTGTGGAAGATTTTTTAACACATGAACACTCAGTTTTGATTGTGTGTTATTTTTGTTATGCATTATTTTATTATGGAATGCACATGTATACATGAGAACATCAGGCTGGGGAGGCATTGGTGGTGTCCCACTAAGTAGTTTACTCACACCCTACACATGTATTTTGATGAGATTATAGATTTCATGAGAGACATGGGAAAGGGAAAGGGCCCTATAGTGGATGGAAAAGAAGGTGGAGTATAAGGATGGGGTGGACTGGGACAGATGACAGAGTACCCTACATATGGTTATTTATTTACTCTTCTTGTTTTTACTTACTTCTTAAACCATTTTTTTTCTCAGCACTTTGTGAGATTTTTTATTATACGACATGTATTCAACCATTACAGATTCACATATTTAGTATGATTAATTATATTATTATTTAGAATATGAATCCTATGAAATGATAAAAATGGTATAGTCTCCCCAAGGTTCCACTTGAGAACCTCACTACTATTCGACAACCTCTTTCATAGAAGGAGGTACACATAAGGTCATGTAGAATTCCAGATCGAACATG
This sequence comes from Viscum album, assembly GCA_963277665.1. NCBI lineage: Eukaryota > Viridiplantae > Streptophyta > Magnoliopsida > Santalales > Viscaceae > Viscum > Viscum album. The sequence goes on along the minus strand of OY728137.1, from coordinate 714,845,834 downwards.
GTGGTTTAGGTTTGATGTTACAATAATAATATTCCATATTAAATTTTTATATTATACCTAAATATTATTTTACATTTACATCGGCGAGTTTTCAATTTTAAGGTCTATGTTACTATTCCTAACTATAAAGACCTCGAACCCAGTAGAATAGACCCATAAGTAACTTTATTACATTGGCACTAGATAAAAAAGACCATATCCCAAAGGACCAAATAGTTTGGTAGTATTTTTAATCAGATACTTACATTAATGTCACATCACATTTGATAATATATAATATAGTATAGTGAACGTAAATATTATTCTTCCTTGAAATCATTCCATGATTACTTCTTCCTATACTGGGGAAATGAAACAAATTAAGGGTGAGCTGAAATGTTCTGTAAGGGTTACATATTGTAGAAGTTGACATGATTACATAAGAGATTATCTTTATCAAATAGTAAATAAATAAAAACACATTCTATTTAATCAATGACCTATGGATGATGAACAATATTGTATGATTAAATGAATATCAAATAATTAGACATAAATAATCACATGATATTGAAAAATATCCAATGATATTATTCAAAATAGTTTCTTTAACATTAATAAATTATTTTATAATGTTTAAATACATAATTTTGTACATCTAAAACATATCGTCGATGCGTTTTTCTAAAAATTAGAAAACATAACATCTAGGCCTTGTGTAATGACATATATTTAAATGGGTAAGGAATCGATCAAATACGAAATCTAGTTTTTCTCATGAGACCTACCAATATATTACAGTTATATGAATTCTGATCCTCATCTCCCACTTAAAAACTCTAATAAATTCATCATATGAATGAAAAATACAACTTAATCGACATACCTTATTAAAAATTCTATATATATATATAAATAACTATCATAATTATTGTCAATAAATTCCCCAGTCAAACTATTCATAAACAATCTAGAGAAATAATAATGATAGTATCACAATAAAATATCCCCAATGGAGAGTAAAAGGATTGTTATTATTGATTAATAGAAAAACTATAAAAAAGAAATTAAAACATTATACAGGAAAATACCATTTTCACTTTTAAATACACTTTCAAAAACTAAAAAATAAAAGAATATTTAGATAAACATTTTTTGTAAAGAACCTTGGAAACTTATAAGGGAGGCTTTAAAGCAATGATATTTTATTTTATATAGAAATTCCATTCATTATATAAATGTTAATAAAATTATTCAATTAACATTTTAGTATAATTTAATAAGTACCCTTCTTAGAAAATGTTATGAATATGAATATTAATTCATTTTTTAAAAAATAAATCTTTTGTAAAATTGAGTTTAATAAAATACAAGATAATATTAGAAAAAACCTTTATTTTTTTCACAAAAACATGGATACAGAAGAAAATTCATTTTTGATCAAAGAGAGAAATAATAGTATGATTTTTTAAGAATTATTTTTTAAATTATTCTATTTTAAAAATAAATGAAAATAGTACTATCACATGAAAATTTCATGAATGAACATAGGGTAAAAATTATATTAATTTATTATATAATGATAATTTAATTTTATACAATGGAAATTTAATCCAAAAATTCCAAATCAAAATGATATTGAAACATAATTCCCTTACCATTTGGAAACAATCACATCAATACCCATTGGATGAAAATAATTTAAATTAAAACTCTAAAAACCATAGATTAAGAAGGATCCATGATATAACATGTAAAAGGTTCATTATATACACATAATAAACATAAATTTCGGTTTAATAATAATCATGTCTCAACGAAACCAAATTGAGATAAAGAACCCTTATAAAGATCATAAAGAAATAACCAATGATCTGATTATTTGTTACAATTGTAAATAAAGAAAAAAATGGAAAATGGAAAATAAAAACTAATTTAATAATAGTTTTTCTCAAACATAATTAGGGAATAACATATTCAATGAAGAATTTATATAACCCAATAAATGGGAATTTAATTAAGAAATGCCTTACTGTTGTGGTTACTTTTGAATCACAATCTCCATGAATGAAATAAAATTGAATGGAAGATTAAATAAAAATAATATAAAGAGATCCCTAATAGAAAATTTCAACATTATAATATACCCCAAATAAAGTAATCAAGTGGTGAATATTTAAGATTTTTTACAATTGTAAAAGTGAGAAGATAAACTCTTACTACAGGTATGATTTCTTTCATATGTGTTTTAGCATCCTATATAATAATTATATATTTATTACACATATATTCAAGAACCATAAATTTAATGACCAAAACATATCATATATAAATATTAAATATTAATATATAAATATTAATTTCATAAAATAACGGTCCATGTGAGAATAATTTAGGTTCAATGCCTTTGGAAATGTGAAAAATTAAACAACTAGTCCATAAGTGATCTATATAATCTCCCAATAAGTTCTTTCATATTAGAGCCCTTATTAGGTATATAAAAAATAATATATTTCATTATCACCTAGGTGATGGTAACAAAATAAAGGTAGATCATAGATGCTCATCAATGATAAACAATAGAGATGTCAATATATCAATGTCATAGGGGTATGAGAACTTGAGAGTGAAATTTTAAAAACTATACTAGATATATCACATATCATAATCATTAGTCATAGAATATGTCATCATTATTAATAAAAAATTAATCATAATGAAATCAATGAATACACACAAGGATAACATAACATTGGTGTATGTAATATATTTGTTTCAAACACATAAGCGTAGAAAATCATTTCATTGGTAGTTCAAGTCACATTGAAAAAAATATCAAAGTAGAGTTAGTTCACACCCCAAACCATACTAAATGTCAAGGTTCACTCACAATACTATCATAGAAGATAAAAATCCATACTAAAATAGGTTCACTCCCCATTCCAGACCTTTTTATCTCTTAAGAATCAATCTTTAACCGATGCATTTGAGGGAGATATAGGTCCCACCCATCAAATAATTAAAGTCATGCATATTTATTCCATAGGATCATAATCATTTTTTCATATAAAAAAATTGAAAAACATGTGATTCATAAAACATTAATAATATTATCACCCACAGAAATAATTGGTATTTGTAAAAAATTTCATCATAGAGTAACCACTAGAAGAGAAACAGGTTTCATAATCATTTCATTATTTCATCATAGCATAAACAAGTAAAAAGATGCAGGTTTCATAAATATTTTATAATGGTATAACCTATTTATGTGAAATATATTTCATAAACATATTATAATCATGAACATATACCCTTTATATAGATAAGAATCATAGTATATTTGGATCATATCCCTAATAAATCATAAGTGACCTAAAAAGATGTCATCTTAGACGGAAAATGATTTTGAAAGCTAATTTTAAAAATATGTTTAGAAAAATACCCTTTACACTTTAAAAAACACTCTTTAAAGTATAAAACTTTTTAAAAATACATCTATTTTTAACAAAAATTGGTAAATTAAAAAGGATTCTTTAAAAATCATTGACATTATTTCTTGTGGAAATTATCCATTACATTTTGAAAATCAATATTTAAAACTAAAAAATCACAAACCATTTTGGAATTATTTTTACCCGAAAATAAGATTGAAATTATTATAAAGGATTATTTAAAATAGCTATTTGGTCATGAAGAAAGAGAAAACCATTCATGAATATCTCGTTAAAACAATGAGTCTATTTGCATTTTCAGTAAAATCCAAACAAGCATTGCTTTCTAAACATGACATGAAGAGACCATTTGAGAAACATTATAAAAGTAAAAAATGTGTAAAAATATATTTAATAAATTCTGTTAATAATATTTAAACATTTTTTACTACATTTTCAGAAATCATTCAAATTGAAGGAAAATGGGTATTCAACTAAAGAGGGAAATAATTTCTGTTTACTTTAAATACATTATTTTTGAATCGTGAGTAAATAAAAAGAGTAAAATGAAGATAAAAAATGTAATATCATAAATTAACCGAATGATAATAAAATTAATGTGTTTTTAAGAGCTGAATCATAATATTTCATTATAATAATAATGAATATAAATAATATCGATAAATGATGAGATTATCTAATAAAACCATTACCACTTTGGTAACATTACATCATAATCCCCATGAATGAATGAAATTATATTAAAAATAAATAATTTTTTCATAATAAATAAATTAAGTAGATTACAAGTCATATTGTATATATAAACACCTCATTAAAGAAGATAACTTTAGAGCATGACAAATGTCTCAAATAAGACAAATTGAGACAATAATCCCTTACCGCTTTAGTAATATTTTGAATCACAAACCCAGAAAAAGAATAATACAAAATGGAACATTTAATATCATGAAAATAAGGATAATAATAACATAATATTTCAAATGGAAAGTGTATATACCACATGATAGATACAAGTGTTAAATCTATCATATATCCCAAAGAAATAAAAGATATACTATAAATCCTTTATTTAAGTCTCAACTTCTTTTTTACATGTTAGAACCTCTTTTATAATAAATATATGTTTATTATATATCTATAATAGAACCAAAACTATATATATAATACCATATAAGGTTTTCTTATGATATTTTATTACCTTATTTATAAAACTTCTTTATTAAAACCAGGTTTTGGAAAATAACTACTTTGTTTTTCATAGATTATTTGATTATAATGTTTTATCCTCTTAATTTTACCATGGTTATATAATTTATATAATTTTTTAAATGATATAAATATCATATATATTTTTAGTAAATATTTATTTAGAGTAATCTATACAATTTAGAGATAGAAGATGAAATACACTATTTTTGGAGACGGTATGCCATACATACACATGAATGATGATTCCATTTTCTCAAGAGATTGAAAGAAATAAAGGTAAATAATATAATACCATTATAGAATAATTTTTATGTCATATTTATATATCATATTTTTATTTTAATCTATCCTTATTACCATCCATGTAAAACATTTTCTAATAATGAATTACGTCACATTGTGGGGTAGTAGTCCATTGTACATACAAGCGACGTGATTGCTATCCAATGGGTTTAGAGTTAATAAGTTAGAGGTGGTATTATAATTACATAGGTATAATAATATCATAAATATAATATATAAACATTAAATCAATAATTATTTCCACTCATGAGAGGTTGTTATAGAAAACAAATAACATTGTTTTGTGAAAAGGTAGTCCTCCATACTCATGAATGATGATTTGTATCACATTTTATGGAAGAGGAGAAGGATTTAGGTTAATATAATAAAAAGAAAAAATATATGTAAATTTTATATAATGGTGTTATTATTTTAATATATTTTATAAATATTAAATGAGGGGGAAGAATAAATAAAATAAAAACACATGTTTATGAGCTTTACCTATTCATCAGAGAGCCTCTTTAGGAATACACCTAAAGCCTTCATGAGGGGGATTCATAAAAAAATAAGGCCTGCATGATTAGGAGAAGAAATTAATGAAATTATTTGTGTAGGTATTGGTTGCCCCAAATTGTTTTGTATAGATGAAGATGATAGGAGATGGAGTAGCCTTTTATAAGTGAGGTGAGTGGCACATTTGTAATTTTTGAAAATAAAAGGTCTACCAAAGTTTTTTAGAAAATAGAAGGCTGAAAATTTTTCCATTATCAAACCTTATATGTTATAATCTCAAAATATTGCATAAAAATTTATGTTATAAAAGTTTATAGGTTCTTTTACTCCTTATATTTTTAGTTTAACCCCCTAGTAAACCCGTTTTAACCATAATCACACTAATTAATTTTTACTATTTTTACTATTTTTATGGGAGAAAATTAACATGACCTTATTAGATAATATAAATCCTTGTAATTAAAAATTTCGAATAAATTTTTCCTATTTAAATTCACATAATTTTAAAATTATAATTTAAAATTAATCCCATAGACGTGATTGAAAAGACAGTTTTCTAAAGAGAAAATTTTCAAAAGTGATAGAATTTTTTTTAAAAAATCAATATAAAATTGATTATAGTGACCTAAATTGGATTAATAGATAGATAATTCAACTAATTTTACTTTTAAAACCTTGATAAAATAATTTATAATTTTTTAAATTCATTAAAAAATAAAAAATCATAATAAAAACCTGTATTTTCAATATTCATCACACAATTAATCTCTTCTAAAAATTCTAACCAATTCACAAAATGATAGATTTCTTAATAATATTTAAAAATTTATATAGATTTTTTAAAATAAATTTTATGATGTTGGAAAAAAATAAATCTAAAATAAGATCATAAAGGAGAAACACAGGTTTTTAGAAAAATAATAATTTTTAGCATCAAATTGGATTAATTCTGATCACTTGTATATGAAATAAATAGGATTAATATTAAGAATTTTAATAAATATATTACATATAAATTTCATTAAAATAATTCAATAAAAGTGATTTTTTTAATTTATTGAGGTAAAATGCATTTTTGCACATAAAAATAGTTTTTCCAAAAAAAGAATCCCTATATTTTTAATGGTGTTTATTTTATTTTATAAGTTATTAGTAACCAAATAATTCATTATATATACATGTATGAAACATATATATTCATAATTTAGATAACACTATTCATCCCACCATTTCAATGGCTAGGTGATAATAATCATATTAAACAATAAAATTTTTATAAAATTTTATGATTTGTTTAAATTCATTGTTATGTATAAAACAAGATAAATATAGTGTTTCATGTAACATAAGATAAAATTAGTGTTGTTTTTAATGAAATGTTAAATCAGTGTTGTGTGTCACACACAATATTGAAAATATTTAATTTATTTGAAAAAAATATGTCACACAATCTTATAAATTATGTCCACATAATTTGAACTTATAAAAGGTAAAAAAGGGGAGTAAAAATTTAAAATCCCTTAATAATAAACCCACATCATTAAATGATTTAATAAAACATACTTATGAAAATAGAGAAAGGAAAGTGAAAATTTCACCAGGATTAAAAAATATTAGATTTAGAAATTTGTGAACATAGGTGGAAAGTGAAGATTGTCACATTGAGGAAATGAATAATTTCTAAATATTGATAGATAGTGATAGAGATCACCGATCAAAAGAATGTGAATAATTATGTGAAAATCAAAAATCACAAAACCATAAACAAAATAGGTGTGAAAAAATGTCATTGTTATCATCAGAAATTATAGTAATAAGATAAAATTTTATTTCAAGACCCTTTACCAAAAGTTATGTAATTTACAAGATAATATATACTTAATTGATTTCATTTCATTTAATAAAAATAATTTCATCCTTTGGTTCTACTTTGCTCAGTTTCCACATCAACTCTTACATTAATAAATGAAGATGAATTTTATTACTAAAGAATTGCTGGACCATTTGATCTATAAAAATGATAATTTATTTATTCTTTATATAGTTACTATGAAAAAATATTTTTTAGATCTTTTTATTCAATAACATCAAATGTTCAGATTAATCCATTTCATGAATATTTATCCTTAAGGATCATCCAAGTATAGACAAAATTGAAATAAAAAAAATATAGGAATATGGTTACTAAATTACCCATAATAAAAGTAAAATTATTCCAAAAAAATTAATAATGATTTATTAATAGTCATATACCAAATATGTGAATACCATTATCATATATTCTCCAAATGCATGGTAATAAACAGAATTCATATAAAACCTCAATAAAAAAAATTATTGCTCCTCATTAATTAAGTAAAACCATATATTATTGAATATATTCCATATATCTAATAATATTTTAAACTCCAACATTCATAACATAGACCACTTTTTCAAAAAATCATTAATCAGTTATAGATTCACCAATACTATCCATATTACATTTTCATATTAATCATCTCTTTATTAAAACTAAACAGAATTTTCTCAACATCAATAATTTATTAAGTTCCATATTCCCTTAATCTTGTGTTTTCTCAAAAATATCACATTACCATTAAAACAATTTTTTGGGTCATCACTATTATTTAACATATTTTTTAAAATTAGTAATGAAAAACTTATACAGAACAATCCTTAAATATTTTATTATTCATATAACATAATTCTTGAATTCCCATATAGAAACACTTAAAGCATTCTACTTCATTATTAAACCAATATATATTATTTTTCATATTATTTGTTAACACCTATTTCTTTTTATATGTCATTAATGGTATATTAATCATCAATAATTTAACCATTACTCATAACCCCTTACCGATTCTATTCATGATATTTCCCACAAGAAAAGAATTCACATAATCCCTATATTTTTACATTTATAATATTATTCCATTGATGATGCCATAGGGAAACCATTATTTTAATCTATTATGTTAACTAAACTTTTTATTTTTCCCCAAAAATCATATACATTGTGACTTTCTTATACACACATAAAAAATCTTTTCGTTCATTATATACATTCCATGGAGTGATTCTTTCCACCTTCTTGACATATAATAAACTAAGTCTCCTTTCCATTATAGTATCCACCACCCAAAACCGAAAGAAAATATTTCCTTATCTTTTTTGTTATGTATAATAGTTTTTTAAGGTGAAATTTGTTAATCTTATATCATGATAATTGATTAGGAATATTCAAAAAATGCTTCCCCCCATTCATTATACCATTTGGTTTCTGATCAACATATTATATATCATTTGAATGTTTTTGAAGTTCTTTCTAGTTTCTATCATTGAAAAAACCAAAAATTTTAGTGTGAGTAACAATATTCATAATAGGAAACCACATAATTAAGAGATATCACTTATAAGTTATAAAAATCATGAAACCTACTTTTAAATATATGACATCTTAGGCCCAACATAGGTCATACATGGTCATTATTTAAATCTATCCTGATGGATCACAATGATTTTGTGAATTTAAAAATAATATAATAGGGGAAATTCAAGAAAGGTGTGATGTGTTTCCATTTTCAATCACCATGTGTGGATCGAGTTTGGATTAATGAAACATTTTCAATTATTACCGCTAGGTATCTATATTCTAGATCACCATTCACATTTAATATCAAGAGAGGGATGCAATTTATTGAAAAATAGTTGTTGTATCCTTTACCAAAACTCCAGGTGAATTTCTTATTCTATGACTCATCCTCAAACTTATCCCTATAAATATCCCTAGACATATCCTTATAAATATCACTAAGGATCTCAATAATGTTTTCTCATCCTATTTTCCAATGGACAACTAGAAATTACTCTTATACCAACTATAGAGACCCAAATATCAGATAAATAAATATTATATCTTAATATATGAATATCCATTAAATAAAAAAAATCATACATGTGATATTCATTTAGTTTTAGTGAATTTTGAAACAAGTAAACATAAAGAACTAGTGAATAATTGAGCTACGACATCTCCTACTATGTTTATCATAACTTGAAATCTTCTTATGCATATCTTACATAACAACTTTCATCATAACCTGGGGAAAGGAAACATATGAAATGGTGAGGTTAGAATATCATGAAGGGTATATAGGGGAGACTTCAATATATAATTATCATAACAACATGAGAAAATCAGAATTAAATTTAAAAAACTATTCCCTTAATATCATAGATAATAAACATGAGATGTTGAATAAATATTCAATGTTTGCATGAAATTAATAATAATTAAAATCAATGACATTAACCATTAGAACATAAAATTGGAATGAGGATTAAATTTTTTGGCATATACATAATCAAAGAAAATAATTTCCGTCTATTTTCAAGTCTCATTTCCAAGACTATCATAATGGAATGAGTCTACTCCCAGAACCATCATGGTAGTTCAGGTTATCTCCTAGGACTATCATAGTGGAAAACATCCCCTAATAAATTGGTCTCACTCCCTATATAACAAATATTTAAAAAACATTCATTATATCAGAATAAATGAAAAGAAATGGGATTAATAAAACATTTCATCCTAGTATAACCTATGTAAAAGAAATTGCTTACATAATTATTTCATCAATTAATAATAACATAAACTAATGAAAAAAGAATAATGTTTGATAAGAATTTTATCATCATATAACACATGGAAGAGAAATAAGTTTCATAAATATATTATCATCATAAAAATTAGCATTTAGAAAAATAATAAGAAATGTATCCTTTGATCAACTCTCCAGTAAAATATAAGTAACAACAAAGGATATAATCTTAGATGGAAAATGGATTTGAAAGATTATTAAAAACAATTATTTAAAAAAATATCATTTCTACTTTGAAAACATAGTTTTAAATTTTAAAACATTTTTCAAGTAAATTTATTTTAAATTAATAGTGGAATTTTATAAAAGAAACTTTAAAACCCATTTAAAATATTTGTGTTGGAAAATACCCTTTCCATTTTGAAAATCAATTTTTAAAACAAAAATATCATAAATCATTTTTTGAATTCCTTTTCAATGGAAATAAATTTGAAATTTATATAGGAATATATATAATAAATATCTAGCCATGAATGTAGAAAATATCATTCATGTAATACATGTTAAAGCAATGATTCCTTTCACACTTTAGGTAAAATCGAAACGACAATTGTTTTTTTTGAAAATTACATGATGATTCCTTTTAAAAAAAATTTAAAGTAAAATATAGGTAAAAATATTTTTAATAAATCTATTGGATAATTTAAAACATGTTTGGAATAATTATTTATAAAACAAGGAAAAGGAAGATAAATAGTTTTTTGACTGATGAGAGAAAAATTCGTTCCACAATAAAATTATTATTTTTGAAAAGTGAGTATATAAAGAGATAAAATAATGGGAAAACATGAATTGTCATGGCATAAATAGAGGAAAATGAAACTTAGGATTTTTTTGAGAGATGGATCATAATATTTCATCATCTAAAGCATAAACATGAATGAACTCATTAAATAATGAGACTGTACCATAAAAAAATTACCAATATGGTAACAATGAATCATAAGAACCATGAAAGAATAATAATAAATTAGACAAGAAATATTATGAGAATAAATTAATTAAATATATTATATTTTAACGGGGTTGTATATACACCTCATAAAAGAAGATATGTTCATAAAATGAAAGATGTATCCAAGGAGATTCGAGATAAAAATCTATTACCACTAGTAATATTATGAAGCGTTTTCCCCAATAAATAATGAAATAAAATAAAACATAAAATATAATGAAAAAAATATTACTGATATAACATGTCAAATGTGCAATAAAAAAGCAGGTGGTGAATATGACATACACCTCCTATAATCAAAATAGAGACTAGAAACCCCTGACTTTAAGTCTCATTTTCCTTCATACAAATTCAAACCTCATGTATAATAAATATAATTTTATTATAAATCTATTATTGAAAATTTATTTCATATACGATACCATATATGATATAAATATTACCTTTTATTATGCATTTATTAATAATTAGATGTTAAAATAACATTTCCAATAATAACCACTTTGTTTTCTGTGTATGTTTTGATTTGTTATATTGTTTCCTCTTAATTTTATCACAGTTAAATAATTTAAATTTTTTATAGTGATATAAATATCATATATATTAAGTTTATATTTATTTATATTAATCTATAAAATTTAGATAAATAAAATGAAATACACCATTCGTGGATATAGTCGACCATACGGACGTATGACTGCTATTTCTATTCCCTCAACAGGTTGAGAAAAGGAATGAAAAATAATATATTACAATTACATAATTATTTTTATGTGATATATTTATATATCACATATGTTTACTTAATCCAATCATTATTACCTTTCATGTAATGCATATGTGATGAATGAATCACATCGCTACAAAACATTATAGTTACGTGAACAGATGAGCACCATTATTATTTTCCCACGGGGTTGGAGATAAGAAGGTAGATCTTGAAATATAATATTGAGGTATCATGATAACATAAAAATACTATATAATAATTAAATTCATCATTATGGTAATACCACGGGATTTTATAATTGAATATTATGTTCAATAATGTACAAGACACATAACAATGAGCATAAATAAGCAACAAAATATTATTATTTAAAAGTTACCATTATAACCTAGCTGTTAAATTTTCAGGTACGAATAGAAATACATAATTTTGGAAATAAATATAAATTACTTAATAAATATAAATTTTCTGAATAATGATAAGGAACTAATCTCTTAATTTTTATTAAAGTCATTTTATTATTTAAAAAATATTTTATTTAAAAATGAGTTTTTCTTTCTTCTTATGAATTAATATTACATTTTATTTATATAAGTGATAGTAAATTTATTGGAAAAATTTTCCCTAATATTTAAATTAAACATGTCAAAATTATATTGAATGATTTTTTGATATTTTTATTAAAATATTGAATTTTCAATGAATTGTGAAACCTACTGATTTTTATTGAAAACTTGTTTTTTATTTTAAATTATTTAAAATATTAAGTTAAATTTATGATTATTTTTAAAATTTTATTTTTTCCATTTAATTTAAAATAATTCTATTATTATTTATAAAATTTATTTTTTACTTTAATTTAGTACAAAAAAGAGTTATATTTTAAAAAGGAAATTTTATGAAAAAGAGTTTTTCATTGTGTTTTTTCATATTTAATTTTAAATTAAATTCTACTAGGTTTTTTATTGATTTTAGAAAAATGGTTTTCATATTTGGATTCATTAAATTCAAATTTAGAAAGTATTCTTCCATTTTTTTCAATATTAATATTAAACATAGTAATTTTGTTACTAATGAATTAGGTAAATTAGGTAATTTATGTCACTAATAAAATGTTAAGAACCATTAAAGGACCAAAAACTAGAATAAATATTATTTCATGGATTTATATCAACAATTAATATCCAAGGGTTTCATTTATGACCTTTCGGGGCAACTTGGATGAGTTTATGACTTCTATAATATTTTATTTAAAAGAAAAGTCAAACAATTCACCCTCTTAATTTTCATAACTAAAATATTTTTAACATGATTCCATCTAGAGGAAATAACTAATTATAAATATTCTTTATCAATATAATGTATGTATATTCATTATGGTAATTTATTTTTAATTTATATAATAAATAATTACCTTAAATTCATACACGAAAATGGTGCAATAATTATTCAATTATCGAAAAACTCAAATAAATGATATTAAAACCATTATAAAAAATATAATTTGAGATAAATATTTTCTAAGATAATTTCTTAAAATAACATGATATTTAGAGATATAATAATTTTTTTTTTCAATTAGATATGTTTTATTTATATTATTAATGACAAAAAATGAATAGTCATAAAATAGACATTATGAATATTTTATAGTAAATAATATTATATTAAATGATATAAAATTAAAAAAATCATATATTTGGAAAATATATTAGTATAAAGTTGAAAATATCAACCATGGTTCACTTATTTTCATTCTGGCATTTTATAATTATGATATAGACCGTCAAAGAGTAAAACATAATGTTGTTACGATAAGAGTTATGGGTAAAATTGGTGTTATAAATAAAAGAAACGTTTATATGTGTTTTAAAAAAATGAATATTTTTATTTTATGTGATTATTTTGACCCACACCCATATTATATTATATATTTATCCCTTTAGATACAAATTTTATTGAATATAAATTTATATAAATTTTATATTTTGGTAAATTCAAAGAGTGCCACACCCATCTCTTATAAATAGTCACCTCTTATTTTCATTACATGACACTTAAAATCCATTTTACTCTCAGCCAATGTCTTCCCAAATACCATTGTATAGTAAATACCAAAATTTTAAATTACTTTTTTAATAATAATAGAAACCTTACAAGGCTTAAGATGTTAATCATTGGAGGTTTTATAAAGAAGATGTGTAATTTTAATCCACTTGTTTTAGTTTTGTTTCTTCCATCACATCATTTAAATATTCTTAAACCATTGTAAAATAATAAAAATAGTACAATAAATATAATAATTTTTTATTATGGTAAAATAATAACCTATATCCATCTCCAACATCCATCGAATGGGAGAATAATTCATCATTCATGTCTGTGGTATATTACCGCATCGTGAACCAATGAAATTTTTTCCCATCATCGTCTCTCTAGACTTGTTTAAATGATGTAATTACTATTTAAATTGGATATTAATGACATATTTATTATTATAACTAGATAATATCTCATTTATTTTTTTTACCATTCCATTCAATGAAAATATGATAACATTGTTCGTGCGTACATGTGGACTACCACCTCCATAGAGTGATGTTATTCATTTTTCATTACCAAATCACATGGATGATATATAAAAGTATATATAAATAATTAATATGATAAATCTATAAAGATAAAATAATTCATACCTTCTTTCCATAATGTTTTTTTTGAAAAAATGGAAATGTTACTCATGCGTACGTTTGACCTATCGTCTCTATGATTGTAATGTAGTTCATTTTTCATATCTATATTTATTGATTGGATTTAAAATTTCAATTTATTAATATAAAATGATAATTATTTTATTATTATTATTCAATAGATGATGTAATAATGATCAATTTGACTATATTCAACATACCAATGTCATTGTGGACTTATTAGCAAAATATCATCAAAACATCCGACTTGAACTTAAATAATTATATAACAGTAAATGACATGGAAATAAGTGATATAAAATGAATAATAAACTTCAAAATGGTTCTTATAAAGTGTAAATGTACCTATGATCATTATTCATGTAGATAAAGAATGTACTTGGTGAATCAGACTCAAGGTAAGGGATTTCCATCTCACTTTAATTTTTGTGGGACACATGCCTTCTACACTAGTTGTTTTATTTGTGTGGTGTACATTTCCCAGGAATGTATATTATTATTTTATTATTAGAAATTTAGAAACAAAAATATACACTTTATATTATTTATTTCATATGACTTTTGATTTAATTTGTTTACAAAGTGGTAAGGGATCATTTCATGAGGCTTATGTTTACCTCTCTGATGGGGAATTTCTCTTCCATGTCCATAGTTTCTAAAATGGGTTTAAAAAATGTTTTTAATATTATCCTAAAATTGGTTAACATTATTTTTACACCTTTTTATTTTTATAAAATATTTTAAAGTAGTATCTTGACATTTTCTAGATAAGGTATTTTGGGTCTTTTTCAAAAAAATATGGAAGGAATATTTTTTTAATTTATAAGGAAGGATTTTTTTCAATGTTATAATGCATTAGTTCATTAATGTTTCCTTTAAATGTTTACAAGTTAATTTTCAATGAATTTTATTTCATTTATAAGTGTGTAGTTTTTAAAAAAATAGATAATTGATTACAATATAGGAATTTTATTTTCCTCAAAAAATAATCCATGATAATTTTCCATTTAAGATGAAATACTTTGATGTTACATAATATTTAATGGGGATATGATCAAAGGATAACATTTTAATTATTTTTCTTAAGGCTTTATTTGAAAATTCAAATACATTAATGATACTAATTTTCTTTTCCACTGTTTATATTTTGATGAAATGTTTATAAAATAAATTTCTTTTCAGGGGTTATGTGATGATGAATGTTTTATGACATTATGGCCCACATGATTAAAAATTTATGTATGTGCTGGGTAGGACCAATATCTCCCTATAATTCATTTGTTAATTATGTAAATCTCATGAGGTAAATATGATTTGAATGAACCTGATTTTATGTTCAAAATTACATTTGTGGACTTGTATTTCATGTTTATAAATTTATGCATGGACATAGTTATCATATAGATAGGTTTATTCATGGACTTGGATTTGTTTTCCATAAGATGATGCATAGACCTAGTTTCATGTCCATATGATTTTTCGAGAGACTTATTTTACATCATTAACTTTATGATTGAACCCGTTTCTATTTATGCATGGTCAAAATGTTCTAATAATGTGTGTATTCCACAACTCCATGTCTTATGTAAATTTTATGAACTCATGCGTTATGATATTTGATTCTTTATGATTCATTCCTTATGAACAACTATGATTTATTCTATAAATCTTTTTTATGATCGATGATAAATTGGTCATTAAATTTTTATGTTATGATAAAATAAAATTATTATAAAATTATTTTATATTGTCATCAATTTGATAAATTTGATTCTTACCCTTACTGATCATCTAATCTCACCCATTCTTATGTATTCTTTTCTCCAAATTATTAAATATAATAATGAATGTTTTTTTATAAATATTTCATATGTGTGTAATTTTATGGGTGGTTTTGAATACTTGACATTGAATATTAAAATATTGGTATAATGGGGGATGATTTTGATATTGACGAACCAATAGTTTAAGAACCCATGTTATTGAATGTTTTTTGAAATTCTCTAAAACTAAAAGCCTAAAAGGTACCATATTATGTAAGAGATATAGTAAAACATTTGAAATTATATGTTTTTTGATAGGAAAATTTAGGTCACATTTATCTGTATCAAATTTAGAAATATAATGTATATGATTAGCATTAGATCTGGAAGTGCCAGTTTTGAGCAGTTTTAATTGGTATTAGAATATGGTTGAGATAAAATTGAATATTACGATGTTTTCATGAGAAGTTTTTTTAATATTTATGGTTACCATAATAGGTAAATATGTTTTTTGTTTACCATATGTTTTGTGTCTAAGATACCTTTTTTTTAGTTTTAAGTTATTGAAATTTGAGGTGAAAATGTTATTTTAATAGGTATATATAACCCTTAGATATAACATAATGTATTTTTTGATAAAATTGTGAGTATATTTTTTTGGATGAAATAATAAATATATGAGATAACCATTAATGTTAAAAATTTATTAATATTTAATACATTAAGGATATTTTTCACATTTTTGGGTATAATTGTTTTTTTATATACTAACCATGGGGTTGGAAATGGATTTTTTATTAAGTGATTAATGTTATTTAGGATGAAATTCACTATTTTGGGAACACTATATGATTAAGTAAAATAGAATATTATGGAATATTACTTAATAAATAAAGGCTAAATTGAATTTTTGTGGAATATATGATTTTATTGTGAATTTATGGTGATTCAGGTTGTTTTTTTAAATTTTTATCATATCATAGAGATTAAATATTTAGGGTGGGTAAATTTTGGTAGATAAATACAAAATTTATCATGGAAGATGATGTGATAAAATCCTTATACTTTTTGGGTTTGAATGTTAGTCTAGAATAGTTTTTGGAAATTTATAGATAGTTATTTATTTAATGATCTAAGTAGAATATTGGATATTGTTGTTGAATTTTAGAGATACAAGTAATTTTCCTCATATGAAGGCTTATTATATTTGGTAATCATCTTATAAAGAGATAAATTTTTTTATTTTGGGTAATTTATAAAGACCTAAAGATTATATATGTGTTTTTTTGGATTTGTTTTATTTATAGAAGCTGATTTTAATGCTTCAGGTAAGAAAACACCATCTTAAAAAATCATCATTTGGAGAAAAAGATGATATTGTAGTTGAAATTTAATAAAGGATGAATCTATAAAATTAAGGTATTTTTACATACGTAGGTTATTATTATAAATGGATATGAAATTCCTCAACTATTGGAGAATTATCTTGAATAAACAATGTTATCATTTTAATTTTCATACTATTAAATAAATCTCCTTTTAACCAGTCACATAAATATAGTTTTTTGATGGCTAACTATTTCATAA
Organism: Viscum album; assembly: GCA_963277665.1. Taxonomy (NCBI): domain Eukaryota; kingdom Viridiplantae; phylum Streptophyta; class Magnoliopsida; order Santalales; family Viscaceae; genus Viscum; species Viscum album. The sequence goes on along the minus strand of OY728137.1, from coordinate 714,827,974 downwards.
CCATATTCTCTATCACTCTCTATCTGTCATTTGGAATTAATTTTTATTCCATATCAATGTTTCACTTACCTTAAATTGTTTCATCCATGGAAACCTATTTCGGTGTTATTCCAAATGACCTTTAAAATATCCTTTCTCTTTTTATAGTGGACATTTTATTGAACGTTTTTACAATGTGGGATTTCAAGAAAGGTATTTTGAAAATTAAAACGACTAATTACAAATATCAAATTCAATTTTTGAGGGAAAAAATTATTAATGTTGATTATAATTTAATACCCTGGGATTTTAAAATTATAGACTATATTCAATAGCATACAAGATATGCAACACCGAGCATAAACGAATAAGGAAATATTATTATTTAAATGTGATAGTTATAAAACATCCCTTAAATTTGATATTATTAATACGAATGAATAATTTTTTAAAGAAATATAAGCTTTCTACTCAATAATTTTTTTGAATATTTCTTAGGAAATAATCTCTATGTTTTTATTAAAGTCATTTTATACTTCAAAAATACATTTTCTTCATATATGAGTTTTCTTGATTTTTATGAGTGAATATATCAATTAATTTATATGTGTTCAATAAAATTTATTAAAAAAATAATTTATATTTTGAAATTTTTATGTTAAATTACCTTAAAATTAATTGTTTATAATATTCATAAAATATAGATTTTTCAATCAATAATGAACACTACTGCTTTATATTGAAAACTTTAATTTAATTTTAAATTATCTATAAAGTAATATTATGATTTTGATTAGTATTAAAATATAATTAGTAAATGTTAATTTAAAAATCAATTTTTATATTTGGAATTGATTTTATACATGAGTTTTGTGTAAGAAAATTTTATATTTAAAAATGGTAATTTTATGAAATACTATTTTTCATTTCACGTTATATGTAAAATTATAAATCAAAATATTTTAATTTTTCATGATGAATTTTGAAAAATAGTTTTCATATTTGGAATAAGTGGTTCTAAATGTTCAAAATATATCACTTTTTATTTTCTGTCAATATTAGAATAAACATAGTATTTTAATTACCACATTATAGTAAAAATCAGGTAATTTAGGTTACAAATAAAATTATGTGAAACCTTAAATGACATAAAAACGTTGAAAAATATAATTATATGATTATATGTTAACCATAATCATCCGAGGGTCTAATTTATGACCATTTGGGGCCACCAAGATGAGATTATTAATTTTATAATAATTTATTTAAAAAAAATTCAAACATGGAACTCGCTTGTTTTTAATAAATTTATTATTTTTATCTTGGGGTTATCTAGAATAAAATCCAAAATTATATATATATATATATATTTTAAATATAAAATATTTATCTTCATCATAGTAAATTATTTTTAATTTTTAGTGAAGAATTATTTATTTCAAATTCTTAAACAAAACTAATGCAATACATATTAAATTAATGAAAAAAAATAAAATATATGACATTAAATATCATAAACCATGTCGGGTCGTCATCCGACCCGGCGCTCGAACCGGTTCGCAAAATGTCCAGAAGGGCGTTCCCGATCCCCCCGTGTAGGCACAAGTGCCCTGGTATCATGAGTAACACGTGGGAACAATTTACCCAAAAAAGAGATAGAAAAACAACTAACAAATCAAATAAATTGAAACTGGAAATCGACAACCAAACACGCCATTTACTATAAACCCGTTTTTCTACAATTCAACTAAAAACCAAAATTTAACAACAAAAAATATAGAGAACTAAGACTCCAATACCAACCTCCAAGAGACACGAGAACCCACATCCCCAAGCTACCAACACCAACCTACACACGAAGTCCAACAACATCCAAAACCACCATCACTAAGCATGATGTCACAACCTAGAATACACAAGAACAAGGTCTACATACACCCAAAGGTGTATGTAGTGTGTGATCCAAGAGCCCAGTTGGATACCACCAAATAAAAAGGTTCTACACCACAACATCATATAGATAATTTAATGTTCTTATTTAAAACCATACTTTCAAAAAACTATTATGGAAAACATTTAAAAACAGAAAGTGAAAAGAAAAGAGTACTGAATTTTTTTTTCATAATATAACATCAAAATCTTAAGAGAAAATTTATAAATAACATGAACATACTCAAGTGGTCCTCCATATCCCGACAGAAGGCACCACGTCATGAATAGTAGAGCACTGCGGGTAAATCCCCTAATGTTTATCTAGCTCGAGTGGGGCCCTAGAACCTCGTGTCTCGATGAAACATGGCTTAAAAACCACCAACCTTAGATAATGTGGCCTAGAAGACCACAAAATTCAGAAAACGTGACTTAGAAGACCACGACCCTCAGTAATTCATATGTTTAGTTAGTGTTGCAATCGTCAATCCAGCTTAGTGAAACAGGGATGATACCACTCTAGATCACTAGCGCACTAGTTCTAGTCCTCCCACCTAGATACCCAGTGTTTTCCCTTGTGATCAATAAAGTTTCATTTCTCATAGTATATTTCCTTATCATACCATAGACCAAACAAGACATTACACACAAAAGCCACATTTTCATAGAAAAACAATATTTCAAAAAATCATGCACACGAAAATAACTTTCCAAAATATATTTTCCATTACCCAATCATTTTGAAAATCCCCATATAGAAACACTCAAAGAAGAAATTTTTTTCCCCAACATAGAAATCATTATTTAAATAACACAATAAGGGCCAACACAAATAAACACTCCCAATTACAAATAACAGAGTCATTTCAAACCACTTTCTTAATAAATTGTTTTTAACACTAGTTTGGCACCAACTACACAATTAATTGAACCATTTTAACCCTTTATAAAACACCACCAAGATACAAAAAGTGGGTTTACAACAAAAATGTCTCATTTTATATACACATGCTACATTAAACACAAACTCATATTCAACTTTTCCTAAATACTACTTTCACGCCATCTCAATAAATCAATAAATCAATAAATCATTTAAACTATATGTTAAAAAATTTAAATATTAACCAAGAAACCTTTATACAAAAAAACACTTTATCCCATATATAGACATCACTTTGAAACCAAATACTCAAGGTAATAATATCAAAACATGTTTTTCATTATTAAAATAGTTCGTAATTTAATTTCAAGTTTCTACAATAAGGTAAAACACCCAAAATGACTCATTTTCCTTTGAAAACCCCATTTAAATATATACACACCTCAAAGAACATGAAAACACATTTTCCACCTACCAAAAAACCCCAAAAACCTTCCCAAACTTGTTTTTCATCTCAAACGCCACTTAAATAAACAATTAATAAATAAATAAAACACCACACATGCATACCACAAGGCCTCACATTAAAACACACAAATTTCAGATGCCAGAACCATTTGAAAATAAATTTCACATTCCAAACCTTCTAAAACCCCATTAGTACCCCTAGAACTTACTCAAGGATCATAATAAAAATCAACACCTCCAAATAGTTTCTCTTTTTTTAGGAAAACTCAATTTAAGAACACCAGAACCTTAAGTGTTCATGAAAACAAAATTTTGAAAACTTAAACAATTAGATAAAACAAGTCTAAAAAAATATCATCTACAAAATGCACATAAAATACATGGGAATTTACATAGAAAATTAAATTTCATCAAATATGAAAATCTAACATGTCCAAAATAAAATTTCCACTACGTAATTTTATCATTAGAGAAAATTATAATTTAATTAAGCAATAGATTAAATCATCTAAAGATGATATGGTGTGGAATCACCTAGCGGGTGAATACTTTCCCAAAAACTTGTGTAAATCGCAAGTGGCACCTAATGCGCACTTCAAGCAAGCTGAAGGTGAACCGAAAAAAGAATTCGAACCAAGAAGATTTTAAGATCAAACCCAAAAATAACCCCATACCCACTACACAACCCAAAATTTATGGAGAAAAATGAAATAAAATCAAGAGTGGAGACTCTACTGGGGGGATTCGGTCACTAGAGAGAAGGATGGTTCACACGAGGGGAGGCCGAGGGAGGTGGTCGGTATGTCCGAATTTCCATCTAATCATGACCAGGATGGCTGTGAGGGAAGTGTTGCGATGGATGATGTCCATAGAAGGGAGTGTCTCGAGCTGGGTAAGAGGAGATGGATGAGGGGGGGTGCAGCAAGATGGGTAAGAGGGGTTGGCCGAGGAGGGTGCGGGCGATGTCGGCAGGCCGACCTAGAGGCACGGCGGAGGTGAAGGGTAGTGGAGTAGGGCAGAGTGCGCTGGGAGGCAAGGAGCTGGGTGTGACGGATGGAGGGTTGAGCCTGGGATGTGTATGACGTGGCTGGTGAGGAATTCGAGTAGGGTTTCTATGGGGTATGTGAAAGGATGCACAATGGGAATGAAAGAAGGATGGGGAGAGGATGAGGGATAGAGTAAAAAAATAAAGGAAAAAAAATAATAAAGTAAAAATGGAACCAAAAAAATAATGTAATCCTAATGACAATAAGCTTTATAATAATACGATAATAATATTATGATAACATTAATATTAGTTACAATAATAATAATTATTATATTACTAATAATATTAATTATTATATTTACAATAATAATAAGAATTAACACATTAACGATATTAACTAAAATAATAAGAATATTAAGAATCATAATAAAGAAAAAAACTACCACTTACATTATTATTACAATAATTCTTTAGACTTCATTTATTTATTAATTTATTTATTTATCTCTAATCATACATCAAACTCATTTATTTAATTTTACTTCGTTTATTTGTCCTGATCATCATGCATTCCATGTGAGGAACCGGGCAAGGTTGCATGGTGACCCAATCAAAGTCGCGCAACTTTGACCGTTCCCTACTCGTGCGTTGGATGTCGCAAAGCCCAATATATTAATTTATCCAAAAAATGTAAAATTTCAATTGGTATCGGCCCCGCACTCCGACCAAGATATGAAATATAAAATAGAAATATTAAAAATAATAAAATAAACATGGTTTTAGAAATCAGGGTGTGAAATTCCCCCCCCCCCCATAGCGCTTTCCATCCCCGAAAAGCCACAACTAATATTGAAACCCAAAGTAGAAAACGACACCCCCTTAACGCTCAATGATGATCCCCACAATGAACAAGCAAGAAGAGGGGAAAAAATCATGCTTAGATAAAGTGACATAAATGATGACCTCAAGAAACTCGTAAAAGGATTTTATGATATGTGTCACCCACTCCAAAGAGCTAAAACACATCCAGTTGACTGATCAAGGAAATGAACTCTTACACCTAGTGAAACCAACTTCAAAAGAGGAAACACCTCAATCACCATAGAATGAAAACCACACCATTCGACCAGAATTAATGAACAAAATCAGACCACGTTCAAGGAATGGAACCAAAAGGCCAACATGGGGAAAGCCAAAAGGGGCTCCCCCGCTATAAGAAAATTCCTGTCACCCAAGACGAAACTGGAGAACTGACATGAGGAGGCCCGAGCGGAATCCCCGCCATTATGAAGAAGGCCAATACCGATTCATTTCCAAGACTTTGGAGAGAGACCCGTTGTGGGTCTCCCCACCAATAGGACTGACAAAGATACAAAACATTGAAAATTTCTCGATGGTGACCAAACACCCCACACCACAAGGGGTGGGGAAGGCCAACCCCAACTATTGGGGTGTCAAAACCACAATCCAGAAAGAACAACATCTCTACATCCCTAGATGAGAACTATTCAAATTTGTGACCGATTTACCCAATAGACCCCCCATACAGACCACTAAAAGAAATTACATTCGGTGGGACACATCCTCAAGACTTGAAGGTAACAAGGAGGTATTGCCTCCACATAGTCACAAAATCCTTACGCACCCAAATGGTTTGTTCGAAATGAAATAACCATAGAAAACAATTTAAACTGCCTTTACATTCAGCATCAATGACAGAAATAAAGTCGGGGTCTCATACACTTTGGGGGTTTATGAACTTCCACCAGATTCACTCTGAGGCCTATGGATAGTGCCTTGATGTTTGAAGCATCTCTTGCCTCACAGTCAGTTATTGAAGACTCCCAAACAGAGCTTCTCCTTTTTGGTGCCACATGCAACCACACCGCAACCGAGACAAAACCAACAAACACAACAGACCACGACATATAAATACTCCCTCACGACACATCCAATAGAACAGAGGTTTAGATGATGCAAATGAATCACCTCTTCACCTTAAACATGAAACATAAGGAGGAAAGACGCATGAAAAACACTCCCCTTTGAACATAAAAATTAAAACTCCCCGAGAGGATACAATCCTATGAAAATAGGGATTTCCAAAGGATCCTACGAAATCCACCCTTTCTCTTCAAGAGAACTCACACTACAAGATGTCACCAAAAATTACTCTTGCAACCTATAGAAACACTTCGAGCCATTAAAATCATTGTTCAGCACTAATAAGTCTGAACTGCATTCACCCTTCCCCAATAGAATTTCCTTTTACTACTTCCAGGGGGAAACCTTCAAATGAAATGATGTCAAACTTCATACCCGACAATGAATACAACTCAAAGAGACCAAATCTCCCTTCAACTCCTTTCACATCTGTCATCCCACTGCGAGAGGATCCGCTTAACCAAAAAGGATAAGGGACAAACTTAGCACTATCACTAAAAAGGGATATTCCTCACTTTAATCAACTGGAGTGTTGGCCAACGACGAATTACCCATAGTCGCACTTCCATCATATATTAATGCTTTATGGGGGACGTACACTAGTCAAGAAAGAAAACTATGGACCCAGTCAAATTGGTCCAATGGCTTGGACATATCACAAGCAAACACTAAACGTACAAGGGGAACCCCTACAAGGGCATCTTGAAGAACCTTTCGAAAGAATTCACCAACCACACGCTTTCATACCAACTTAAAAATATAAATTCAAATTCAAGATAAAAATTATTCAAAAAGGATTATTAGCTAGAAGCTCCCCACATACCACATTCCAAAATATATGAACACACCACACAACCACCAATTTTTTTAAACTCGAAATCATTTTTACTTAAAAACCATATTTCCAGAAATCCCAAACAAATATATGGGGAATGATGCAAGAGGAGAATAATGTCGGCGGGTGACTGAGACTTATGATTGGCCTCCATTCGCCAATCATTCCACCACCACAGAGAGTAATATAGGATATCTTCCCTAACTCCACATGGATTTCCAGACCCTGTGAGCTTGCTAGAACCACTAATTCTACTCCTTTTTCATTTCCCCTAAACAAGATTAACCACAGGGACTAAAGACTCAAACAGACCTCAACTTACCCTAGTAACTTGAGTCCTGCCACAAGGTGTGCTAGCCAGGCAACTTAATCCTAGCTAGAATGTCAAGTTCCAACACCCTTAACTTTGGTCTACCCAGACTCTATACTGAAAGAACACGACCCAAGAGGACAAACATGCCCTCTGATACCATTTTTTCATGAACAAGGCCGGGTCGCCATCCGACCCAATGCCCGACCCAGTCCGTGACATGGCCCAAAGGGAGTTCCTGATCCCCATGGGCTGGTACAAGTGCTAGGGTATCACGAGTAACATGTGGGAACGATTTACCCAAAACAAGAGAAATAAAAAAAACTAAAAAGTCCAATAAACTGAAACATTAAACCGAAAACCAAACACACCTTTAACTATAAACAGGTTTTAGTCTACAATTCAATTGAAAACCCAAAGTGAACAACAACAAAGATAGGGAACTAAAACTCCAATACCAACATCCAAGAGACTTGAGAAGCTACATCCCCAAGCTACCAACACCAACCTGCACGCGAAGACCAACAACATCTAGAACCACCAACACTATGCATGATGTCACAACCTGAAATACAAAAGAACATGGTGTATATACACCCAAATGTGTATGTAGGGTGTCATCCAAGATCCCAATAGGATACAAAAAAATAAAAAGGTTCAATCCCACAACATCAAAAAGATAATTTAATGTGCTTATTTAAAACCATACTTTTAAAAAACATTTAAGGAAAACATTTAAAAACTCAAAGTGAAAAGAAAAGTTTACTAAATGAAAAACCATTTCACAATACTACATTAATATTGGAAGAGAAAATTTATAAAGAACATTCACATACTAAAGTGGTCCCCCATATGCTGACGGAAGGCACCACACCAAGAATAGTAGAGTATTGCGGGTAAATCCCTTAAGGTTTATCTAGCTCGAGTGGGACCCTAGAACCTCGTGTCTCTGTGAAAACTGTCTTAGAAACCACGACCCTAAAAAAATGTGGGTTAGAAGACCACAACCATCAAAAAAATGTAGCTTAAATGACCATGACCCTCAGTAATTCATATGCTTAGTTAGTGTTGCAATCGTCAATCCATCTAAGTGAAAGAGGGACGATACCACTCCGGATCACTAGCGCACTAGTTATAGTCCTCCCACCTTGATACCCAGGGGTTTCCCTTTTCTCAATCATGTTTCACATTCACATAGTATATTGTTTTCTCATATCATAGAACAAACAAGAAATTACACACAAAAGTCACATTTGTATACCCAAACAACATTTCAAAAACTCACGCACAACAAAATACCATTCCAAAAATATATTTGTCATTACCTAATCATTTCTCAATTCCCCATTTGGAAACACTCAAAGAATAACATAAAAAATTTTCACAACTTACAAAGCATTATTTAAATAAAACAACAAGGATCAACACAAATAGGCACACCCAATTGAAAATAAGAGAGTCCTTTCAAACCTTTTGCTTAATAAATTCTCTTTAAAACTAGCTTTCCACCAACTACACAATTAACTGAACCATTTTAACCCCTTATAAAATACCACTAAGGGACACAAAGAGGGTTTACACTGAAAACATCTCATTTTATATGAACATGCTACTTCAAACACAAACACATATTCAAATTTTCCCCAAAACTACTTTCACTCCATCTCAATAAATCAATAAATCATTTAAACTATTTGTTAAATCATTTGAAGATAAACCGAGAATCCTTCCTAGAAAAAACAACTTTATCATATATAGAGACGTCACTTAAAAACCGAATACTCAAGGTAACAATATCAAAACATGTTTTCTATTATTCCAACAGTTCTCAATTTAATTTCAAGTGTGTACAACATGGTAGCACACCCAAAATGACTTGTTTTCCTTTAAAAACCCCCATTTAAATATGCACACACCTCAATGAACATGAACATACATTTCACACCTACTAAACAACCCCAAAACCTTCCCAAACATTTTTCGCATCTCAAAATCTATTTAAATAAACAATTTCTAAACAAATAAAACATCACGCATGCATACCACAAGGCCTCACATTAATACACACAAATTTTAGATCCCAGAACCATTTGAAAATCAATTTCACATTCCAAACCTTCTAAAACCCCATTTGCACTCCTATAACATACTCAAGGTTCATAATAAAAATCAACACGTCGTAATATTTTATCTTCTTTTTGAAAAACTCTATTTAATCACACCCGCACCTCAAGTGTTCTTGAAAACACAATTTTCACCCCTTAAAAAATTAGCTAAAACACATCTAAAAAAATTCAACTATAAAACGCGCATAAAATACATGGAAATTTACAAAGAAAATTTAATTTCTTCAAATATACAAATATAACATATCCAAAATAAAATTTTCACTACATAATTTTATCATTAGATCTCATTAAAAATTAATTAAGCAGCAGATTAAATCATCTAAAGATGAAATTTCATGGAACCACCTACCAGGTGAAGAATTTTGGAAAAAATTATGTGAATCACCAATCAAACCTAATGCGCACTACAAGAGAGCCAAAGTTGAACCCTAAACAAGAATTTGAATCAAGAAAATTTAAGATCAAACCCTAAAATAACCCCATTACCACTAGAAAAACAAAAATTCAAGGATAAAAATGAAATAAAATCAAGAGTGGAGACTTTACCAGGGGGGTTGCAGTCACTAGAGAGCATACTGTTTCACACGATGAGAGGACGGGGGAGGTGGCCGGTGCGTCTGAATTTCTGGTGACTCGTGATTGGGATGGCTGGGAGGGAATTGATGCGATGGAGGCTATCCATAGAATGGAGTGTGGTGAGTTGGGTTAGAGGAGCTAGCTGAGGTGGATATGAAGAGCTGGGTAAGAGGGGATAGATGATGAGGGTGCGGGTGATGCTAGTAGGCCGTCCAGGAGGCACGACGAAGGTGAAGGGTAGGGGAGTAGGGCGGAGCGCGCTGGGAGGCTAGGAGTTGGGTGCGACTAATGGAGGGCTGTGCCTGGGATAGGTCTGACGTGGCTGGTGAGTAATCCAGGTTAAATTTTACTCATGTGTACGTATGACCTACTGTCTCCAAGATTGTAACATTGTTAGTTTTCTATAAAAATATTTAATATTTTGATTTAAAATTATAATTTATGTATAAAAATTGATAACCACTTCATGAATATTATTCTTTATGTGAGTGAATAAGGACCTCTTTGACCATAGTTAACATAATAAAGTTATTTTGGACTTATGAACCGAATATCGTCAAAACATCTGATGTGAACAAAAAATATTCTATAACTATATATGAAAATGAAATAAGTTATTCAAATGTAATAATAAAAATTTATTTTTTTTATTAAAAAGTATATATTAAACTATGTTTATCATTCATGAAGATAAATAACATACATAGTGAATTAAACACAAGGTAAGGGATTTTCATCTCACTTTTATTTCTAGGGGACACCTGCATAATTCCTTAAATATTTTTTGTGGTATTTATAATTCCAACGAAGTCTTTTTCGGACTGACATCATGAAAATTATAATATATGAATATCCATATGAATTTCATTATTTCATGAGCCTTATGATTGAAATGTTACCAAAGTGGCTAAGGTATATTTCATAAGGCATATATTTAAGTCTCCAAATGGGAGAATTTCTCTTCCAGGTCCTTATTTTCTAAAAATAGTTTCGAAATGGTTTTTAATATTATCCTAAAAATTTAAAATCAATTTTAGGCTTTTTTACTTTTTATATATATTTAGAAATTAAACTTTCATAATTTTCTAAATATGATAATTTGTGACTTTTATCAATTTTTTTTTGAGGAATGTTTATTAACATATACGACATGAGAAACTTTTCCCACCGGCACAATTCTATAATGATTGGAAGTGTCAATAACATGTTTACAAATTTATTTTCCTAGAAATTTGTTTCATTTAAAAGTAAGTAGTTTAAAAAAAATACATAATGGATTTCAAAATGGAAAAGTTATTTTCATAAAAAATTATTCCAAAATCATTTTCCATTCAACAAAACCTTATTTTGACGTTACAAAATCTTTATAGGGGATATTATCCAAGGATACCATATTTATTTTTTCATTGGATTATTTATGTATATAATGAAAAGATGTTGATAAAACCCATTTCTATTTTTGTGGGATATTATTTGATGAAATGTTTTTGAAATCCATTTATTTTCATTAGTTCTTCAATGATTAATATTTTATAATCTTTTAGAACAAATATTTAAAATTTTATTTATGTGAAAAGGCGAAATATCTCTCCCTCCAATGCATTGGGTAGTGGTCGTTAGATCATGAGGTAAATATATTTGGCATGGACCTTATTTAATGTTCAAAATTTTATGTGTGTACATATATTTCCTATTAACATGTTTATGCACGGTCCTAGTTATTATTTCCATAATTTTATTTGTGGACATATATTTCATATCCATAAAATATTGTGTGTAACTAATTTTTTTCTATAATATAATATGAGGTCATGATTTTATTTCCGTAATATAATGAGTGAACCACATTCAAGTTAAATTTTTTCAAAATGATATATGTATGAGTGTATTACATAACTCCATGTCATATGTCAATGTTATTCTTTCATTTTTTATCTTTATTTATACTCTATTATTCATATCTTACGTAATGATAAGATTTTTTCTATGACTCTAGTTTATGATCAATGATATATTGGGTATTAACTTCTCAAGTTACTATATTTTACAGTTGTTCTTATATTATTATTTCAAATAATCATTAATTTAATATATCTCATACTTATCCTTACTGACCATCTGATATCACCCATTATTATGTATCCTTTTACCTAGGTTATGAATAATTATGCTAAATGATTTTTATTTAACAAGGTTTCGTATCTGAGGAGTTATATGAGAGATATTGAAGCCTTAACATTATATATGAAAATATGGTTAATATGGGAGAAGATGGTTATCTTTATGATGTAGTAGTTTATGAACCCATTTTTTTACATTTTTACCTAATTCTCTAAAACACTAAACATGAAAGGTCATTGGGTACGCAAGTGAACCATTATTTCCCTATGACGTTGTATGTTTTTTTAAAGAAAAACTAGGTCTTACTTATCTATATCAAATTTAGAAATGTAAATTTTATATTTTTAGCACCTAAAATAGAAGTGAGGGTTTTGACCAATTACAATTATATCTATATACGATATGAGGTGATACTAAATAAAGAATACTAGTTCATGTGGTGGTAGTCAGATATACTTGTAAATGTTGAGTACATATCCCATTAAATAGAAGAGGAGATGGATTTATGTTATTAAATTAAAAATAAAACATCTTAATGTAGGGGATATTTTTTTGTTATCATAGAATTTTTGGAAAAGATTAAACGTGGTGGAAGAAGAAATAAAACAAAAAATACATGTTTACAGATTTTATATCGTCTTTAGATATCCTCATTAGATTTACACCCAAAACCTAATTATAAGGGATTAGAAATAAAAAACAAATACCTCTAGGATTTAGGGAGGAATTTTAGGAAGTTATTTGGGATGTTCTTGGTCTAATTTAGGGATTTTGTGGTGTGAATATTGGAGTAGATAGGCATCCCTTATAAGTAAGGTGAGTGTCACTGTTTTAATTTTTGAAATAAAAATGTATACCCATGTTTATCACATAAAAAAAGATAAAAAATGGGACATTATATAATAATATAGTTTATAAGGTCTAAATATAGACATAAAATGGGGTTTTGAATTTTTTATGTCATTTTACCCCTTTTCTTTTTTTACCCCTGATAAACCCGTTTTAACCACAAACATGATCATTAATTTTTATTGGTTTTATTGTTAATTATGGAAAAAATGTTGTTAAAATTGTTATATAATAAATATTATGATGATTCTAAATATGAAATATATTTTTAAAAATTTATTTCAAAGAAGTGGAAAATTCTATTTTAAATGTCATCCTTGAGATATGATGAAACATTCGGGTTCTAAAGTGAAATGTTTCAAAAGTTCTAAAAGTTTTTATATAGACATTTAAAATAAAATTGAATTCAATAACCTATATTAAATTAATATATAAATATTTGAACTAATTTTACTTTTAAAACGATATTAATTTTTGTAATTTTTTTAAATTAATCAAAATAAATAGAAATTCTTTATAAAAATGAGTATTTTTCATTATTTATCAAAAAAATTATCTTTTTATAAAATTATCAATAACTAACTCCGTGAAAATTAAGAAATAATGATATAATTTTTTTTCAAATAAATATTCTAAAATTGAGAAAAACTAATTATAAAATAAGTGCACAAAAGGTGACAAAACTCTTTTTTTTTGAAAATAAAGTTTTAAGAGTAAAATCGGTTTTATCGTTATCTATTTTATTGAAAACCCAAAATTCTAATGTTAACTATTTAATTTAAATTTATAATATATAAGTTTCTTTAAAATAATTTAACAAAAATATTTTTTATAATTTATTTATCCAAAATGTGTTTGTGTTCATAAATAATAGTTTTTCAGAAAATGATTTACTTTATTTTCAAAATATTTTTATTTTCATTTCTAAATAATTGGTCCCCAAATAATTAATTATGCATTCATGTGAAAAGAATATATTTTCATTATATAGTTAATCTTATTCATATCGATCATTCCAACAGCTTGGTGATAACTATCATATGAAATATTATTATTTTAATGGTATGTCATGTTTTGTTTAAACAATGTATTGCATGTAATGCATGATAAAATTAGTGTTGTAGGTAATGCATGATAAACTCTATTTTTTCTTGTAAACTAAGCTAAATATTTATATTTCTGTAGAAAAATACTGATAATATTAAATTTATTTTAATTATGTTATTTCCAAAATTATTATCGTGGTACAATAAAAATATATATCATATCAGATATGATTTAATTTAATCTTTTGTAACCAATTTGTTATTTTTTTACAAAACACACAGTTCTAGGTGATAATTGTTTTTATTTTAATTTATGTTTTGGTTTGGAAGTTTTGGTCCTGATACTTTTCCATGGTCATAGTATCTACATAATGTTATTCAATACATAAATATCATACATATTCATTAAATATATCTTTATTACCAACTTTTTAAATCATAAATGGAAAACGGATCACTTCACTTTGTGGAGGTGGTAGTCCACACGTATACATCAGGGAGATTATCATTATCTAATTTATTTTAAGGTAAGAAGTTATATAATTATAAAAAGAATATATATTTCATAAATATTATATAAATTCATCATTTTTATATTTATATAAGAATCCATGTAAAGTGGTGAAGAAAAATGAATAACACGACTACATTGAGATGGTATGTCGTACAAACACACATGCGATGTTTTCACTTTTTATATGATAAAAAAGGGATAAATAATGGTTTTACCAAAATAATTATAAAATATAATTATATTTATGATACTAGAGTTGATATTTTAGTATTTTTACAATATTATTATAATAATTTTATGAATTAATAAATTTAAAAGAGTTAGTAAAGGAAATTACATTTTCTCCAAAAGGGATCCTTTAGATCTTCTATTAATGTACCTAGAAATTTACTTTTCAGATGTAAAATACCTTAATATCATGTATAAGGATGTTTTTAAGATTTTTAAGTATTTTTTAAATAAGGGGATCTAGTTTTTGTATATAATAGAGGATAGATCGTTCCTTTTTATATTGAATGAAAAAAGGAAAATGGAATTCATAAAAATATTTAAATATAATAAATACATTTTAATGGAAATTTGGAACAACATGGACATAATATTTATGATAATAGTGGGGGGGGGGGTATAACTTAAATATCATCAAAAGTTAAATTTTAATAGGTTTCAGTGTTATTTTAAAATTGAACTTTTTGTTTAACACCCAAGTTATCCTATTTTAACCATAATACTGGCAATGCCTTTTTAAATCTTAATGAGATATTATTTAACTTATAATGTAAAAATTGGCTCAAAATATTTGAAGGGATGAAATTTTACACCACATATTATCCCCCGTATCTTATTTCATGATTTTAATGATTTTTAAATAAATCAATAAAATATTATTTTCGTCAAATGGAATCAATGTAATTTTTGACACTATTAATTTAATTTGACTTTAAAGACATCAAGAGTAATATTTAATTATAATATATACTTTTAAAAAGTCTATATAATTCCTTATTTACATATAAAATTCTTTTATAACTATAAATCACTTAAAAAATATTAATTTTAGAGTTTTTAAGATAATTTATTATATTATTTATAAATTGAACAGATAATATATTGGTGTTGTGTAAGTATTTATATTAATTAATAAATCACAAAAAATTATAAAAAAATTACCATGATAAAAAAATTTATATTGTTTTTCAAATAAACATTTAGAGATGATCTATCAATATTTTTCCTTAAAATAAAATTTTTGTTATACTAAGGTCAAGTGAGTGAAAACTTTTATTTATTGTTTTATTATATTAAAATAAATTTATAAATCAATGAAATGTCTAATAAAGTAGCCAAATATTTGATACATGAAAGGAAGTTGAAGAAATATACCTGTCTGCTGGACTAAATTCACTATTTCTTTTGATATCAAGAATGTATCTTATTATTTTACCCTTAATTGCCCAATTTACCCTTAATATGGTAAAAATAATTTCTTACAATTACAATTTTAAACAACTAAAAATAAAAGGTTCCATCTAAGAATTTTGTACCTCATTTTTCTAAAACTAGAATCCAAATTTCTAGATTAAATTTATATAATTGGACAAAAAATATTTTACCATTAAAACAAAATATGAATATAAAAACAATTTTCCCCCTAGAGAAATATTATTTTTTATGGATAAAGATGTTGTATACAAATTCAAATAATAAAATTGTTTAAAAATAAGATTAATTGTATTATTAATACTATAATAGAAACATTTTTCATTTAATCAATTTTAAAAGAAAAGGTGATTTTTTGAAATTCTTCAAACAAAAATAATGCATTCAATAAAAATTAGTATTTTTCACTATTCACTTTAAAATCAATCATTTCAGAAAAATTCCAAAATTTCATTCTACATTAATTTTGATATGATGTTTGGAAGTATTTTTTAAATTTTATGAAATATTGTTCTAATTGTTTTGAAATTATTTATAAATCCCACACACAAATGGAAAAAATAAAACAATTCTGAAGAAAATGTATTCCTTATGAAAAAATGATTTCACTACAAATTATGTGTATAATAATTTTTAATGGAGATATTATATTAAAAAATTATATTTTAAAAATGTGGTTTACCCTATTAATATGATCCAATTCATTGAATATGTTATAATGAGAGTGTAAATATAATTTCATGGTTCATGTATATTTGGTGTTGCAAGTTGTAAATCGTAATGTACATATTATTCTTTTAAAATCAGGGTGTGTCACATTCTTCCCCGTCAATAAATTGTGTTCTACAAATTAAAACATGGTCTGGTAATCAATTTTTTGACTTCTGAAAATTCCTTTATGGAAAACCCACATCATAAAAGGGTTTAATAAAACATCTTGTTAAAACTAAGGAATTGAAAATTTGAAGGGAATATGTAATAAAATAAGAGAACATTAGTGAAAATTTAATATATATACATTGAGGAGAAACATATTTATCAAGGAAAAATATTGAGTGACGGAAGGAATGTTTAGGAGAATTTTAATGACCCAATACCATAAATCCATGATATTTAAAAAGACCATCGATTCTATCTAAATGAAGGTAAAATTAAAACATTTCAATTTCAAGATACTTTTTATATAGTTAAGGTATTCTATTTCCATATAGACTAATAAAATAATTAAATACACTTTCATAACAAGTATAATTTCATCATTTAATCAATTTCTAATAAAATATCATTCTTTCTTCAAACGGTGAGTATTCAACAAGATTTTTTCATGCATAAACCAAAAAAATTAACTTTTAACATAATATAGAATCTATATAAAATCAAATGTCATTATGTATATCTATAAAAATTTACCAAAATTAAAATGGTAATCACAAGGTAAGATATTAAGTAAAATGTATAAACCTTTATATGATTATAAAATATATTTTATTTCAATATTTCCATAATAACCCCAAAGGTTCAACTTAGATCATTCGACAAATAAATTACCATTTATCTCAATTAAACCGAAAAAATCAATATTATAGAATATTTTAACCTCAATGGTGATCCCATTCATTTTAACCTAAATTCCCGAAAATATAATTTCATTAATCAAAATGAAGTTTTTTTAATCAACATGTTAAATCTTATGGTTAAATATTATTCAAACAAATGAAGCATCCCAATAACATGATTACTTACCATGATAAAAAACTATATAATCATATAATGCATTGAACTTAACTAAAATATCATGAATAAAATTTCAATACAATCCAAAATGTTAATACTTATCTTGATTATATATATCTTCAAAAATATCACCTTATTAATGAATAAATTTTCAAACATATAGATTTTCAATATCCCACTATTCAATAGACCATAATTAACTTGACATCATATAATGGCCCAATGGTTTTTTAACCCTAAAAGAGTATTCTTTCCAAAACCTAGTAAAAGATTCAAATAACCTCAAAATAAAATCACCTAAAACCTTAAAAGGGGTACATATGATTTTAAAATTATGATCAACCTTAAATTGATAAACAAATGATGGTATTGAAGACAGTTAAGTTAAACTCACCTGAAAACATATATACGTCAAAAATAAAACACAATCCTTGTTGCTTAAATAAAATCATAGACTCCTTTCATATAACAAAAAATGTAATAAACCTAATCTAAGATGACATAAATAAATTATTAATCAAATCAATAAGCAATTTAAAGGTCAAAAATACATTCCCATTTAGTTCTTCAATTTCTATCATATCATCATCCTGAAAAAAATTATCACATTACCATTGAATAAATTATATTTGATAATTATACCATTAAAAACAAATTTTCAAACCCTTAATTAAATTTGATTATGGAAAAATAATTATATTTCTCATGATTCTATAACATCATTTATATATCACTAATATATCCTAATTATCATATCCTAATACATAAAAACCTCTTTCTATATACTTTAATGATTAGCATAGTATAGGTTTGTCCTTGGTCGAGGAGTTAACCCTCATATTAGGGAATTTCCTTGGGTAATGTCCATATTTCCCACACATAAGAAATTGAATTATAAATAGAAATTTGGGATGAAATTAATATACCTTCATAAAATAATTCATTTTTCCATAAAATATTCTTAATATGCGATAATTTTTTCACACATAAAAACTTTTTTTATTCCTTTAAAAAATTATCTATGGTGTCTCTTTCCACTATTTATTAATGAATGAAATTGAGCTTTCATTACTCCATAGTATCCAAAAATATATCTCTCAAAAAATTTATTATTATCTCCTTTAGTGATTCTAATATTTTGTTATAGTGTAGGTTGTTAATCATATATCATGATAACTGATTTCTCAAAATCAAAATGTCTTACAATCTTATCATTATTATTTTTGGTTTCCAATATTCACCACATTCTCTGTTACATTAATTGTTAACACAATTCTTTATGGTTCCAACCATTGACTGAAACCAAAACAAATTATGATAAACAATAATCATAATGTGAAAACACATATTTATGAGAATAATTTATAGGATGTCTAAACCATAACACCTTATATTCAATAAAAAATATCTTAGGTGAATCCTATGATACTCATGATCATTATCTATTAGAATAATTCATAAAGGTTCATAAAAAAATTATTTAACACATGAATATCACTTAAGAGTGTCAAAGTAGCTGTGTATTAGGGGTATAATCACTGTGCACCGAAATCATGGATAATATATACTTGATAAAATCTTTTTATATTGATTAACACAAGGAAAATATGTTCTAAAACAATAAATAGTTATTTAATCCAGATAAAGATATATTTATGGGGAAACCACATTGTCTCTACCTTACTAGAACATTAAGATCTTATCTTATACTTAGGATTATCCTCAAAAGTTATCCATAGGATTATGTTCCCTAATATATGAATTTTTAAATATAGTTCCCATCGTTTCTACAAAAACTTCTCTCAAACAAACTATAAACACCCTAACCTCATTAGCCTGTTGTTTTTGGTTACATGATTACACTTCCACTAGATATAATTGATTATATATCAAAGGATAAAATAATTTGGTATTTTTAGAAAACAAGATACATAGTTGAATTTTTTATTACATTAGACAACATGAAACTAAACATTGAAAAGGTAAATATTTGGAATCCTTGAAATCATTCAATTATTCTTTATTCATATCCAAGAAGGAATGAAAATAATGGTGGGATCAAATGCTCAGTAATAGTTATGTACATTGGGATTTACCATGAGTAAATAAGGAATAATCAATATAGAAATATAAATAAATGATTACACATTTCTTTTAATCAATAACCTATGCATGAAGAATAATACGACATGAGTAATTAAAGATCAAATGATGTCATATAAATAATAATATAATCATAAATCTTATCAACAAATATTATTCAAAATAACCACAGGGAAATTAATAAAAGATTCCATAATTATGGAATACACAATGGAAAATATCAGAAATGTACAATCGAGGCCTCATGACAAGACATCTAAAATATAAAATAATGGCCTCATTATAAGACATCTATATAAATGGGTAAGGCCCCAACCAAATACCCAATCTAGTTTATCTTTTGAGAACATCCAGTGAATAGAAGGGATATAAAATTCTAGGCCCCACTCAACACTTAATATTTCCATTTCATTCATCATATTTATAAACAATACAACTTAATCAAATTCCTTATTCAAAAAATTTCTATATAGAAATAACTAGAAACAAATTCAATAAAATCCACAATAAAACAGATCTAAAAATATCAATAAAAAGAGTAAGGATGGTATCATTACAAAATATTCTCTATAAATAATAAATTTGTTTTTGTTATTTATGAATATAAATTCTATAACAAATCATTAAATACATTCTTGAGGAAAATAAAAGTTTCAATTTGAAATACACTTTTAAAAACTAAATTGTTTAGAATATTAGGGGTTTTAAAATAAACAAGGAAATATTTATTTGAATAAAAAAACAAATTATTTTCTAGATGATATAGAAATTCCTTTCATGTCGTGTATGTTAAAAAATATTCCTTTCATATTGTTAGTAAAAAGTCAAAATTACCTAATTCATAAATTTATAAGAGGATTAATATTAAACCAATTTTTAAAAATTAACTCATGGGTGAAAATAACAATAAATAATCCTATTATAATATTAAAAATATGCTAGAAATCATTTTTTAAAACATGGATATGGATGAAAAATCTTGTTTTGACTGAAAAGAGAAATAAAAAAGGATTTTATTAACAAAAATATTTCAATAATTTCAGTTACCATAAAGAGGAAAATTGCTATAATAATTGAAAATTTCATGATTGTCCTGGTGATTAGAAAATTAATGGGGATTTTTTTTAAAATGATCATATAATTTAATTCATGGTAAATTCACGAATAAAAAATCCCAATTAAAATGCGATTGAAACATAAATATGTTACAACAATGGTAAATTTCGACTCACAAACACTTGGAGAAAATAATATGATTTTCATCTTTAAAAACATTGGATTAAGAAGGATCCATGATATCAATTATCAAATTATCAATATATACACCTCATAAACATAAATAGGTAAATAATAGTAAACCTGACTCAACAAAACAAAAATGAGATAAAAAACATTATAAAGATCATACAGGATTAATCAATGAAGTGATTATTCATAAAAAATGTAAATAAATATTTATAAATACAAAATAATACAATAATATGATATTTTACTCATAATAATGGAATTATATAGTCAATGAAGAAGTAATATAACCCAATGAATGGAAATTGTGTTAAAAAACCCCTTACTATCATGGTAACTTCTATAATCATTTCCACCGTGAAAGAAATATATTTGAATTGAAATTTATGTAACAATGAATATAAATATATTAATTATGAAACATATTTAAATGGTTTTTATACACCCCACACAAAATAATGAAGTGGTGAATATGGTATATGTCTCAAAGAAGTCAAAGTGACACGAGAATCCTTTATTGTATGCCCAAGTTCCTTTATATATGTTTGAGACTCCTATATTAAAAATATAGATTTATTATTATATATTACAAAACCATAATAATTTAAACCATACCATATATTATTTACTTATTACCTCTTAACACCAATTTATTAATAATTATATATTTAAATCACTATTTTGAGTGATAAGTGCTTCATTTTTAATGTATGTTTTGGTTCAGATGTTTAGGTCATTATATTTTGATCATGGAACCAAAATATCTAAAATGATAATAATCATTTAAATATAATATTTTAATTAAATAAATATTTATTAAAATCAATGTAATGTGTAAATAAAAAATGGATCACATCACTATGTTGAAGTGGTAGTCCACACATACACATGTGTGATGTTGTCATTTTCTAATAGATTGGACGGTAAGAATGTATATGATTCTAGAAACATATTTTTATCATAAATGTCATATATATTAATTAGTTACATATTTATATATCCATATAAATAATGTGGTGATGAAATATAAAATACACCTCTATGTCGATAGGTAAGCTGTAGTTACAAACGAGAGATGTTTCCCTTTTTGATGGTTTGAAAAGAAATAAGAAAATTGATGTACCATAAGCATAATAAAATTTATGTGTATTAATGGTATTTTATTTATAATTATAGGCTATCTACAACATATTAAAATGAATTTTAAGAATAAATAAATTTGAAGGATACGGTAAAGACGTTTAACTCTTAAAAAATGATCCTTTAGATATTCTCTTAATGGATCTAGGGTTGGTATTTTAGGAATACCATAACCACATGAACCTGGATAAGGATATTTATAATAGGTTTTTGTTGTGTTTTGTTGAGATAAGATGCTCTATGATGTGTATATAAGGAAGTATATGTGGTTTCTTTTTATAGTGAATGAAAGTACACACATGAAATTTATATAAATATTTAAATATAAAAAATTAATTTTCTCTGAATATGGACAATTTGGATATAATTTAAAATATATGATAATATGTGGTTCAAATTTCGTCAACCATTAACATTATGAAGGAATTATGTGGTATTTTAAACCTTATATTTTGGTTTTTTCCCTTAGTTAACTTATTTTAACCATAACCGTGACATCATCTTCTTCACAATTAAAGGGTTTTAATTTAACTTATAAGATACAAATTTCATAGTAAATAGTCATATTATGAAATGTCAGACCATATATTTAACATCCCAGGTAAATAAACAATATAAAAATTTCATATTTATTAATATTTGTGAATAAAATATTAATATTACTTTAAAGGGGATGCTATGTTCGATGGCGTACCCAATACACAACAATGAGTTTCTTTGAAATCTTACGTTGCACACTAATAACATAATAATATTATTTTAAATAATAGTTAACGCCTAGCCATTGTAATGGCGGGAATGAATAAAACATACTAAAAAATGATTATATATGTTTTTTAAATATTTTTACATTTATCCAATAAATTTTAGAGGCTTAAAATGAAAATGAATCCAATTTTAAGAATAAATACTCTAATATTTTTAAAAGATTGTTTAAACACCTTTTGATGTTGAACCCTATTTAAATCTTGTTTTGTTCACTTTCATATGTTCATTTCGACAAAATAAAAATCTTCTTTAGATTTGTATCATCAAAAATTTACTTTGGGTAAATTTTTGGTATTTTTCTGATAAAATTCATTTTTTAATGAATAGTAAAAAATACTGTATTTTATTTCAAAATTGATTTTTAATCTAATTTATTTATAATGTTATATTATCTTTTTAATTGGTTTTAAAGTGTAATTAAAATGTATTTTTACCATTTAATCCAATGGTTTTCATTGGAATTAATTTCAATTTGAAAATGTACATAAACAAGTGTCAATCTTTTAATAGATATTGTTTCCTAAAAACACGCTATTTTTTTGACAGCGAGAATTGATTATAAAATTAATAAATGAATCTTATATGTTTTTAATTTGGTAAAATTGATATAATTTTTTAATTTGGAATGTCAAATATATCTCAGTGTGAATTTTTGGTATTTTTCTGACAAATGTTCATTTTTAATGAATAGTGAAAAATACTGCATTTTACTTCAAAACTACTTTTTCATCTAATATAATTATATAGTTATATTGTCCTTTTAAATGGTTTTAAAGTTTAATTGAATATGTTTTTATCACTTAATAAAATGTTATTCATTATAAGTAATTTCACTTTTCAATTGGATGTAAAAACAAGTCAATCTTTTGATAAATTTTACTACTTAAAAACCCGTCTTTGGTTTTGACAACGAGAATTATTTTTAAATTAATAACAGAAATGTATATGTTTGAAATTTGGTAAAATGGGTTCTATATTTTGAATAAGAAGTACCAAATTATGTAATTAAGACTCTTTTTTTGTGGACATTATGAAAAGTAACGGCGGCAATTATCTTTAATTATCGTGATTAATTAGTAATCGGGTAGTTAATAGGAATAAAATAATATCATAAAAATAAAAAATGACCACAACATGTGTCCTAATGATATTGGTAATATCATTTCAGAACATGGTATTCCTTTTTCCAAATTTGGGACCCGATGGAATCACTTTAGTGTTATAGTGACTTTTTATCATATTTTTTTTAAAGAAAGGAAATATAACAAAGGTTTGTATATCCTAAGTAAAACAATTTTAATTTTGTTTACATAAATGATATCTTTGACTATAAATATTAATTGTAAAGATAAAGAGATTTCATACATTATGGTTATTTGTTTATAATTTTTATACATTAAATAAATAAATTTATTTAGGACACCGTTTTGATGCAGTGATTGCCTCATTAATGAACAATTTAAATAAAATGAAAATATAAGGTAAATTCTAAGACATAAAATTTTCTAAAACCTATTTTATGGGTAGAGTTAGAACCCTTATCACCTTATCCTAGAAATATATCATTTTTGGACCTTTAAAATCCGAAACTAATTTTATTATAAAGTAACATTCCAAGACTTTCCAAGAGTGCCCCTCCTCCCTCTTATAAAAGGCCCCCACCTCTACCCCATTACCCACACCTTTAAAGCACTTGGATCATCCAAAACATGCTCATATTTTCACTCCAAATCCCTATCTTACTCCTAGAATCCTTACTTTGGGAATAATTCTTCCCAAGGAAGCCTTTGGGCTCAAATCAAAAAGAGTTACCCGATTTAAAGGTAATGTCTTCTCTTTTGTTCTTTTGTTTTATTTTGCTTATCTAACACCTTAAAACCTTCTAATTACATTAATTTATAAAAAAACCAGTATCATAAAAATAGTAGGACATTTTTATGATAAGTATTCCAGATAAACGTACACACACCTCCATTTAATGGTTGAAGAACATATTGTTTCTGTGGGTGGCGAATTACTGCCTCACGAAATGATGACTATTCAATCTTCTTTTAACACCCCTAATGGTGTCAATTAATATGTAACTATATTTATATATGATATATATATTATGTTTATGTTTTCTTTATGCTTTGGTATTTTTCATTTATTCCACACCATTATGGTTTCCAAAATGGGTAAAGGCGACAATTTCATTTTAGGAAGTGGGGACTACCACCCCCTCAAAGTGATTTGAATCGTTAATGTCATATGTGGGATGTATAAAGGATGGAGTTAATGATATTATATATGATATTATACTGTAATTATAATATAACTATCTATCATTATGTTTTAATTCCATTCAATAATGAAATATAAATGGAATTAGTGTCCATGCATACGTACGGTTTACCGTCTCCATGAACGGTACATTTCATTTATTATCTCTAAATGTTATGTACTATTATAAGTACATATATATAATGGATATATATGATATATATTACATCTAAATGATGAATATAATTCTTTAATTATAATATATATATCTCTTATTTAGTTTTAATTCCATTAATATGAAAAAGAAATGAAAGTAGCGTTCATGCGTACATACGACCTATCATCTCCATGAACGGTACGTTTCATTTTTATCTCCAAATGTTATAGAATAGTATAAAATGAATATATAATGTATATATATGATATTTAAATCATTAATACTATTCTGGAGATGGTGTACTTATAACTACTTGGACAATTATTTTCAAACAAGTTCATTTTTGACTCATATACCGAACAACGACAAAAACATCTGATATGAACTCACATAATTAACTAATTATTATAACATTATAATATTTGATATGAATTGAATAATAAAATTTAAAGTAGGTCCTTACACAATTGTTAACTAACCAAAGTTTATTATTCAGGAATTTAAAGAAATGAACAAGACAAGTCGATCTTGAGGTAAGGGATCCTACCTCTCTCTTTCTTTTTAAGTACCCTCTTTTATGTCATTTATTTTATGCTCATTTTTCTTATGTTGGGGGATGTTATTTTATATTCCTCTTAATTTACATTTTATGTTCATATGATAAGAGACCCTATTTGATCTCGACAATCCTTTTTTTGAAGTTTTAAGTGGCGCTGTTAGGCTGCCGAGTTTTCATAAGGGATTTTTCATCTCACTTTTATTCCCGTGAGATTCAAGATATGTTTTCCACTATTTAATTTTTATGTGGTGTGTGTACCTCCCATTATTGTATTCTTTTTTTAATATACTTTAATTTTTGGGTATTTACATCTTCATTGTATGATCCTTCTATCATGGGGTGTACGTTTTGAATGTTACCCAAATCGGTAAGGGAACCTTTCAACCACCTATTTTTAAAATACTTATTTTGATATGTCTTTTGATTTACATATTATTATGTGGGGATATATTCTTATATATCCTTATTGAGGTAAATTTTATGTCCAAGTGATGATATACAACTTTCTCTCTCATCAACTAATTTTCTTAATTTTAAAGTGATGCCGTTAGGCTATCGATTTCTTGTAGGGGAACTTCTTAACTCAATATCAATTCTTTAGGTTAAACTTGTACTCCTTGAATATGTAATTATATGAATATGTGTGAATGAATATGGTTGTTTTACACTTAATATCCACTTATATTGGGTGTATTTTTATTTTTCGCACATAAGTATGCAATAGATTTATCCTTAATTTAAGGATACCGTCTTTGTACGGGACTTCGTCTCAATATTTCTTCATTGAGGTATATTTTGTTTTATACACAACTTTCTTTTATACAGTGTATAAAACCATTTGACTTTTACTTTTATTCAAAATGAATCTTTTCTCTATTAAACATTTTACTAAATGATAAAAAGCATGTTTCTTTTTATCGTACGTGGTGACAACGACCCTTCCACTACCGTGAGTATTATTTGATATTTGGATTCCTTAACAAGCCATAATGTTTTTAAAAGGAAAATAAATACCATATACTCAGTTATGTATTCTGGTATTGTTAATGGTTTTGATAATGTTTTGATTATATCAATGTGTTTTATTGATATCTTGGGATTGAAATGTGGAAATGTTATGTTTCCTTTATGCATGTTTTATGTGATACGAATATGTTATGGTTCTTAGGAATTGTTTATGAAGATGGGTGGTTCCATGATAAACTATGGGAGGGTGAGCCCAAGATAGATCTCCAATTCATTGGGTAACGTGAAGGAGTTAAACACTAAGGTTTCTCCGAAGAGATTTAGGTAATATACTATGATGGGTATTCCAAAAGTAACAATGAGGGTTACTCCCTACGTAATAATGTTATGAATGCCTCAAGTTACCTTTATGTCTTATGATTTCTATGAGTTATTCATAAATCTTATGATTTCATAAGGTATGGTAAAGGGATTATGTTTTATGAGTAAATTATGATTTCATTTATTTTTATGTATACATGGACTAATGTTTTCTTTCAGTATTTTTATATCCCTTACTGAGCTTTTTATACTCATCCCAAGTTTTTGAAATGTTTTTCGCAGGATATAAAGTGGAATAGGGTCAAGGATGGGATAAAGTAAATGTCATGTTGTCTAAAACATGGAACTAGACATGACTCTTTTGTTCAAGAGTTTTTATTTTGTGAAAAAGATGGAAATTGAGTAGATGTGTCTACTTTGAAATCATTGAGATGTAATAGGTATGTCCTAATTCTCTAAAACTCTAAACCTGAAAAGATTTTCAACGTGAATTATTTATTTAATTCAAGATTAAGTAATGTTTTATGGCCCGGTCCTTATAGTTGGTATCGGTGGTCGGTTTAGATTACTTTAGAGGTTAGGGTAATCTTTAAGCACAAATGACATTACCATAATGGTTAGGATTTCAGAAATATTCATAGATTTTTTTTGATAATGTGAATGAGTTTATGATAATATGAATAATTATATCTTTGTATTTACCCTCCAAATAAGATATTATATGATTATTTTAATGATATACTCACACTGACATTTTTGGTTTTAGTAAATGGACGGATCTAGTATGCACCAATGTGACAATGGGTTTGAAGGAAACTGTGGAGGTTCTCTGATTAAGAGACTGGATGAAATGGGGGATTCAATGAGAAATATCGTGGTTATTATAAACCAACTCTCATGAGTCATGATCAACCATGTGAACCTTGGTGAGTTCTCTAATGCATCATGTACGAGAGAACCAACTCGATGTGGAAGTTCAGGTAATAATTATAAAGGTAACAATTTGGGTTTATATAATCCTTACTTTTAAGGTAATTATGGGTTACTATATGTTATGATGGAAAATGAATGGCAAGAGATAAACATGAGGTTAATTATGATGATTTTATCTCTTTTTGGTAATGTTTTAAGAATTATATAGTTTTGGAAAAAGGAAAACACGTAGACAGTGTGACAACCCATCGCGTCGGACCAAGCTGTGGGAATTGATCCCACAACCAAAGTGCGACTGGTATTTATCGCCTACCACTGGACTACGTGAAGTCCCTGGTTAGTATGACAAATTATTTTTAGTTAAATGATTTTATGAATCAAGAATAAGTTTATTTTAGGTTATCTATGGAAACTATTAACCTATCATGTAGGATATGTTATTAGGCTAATTACTTTTCAATATGAGACTTTAAGAGTAACTGATGTTATTTAGAGATAAAAGTTAAGATTTACCTTGGAAGACTATGTGATTAAATCCATCA
This sequence comes from Viscum album, assembly GCA_963277665.1. Lineage (NCBI taxonomy): Eukaryota > Viridiplantae > Streptophyta > Magnoliopsida > Santalales > Viscaceae > Viscum > Viscum album. Next base: position 714,799,233 of record OY728137.1, on the reverse strand, counting down.
AAGATTTGGGTCTCAATAATAGGTTGGTTTATTTTTGATTAATTTTAAGGGAACTTTTGTATTGGATTTCCTTTGTTGAACTTTGGGTTATTTGACAAATTTTGGGGATTAAGAGTACTTTTTCTTTTTATAAAAGATTATCTTATTTTGGGGATTATCTGATCTTATACAAACAATTTTGGTTTTCGTTAAGGTCTAAAGACATGGGAAATATATAGTTCATCTTTATTGAGTTATGTGATTCTCTCCAAGTTGATTATAGTGCTCTTAATGTGAACAATTCATCCTAAATACTCGCCTTTTGAAGAAAATATGGGTTTTTGTAAGAAATCTAGTAAGAGATGAAAGTCTAAATGACAAGTAAGTATGTTTCCTTATGTTTTAGTTAAGCTCATAAATAAATTCCTCAATGAAATGTAACTGAAGAAAAGAACGTTTTCTGTTAACTTTTTCTACTAGGGAATAAAATGCTGTTTAACGCATCACAAGTTTGTGAATTTATGGTGGTTAACTTTCTCCTAGACATATTTTCCCATCACTCTCCATAAGAACATGATGGTTTGTTTTCTCCTCCATATCCATGTTTTTATGGAATCATAGTATCTGTTGTCTCAGGTGACCTTTGTACTTCTCTTTATTTCTTTTAAATTGATAGTTTTATTGACTCATTTTCCGATGTGGGTCTTTCAATGAAGTTTTCGAGGCCAATTTTTTTAAAATGGCGAGGACGCAATTCCCAAAAGGGGGGAAGGATGTAACATCCCAGGTAAATAAAGAATATTACATTTTCATATTTATTAATATTTTTGAATAAAATATTAATATTACTTTAAATGGTATGCTATGTTCGATGGCGTACCCAATACGCAACAATGAGTTTCTTTGAAATCTTATGTTGCACACTAATAATATAATAATATTATTTTAAACAATAGTTAACGCCTATCCGTTGTAATGATGGGAATGAACAGAACTTACTACAAAATGATTAAATATGTTTGTTAAATATTTTTACATTTATCCAATAAATGTTAGAGGCTTAAAATGCTAATGAATCCAATTTTAAGAATAAATACTCTAATATTTTTAAAAGATTGTTTTACCACCTTTTGATGGAGAACCCTATTTAAATATTGTTTTGGTAACTTTAATATGTTCATTATGAAAAAATAAAATTCTTCTTTAGATTAGTATCATAAAAATTTACTTTGGGTAAATTTTTGGTATTTTTCGGATAAAATTCATTTTTTAATGAATAGTGAAAAATACTGTATTTTATTTCAAAAGTGATTTTTAATATAATTTATTTATAAGGATAGATTATCTTTTTAATTGGTTTTAAAGATTAATTAAAATATATTTTTACCATTTAATCCAATGTTGGTCATTGGAATTAATTTCACTTTGAAATTGTACATAAACAACTGTCAATTTTTTAATAGATATTATTTCTTAAAAACACACTATTTGTTTTGACAGTAGGAATTGATTATAAAATTAATCAATGAAACTTTTATGTTTTTAATCTAGTAAAATTGATATAATTTTTGAATTTGGAATAACAAATATAGCTAAGTGTGATTTTTTTGGTATTTTTCGGACAAATGTTCATTTTTAATAAATAATGAAAAATACTACATTTTAATTCAAAACTACTTTTTCATCTAATTTAATTATATAGTTATATTGTCCTTTTAAATGGTTTTAATGTGTAATTGAATATTATTTTATCACTTAATACAATTTTGTTCATTATAAGTAATCTCAATTATCAATTTGATGTAAAAACAAGTTAATCTTTTGATAAAATTTTCTTCTTAAAACCCATCTTTTGTTTTGACAACGAGAATTATTTTTAAATTATTTAATGCAATTTCTATGTTTTTAATTTGGTAAAATGGGTTACATATTCTTAATCATAAGGTCCAAATTATGTAATTAAGACACTTTTGTTTGTGGACATTATGATTAGTAATGACGACAATTATCCTTAATTATCGTGATTAATTAGTAACCGGGTAGTTAACGGTAATAAAATAATATCATAAAAATACAGAATGACCACAAAAAGTGTCCTAATGATATTGTTTCTTTCATGGCCGATTAGGGTATTCCTTGTGCCAACTTTGGTACCCCATGGAATCACTTTAGTCTTATAGTGACTTTTTATCAAATTATTTTTTTAAAGAAAGGAAATATAACAAAGGTTTGTATATCCTATGTAAAGAAATTTTAATTTCATTCACATAAATAATATCTTAGACTTTATATATTCATTATAAAGATAAAAATATTTCCTACATGATGGTTATTTTTTTATAATTTTTATACATTAAATTAATAAATTTATTTAGGACGCCGTGATGATGCAGTGATTACCTCATTAATGAATGATTTAAATAAAATGAAAAGATAAGGTCAAATATAAGACATAAACTTGTCTAAAACCTATTGTATGGGTGTATTTAGAACCCTTATCACCTTATCCTAGAAATATATCAATGTGGGACCTTTAAAATCCAAAACTCATTTTATAATAAAGTAAAATTCGAAGACTTTCCAAGAGTGCCCCTCCTCCCTCTTATAAAAGGCCCCACCTCTACCCCCTTACCCACACTTCTCAATCCCTTGGATAATCCAAAATATGATCATATTTTCTCTCCACATCCCTCTATTACTCCTAGAATCCTCACTTTGGGAATAATTTTTTCCAAGGATACCTTTGGGCTCAAATCAAAAAGAGTTACCCAATTTAAAGGTGACGTCTTCTGTTATGTTCTTTTGTTTTATTTTGCTTCTACAACCCCTTAAACTCTTTTAATTCCTTTAATTTGTAACAAAAATAGTATTTTAAATATACTAGGATGTTTTTATGAGAATTATTTGAGCTACACTTACACACACCTCTATCTAACGGGTAAAGAATATATTGTTTCTATGGGTGGAGAATTACTGCCTCACGAAACGATGATTGTTCAATCTTCTTTTAACACCTATCATGGTGGCCATTAAGATGTAACTGTATTAATATATGATATATATATATATATATATATTATTTTTATGTTTTCCTTATGCTTTTTTATTTTTCATTTATTCATTGCCTTTATGGTTTTCAAAATTGGAAAATGCGATAATTTCATTTTAGGAAGTGCGGACTACCTCCCCCTCAAAGTGATTTGAATCGTTAATGTCATATGTGGGATGTATAAAGGATAGAGTTACTGATATTATATATTATATTATACTATCATTATAATATACCTATGTATCATTATGTTTTCATTACATTAAATAATTAAATAGAAATGGAATTAGCGTTCATACGTACGTACGACTTACCGTCTCCATGAACGGTACATTTCATTTCTTATCTCCAAATGTTATGTACTATTATAAGTACATATATATAATGGAAATAAATGATATATATTAAATCTAAATGATTAATATAATTCTTGAATTATAATATATATATTTCTCATTTAGTTTTAATTCCAATAATATGACAAAGAAATGAAAGTAGCATTCATGTGTACGTACGGCCTACAGTTTCAATGAACAATGCATTTATTTTTTATCTCAAAATGTTATGGAATAGTATAAAATGAATATATACTTGATATATATGAAATTTAAATCATTAATAATATTCTGGAGATGGTGTACTTATAACTACATGGACAATTCTTTTCAAACAAGATCATTTTTGACTCATATACCGAAGATCGAAAAAAACATCTAATATGAACTCACATAATTAACTAATTATTATAACATTATAATATGTGATGTGAATTGAATAATAAAATTTAAAAGAGGTCCTTAAGAAACTTTAAATTGACCAATGTTTATTAATCAGGAATATAAAGAAATGAATAAGACAAGTCGGACTTGAGGTAACAGATCCTACCTCTCTCTTTCTTTTTAAGTACTCTCCTTTATGTCATTTCCTTTAAACTAGTTTTTCTTATGCTAGTGGATGTTATTTTATATTCATCTTACTGTAAATTTTTTGTTCATATGATGATATACCCTATTTGATCTCATCAATCCTTTTTTTGATGTTTTAAGTGGCGCCGTTAGGCTGCCGAGTTTTCATAAGGGACTTTTCATCTCACTTTTATTCCCGTGAGATTCATTCTACATTTTCCACTATTTCCTTTTTGTGTGGTGTGTGTACTGTCCATGATTGTATTATTTATGTAATATAATTTAATTTATGTGTATTTACATCTTCATTGTATGATCATTCTTTTATGGGGTGTACCTTTTAAAAGTTACCCAAATCACTAAGGGAACCTTTCACCCTCCTCTTTTTAAAATACTTATTTTGTTATATCTTTTAATTTACATATTATTATGTTGGGATATGTTATTATATATACTTATTGATGTAAATATTATATATAAGTGATGAGATACCACTTTCTCTCTCATCAACTCATTTTCTTCATTTTAAAGTGATGCCGTTAGGCTGTCGAATTTTCGCAAGGGAACTTTTTAACTCAATTTCAATTCTTTGGGTTAAACTTGTACTCTGTCAATATGTCATTCTATGAATATGTGTGAATGACTCTGGTTGTTTAATAATTAATATCCACTTATATTGGGTGTATTTTTTTTTCACACATAAGTATGTAATTGATTTATCCTTAATCTAAGGATATCGTCTTCGTACGGGACTTCGTCTCAATCTCCTTTCATTGAGGTATATTTTGTTTTATACACAAAATTCATTTATACGGTGTATAAACCCCTTTTAATTTTATTTTTATTCAAAAGGAATATTTTCTCTATGAATATTTTTACTAAATGACACAAATTATGTTTCTTTTTAACGTACGCGGTGACAACGACCCTTCCACCGCCGCAAGTATTATCTGATATTGGGATTCCTTAACAAGCCGTAATGTTTTTAAAAGGAAAATAAATACCATATAATCTTTTATTTATTATGGTATTGAAAATGGTTATTATAATTTTTTGATTATATCAATTTGTTGTATTGATATCTTGGGATTGAAATGTGGAAATGTTATGTTTCCATTATGCATGTTTTATGTGATACGATTATGTTATATTTCTTGGAAATTGTTTTTTAATACGGGTGGTTCTGTGATAAACTAAGGGCAGGTGAGCCCGAGATAGCTCTCCAATTTATTAGGTAATGCGAAGAAGTTAAACGCTAAGGTTTCTGTGAAGTGATTTAGGGAATATACTATGATGGGTATTCCAAACATAACCACGAGGGTTACTGCCTACGTAAGAATGTTATGAATGACTCTAGTTACCTTTATGTCTAATGATTTCTATGATTTATTCATAAATCTTATGATTTCATAAGGTATGGTAATGTTCTTATGTTTTATGAGTAAAGTATGATTTCATTGATTATTATGTATACATGGACTAATGTTTTATTTCAGTGTTTTTATATCCCTTACTGATCTTTTTATGCTCATCCCAAGTTTTTGAAATGTTTTTAACAGGACATAAAGTAGAATAGGGTCAAGGATGTGATCAAGGAAATGTCATGCTGTCTAAAATATGGAACTAGACATGAATCTTTTGTTTAAGATTTTTATTTTGTGAAAAATGGAAATTGAGTAGATGTGTCTACTTTCTAATCATTGAGATGTAATAGTTATGTCATAATTCTCTAAAACTCTAAACCTGAAAAGATCCTCAATGTTAATTATTCATTGAATTCAAGATTAAGTATTGTTTTAAGGCCCGGTCCTTATAATATATTATCCCCTTTTCCACATTGAACATTTTTATGACTCATAAATAATATAATAAATTATTATTTTCATAAAATATCCCTAATGTCATTTTGAAACTATTAATATAATTTGAATTTAATATAAACTAGATAGAAATGTAATAAGAATATAGACATTTAAAACAACAAAAATATAGAATATCTATCTATAAAATTATTTTTTAATTATTATTCATAGAATGAAATATATTTTATAGAGTTTTTCAAATAAATTATTTTATTTTTCTATTAATTGAAAAAATTTTATATCGGCATTGGGTAATAATTTAAGTTATTTATTTAATCACTACAAATGATAAATAAATTAAAATCAGGGACAAAATTTTTTTCTTCTTTAAAATAAATATAAATAACTAACCTTTCTTTTTTTATTCCTATAATAAAAATTTGGAGTAATTGAATTCAAGATAGGGACACCTTTTATTTATTCATTTCTTAAATTAATATAGAGGTTATAATCGAAAAAATATTGAATCAAGTTTCATATATCGGAATCATTGATGTAAATTCCAAAATATACCAATAACATAAAAAAAATGAAAGAAATTGTATAATTTTTATACCTTATCCCATTCTTCTTTACATTAATTTCTTGATTTACTCTTACCGTGGTAACAATTATTTAAAATGGTTCCAATTCATAAAAACAAAAAATAGAAACCTTAAAAAATATATAATCACCTAATTCCAAATATGTAATCAATTTTCTATGATTCAGTTTCTATAAATAGCCAAAATTAATTTAATATTAAAACTTAATAAGCAATGACAAGAAGTTTTAAAAAAAATCTATTTTAAGTATAAAATTATGTTTATATAACATTTAAAAATAATATAAATTCTAATAAACTTTATTTTATTATTATTTACATAATATATTTAATTTTGATTTGAAATAATTTCAAAAAAATGGAGTTTTGAAAAAATTAAATCAAAGAAACAATTTTCAATGAAAACATTTATTTTCCACAATTCACTAGAAAATCAATCTTTTCAAAAAAAATCCAAAGATTTCACCCAAATTTATTTATAGTATACTCATTTATAGTGTTAAACTAAATTTATAAAATAATATTTTTATAATTGGTAGAAATTATTTATAATTAATGGACACAAAAATCATAATAAAACCATTTATAATGAAAATTCAATTTTGATGTGTGAAATGAATTAAAAAAATTTAATTACTAACTAATTATGAATAAGTGCATTATAGAAAAATATTAAAAATATTTTTATAATGTGGTTAACTATAATCATACCTACCAATTCAATGTCTTGGTTATAATAGTAATATTGACAATATTTCTCGGTTTGTTAATGTTTGGTTTTGTGTGTTGAATATGTTGTCAAACATAGTGTTCTTTTAAAATATTAGGGTGTTACATTATATTCCCATTTAATTAATTATTTCCTAAAATATTTAACTTTTTCTTGGTATTCAAGGGCTTTACATTTGAAAATTCTTTTATGGAAAACCCATATCATAAAAATGGTTAATAAAATTTTCCTATAAAAAGTGTGAAACAGAAATATGATGGTCAGCTGGAATAACACAAAACTAGTTTTTCAAATATGATAACCTAAATGGGAAGTGAAAATATGTCTAATGAAGAGAAAAATAATTCCAAAATACTAATATAGCGTGATATAGAACATGGTTTGGATAAATTTAATGACCATAAGACCATAAATCTGTGATGGTTGAAAAGACCATTTATTCATCAAAAATGAAGTTAAAAGTAAATTTTTTTTATTTCAAGATCATTTTCTTTTATTTAAGGGATTCATTTATCATCTATACTAATAACATAAGGAAATATACTTAAATGAAAAGTAAATTTTCATCATTTAATCAATTTTCACCATAATCTCATCATTTCTTCCAAAGATGAGTATTCAAAATTAATTTTTCATGGCTAAAGAAGTGAAACTAATATTTAATGATTCAAAAGATTGATGAATGATTGAAAAGTATTTCCATATATCTATAAATAAATACTAGATCTAAAATGGTTTTTAGAAGGTAAGATAATATCAAAAATTTATAAATATTCATGTATATAGAATATATATTTTACTTTGTATATTCCATAATATTAGGAATGTTTTAACTTAGATTATTCCACAACTAAATAACTATACATTACGATTAACTTAATAACCTCAACATTATAAATTTTTTTTAACCTCAATTGTTATCTTATTCCATTTAAAATAAATCCCCAAAATATAATTTCATACTTCCCAAATAATCATTAATATTAAACCATATGATCAATATAAAGGTTACATATAGATTAATTGAATTAAGAAACAAAAAATATCCTTAATAATCATGATAAAACAATATATAATCTTATAATACAATGCGATTAACTAGAATATCATGAATCAAATTTATATACTAACCTAAAAGTTAATCCTTGGCTTCATTATAAATATCACTGAAAATATAACCATATTTACGAACCACTTTTTAACTACCATTATTATCTACACCCCACTATCAAATTTGAAAGAATTAATTTAACATCATATACCTGGACAAAGGGTTTTCCATCCTTATTAGAGTATTACTCCCAAAACCTATTAAAATTTCATAATCTCCTCAAAATACAATCACTTATGACCAAAAAAGTGATATCTATGATTTTGAACATATGATCAACCATAAACTTATAAACCCATGATTGTATTAATATACCATAAATTAACCTCACATAAATACATATACACCACCAAAAACAAACATAATTTTTATTACTCTAATAGAATCATATAATTTTTTCATAAATCATAAAATACAATAAAATTAATCAAAGATGAGCTAAATAATTTTGTTATAAAATCACCAAACAATTTAAATTTCACTAATACTATCCAATTTATTTCACCAATTACAATCATCTCGTTATCATGAATAAACAATATTTCATTACCACTAAAGCATTTTTTTTGGTTTTCTATACCCTTCAAAATATGTCTAAAAATATTTATATAAAATATAATGTTGAAATAAATAATATGTCTCATGATTGTAGAATATAATTGATATAACACTTCTATGAAAAAATCTCATATCCCAAAACATAAACACTTCATCTTATAGATTTTAACAATTTCCATGACATAGGTTATTCCTTGGTCTTGGATTTTATAATTTACTTTGGGAATAGGCTTGAAAAAAACTATATTACTTACATATAAGACAATGAACTATAAATGGATCCATGGTATGAACTTTTTATCCCTATATCAAATTATTTATTTTTACTTGATTTTTATCCATTTAAATGTTTTTCACACAAAAAACATTATATTATCCCTTTAATCCACTTTATGGGGTATCTCATTCTACATTTACAACATGATGGAAATTGATATTTCTTTTATACATGGTATCCCCCACCCATATCACTACAAACACTATTATTTTCTTTATTGGTGAGTCTGAGAGTTGGTTATGGTGTAGATCGGTAATCATATATGATTATACAAGAATAGGAATAATGAAAATATCTTTCACTATAATCATCAGTCAATTAGTTTTCTTATAATCACCACGTTGTCTATCACATTTGATAATAGAATTATTCCTTTCGTTTCTAGGCACTAACTGAAATAAAAATTCCAAGTATGAGAAATGTAATCATAGTGGAAAAACATAATATGTAGAATATTTTATAATAATGTTTTTAACATTATTCCATCTTTTAGACTTATATAAAATATTTATTTAATATTATTTTTTCTTTGGTCTTTTGGCCAATGTACCGTCTTTACAAAACCCAAGAGTATCTCTCATAAGTGTCAAACCATGTGTGTAGTAAGGGAAAACAAAAGCATGTTCTATAATGATGGTCAAGATATACATGATCAACACTTTTTCAGTTTATTATAAATAAATGCATTTATTCAAAAACCATTTCCACCTATTGTATCCAGAAAGGAATAAATTTCATTGAAAATGATATAATATATTCCTTACCAAAACATTAGTATATTATCATATACTTAGACTTATCCTAAAACTCATTCATATGGTTATGATCCCAAATAATTGTTCTCATAAATCAAATTCTCAAATAATCTTCTAAATATTTTATGATACCAACTATAATGACCCCAAACCTTGTATACTAGTGATGCTGGTTACTATATTACATTAGAAATAGATACTAGTAACCACATCCCAACTGGATAAATATTTTAGTAGTATTGGTAAAATAGATACTCAATTAAATCTCACATTACATTTAAAATCATAATATAAAATATAGTGTAGGTAATCATTTTTCATCCTTGAACTCATTCAATGGTTTATCATTAATAACTTAGGAAAATAAAATAAAATAAGGTTGAGGTCAAATTATTAATAAGGGTTACACATAGTGGATGATATCATGAGTAAATATGGGATAATCAATAATTCATGTTAAATAACTGAAAACATTCAATTTAATCTATAACTTGTGCAAGAAGTTTAAAATGATAGGAATAATTTATTTCCAAACAATTCCATATAAATAATCAAATAATATTATGATATATCCATGGATATAATTTCAAATAATCACATGAACATTAATAATTGATTTCTTAATGATTCAATACATAATGAGAAACATTTAAACTTACTATCAATGCCTCAAGATAGTACTTATAAAACATTATCTAAATGCCTTGTTCCAAGGCATCAATATATATGAGTATGTCCTTGGCCAAATACCCAATCTAGTTCATCTCATTAGACATACTAATGCATCGAGGGGACATATAAATCACATACCCACCGTCTACTTAATAAAATAAACACGTTAATCATATGAATAAACAATATAACATAATCCAAATGTATTATTAAAAATTTATCCATATAGTAAGAAATTGAATATTTAATATCAATAGTTTCCCCATTTTAATTGATCATTATCCATATATATAATTAATATGGATGGTATCATTAGAACATATACCCTGTGGATAATAAAAGGGTTATAATTATTAATGAATATAAATTCCAACAAAATATCATTAGACATTTTTTAATTAAAATAACATTTTCACATTGAAATATAATTTTAGAAAAATAAAATTCCAAGAATATTAATAAAATATTTTTCTTTACATTGAACAATGGAATATTTTAAAGTGTCTTCAATGAAATGACCAGTCATGATAGATGAAAATGACAAGAAGGTTCCTTTCAAAAAAATTAAAATTAAATGAAGGGTAAAAATGAATTTAAGAATCATATGAAAATATTAAATTTAACACAGAAATGGTTTCTAGAAAATACAGATATAAAAGAAAAATTATTTTTGATTAAAGAGATAAATAAAGTCATATTTTATTAAAAAACATTATCAATAATTTTAAGTACCAAATATAATAAAATGGTACAATAATGTGAAATTTTCATGAATAATTAGCGTCTAATAATATTAAATTGGTTTATTATACAATTTTCATATAATTTCCATCAATGGGAATTCAATAATATATAATTCTTATTAAAATGAGATTGAAACATAAATCCTCTACCACTTTCCTAACTTTCAAATAAAAACCACTCGGTTAACATTAATTTCAAATGTAACATGAAAAACCCTTGATTAAGAAGGACGAATGATATAACATGTCAAAGGGTCATAATATAAACCTTATAAATATAAATTGGTGCATAATAATAAACATTTCTCAATGATACAAAGTTGTGATAATAACCCTTTCAAACCCTGTATAAGAATTAATTTACGAAGTAATTAAGTGTAACTAATGAAAATCCGAAAAAAAAACTATAAATAAAAATTAAGAAAATTATAGGTCATTTCATACATAATCTTTTCAAAATATATTCAATAAAGTAGTTTTATAACCCAATTAATGGAAATCGAGTTTAAAAACCCCTTCCAGATGTGGTAACATTTAAATCATAAACTCTGGAAGGAAATAAAATTTAATTAAACTATAAATAGTGTAAATTAAAAATATATTCATGATATAACATATCAATTTTTTAGTATGTACACCACAAAAAACTAATGAATATGGAATATGTCTCACTTGCATAAAAGTGCGACGAGAAACCCTAACAGCTAGTCCAACTTCCATCATTTGTGTTAGAAAATCATGTATATAAAATTCAGAATTATTATACATATTTTGGAGAATCTTACTCATATATATCATACCATATACTCATTAATTATATAATTTTGTCACCATTTATTAATAATTATTTATTAAAATTATAATTTTCAGTGATAACTTCTTAATTTTTCATATATGTTTTGGTTTATTAGTTTTGATCTATGTACTTTGATCATGGTAACATCATATCTAGAATATTAATGATATAAATTTCACATATATATATATATATATATTTTAAGAAAATATGTCTTTATTAACATCCATGTAATGTGTAAATTAAAAAAATCATATCACTTCAATAAGGGGGTAGTCCACAAATACACACAAGTGAAATTATTGTTTTTTAAAGGATCAGAAGGTAAAAAGGTTTGCAATTTTAAAAGAAACATTATGTAATAAATATCATATATATTCATTATTTCCATGCCTATATAACCATACAATTAAGGTGGGGATGAAAATAAATTACATCGCTATGTGGAGATGATAAGTTGTATGTACGCACAAGCAATGTTTTCGATTCTTTAAGGTTGAAAAAGTAAAATAAAATAGTAATAAAATAATAATAATAATAACATCTTAGTATATTTATGATATTGGATTTATTATTTTAGTATGGTTGTAATATATTTGTATAAAGTTTAAGAAAAAATAAATTTTAAATATTTAGTAACGAAAATTACATTTTTTTTCAAAAGAACCCATTTAAAACATCTTTTAATAGACCTTGGGTTTCTATTTTAGGATGAAGAGATCCTAAAGAACTTGGATAATGATTTTAATAATCATTTTATTAGTTTTTTCTTGAGAAAAGAGTCTCTAGGTGGTGTATAGAATAGAGAGGTGGTTCTTTTTTATAGCGAATTAAAGGATATGGATAGAATTAATAAAAATGTTTAAATATAATAAATCCAATTTCATGTGAAAGTGTCAAAATTTGGACATAGTTTCAAAACAAATGTAGCATATTCTAGAGATATTAGAAACCAATAAAATTTTTATTGGATTAATTTTTAGTTTAAACATTTTCATTTTTTGACCCATTAGTTTACATATTTTAACCTTAATTAGTGTAACAACATTTTCAATCCTAAAGGCTTATAATTTTACCTAAAAGTAAAAATTAACCCATAAATGGGAAAGGGGTGATGTCATCAAACACATATTTTATCTTTTATACTATTTCAATTTTCTTATAGTTAAATAATTCAATAAAATATTATTTTCTTGAACTATCATTAATTTCATTTTTTACACGATTCATTTAATTTCACTTTAAAGACACTATGAAAAATAATTAATTAGAATATAAAATTTTAATGTATAAATAATATGTCATGCATATCTATAAAATTTCTAGGTCACTATAACATAGTCAAATAATGTAATTTGCAGAATTTACTTAATATTTTATATTTTTATTAACTAAATAATTAATTTATCAATATTGCATAATAATTTAAGATAATTATTTAATAACACAAAATTAAAAATAAATTCCCATTATAAAAATAACTGGATTATATTTAAAATAGATTTTTATAATAAAAAATATCTAATTTTTATCGTCATAAGAAAAATTTAGATTTATTAAATTCATGAGAGTGGTATTTTTTAAGTTTTTTTCTTTTTAAAAAATTAATATAAATGTCTTAATCGAAGAAATATGGAACCAATTAGCCATATATTAATTAAATAAATGAAAATAGATAAATATAAACATAAAATTGGAATATTTGGGTTGGTTTTATAAAGGCATGGTCTTCTTATACAAGGATATGACATCATTTTAGATGAATATTCACTACATTTCACAAACACATTCCGGAGGAGCATAATAGTTTAGTTCCTATGAAAAAATGCAGAAAAAAATTCGAATATGATAAATTATCTTCTATAAATTCCATTAATATATACCATTTAGTGATCTTTCTAAATATATAATACTTAAAACCTCTCATTAAAACATAGGGAAAGGAAAAATTAGAAAGGGTGAGCTCAAAAACTCAGTAAGGGTAAACAAGTAAGATACGTAAGAATGATATGATCATTAGAGTTTAAGAAAATGATAATAACATAGTAAAACCATAAAATTCATATAAAATATCATAAAATTGAATCATGGCATAAATATTATATGTTCATAAGATATGAATCATAAATAAATCCAAGAAAATGAATCATGAGGGGATAAAATTAGTATAAGATGTGGATTTGTGGCATACACACAGGAATAACAAATCATATGTCAAGTATTCCAAAAAATAAATTCATAACTTGTTAGGATTGAGATAAAAACCTGTGTACCTACTTCATTTTTGGGTAAACCACTAGTGTACCCCCGTTTACTATCTTGGGCTGACAACCCATGTACCCTATGAGATCATAAAACATCTGTCTTTACATAAAACATTATAGGGAGACATTTTCCCCTTGCATAACATAATGAAACCCATATTTATATGTCACACGAGATCATATAAATTCAACATATCATAATTCAAAAAATTTAATTAGTATTATAAACATTTCATCATATCATAACCTATAGAAAATATAGTATCATAATCATTTCATCGTAGCATTACCCATGAAAATAAGCAGGTTTCATAAGCAACATGTCATACAAAAATAAGTCATTTAGATAAAGAATAATAATTTTATCCTTGGATCACATCACAATTAATGAATAATTAACCTCAAATAATTTCATCTTATATAGAATATAATATTGACAGACTACTTGGGGAATTTCTTAAGGAAAATAACCTTCATTTAAAAATAAATATTTTTTAAATGAGAAACATTTTGAAAATAATTTTCCATGAAAATAACCTTGATGTGTTATAAAGTAATTTTTTAAAACTAATTTAAAATTTTTATTAGAAATATATCTTTTCTTATTTAAATAATTATTTTTAAAACATAAAATAGTTTGAAAACCATTTCATTCGAAAATAGCCTTGAACACTAATAAATAAAGCATTTAGAATAATTTAAATCCATTTTTAAAACATAAAACATTTTTAATGCCATTTTACATGAAAATAATATTAAAAAATATTTTAAAAAAATTCAAATATTTTCAGAAAACACAATTTTTCAGTAAAATAGATTTCTAGCCGAAGACAGAAAAATGGTCATATTTTCTTAAAAATAGTTTATTAATTATCATAAGAAAAAAATATTTTAAAATCATACCTTTTCATTAATATATAATAAATATACATTGTATAATAATATTCATGAGAATTTCTTAGAGATAGATCATATTATTTTATCATTGGAAGTATAATCACAAATAATCCCGACAAACGATAAGATTACAATATAAATTTATTACAACTTTGGTAACCTGGAATAACATTACCCATGAATTATTCACCTAATTTTGAATTTAAAATATCATTATTATAGATAAATTAATTATATTACATGATAATGGGTCTGTAAATACACCTCGTGATAAAATATAGATGTATATCATAACATACATCTCAAAGAAGGAATATTGAGACAAAAATCCATTACTGATTTGGTAACTTTTGAATTGTAAAACCTAGGAAATAGAGATAATAAAATTGATATGTATAAAAAATAAATTTTAGGGTAATCATCATAATATAAATTCTCAGCATGTATGTACACCATATACAATAAATATGTGGTGAATATATAATGTGTCTCATGAAGGTAAAAAATCTAGACTAAAATCCCTCACCATTGGAGTAACATTTGAATCGTAATCTCTGTGAAAGAATAATATTAATGGAAAAATTAATTGTTATTAAATTTGGAAGATTAATGATGTAATAATTAATAGGTAAATATATAAAACACAAAAATTAATATAGTGGTGAATATAACATAAGCCCCTTGGGAATAAAAGTGAGACACAAAATTCCATTACCTTAAGTCTTAACATTCATCGTACTCGTCAAAATTTCATCTGTAGAAATTTTTTTTATTATAAATTTATCTCCAAAAATGTCCATATATATCATACCATATACAATTTCTTTATAACATTTTATTACCCTTTTATTAAAAATTCCATGTTAATATTATGTTTCAAGTAATAACCACTTTGTTTTTCATATATGTTTTAATTGGTTATATTTTTTGTCTTAGGAATTTTAAGATAATTTTATAATATCCATAATGTAAAACATGATATAAATATAGTATATATTCATTTTACATGTATTAAAAATAAACTATAATAGATAAAAATGTGAAACGAAATACATCATTAATGGAGATGGTAGACCCTATGTAGATATGCACTTTGATTCTATTTTCTTGTTGGATTGATAGAAACTATAGTATACCATATATTATCATTCAGGAATAATTTTTTTAATTTATAATTTATTTTTATTAAACCCATCCTTAAAAAATTCAATTTGAACCATGAACGAATCACATCTCTTTACGAGGTGGTAGTCCATTGTACATACGAACAAGGATATTGTATTCCCAAAAGATTGAAATAAATAGGGTATGTGTGATATAAATATTAAAAAATAATTATAACATTATAATTACAATTTATATCATATTTAAATATTATAACCATCATTATTAAAAACCATAAATGCTGGTAATGAAAAAACAAAAAACATTAGTTTGCGAGGAGGTAGTCCACCTTACAATAAAATAATGATTTTTTAAACCATTTAATAGAAATGTGAGTTTTTGTAGGTAAAAACCTTAATATAAAAACATATCAGTATATTTATGGTACTTAGGATATTATATAATCATGATATTAAAAAATAATTGATGGGGTATGAGGTAAAAATAAAATAAAAATTATTGATGAATTCTACCTCTTTATCAGGATTCTCTTTTTGGTATGCACCAAAGGAATTTCTTGGTAGAATTTATTACCAACCAAGGGTTTCTAGAAAGAACAGTTGGAAGTTGGTAAGTTATTTGGTTAGACCTTAGTTGATCCAAATAGAATTATAGGTGTGCATAATGGGAGAGAGTGAGTTCTCTTTTTTAGTTAAAGAGTGGAATTATTGTAAATACTCAAAAGTATTTACTATTAGAAGCTATCCCTTACCTAATTTCACAAAAAAAATTACAGTATATGGGGGATTATTTAGTCAACAAAAAAATCAAACACACAAAAAATATTAAATTTTATAATTTTCATTATTATCTTTTTATTTTCCCTAATTTTACCACTTTGGTTTTTTGAGGTAATCAATTTTCCAACATATATAATTTATACACTAGGACTAAAATAATGTGTTATTAAATTTTTAAAAAATATATATTATAAAATAGGATATATATTTTATAAAATAAAAACATTATATCTTTTGGAAATTATTTTTACTATAATCACACATCATGGGAAAAAACACTACTTTAACCATAAAGGTGATAATAAAGATTTTACTATTTAGGGGTCTATTTGTTCATTATAAAAGATATATTGGTTCATGAATGGTCCATATATTATATTTTTCAACATTTAAAAATCAATTTTATGAAAATAGGATTTTATTAAATATAAATCATTTAATAAAATAACATTTATTACAAAATAACATTAATGCCAATTGTAAAATTATATAATTAATTTGAATTTAAAGATATCATGAAAATAATGGAATTTGAATATATTAATTCAAAACATGTATAAAATTATATATTCAATTAAAAAATTAATTTATGAGAGTAATTAATTCAATTTACTTCAATTTTAATATTTTTAGTATCATTAATTTTAGATATTGGTTAAAAAAATATAATTAATGTATTGGATTTTCATAAGCATTTAAAGTAAGTATTAAATCTATAAAAAATAAAAATAATATCTCATGATAAAAATAACTCATTTATGTAACACCCCAAGATTTCATTGTAGATTATTTCAATAACTTTCACTACACGCAACATCGAGTTCATGCAAACCATGACCTACCAAACTAGCCGTTCAAAAGAGGTTATGAATAGTATTAACTGAATTTTGAACATTATATAATCTGTATAATTTTAGAACCCATATTGTGAGTTTCTTATACATAGGTTATGAACAAATCAATTTTTTTAGATAAAAAAGTATTTTTTTTAAAATGTAATTTTACCGCCTTTTAAAGGAGAAACTTTTCTAAATATAATATTTGAAACTTTTATATATTCAATTTTACAAAATAAACTTCTTCTTTAGAATCGGGACATAAAAATTCAGGTTCAATAAATTTTTTGTGTTTTTCTGATAACTTTCATATTTGGCTGAATAGTGAAAAATACTATATTTTAACTGAAAACAACTTTTTTAATCAAAATAATTTATAGTGTTAAATTATAAATTTTAATCATTTGGAAGTATAAATAGATTACATTTTTACCATTTAATAAAATTTTATTTTTGGAAAGAATTTCACTTTGTAATTGAACATAAACAAGTATCAATCTTTTGTTAGTTATTATTTATTAAAAACACGCTTTTTGGTTTTGACAATGGGAATTAATTTTAAATTAATAAATATAACATCTATGTTTTGAATTTTGTAAAATAGATTTAATTTTTAAATTTATAATATAGAAATTATCTTAGGGTTAAATTTTGGTATTTTTCTGAAAACTATCAATTTTAGATGAATATTGAAAAAACACTGAGTTTTAGGTTAAAACTGAATTTTTATTTAAATAATTATTTGTTTTATTTAAATTTATTTTATGTATAAATAGATAAATTATACCTCTATAAGTTAAATATAATTCATTTGAGTCATTTTATAATATGTTTAGATATATAAAAATTGTATTGAACTTTTTACCGTCTTTTACCCACATCCTAGGAAAATTTAAAAATTTGTGTAAAACATAATTTTACCATTTTTGTGAGTTGAATTTCAAAAATCCTAGAGACATGGTTAACCTCAGTAATTAATATGTGGTACAAAAAGATGAAAATATTTTTTGGTAAATTGTAGCTTTTCACCTTTATTTATCGCGATTAATGGTAAATAGGGTAATTCAATGTAGAAAGAATATTATAATAATAGAAAATTACATTAACACTTGTTTTAACCTTGTTGGATGAGTCATTTCCGAACATGGTCATCCTTGGGTCGATTTTGGGACCCGATGGAGCCACTTATGAATGATAATGACTCTTTATTTTAATTAACTTAAAGTAAAGGAAAAAATAACATAAACAAATAGCTTTTAGTAAATCATTTTTTACATGGGGTTATATAAGTAAGATTTTCTACTATAAATATTAATTTGAAATCTAAAATTATTTCCTACATTAGTCTATTTTTTTATAATTTTTGGACCTAAAAATAAATTACATTATTTTTGACACAATAATGATGTAGTATTTACCTCATTAATAAATTATTTAAATAAAATAGATTATTAATAGTAAAACTATATCCAAAACCTATCTAATTCTTATTGGATGGTTTTATTTACACTATGAGGTATCTTATATTAGACTTTAATTAGTTTTGGACCATTAGAAACCGAATATCACTATATAATAAAATAATATTTTCACACTTTCTTAAAGAGCCCCTCCTCCCCCTTAAAAAAAGACACCACTTCTAACTCATTCAAAACCCCTCCCAAGCCCATTTTCTCCTCCAAACCCTACCCATATAATCTATAAATATCCCTATATTACTCCTAGAATCCTTAACTTAGTCATAAGTCACTTTGAAAAGTCATTTTGGTTCAATCCAATGGAAGTTACACAAATTAAAGGCAACAGTTTCCCTTAAATTATTTTCTTTTATTTTGTTTTATTTTACTTCTCCAACCCCCGTAAAAATATTTTATTCCATTATTTTACAAAAAAACCAGTCTCCTAAATATACTATGATGTTTTTATTAGAATTATTCGAACTACACTTACCCACACCTCCATCTAATGGGTGAAGAACATACTGTTTCTCTAGTTGGAAAACTAAAGCCTCATGAAATAATGATTGTTTGATTATCTCCGACCGCCTCTCATAGTGGCCATTAAGATGGAACTATATTTATATATGATATATATATTATGTTTATGTTTTATTTGTTCTTCTGTATTTTCCATTTATATCATACCTTTATAGTATCCATTATGGGTAAAATGTGATAATTTCATTTGAGGAAGTGCGGACTACCGCCCCCCAAAGTGGTATGACTCGTTAATGACTTATGTGGGATGTATAAAGTATGAATTTAATGATATTATATATTATATTATACTGTAATTATAATATAATTATGTATAATTATGTTTTAATTCCATCAAAATACAAAATAGAAATGAAAGTAGCGTTCATGCGTACGTACGACTTATCGTCTCCATGAACGGTGCATTTCATTTCTTACCTCCAAATGTAATGTACTGTTATAAATACGTATATATATGGGACATATATGATAAATATGAAATCTAAATGTGTAATATAATTCTATTGATAATGGAATTTTGACCACATGGACAATTTATAATTATAACAAGTTTATTTTTGACTGAAGTTATGAACATGAACAAAATATCTGATATGATGTCAAATAATTAACTATTTTTTATAGCAAGGTAATAAGTGATTAAAAAGGAATAATAAACATGAAAATATTCTTAAGAAAGTAGAAATTATGTTAGGTTTATTATTCAGTAAGAACAAGTAACATACGAGAGAGTCAAGTCGGACACGTGATAAGGGGTTTCTTATCTCACTTTTAATTCCGTGAGATTTCTATTGTTCACTACATATTTATTGCATGTGGTGTATTGTGTACTGCCATTTGATATATATTATCACGATTCTATTTATATTAATGATATTATGTGATTAATTTGGTGGTTATTGACTATTTTTAAAATGATCCGATTGATTACAACGAGGTAATGGTTAATTTCAAAATATCTTTATTATCCGAGGTTTTTTTATGTAAGTATCTACTGGTACATATTAATTATCCATGTTCATGTTTCATAAAAGTGTTTTAAAGGGTTTCATTTTAAGGTAATTTTTACTAAAACATCATTTTAAATTTTTTAATGATTTATTCTTCTAAACCTTTCTCATTAATGTCCATGTCTTCAAAATGGTTTTAAGGATTTATTTATATGGACATGAATGTTTTAAAATGTTAATTTCTTTAAAAAGTTTCAAATTGGTATGTGACACTTGGATTGAAAAATCTATTTTAAATTAATTCCTTTATAAAATTTTCATCCTATAAATTATTTCATGAAAAGGGTTGTTTCTCTCAAAGCATTATGCTGATCATTTTCATCTATGTCTACATCTTTTAATGGATTTTAAACTTGTTCGAAGTTGGTTTATTATGATACAAATCTTCCATATTGTATTGAATGTTTTGTGATATGTTTGAATATGGATGTGTTATTTTTATACCATTCTTGGTTTATGGATAATGTATTGACATTTCGTATCCTAGTTTTACTACAAATGTTTATGTTATATTTAAAACTTTTCTTATGATGAATGTATTAGACTAGTATGTTCTGGGTTGGGGACCGATAAAAGTAAGCCCTTCGGGTTGGGGTCCGGTTACAGAAGATCCTCTGCGATGGAGTCCAGTTACAATGGATCTCTAGGTTGGAGTCTGATTACAGAGGCTCTCCGCGTTGGATTCTGTTTACAGAGGCTCTCCGGGTTGGGGTTCGGTTACAGTTATCCCCTAGGTTCTGGCATGATGCCATGACACAAAAGTTAGTTTCTAGTACTATACATTCCCTCATTATGAAATTAGTTATTATATGTGATTATTCCACTAGTATAATATCAATTAGCTTGTTTATATAGTAATGTTTGATTTATTTTTGTCATATTATGTTCAGGATTATGTTTAAAAGGCGATTTTTTTATTTACACATCTTGTCTAAAAATTTTATAGCTTTCACTAAATTATTTACCCTTACTCAGCATCTAAGATCACCCCGTCTTATGTTTTATTTTCCCAGGTTCCCAAGATGTGTTTTATTTTTGAGATGCAGGGTTGAACTATGGAACAATGTAATTATCAAAGTATTTTTTTTGTGTTGTATGTTAGAAAGTGTAATTTAACGTTCATGTATGTAATTTGTTTTCCAAGACTGCTAAACTAATCTGTCTTTTGGGACTTGATTCCTTTTAATCATGCCAATGTATTAAAATAATTCCCCGAATCTAGGAATCTAGGGTTGAGGCGTTACAATTTATATTTAAAAATTAGTTTTATTAATGAATACATTATGTTTTCCAAATCTAAAAGCTTTATAAATTTTAAAATCATGGACGATTACTTTTTGGTTTTTTTATTTACATAAATTATTATATATAGGAGTTTCTTATAATATTAAACCAATAACACATAAAAGTGGATAATATGGTTTTTAGGGAAGTAATGTTTCAAAATAATGGGTTTTAGAAAAGTCTGTAGGTCCTTTTATACATTATATTCCATGTTTAACCACTTACTAAACTCATTTTTAGCTTTACCACTTTGATTAATTTTAACTATTTTCACTAATGAATTTGGTTAAAAATAAATGCTTCCTCATTATTAAAACTAAATTATTCTTATTCCAAATAACGAATCCATTTTTTCAAATTCAATTTAGATAAGTGGAATTATTTAATTTACAATTATTCCCACATATGTGATGAGTTACCTAGTTGTTAATGTGAAAAAGGTTAAAAAGTTAATAGTGTTCATCAATCAAATTTCAATATAAAATTGATTCGAATTACATTATTTTGATCAATATTTTTTTAATTTAACTAATTATAATTAAAAATAAATTAAAAATATACTTTATATTTATTAATAAAATAATTCTAAAAAGTATGCTTCCAATTTAACAACAATTATTTTAACTATTTACCATGAATAAAAAATTTCAGAGAATTTGAAAATATGAAACCTAAGAAAATTATTATATTCCAATTTCAAAAAAGAAATTTGTTTACAAATAATTTTTATAGCAATTTCAAAAAACTATTCTTAAAATAAGGGTGCCATAAAAAGGCAACAGAACTACCTTTTAGAATAATACTTCTTTTAAGGCTAAAATTTTATTTATTCGTACCTCATTTCTAGAAAAAATATTAGAATTTTTTTAAAAAAAAATTAATATATAATATATAAATCTATCATTAACCACAACCTATTCTGTTAATTTATTAATATAAAACACACTTGTTGTCATAAGTATCCTTTTTCAGAAAAATATTTCCTTTATATTTTCAAAACAGTATTATTTATACATATAATATATTTTTCACCGAAGGATTATATAAACATGTGTAATTCTTATTTTATCAATTCTATTAATCCTATTAATACCTTCTATTCTAATGGATAGTTTATAACTATCATATTAAATAACAATATTATAATAGTTTTTCCTGATTTGTTAAACTCTATGTTGTGTGTAGTGCATGTTTAACTCAAAATTGTGTACAACATAAGACATGAATAGTTTTTTGTGTAACTAAAGATAAACAAAATTTTTATGTACTTTAAAATATTATAAATATTAAATATATTTAATAGAAATCACAAAATAATGATGTCTTACGTTCTTCCCCAATAAAATAAATTTCACTCTTGAAGCTTGTCTCTATTGTCAAAGGTTTAACATTTTAAAATACATTGATTGAAACCCAAATCATTTAAATTTATAATAAAAATTACATTATAAATGGAAACATGGAAACATATCATAATAACTAGGTTTCCAAATAGTAGGACATTAATTGGAAGTGAATATTTATACATTGGAGAAAAGAGTAAGAAATTCTAAATAGTTATAGTGATCATTAATCATAATAAAGTGAGTGATTTGGAGAAAGTTAGAGAAAAAAAACAAAAAAAATATGATGTTATGTGGGACCATTGGATTCATTTGAAATGGTGGTACTATGAAAGCATTTTTTTTCAAGATCATTTTCCTATAGTTAATAAATTTTCAAAAAAAGACATACTTACATGATTTTATTACATTTTATAAGAACAATTTAACCATGTAGTTGTGCATTGATAAATTTCCTCTTCATATTTTACACCAAGAAATTAAGGTGAAATTTTTATTCCTATATAAATATTGGATCATAATATCCATAAATATAATGATAATTCATTCTATCTATCTTTAATAAACATCAAAACAAAATAGATGTCATAAGTCATCCAATATCGATAAATCATTATATTGCGAATAACTAATTTCTAAAACCTAATTCAATGTTAAAAATAGACTATTTCATAAATGGTTATCCCTTTTAACAATTCTAAAAGATTAAAATTAGACACTTTAGAAATAAGATTACTAAATTTCTCAATATTAGATTAAAATTGATCCCCAATTTATCATAAAGTAACTCTTGATTATCACATAACAAATATGTGAATAACTTCATCATGTATTCTATTGAAACATGGTAATAACATGAATTACCCTAAATAATTATCAAAAACAAACATGATTCATCATTATTTAAATAGACAATGGGATATATTCTGTAAATCTAAAAAGGTATTAAACTTCATCACTTATAACAAAAAGCACTTTTTCAAAAAAATCCACTATCATTTCTAAGGTCATAAAGTCTATCCAATTTACTTTATTTGTATCCAAAATCTATTTATCTAAAATAAACACCATTTTCCCAAAACTAGGAACTTATTAAGGGTTAAATTTCTTTAATAATTTTTTCTCAAAAATTACACCCTTGACATTAAATCACATTTACAGGTCATTATTACCATTCAAAATATTCATTAAAATACTTAACAAAAGACACATATTGAACCATCAACATATATTTAACAATTAATAACTCTTAAATCCAAATACATAAATACTTAATTCCTTCAATATCAATGATTTTCAACAAATAGGGCATTCTTTACTCCATAAGTAAATCCTTGTGTAAGAGAATTAAGTTTAAAAATGAAAATGTTCTCTATATATAAAACATTCAACTCCTAAAAATATATTAATATATAGCCCTTTTTACAATTAGATCAACTGTCCCCCCATTTGATAAATTCCATTAGGGTTTTCTTCTAAACATCTTATCATGTAGTAATCCAACTATTATTTCCTCTTTATTCATTACCATACAAACTTTTAAAAAATTCCATATTCCTCATATTCGATGTTTTAGGAATCTCACTAAGGATCACATTGTTAATATTATATTGAAATACCTAATTTAGAACATTCATAATATATTTCTCTTTAGTAATTATCCAATTTGGTTCCCTATAATCACTAAATTGTTCATCAGACTCAATTATAACCTGATTTATTTTACTTCTAACCATCGATTAAAACAAAAATCATAGTGTGAGAAATAGTAATAATAATGGAGAACCACATAATCATGAAAAATAAAATATAGGATTCGAAAATTATAAGAAATTATTTAATCTATGATGCTTAAGGTTTATCATAGATCATTCATATTCTCTTTCTATTTAATTCCATATGGATGGTTTGTAAAGTGTTTTTGAGTTTATAAAGTGTATCCCCTAAGTGTGTCAAACCATGTGTGTAGCATATCCATTTATCTTGAACAATATCTCGATCAAATATAGCTCAATATAGTGTTGTTTTGGATATTACCCCAAGGAACATCTATACCAAAATCACATCCACATGTAGTATCTAAAAAGGTATATATTTATAAAAACCATTCACTCTATCCTATAACAACATTTAGGGAAATTTTTCTTTACTTTTACCCATCCTTAGACATATCCTTAGAGAAATTCATAGACATATCCTTATAAATATACATAGGAATATCAGTAATGTTTACTAATCCTAGTTTTTAAAGGTTCACTAGATCATTCATTTGATAGTAACTATAGAAATCCATGTACCACATAAATGTATTTAAATCTTTTTAGATGAATATTCATTGCGTAATGAAAAAATATTACTATGAACTCTAATATTTTAGTTCCTCTGGAAACATGGAACATAATATTCTAATATATGGAATGATATTACAAATCTTCCATAAAGATCTTCCCCTCTAACACTCTTCATATACATACCCAACATAAAACCATTATTCAAAACTTAGGGAATGTAAACATAAGAAAGGGTTATATCAAATGCTCAACAAAGGTTAAAAAGGATGATATGTAAGCATGACATGAGCTTAAGAATATGAGAAAATGAGAGTTACATTATAAAACCATACATTGATTATCAATGATTATAAGATTTATCATTTCATAATGATTTATAGTTCATGAGATATGAATCCTAAGGAAATCAAAGAACATGAGTCATGAGAGTATAACATTGGTATACGACCTAGATTTGTAGCATATATACATGAATAGAAAATCTTATGTCAAGGATACCCCCAAAAAAATAATTAAATTTTAGGATTGGGATTACCACCCATGTACATACTTTGAGCTTGGGGTGAGCTCCCATTTACCCTTATTTATGATCTTGGTATCTCCTCCTATGTATCCTCTGATATCACAGGGAATTTATAGTTACCCCATACATTAGGGGGAGATATAGGTCCCACCCATCACATAATTAAAACCATGTTTTGGGGTTCCAAAAATAAAAAATATTAATTACATAGTAGCAAATTAAATTAAATGGGTATCATAAACATTCAATCATATCATAACCTTTGTAAAAGACACAATATTTATAATCATTTCATCAAATCATAACCAATGAAAAGATGCGACTTTAATAAGGAACATGTTATAAAAAATAAAACATTCCGAAAAATAATAAAAATTGAATCCTTTGATCATATAACCAATAAATCATAAGTAACCTCATATAATTTCATCATATATGTAATGTAATTTTTATAGTCTACAAGGGCCATTCTTGAACAAAAAATATTTTCTTTAAAAATCAAAATTTTTTAAAATTAAAAAAAATAATCAACATAATTTTTTGATTGAAAATAACAATGAAAAATTTTAAGGTAAAATTTTAAATGTTATTTAAAACATTTTGTGATGAAAATAACCTTTTATATTTGAAAAATTCTTTTAAAAACATAAAACATTGTAAAGACCATTTCCATTGAAAATAATCTTGAAATATTATAATGGATGATTTGGGAAAAATTTAAATCACATTTTATATCATAAAAAAATTAAATACATTTTTACAAATATTATATTAAATAATCTTTTTAAAACATTTCTGAAATCATTTTTAGAAACCATTGTTTTTATAGAAATATATTTCTGACCGAATAGAAAAATACAGATGGATTTTCTTAAAAATAGTTTCTTAATTATATATTGTAAAAAATTCTATAAAAATTGAACCATTACATAAATATATCATGGATTTAAAAATTAAAATAAAATAACAATAATTATTGACATATAGATAATAATATTTTATCATTGGATCCATAATCATAATCAATCCTGTTAAAAGATGAAATTGTAAAAATATGTTTTTACAACTTTGGTAACCTTGAATATTAATCCCTATAATAGAATAACATAAAATAGAGATCAAAATATATTTATAGATAATTTCATGATATTACAAGTCAATGGGGTGGTATATACACCTCAATAAATAATATAGACTCATATCATAACATACGTCTCAAAGAAGGAAAATGCGAAAAAATCTATCACCTATTTGTTATGTTTTTAACTGTAAACCCCAGGAAAGAGAGATCATAAAATGAATATGTATTTAGAAACTAATTTTAGTTGAATAATCAAAAAATAAATTCATGGTTTGTATATAAATCACATAGAATAATGAGGTGGTGAATATATCATGTGTCTCACGCAGGTGAAAAGTGGGAGGGAAGACCCTTACCGTTGGAGTAAATTTTGAATCATAATAATCATGAAAGAATAATATTAGTGGAAAATTTAATTAACATAAAATTAGTTATATTACTAAAATATCATGTAATGGGGTATTATATACATCACACTTAAGAAACGAGTGTTGGATTTGGGATAAGTCGCTCAGAAATTATATTGAGACTCAAAATGCCCTCCCCTTAAGTATTGGTGTCCATTATACTCATTAAAACATACTATATATTAAATATAATTGTGTTTTAAATAAATAAAATAACATTATTAATATATATCATACCATATATTATTTTATTATGACATTTTATTAGCCATTTATTAACAATGCCTGGTAAATGTAAGATTTGAGGTAATAACCGCTTTGTTTTTCATATATGTTTTAATTTGTTATAAATTTGATCTGCCTAATTTTATCATGATTTAATAATACCCATAATTTAAGTAATAAAATATATATAATAAATGTTTATTATATATTAAAATACAATAATCTACAAAATATATAAATAGGGAGTGAAATACACAGTTCATGGTGTAGGTCATACATACACATGAACGATATTTCCATTTCCTTATCGGATTGAAAGAAAAAATATTATATGATATAGTATCACTAAAGAATAATTTTTATTTCATATATATCACATATTTTTATTCAAACCACCCTTAATAAATTCTATGAAAATCATGAATGAATCACATCATTTTGTGAGGTCGTAGTCCACCGTATATAAGAATGATGTTATTATATTCCCAAAAAAATAGAAAGTGCAAAGGTATGTGTGAAATAAAAATTAAAGAATCATAATAAAATCATAAATATCATATACTAATAATATTTCAAGCATTATTCTAATTTTTAAGGGTGGTAATAGAAAAAAAGAACTATACTAGTTTGAGAGGTGGTAGTCTTTTATAAACATGAACGATGATTTTATAGCCCATTTGATAGAAGTGTATGAATTTATAGGTAATAAACATAAAATAAAAACATATAATTATATTTAATATAATTTAGTTATTATAAAATCTTGAAATAAAAATAATCTATGTGTTTTAAGAAGAAATAAAACAAAACATTTTATTGATTAACATTACCTCTTCTTCGGGTATCTTCTTTTGGATTGCACTGTAGGACATCCTTGGAGGGATTTTCTCCAAAGGTAAGGAATCTAGGATGAGGAATGGGTATTTATGAATATATTTGGGTAGATATAGGTTGATATTAATGGCTTTATATGTTCAAATAATGAGGGAGAGTGATGCCATTTTATAGTAGAGGATGAGTGGAATTCTTCTAAATAAACAAAAGTATTTACTCTTTGGAGAACTCCCTTCCCTCATGTGGATCCAAAATTTCATAGAAATGTATGGGAGGTTTAATGTGGCCTATAAGAAACTCTATAACACAAAATAAAAAGCTTTTTATATTATTTATCCTTAACTTCTAATATTCCCAATTTTTTTAATTTTGGTTTTTATTAAGATAACTAATTTTCTAACCTAAGTAATTTATCCATTTTGAGTAAATTAAACTGATATATATTATAAAATTTAGTTAAAATGATTCTAAAATATTATAAATAATTTATAAAATAATAATCCCATATGTGATGGAAATTAATATTAACAGAAGCACACGTAATTTGTAAAAACACTACTTTAACCCTAACTACGCTATCAATGTTTTTTCTATTTATGGGTCAATATGTTCATTAAAAAATATCAATTTTTCCAGTAATGGAAAATATATTATATTTATAAAATTTAAAAATAACTTTTATGAATATATGGTTTTTATTAATTTTAATTCATTTAATAAAATTTCATTTATTATAAAATAATATTTATATCAATTTTGAGATTATTTATTTAATTCGTTTTTAAAATATAAAGACAATAAAAGAATTTAAATATATGTTTTTAAAACCTGTTTAAAAATTATTTATTCATTTAAAAAATTAATTTAGAATAATAATTCATTAAATTTACATCACATTGAATAATTTTAGTATCATTTATATTTGTTAATTATTAACTAAGTAATTCTTACATTGGAATTTCTTAAGAACTTAATGTTATTACCTAATATATATAAAAATAAAATTAATTTTCATGATAAAATAACTCATTTAACTTTAAAATATTATTTAAAATAGAAAATACGACTCCTTTTCCCTATCCCAAATATTTATAAATATTAATGTCAAGGATGTTTCGTTTTTTTATTTTTATTACAAAACTTATTTTGTAGGCCACTTTAAAAATAATAGTATCTTGATAACTCAAAATATTAGCTCCTAAGGTGGAAGGTATGAAAATATTTACATAAATATTTTTTCTAAAGTCGGTATTCCATTTGACACAATAAATTTCAAGTTTAACCACTATGTAAACTTGTTTTTACCATGATCACTATGATTAATTTTAACTCTTTTTAGTAATCACATTGGTAAAAAAATAATTTTTCCATAATAGATATTATAAATTATGATGACTAAAAATATGGAATCCATTTTTTATAATTAAATTCACATAATTAGGATAATTTAATTAAAAATTGATTTGTTGAAGTGATGAGAAGCAAGTTTTTAAAGTTAAAAATGGTCAAAAGATTACAATGTTTTTATACATAATTTTAAAATAAATTCCATTAAAATGAAATAAATTTGTTTAATATAATTATAATTTAACTAATTAAAATTTAAAACCAATTTAAAATATAGTTAAAAATTATAAATAAATTTAAATTTAAGGACATTTTCAATTAAACAACAGTATTTTTCGCTATTCATAAACAAGAAACTTTTTAAAAAATTACCAAAAAATAACCCTAAGCTAATTTTTGAATTAATATTTAATAAATTAATATTAGTTTTCCAAAAAATATTCATAAAAGTGTGATTTTTAAAAAAATAATTTCTTCATTAAAACGCGTCAAAATTTCTATCTAGAAAAATTGAGTTTTTAAATCTAAAATTAGATTTATTCTTACCACCTGTCTAAAAAATGAATTATATGAATAATAAAAATTTCGTTGCATATATAATAAATTTTTTTTATAATTATTCAAAAACTATTTTTTTATTTTAATGATATAAAATAATTTTTTTCATATAAAAATTCTTTTCAAAAAAGGATTTCCTTTTTTATTTGTAAAAGGGAATTATTTTCACTTCTAATTAATTGTTCGAAAAATAATTATGTAAAAATTTGTAAATAATATTTTCATAATTTAATTAATATTATTAATACATTACATTAAAATGGATAGTTTATAACTACCATATTAAATAATAATAAGTACATAGTATGTCATGTTTGGTTAAACATAGTGTTATGTGTAATGCAAGTTAATCTCTGAATTCTATGTAACACCAGCCAAAATTAGTATTGAGTATAATAAGAGATAATATCAGTTTCTATAGAAGAAAATAAAACAAAATTAATGTATATATAAGAAAAATTTTCAAAAAATCATGGGGTGTTACAGTTTTTTATACTTTATGTAATTTTTTTAATAATAGTTAACTTATTTACCCGTACCACGATGACAATTGATTAATATGATTACTATTCATAATAAACAAAAATAAAAGACTCTTATATTAAAAATTTGTACCTCCAGATTCCAAATATGGAAAATATCTTTCAAGATTCAATTTATATAAGTGGTGAAATATAATTTAAAAATAAAACTCCAAACATAATGAAAAACTATTTTTTTTTTAAAATATCCATTTAAATATAAAAATATTTTTACAAAAAATTAAACCATAATGATTATTATAGTGAAAATAATTGTATTATTAAAAATATAATATAAATAATTTGATATTGAAACCATTTAAAAAAATGCAATTTTTTTTAATTATTATAAAATTCAGTATTCAATGAAAATCAGTATTTTTCACTGTTCAAAAGAAAATCATTCTTCTTATAAAAATAAAAAAATAACCATATGCTTATTTTGATATTATGATTTTAAAAAGGAATTTAATTTTATAAATTACAATTTCTATAAGATAAATATGTAAATTATAATTCCCACATAAAAAATGAAAAATAAACCATTTTTGTAAAATTCCTTTTTTTGAAAAATAAAATAATTTCTTCAAAAAGTATGTTAATAGCTATGATTAATAGATTCATTATATAAAAAATTTCTTAGTTTTTTTAACAAATTTATCTATATTCATACTCTGAAGTTCTGTAGCTATGTTACAATGTTCATATTAATAGTATTTCATGGTTCATTTATGTTCACTGTTAAATACTATTTAAGCTATAAATATTTTTTTTAATATCACAGTGTTACACTAATAGAAAGATTAATATTATGATGGTTTTGTTTATAATGGTCATATGGTTTCCTTTACTTTTATGAATACCTCATATTTCACTCACTCTCTATTCACCTAGATTTTCCCTCAAATATATATATATATTTATATATTTATTTACAATATGCATATTTCATTAAAAATATTATAATTCATTTATAAATTTTTGTTCATGAGTTTGATTATTCTAGGGGATCATGTATATCCATATTTTCTTATTATTATTATCTTACTTTCTATTTTTTACAATTATAATACTCTTAATTCTTCTATCAATTTTTATTCTATAAAGTAAATGTTATGGTTAATATAATAAAATGTTTTTTATCATTTGGTGCATGTGATTAAAAAAATACTAAATATAAAACAATTATTAGAAGTTAAATTCTATTGATTGAATTTTTGGGTTATTACATTAATTTATTCTTAATAAATTTCACCCTAAAAAATTATTTCATCATAATAAGGTGAAAACATGTGAGGGTAATTCAAATTAATGGATTCTTCTACTTAAAATTTGACCAACTCAAACTTATTAGTTTTCCATAGTACATTTACTAGGTTAGATATCCTTTCGCATTGAAAATTATCTCTATACTCCATGGTCTTCACCAGAATCACCTCATAAGAGACTTAATTTTTTATGGTACCACCTCTGAAATTGGTTTTTGTGTGGGACCTAGTATGTACTTCAATAACATAGATACATGGAATACATCTTGTTCTTATGACAGGGTCATTGGTATTGATACTCGATAATATAGGACTCAGATGCAATCATGAATCTCAAAGGGGGAAATGTACCAACTATTTATCTTACACTTGTTCCCAAAAATCACGACTCATATCCATAGAGAGTTGAATGGGGATAATTTATCTTTGACCTCAAAATATGAGTCTCAATGATGATTGTTAGCATAGATCTTCTATTGATTATGAGAATAAATTATGTGATTTTTAATGGTCTTGAAATTTTCTATAATTTCATTGAAAATTTTAGGTCCCAGTAGCTTGTGTTCAATAACTTCATCCCAGAATGTTTGTGCTCTATATCTCTTCCCATAAATGACTTCATATGGAGCAATTATGATAATTTAGTGAATGATATTACTATATGAGAGCTAAACCAGAAGATGGTATTGATCTAATCATCCTCTCAAGTCCATCAAGAATTCTCTAAATATGAATTATAGTGTTTCGATAGTCTTCATATATTAGACATCATTCTAGGGTTGATAATTTGTACTGATGCTTAACTAATTCTTTATAGAATACTATATAATCTTCTAGAACATATAGTTAAATATTTGATATTGATCAAATATAATTGATGTTGGCGATCCATATATCTTCGGCCAATCATATATGTATATCCTTACAAGTTGATCATGTGATTATTCTGATCGAATTGAAATGAAATGAGTATACTTTGTAAAAAGAACCACCACAAACCATATAGAATTATTTCATAACAGAATCTTCAAAATACTGGTGAAAAATTATACTATAATGTTTTCACTTTTCTATATAGATATGAGTAATGGTTCCATCATCCCCTTATTATTTTCCTAATTAAGACTTGAATTGTTAACATACCAGTCAATTTGACATATATTCCATGATCCAATTCTTAATTTCTTCCCATAAATAGTTATCTTATATATATTAATACATATCCACACTAACTAATTGGATTAATATGGTCAATCAATATAATTAATTAAAAAAATCGTTAAATCTGGATTTGGTGGTATACACAGTTGTGACCCAAATAACAAAACTCCTTCTTCATCAATTTCAAACATTGAGGATTTCCATTTACTTATAGCTTCCAACTTCTTTTGAATTTCAACATTATCTCTTCCAGAATCAATTATCTTCTTCAGAAGGGATGGTAGATAAATCATTTGATAAAGGAATTATTTTATAGCTTCCATTATTATCTCCATTTCTATACATTG
The DNA here is from genome assembly GCA_963277665.1 of Viscum album. Lineage (NCBI taxonomy): Eukaryota > Viridiplantae > Streptophyta > Magnoliopsida > Santalales > Viscaceae > Viscum > Viscum album. Next base: position 714,765,154 of record OY728137.1, on the reverse strand, counting down.
AAAAGAGAATAATATTGGATCCTTCTCAATTATCATCATAGATAAGATTATATGATCATTTATACTTAGAAAATCTACCACTAGATTTGAGTTCCCAGTATAACAGTGGATTTATCACTCATAATCCCTAATCATCTCTAACCATATTCTATAGTGAATATTAATCTAATAATGAATATATATATATGAATCTCCAATAATATGTATATATCTCACATTTCGTACCATATAGATAATAACACAAAATTTTCAACAAAAATATTTGTAATAGAAAATACTAATTATGTGTAAAATTTTATTCTCATTATATATCATTTTAATGAAGGAATATACTAGAACATTTTCATTTTGCTCTAGTATATTTTATAATCCCTTCTTTTATTTTTCACTATATACTAATAAAATCTCTCATATGAAAAAACCATTAGGATTGTTTTAGTAATAAGACAACATTTCAATTCCATAAACCTATAATTAAATTAAATTTTCTAGAAAAATATCACCCACTTATGAGTCATCTTGGTTAATGGTTTTTGAGAATCGTTAGATGTTTCTCACAAATTTTTGATAATACAAAAATAGTCTAAAGAAACTATAGATCTCTATTACGAATGTTTTTATAGGCCACTAATTAATTTAATTTGTTAATGAATTGCCTATAGATATCCATTTTTAGGTGATATCATAGTCCAATAATGATACTCACTCTATATTTAATTCATATTTATTGATCTTTTCATATAAATTGACGTTTTTAATGTTTTTAGCACTGTTTTCGAATACTCCTCATGCACCTCATTGATTTTTTATGTATATTTTAATATCAATGATAAATAATACCATAAATTGTTTGAGATAATATTTAAATAATGAAATCATTACTATTTTTGAAAATTTATGGATAATGTTTGAGTTTGAAGGGAATCACTAAGAACACATAGTGTCCATACAATGATCAAAAGGAAGGCTTAGGAATATCTTCCATTTTCACCTTTAATTGGGGAAATCATGACTGATGTTCCACCTTAATAAAATAATAGGCAACATGTAGTTCATTAAATAAGAAACCAATCCATAGAAGTGGATGAATTTTCATTATCAAGATTTTATTTCGTTCATGACAATCAATATGGAGGCATATTTACCAATCACTCTTCTTGAAGAAGAGGACCATGACACCTCATTGTGAAGCACTCAAGTGTAAAAAACCCTTGTCCAAATACTCATGTAACCACATCTTTTGTTATTATAACTCAATGGTGGCTATTCTATAAACAATTTTGGAAATTGGTAGAGATCTAGGTATATGGTAAAATTATAAATCAACCTCTCATTATAGAGGAATAATTTAGAACTATTTGGGAGATTTAACATTATATTCCCTTATTATGAGAATACCATTAATATTCATGCTCTCGTTGGTCTCAGAAATTTGAGATAGATATTATTAATCATAAGGTAATAATATCACCACCTGATTAGATGATTCCAATAATGATTCTTCCTACTCCTTGAACTTGTAAACAATCAAAGGATGACTAGAAAAGTGAGGGGTGATCTCCTTCTACTACGATTTGATGTTGAATTTATATAAAGATATCCAATACATTCCTAATATAATATAAAATTACACTAAATGAGGTATAAAAATATTTTATAGGTGGTTAATTCTAGAAACTTTTACTATGGAGGATTTATATACTCGGGATGCAACAAATATCCGTTTACTATTATCACAAAATGCTCAACCCCATTTTTTAAATAATTTTTTAAATATTTTATAAAACATTAATGATATGGATGAATGTTTAGAGGAATTATCTTACAGGACATTAGAATATCATTATTGGATAATGAGTTCCCCATTCACTATTTGATTCTGGTTCTAGTCATTTATGATTTCTAAAATAAACTCAGTGATGAAAAAGCATGATTAAAAAATCATATAAAAAGAGAAAATATGAACATAAAATAAATAACATACATATTTCACGAAAATAATAACTCTAAAATCTCTTGGATTAAATTTAGTTTGTTCATGGTAATTCTTATACATGGTTTTCTGACCTAAAAATATTTCAAATTCTTTCATAATAGTTCATAAAGAGTTTGTGATTTTTTCAATGAATATCCCTAGAGAATGTCAAAATAGGTGTATAGAAAAGCCTATTTATCATAACCCACATGATAATTGAGTTAGTTCACAATTTACCCTTTTAATGTTATTATTCATAGGTAAAATTTCACAAGAGACACATCCACTTATATTATCCAAGAAGTGATTCAATTTAATGGAAACTACTCACTTTAAATTTCACCAAACTTTTACCACATTTTATTATGAATATACTATTTCTTAATATCATCACTAATGTATACTAATATTAATCCCAAAAACAAGGCCTTTCTTTGATAAAAAATATTGTAACCCAAGACTTATATATATTATTAAATTATTTTTTTATATAAACATACATTAAAAAAAACCAAAATATCATGAGGTCTAATTTTTTAAACAAATGTGTTTGATAGTATATATAAAAGAATTTTAAAAAAAATCTCTATTTTATTCTCCATATTGTTAAATTAAAAACTTTTTATCTTCTAAAACTTTATAGGATATCCTAGGGAATATGTTAAATAAAGGGAGATCTTTAAATCCTAGTAAGGGAGTAACCATGGTAATGAACCATAACATATGAGTGAGAAGGAATAACATGATATCAAAAAAATACAATGCTAATGAATAATAATATGAATGAATAAATTAAAGAAAATGGAATCAAAGGATCATGGAAACACTTGAATGTGTCAACAACATAAAACATGACATAATCATAAGTCGATGATAACTACCAAGACATTATCACATGGTAGAGAGAGTCCCTTCATGGATTAGTATTACTCCCAAAACCCACACAAGATGCCTCATCAAAACAATAGTACCCAATGAATTATATTTTAATCGTGGTGAACCCATCATAACATGTACATAAGTATTTATGCCTTAAAAGTAAATAAACAGAAAGATAAATACATATGAATTTCCTAGGGAAAGAAATATATTGAATAATATTTCAATAAATCACAATGAAAGACTATTTCCTAAATATTAAAAAGTAAAGTAGGAATTAAATATTTTGGATATCTATGCCTATGTACATAATAATAGGTTTATAAATATGGTGTTAATTTGGAAAAAAAATTCATGATGATTTTTAGAAAATTTGGTATAAAAATGAACTATAAATTGATGTTTTAAGGAATCCATTTTTGAATTTTGAAGAGAGAATGGAAATTGAGTTTTATTTAAAAACCATAGATAAAAGATAATGGTTATCCATAAAATATTACTTTAATTAATGATACATTTAATGTAAATTAATAATTTAAACATGTGCTAACTAAAAGGATTCGGTAATATAAGAGTTCCCCTTAATTATGGTAGATTTCTGAGAACACATTCGAGAAATGAACATAAGCATTTTATAACACCATCAAAGGGATGAAGAGTGAGATAGTTATATAATTAAGAGACATATATACATAATTTATAATAATTCATAACCTAAAAACTGTAGATAAATTTTTTTAGGGATAAAAAGTCCATATCCCAATGAAATATGGGTGGTTTGGATAGATCCCTTACATTTGGTTATAGAATCATTCAGCACTTGCACTTATCATCTTAGATAATCAAATTTTAATCATAAATTAATTAATTCAAAAAAATTGCATCTATATTTGATTTAATATAATTTTATTAAGTTCATTTATGAACATTTAAATAAGATATAATATTTAATTTTGTTGTTCTCTGGGCATTCATTTTGTGGTTCCATAGTCCAATCAATTGTGGAAAATTAATAAAATTATATTCAAATAGGATTATAACTCTAAAAGAAAAATAAATTGTATTAATGTATATCCACATATTTAAATGGTCCCAAATACCCATATGTTTTACCTAAATAGTTATGGTTTACCTAGTGAAAACTTTAACGTTATGTGGTTAGTTCATTTATATCGTTTTACATACTATCACGAAATAAACTCAAGTTATATATTTAAATGAATATTATAACATTTATTAACTTTAAATTATTAATAATTACGTCATTATAATCATTTTTAACCATAATATTTCTTATATAACCATCCATGAAGGTGATGGAGAAAAATAAACAACTTTATTCATGGAGATGGTTACCCAAACAGAATGTAAACAATGTTTTTAGTTTGTGATCCAAAGAAGGGAAGGTAAGAGAAGAATATTTAACCATAATAATAACATATTAATATATTTATTATATTAATAATACTATTATTAGGCGTATTCAGAACATAAGGGGGTGGTAGAAGAAGAAAAAAATTAAATGAAATATAGTTTACAGTTTACATCTTCTTTTGGTTGTCTCATTTTAGGAAACACCTTAAGGATTCTGGAAATGGTTTTTGGATGATACAAGAAGATCAAGGACATGAGGGAGAGTACTAGAGAAATAATTAGAGGTATTTTTTTTTATTTTTTAGGGATTATATGTTGTGAGGATTGGGGGTGGTATTTATAAGGGGAGGAGAGAAGTGTTTTTAATATTATAATCATTAGATTATTATTTTTGATCAATACTACCAATTTTATTTATTATTATTACTATATATATTAAATTGTGCATTTTTATTTGAAAAAATGTGTTCTAATATCATTCATGAGACAAATAGTCATGTTTATAGCTCAAAATTTTAAATACCGTATTTTACTGATTTCACTTTTCATAAAATTAAACAATTTTGGAAAAATATGAAATTTACCCATTATGATTTTTTATGTTTAAAAGTTAAAAATTAAATACATTTTAATAAAATAATTTTCTAAATTTTAGAATCTTTATTTTAAATAAAAAGCAATTTTCTTTGAAAATACTAATTTTAATACGGTGTCAATTTTTCAACCCTTTGAAAACTTACATAAGGTATAATCAAATTATATTAAAATTATATTTCAAAATAGAATAACTTATGAATAATTTAAATAAAAAAACCATCTAAATAATTATTTTTCTAATAAAAATTCAAATAAAAAACATATATTTTGCGCAAATATGAATATTTATTTAATCATTTTTAAAACATTAATAGACTTGTATCATGATATATGTATACCATATTTTCATTTTAAAATATAACTAAATATTATTTTGCATCTCCATAAGTGAGTTTACTATTCAATCAATCAAGTTACTACTCCTAAATTTCAAATAACTATTCCAATGATCGGATTACTATTCTAACAATCTGATTTGTAATGATCATATGAGTTACCAACATTCTATAATAATAAATATTTCATTCATTATTGATTCACCACTATTTTAAAACAAAATTATATATATTTTTTGGTTTTCAAAATTAATATTTCATTATAAATATAAGGCCCCATCCTTCAACCTTACTTAATCTTGAGTTATTACAAGATTACACATTGAGGATCTTTTCAGGTTTAGAGTTTTAGAGAATTAGATAATAAAACTTGAATTACATTCCACATTTAAACAGAGTGGTTACATAAAAGATATAATTCATTTTTCCCATCAACGGAAACATATTTAAAATAAAACATGGATTCTTTCTTGACACTTCCTTGACACTATCATCATATCATGTACCATTCCCTGGACCTGTGAAAAACATTTCAAAAACTTGGGATGAGCATAAAAAGCTCAGTAAGGGTTATAAAAAGTATGGAAAGGAAACTTGATTACATATATACATTAGAATGAAATCATACTTTACCCATTAAACATAAGCACTTTAACATACCTCATAAAATCATGAATAAATCATAGAAATCATAAGACATAAAGGTAACTTGAGGAATTCATAACATTCTTACGTTGGGAGTAACCCTCTTGGTTACATTTGGAATACCCATCACAGTATATTGCCTAAATCTCTTCGGAGAAACCTTAACGTTTAACTCCTTCGTGTTACCCAATGCATTAGAGAGCTATATCGGGCTCACCCGCCCTTAGTTTATCACGGAACCACCCATCTTCATAACAATGCCCAAGAACCATAACATAATCATAGCACATAACTTAAGAATAAAGTAAAGATAAAATTCCCACATTGCAATAACAATATAACATTTTAAGATATTGAAATAATGAATCCATTCTCAAAACCATTTTCAAAACCATTTAAAACATTTAATAAAGAGATTTTTAAATCAATGTGTCCCATACCACATTGAAGCTTTTAACATTTTAAACCATTAATATCCATATAAATAAATCATTAAAACCATTTTGAAAACATGTATATTAATGAGAAATATTTATAAGAATAAATCATTAAAACATTTAAAACGATATTTTAGTTAAAGGGTTTTTAACAAAATGAGAGACACTTGAATACAATACTTGAGGAATAAAATTTAATCAAAACTTTATAATATCATGAGAATAATGGGATTCATGATATAATATTCCAAAGGACAGCATATACACCATATAAGAGTGAATTGGTGCATAACAACAATGAAGTATCAATGGAAATGTAAATTGACATGAAATCCATTATAAAGATGGTATCCTTAAATGAAGGATAAATCAATATCATAATTATATGAAAAAAATATAAATACACCCAATATAAGTGGATATTAAGTGTAAAATAATCAAAGGTCATTCACACATATTCAAAGGATGACATATTCAATAGCTACATGTTGAACCCAAAGAAATCGAAATTGGGTTAAGAAGTTCCCTTGACAGCCTAACGATGTCACATCAAATTTTAGAAAAAGAGTTGATGAGAAAGATAAAGGGTATCTCATCTCTTGGAAATAAAATTTACTGAAATAAGTATATATAAGAACATATCCCCACATAATAAGATGAAAATTAAAAGACATAACAAAAGAAGCCTTTTTAAAAAAGGAGGGTGAAAGGTTCCCTTACTGATTTGGGTAACTTTCGAAACGTACACCCCATGAAAGAAGGAAAATACAACATTGATGTAAATACTCATAAATGAAAGTATGTTACACAAAGAGTAGAATAATGTACATTAAATACACCATTAAAAATGAAATATTGGCAAATGTAGCATGAATCTCACGAAAACACAAAGTGAGATAAAAAGCCCCTTATGAAATTTCGGCAGCATAACAGCGCCAATTAAAACTTCCAAAATGGATTGATGAGATAAAATAGGGTCTCTCATCAAATGAACATAAAAATTACAGTAAGATTAATATAAAATAACACCCCAATCATAAGAAATATGAGCTTAAAAGGAATGACATAAAAGAGTGTACTTAAAAAGAAAGAGAGAGGTGGGATCCCTTACCTCGGGTCCGACTTGACTCGATCATTCTTTAACCTCCTGAATAATAAACTTGAGTTAATTTATACTTGATTAAGAAACTTTTTCAATTTCATTATTCCTTTTATATCACTTAATACCATGCTATGAACACTATGTAATTATTTAAGTTAATAATGGTCGTTTTGTAGATCAATGCTACTTGAGTCAAAAATAAACTCTTTATAATTACAAGTTGTTCATGTGGTAAAATATATATTATATCAAGAATTATATTCATCATGTAGATATAATATATATATCATATATATCCATTATATACATGCATTTATAATATTACATAACATTTATAGGTAAGAAATGAAATGCACCGTTCATAGAGACGGTAAGCCGTACGTACGCATGAACACTACTTCCATTTCTATTTCTTATTTAATGGAATTAAAACATAATGATACATAATAGTATTATATTTACAGTATGGTATCATATATAATATCATTAAATTTTACCACATATGGTATTAACGAATCAAATCACTTTGAGGGGGCGGTAGTCCGCACTTCCTAAAATGAAGATATCACGTTTAACAATAATGGAAACCATAAAGGTATGCCATAAATGAAAAATACAGAAGCTTAAGTAAAACATAAACATATTATATATCATATATAAATATAGTGATATCTTAATGGCCGCCTTTGAGGGTGTTAAAAGAATATTGAACAATCATCGTTTCATGAGGCAGGAATTCACCATCCACAGAAACAGTATGTTCTTTAACCATTAGATGCAGGTGTGTGTAAGTGTAGCTCGAATCCATATTATAAAAATATCCTATTATATTTAAGATACTGTATTTTTTACAAAATAAATGAATAAAAATAGTTAAGGGGTTGGAGAAGAAAAATAAAACAAAAGAACACAAGTGAAGACATTACCTTAAAATCGGGTTCTCTCTTTGATTTGAGATCAAAGGCTTCCTTGGGAAGACTTCTGCCCAAAGTGAGGCTTCTAGGAGTAATAGAGGGATGTGGAGAGACAAAATGAGTAGGGGTTGGTCGAGAAAAAGGCATGATAAGTGAGGGTAAGGTGGTAGAGGTGGGGGCCGTTTATAAGAGGAGAGGAGGGGAACTCTTGGAAAGTTACAAAATGTTACTTTATTTTCAAATGATTTTCAGATTTTAAAGGTCCCAAATTGATGTATTTCTAATATAAGGTGTTAAGGGTTCTAAATATACTCATACAATTGGTCTTTGACAAGTTTAAGTTATATTTTTAACATTATCTTTTCATTTTATTTAAATCCTTTAATAATGAGGTAATCGTTGCATCATCATGATGTCATAAATAGTTTAATTTATTTAATATCTAAAAATTATAAACAAAATATCATGATCTGGAAAATAGTTTTAGCTTTCTAATTAATATTTATAGTCAAACATATGACTTGTATAACCCCATTTTAATTTTTTTTAGTAAAACAACTCATGTTTGTGACATTTTTATTTTAACTTTAAATAAAAAGTTATTTATGTAATTTCCCTACCAAAGTGGATCCATGGGGTCCCCAAGTTTACCCAAGGATTGTATTGTTCGGACATGACAGCTCCAATGAGGGTAGGACATGTGTCTAGGTCATTTCATATTATTAAAACATTATTTTTACCTTAAATTACACTAATTACCTCTAATCGCGATTAAAATCTTAAAAGTTACTATACACCAAAAAATTATTTTAATCCCATTGAACCAAATTTTACATCCTAATGACAACCATGTATGTCGGATTTTTGAAATTCAAATCTCAGAAGTGGTAAAGTTTCATTTAAATGATAAATCAGTTTTTAAACTACCACTTAGTGGTTTCACTATTCATCAAAAATCGAAGTTTTTCAGAAAAATACCAAAAATTCACCCTAAGCTATATTTGATATCCCGAATTCAAAAATGATGTCTATTTTACAAAATTCAAAACATATATGTTGCATTAATTAATTTAATTTTTAATTCTCGCTGTCAAAACTAATAGCGTGTTTTTAAGAAACAATTTTTATTAAAAGATTGAAACTAGCTTAAGTCCAATTTAAAAGTGAAATTAATTCCAATGACCACCATTATATTAAATTGTAAAAATATATTCTAAATAAACTTTAATATAAATTAAAAATATAATCTATCCATATAAATAAATCAGATTAAAAGGAGGTATTGAATTAAAATGCAACATTTTCAATAAAAATGATCTTTATCGGAAAAATAACAAAATTTTACATAAAGTAAATTTTTATGTCCAGATTCTAAAAAAGGATATTATTTTGTCAAATACAACATATAAACTTTTCAAAATTATATTTAAAAAGGGTTATCCATCAAAAGGCGGTTAATCGACCTTTTAAAGAATATTAGAAGATTTATGCTTAAAATTGGATTCATTTACATTTTAAGCCTCCAACATTTATTGGATAAAAGTAAAAATATTTAACAAAAATATATAATCATTTTTTAGTTAGTTCCATTAATTCCCACCATTACAATGGCTAGACGTTAACTACCTTTTAAAATAATATTATGTTATTATTATAGTGCAATGTAAGATTTAAAAAATACTCATTGTTGCGTATTGGGTACACCCTCAAGCATAGCATTCCCTTTAAAGTAATATTAATATTTTATTCAAAAATATGGATAAATATGAAAATGTAATATTCTTTATTAACCTGGGGTGTTACATCATTCCCCCCTTTTGGGAATTGTGTCCTCGCAATTTTAAAACTGGTCTTGGAAGCTTCATTGAAAATACCACATCGGAACAAGAGTCAGTAAAACTATCACTTTAAAAGAATGGGAGAGAAGTAAAAAATGTCACCCGAGTTAACCCATACTAGGATTCCAAGTATGAAAATATGGATATGGAGGAAAAAACAATGGGTCATGTTCTGATGGAGAGTGATATTAAACATGTCTAAGAGAAAGTTAACAACAAGAAAATCACAAACTTGTGATGGGTTAAACGGTATTTGATTCCCCAGTAGGAAAAATTAATAGACAACATTTTTGTTTTAAGTTACTTTTCATTGAGGAATTTATTTATGAGCTTAACTAAAACATAAGGAAGCATACTTCATTGTCATGTTGACTTTCAACTTTTACTAGATTTCTTACATGAACTCATATTTTCTCCAAAAGATGAGTGTTTAGGATGACTTGTTCACATTAAGAGAGCTATGATCAACTTATAGAGAATCACCTAATCCAAAAAAGATAACTATATACTTCCCATGTCTTTAGACCTTTACCAAAAATAAAACCAAAAAGGTTAGTATGAGATTAGTTAATACCCAAAAAGGATAATCCTTTATAAAAAAATCTATTATTAATCTCCAAAAGTTTTCAAACAAAATCCAAAGTTCAACAAAGACCATTCAATAAACATATATCCATAAAATTCTACAAAGTGAACCAAACTAATATTGAAACCCAATTCTCTAAAGGATTTAATCACATAGTCTCCTAAGATAAATTTTAACATTTTCTCCAAAATAACATCAGTTACTCTTACAGTCTCATACTGAAATGTAATGAACCTAATCACATATCCTCCATGATAGGCTAATCATTTCCATTGATTACCAAATATAAACTTACTATTAATTAATAATATCATCTAAATAAAAGAAATCATTCAAACTAACCACAGACTTTACGTAGTCCAGTGGTAGGCGATAAATACCAGTTGCACTTTTGTTGTGGGTTCGATTCCCGCAGCTTCGCGATGGGTTGTCACACGGTATGTGTGTTGTCCCTTTTCAAAAACTATATAATTTTATAACATTCCTCAAAAAGAGATAAATTAATAAAAAATAACCATAACATATTTTAACCACAAAGGTTATCTGATAACTTCCATTTTGCAACCCAAAATGTATTAACCAGTAATTGCCTCAAATTCAAGGATCATATAAACCCAAATAGATCTTTATAACTATATCCACAAAAGAAAGGATAATTATTCTTTGAATAAAATTTTCATATATCAAACATCAGGGTTACTATAAATATCTTATAATATAACCGCATCATCAAAAGAGACTTAATACATCTAAGAATTTCACCATCCTAAAATCTATCATAACTCTTGAATCCCTTATATGATGAATTCTTACTCATTCAACATTCTTCATGATCTATTAGCCATTCCTTTCCATCTTATTGTGAAATACTTCTTTCCTACAAACAAAATCATGAATCATATCCTAATATTCCAATAATAGGAAAACATATGTTAAGAAATAATCCATACCTTTCATTCTTCATTGTCAGTTTCTTCATCCTCAATCGGAATGGCTTTGGGTATTGGTAAATGAATATTTGTACGATCTTGGTGACCCCATTCCCGAAACAAAATCGTAGGAAATTTGTTTGCATAATGACCATGCACACCGAATTTTAAAACATTCAATTGTTCCTTTAGAAAGAACTTCTTTCCCTTTCCAAGAGTCAACTAGATGCTTCCTTTTTCCATGGAATGTTATTGCTTTATGACCTTCATTTCTACATCTATAGCATATTTCTGTCCATTTGAAACATTTTCCTATGTGTTTCTTTCCACATATTTGACACATAGGTTTTTGAACATACTTACATTTATGATTATTGACTGAACTTCCGTAGGGATTTGTTTCTCGCATATACGATGTCGTATAAAAATCAGTAAGGTTCAGGTGGTCAATCATGACTCTAGATAGTTGGTTGAGGATAACCACAAGAGTTCTCATTGCATCCCCCATATCATTCAAAATTTATTTCATAAAACCGTCACATTTTTCTTCAAATCCACTATTACTTTGGTGCCTGCTAGATCCAGCCATTTACTAAAACCAAAAAGGTCAGTGTGAGTATGTCAGTAAAATCATCAGATAAAAAATAGGTAGATAAACACCAAGATATACTTATCCATGTTATCTCAAACTCATTCTAATTTTAAAAAAATGATGACTCCATCTAATATACTAACCATTGTGGTTATACACAACTTGTCACTTTTTCTTAAACAACAATCGAACCTCTAAAGTTATCTAAACCGACCTCTGATACCAACTATAAGGCCCCAGCCTTAAACCTTACATAATCTTGAGTTATTACAAGATTACACATTGAGGATCTTTTCAGGTTTAGAGTTTTAGAGAATTAGATCATAAAACTTTCATTACATTCCACATTTAAACAATGTGGTTACATAAAAGATAGTATTCATTTTTCCCATCAACGGAAACATATTTAAAATAAAACATGGATTCTTTCTTGACACTTCCTTGACACTATCATCATATCATGTACCATTCCATTGACCTGTGAAAAACATTTCAAAAACTTGGGATGAGCATAAAATGCTCAGTAAGGGTTATAAAAAGTATGGAAAGGAAATATGAGTACATATATACATAAGAATGAAATTGTACTTTACCCATAAAACATAACCACTTTAAAATACCTCATAAAATCATGAATAAATCATAGAAATAACAAGACATAAAGGTAACTTGAGGAATTCATAACATTATTATGTAGGGAGTAACCCTCTTGGTTACGTTTGGAATACCCATCACAGTATATTCCCTAAATCTCTTCGGAGAAACCTTAACGTTTAACTCCTTCACGTTACCCAATGCATTGGAGAGCTATATCGGGATCACCCACCCTTAGTTTATCATGGAACCTCCCATATTCATAACAATGCCCAAGATCCATAACATAATCATAGCACATAACTTAAGCATAAATGAAAGATAACATTCCCACATTTCAATAACAATATAACATTTTAAGATATTGAAATAATGAATCCATTCTAAAAACCATTTTCAAAACCATTTAGAACATTTAATAAAGAGATTTTTAAATAAAAGTGTCCCATACCACGTTGAAGATTTTAACATTTTAAACCATTAATATCCATATAAATAAATCCTGAAAACCATTTTAAAAACAAGGATATTAATGAGAAATATTTATAAGAATAAATCATTAAAACATTTAAAACGATATTTTAGTTAAAGGGTTTCTAACAAAATTAGAGACACTTGAATACAATAATTGAGGAATAAAATTTAATCAAAAATTTATAATATCTTGAGAATAAAGGGATTCATGATATAATATTCCAAAGGATAGTATATACACCATATTAGAGTGAATTGGTGCATAACAACAATGAAGTCTCAATGGAAATGTAAATTGAGATGAAATCCATTATAAAGATGGTATCCTTAAATTAAGGATAAATAAATCTCATAATTATGTGAGAAAAATATAAATACACCCAATATAAGTGGATATTATGTGTAAAATAATCAAATTTCATTCACACATATTAAAAGGATGACATATTAAATAGCTACATGTTGAACCCAAAGAAATCGAAATTGGGTTAAGAAGTTCCCTTGACAGCCTAACGGCATCACATAAAAGTTTAGAAAAAGAGTTGATGAGAGAGATAAAGGGTATCTCATATCTTGGAAATAAAATTTACGACAATAAGGATATATAATAACATATCCCCACATAATAAGATGAAAATTAAAAGACACAACAAAAGAAGTCTTTTAAAAAAGGATGGTTAAAGGTTCCCTTACCAATTTGGGTAACTTTCGAAACGTACACCCCATGAATGAAGGACTATACAACATTGATCTAAATACTCATAAATGAATGTATGTTACACAAAGAGTATAATAATGGACAGTACATACACCATTCAAAAGGAAATATTGGCAAATGTAGCATGAATCTCACGAAAACACAAAGTGAGATAAAAGCCCCTTACAAAATCTCGGCAGCCTAACGATGCAAATTAAAACTTCCAAAATGGATTGATGAGACAAAATAGGGTCTCTAATCAAATGAACATAAAAATTACAGTAAGAGTAATGTAAAATAACATCCCAATCATAAGAAAGATGAGCTTAAAAGGAATTACATAAAAGAGTGTACTTAAAAAGAAAGAGAGAGGTAGGATCCCTTACCTCAGGTCCGACTTGACTCGATCATTCTTTAACCTCCTAAATAATAAACTTGAGGTAATTTATACTTGCTTAATAACCTTTTTCAAGTTCATTATTCCTTTTATATCACTTACTACCATGCTATGAACACTATGTAATTATTTAAGTTAATAATGGTCGTTTTGTAGATCATTGCTACTTGAGTAAAAAATAAACTCTTTATAATTAAAAGTTGTTCATGTGGTAAAATATATATTATATCCAGAATTATATTAATTATGTATATATCATATATATATCATATATATCCATTATATACATGCATTTATAATATTCTATACCATTTAGAGGTAAGAAATGAAATGCACTGTTCATGGAGACGGTAATCCATACGTACGCATTAACACTACTTCCATTTCTATTTCTTATTTAATGGAATTAAAACATAATGATACATAATAGTATTACAATTAAAGTATGGTATAATATATAATATCATTAAATTGTACCACATATGGTATTAACGAATCAAATCACTTTGACGGGGTGGTAGTCCGCACTTCCTAAAATGAAGATATCGCGTTTAACCATAATGGAAACCATAAAGTTATGCCTTAAATGAAAAATACAGAAGCTTAAGTAAAACATAAAAATATTATATATCATATATAAATATAGTGACATCTTAATGTCCAGCTTTGATGGTGTTAAAAAAATATTGAACAATCATCGTTTTGTGAGGCAGGAATTCACCATCCACAGAAACAATATGTTCTTTAACCATTAGATGTAGGTGTGTGTAAGTGTAGCTTGAATAAATCTTATAAAAACATCCTATTATATTGAAGATACTGGAGTTGTTACAAAATATATGAATAAAAAGAGTTTAGGGGGTTGGAGAAGCAAAATAAAACAAAATAACACAAGTGAAGACATTACCTTAAAATCGGGTATCTCTCTTTGATTTGAGCTCAAAGGCTTCCATTGGAAGACTTATTCCCAAAGTGAGGCTTCTAGGAGTAAGAGAGGGAGGTGGAGAGACAAAAGGAGCAGGGTTTGGACGAGACAAATTCTTGAGAGGTGTGGGTATGGTGGTAGAGGTGGGGGCCTTTTATAAGAGGAGAGCAGGGGAACTCTTGGAACATTACAAAATGTTACTTTATTTTCAAATTAGTTTCGGATTTTAATGGTCCCACATTGATGTATTTTGAGGATAAGGTGTTAAGGGTTCGAAATATACTCATCCAATAGGTCTTTGACATGTTTATGTTATAGTTTTAACATTATCCTTTCATTTTATTTAAATCCTTTATTAATGAGGTAATCGTTGAATCATCATGATGTCATAAATAATTTAATTTATTTAAGGTCTAAAAATCATAAAAAAATATAATGATGTAGTAAATCTTTTTATATTTCTAATGAATATTTATAGTCAAACATATGAATTTTATAACCCCATTTAATTTTTTTTTAGTAAAACAACTCATGCTTGTGATATTTTGATTTTAACATTAAATAAAAAGTTATTTATGTCATTTTCCTACCAAAGTGGCTCCATGGGGACCCCAACTTGACCCATGGATTTTCTTGGTCGTCCATGACACATACAATGTGGGTAGGACATGTGTCTAGGTCATTTCATATTATTAAAACATTATTTTTACCTTAAATTACACTAATTACCTCTAATCGCGATTAAAAACTTAAAAGTTACTATTCACCAAAAAATTATTTTAATCCCATTGAATCACATTTTAAATCCTAATGAAAACCATGTATGTCGGATTTTTGAAATTAAAATCACAGAAGTGGTAAAGTTTAATTTAAACGAAAAACCAGTTTTTAAACTACCACTTAGTGGTTTCACTATTCATCAAAAATTGATGTTTTTCAGAAAAATACCAAAAATTAACCCTAAGCTATATTTGTTATTCCGTATTAAAAAATGATGTCTATTTTAAAAAATTCAAAACATATATGTTGAATTAATTAAATTAATAATTAATTCCCACTGTGAAAACAAATAGCTTGTTTTTAAGAAACAATATCTATTAAAAGATTGACACTAGTTTAAGTCCAATTTCAAAGTGAAATTAATTCGAATGACCACCATTAGATTAAATGGTAAAAATATATTCTAAATACACGTTAATATAAATTAAAAATATAATTTATCCATATAAATAAATCAGATTAAAATGAGGTTTTGAATTAAAATGCAACATTTTCAATAAAAATGATCTTTATCGGAAAAATAACAAAATTTTACACAAAGTAAATTTTAATGTCCAAATTCTAAAGAAGGATTTTATTTTGTCAAATACAAAATATAAAATTGTCAAAAGTATATTTAAAAAGGGATCTCCATCAAAAGGCGGTTAATCGACCTTTTAAAGAATATTAGAAGATTTATGCTTAAAAATGGATTCATTTTCATTTTAAGCCTCCAACATTTATTAGATAAAAGTAAAAATATTTGACAAACATATATAATAATTTTGTAGTTAGTTCCATTCATTCCCACCATTACAACTTCTAGGCATTAACTACCTTTTAAAATAATATTATTTTATTATTATAGTGCAACGTAAGATTTCAAAAAAACTCGTTGTTGTGTATTGGGTACGCCCTCAAGCATAGCATTCCCTTTAAAGTAATATTAATATTTTATTCAAAAATATGGATAAATATGAAAATTTCATATTATTTATTTACCTGGGGTGTTATAATTAATATTCCTTTTCATTTCTACAATGTTGATTGTGAGTGTGATTAATCTTGAGATTTGAGAATATCAAAATTTTCCTATTTTTGTTATCTTATTTTATTTTTTCTCCATTGTAATAATTTAAATTGTTAAGTACATTTTTATTTTATAAATTAATTTTTCAAATTAATATAATATTTTTTTCAAGTGGTTTATACTAAATTAGTAAATATGAAGAAATTATTTGAATGAAAATTACACTGATAATATTTTGGGTCATTAAATTATTTCTTTGGTATTTGATAATAAGAAGATACTTAAAAACTCATGAAAACAAATTAAAAAGATGATTGTTGATATTTATAACTATAAATCTGACTATGTCCTATCAATATAATTTTTTATGATTAGAGGATGAGTTATAACTTCCTAAAAAAATATTAAGAATTTATGAGTTTTGTTTCTTATTAATAGAATAACATTCTAATATTTCACCTATATGAACTTAGAATTTGTTTTTTATTTTTATGGGAGTTAATGGGTTTACTCTTATGAGTGTTCGTGAATGGGATAGATTCACATTGTTATAAATGTTCAATAAAAAGTGATTCGGGAAGAATAGATCATTTTATATATATTAACTTTGGTTTATAATGAAATAATATCATTTTTATATTTTGTAAACATGTAAATCTAAATATATTATGAGATATTGACACTAATTAGTGGTTTAAATTAGATCATACCTTTAAAATATATACATATATGAATTATAAAAGAAGATAATATTTTTTGAATAAAAGTTGGGGATTACTATAATTTTATTCATCAAATATATTAACTAGTGGGGCCCACATCGTTTATAGGTTTAAATTGAAGAGCTAGAAAAAAGGGATTTGATCGATTGATTATATGGATTTAAAATTGTGGGTCCTATATTGAATATCTGATAATACACTTTATTCTCCTTATAAATAAGATCTTTGTGATGTGTATTTTTAAGAAAAAATGTATTTTTTTACAATCTATAAATGTATTTATAATATTCTTTTTGAACTTTTCATTAATATACTTGTATATTAAATATATATAATTAAATAATATTTTGAAAGTAATATTATAAAAAAACATTAACTATGGACGTGATTAGTCATACCATTTAAAATTCCATTTTTTGGATTTAAATGGTGTTCTCCTCCAAAAAAAATTTGAGTGTTTGAATGAAAAAACAACTATTTTAAATATTTTGTGAGATCAAATTGATTCTTTTGGTATTGATTTTGATATATAAATAATATGACTCTTGGTGATGTTTGTAATCAAATATGAAAATAATTTTTCCTCATCATCTTTATAAATTCCTAAATCTGTGATCTAGAATATCTGAAAAAACATCTGATTTTTTATAAAGTTATTCACCATGTTGATATTATCCTAAAGGGGTATATTGACTATGACCCTAAAACAAATATGTGGGTGATGATTATACTATTTTGGACTGTTCTCTAATTATTCTTCAAAGTATCATGTTTTGATATTCCAAAGTAGGTCGTCGTAGGTTGTGAAAAATAGTTTCCTTCCATTTTTTGTTTCAATGGATTGTTGATGAGAATGGTTCATAAGAAAAAAACATCATCATAACTAATTATATAATGATATTATATGAACTAATATTTTCATGGGTAGGGTCATAACCTTTTCACTACTTATATTGTCTAAATTGATTACATATGTGGTATGTGTCAGGCTGTAATTATCTTTTTCACTTTCAGTGACATGATTAATTCTTACATAGACAAAAAATTGTTTATCATTTCATAACTTTTCAACTCATATTAAATTCAATGAAATTATATATATTTCCTTTTAATTATCAATACATCATCTGCTTCCTAAACCTCAAATCACCAAAAAAAAACCAAACAAAGAAAATTAAGGTTTGGTTTCACCAATTAAATACTATTATAGTAATAAAACAAATAAATTCTCATTTTAGTTAAATTTTATAATTATTTCAAAAAAACAATTTTTTTAAAGTTCTATTTGTCCCCTTAAATAGGGAAAATAATATGGGTTTATTTTTCCATCAAAATAAAAAGTAAAAATAGGAAGAAATTTATCCTCATCAAAACTCAGTATTGTTTAATTAGAAATATCAATGTTATTAGGATAAATTAAATAATAATTTCGTGAGGATACTATAATTATCAATAAAAAACATGATAGTGTTTGTTAATAAATCATGTTTATTTTATTGAAAATCTATGGATTTGGTTGGTTACATGAGGAGGGAAACAATTAATATTTTCATATCAAGATTTCAGAGTAATCAACTAAAAACACCATTGTTATCAAATATGTGTGATGATATACAGATTAGTGAAAATTTTATAAGTGATTGAAAATTTTAAATATGAGTGATGAAAACCACTATAAATTTGAGAATAGCCATTGATAAGTTAAAACCCATCATTTATTCTTAAAAAAAATCCCAGATTTTTTAAATTTTGATATAAATATTTGAAATCATTAGACACCTCTATATTTTCTCTTAATTATTATTCAAGACATCAGAATAAAATTTTCAGAAACATGGGAGATATTTCCAAAAATAGCAGGAATATATATATATATATATATTTGGATTTATTTAAATGAATAATTGGATTAAATATTTTATCATTTGTAAGTATATTTATTTTTATTTTCTTATAGTGGCTTCATGAAACATTTTCTACCTCTATTTATTTTAGGGGATTAGAGGCATGATTATGGATCATTTTTGATTTATTCATTGATTTAGAATTGAAAATTATTATACTAGATCAGTGATTTGTCATTGAAATTATTGATCTTTGAAGATTTAGATTATTTGAATACTATCATATATATATATATATATATATTCATAAAGATTTACCTTAATTTAGTGATTATGAGATGATAGATTAGTTTGGTTTTCTTTATAATATAAAAGGGTTATTTAATCATGTTGTTGATATATTCTCTTAGTTTAATATATATTATAATTATTTATATTTTATCATTGTAATATCAAAGTAAGGAAAGTTTATGGGAAGCTCTTAAGAATATTTACAAGGTTTAATTGATCAAAATTTTTATTTCTAGGTTGTAAACAGATGTGGTAATCCATAGGGTTTTTTGTGGAAAATGGAATTAATAATATATTCAAATATTTTATCCTACCATGTGAATGGATTTGGTATTCTAAATTAATGACCCAATGTGGAATTTCAATGAGGATACTAAACATGAAAATAAAAAAAAGGTAACCATTGGTTATATTTTTATAGGTTCATGGGGCTAGGTGTTGTTTATTTGTTTGGAAGAGTAATATATTTTCAATAGTGGCTGGGATTCTCAAGCGATAGGTGAGTAATTTTAAATAGGGTTGATAGTAGCTAAAAATGTGATTATGTATGTTTTAGTATTTTATTCTAGTAAAAATTATCAAGGTGGTTTCATCCATGATGTTAGTGTATAATTATTCCGATGAGAGTATGTTTCCTTGTTTTTTATACCCTAGTCATATATAATTCTTGTCCTTTCTACAACTGAAATTAACATAAACATTTGTTATTTCTCTATCTCCCACCTAGTAGAATGTAAGTTTTTTCTCCCCCTGACAGGATATATAGATGTGCATATGAGTTCTAGGAAGAGATTCATGAAATTTTTTTTGATCATGATATTGTTTTTTCATTTTTCTAGTGTTGCAAGAGTAGAACATGACATAAAATGTTAATTCCCTATATATCTACACCAATTAATAGAGACTGTCTCATAGTAGTTCGATAATGTTCGATATAAATAGTTTAGTAAAAAGACACCATCAAGAGGTTTTTATAATAATAGTGACTCCCTTATTTATGGACTATTATATAAAGGTGCTCATGGTGATAATTTCGAATCCATACAATCATGAAGAGGAGATGTAAGTTACCTTCAATAATATAATGATGCTTGTTTTTACTAGAGAAGGTATCGATTCTTATATCACCAATTCTAAGGATTATCTTCCATTCCTCTAAAAATTAGAACAGTTACGATATGTATGCCATGATTATTTATGATAGGTATGGTTAGAAATTAGTTTATATCATTAGAATCATATAATCTAGAGCTCACTTGGTTAACAATCAAAGAAGAGATTCTATATCTTTTTGTAAATACAATGGTGTATTAGCTAAAGAATCCAATTACAGAGTTTTTTGGATGGGAAGTTATCAATGGGATATTGTAAATTGTCTAAAAAAGCATAGGTAGTTCAAAAATGGAATCTAAATAAGGATTCCAGCAGTTGTTCACAATAACAGATGAATGGGAAATGTGTGACAAAGTGTTAGAGAAGTTGCACGCATATTCTAAGTGATATGAGGAAAATATTTTACCTGGAGAAGATCTTATGATATTTTTATAATTAAAAGGAGACATATTATTCATAATACTGGATCAATCCAGGACTAATGACATATGTTGTGGAAGATAAGGAAGTATCATGACCTAAATAGTAGTTCGAGTTTCTAAAAATGGTAATAGTATAAGCATAAGAGCCAATGGATTAGTCTATATAGATGTATAATGCGATGTTGTAGATTGGTTCTATCTCAACTGGCTTGGTAAATCTTTACTAGAAACATACATCTTGGAACAAACCACAATAATTGGTTGTTGGTTGTCTATTTTGGGAGAGGTATTAAAAGGATATATAGATTGGTTCTAGTCTGATACTCAAACAAAAAGATCTGATAAAATATGATTATATTTCAAGAATTAAATAATGATTTTCATTGAAAAAGGAAATAACTTATTTTTAGGTATCCAAAATCATTCAACAAAAGTAATATATGTATAATAATTCATGTTAAGATGGTGAAAAAAGATGTGGATCACGTTCCTCCCTACATAGTATATTTTTATTAAAAGTAAATCATTGTTTCAAATTTATACAATAGACGAGTCTCTTATTATTCATGAATAAAGGATGTTTCTCTAAAATGCTAAGTACGATCTCTCAAAATTTTAAAAGGTAGATTTGGAGGTGGTCAAGTGTGAAATATATAGCTGAATTGTTTCAATAAAGTTGTTTTAAACGTAGATGGAATTTCATTCCCTTAAGGAAGCTATTGAAGTGGCATAAATAATGGATAAATCACTTAATAAAATAATAATTAAGTGGTATATATATCCCTTGAGATGACTAACTTCTATGTTTTAGATATGGTATATAAATACAAGTATAAATTTGGGAACAATTTTCCTATGTTTTTCAACATCTCTAGGTTATCAAATAGATGTATTGTTACTAAATTCCTACCTCATGAAATCAAACAACTAAAAAGAAGAAAATACCATTTTTATATTCCTTTTATCCATTTTATCTAATAATAGAATAATAATATTTTAGAATTTTAGTTTTTACATTGATTTAGAATATATAAGTTTTCTAAATAAGAATTTTTAGTGTTTGGGGATGGACAACTAGATCTAGGGTGAAATTATAGTTTTAGGGTGGCATTAAAATTGTTGGTAATAATTTAATAAAATATTCAAAGGAGGTGTAAATTTCCAAAATTCTATATATATATATATATAGGAATATCCATAAGATTTAAATTCATGGTGGAGTGTGAAGTAGTATTTTTATAACAAATATTATATTTTATTGTAGGGATGGGGACTACTGTGGTGATGAACATCCTGATAAGTAGTATTATATTGGAGATGAAAATAGAAATGTGTATATATAGTGTGTGACATTTGGAGGACTATAATTCAATTACTTACATAGTATTATATTGTTTCTAATGTACTTTTTTTCTCATGTCATAGTTTTAAAAACTATACGTTGGATTTAAATACTGATTGTTTCTTAATAGAAGAGAAAATAATAAAATAATTCCACCTTATTTAAATTGAATAGGGAAATAGTGAGGACATGGTAATCATTTCATGGAAATAAAATGTGGTAAAAATATGTAGGGGATTCAATATGGATTTTCACTTATATTTTGAGCTTTAGGTAGTGGTAACATGCCTTAATATTGAAAATCTACTATATTTGGATCTTTATTAAAAAAACTAGATGAAGAAACACTTTATAAACTAAAAGAATTTTTTTTCCAAATCCACCACTAAGGGAACACCGTTTTCCATGTGTACTAGTAGTACTATATACTGGTGGAAACAAGTCGTTTCATTTTTTAATTAAATCAGTACTCTTTGAAGAAATATCAAATTTTTTCTACTTATTTAGTGACAATTGTTATTGTCAAGATTTTTTACATAATGGATATTTTATTAGATTGAATCAAGAATCTAGTAACTACAAATAATAGAAGGGATGAAAAAATGGTTTCCCATAAGTTGGCACACCAATGATTAAGAAATATCCATACTATAGTATGCTGGACACATATATGGTTTACTAAAGATTATTTCATGAGGTGGATCTATATTATATTGGAGATGTTGTTCTTAGAATATAATATTAGGATATAGTTTCATGATGTGAATGTTAAGGGACATATGCTGTATGAGATTATAGAATATTATCTAATCGAGGTGGATGTTAATCATGTTGTAAATAATCTAAAGGAGGTGAATGTTATCCTAAATTCTAGAAACTCAAGTGGATTCTATTGTAAGGAACCTACCTAAAACATAAATTATTCTAGTGTTTTTGAAATTAAATTTACATTTATGGATATTTTTAGTTTGTGTTATTATATAAGTGTTAATAAATCTTATAAATTGGACCAACCAATTACATTTGGACACTTATACTAGTTATCCACTTTTCCACCTAAGGAAACCCTTTAAAGTGACATCATTTCAAGCCCCATATTTGATACCCTCGTCATGAAATATTCTTTTCACTTACCAGTATTAAGTCCTGTGAAAAACATTCTAAAACATGGGATGACCACAAAAAACTCAATAAGATACATAAAAGAAGGTAATAAACCATTAGTCCATAATTATTTATAAACTAATTAAAACATTTCTGCAAAATCATAATTATCACCCTTGACACATTAAATCATTATCTTACCACTCAAAATCATAAGATTATAGTAAAACTTTATAGAACTAATAAATCATAAAGGTATATTATTTCACCCAGATCATTATTAAACTGTAGCTTTGATGGCTATGTTGGGTGTAACCTTCATGGTAACATTTTTAATAACATCATAGTATATTTCCTTAATCTCTTAAGAGAAACCCAACCATTTAAATCTCTCTAACTATCCCATGAATTTAGGAGATATCATTGGCTCACCCACCCTCCATTTATCACATAACCACCCATATTCATAAAATTTTCCAAGAACTAAAACATAATCACAACACATAAATCTTTCATAAAACAAAAATAATATTTCCACTATGAAATCACATTTGTTTTTTACATAGTTGAGAATTAATAAATGAAAAAACATTATTCAAGAATAAAATGGTAAACTTGTAAATTAATCATGAAAACATTAAAGTGACATAAAAGTTTAATATTCCATTCATGTGATTAATGTTGAAAAATTTTCCATTTGTCTTTTTTAAAAATAGTGGAAAAGTATCTTTATAAAATAGTTTTTTATAAAAATAAAAACGTTTTATACCAAAGAATTTGAAAGATTTATTTTCTAAAACATTTTAATGAAATTAAAAATATACATAAAATTGATTTTATAATCCTTATATATATAAATAAATATTTAAAATAATATCAAAAGTATTTACAAGGAGAAAAATATATAATAATTATAACCGTAAACATTCAATGTGTCTCACAACACTTTAAACTTTTAAATCATAATATCCAGGAAATAATTCATTTACCAAAACATTAATTAAAATTATTATAGATATAATTTGGATATGATATTTCATATTAGCATAATATAAACCATATAAAATAATAAAGATGCAAATCTTTAATCAATGCCTCAATGACAGGATATTGAGGAAAACCCCATTACCTCGAGTTCGATTCATCAAGTATGTTCTTTATCATCCTAAATAATAAAAATATGCTAATTATTTAATTTCATGAAAATATTTACCATGTTTATTTTTAATTTTATATAACTTATTACCATGTTATAACAATTATAAAATTATTTATGTTCACTTTTGATGTTTTGATGATATTCAGTGCTTGAGTCCAAAATGAATTCGTTAACTAAAATATTTTAAAATAGGAAATTCATCCATCATATCCATAATAATATTCATGAAATAATAATCAATTGTATTTATCAATTAGTATTTTAAATACATTCATTAAATATATATATGAAAAATGAACAAGGATACGATCATTGAGATTATAAGTTGTACGTAAGCATATGTAACATTTTAATCTTTCAATGATAATTACGGAAAGAAGGTAAATATTATTTTCTCCTTAAATAATTAAAATAATATTATTTATATAATGTTAATTATTTAAATATTATTATTTATTTTATCCACATAATTTGGGGATTAAAAATTAATCACATAGCTTTGTGGAGGTGATAGTTCACACGTACATACGAACGATGTTATCATTTTTACCTGAAGGTAAAGAAAGAATATAATTGAAATATAATTCTATTTTAATGGTAAATATGTCACGAATACCATATATAATAATTAACTCCATCACTATAATCAGTCTTGGGAGATGGTAGTGTAAAAAAATTATACCGGTTCATGGAGGTGATAGTTCACACGTACACACGAAAGATTAATTATTTTCCCATTTGATGGAAGTTGAGATGGTTTTATATTGAGATATTAATATAATTAAATTTAATTATATTCATGGTAATTTAGTTATTATATCATCACAGTTGATGAATATTTTATGGAAGTGTAATAAGAAATAAAATAGAAATACATGACTAAAAACGTTACAATTCCATTGGACGATCACATTTAATTAACACTTTAACACCTCAAAAGTGGGTATTCAGAAAAAAAATATTTCCTCAAGATTGTTTGGAATTATTCTAGGAATTTATGTTAGAAGATAATTTATGAACCAATAATGGTTTTTAGGTGTGATGAAAAGAAAGTATGTAGTACCCTTTTATAAGAGATGGGAAGGGCACTGTTGTAATTATTCAAATTATTAAGTAAATATAAATTAATTTTCAAACAAAATGGTCACAAAAGGATTTAATTATAATATAATATGATTATGGGTCAATATAAAAGTCATAAAATGGAAATTAGACAAGTTTTTAATATCTTTTTCATCATTGTCATTTTGTTTTATCCCTTTCAACTCTTATAGTTTCATAAGGTAATTTACGATTTGAGGGTCAATATAATTACCATAACTATCTAAAAACCCATAAAAGAATCATTTAATAAATTTTATGAATTATACCAACTTTTTGAAATAATTTTATATTTTAATAAATATTATATCATTTAAAAAAATATTTTATATTTTCAAATACCATTAGTGTCAAATTTTGACAGTATTCATTTCAGGACTTTTAAAAAATATATTAACATCATGATAAAGTATAAAAAACTATTTAAAAACATCACTAACATGTATAGGTAATCAAAAATATTATTTAATGAAATAAATTATATTAAATTATATTTATTATTATACTTTTAATATCATTTATTTTATTATTTCATTAATGATGAAATTGTGGCAATATCATTGTGTCACCATTTAATTTATTATCCATTTCCTAAAAATTATAAATAAATTACCATTATTTATTTAATAATTTTTGATTTCTAAAGACTATTTATTTTCTATGATTTCCCCTATATAATCCCATATTTAAAATTATTTACTTGTTAAAAATACAAGTGTAACAAAAATTATTTTTCATGGAATATAAAATTTTAAATGCATCAAAGTCACCCAGATGGATCAAAGTGGTCATAAAACTAACCTAATAATTATGTTTCTTGAAAAACCTCATCCAATTAAATTAATACAACTATTAGGGTAATTTTATATTTTGATAATTTAATTTTTACCATTAATTAAAAGAATAACCCTTAACTGTGGTAATAAAATTTATTACAAAGTTAATATTCATAATTTTAGAAAATTAAAGAGATCTATTTACATAATTTTATTCTTATGATTAAAAATATTCAATCAATTTTTTCAAATTCATAATATATATTTTTAAAAAACATTAAAAATTAATCTAGTTGACGGAATGAAAAAATTGGTTTATAAATAAAAAAAGTTCAAAAGTTCACCACGTTTTTATATCCAATATCAATGTGAAATTGATTCAAATGACTTAAATTGTATTAAATGAAAATAATGATATAATTATACTTTATAACCAATAAAATATATAATTTATAATGATAAATAAATTTGATAAAAAAGTCATTTTCTATTAGAATTCATTATTTTTTCACTATTCACCAAAAAAATGAATCTGATAAGAAATGTACAAAAAATTGAATCAATGTAAATATTGATACTCAGCTTCTAAATAAGAAGATTATTTTGTGAAATCAAAATATTAAAAGTGTAAAAAACAATATTAAAAAAGGCATCCCTTTAAAAGTTGATAAAACTTCTTATTTAGAAAAACACTACTTTTATCAATAATATTCAATTTGTTCTTATATAATGTCTAGAAAGCATATAAGTTTGATTTTAAACATTTTTTTGAATTTATATTTCATTAATATAATCCAAAAAAGAGTGATTTTTTTTATTTATAAAACACACTTTCTCACATTTAACTAGTTTATCAGAAAAAAAATTTCTTTTAAAAAACCATGATGTTACATCTAAGCTATATGGGAACTTGTTATTATTACATGAAATTCCTCTTCAAACCCTTATGTTGGTGGTGAATGTGTATTTATTAAATTTGGGATTCCAAATGATTTTGAAATTGTTGTTATTATAGCAAGAATATCATAATTTGTGGTTAAAGACCTCTTGCTTAATGGCCTTAATGGAAGGTATTGGGAAACAGTCTGAGAGTATTGGGATAATAAAGAAAAATAGAGAGAGAATCATAGTAGATCATTTTTTTTCAAGAATTGGAGACACATTATTTACTGTACAGTTCTCCCAAAAACTCTAGATATACTTCCACAGGTATAAAAAACTATGTAAACATCAACGGAAGTGGAAGAAACCCCAATATCTTCTCATGTTTTCAACCATTGGGAAAAGGTGGGTTTTAAGGGGGTCTAATGATAGGAAAGTTGAGACAGATTTTTTGAGATTTTTTGGGAATTATTTTATTCTTCATAATTATTAGTTGGTGTTGATAATTGGTGTGCAACAAATTTTAAATAGGGGTTCTAGTATTTGGGAATGGAATTATGGATTATTTTATATTTTATATCTAGATGAATCTATTCAATTAGGTTAGGCCATGACCTTATGGTACAATGAAACCTAGGGGAGTATCCTTCTTTATTTTAACTTCTACTCCGATATTCTATAATTTTAGTTATCTATGTTACTGTAATTAATGTAAGCCTATGTTATATTTAAGTCCCTCAAACCTGGTATCCCATAATATTCCTATAAATATGATCGGGTAATGGATTCATAAAAATTTGGATTTCATGATATGTTGAATTGATTCATTTATAATATGGAAAATATTAAATGTTTATACGGAGTGAATGATACGAAATAGTTAATTATGTTAATAACTTTTCTAGATCCCATATATATATAATCATCATAGTGAAATATATATTCCCTTGGATTATGAGATTAATATTTCATAATAACTCAATTAAAATTCTAATATTGCATGTAAGTGGTTAATATAGGAGATAAATAATCATAACATGATCATAAGTGTATGATAACATGAGAATATCATTTTAGAATCATACACTGGATAGTAAAGATCAGAGACGTGAATCAAATAATTAATGATTGGATGTTCAGTAGACATAAATCATAATATAATCACAAAAAAATGAGCCATGAGTGTATAAAAATAGAATAAGACATGTAATTTTTTTCATACATAGAATCATTGAAAATATTATTTCAAGGATACCTATCCAGACATTCAAAACCTATTAGGATTTGGAGATTTACTAGTGTATCTATTTTGAGATTGGATGACCTGTTGTATAAATTCTAATTTTCGGATTAGTATTTCATTTAATGTACTCTCTTATTTCTGGATTGGTTTGACAACATGTGTAGCCTTTATTTTGGGCTTGTTCTAAAGACTCATGTATCCTTTTACTTCGAGTTTCAACTGACCACATGTATACCCTTTTTTTATGGGATTGGGATAATCACACATTCACCCTTTAATCCCATTAAAAATTTACCATTACCCTATGAAGTACAGGATAATATAGGTCCTACCAACCACACAATGAAATCATACTTATGTGTTCTATAATAACATAAATAATTCATCACATCAGAACCCATGTTAAGAAATTATTGTCATTGACATTTCATCATAACATAACTCATGGAAAAGAAATTGGATTCATAAATTTCATGTGATCATAAAAATAAACCTACCAAAATAAAAATAAGTTTGTTATTATTGAATAATATTTTCATTAAAGGATATGTAATACCAAATAAGGGTATCTTAGATGGAAACCAATATTTAATGACTGATTGAAATAGTTCTTGAGAAAAAATTTCTTTCAATTTTAAAACTTTATTTTTTTATTCCACTCAACTATAAATAAAAATTTCTAAAAAATAACCTTGAAATTTTTTAAGGTATTACTAATGTAATTATGGATTCATGATTGTGGTAAAATATACTAATGTCTTATAATTTAAAAAAACATTCTTTCTATATTTTGTTTGAAAACAAAAAAATAAACTCTTTTTAGAAAATGATAAAAAGAATCCTTTCAATCTATTTTGTAAAAATTTAAACAATAAAAAATGACTTTAAAAAAAGAAAATATAATAGTAAAAAAATTGGAATAAGTTTTAGAAAACATATACATGGAACAAAAATATTGTTTTATGTGAACTTTTAGAAATATAAATATTTAAATGAACACCCCTTAAAAATATCATATAATTAAAGTAATCATTAATAGTATTAATAATTATGTGTAGTCATAATAAATCCATATAAAATGAGTATAAATTAATAATAAGATAATAAAAAATCAAATCACTTGTAATCATAGCATGAATTAATCAATGTAGTTGATGGTTAACCCAAACAACAAAAATTAGGCTAAGAATTTTCTTACCACTTTATAATCAGTTGAACTGTAGAAAAAATAATATTAATAATTATATAATGGAAAATTAAATAAAATTAAAATAAAAAGATTCATGATATTATATATAAAATGAAATTTTATATGCCACACACATGAAATAATTGGATATTATGACAAATGTCTCACAGAGGAAAAAGTGAGATGAGAAACCCTTAACTCACGCTTCCCATTAGTGTAGAAATATCTAAAATTTTATATAATAATTTAATGATGGTTATTAATTCATTCCAGAACTATGTTAATATTTATAATAACTTATATGTCCTTTTTCTAACATCTCACATTCAGTTTATTAATTATATTTTATTATTTTCATTGTTCTGGGTGAATTCATTTCATGTTTTTATGGTTGGTTCATTTGTGTATAGGTATAGATTTTCTAGTAAAATGGTAATAAAAATATATAATTGGAATAAAAATATTATTAATTCACCTATATAATATTAATATTCCCAAATATCACTTTTTCTTGAATGAGTATGATTCATTTGATAAAATATTAATGATATGTTATAGTTTCTTATGCTGGTCATTATGAACATCATGAGCTAGTTTTGATTTATTTAATAATATGATTATATGTTAGTAAAATAACATGAAACATGTTTCAATATACATATTACAATCTTATTTAATCGTAATAATACTTTTACGACCATTCATGAATGCGATAATAGATAATTAAAAATCACTATTCCTAGACGTGATTCACCGACATAATTTTGAAAAAAATTTCGTATTCATTGAATAATAGGAGGTAATATAAGGGATGTACATGTGATATTCCATTACAAATATAAAATTTCATTATTTACATGATTCTAGAGTAATTATTCGTTGATGGAAGAAGTAGGTGAAGATAAAGTAGAGAAAGAAAAGAAAATAAGAGATGTGCTTTGTCACAACCCGCCTTCACCAAAAGGAGGGAAGGGTCAGTAGATTGCCAGGCCCTTCCTTCTTTAAGTTGAAGGAGAGATAATGACCCCCGAAACCCACCTTCAATAGGTCCCGGAGTGGCGACTAGCACCAGGGGTATATAAATTTCTCATAAATGGAAGGCATTACCCCTTTTTGTTTTATATGATCGAGAGATGAGATGATGAAACTCAACAACACCAAGGTAAAAGAAAAGTAAAACCAAAAAGAAATAAACCATTCCCACATGCATGTTCTAAAATTAAAGCCACAAAGTACATAAGGCGACTACAAAGGTAAGTACCAAAGAAGAAAAAACAGCAACTGCAACTGCCCCAATGGTCCAAGCTAGTACGGTCCTGCGCGATCCCCAAAGTCCTCCTGGAAACCTGAAAGCAGTTTTATATACGTAGGGGGAGCATACAAGTACACTCAGTAGAGAAAACCAATACTCTTGTGCACAGGTGGGGGAACATACTAAAGTCCCGTGTGAAAAGGAGTAAACTAAACACCTATCAAGGTAAACTATCCACCCCAGGCCTCACCAAGGCACACTCCCCAAATAATGCAAGTAAAGTAATATATATATATTAAGACAACATCGATGTTTGGGTAACTCGCGCCACTTTCCCACTGGTTATTGATACATCCTACGCATCAGACCAATCCCTCCATTCTCACCGCAGTCCCACTACCACACCCGCCCGCACACACCTGGGCCACAACTGTCACACGTAACCATGTCTGCAAACACCTAGGACATAACCACCACCACCACGCCCGAAGACACCTAGGACGGAAGATCCACTGCCATGCCCGAAGACACCTGGGCCTCATCCCGAAGACGCTGGGGAAACCACCTGCCGCACACACCTGGCCAACCGTCACACTACCCTGCCCGAAGGTTCTTAGGCTAATAATGGACCTAAGGCCATCACAGCCAGCCTGAAGGTACTTGGGATATCCGGGAAAGGGAGCTGAAAATGAGCTAATAACCAGCCACTATGAATAGTGTTTGGAAAAACACCCTCCCCCATGAAATGGGGGTGTTCGGCACTAAGTGCTCAACTTGGGTGGGGCGCGAATAAGAAACACAAAGCTACAAGTATAGATATAGGTAACAAGAACCCACCCAAAGCACATGTCTTTCTAACCGGCCTACAGAACACAACACTACTGCATCCAAGTCACAAGTCACGACTCTCGCCAACAAAACCCATCTGTCCCATTCTTGTTTCAAGTTCAATGAAAATGTTAAATTAAGTTTAAGCACTACTGGGAAACTAGTAAGCATAGACACAAGTCTAGGAAAGTAAACAATCAAGCAGCAACCATAACGCCCATACTCGGTTCTCAACAACAGAGGATCCCACCCCTATTCGTGATATAAACAAGTACCCACCCAGTCTTAAAACACACAACCACTGAATCCATACCAACAGGGGATCCCATCCCCCAAATTCACACAACCACCGAGAGTATAAAGACAGGGGATCCCATCCCCTCCCAAATCTCCAGCAATCCGCCCGAAATAGAAAACAACCAACTACAACCACCAACACAAGTCAGGGCCATGTGGGTATTATCAGATTTAAATGACATAACACACTCCATGATTTCAATTTTAGTGTGTTTTAACCAAGGTTATCACAGAAGGATTGATCCTGGTGCCTCACTTTATTTTGCCGGATATACGTGGTTAACCAATTTACTTTTCATAGTAGGAGTTTACAACCACAAATAGGCAATTTAAAACATCAGCAGGGGTTCATTAGTGCACAACAAATGACCACCAACGGCCTCAATTTTCAGAAGGCATAAGCCAGCACAACTCAACAAGATGGTCATAATATAAACAACATGAACGATCACATCCCCCCCTCTTTCTTTATAGAAACCAGTTCATTATCTTCATTTAGGTCTGGTTTATCCAATTCTATAGGACATAAACACGCCCACCCTGCATGATACACAAAAGAGAGAGGCGAAGGAGAAATTCCCTACTTCTTGATAGATGATCGATGCTTGCGCCTGATGCACCAGAAGATGTTTGTGAAAAGCCGCGATCGAGGAGAGGAGAAACCATGGATAACCCTTATTTTATAAGAGCCGCAGGCGCGGGGGTCGTGGGTTGATCATGTGGCTCCACTCTTCATTAAAGGGGGGTGGGTGGTTTAAACTGACTCATTAATTGATTAAGTGTTTAATTAAAACTATTATGCGCGTTATGGGTCTTTAAAACATGCTCAAATAGGTCAAAATAGGGTTTAAAACCCTATTTGCGAAAAATGGAGTGCTATTGGAAATAACACGCGGGGTAAGCCAGAGCCGCCGGTAGCTGAGAGCTACCGGTGGGTGACAGCTACCAGTAGGCCGAGCTACCAGTAGGCTGCAGTCACTGGTTGGCCGAGCTACCGGTAGACAGAGCTACCGGTAGGGTGCAGCCACCGGTAGATCAAGATACCGGTAGACAAAGCGACCGGTAGCTGCAGCTACCGGTAGACCGAGATACCGGTTGACAGAGCTACCGGTAGGCCGGGGCCACCGGTAGACTGAGCTACCGGTAGGCCTGCTACCGGTAGGCTAAGGCTACCGGTAGGCCTACACCACTATTATTCCCAGACCCGAAAACCCAAAAAGAGATTTTCACAATGTAATGGACCCCAAAAACCCGAGCCATTACATCAGATACCTCTTAAATGATTCTCGTCCTCGAGAATAAAAAAACCAAAAGGGAAGAGAGGGTCCGAACAACCACCTCGAAAGATACCTCTTAGGAGCGAACCCATACTAACTAAAACATTTCCCT
Organism: Viscum album; assembly: GCA_963277665.1. Lineage (NCBI taxonomy): Eukaryota > Viridiplantae > Streptophyta > Magnoliopsida > Santalales > Viscaceae > Viscum > Viscum album. The sequence goes on along the minus strand of OY728137.1, from coordinate 714,731,121 downwards.
ACCAAGAACCAAAAAACATACCATGCCAAACGGCCCGAGCATGTGGGTTGGGGAGTCTCCTTCCCCATGTCAAGATATTTTCCTCTTTCCGCGGCACTGACTCGCCCGCACGGGTTTAATCGCATCTACCTTAATGCATCTTGATTAGGGGTCGGGTTCTCTCCTCGCCCCATAGCCAGGGCTTTTCACACACAAACAGAGGAAAGAAAACCAGTACATTTCATAGCCAAAAAGGACAAAACGTTCTACCACAACAGGTCAAATAAGGAACAAAACTAAAAACAACTCTGGGTAATGGGTACACATATGTGCTTCCCTCTCCCACGTACTCTCCTCAAGCTCACCATGTCTCCACAACACACGAACCAAGGGGATGGTTTGCCCACGAAGCACCTTCTCCTTGCAATCCTCAATCATCACTGGTCTCTCCACAAAGGTCACGTTGTCCTCGATGTCCAGCTCACCCCAATCAAGGAAGTCTGAATCGTCGTGCAGATACCGACGGAGCTGGGACACATGGAAGACACCACGTATCCTTAGTAGCTGCGGTGACAACGCTAGCTGGTAAGCCACCTTGCCGACCCGCCGCAATACTTTGAAGGGTCCGATGAACCTAGGGGAAAGCTTACTTCCCTTGTCGAACCTCCGCTGCCCACGCCGAGGGGATACCTTCAAGAACACATGGTACCCAACCTCAAACTCCAAGGGCCTCCTCCTAGTATCAGCATACGACTTCTGTCGGTCCTGGGCCGCCTTCATCCTTTCCCGTATGAGCTGAACCTTCTCTATTGTGTTCTGCACCACCTCTGGGCCAAGGATGCCTGACTCTCCTACTTCATCCCAACACACAGGTGAACGGCATGGCCTCCCGTACAAGGCTTCAAACGGGGCCATACCAATGGTAGAGTGATAGATATTATTGTAAGGGAACTCTACTAGGGGCAAGTGTCTCACCCATGATCCTCCTGAGTCCAGAACACATGCCCGTAGCATATCCTCCAAGGTCTGGATGGTGTGCTCTGTTTGTCCATCTATCTGGGGATGGAAAGCAGTGCTAAGGCGTAACTGGGTGCCAAACGCATGCTTCAATCCTCCCCAGACTTGCATGGTAAACAGTGCATCCCAATCTGAGACTATAGACCTCGGAACTCCATGCAACCGCACCACCTCATCCACGTACTTTCGTGCCAAAACGTCCACAGTACTCGACTCCCGGATCGCCAGAAAGTGAGCCGATTTTGTCAACCTGTCCACTACCACCCAGATGGCATCATATCCCCCTTGGGCCTTGGGTAGTCCCATGACGAAATCCATCGAGATGTCATCCCACTTCCACTCGGGGACATCTAGGGGCTGTAGTAGGCCGCCTGGAACTCGGTGTTCAGCCTTCACTTGCTGACACACTAAGCACTTGGCCACAAACTCTGCCACCGCTCGCTTAACTCCGGGCCACCAGAACAACCTCTTCAGTCCCCGGTACATCTTGGAAACTCTTGGGTGTACCGCCAGGGGTGATTTGTGGAACTCACTGAGAACCTTGCCGCGCATCACTCCTGGAACAAACAACCTTTTCTGGAAAAGCATCCGGTTCTGACCATCCTCTGTCCATCCTTCCGGATCATTGCCCTGGTCAACTTGATCACGCATCACTTCACACTCCGGGTCTCCCCACTAAGACTCCTCCACTTGTCGAAATAGAGATGACTGCACTATCATCTGATATAGGCAGCCTCTACCGCTATCCATTTCCGCATCCAGGTGTAAGGCAGCCAACTCCACCATTGCCTTCCAGGTGTCCGCTGACTCTCGGACCGGATCCTTCTACATCGTCCTACTCAAGGCATCGGCCACTAAATTTCCCTTTCCCTCAGTCTAAGAGATCTCAAAGTCATAATCTTGGAGGAACTCCACCCATCTCCGCTGTCACAAGTTTAAGTCCCACTGGGAGAAGATATACCTCAAGCTTTTGTGATCTGTAAAGACCACAATACGTTCCCCGATGAGGTAGTGCCGCCATAACTTTAGTGAAGAAACGACCGCTGCAAGCTCCAGGTCGTGGGTGGCGTAATTACGCTCATGGGGGCGTAGATGCCTGGACCCATAAGAGATCACCCCTTGTCGCTACATCAACACGCATTCCAGGCCCTGTCCTGAAGAATCACAGAACACCTCATAGGTCACTCCTTCTTATGGTAATCTTAGCACTGGGACACTAACCAACTTCTCTTTCAGTTAGATGAAGGCTAACCCACACTGCTCACTCCACACGAAAACCAGGTCTTTCTTGGTCAGGGCTATTAAAGGGACCGCAACTCAGGAGAAGTTGGGTACGAACCTCCGATAGTAACCTTCCAGCCCAAAGAAACTACAGACCTCTTCCACATTCATGGGTGCCGCCCAAGAAACAACTGCCTCAACCTTTGACGGGTCCACCATGACCCCCTGCTCGGACACCACATGCCCGAGTAAGTGAACTTCCCGTGTCTAGAACATGCATTTCGACAACTTCCCATAGAGCTGGTGTTATCAGAGGACCCCCAAAACAGTCCTCAAGTGCTCTGCATCGTCCTCTTCTGACCTAGAATAGATCAGGATATCGTCGATGAACCCAACCATGAACCGATCCAAGTACTCCAGGAAGATGGAGTTCATAAGACCCATGAACATAGCCGGGGCGTTCGTAACACCGAAGGGCATGACTACGAACTCGAAGTGTCCATACCTGCACCTGAAGGCCGTCTCTGGGATCTCTCTCTCCTTCACTCTCAACTGGTGGTACCTAGACCGCAAGTTGATCTTCGAGAACCATCCTTCCCCTTTCAGCTGGTCGAAAAGACCGTCTATCCTCGGAAGAGGGTAGCAATTCCTGATCGTCACCTGATTCAGCCTCTTGTAGTCTATGCACAACCTGAGACCACCATCTGCCTTCTTTGCGAACAAGACTGGAGCACCCCACGTTGATGCACTTGGGCGAACATAACCCCTCTTCATTAGATCGTCAATCTAGATCCGCAACTCCCGTAGCTCTGAAGGTTCCATCCGATAAGGATCCATCGAGATTGGTCGAGGATTGGGCTGCAGGTCTATCCTAAACTCGATATCATGTAGAGGGGGTAGAGTCCTCACCTCCTCAAGGAAGACATCCATAAAATCACGGACGATCTCTGGCACTTGCACCATTTCAGCATCTACTGATTCCACCGTCAGCTCGGTCAATAAGGAGAGGAGAAGTTCCTCTTGCCTATTTCCCTTTGGACTGCTCCACTTGCCGGTGAAGGTAACACACCAGTCGTCCAAGTCCGAGAACACCACCCTTCTTCGGAAACAGTCGACGATGACACACACAGAGAATAGCCAGTCGATGCCTAGGATGACATCCTATGGCTGAATCTGTTGCAGAAGAAGATCCCTAACTGACTGATGTGGCCCTATCATCAGTCTACATCCCCGAAAAACAAACAACAAGTTGGTCTGACCTCCGACTGGTGTGATCAATACTAGGGGCACTGGAAGTCTCTCCGCATCTAAACCCAAGGCACGAGCTAGACTGGTTGCAACAAAGGAGTGCGAATCTCCGGTATCGAACAAGGCATAAGAAAGAGTGCTAAACAGACTGACCATACCTCGAACAACCTCTGGCCCTACCGGAACTGCTGCCTCTGCGGCGTGCAACTGTCCACACCCAGCTCTTCTTCCCCTCAACTTCCGGCCACCTCCCCGACCACGCCCTGGTCGAGGTCCCTGAGGAGCGCCCTGAGGTCGGCCTCCTCCTCCTATGTCTGCCCTCAGAGGAGCGAGAGCTTGCTGTCCCTGCTGCTGCGCTGGAAAGGTCTAGCTGGAAGCTACTGCTGGGGCGGGTGGTGGGGCTATCCACCACCACCATACTGCACCCGGTCTGGGCACTGACTCCGGAGATGTCCAGGGCCCCCACAGATGAAGCACCGCGGTCCCGGGCCCGAAGGAAGAGGGTGAGGACCGGGGGATCGAAACTGAAACTGCGGTCTGCTCCCTGCTGGTCGGAACCTCGAGGGTCCTGACGCTGGAGGCCTCGTGCTAACGGCCTTTCCCTTCGATGGTCCCAGCTGGATCCCCACTCGTGACACTCCTCCTAGAGCATGCATCCTCTCCACCACTTCGGCCTTCCTCTGGACCTCCAAGTACGTCGGCAGGGTGAAGGGGGTAACAACATACTGGAGGGAGGGTCGGAGCACCTCCTCTAAACGCCTTTCCCGAGACTCCTCGTCGGGAAAGAGGTCCAGAGAAAAACATAGGAGGTCCTTGAAATTGATCCCTAGCTCCCTCACGGACATGATCCCCTGCTGGAGGGAGAGTAACTCCTGACACTTTTCTGCCTTCATCGTTGAGGAGAGGAATTCCACCCGGAACTCCCTCTCAAAATCCACCCAAGCCACCTCAGACTCTCTCCTCTCCCCAAGGTAAAGCGTCCACCACTGACGCACCGCTCCCCGCACCTGGATGACGGCCAGAGGAACTCAGTACTTGGCCGGGGCCCGAATCAGGCCGAAAGCTATAACTAGCTCCTGTAGCCAGCCTTCTGTATTCATGTTGGAGGTGCTGCCCTCATACTTCTCGAGGGCCTGTCGCTGGATGGCCCGAAGAGTCTTCTTCCACTGGTCTTCCTCTTCCTCTCAATCAGCTCTCTGCCGATCGGCCAAAGTAGTCTCCGGGGACTCGATCGCCCATACCACACGTGGTCTCCTTCTAGGTGCCATAGCTGAAAGGTAAACATGGAATGACTAAGCCCAAGTAGTGCAGAATATTGTTCTTAAAACTTATTAAAATTTTAATTTATTCTTAATTCACATGACATCCCATAAACACAAGAACACAAGTCATTATGATGCATGTACCTTTCCTAGGGTCTCTACCCTGCAATCATTGTGGCCTCACTTGGTCGTTCGGTAGGTCCAGAGTCCTTGCATCGGATCACAGGGGGGCCTAAAATCCCGTGTCCTAGCCGGTCTTCCCTGGACTAATTCATGCACCATGGTCACCCAAAACTGTTGCCTTACCATCCCACGCAATCCTCACTGTGCTGAACTCTAGACTCCATCCTATCTCTCAACCATCACCTCTGATACCATTCTGTCATGATCCAACTTCACCAAAAGGAGGGAAGGTTCAGCAGATTTCCAGGCCCTTCCTTCTTTAAGTTGAAGAAGAGATAATGACCCCCGAAACCCACCTTCAATAGGTCCTAGAGTGGCGACTAGCACCAAGGGTATAGAAATTTCTCACAAATGGAAGGCATTACCCCTTTTTGTTTTATAAGTTTGAGTGATGAGATGATGAAACTCAACAACACCAAGGTAAAAGAAAAGTAAAACCAAAAAGAAATAAACCATTCCCACATGCATGTTCTAAATGTAAAGCCACAAAGTACAAAAGGCGACTAACAAGGTAAGCACCCAAAAAGAAAAAACAGCAACTGCAACTGCCCCAAAGGTCCGAGCTGGTACATTCCTGCGCGATCCCCAAAGTCCACCTGGAAACCTGAAAGCAGTTTTATATACGTAGGGTGAGCATACAAGTACACTCAGTAGGGAAAACCAAAGACTCTCGTGCACAAGTGGGGGAACGTACTAATGTCCCGTGAGAAATGGAGTAAACTAAACACCTATCAAGGTAAACTATCCACCCCAGGCCTCACCAAGGAACACTCCCCAAATAACTCAAGTCATGTAATATATATATTAATAGAACATTGATGTTTGGGTACCCCGCGCCACTTTCCCACTGGTTATTGAGACATCCTACGAATCGGACCAATCCCGCCATTCTCACCGCAGTCCCACTGCCACACCCACCCGCACACACCTGGGCCACAACCACACGCAGTCCCACTACTTAAATACCTCCCGCACACACCTGGGCCACAACTGTCACACGTAACCATGCCTATAAACACCTAGGCCATAACCACCACCACCACGCCCAAAGACACCTGGGCCGGAAGATCCACTGCCACGCCCGAAGACACCTGGGCCTCATCCCCAAGACGATGGGGAAACCACCTTCCGCACACACCTGGCCAACCATCACACTACCCCGCCCGAAGGTTCTTGGGATAATAATGGACCTCAGGCCATCACAACCAGCCTGAAGGTACTTGGGCTATCCAGGAAAGGGAGCAGAAAAGGAGCTAATAACCAGCCACTATGAATATTGTTTGGAAAAACACCCACCCCCATGACATGGGGGTGTTCGGCACTAAGTTCTCAACTTGGGTGGGGTGCGAATAAGAAAAACAAATCTACAAGTATAGATATAGGTAACAAGCACTCTCCCAAATCTCAGGTCTTTCTAACCAGCCTACAGAACACAACACCACTACGTCCAAGTCACAAGTCACGACTCTCGCTAACAAAACCCATCTGTCCCATTCTTGTTTCAAGTTCAATGAAAATGATTAATTAAGTTTAAGCACTACTAGGAAACTAGTAAGCATAGACACAAGTCCAGGAAAGTAAACAATCAAGAAACAACCATAACGCCCATACCCGGTTCTCAACAATAGAGGATCCCACCCCAATTCGTGATATAAACAAGTACCCACCCGGTCTTAAAACTCACAACCATCGAATCCATACCAACAGGGGATCCCATCCCCCAAATTCACACAACCACCAAGAGTATAAATACAGGGGATCCCATCCCCTCCCACATCTCCAAAAATCCACCCGAAAAAGAAAACAACCAACTACCACCACCAACACAAGTCAGGGCCATTGGGTATTTTCAGATTTAAACGACTTAACACACTCCATGATTTTAATTTTAGTGTGTTTTAACTGAGGTTATCACAGAAGGATTGATCTTGGTACCTAACTTTATTTGTCCGGATATACGTGGTTAACCAATTTACTTTTCACAGCAGGAGTTTACAACCACAAACAGGCCATTTAAAACATCAGCAGGGGTTCATTAGTGCACAAACAACGACCACCAATGGACTCGATTTTCAGAAGGCATAAGCCAGCACAACTCAAAAAGATGGTCATAATATAAACAACATCAACGATCACATTACCCCCTCTTTCCTTATAGAAACCAGTTCATTATCTTCATTTAGGTCTGGTTTATCCAATTCTACAGGACAGAAACACACCCACCCCGCATAATATACAAAAGAGAGAGGTGAAGGAGAAATTCCCTACTTGTTGATAGATGATCGACGTTTGCGCCCGATGCACCAGAAGATGTTTGTGAAAATCCGCGATTGAGGAAAGGAGAAACCACAGCTAACCCTTATTTTATAAGAGCCACGGACGGTTGAGATGAGAACGCAAAACCGCACAAGGCGCGGGGGTCGTGGTTTGATCACGCGGCTCTACTCATCATTAAAGGGGGCCAGGTGGTTTAAACTGACTCATTAATTGATTAAGTATTTAATTAAAACTATTATGCACGTTACAGGTCTTTAAAACACGCTCAAACAGGTCAAAATAGGGTTTAAAACCCTATTTGTGAAAAAGGGAGCGCTATTGGAAATAACCCGCAGGGCAGGCCAAAGCCACCGGTAGCCGAGAACTTCCGGTGGGGACATCTACCGGTAGCCGCGCTACCGGTAGGTTGCAGCTACCAGTAGAAAGAGCTACTGGTATGCTGCGGCCACCGGTAGATCGAGATACTGGTAGACAGAGCTACTGGTAGCTGCAGCTACCGGTAGACCGAGCTACCGGTAGACAGAACTACCGGTAGGCGGCGGCCCCCGGTAGACCGAGCTACCGGTAGGCCTGATACCGGTAGGCTAAGGCTACCAGTAGGCCTACACCACCATGATTTCCAGACGTGAAAACCCAAAACGAGATTTTCACAAAGTAATGGACCCCAAAAACCCGGGCCATTACATGCTTTATGAAAATTACATCTTCAATATCACCTCATTGATGGATCCCTTAATGACCTTGAAATTAGACTTTTTATGAGACTAAAATCACATGGAAATTGGAAGAGTAGGGAGGAGAGGGTTTGGTAGATATTTCAAGATCTTAAAGGCTTGTGAGAAGAATTCAGATTGTGAGGGGTTGTATTTAAACTTGAGGTTTAACAACCCAAACGTTTATAAAATAAATTCCATTATGAAATAATTTATTTCCTTATTATGTAAAATGGTTATATAAAACACATCAAATTATTTAGTTTTATTATTTAAAATTGTAAATAAAGTATCATCAAAAAACTTTACCATTGGTAATATAATTTATGAACATTGATCCTATGATTAGTACAAATATAGGGTTTTAAGAAATCTAATTGACACAAAAAAATGAAGTGATAGCCTCAAATAGTAAGATCATACCCTATGAATCCCATTAATCAGGGCTTATAATGGATATAGAATCATTAGGATTTTATTTTGAAAAAAAAACAAGCTAATATCCAACAACTTAAGAAATAGTGAAACAATTTATGGGAGAAGTTCAATCTCATCGAGATCACCGCCCAAACCATGTACACTGAACCACCCAATAAAAGTCTCAGCATCACACACCTTACACTTAGGGTTAATTATTGTTTATTAAAGGTATATATTTCGATACCATAAAATTATTATTATTTATATTCTATTTTTAGTTGTATAATGTTTATATTTATATGTTATCCTAAAATTATAAATTATTTTTATTTTTATACAATAAAAAATATGTTTTTTAAATTATTATTTCATTTTATTTAATATAATTATCTTATTGAATCAAAATATTTTTCAAATAAATATATTTTTAATGAAATATTATAATAATTTACTCTATTGAATATAAACGATTATATAATTATTATGGAGTCTAATACTATATTTATAAGGGTTTAAAAATTGTTGTTGTAGAAAACCCAAAATTTCACAATAAATATTGATTATAATTTTAATATTGAAATTGAAAATATATATAAAATTATTCTGATAATATGAACATTATTATTGGAATTTGAACATAATAATTATTTAACAATTATTTTTTCATAATTTTCTAAGATATTTGAATTTTTGGCTAGAATTAAATACTATATAAATATACATTGAGTATTATGAAATAATAATGACTTAAAAATGATGTAATAAATACTATAAAGGGAATATATGAAAAAATATATGTTTCCTATTTAAAATAATGTTATTTTTAGTTTATTTTATTACTATTATTACTTCTTTTTTGAATCCTCTAAAACCAAATATATATTTTATGGTTTTAAAATCACTTCCTTAATCATATGACTCAATTACACATCAAAAAGGAATTATTTTATTAATTTTTGAATTTTTACTTATAAAATAATGAAAAAAACCCACATTTTTTAGAAACCATGGTGAGAAACCGTGGGTTGGTTTATAGTTTTTGTATTTTATTAAATAGAGTCCAAAACCATTGTTTGGGAAATACTAAAGAAATCCCCACTCATTTCCTATATAATCCCACATAGTCTCTAATTTATATTCACTAAAAATTCTTGTATCAAGTTATTACTTAGTCCTCCCATCTCTAGAGTCCTCCCAAGCAACCACTAGGATTTCAATAAGCCCCTCCCAAATATTTGGAGTCACACACTCAATTAAGGGATCCTTTTATTATCCTCTTTATCAACGTTTATTTATTATGTTATTTCTTCTATTAGTAATGTTGTCATATGTATTAACATGTACCTATAACTACCTATTTATGTCCAAATTATAAGAGACTGGTTTCTCTCTCATCAACCCATTTTGTGAATTTTTAAGCGATGTTGTTATGCTGTAAAAATTTCACCATGAGATTCCATGCCAAAACAATTATTTAGTGAACACCATACCCATTTCATGTCAAGGGTATTCACATTTATACACTTATAATTATTATACATGGGGATTAAATGTATTTATTCTACACTTATTTACTGTGTAATAATATATTATGATGAATGAATCCATGTTTGTATGATCTATGTGACAAACATGAGCATGCTAATGAAATGAAAGTGATGGGTGTAGCTAGAATTACATAGCGCACCAATGCATTACATAATTTTTAGTCTAATGAGATTTCATGTCGAGAAATATAGTAAACCTAATTTCCTTATGGGCCTTTTTCCATCTTAATGTCATCAAATTTATCCATTACTTATGTTTTTTATGAAGTGTTTTATGTTGTCTCCACATTTCCCATGTTACCTTTTTGTTATATTTATATATCATGACATTTTTTTTCATGTTTATGATTCTCAACAATTTTATTCTCTATTTAAATTCCAATTTTCTAAAATTATTTACTTTCTTTGTGTTATTAAATTATTATTGCATTACATGGTTTTATTTCTCACCCCTTTTTGATGTATGTCTCAATGTATTCCAATGTTGTGTTAAGTATAACAGGTTATTATGATCATGTTAAAGATGTTTTCAATAAAGACGTTGTATTAATTGTTTTAAGTTTTAATTAAATATTCCTAATTCAAAAATAAACTAGATTCATCGATCTTCATGATATTAGTAATTGTAGTCTTCTGAAATAAATCATGTATTAATGAGAAATAAAAAGAAGGGTTTTTATATTTGGTATCATTGAGAGGTTTAGTTACTTATGGGGTTAAGAATATAAAAATATAGGGAAAGCCTTAGGGATAAGACTAAGTATAAGAAGTCATATATAAATTTTATTAAGTACAGAGTAAGTGGTTTATCAAAAAAATAAATCCCTATCTGGATACAATAAGTGGATGTGGCTTTGGAAAAGATGTATATATGTGTAAAACCAGAAAAAATCATGATAAGATAGAATAGATTGGGAAATAGTACACCACAACATGTATTTCTATACACCTAGTTAAAATGACATTAGGGGTATTAGTTTTTAAATTTTTAAACTTATTATAAACCATTATTAAGGGATCAAAAACTACACATAAGAATATATGTTAGGAAATACATCATGGATATCATAGATTGAATCTTATAAATTAATGTATTATGGAAATAAATTTAATTTATAACTTATCACTTTAATTTATTTTGATTCCCCTTCATGTTTTTAATATAGTAACAATAATCATCCATAATTTTCCCTTTATTCTAGATAATGGATGTAATTAAGAGGAATCATGTAAACAACCAACATAAAGGGAAATGTAGTGATTTCCCCAATAAGATTCCCCACCCAATGTGAGAATAAATAGTTAACTTTGTGATGATACTCTCTCAGATAAATCTGGTTATGAAAATATACCACAATTTAGAGGAGCATGGAAATCCACCTAAGAAAGAACTAGTTTCAATTGATAGTAATTTGTGATAAAAGGCATTTGAATTTCAATGGAACAACCAATCCCTTAATTGTGGAACAATGGATCAAATTCATTGAGATGATCTTATATATCCTTTAATATTATATGAAATATATGTTTCTAATGGATGTTAATCATATGGAGGAATAGTCTGATTAGTGGTGGACATTGATCAAGAATACGAAGCCCAAGGATATTATCTATGTGACATGGAGAAAGGATTTTTGGAAAATATTTTTTGATAAATATTTCTCTAATATCCTTCAAATTAGATTTGAAAGGTATTTACTTAATATCAAGTAAAAAAGATAACGAATATACCAGGTCATATGAGGATAAATTCAGAAGACTTTAATGATATGTTGGAGTTGGTTCCCTAGAAACCAACTTCATTATACTTTATGATAAATATGCATTCATTTTATGGATATAAATAAAATTCTAATCCCATCATGATTGTTCTTTTTTGAGACATTGTATGTGAAAATTTCTTTAGGTTAACCATCACACTAAAAGGTCATAGTGTATCCCTCATATGATGAGAAATAGGAAGTTCCATGACACTATTCATGAATATATGTTCTATGGGTGAATGATATAATTTGAAGGGACACAAATAATATAATCCATCAGGGGTGGAGAGTCATAGGACTTTGAGGGACCTTCTCATGGTGTACTCCCTTGGTAATATCCTAGAGGATATTATGAGAATGAGACCCACCAGTTGGAATTCCACATTCCAAAGTGTCATAGGATGTTCTTATCTAAACATGGGTTTATTGGTCCATAGCCGTTAAGATTGTCATTAATGGGTATTATGACTCATGAGATTAAATGCATTGATGAAAACTGTGATGACATATGTTCATAGTGAGGTGGTATATGTTGGGTGCGTCATGAGTAATACTGAATTAATGAATGATGAGATAAATGATCTTTCATATATGTTCCTTAGCATAAGTAGATATCTCAGGCCCTTTGATGGAAATGATATAGCCTAAAAAATCCAGGTCCATGGTGTTCTATAGGTAAGTTCAATTCCAAAAATACAATGAATGGGAAATCATGTGCATGTGTTGATTAAACTTCTATGAAACCCTCTTGATTGTAGATATTGAGACAAAGGGAATATCTTACACTATAAGAGTTCAGATGAGGTGACATGTCGTTGTGACATTAACTTTTTTCTTTTGGGTTCCTTGAACTGTTTCTAGATAGTAATCTTAGACTTTAGCCAAACCTACCGACTTCTAACGTGATAGTGCCCTATAGAGTCACAAACTAAGTTTATATAGTATCTCATTTAAATAATAAATTATTTATTTAACAAGATGAATAATGAATATTCTCAGTTTTTGTTTAATAATTATTCATATATTCCTGATCACATTTATTTTATTGCTAATTATTTGAGAGAATATATTACAAACAAAATATTTCATTAATAATTATTTTCTATTTTAGAAAATATAATATTTATTTATTTATCAATGAATAATAATGTTAAATTTTTTTAATAAATAAATAGTCATTATTAAATATTCGATAAATATTGAGGAGGATTTCCAAACTAAGTTATGGGTCCTATGAGAAATAATATTAAATATTATTTGATAAAAATAATATTTAAATGTAACATGAAATTTAAGCATGTTTCATGGAAATAATAGCATTGATGTTATTATTTGACATGGTGGTTTCACATGGAATAATAATATAAGCAACAACACTTGTGCTAATTATTATTACATGGTGAATTAAATTCACAGTTATATTATTCTTTTATTTATTCCATGTGATTTCCAAACATTTGTGGTGAACATCATCTTTCGAGAAAAGCTCTCAATCCAATAGAACCCTTCCCTATACATGACCACTCTCAAGAACAAGAGAAATCCTCCTCCACCAAATCGAGGAGAACTCTTTGGAAGCGATTCTCAAGGCGATCAAAGGCGGATATCTCAATCCCAATGATCTTCCGCACTAGCACCCAGAGGGTCCTTTGGTGATTTATAGAGATACGTGGAGCACATGTGGATCACCTTTAGAGGAATTCTATCATTGGATTCTACATCACAAGGAAGAAACACCTCAGATCTGTGGTCGTACGTAGCAATGAAGAAAGAATCACCTTGGAGGTAATTTTATTTAATTAAATTAAATATGAAAAAAATATGTCCATCATCTCCTATGGATTCTGGGACTCTCCCTTTCTTGTTTAAATCCTTTACCCAATTCTTATGGATACTGGAGTTCATCATCATATTGATCTTGAATTGATCATCGATTAAAAATATTTTAAAAGTCTGGTACATGTCAATCCTGCACTTTTACTCCGCCCAGAACCTGAATGTGGTATCAGAGTGGTCATATTTTCATTTGTAATTATTTATATAATTCATAGATGATTTATGATTTATTAATTTTGTTTTCCAATTCTTGTTTAATCATTCTTGTAATCTAAATATCAAGGTCTATTCCTCCTTTATTGTTTCTCACATATCTAATAGAAAAGAATAATTTTAGGATTAAATTTAAATCAAGGATCTCATCAGGTGGTGCTGACAGTTCTTTCAAAATAATAGAAAAGTACACACCGTGCAGTCGGATCTACAGAACATCTATATGTGATCAATGCATTACGATTAATTTTGAAATTACTCAATCCATGTATATTTATCACACATGGTTCAGTTAATTCTTACATCGTGTGTTGACCAAGACAAGCTAGCCCATTGTCAGCCAGACCACACATAGTGTGGCCCACTAGACACGACATGTAGTCTCATCAGGTTAGGGTCAAGTCGTGTATCCCACACATAGATATCTCGGTTGGTGACAACGTAACATGGAGTCTACACATCCATGTACTCTAAATATTTCTTAAGTGAACCTCACACTCGGTTTCCCAAGGCATTTAATTCGGATGGACGGTGAGGAGGGTTCACACAGTGTACTCGAATCTTCATACCATGTACTTTTTCTAGATTACGCAGATTTAAAAATTTTATTTTTATATTATGTAACCCTTGAGACATGTACCTTTATGTGGGCATAAATCTTGAACAGAACATGTGATAGGTGTTATATATATATATATATATTTAATTAACATCTTTGTAATGTTCAAATATCTTCACATCATGTATGAGTTGAATAATAATTATAATTCTGTGTGTATGCTACATGTCACAAAGAATTAAGTGTATACAAGTATAAATACATGTTGGGTAGTTTTGGATGGGTATTCTCCGGGTTTCCTCCAAGGAACAATTTATGTACAAGGATGTGGATGAGAATCTCAAGGAAATTCAAAAATTGATTAAGATAAAAAGGATTGATTAATTAAAGATAATGATTAATTTATTCAAGTGTAATTTATCTTAATAACAATGATTATATAATTGAATGATATTTGATTAAATGTGTAATTCATATCACGTATGTGGATGATGATGATCTTGACCAGACCTTTGTATGTGATTGGTTCCCTTTTAATTTATTTATTAAATTAAAATTGTTGGCTTGGGTACCCTCTCCCCGTTAATATGTAGGGCCTATGTACCCATGGTTTATTTTATGTAAACCCCCCTTTTCCCTCACCTGTGTGTGAGTTAAAATCATATGTAATGGATGTATCTCCCAAGATAGTGGAGCCGGTTAAAGTTAGGTGTTGAGACAAAACCAATCCTATGAGATACAAAGATGGATAATTGGAAAGCTGTAAACACGAACCTTAAATTGTTCAAGGTGTTTCTCCCCTAGGTTAAGGTTAGTTTATTAACCTCTAGATAAACTAACCAATAGTATGGATCAGGATCATACCCTTTATTTATTTATTTTATTTTTATGGTTATTCATTATGGATGTTTGATGTGATCACATAATTAATGAACTAACAAGAATACAAGATGGAACTAAAATAAAATGGCTTATGCATAAACATTATCTATACATGGTAAATAATTTATGTATGTACCAATTAATACTAACAACCATGTGAAAAGATAATACGTGGAAATTTATGCATAAATCATAAAATCATTCAATTAAAAATTATGTCAGAATAACCTTCCATTGAATTAGTTAAAATCAAACCATAGTTCAAACTATTTGACCATCACTCGTTGTGGAGCTTTCAATTATTGAGGAATTATAATCTAAGGTTTTGGGTTGACTTAACTTAGTTCACATCAAGGGCTAACTACCCTAGAAGGACTTCGGGTAACTAAGAGACAAAGGATGAGGAAATCCAAACATAACATTTTCAGTATTTGGGAGTATACTGAACAGATCAATGAGCTGTGATTTAATGCAATTAGAATTTTAAGGCCTTCATAAATCCTATCATGTATCTTCAGAAACCCTTGTTGGGATATTACAAAGGACAATATGGATCCTTACTTGTAGAGTGTCCAACCAATAGGATCTTCCAAAGCCAATGGTGTGGGTTGTTGGGTTTCAAAAAAATAATAGGAGAATAATCGATATTAATAAATTTATTTATCTATATTTATCAAGGTAATTTAGTAAAACTCGGTTCATCTTATTTGTAGAAATATACAGAAAATTATGTCAAACATATCATTGTGATCCATACCCTAGAAGGAAAACATTCTCACCGATACTAATTTATAGGAATGGAAAAAGATCATCTGGGTTATCCCCTTCCATGAGGGGAAAAATTATGTGATGTAAGTGCCTTTACCAATTGGGTATAGAAATGAAGTGATTAATGAGGAACTCTTTGTGTATGAGAATCATCGGAATGATTTTACAGATGTTCAGTGCCTTATGATATCATCCATGACCAATGAGCTCTTGAAGAAACATGAGAAAATGGATTATTATTTCATGATATCTCACCTTGGTATCTCTATCAAGAGAAGGAGAGAAATTAGTGGTATGAGGTCTCTAAAGATTGGTTAACTAAAAATCTTGGAGTGGCTACGCTAGCTGGACCACATGTAGTCAAGATTTTTGGCTACATTGACCTTATGTATATCCTAGGGAAAATATTTCAAGATGAGTTTCATATGGATCTCATACTCTCATCGTTGTCTATGAAATTCTCTTGTTTTATTGTGAATTACAATATGAGTAATAATGATAGGAATATATCAGAGTTTCATACCATGATTCTACAGGTTGATAAGGACATGGGGAGTAAAAAACCCAAGGTATTTATGGTGAATAAGAAGAGAAGGAAAAGGCAATGATGCCTAATACTTACAAACAATATAAATCCTCTAAGAATCATCAGACCAAGAAGAAGTAGATCTAGAGGCAGGGCAAGGAAAATGAGGCAGTATGATTTGTATGTGGCATGTTAGGCCACTTGAAAATGAACTACACCCAAAAGAATGGGGAAGCTAAATTTGTGTTTTTTATCAAGTTAAATCTTTCTATTTCTACACATTTGGTATTAGATACTATTTTTGGTGTTGAAATCTCTATTCAAATGTAGGAACATAATAGATTTAATAAAATTACCTAAGGATAGGTGGATCTGTGAGCTGTAAATGTTGAGAGGGTGGATACTATTTACATTGCTTACTTCCACCTCATATTGCCAACGAGAATGACTTTTGTTTTTCATGGATATTATTATATACCTAGTGTTACCATGAACACATTTTTTTTATTTTAAATGCAGATGGTTTTATTTTCATGTTTAGAAATAAATTTTGTTACTTTTATAAGGACAACATATGTTATGGTATGGAACATTTAAATAATGATTTGTAAGTATTAAATTTTGAGAACTAAGTGTTGGAAATTGATAACAAACCAAGTTTACATGAATCATACAACACCTAGTTGTGGGATACCGCCTTGGTCATGTAGACGAGATGCAATTGAAACAGCTCTGTCAAGATGTCTTTTTAGACAGTTCTAATCTAAAACCACATGACATATTTTATGCTTGTTTACCATTGAAAATGACCAAACCACCATTTGGTGGATAGGGTGAAAGGTCCATAGAGATTCTAGGATTTGTAAACATTGATGTGTGTGGATCATTTCTAATAGAATCTAGAGGTGGATATTCTTACTTCATTACATTTACTATTGACTTGAGTAGATATGACTATTTATACTTAATGATGTATAACTCCGAGTCCATTGAGAAATTCATGGAGTTTAAGAAAAATGTTGAGAAACAGATTTTTAAAAATATAATTAAGCTTCGATCAGATCGAGGTGAAGAATATATTAACCAAGAGTTCATCAACCTTTTACAGGAGTATGGGATTCTATCCCAACTCACTCTACCTTATACACCACAGTGGGATAGTGTTAGTGAAAGGAGGAATCGTACCTTGTTAGACATGGTAACGTCAATAATGAGTCATGTAGATCTACCAATATACTTTTAGAGATATACATAAAAAAATGTGGTATACACGTTAAACTAAGTACCAACTAAGGCTATAAATGGGATTCCCTTCTTGCTATGGAGAGAAAAGAAACCCACCTTATTGCATACATGTTTATGAGGATGCAAGGAATATGTTAAGGCATTCTCAAGAAACAAAATTGCACCCCAGGGCACACAATGTATCTTTATAGGGTATCATAAGGAAACAAAGGGATAATACCTAGACAACCCCTCAGATCAGAAAGCGAATGCTTCCAGACATGGTGTCTTTCTTAAGAGGGAACACATCCCCAGGGATAGTGGGAGGAAGATTGACTTCTATGAATCTGATGCTCATGATACACAGGAGATCATATAGGAATAAGTTCCACAAGTCCTCGTGGGATAGGTAGTTCCTAAAACACATGTACTGCATAGGAGTACAAGATTGGTAAGGGAACCAGAGAGATATGGTTTCCTTATCACCGAGGATGCTGACTCATTATTGTTGAAAAGTGATTAACCTTTATATTAAAATAAAGTATTAGAGAGCTCAGAAGCTATAATATGGATAAAATCAATGAATTTTGAGAGGGATTACAATTATCGTAACCATGTATGGGTTTTGGTCGATGCACCAGTTGATGTAAAGCATGTTGGGTGAAAATGGTAATTCAATAAGAAACTAGACATGGATGGTCATGTTAGTACCTATAAAGCAAGACTAGTGGCTAAAGTTTTAAACATCATCAAGAAATTGACTATGATGAATTATTTTCTCTAGTTTCCATCTTTAAATCCATAATAATCATACTTTCCATAGCAGCCTTCCATGACAATGAGATTTGTGAAATAGATGTAAAAAATACATTCCTTAATGGGAACCTTCAAGAAGATGTCTATATGACACAACCAAAAGGGTTTGTGACACCAAGAGATGGTAAAAGGGTATGAAAATTGCATATATCCATTTATGGATTAAACAAATCATCCAAGTTACAGAACATTCAATCTGATGAATCCATAAGAGAATTTGTTTTCATTAATAATAAATGTGAGCCATGTACTTACAAGTTGTCTAATGGGAATGTGGTCATTATCCTAGTAGTGTATGTTGATGACATAATTCTTAATGGAAAAGACATACCAGTCTTGTAGTTAGTCAATGACTGGTTGAACAAGTGCTTCTCCATGAGGTACATAGGAAAAGCATACTACATTCTATGGATCAAGATCATTCGTGATAGATTCAATAGGCTGATTGGACTAATTCAAAGTACATACATTGACTAGATACTAAAGAGATTTTGTATGGAACAATCCAATAGAAGATTGGTTCTAGTGTCACATGGCTTACATAATTTTAAAAAAATGTTTCCCCTCACATAAAAAGAGGAAGAATGAATGAGTAATATTACATATGGTTCTGTGATAAGATCTATCATTTATTCCATGTTATGTACTAGACTTGTTGTTCCATATGCACTGATATTGGAAAGCAGATATCAAGAAAATCTAGGAGTATAGCATTGGACTGCTATCAATACTATCCGTATGTATCTAAGAATAACTAAGTATATGTTCTTGGAGTTGAAAATCTAGTCATCAAAGGGTACGTTGATTCTGGTTTTCAGGTAGATCATAATGATATGAAGTCACAATAAGGATATATTTTCGGTCTCAAAAGAGGATCTATGAGTTGGAAGTGTTCAAAATTGATAGTTTTTGTTGATTCTATAGTGGAGTCTGAATATAGAGAGGCTTCTGATGTATCTAATGAAGCCCTATGGATTTGGAACATTGTTTAAAAGCTTGATGTGGAACCTAGAAGTAATAATCATATTAAATTGTATTGTGATAATACTATAGTTGTGAAAATTAAAAAATATCCAAGATCATATCAATGGATAAAGCATATACTCTAAAAGTATCACCTATTGAGGGATTTCTATCAAATGGTTAAATTTTAAATGAGTAGAGTGTCTAAAGAAGAGAACATTTCAGACCCCTTGAATAAAGGCCTATCTTAGAAGAAGCATGAATATCGTGTTAGAGCTAGTGTACTGAAGGTTGTTAACAATTCGCTTTAGTGAATTTGGGAAACTTTTGGAGTTGGTGAAATAAAACTAACCTCTTTACACTTTATGATAAACATGTATTCATTGGATGGATGAAAATAAACTTCTTATCACATTATGATTTTTCTTCTATGTGACATTGTATTTGGTAATGTACTAAGAGTAATTTTTTCTCTAAATGGGCATAGAAGATCCCGGCTATGATGAGAACCCAATAGTGCAAAAAACAGTATTCTTGAATATAGGTTCTATGGCCAGATGGTATCATTGGAAGGGTCACATATAATATAGGCTATCTGGGGTGACGACTCAAAGGACTTTGAAGCACCTTATCATTGTGTACACCCTTGGTAATATCTAGGATGATATTATGATAACGAGACCCGCTAGTAGGAAATCCACATTTTTAATTTTCATTGGATGTTCCTTTCTACAGATGTGTGTATTGGTATTTAGACTTTAAGATTATTATTAATGGGTATTATGAATCACACACATATGTGTATTGATCAAAACTATGATGCCATATATTCACGGTGAGGTAGGATATGTTGGGTGCGTCACGAGTAATACTGTATTAATAAATAATACAAGAAAGGATTTTTAACTTCTATCTTTTAATAGTAGTAAATAACTTAGGTCTTTTGATGAAAATGAAATAGCCTAAATAAATCCATTGACATGGGGTTCTATAGAAAATTTCCAGTTCATGGAATTTAATGAATGTGAAATCAAGCGCATGGGTTGACGCCACTTGCATGAACCCGCTTGATTAGAGATATCGAGACAAAGGGATTATATTACATGGTAAGAATTTGGATGAGGTGAAATTTAATTTCAACATTAAGTTCTTTCTCTTGGGTGCCTTGACTTATTGCTATACAGTAATCATGGACTTTAGGCAAGCCTGCTTAATGCCAACAATGAAGATACCTAGAGGGTCACACACTACAAGTATTATTTATCTTATTTAAATAATAAATTATTTATTTATCATGTTGAATAAAGATTATTCTTGGTTGTGTTTTAATAATTATTCATGTATTCTTGATCACATTTATTTCGCCGCTAGTTATTCAAGAGAATATATTACATAAAAAATATTTAATAAATATTTATTTTCTATTTTAGTGAATATAATATTTATTTATTTATTAGTGAATAATGAATTTAAATGTATTTAATAAATAAATAATCATTATTCAAGGACCAGTAAATATTGAGGAGGATTGGTGGACCAAGTTATGGGTCCAATGAGAAATAATATTAAATATTATTTGATCAAAATAATATTTAAATATAAAAAGAAAGTTAAGCACGTGTAATTGAAATAATATAACTACTGTTATTATTTGAAATGGGGTATTCACATGGAATAACAAAATAAGTAACGACCATTATGCTAATTATTATTACATGGTGAATTAAATTCCCAATTATATTTTCCCCTTATTTAAGCCAAGGGCTTTCCAAACATTTTTGGTGCACAACATCCTCGGAGAAAATCTGTCATGCTAAGAGAACCCTTACCTCTCTAAGAACACTTTCAACAATGAGAGATATCATCTTCCCCAGATCAAGGAGAACACTTTGGAAGAGACTCTCAAGAAGATCAAAGGTGGACATCACAAGCACAATGGTCTTCCATGCTAGAACACTGAGACACCTTCAGCGACGTCTAGAGATATGTGGAGCACAAGTGGATCACCACTATACAAATTCTATCCTTGGATTCTACATTTCATCGAAGACTCACCTCAGATCTGTGATAGAATGAATAAATGAAGAAAGAACCACCTTAGTGGTAATTATATTTAATTAAATAAATTATAAATAAAACACATCTATCATCTATGATGGATTTCTATATTCTCTATTTCTTATCTAAATCCTTGATTTAATTCCATAGATACTGGCATTCATTGTATTATTGATCTCATATTGATCATCAATTATTAAAATTTGAGAAGTCGGGCACACGCTTATCCTATACTTCTGTTGCACCCAGAACCTACATGATATGCCTCCAGATTTGACTTTACCACCAAAAGAAAGGTAGACTGCTTCTTTGGTGGGCTAAAACCTAGTCTAGAAAAATCCCAGGTGACCAAAGACTTTTATACCTATGATGAAATAGTTTAATATTACCTCCATGTCAAGAAGAAAATTAGAAAATCTCTAGGGTGTAATAAGGACAAGAAGAATAAAGTGGAGTTTTATTATTGTTGTTCGATGGATAAATACAACGATTCTATGAAGTTTCAATATCCCACTTTTCAAAGGAGTGGAAAGAAGCACCCGTGAAATTGAATAAGGGGAATGAGGAAATGATTTTGGTGTGGGAATGAAGGATAGCTAACTAGAGATTTCCTATAGGGGAAACTGAAAAATGCAATAGAGTAAAGGAATTTTCCAGTCAACGATCAGCACATTGTTCTTTTCTTCAACTGCAAGGAACCCAAGAACTTTGAAAACCAATAACCTAAGGAAATGTTTTTCAAGGACACCCAGTAATCTACAAGACAATATAGGCAAGTTTTTGTTATCACAACCACTGAGGTAGATCCCATTCACAAAGTGGTGATATTTACGCTAGTTATCTATTCAAGAATATAAAATATACTTATAGATTCTAGTTCTATTCATTCCTTCATATCACAAAATATTATTAGAACTACTAAAACACCCCTACATAGCTTATAAGTAGAGCTATTAGGGAAAACAGAAATTGGAGAAATAATAGCATCCCATTTATATAACTTATCCTCTCTCAAAATTTTTGGGTTGAAAATGTGAGAGAACTTTGTGATACTCCCATTTTTGTAATTTTATGCAATTTATGGTATGTATTGTATTACCTTATATAGATCCAACATAAATTTCCACAAGAAATGATATGGATTAAATGATATGGATGAAATGAGATGAAAGGAGATGGATGAATATTCCTCCAATTTTTGTCTCCCATTTTTGTGAATCTTCCTCTAGTTATATTCATATGAAAGGAGATGGATGACTATTTTTTTTCACCAATATCTCAAGGAATAAAATTATTTCCCTATAAGAAATCATATCAAAATCAAATTATTTAATCCAAGAAATGTATCATCCTTGAAGACATTCCCATTGTGATAGAATACGCTGATGTGTTTCCCAAAGAATTTCTTTGTCTTCCTTCTAGTCAAGAGAATTAATATACAATCTATCTTATACCTAGGGAATTATCATTATCGAATAATCTATATAGAATGGATATTGTGGAACTTCAGGAGATGAAGAAACAAATACATGAGAATTTGGATAAATTGTTTGTACACCCAATTGCTTCACTAAGGGGTTCACCAGTCCTCTTCGTCATGAAGAAGGATGTACTAATGCACATTTTCATTAATTATCATGATCTTAATAAGATCGTGATAAAGAGAAAGTATCATATACCATGGATTGTTTAATTGATTAATTCCATACATAGATCACATTACCCATCTAAGGTAGATATGTGGTTAGGGTATTACCAAGCTAGTGTGAAGAAAGAGGATATCCCCAAGACTTTTTTAAAACATGGTATGGGCACTATATATTAATAGTGATTCCATTAAGACTCACTAATGCTCTGAAAATATTCATGGAATTGATGGAAATAGTTTTTATAGATTAACATGAGAATTTTTTGGTAAAACTTATAGATGATATTCTAATATACTCCTAACCTAAAGAAGTGCATGGGAAGAATTTGAGAACAATGGTAAAGACCTTATGAAAATAGAATTCTTATACTATGTATAGAAAATGTGAGTTTTGTTTGAAGTAAGTCTCATTCAGAGGATATATCATCAAAATAAATGGTATATATGATTGGAATTCAATGACAGAATCAATTTAATGATGGATGAGCCCAATATCTATGATAGATATATGTTGTTTCAATGTATTAGTTGGGTAATATCATTGATTTGTGAGAAACATCTCATGATTGTCAAACCCTCTTACTATGATAACTCTGAAAAGAGTCATGTTTTCTTGGTATGAATAATGCGAATAGAGTTTCATG
Organism: Viscum album; assembly: GCA_963277665.1. Lineage (NCBI taxonomy): Eukaryota > Viridiplantae > Streptophyta > Magnoliopsida > Santalales > Viscaceae > Viscum > Viscum album. Next base: position 714,707,354 of record OY728137.1, on the reverse strand, counting down.
GAGTTGAAAATGAGATATATCACTACACTAGTACTAACACTGCCCACAAGTGGATAACATTTTATATTACTCAGTGTTACATAAAAGAAGTGATTGTTTTGTGTGTAAATTAAAAATGACAAAGTGATATCATATGCTTCAAGGAAGTTGAATCTTCCTGAAATGAACTACTCAATGTATGAACTAGAGTTGGATCCAGTGATCTTATCTTTGAAAATATGGAGGAATTGTCTCTTTGGGGAGAAGGATAAAATAAATACGAATCAAAAAATCCTGTAGTATATATTCACATATAAAGAGTTTAATATGTGCCAAGAAATATTGTTTGAGCTGATCAAAGACAATTACTACTCAATACACTAAAATCATAGGATACTGAATAAAGTTGAAGATTCTCTATGTATAATGGTTCCCTTAATTTTATCTTTGAAGATAATTTAGAAGGATTCATTCTTTTTAGATTTAAAAATGATGGACATGAGAATCATAATAGAAGGAACATCATAAATCCTTTTACAAATCATTTCTCAACCATACCTTTTGAAGAGGATAAATAATTCTCAAAGAGATTATTTTGGAATTTAAAAGAAAGATAATAATTTAAGAAAATGGAAATCCTATGAGTTCAATTCTAATGAATAAGGTGTTGTAGGATTTGGGTCATAAATATGTGTACCATAATATCATGAGTTAATGAAATATATATTCAATAATGTGTAGAGTTTGACATTATCTATCTAAACATGAAGCACAATGATGTATTCATGTATTTGAGAGCTCTATTAGTGGCACAATATGAAGAACTAGATCATGTAATATACATAAATATGTCTTGTATGATTGCTTGCGAAGGAAGAACAGAAGAAATACAATGGGATGGCGAAACCATTACACATACTTGTACAGAAATGGGAACAAAACACCATGGACATTAACATTGGTGTTCCAGATACATCAAGAGAAAATAATGATATCCGGGTTATAGTGGATCATCCTATAAATACTGCATGATTCATTGTGTTTAGAGATAATTTATCTCAAAATCAACTTGTAAGGATATACATTAGGGAAACAATGAGGCAACATGGAACACCACTATCAATTGTATCTCATAGAGACCCAATATTTAGAAATTAGTTTTTGAAAAATATCTAACATTCTCTAAATAATGAGTTTAACTTCTGCACAAATTATCCCTATCAAACTAATTTCTAGACTTAGTAGACTACCCAGATACCAGAGGACCTGTTGGTATCATGCTCGACTGACTTCAAAGGGTGGTGGGGTCAACATCTTCATCTAGTCAATTTCTTATACAACAATAGTTTCCAATAATCAATCCAAATCGCTCCCTATAAATCCATTTATTGGAAGAGGAGTAGAACATAAACAAGCTAGAAGAAAGCTATGGAATGAAAACTACTATGTCCCAAAATGGTCTTGGAAATGGTGGAAACAAGTCAAGACTATTCGGAAGCACATCATGGCTGCCCAGAGTCAAAAAAATAACTATACTAACAAGCACCAATGAGACCAAATGTTTGATGTTAGAGAAATAGTATTCCTCTGCATATCTCCATGGAGTATGTCATGATAATTTTGAATAATTGAAAGCTTATCCCAAGATATATCACCCCCTTGGATATCCTTAATCGCATTGGAGCGATGGATTGTTTACAAACACTCACACCTAACTTATCTCAAGAATATGATTTTTTATATTTATTCCACTTGAGGAAGTACATAGTAGACTCCTGACATGTACTAAATATAGAGGTTGTACCATTGGTGAATGATCTCTCATATGAGGAATAAATGATTATGATCTTAGGTCTTTGAGAAAAAGTTCTACAAAATAAGATAATTCACATGGTCAATGTGCAATGGAGAAAACTAAATTTTGAAAATGAGATGCGGTAATTGTAGAAGATGATGAAATAGACTTAATATCATCTATTTTGTTATGGGAAAATAAAATTTCAAGTGAAAAAATTCTTAATGGGGGAAGATTGTGACGACCCAAACACTTAAAAATAAAATTCTTCTTATGATTCAATTAATTTTATTTTTATGTAATATCGTAATAAAAAAACAAGTAGTTATTTTTTTATTATATCCAATAAGATTTAAAATACCATTAATAATCTTTACAATTGATAATATAGTCATTGAAAAATTATCATTTTATTAGTATAAATATAGTATTTTAACAAATCAAATTGACACAAAGGAAATGATGGCCTCAAGTAGTATGATCACACCCTATGAAGCCCATTTATCAGAGCCTCCAAGGGAAATGGAATCAATGTACATATCCCATGACCAATCCCAAGATGATATCCAAAAACCTAAGCATGAGTTAAATAATTTATGGGAGATGTTGAAGCTCATCAATATGACGACCCAAACCATGTACGCTGAACCAACCCATGAAGGTCACACTATCACACACCTTACCCTAATAGATTTTTCAAGTTTATTAAAGGGATATGTATCAAGAAAATACTAATATGATTATTTATATTATATTTTCAATATAATAATTGTTACATTTACATTTTATCTTTATCTTATAAATTATCATTATTTTTAAAAAATAAAACACAAATTTTATTTTTAATTAGTATTTAATTTCAATTAAGGCATTTATTTTGATGAATTAATAGATTTTATAAATAACTATTATTTTAATAAAATATTATTTCTAAATAATTTTTATTCAATATAAATCAGCATTTAATTTTTATGAAGTAATATGTAATTTTTATAAGGCTTCGAAAACTATTATTGTCAAAAAATCAATCATTTATCAACAAATGTTATTTCTAATTTTAAATTTGAAAATTAAAATATTTATAAAATTAATTTGATAAAATGAATTTTTTTTTGGAATAATAATGTTTAAATTATCCAATTTGTAATTCTTCATAATTTTCCAAGACAGTCAAATTTTTGGGTAAAGATAAAATGTCATATAAATATATAGTGTGTATTATGACATTATAATTACCCAAAAATGATTTAATAAATAATATAAACGTAATATATGATCAACTGTATGTTTTAATTTTAAAATCATGTGATTTTATGTTAATTTTATTAATTTTATAAACCCTTTATGAATCCCTCAAAACCCATAATATATTTTAATAATCTTAAATCATTTCTTTTAGAGTATGACAAACTTACATAGCATTAAGGTTATTATTTTATTATGTTTGGAAAATGGAATTATAAAATAATGAAAAACATTACAATTTTTTAGAAAACATGGTAAAACCAATGGGAAGGTTTGTGGATGTTATTATTTTATTAAATAGCTTCTAAAACCTATGTTCGGGAAATAATTTTGAAACCCCCAATCATTTGATATATAAACTTACCCACAATCCAATTTATCTTCACTAAAAATATTTGTATACTTTTATTTCTATACCCTACCATCTCTATATCCCTCCCACAACACCCCAATGCTCTCGAGAATCCCCTCCCAAGAATTTGGGGTTATATAGTCATGTAAGGGATCCCTTTATTCTCCTATTTATTAAAGAATCTTTATTATATTATGCCTTATATTCCTAATGTTGGGATACTTATTTTAATAACCCTATTAATTCCCATTTTGTTACCAAATTATGATATAACCCTTTCTCTCTCATCACCCCTTTCATGAATTTTTAAGAGATGTCGCTATGCTTCCGAAATTTCACAACAATTTTCCATGCCAAAAAATTATGTTGTGAAACCACAACCATTTACTATCAAGTGTATTCCCCTTTATACACTTATACTTATTCAACATGGGACATAAATGTATGTATTAAAAAATACTTGATCATGGAATAAAATATTATGATGAATGAATCCATGTTTTATAATATGTGCAGCACACTTAAGCATGAGAATGAAATGAAAGTGATGGGTGCACCTGAAATTACATAGTGCTCCAATGTATTGGTTAATATTTATACTCATGAGACATCATTTTAGGATAAGTAGTTCACCTGATTTCTTTATGGGCCTTTTCCATCATAATATATTAGTATTTATCCTTGACATATGTTTATGATGTGGCTTTTTAGGTTGATTCCACATTTCCAATGTCACCATAATATTGTCATTCTATATCATGTATTATTGTTCTTTTATATGGTTATCACCTCTTTTATGCTGCATTGATATTCATATTATCTTTAATGTTTTACCTTAATCATTTTATGATATGTTTATTTTATACTAGGCTTTATTCCTCACCCCTTTATTATGTATTTCCATAGGTTATCCTATACAGTGTTAAGTACGAAGGAATTTTATGATCCTGTTAATGATATTTTCAACAAAAATGATGTATTCGTTTTTTGATGTTTTTATTTAATGTACCTAATTCAAAAATACCCAGGACTTCTCAATTTTTTTGGTTATATTATGTATAATATTATATATAAAATCATTTATTAATTTAGTAAAATGAGAAGGTTTGTTATATGATGGGGGTTGGTTTTAGTTATTTAATATGAATTATTTTCCAATTAAATACCACCACATTCGAGAGAAATTAATTTAAATTAAATTTTCAAATATTTAACATTGTAAATGATATTTATTTTCAATATATACAAGAAATAACAAATAAATGTTGTAGTCATTAGGTATTTTAATACTTTCTATTTTAACATTAACTAGTGTCATTATTTTACGCATACCACAGTAAATACATTTTTTACAATGGTAAATTTTCTATTAAAAAAATAAAAAAGGCCATAAAGAATAAATTTTACCTTTTAATTAAAAATATGGGATAAATTTCACTAAATTTAACTCGCAAAATTGGATAATATATATATAATTACACATAAAAAACAAGAAATTAGTTTTTGAACCTGAATTTTTTTAAAGTTTGAAATGTTTTTATTTCCAAATTAAACATGAAAATTATTACAAAGAAATAAATTAGATTAATAGATGTATTATTTATCTAATTTTAGTTTAAACAAAAAAAATAAAAATATATATTATTTACATGAAAAGTAATTTTTCAATTAAATTTCAATATTTTTCAATATTTATTAAAAAATAGAACTCCTCATAAAAATACCAAAACATTATTATAAGCTATTTTTGGTATTATGATTAAAAAATAAAGTTTATTTTGTCAAATAAAATATAGAAAAGTTTAAAAATTTATTTTCAAAATAGTTTCAACATTAAAAGATAAAAAAATTCCTTTTAGAAAAATATTACTTTTTGTACTAAAAATAGAATTCATTTTAATCGCATGCCTATCGAAGTTATTGAATGAATTTAAAAACATACTATTGAAACTATAAAATATAAATTTCATTAATATATTTCACTAATAGTGACTAAATTATTTTATTAATATAAAATTTTAATGTGGTAATAATTTTTTATTTATAAATACACATCATTTATGTTCTATTTGTTTTTATTTTCATCTATAATTAACTATTAACTAATAAATTCATTTTGTAAACATGTTTAAACTATATTTTTGTAATTAAGATAATATTAACCATTATCTCTATTCCAATGGCTAGGTGAAAACTGTTGTGTTAAAATAATAATATTCTTGCTATTGTTTAAGCTCTGTGTTTTGTGAAAAGTAATATATCAAAAGGAAAATGTTCATCTAAAAAGAGAAATACCATAAAATCTTATGATGTTACATTCCAAACACCTCAAAAAGAATCTACCCCTCAAAATCCTTTACATAAATATAAGTAAATGAGGAAACCTTTCTCATATCACACCCTCAAGTTTCCACATAGATTCTTCAAATTGGTGGGTTTGCCAAAAAACATTAACTAGGTGAGTGGTATTTCTTTTTAGAACATTACCTCCACAATATGGTGTCTCTACTGATTTTTATTCATAAAAAATATCTTTCTCTAGTATTATGGCCTCTTCTTTTAGTACATGTGAAGGTTTAAATATATACTTACTTAAGATAGATACATAGAACACTTCAGAAACTCGGAGGAAAAGTCAATTGTTGATCTACCATCTTGATAAGGTTACAAATTTTAAAAAAAATATGCCACCGTAAATTTTAAATTTATCTTCAAAAATTAAAGGTTGTTTGTTTAGATTTTATTATGGGAAAACCACATCATAAAAAGGTTCAATAATACTTCCTTATAAAAAGAGGAAAAGTAAATATAAATGACCACCACATATCAAGGATTCAGATTAGAAAAATATCAGTTGAAAGTGAAAATATGGATATAGTAGAGAATTATAACTATCTTATTCTGTATGAGAATGATAAAAACATTTTCATTATAAGGATAATGACCAAAAAACCATAGAAAAAATAATTTTGAAAATGGATATTGATATCTTTATAACTTATTAGAATTGGATAATATTTTACTTAAAAATCATTTAAGAAGATATAGTTTCATTATATAATATCATAAGTATATTCTCTATCTTTTATTGTGCCTTTATGAGTCTATTCTTCATTTCTTACTCTAAGGGATGATGTTGAATTTTTACTCTCTATAGTACTAGTGTATCTTAATATCCATAATTAGATGACAATTCATTCAATCTATCTCTAATGATCTTAACAAAATAGTAACTAAAGATTATTCAATAAGAAAAAATATTCATATGGTTTAATAATACAGTAATCTATAAAACCAAATATTTTTTAAATGTTAACCATTTCAAAAAATTTCACCCATATGAACATTTCAAAAAAAACATTCAAATGAAGGTCAATAAATATTAAAAATAAAAATATCATTAGTACCATAAACAACATGATGTATGTAATAATTGTTTCACACCAAACATATGAATATAATTATCATCTATTTTCTTGAATCATGGTAATAACAATAATTTCCATAAAACATTAGTGAATACGTTCATGATTTCAGAAATTAACACTTTCCTTGAATCATAAATCCAAATATTCGATAATATCAATCCACAAATCACATTTTCATCATATTGAAAATCAGTTCCTAGGCCATTAATACTATCTCAATTTCTCAAAATGAAACATCTCCTTATCTCATTATGATTCCAACATCATACACAAATTATTGGTAATATTTCCCTTAATCATTTGGTCTAAAAAATATTACCTCAATCACATTTAATGGTTACCAATTTAATTCAACAAATACATTCAAATAAATAAGTTAAAAATATAGTGAACAAAACACAGAGGTTTCACTATTCCATAATACTATTAAATTAGATCATAAAATATAATTCATGAATTTTAATTCAAAAAACACTCAATCATTCTATTTCCTTCTTAAACCATTATTTTTTAACACATATTCCATATCAAATTTCATTAATAATATATTAATCATTAGTAATATAAACTTCACTCATACATCCTTGATGATTCTATTCCGAAGCTTTCCCCCATGGAAATCTATTTTCATAATGCCCATACATTCCACATTTAAAACATTTAATTATCCATGATTCCTTATGAATACTATTGTTCTTCTCTATTTCATTAATTGGACCCTTCACTTTTCATTTATAATTACTTTCATTGTGTCGTTATTTCACACACCCAAATAATCTTCTATTTTCTTTCAAATATTATTCTTGATGTCTCTTACCACATACTTTACATGAAAAAAATTAACTTTCTTTCCTTTTTTGTCACCATGAATGTTTGTATTTCTATTTTATATGGGTTTGTAAACTGACCAAAGTAGAGATATTGATCATAATATAAGAATGATGATTATTAATAAAAACAAGGTTCTATATTCCAACTCTCATTTCATTTGGTTACTCACAAGGGAGATCATTCCATTGTTTATTATAATCACCATTAACATGAATTCTATTGGTTCTATCCATTATCTAAAACCCAAAAAGTATATCGTAAGACACGATAATCATTTTTAAAAAAGAACATTATTTAGGGAGAATACATATAAAATTCAAATCTATAACACCATAGGCTTAACTTTGGTAATTTGTTATCATTACCAAAACTATATAATTTTAACCTAGAAATTCCCATAGGGTTCTTGCTATGATTTTTGCATCCAAGATTTTAAAGGATAACTTAACCGTGATCTGATACCAACTATGGAGACCCATAATATTCATATAGAGATATTATTTCTTACTATAATAATACACATTACATTATATGAGAAAAAATTCTAAAATATTGTGGGTTTTGTGTCTTTGGAATCATGAAAAAAACTTTTTTGTAACACATCTACATCATCACCCACATATTTGATCATAACTAGAACCATTTTTGAAATTTCACAATTATTAGAATTTTTCATAACATGTGGAAAGGGACAAGAAGAAAAGGGTGTTCTAAGATTTTCTATAATGAAATAATGGGGAGATATTTAAGAATGACATGAGTATAAGGGTATAAAAACATGATCATAACATTCGAAAAGCATACATTTTATTTAAAAGGTCATAGACTTTAATCATATAATGAACGATTGTATGTTAATAAGACATGAATCAAAAGAAAATAAAAAAACATTAGCCATGAGAGTATTATAATGGAAAAAGACATAAAATTTGTAGAATACACATAATACTATAAAATTTTATGTGAAGGATACCTACCAAGACATTAATAACATGTTTGGATTAGGGTATTCACCTATGTACTTACTTTGTGATTGGGGTTACCACCAGTGTACCTTTTAGTTTTAGGATTAGTATGTTCTCCCATGTATCCACTTGTTTCAATCTTGGTATAACTACACATTAACACTTTTTTTCAATCTTCGGATGACCACCTATGTAACTTTTTGTTTTGTTCTTTGGATGACCACTTGTATACCCTTTTTGGTGGGCTTGGGTAGACCACCCGTGTTCCCATTGATCTCATAGAAAATTTATCACTACCCAGTGAATTGGAGTGAGATATAGGTACCACCACTCAAACATTAAAAATCATAAAAATGTTTTCTAGAAGTCCATAAATCATTCATCACATCAGAACCCATGTGAAGAAATGAGTTTCAAAAACATTTAATCATAACATAACTCATGGAAAAGAAATTGGTTTCATAAATATCATGTAATTAAAAAAATAAACCATCCATAAAAATAAAAAGTGTGGGGTTATGAAATAAAATCCATAATAAATCATAATTAATATAAATTAATTATATCTTATATGAAACATAGTTTTTAATGACATGTTGAAATAATTTTTAGTGATAATATCCTTTTTATTTTTAGTTTTTTAAAATACTATGAAATTATAAATTAAAACATTTAATTTAAAATTACCTTATAATATTATAATATAAACTTCAAGGAATTAAGGCTTAATGAATATGGGAAAATCTGCTCATGTCATATAAATTTAAAAAACAATTCTTCCACATTTTTTTGGAAATGTTTAAAATAAACTCATTTTTTAAAATAACAAAAAGAACAATTTAAATCCATTTTTAAAAAATTAAATGATGAATAATTTTGAAATTAAAATATTAAAATATAATAGTAAATAAAATTTCAGCATAAATTTTTTAGAACATAGACATGGATGAAAAAGATAGTTCTATGGGAAATTTTAAAATGGATTCTTCTAAATGAAAGACCCTTATAAACATCATATTATTGAAGTGGGAAATAATAAAATAAATTTATTATGTGTATCATATGTAAATACACATATAGAGGGTGTAAATTTAGCATAATATCATAATAATTCATCACACACACAGTCATAGAAAGACATAGTCATTGATGTATAAGGATAACCCAAAGAATGTAAATTGGGTTAATAATTCCCTAAAAAATTTATAATAAGTCAAATCATACTCCAAATAAAATTAATAATTATAAAATGGTAAATGTAATATCATTAATAAAATTATATTACTGATATTATATATCAATGAGAAGTATATACACCACATATAATAAATAAGTGTAAAAAAGGCATATATATGACTCATGAAAATGTGATATGAGAAACCCTTACCTCAAAAATCATTTAGTGTAGCGTTATTTAACATTATATATAATTGTTTTAAGAGTGTAATTAATTCATTGAAGAACTATATTTATATTTATAATATCTTATATTACCCATTTATAACATCTTACCATCCATTCATTAATTACATTTCATTGGTTTCATTGTTTTGGGAGCGTTTGTTTTATGTTTTCATGGTGGGTTCATTTGTGAATAATTTTGGACGTTCTATTAAAATGATATTAAAAATATATAAGTGTAATTAAATAGTATTAATTAGCTTATATAACATTTATGGTAACAAATTTCTTTTTTATTTATTTTATGATTATTATTTGTTTGATAAAATGTTAATGATAAATGTTTTGTTTATTTTGGCTATTTTTTCAAACATCGTGAGCAAAATTAATTTTATGTAACATTATGTATACATGTTAGATCCCAAATATGAAATATTTTTCAATATAAAAATTTAAATATTATTTTAATAGATTAATACTTTTATTACCAACCATGAATGTGATATTGAAAAATTAAAAATCATTATTTAAAGAAGCATTTAAATTGCATAATTTGGACAATAGTTTCATTTTATTTGAATAAAAGGAGGTAATAAAAGGGTTGGATATAAGATACTGTATTATAAAAATAAAATGACATTATTTACATTATTCTGGAGTTATATTTACCTTATGCATGATGTATTATAAGATAAAGTAGTAGAAGAAAAGAAAATAAGAGAGGAGCATCAAGAAAATTACCTCTTAAATGCCACATCCATGAAGACTCCCCTAATGACCATGAAAATGGAATTTTTTTGCCAACAAAATAACATAGAAATGGGTATATAGGGTAGGGTAGGTTTTTAAATATATTTTAGGATATTTATGGCTTGGTAGGATAAATGGAGTGGTGATGGGATGAAATTATACATGTGGAGGGGTGGTTTTAACTAATTAAATAGTGATTATTTTATAATTAAAGCCAACCACATTGAGGTGAAATTAATTTCCAGGATTTTTGATGATAATTAATATTTTAATGGTTGGTTGGGGTCTATTAATACCTCCAAAAACCCATTAATAGTTTTAGTTTTTACAATTTATATGAAGTTACCTTTTAATATTAACCCATTTCATTATTTTACCTATACTATGGTAAATAACTTTTTTATAATGGTAAATTTTTCATTCTAAATATTGAAAATGACCATAAAACCAAATTTGGATGAAATTATTACAAATATGGAATTCATTATACCATATTCAATTCACAGAATAACACAAATTATATTTAAAAATAATCCCACAGACGCAATGGGAGTGTGGGTTTTCAAAGTGAAAATGAGCAAATTTATCAACTGGTTTTATATCCAAATTCAAACTTAAAATGATTAAAATGAATTAAATTGGATTAATATATTTATAATTTATCTAATTTTACTCTAAAAATAAAAAATATATCTAATTTATCCTTAAATATTATTTAGACGAAAAGTCAGTTTTCAATTGAAACATATTGTTTTCACTATTCATGAAAAAGGAATTTCTTAGAAAAAATATAAAAAATTAAGATATTTTTGATATTATTATTTAAAAAATTAATTTTATTATTATCAAAAAAAAATTATAAATTTTTCCAATTTTAGATTGAAAATACGGTTTCCATTAAATTGCCAAAAAATATTTTTAGAAAAATATAAATTTTTATGAATAAAATTTGATTAAATCTTTTCATTACCCTATAGAAAATTTTGGATGAATATAAAAACATTGTCTTTATATATAAAATATAATTTTCATTAAAATTCTTCATTAATAGTGATTAATTTAGTTTTTAAGATACAATGTCTATGTGGTCATAAATTTTTTTTATATAAATAAATCCTGTAAGTTCCATTGGTTTTAATTCTCATTTATAATTAATTGGTTTCCAATGAATTCATTTAATTAGAATTTGTAAAAAAATGTTTTCATTATTTACTTAATCTCTTTCATTTTAACTATTCTAATGGCAAGGTGACTATAGTTGTGATAAAATCATAATATTTTAGAGTTTATTTATGCTCTGTGTTTTCAATAAAGTATGATATTGAAAGGATTAATTTTACCTAAAAATAAAAATGCCATATAATATTTTTATGTTAATTTACATGTGATCAAATATTTTATATTTTGTATAAAATAATGAAAAAATGTTATAGTAGTATGTACAAATAGTTTTATGATGACAAATTGTATGAAATAATAAGAACACCACACAACGTGTAGTTAAACATTATCAGAGTGAAAAAATAGTTAAAAAAGAACAATTTATGTGATTGGGAAACTAGATTGATATTTTTTGAATAAAATATTTTCTATTCTATTGAAGGTAAATTATTAATGCCACATTTATAACCTCTAAACAGGTATCATCCATCATACATTTGATCGATTATCATCATTAAAGGAAAACCATCAATATTCAAGAAACAACTCACATGAATAAAAACCCATAGGACCCATTTGTAGTGAGTGAGCATAAATCAATATGAATAATTAAAACCACCCAATAACAAAATATATATCCCACTAGCACTTAATAGATACTCCAACTACTATATGACAAAACTCACACTCATTCTAATTTGCACTAGATAGAAATTTAAGATACAATAATGTAGATTCAGTAAATATAAATAGCTCATAAAAAACGAACAATCCAATTAGTCACTAATGAACCAATCCCCATAATATCACATTTAATATAGTTCTTCGAAAGTAAACAAACAACCAAAAAGCATCGTACTTATGATCTTCAAAGTGGAAATACATGTGATCTCATCCATGCCTCTGATACTTTAAAAAACACATAATCATATTGAAATGGACTCTTGATTCATCTAGAATACTCTCAAAAAGTATATATAGATATAACTCCCCCTAATGAAAATACTCAAAAGGGGGAAAAGTGAAACCACTAGTTATTAGTTAATTCAATGAAAAAAAATTATAATAAATTATCTTTACTTTTCATGATAAACGTAAATAAGTTAACTCATAGTGTAACTCCCCATCCAAAATCATTGAGCACATATAATATTCTTAAGAACCTCATGAATGTATCCGTCAATCAAGAGTAAATAGACTAGTGGCGAAAATTAATATTTCCATAGAGAGATTATGACCTTGTTAACAATTTCTATACATCCTAAAAATAGTAAAATATAAATGCATAATCAAATTACTACACATTAGAAACAAAATTTATAATTTAAAATTTGAAAAATGGTATATATTTTATATAATAGTAACCAAAGGACCACCAATGTGAATAGATAACCCATGTATAAAAATATAAGAAAATAACTAATGAGGCCGATGTAATAGTTTTTTGTCTATCCCAACATCATCTTCTCTAACAAAGCTGAGTAACCCGATGTATGACCCTTTACCTTAGTTGGATCCCTAACCATGAAATAAATATCCACATTGACATTCTCATGCATAGGGTAATTATAATCTTGAATGACAAAATTAATGATTTATTAAAAGAAGTTAAGTAATATAAAAAAGTGTATTCCATGATAATAATGTAAATGCATAAATAGCCTATCAATTTTCATGTCATCATGTACTAACTAAGATTCCATGAACCCATATAATACCTACTACCTCATCATGGTAGAAGGAATGTCAGAATCCACCATTTCATGACTTAGATCCTACCAAAATTTCAAAACATCGACTCAATAGATTTCTCCAACTGACCAATTTCCACTAACTGACTTTATTGAAAAATTACATTCCATATTTTAAGGGAATGTCACAGTGTATATATGTTAACCCAACATACAAATATAGGGAAAGACACAAGACTATACATCAACAAAATATCAAACTCTATGTAAAGCTAAATTCACACATTTTCAACCAATATCATTATATGGGGAAAGAAACATTACCTTAAGAAATTTTTGATGGTAAAATCTCAACAATCCAATCAAAATAATGTCACTACACCAATCAGGTGTAAATTAGTTGAGTTATACCAAATTGGTACATTGAAACACTTCATAACGAAACTATAGATACTTTTGGACGGAAGACATAACATAGAAGGAAATAAGCATGTTATATCAAGAAATTGTCTCATTAATACACAAACATATGTGAGTCATATCATGAAAGGTTCTCATGTGGTTAATATTCATCCAAATGAGAATCATATCATGAAAGGGTCTCACAAGCCACAAATGTACTAACATGCTAACCATGTTATGAAAAGTTCTCATGTTCGTCACACACACCCACATACATATCATAAAATAGAATTCATAAAAATAAATCTAATGGTAAGGAATTATTATATTTATCCTACTCATGTAAAACAACAAATAGAAGTATATCAGAGAGATAAGGATCATCGTAAGAGTTACTAAAATAATGATAGGTCTCCGAGGTTTCCATTTTAAAATAAACAACATTGAATTCCCTTCACATGAGAGAAAATCATCCCAAATGATTCACGCTTGATTCATATAGATCATCCAACCTCATGAGAACCAGAATAAAATGGTTATTAAGAGATATGTTTATTAAAAACATATAAACAATTCACCTAATTGATCACATGTGGTTTTCCATTTGAAACGAAAAAACGTGAAAAAGTTTATTTTCTGATTTAGCCACTTCAAAACAATATAAATATTTATTAAAAAGATGTTATGATTCTAATCACAGCCTTGGTGACCTCGATTTCACTAAGCCTAGAATATACACCATGATGACCCACCATAGTGTAAGAGTAATAACTATGCTATTTTGACAATAACACACCATTTCCAATGACATAGTGAGGTTTCACTAATTTTTTTCTGTAGTTCATACACATCCAAACCTCACCCCATCATATAACCACTATGAAAATCAAAATGGATGGAATGTTATCATGATTCACATATGATGAATTATAATTCACTATTCCAGAGACCACAAGTGTCTTAGCCAACTTGTTTCACCTAGGTGATCTTCTAGTTCAACACACTGACCACCATGAGAATTTCAATACCAATATTGCCCCAAAAAATCCAGAAATCTATGCTGAATATTCTAGAAAACCATTGAAATATAAAATATAGACCCCTAAATCCTCTCACTATTCTCCTAATTTAATCAAAATTTAACCTATATATGACAAAGCTAATAGAAAAAGATACCATAAATTTTAAGGGTGTTACAAATCTCCCCCTATAACGACTTTCATTACTTTAAAAAGTGTCATTGGAGGTATACATGAAAATATAGGGACATTGATCACTCACATCTAATTTCAGATCCCAAGTATCCTATTGAATACATCCATTCTTCCATATAATGCAAAAAAAACTTTCACTATGTTACACCATAACTCTATCTCACTTTAGTCCATAATCTAAACCAAACACACCACAAAAGATGTATTGGGTTACAGCTAAACATCCTTATTGTTTATCACATGAATTGGATCAGGCTCATAATTTTAATGATGAGACACATAGAACACATTATTCATTTTTAAATATTGTGGAGTAAGGTTTATTTATTTACCCACTATCCTAACTCACTCGATGATCTCGAACAATGCCAAAACCTTCGATGCCCATTTTCCCAACTTATCCAATTGTCAATGTACCAATTAAGGTGGCCCCAATAAGAAAGCCCAATCATTCAAAAAAAATCTATGGTACATCACCTTTATTATCATATGATAATATCATACTCTATGTAGTAATTAAATTCTTCTTATTCAACTGCACCAACTAAGATTTATCTTTTACTGAAATCCACATATATTTCATAGCTCTCCAAAGTTATGCCCAAACATTAGTTAATGCCAAGGGAAACCATAAAGATCCTCCAATGGGACATTATAGATGGAATACTAGAAACGTTTAATATAATAAAAAACCCACCATGTCCCTATGATCATCCCATAGTCCCCCAAAATATAGAATACATTCAATGAACAAATGCTATAGGATATGGATCATCCATTCATATTGTACTTCTATCTAAGGAAGATAAGTTGTACTCATATTCAAATGATTATTCATAAATGTGTATAATAAAAGCTAGAATATCCCTTTAAAATGAGTATATCCATCAGATACTATGTTTTTAGGAACTCAATGTAGCTGAAATACCATTCATTGGAAGAGGTTTACTAACTAATCCACTGAATGTGTCTCCAGAATTAGCATGAAATGAACCACCTTCATCAAACTATTTACTATAACCCATACTACATCTCGATCTGTCGAGGTCCTAGGTAAACACATATCAAAATTCATAATTACACCATACACATCCACACTATAACTAAATGTTATGATAATGAGAGATGAATCTCAAAATAACATTTCTATTACTCAGGAACCAGAAATTACATCTAATATCAAGATATATCTTAGTTGATATAGGTTTCACTTCCCACCATGCATCATAATAGTCTCTCATCATCTAATATCTCATAATATTAGTGACCACTACCATGATATAAATTCATATCAAAACATTAATATCCAAATATTGTATAATAACTTGTTCATTCCCCCAAAAAATTCTCGCATTTAAGAGAATTTAGGGTTGCGCTCTTGGAATTTTTTCACATGGTGCACCAAGGTGAATGTAATGAGTACAGGATAAAAGTTCATTACCTTTTGGTCTGTTAATTCACCCATCAAAGAACCCTCAGACAATCTCATTACCTTATACATTTCATCATAAGATCACTCTCCAAGATCATGTGTCTTCCTAAAAAGAGAATCTATAAAATAATTCCCATTACCAAGAGTATAATCCATCTCATTGTTCAACACCTATTGGTTATCAACCAAAAAAAACTGTAGAAGATTCAAGTATCACTTATGGAATATATAATTTATATTCATCAGGTCTTTATAAATGATAAATATATTACAATATAGAAGTATTTAAAATATATAAAGAAATGAACTACTAGAACTGACTCTATATCCTAATTAGGGTAGTTTTCTCATGGAATCATAGATCGAAAGACCCATATCCAACTACTTGTTCTCCCTACATCAAAAAATCTCCTAATATAACACTTAAAGAATTATAATAAACTCAATAACCAATCCCTAGATATAGAAAAATCATGATTGGGGAAGATTTAAACCTACACTTCAACCCAAGTAAGGATTCCTTCAACTTTACCATCCACTCAAACTTTAACCACCTTTTGGTATTTCTGGATAAAGGTTTCAACAAATGAGATAATCGATGGATGAACCAAAGGTAATACCTACATAATGCATGTAAACCTCAAATATTTAACATATTTCTAGTTTGTTTTAATGATGTAACTACTTCTATCTTCTATTGATCAATATAAAAATATTTCTTAGAAATAACATGCATGGGAAAGTTTATATGTTGACATAAAAATTGAAATCTATAATTTTTTTCATAATGATTATGAGATTTATGTGCCCCCAATATTATATATATATTTCTTTTATGAAATTATGAAGTATCTGAATATATCCAAATATAATTGGTGAAACAAATAACGAAGGAGACTAGGTGTGGGTGAAATATCTTGTTCATGAGATCTATGAACACTGATGGACAATTCATGAACCCAAAAGTCATAACTAAATTCACAAAAAAAACTAATATAAACTCCTAAACTCTATCTTTGGTATGTCCTCTTCTCTAACCTAAAGATGCTAGAATCAAAAATATAATTCAATCCTAGATAACCACTAGGTTCCACTCTATTGATAAAATAAATCATCAATCCTTGGAAAGAGGTACCCTTTATTTATCATAAACAAATTCAACTTTATATATTCCACACATAACCAAAGGTTATTATCAACCTTCTTTATAAACAAAACTGGATCTCTTGGAAGGGATCTATGTCATTGAATAATGTATTCTAACTTTAAATCCCCATGTAGTGACTTTAGTTTATTCAGCTTGCCCAGAGCCATACGGTAAAGAGGAAACAATATTGTTTGTGAACCTAGTGTGAGTTTAATATCAAACTCAATTATCTAGTTTGAAGGAAGACCAAAAAAAATTTATCCAGAGAAACAACATGATAAATATCAACTAAAGATGGGAGAGATAATGAAACTATTGTCTGATCTACCACAACAACCCCTATTGACCACTATGTTATAATAGATACAATAATAACAATGTTTGGTACCACTCTACTCTTTTTTAAATTCCATTATTTTTTAAAGATGTTATTTTATCCCTTAAGAGTAGTGAATGTCACTCTTCTTTGGAGATAATCAACATCACCTCAATAACATGTTAACTAATACATAATGACTATTACATTAAAACGAGAAATATTTAGAATCATGAAATGTCACTAATATCTAAAACTAGAAGCCACTGCAAGACATTTTTGACATGACCAATAATGATATACCATCTTTCCAAAGGGTATTTTAATAGGACAAAACTGAATTAAATCAGAAGAATAAGAATCCACTGTCATCGTCCCAAGTTGAAGATCCATTAACTCATTGATGTGGAATAGTTTCAATGTATCATTGAAAAATAATAGATAAAGAGGTCCTAGATATATTCCATGTCAGAAAATCTTTCCCCTCATCTTGGTTCCCAATTCTCCACCACCACTGACTGGGTCTTTAATGAATAAAGGAAGACAATTTCACTTACAAATTATCTGGTGTATCAACAAGAAAATTTATTCCATTGAACTTTTTAATACAGTACTTAATATCATAGGGTCCATAAATTTGTTAAATGGTTGGAAAAGATATACAAATAGTTTTTTTCAAAAATTTAATAAAATAAAATTTCAATCACGGTCTTATTTTCCAAGCATGGGTACTAGCTGATAATATAACACCCCCAATATTTTGTGAATTTTTATTTATTTTGAATAAATTAAATATTTTAAATTTTTTCAACTTCATTTAAATTGTGTTTTATCTCATGTTAAAAAAACTGATTTTTGGATTTTTTTTACACACAATACCAAGTTTAGCTTGCATTACATGCAACATCTAGTCTAAATAAACATGACATGCTATTAAAATATTATCATTAAATATGATAGTTATATCCTAGAAATTATAATGGTAGGTACAAATAGTATTGAATAGATTATGAAAATATATAGTACACATAGGTATATATAATTAATTTTATTATGACCAATTAATTAGAAACAAAAATAAAAATTCTTTGGAAATAAATGAAATCTTATTCTGAAAATAATTTTTAATCAGACAAAGAATTTTTACGTAAATAAATTAAACAAATAACCTTTTTTGTATTATTTAAATGAAATTTATATATTATATACTCAATAAATTTTTTAAAATTCCCCTAACATTATTTCTAGTTATGAAATAAGAAGAAATCCATTTTTTTATTTAATAACATTATTTTTCTAAAAAACTGTTTTATCACATTTTACGAACTTATTTTTAAAACAAAATTTTAAAACATTTAGTTAACTAATATGATAAAAGAAACATAATTTTTGAAAAAATCATATCAAAATTATCTTACTGAGAATTTTATGAATTTTTGGAACATATTAATATTTGGATGAATAGTAATCATATACATTTTTATTGAAAACTACATTTTTATTTAAATTATTCATAATTTTTAATTATATTTTAATTTGGTTTTAAAGTAAAATAAGATAAAATATATATCAATTATTAAAATTATTTCATTTTAATCAATTTCACATTTAATTTGGATAAAAAACATTGTAAACTCTAGACATTTACTCTTTGAAACACCACCTTCTTGTCGCGTTTATGGGATTAATTTTAAAATAAATTTCACCAATTTCATGAATTTAATTTGAAAAAAGGGGTCAATTTTTTTTAATTAGACTAGTTTTTATTAGATTATATGGTAAAATTATTTTTTTAATATAATGATTTGAAAAAACAAAAAAAATATTTTATATTCTGAAAGTAAAAATGGATTTACTAAGGGATAAGAAAAATATATAAGGGGTAAAATATCCTAAAAACATTTAAAAATAAATCACATGTACATATTTAAAACATATAATGTATAATTATTTATAATACTGAATTTTTAAACCTTTTTTAATGTGAAAAACTTGGGAATGCATTTTTCTTTTCAAAATATGCAAGTGTGACACTCACTACACTTATAAAAGGCCACCCCTCTACTCTATTCCTCCCCCCATAAAACCATTTTCGTTTAGATAATACGTATAAATATAAATTCCCAAATTACTTCACCTCATCCTATAAGCCTGATTTTGGTCAAAGATCCAACCTTTGACTGATTTTGGAGAAAACCTAAGGATGTTACCGGAGGAAGAGGTAACATTCTTTAATGAGTGTTTTTATTTTATTTACTCCTCCAAAACCTTCAAATATTATTAAAAAATGATGATATAATAAACTTATTGTCTTACTTATAATAATATTTCATTATTATAAGGTAATACATAAAACTATCTCCACACCCATGAAATGGGTTATCTAATCATAATTCGTATCTTTGGTAGAGAACTGCCTCACAAATTGATGTCATTAATTATTTTATTACCACCTATCATAGTTGAGTATGGTGTTGGATTTAAAGTATAGATATTATATTTATAAAATAATTAAACCAATTGTTCATTATTTCATAAATACCTTCTTTACATTTATTTTTGTAGGGGTTACAATAACAACACTCTTCTGTATGGAGGACTACTGCCACATAAATCGATGTGATTCATTTTCACTAATGCTTTACATAGAAGAGAACAATTATTTTTTTATTGAATTTATGTGATATAAATGTCATATCTATTATATTAATTAAATATTATTAATTCAAAAAATATAAAATATCATTTTTCTATCTTAACTATTCACTCACAAAAATGTGATAACATCATTCATGTATAGGCGGACTACTACCTTCACAAAATGATGTGACTCACACTTTTCAGCACCAAACCACATAGTTGATATATATATATATATTTAATAGAATAATATTTTACTTAAGATATTATTATAATTATATAGTGATAAAATAATGCTTATCTATGTTCTATAACAACTGTTAAAAATAAAAACGCTACTCATGCGTACATGCCACATACCTTTTCCTTGATCATAACATACATAATTTCTCAAAGAAATCCATCTTAATTGGTTTTAAAAGTATATTTAATTTATAAATATTTAAATTATTTCATTATTATTATTCTATAAATAATTAAACCATGATTAATTTAAGTGGAAAATTGTTTGAAAAGTTATTTAGGAAAAAAAGTTGTTATTCACTAAAACATTAAATTAACATGTAATTGTTAATAAATGGGTAGAAAAAGGACATAATTAATTACTATATTGTATAATATATGAATTTATGGTTCTATAATATATTTTTAATGATTTTATATTTATTATAAATGAGTTTTTAACTTGTAAAAAGGTCATGGATACTTAAGGTAATGGATTTATATCTCAATTTTTTACTTCTGTGCGACACATGCCTTATTCACCCCCTATTTTTCATGTGGATTATATAATGACCATGAATATATATTATTATTATTATTATATCTAAAATTATGGGTATTTAAAAATCCATTTCAGGTTCTCTCTTTCATGGGTCTAATAGTTCAAATGTTTCGAAATTGGTAAGTGGTTCTTGTCTCAATTTTCTTTCATCAAGACATATGGTTATGTTATGAACCTATCATATTTTAAAAGTTTTATATACAACCTATTTTATATGTAATATCATGAATTAATAAAATCAGGATTTTTATGTTTAATTTAATTATACAACTTCATATGTATTATGTTTCAATGTTACCAGAGTGGTAATTTTTTTACTTTCGATCTCATATTTTATTGGGATTGTTTATGAATTCATTTCCAATGAACAAGTATTATGAAACATCTCTCATGTTACTCATTATTTTTCTCCAACTATAGTGATTTAATGAGATTAAATTTTCTCACTTCATTTTCCTCTCTTCATGTACTTAAGAGTTCAAAAGGAATATTTTTTTGAAAAAATCATCTTTTCTATTGAAAAATGTTTTTTTTCCAAAACCATGTTTTATAAAAATATTTAAATATTGTTTTTAGCATTTTTGAAATAAATTATTAATGAAAATTTTACCCATTTTTTAAATTTTTTAAAAAATTTAAAGTAATATTCATGTCGCCTTCCTAAAACGTTCTTATTTGTATTTTTCTGAAAATATGAAACAATATTTGTATTAACGTGTACGACATAAATGAATTTTTTTCCCCCATGAATTTTATATTCATTGAACCTTCCATTATATATTTTAATGGTTATTTACAAGGAAATTTATTTTGAAGAAATATTTTTTTAATTGAAAATATTATTTTCCCCAAGAAATGTTGTCACGACCCATCCTCAGGACCTATGCGTGAGTACCCCAAGCCCCCCTTCTATAGGCCAGGGGCTGGCGACTAGCACCAAAGGCATAAATACCTAACCTGGGAAGGCATTTCCTTTATAAAAATAAATCACACACAATCATAGTACACAACTAGAAGCAAAACACTAAGTAAAATTGAATAAAAAGGTAGTGCTAAAACTAAATGGGCCAGTATACAAACTCAACTGAACAAAAAGTACAAGTACAAGTAAAAAGGAAAAATAACTCCTGGATTGTCCACAGGGGGATCCTACCCGAAGGGTAGGTATAGAAATCGAAAAAATCATCCCTAAGTTACGTCTCGTTTATTCCAGCTCCAAGAAGCCTCCCATCCATCACCCTTAGCCTCGATCACTGTTGACCATCGTCTGCACAGAACACAACAAGGTGCGGGCGAAACCCATGCAGGGGTGAGTATAAAAATACTTAGTAGGGGACCCCAAGACCCCCAAAGGTCTCCTAGAACCCAAAAAGGATAAACCAAAGTAGAAATATAAAATCACGAAATATCAACCAACCCTACTTAGGTATATGCCCATACATATATCTATGTTATCAATCAGTGTCCAACTCCAACTCTCGAGCCCAAGAATAGACCATTCCATAAAGGAAGTAAAGTCAATAACCACAATGATAATAGTTGAAAGACATAACTCAGCTCACATAGGTATACATCTTTTGTAGAGTGATAGAGATGATCATATGTAGTAACTAATTCATCTAAGTTGTTGGAACCACATAGGATACAAAACCAGCTAAGCTGTCGGACCCACACATGATACAGGACCAGCTATTCTAGTGTGTTAGAGATGATCAGATGTAGTCAGTGATTCATCTAAGCTGTCAGACCCACACATGACACAGGACCAGCTAAGTTGTCGGACCCACACAGGATACAAGACCAGCTATTCTGTAGGACCCACATAGGATATAAGAAAAGAAGTCAGAACTTTCAGACCCATGGAGGATCTGGTACATTATTCATCCCTGTCGAAGCCATGGAGGATTCTGGTATAGTTGTCATTATTGTCGAACCCACAGAGGATTCCGGTACAATAGTCATTCCGGTTGAACCAACGGATGATTCCGGTATAGTAGTCATTGCTGCCGAACCCACGGAGGATTCCAGTACAGTAGTCATCGTTGTCGAACCCATGGAGGATTCCTGTACATCTCAGTCACAACAAGCCCTAGGGTTCCCTCACACAGCACGCTCGATTCCGGGAGGGTCCGCTCCTCAAGCCAAGTTTCGATACATAAACTATCAGGAAGTCCTGATTTGATGTATCTCATAGTTTCTCCTTATCATAAGTAACCCAACGCGACAGACGGCTTGTCAATTGGACGCACGGTCTGAGAGTTATTGGCTTTTCATTTCTAGGGGCCCAGTTGATTTTTAGTCTCAAACCAACCCGACAGTACTCCAACTACGTCCAAACCTCAAATGGAGTATGCTAAAAGAATCGTCTCACTCTAAGAATTCCATCGCTGCAGGCAGATCACCAATCGGACACCTGAAGCCCATGATAGGGGCTTAAATGTGAAAATGGCCCTAGCGGGTCTAGCTCCGATCCGACCCAGGCAGACCGACCCAGCCCGACATGGTTCGAACCAGGGTCTGACTTGGTCCGCGGGTGTGTCCCGACCCAAGTGGTCGGCCTGGCCCGAAGGTGCGGCCGGACCTGAAGGCACGGCCCGACCCGAAGGCGCGGCCCGACCTGAAGGCGTGGCCCGACCCGAAGGCGCGGCCAGGACCGAAGACGCTGCCTAGCCTGAGGGTGCCCCGGCCCATAGCGGCCCGGCCAAGGGGCGGCCTGGCTGTGGCGACCCGTCCGTGGCCGCCCGGCCGCGGGGCGGCCCGGCCGAGGGGCGGCTCGGCTGTGACAGCCCTGCTGAATGGTGGCCCAACTATGGCGGCCTGGCTGTGGGGCGGCCCTACCGAGGGGCTTCCTTGGCATGACACGATGGTGTCGCACCGTCTTCGTTCATCGCGGCCCCCATCCTCCGGCACGGAGTGATGACATCGTGCCTCTTCCGTTCGCTGCTGCCCACATAGCTGTGGCCCCTTCCACCGGCGCGGTGCGACGACACCACGCCCTTCTGGCTCCACCTCCATCGTCAACCAAACAACAATCCATCAGAGGGTTTTGGGGCCGTGTTTTTTCGGTCTGCGGCCTCCGCATTAGGTGATAACAAAATACCACCGTCGAACCAAAATAAACGATGAGGAATGAGGGTATATTCATATATAAAAATAATCAAATCCCCCTACCTCGTATTTGTCATTGTACGTTGAAGAGTCGCAGAAGAAGGACATCACGGAAGACAGATGTCGTTCCATCAACGTCGGAGGAGGTAGAGCTCGATGAAGATGAGTCGAGACGACACACTCAGTGTACTTCGTGGGCGACGGCGCTTCCTTTCGTTGCTCCGGTTGAAGAAGGATGAAGATGATGCTTCACGTTCTTCGGTGATGAGGAGCAATCTTTATGTTTTTTGTGGAAAGAATGGAGTTCTTTGGTGGTTCTTCGTTGGAAAGACAAAGCTCCTCTCTCTCAAGCTTCCCAAAGGATTATGCCAACCCCAAAAATGACAAAGGATTTCCTCTTTTAATTATTTCCCACAACAACACAAAGATGTGTTTAATTAAATGAGGCAGCTCATTTAATTAATGATAAGGGATGGTTCAAATTCAAGTATAGAGGAGGTGATGAGTATAATTAAAATAAGCTACCTCACCTCATTAATGGGTGATTTGGCATCATTATGGGGGAAGGTGGAAGGTTTCAAGAGTTTCCCCCATTAATGGAGAGCTCAAGGGTTTAAAAGGGGGCTAAGGGGGTTCATGCTATTGGGACCCACCTAGTTATATCTTCCCATGGGAGGTTAGGGTGAGGTGGGCCCCACATCTAACCTCCACTTGGTGGTTTTAACCACCAACCAAATAGAAATATGTTACAAATATTTTTACGTAATTTTATTTAGAATCCCCAAAAATTAACTTCCAACCACAATAAAACGCAACTGTGGTAAAGGCCTCTTTAAGTGAATAATGGCACTATGAGTTCAACAGTGCATTCATATTTCAATTCCGAGCACCTCTTCAAAAGATAAATAATCCCGCACATATGTTTACTGAATGTACCTGAAAAAAACATCAGAAATTGATTCCGGGAACACCGGGCCATGGAATCAATCGCCGTCTGAAACTGCGGACTCGTAAAATTTACAGGTATTAAAAAACATTCCATGGAATTTTTGAGTCTTGAAATTATCCCCACTTTAGGGATTTACATCCCTGTAAGCTAAAACACACACTAAGGGAACAAATGGGAGTACTGAGCATGCATCTGAGCCTCCCGCTCCCATGTGCTCTCCTGGAGGTTCCCGTGCTGCAAGCGAATGCATACGAGAGGAATCAACCATCCACACAGGACCCACTTCTGTCGATCCTCAATCTCCACTGAAAGCACCGTGAATGTCACCCTGTCATCGTTGTCCAGCTCCCCTTGGTCAATTATGTGGGACGGGTCATGCATGTATCTCATCAGCTGAGATACGTGGAAGACGTCGTGCAGCCGGTGCAACTAAGGTGTAAGTGCCAAGTGGTAAGCCACCTCACCTACCCTGATAAGGACCTGAAAAGGTCTGATGAATCATGGAGATAACTTGATGCCTCGGCCAAATCTCCGTAGACCTCATCATGGTGAGACCCCTAGGAAGACGTGGTCGCCATCCTAGAACTCCAGTGGTCTCCGTCTCCAATCAGTATAGAACTTATGCCTATTCTGTGCAGTCTTCATTTACTCCTGGATGATCTAAAACTTCTCCATTATAGCTTGCACCATCTCTGGTCCCATAAGTGCTGACTCCCCTAGGTCAGTCCTGCAAAAAGGCAATCTACAAGGTCGGCGGCACAATGCCTTGTAAGGTGCCATCCTGATGGTGGAGTGGTAGCTGTTTTTATATGCAAACTCCACCGAGGGTAATTGATCCTACCAGCTGCGACTAATGTTTAGGACACATGCATGGAGCATATCCTCGAGAGTCTAAATGGTCCGCTCTGTCTGACCATCCGTTTGAGGTTGGAAGGCGGTGTTCAAGCGAAGCTGCGTCCCTAAAGCCTCCTACAACCCCTTCCATAGCCGAAAATTGAAATGATCATCTTGATTGGAGACGATCATCGATATAACGCCATGAATCCATACAATCTCATGTATGTAGAGGCGTCCCAAGCTCTCTACAGAGCCCTTCGCTTTGATCGGTAGGAAGTGGCCTGACATGGTGAGTCGGTCGAAAATCACACAAATAGAGTCTTGTCCTCTGGATGTACATGTATGTACCATCACAAAATACATGGATATCCCATCCCACTTACTCTCTGGGACTTCTAAGGGCTAAACCAAGCCTGCTGGAACCTGGTGTTATGCCTTCAGTTACTGACAGGTGTGGCATCGTGAGACAAACTCTACTACTACCTTCTTCATACCTAGCCACTAGTGCTATCATTGGAGGTCCTGATTCACCTTCTCCACTCCAGGATATACCACTAAAGGATATTTTTGGAACTCCCTCAATACTTCTTCTTGAAGTGCAACTGGTACCATGGTACGACCATTGAAGAGAATGACGTGCTCCCCACCTTCAGAAAATCCATCATGTGCCTGCCATGTAGATATCTGAGCACGTCATGTCTCACAGTCATCATCCCCACACTGTGACTCCCTGACTCACTGAAGAAGTGGAGGAGTGACTATGAGAGATTGTAGAAAGACTTCTCCATCTATATCCATAAAGGATATCTGCAACGTGGCTAGATGCTTCGTCGCCTCTTCTAGCAGCTGAATTCCCGATCTCCTGCTGAGAGCATCTCCTATAACGTTCCCCTTCCTAGGAGTATAGACTATCTCTAAGTCATAGTCCTGGAGGAACTCTATCCATCATCATGGTCTCAGGTTCCGGTCCTTCTGTGAGAAGATGTACCTGAGACTCTGGTGGTCTGAGTAGACTGTAAAACATTCGCCCATCAGATAATGCTTCCAAATCTTCAAGGCACAAACCACTGATGCTAAATCCAGGTCATGGGTAGCGTAGTTCTTCTCGTACTGTCTCAACTCCTGAGAACCATACACGATCACTGATCTCTCCCCTATCAGAAAACACCCGAGAGAGGTCCCTAATGCGTCACAGTAAACTATGTACCCAACGCCCTCCTACTGTAGCCTCAAGATTGGCACACTAGTTAACCTCTGACTCAGCTCCTGAAAGCTCTGCTAGCATCTCTCTGACCACATGAAGGGTTTCCCCTTCTTCGCGAAAGTTGATAGTGGTGCTGCAACTCTGGAGAAGTCTGGCACAAAGGTAACTTTGGCCGACTCATGAGTGATCGAATGCACCCTCTTATGAATGATTCCATCCTGTGATGCCTTGGTTTTCCTTTTAGCCGACCAAGGAAAACACATCCCAACATTTTAGATAAACCACAACCTTATTTCCTAATACAGTCAATCTGTGTATGAACTGTGGTTCCCCAGTACATACCCAAACTAACGTCGTAAGGCCTCGATGCTGCCACCAAGAGGATCCAACCAAAACTCTCACCTCAAGGGTCAGATCACACCATCGTCGTAAGAGTGATTATCAAGTCTCCTTCCAAAGGTATCTCCAGACGTGAGGGTCAAGTCAATGGTTTAACCGGAAACTCTAGGTCTGGGATAAGAATCGTGGAAGGAAGGAATGATTGGTATATATTTCTATTGATACGATAGCTAGTGGTAGACACAGACCATACCTCAAATCATTATTAGATCACTTGGGTCACCCTCCATGACCGCATGTAGCTACTCTCTTCCCCAGCCCTTCAGCTCCCTGAGCCTAGCAGGGACTACAAAGGCTAGTGGTTGCAACATGTGAAAATGTTTACCACCTCATGCTACTCTCCTAGCTCTGCTTCCATGTCTGTTGCCCCGCATATTCACATGTCCTTAAAACTTCCTCTTCTCGAAACATTCTATGTGCTCAATTATTTGAGACTAACACTATTTTTATGCTTTCCAACTGCTCACACTCACTGGATGTATTCGCTCATCCAATGAACATTCAACCACAAAAGTTCTCTCTAGAACCCTAACATAAGTAGGAATGCATAGATAAAAAAAGTGCTAGCTCAGATATCTTTAAACACACCATGCTCAGAGGTCGGAGCTCTAAAGCACTGATTGTATCATATTCATCGAGTACTAGGAAAGATCAGTATGCCACAATGAATACTCAGCTATCGACCCGTCGTCCTATCGAAGATGTAAAAGCTCTAGTAAAATCTCAGCCACTTCTTCAAGCCAGTCCCCAGCCGCCAGTGAGTCAGGCTCGGCTCGGAACCTGAGGGGTATCAGATGATGAAACACGTGTAAGGAACTAATGCTACAGGTGCTCTCTACTTGTACCACTGGTAGTGTCTGTTAACCAATGAGCATTGATATAGTTGGCACACTGCCCGAAGGTAACATCTCGGAAAATGGTCCATGTAATGAAACCTTATCACTATACGGACAATCCTCATGGCCATTCACTGAAAAATATTAGTATCTAAGATCAACATCTTCTCTACTAGTATCTCAACTAGGCGGAAAACTCCAGTAATCACCTCCATCCAGTCCTCTACTGCCTGGGAATCTATCAGTCCTACAAACCTCAGAGGCCTCTGTCGTTGGAACTCGTAATACGTGCTCAGTCATTGTGCACCGTTCGCCAGTGCGGCTTGGGGTATCTACATCCCTATGGGTGGTGGTGCTGCTGGTACACCACCTGATGGTGCCAACATAGAAAATGGGCCCTAAACCAAAGCCTCTTCGCTCGGTGTGACTTCATCATGTACTCTCTTAGAAACCCTAACAGGTTGTCTACGTAGCGACATCCTTATAAGAAACAGATGTGCCATAGTCAATAAGTTATACCTAGTGAGAATACATAAAGATTTCCCAAGAAGTCTCTTTAAAACACACTCGCAATTAGTGTTTTCATGCACAAAGTTGGAAATCAGTACTCTGGGTCCTGGTGTATGGATACGTCGGCCACCGCACCAACACCGGACTCCCTGGACTGAAAACCACACTCAATACTCTTAACACTATTGCTTCACAGTAAGAAAGATCAGAGTCTTATGTTATGCTGTAGAACCGACTCTTCTGATACCAATTTGTCATGACCCATCCTCGGGACCCATTCCATGACTACCCCAAGCCCACCTTCCAGAGGCTAGGGGCTGGCGACTAGCACCAAAGGCGTAAATCCCTAAGCTGGGAAGGCATTTACTTTATAAAAAGAAATCACACACAATCAGAATACACAACTAGAAGCAAAAAACTATATAAAACTGAATAAAAAGGTAGTGATGAATGTAAATGGTCCAGTATAAAAACCCAACTTAACAACAAGTACAAGTATAATTAAAAAGGAAAAATAACACCTCGATCGTCCACCAGAGAATCCTACCCGAATGTTAGGTACAAAACTCAAAAAACTTGTCCCTGAGGTACATCCCGTCTATTCTAACTCTGAGAAGCCTCCCGTCCGTCACCCTCAACCTCGATCACTGCTTACTGTCGTCTGCACAAAACACAACAAGGTACGGGCGAATCCCATGCTAGGGTGAGTATAAAAATACTCAGTAGGGGACCCTGAGACCCCCGAATGTCTCCCAGAATCCACAAAGGATAAACCATAGTAGAAAGATACAATCACAAAGTATCAACCAACACTTCTTACATTCATATACCTAAGTTATCAATCATAGTCTGACTCCAAATCTCGATCCCAAGCACAATCCATTCCACAAAGGAAGTAAAGTCAATCACCATGATGATAATGGTTGAAAGACATAACTCATATCACAGAGGTATACATCTTTTTTAGAGTGATAGAGATGATCAAATGTAGTCACTGATTCATCTAAGTTGTCGGACCCACACAAGATACATGACCAGCTATTCTAGAGTGTTAGATATGATCAGATGTAGTCACTGATTTATCTACGCAGTCGGACCCATACATGATACAGAACTAGCTGTGCTGTCAGACCCACACAGGATATAGAACTAGATATTCTATCTAACCCACATAGGATACTGGAACAGATGTCAGAACTGTCGGACCCATGGAGTATCCCGGTATAGTAGTCATTGCTGTCAAACCCACGAAGGATTCTAGTACAGTAGTCATTGCTGTCGAACCCACGGTGGATTCTGGTATAGTAGTCATTTCTGTTGAACCCACAGAGGAATCCAATATAGTAGTCATTTCTTTCGAACCCCTGGAGGATTCCGGTATAGTATTTATCGTTGTCGAACCCATGGAGGATTCCGGTACATCTTAGTCACAGCCATCCTTAGGGTTCCCGTACACAACACACTCGATTCCGGGGGGGGGGGGGGGTCAGCTCCTTGATCCAAGTGACAAAACATAAACTATCACAAAGTCCAGAGTTGATGTATTATGTAGTTCCAACTCATCATAAGGAACCCAATGCGACAGACGATGCGTCAATCAGACGCCCGGTCTGAGATTATTGATAATTCCATTCTGGGGGCCCAGTTGGGTTTTAGGCTCAAACCAACCTGACCATACCCCAACTGCATCCAAATCTCAAATGGTGTATTCCAAAAGAATCGTCTCTCTCCAAGAATTCCATCACCTCAGGCAGTTTGTCAATCAGACACCCGAAGCCCATGATAGGGGCGAAAATGTGAAAATGGCCATAGCGGGTTTGGGTCCAGTCCCACCCAGTTGGACTGACCCGGCCTGACCGGGTCTGAACTGGGGTCTGACCCGATCCACGGGTGTGGCCCGACCCGAGTGGTCTACCCGACCCAAAGGAGCGGACCGGCCCGAATGCATGGACCGACCCGAATGCGCGGCCCGACCCGAAGGTGCGGCCCAACCTGAATGCTGCCCGGCCCGTAGCGGCCCGATCAAGGGGTGCATGACCGTGGATGCCTGGATGAAGGGAAACCCGACCATGGGGGCCCTACCGACGGGTTGACCAACTGTGGCGGCCCTTCCGAGGGGCGGCCCGGCCAAGGGGTGGCCCGACAGAGGGGTGGCCCTACCGTGGGGCGGCCTGGCCGAGGGGATTCCTTGGCGTGGCGAGATGACGCCGCGCCGTCTTCTTTTGTCGCGGCCCCCTTCCTTCGGCTCGGTGTGGTAGCACCGCGCCCTTCCGGCTCTGCCTCCATCATCAACCAAACAAAAATCCAACGGAGGGTTGTCAGGCTGTGTTTGTTCGGCCCGCGCCCTCCGCATTAGGTGATAAAAAAAGGCCACCATTGAACCAAAATAAACGAAAAAGAATGATGGTATATTCATACATAAAAATATTCAAATCCCCCTTACTCGTATTTGTCATTGTACGTTGATGAGTTGCGGAAGATGGACATTGTTCCATCAACATCGGAGGAGGTAGATCTCGGTGAAGACGAGTCGAGACGACGCACTCGGTGTACTTCGTGGGCAGCGGTTCTTCCATTCCTTGATCTGGTTGATGAAGGATGAAGATGATGCTTCACATTCTTCGGAGACAAGGTGCGTTCTTTATGTTCTTCGTGGAATGAATGGAGTTATTAGATGGTTCTTCATTGGAAGGACTAAGCTCTCCTCTCTCAATCTTTCTAAAGGATTATGCCAACCCCAAAAATGACAAAGGATGTCCTCTTTTAATTCTTTCCCACAACTACACAATGATGTGTTTAATTAAATGAGGCAACTTATTTAATTAATTCTAAGGGGTGGTTCAAATTCAAATTTAGTGGAGGTAAAGAGTTTAATTAAAATAAGCTACCTCGCTTCATTAATGGGTGAATTGGTACCATTATGGGGGAAGGTGGAAGGTTTCAAGAGTTTCCCCCATTAATGGGGAACTCATGGGTTTAAAAGGGGGTTAAGGGTGTTCATGCTAGTGGGACCCACCTATTTTTATGCTCCCATGGGAGGTTAGGGTGTGGTGGGCCCCACCTATAACCTCCACTTGGTGGTTTTAACCACCAACCAAATAACAATATGTTACACATATTTTTTCTTAATTTTATTTAGAATCCCCAAAAATTAACTTCCAACCTCAATGAAGCACAACTGCGGTAAAGGTCTCCTTAAGAGAATACCAGCACTATGAGTTCAAAAGTTCCCTCAGATTTCAATTCCGAGCACCGCTTCAAAAGATATAAAATCTTGCACATACGTTTACTGAACATACCCGAACAAAACATCAGAAATTGATTTTGGGCACACCCGAACTCGGAATCAAGCACCGTTAGAAACTGCGGACTCGTAAAATTCACATGTTTTAAAAAAATCCCTAGAATTTATGAGAATTTAAAAGTGTTTTAAATAATTTTTACAGATTGCTTTATAAATTTTCTAATTTATATTGAATGAATGTTTTTTTGAAAAATATTTCAGTTTTAAAAAGTTTTTTCTAAGAGACATGTACTTTTTCTCTTTAAGAAATGTTTTAAATGGTTTCAAAAAGAATAATTTATAATTTTTTTTCTTGTTTATTTTAAAATAAAATTATTTTGAAAATATTTTGAGTTTCTAAATATTATTTTCAAAAAAAATATCTTTCGAAAGAAACAATCCATGTGAATAATCTTTAAACACAATTATCTATCAATCATGATGTTTGTTTATATAACTTATTATTTAGTGGGGATATGAACCAAGAACACTGAACTAATTATTTATATGAATGAGTTATGATGAAATAATGTTTATGGAAATAGTTTCTATTCCATGGGTAATACCAAGAAAATATTTTTATGAATCTCGCTTATTTATCCATTGGATATTCTAGGATGAAACTATGAAATGAATATGAAACCTAAAAATTTCCCATATGTTATAATATAATGAAATTTTTATGAATACCATTTCATTACATGAATTATTATATTATAAATGTTTTATGATCTTGTGGCACACATACATATGATTCTAATTTTATGGCGGGTGGGGCCTACAACTCCCTCCAATGCGTTGGGTAATGATTAATGTCTCATTAGATAGACATGAAGAGAATAAGGATCAAACCAAATTCAGTGAGGTACTTTTTCCACTATGATGGTATTCAGAGTAAATCTTGACTACTAAGATAGTTTGGAGAGTGAACTCATACCACTATTATATCATTGAGAGTGCAACTTAACTACTATGTAAATGATTTTTTATGATTATTTATATACCAAAATTCAATGTATTATAAAAATTTAATGCTCTTAAGGATCATGTTCCTTGATTTTCTTTATGATTCATGTCTTATGAGGTACTAATATTTATGACTTGTCTCATTATTAAGATCTTTAATATACAGGGTATGTCAATAAAATGTTATGATGATGTTCTCAAACACTTACTCTCATGTAATTATTATGTAATTGAGGATATCTCACTTTATCACCCTTATTAAGCATCTAATATCAACCTTTTTTATGATTCATTTACCTAGGTTACAAATAGGGTTTTAAATAGGGTATGTTTGTAAAGAGTGATAATAGGGAAGATAATAATGGGAGATGTTGTATATATTTCACCAAACTATAATATTGTCTACCTAGTCTCTAATTTCTTTAAACTATTACATCCCTTAGGCATGAGTTGTTGTAATGTGTTAAATATTCATCTAAAAATATGAAATATCTATGAAAAAATATTCAGGGCCCCTATTGTTGGTTTTAGAGGATATGTTTAGTTATCCTTTGGAAACTAGGATGTGAAAAATTTAGTAAAATCCCTAGGGATATTTCTAAGGATAAATCTCGGCATATCTCTAAGAATAAGTGTAAGGATGAGTCAAAATATATGAAAATATACTAAAATTTTGGTAATGGATAGAGCAAGTAGTTTTTAAAAAAATACATCCTTGTCTTGATAATACAAGTGGATGTAGCTCTGGAACATAGGTATTTTGTGGTAATTACTTGAAAATAGGAACGTTGAGATTGATAATATCATCACCTAATGCACAAAAATAGACCTTGTTACACACCTAGTTTGACACTCATCGGGGATATTCTTTTCAAGTTCAGAAAATCTTTATAAAAATTCATTATGGATTTAAATAGATGATGAAAATGAATAAAATAATATAAACATAAATTATCATAGATAAAAAATATGGTTTCATGATTTAGACATCCTATATGTAGTTTTCATGATTATTTGGTTCCCCATTGTGACTAGTGTTGCTCATAATGTGCTTTTTTGGTTTTATTAATTGGTGGGAAAAAGAAGGAACTAGGTTAACATTGATTATGAGATACAATTTTCTTATGATAAGGCTAATGTGATTATGAATATATTAAAGGATATTTTCATCATTTCAAGTCAGATATAATGAAACGTGATTAACAATGTGCACCTTAACCAACTCTCATAAAATCCAAATAAGAGAAGGATAGAGTTTGGGAGTGGAGAACATGGAGGAAGGAAGATTAAATTTCTTATATGTTAATAATATGGATATAATCACTCAATAGAATGTATCATAGGGATGATAAGATGTTTTGGGTGTGTGAAATAAGGAAACAAAGTAAGAAAATGAAATGGAAAATTGAAATGTTCGATTAATGAATGTGATAAGAATAATGATCTCCCTATGAGGAATGAACATAACGAGAATTACTAGGATTTTAGGAGTAATGGTTATCCTAATGATGATAATCAAACCACAAATGTCATGTGAATCATATGTTCTATTCAAATAGTATTTTTGATGTTAAACATATGAAGCGTGATTAAATTAAGGTTTATGAATGTTGATACATGATTCGTATTTTATATTGTAAGAAATATTATTTAAGAAATAAGATGATGAATCATAGTTAATTGTTTAAGAATTATGTTTGAATATTAAATTATTAATGTAATGGAATTCAATGATTATGTTATATAAATCAGGAAATATATAAGAATTGTTCTGTATAAGTTTTTTATTAAGGATTTTTATTATAATGTCAAATGGTACTTATGGAATAGAAAAGTGAATTAATGGAAATGTGATATTTTGATTTATAGAATATAACCATTAATATGGTATAGATACTGAGATAATTATAACTGGACAATGATATGTTGGATATAAATAAGTATATTAGAGAGTATTGATTATCTTGGAACTAATTAATTATTTTTTGAAAAAGTGGTTTATACAACCATTGATAGAGTTTTCATCATTTTTATATTTATGGAATATATCTAATAATATGTGTTTTATGTAAGGAATTAGGAATCATGTTTGTTTCAATATGTTTTTATGGTAATTTGGGTTATTAACATGTTTTAAGAGAATATATGATGAAGGTATTAACATGGTTGGTATGTCACAATAAAGAGTAACATTATGATACATAAGAGGTAAATGTTAAGATAATTTTGAGAAACTAAGTTAACTTATTTATAAATTATGAATTTTTGATGGGTTATAAGGTTAACCGTCTATTGAATAGATTATGTTTAACATTGGATGAGGATTTAGATATTAACATATTACATCAAAGTATAAATATTTATCTATATTGGATAACTAGTCTTAATTTTTTTAAACTTGAGATAGAAGGAATGACTTATCATTCTATTATTGGCCTTATTTTGTGCTTCAGAATTGAAAAAAATTCAACTATGAGAGTAATATATAAAGTTTAAATTAACCAATTCATAACCAAAGGATGGTATTTTGCATTTGAAATTGAATAAAATGAAGTTATAATATCTTCTAATAATAATTATACAACATTTGTAAAAAGATCTTGAAACAAAAGTTTGTCATATTACCAATTTTTTTATGAATAAATAACATTTTTCGTGCCAAATCAGTTTATGTTTTTGTACTTTTTGAACTTTTATGGACCAGACACTTTCTTATTATTGATGATATATTATACTCTCTATAATTATTTTTGTCGTTATTCTATGTCCATATGTTCGTTTGCACTAATGTTATCCTTTTTGGAAACATTATATGTGTTATTATATATGAATTTTTTACATTATTATCTCGATTTCAATATATTTTTTTATTAATTATTTTTATGATGTTAGTTTCTAAATAGTTTTTATATTGTAAATCTTTGATAAGGGAGATGAATTTTGAGGGTGATATTCATTGGGGGGGTATAATGTTACACCCATAGATGTTTTGAAATATATATTTTAATGAAATTTAATATTTTTAATATTTTTTATTTATGAAGCACTGATTTTATATTTCATTACATGAATTCTTTATTTTGGATTGCATTACATGCAATACTACATTTATCTTTCATTACATGCAACACCGAGTTTAAACAAAACATGACAATCTATTAAAATATTATTATTTAATACGATATATATAACTTAGACATTATAATGCGGGGTATAAATAGTATGAACTAAATTATGAAAATATATGGCTTCACATTTATATAAAAAATATATTTGGGTGACCAATTATTTTAAAATTAAAAATAATCACAATTTGAAAATAATGGAAATATTTTTTCAGAAAAAATATTATTTTTACACACAAACATGTTTTACCTCAATAAATAAAAATAATCTCTTTTTGGTGAATTATTTTAATTATATTATTATATTATAAAATCAGTAAAATATTTAACATTAATTATATGTGTTTTAGATAATATATAAGCATAAATCAAATTTTACTCTAAAAATGTTATTATGCTGAAAAGTAGTTTCTTTAGATTTCACACACAAATTTTTTTGAAACTCTTTAAAAATTCATTTGATAAAATAAAAATAATTTTTTAAACCATAATATCAAAAATATTTTATATATAAATTTTTATAAATTTCTAAAAAGTTTAAATTTTTTGATGAGTAGTGAAATATACTGAATTTTAATTAGAAACTACATTTTAATTTATGTTATATATATTGTTGAATTATATTTAATTTAGTTTTAACATAAAATTATTTAATTTATATATCTTTTTTTAAACATAGTTCATTATAATAACTTTTATATTGAAGTTGGATGTTAAATTTGTTTAAAAGTTTTAACTTTTTGTCTTGTAAACATGTTTTCTCATCATGTTTGAAGGATTAATTTCAAATTA
Source organism: Viscum album (assembly GCA_963277665.1). NCBI lineage: Eukaryota > Viridiplantae > Streptophyta > Magnoliopsida > Santalales > Viscaceae > Viscum > Viscum album. Next base: position 714,669,812 of record OY728137.1, on the reverse strand, counting down.
AAATTTACAAATTTTGCGAATTTCCTTAGGAAGAATGGATTCAATATTTTTAATAATAATAATAATTTATATTATATAATAACATCAACTGAATTTTTTAAAATAACAAATAGTAAAAATAGTAGAAATTATTTATTCTGTTAAGGAAAAAATTGGTTTACAAGGGTTTGAACTAAAAATATAAGAGTTAAAATGACCTAAAAACATGTAATTATTTTTTGAAAAAAGTAAATCCTATAATGTTAAAAACTTTATAAAATTACATTTATTACCAATCTATCATATTAAAAATAATGATACACCTTTTTGTTTTCAAAAATTATGTATTCTACCCACCTGGCTTATAAAAGGTCTCCCCTCTCCTCTAATATTCACAGCTTAAAACCATATTTTCAGAAAATAACTTCAAAAATATATTCCAAAATTCCATAATCACATCCTATAGTCCTTATTTCGATCATAAAACCAACCTTGGAAGTATTTAGGTGAAAACATAAATGGTTATCCCAAGAAGAGGTAATGTTCTTCAATGTTCATTTTTAATTTATTTCTTCCTCCACCTCCTTCCATTATTATTAAACTAAACCTATATAATAACCTTATTAACTTAAATATATTGAGATGTTTTTATTTTAATTTTATTACTTACAACCATTACAAATTCCATAGAATGGGTTACAAAATCATAAGTTGTGTGTATGGTAGACTACCACCTCACGAAATAATGTCATTAATTCTTGAATTACCACCTATCCCGGTTGGGTGTGATAGTAGATATAGATTATATATTTTTTATTTAAAAAATAATTATATGTATTTATTCTTTTCATAATTAAATAAATTTTAATTTCCATTCTATTGGGGATATGATAACGTCACTCATGTGTACAGAAGACTACCACATCATGAAGTGATACAATTCATTTATCATTAAAGATTTAAATTGAATATAATAATGATATATTTAATGAATATATATAATATAAATGTAATAGTTGTGAGATTTAAGAAATATTTATCACTCTCAAAAGATAATATATCATTTTATTTATGATGATCAAATATTAAGAACCACCTCTAAAAAAACTAATTAACCTTTTTCTCCACAATTTATATCATGAGAAAAAATGATCTACCCTAATTTTTCACCCTTTATGTACTCAAGATATTAAAAATATTACTTTTAATCAAACCCATTATTTCTACCAAAACCCCATTTTCATCATAAATAATGTTTTCTAAAATTGATTTCAAAAATATATGTAAAGTTTTTAGAATTATTTATTAAATAAATTTTTACCCATATTTGACATTATGATTTTTTTTTGAAATGAATCATAATTTTTTTAAATAATGACAATATAGATTTTACTGAAAATGTGAAGGTAACCATTGTTTCAACATGTAAAACATGAACATATATTTTTCACTATCATGAACATTATTTTATGTGAATAATACTTTAAAATATCTCAATTTTTTCAATTAAAATGAATTTTATTTTTTTTTCATTTTTAAAATATGTTTTTTATAAGTAATGTCTATTTTCCTCGGGAAAGGGTTTAAATGATTTTTTAAACATAATTTATATTTTCTCAATTAGTAATTAAGAAAAGTTTTTACAAATTATTTTTAATTAAAAAATGTTATTTTCAATGTAAATGTATCTTCTTTATGAATCATTCCTTGTGTTTTAACTTTCAAAATCTTTCTCCATTAATAATGAAATCTTTTTATGTATTATGTGTTTTTATTTGTATATTACCCAAGGGTATCATTATTATTCTTTCTCTGAATGTTTTTTAATGAAATGATATTTATGAAACCCTTTTAACTTATATAGGTTATAATCTAAAAAAATTATAATGTACCCAAAATATTGTTCCATGGATTATGAAATTATTAAATGATGAAATTATTATTAAAATTATTAGTTTTTCAAAGTTTATGAGATGATGCAATGTTAGTGAAACCCATCCCAATTCATAAGTTATTTTATGATGAATGTTTAATTATATTGTATCACAAATATTTATGTTTTTTATTATGTGATTAGTGAGACTTATATCTCCCTCTGTTGCATCTGGTAAATATTTATATCTCATGGGATAGATATGACTAGAATGAAAAGTGGCACTAGTTTAGTAAGGAACATTGTCCCCCATGATGATCTTGGGAGTGAACCTTAACCACTATGATGGTTTGGGGAGTGAACCAATTCCATAGTGATTGATTTTATAGTGATCATTTAATATAGTAGAAATTATTTTCTATGCTTATTTTTATGGAAAATTCCATGTCTTATTCTAATTTATTCCCACATTGATGATGTTCTTTGATTTCCTTCATGATTATTGTCTTACGCACATCCAATATTTTCTCCATATCTTATTAATATGATCTTAAATCTACATGGTACAACTTTCAAATGGTATGTTAGTCTTAGCAAACCCTTATGATCAATTTATACTTATGTGATACTTTATATCTTACTTTATTACCCATGTAGAGCATCTGAGATAACCCTTTATTATATTTCCTTTTCCCCAGGTTAAGAAGATATGTTTTCTGTTGAGTAGGTTTTTAAACAGTAGTAAAGGGAAAGATATTTATGGGAGATTGTTAAAATCGTTATCTAAAATATAATATTGATTAACTAATCTCCAAAGACACTAAACTATTACGGTATTGAAGAATATTTTTTGTATTGACATGAAAATTCATCTAAAAATTTAATATCCCGGTGTAAATATCCTACACTGATTTAGATAAACTTCAGCCTAAAGAAGAATCACTAGATAGACCACTAAAGTAACTGCTATATAATTCTCAACTGCATCCACCTACATGAATGGTAGTATAACAAGAGTATCCTCTCTTGCCATATAATTCTGACCGACATGCCTTGGTGGTATCATAAGTCATCATTGAGGAAGTATTATCTTAAATTCCATTACGAATTCGTTGAAGTGCATGTAAAAGCGTACTAGGATAACTATAGGAAAATTTTATAGAAACAATCAAAATATCATTATGTTAAGACTCATCCCAAGGGGTTACCCTCATCTACATGTAATAAACCCATTAACACCATCTGTGCCAAATCCATGTCTTCTGCACCAACATATTAGTCTCAATCATAAATGTGTAATGAAACATATCACACATGGGTTTCAATAATTTATATTTCTCCACTAATATATCATATAGTCAAAAAATATTAATTACTAATGAAATTTATTTAATTGAACTATTATGTATGAAAAGTAATCTGGAATAAAACATGTGAACCTATACTATTAATAATGATAAAAAATTCACCCAAATACAAAAACTATAATATAATAAAAATAATGATCAAAATAATCAAGAAGGTATAAGATACCAACAAATAATAGAAGCACCATACCCAGTATAATGACCTATATGTTTCAAAAATAATTATTAAATATTATTAGATAAATATTAATTACATAACATTAGGATCCATGCAAGAACTATTACATTTTAGTGTCTTTGGAAACATTGATACATAAATAATAGGTATAAAAAAGATCTAAATTATTTCCCACTTAGTTTTTTATAACCACACTTCCTAGAAAAATCATACATAAACAAATTATTAATATCATGGGGGAAATGAATCATAACAAATTCTGATCTCAGATAACTTGTAGGGTTAAAAAAAGAAGATATCAATTGATGATCATATATAAAAATTCCATGAGAATAACTATATGAAAGCATGCACTTTACATTTAAAATTCATACCATCAATTCATATAATAAAGATTAATGGAACAAGTTTTAGTAGCTAATAAGAATTAAATCATATTGTAATCAAATAACATGATCCATGATACAATCACATTTTTATAACATCATTTCAGAAAGTAGTGGAATAAAATATAGAATAATCACAATCAATGATATCTAATTTAAATACTAACCACTAGGAAATTAATAACATTTCAGGCCTGTAAAGACCACCTATATACCTGCTTCAAGTATATGATAAGCTTTCGTGTACCCTCTCTTGGGCTCTGTATAACCTTCTATGTACTCTCTTATGGGATTTAGATAACTTGTTGTGTACCCTATTTTAGGATTGTGATAAGATCTCATGTTACCATTAAGCTCATAAAATATTATTCTTTAACCAATTAATTGGAGAGATATAAAAGGTCAACCCATCACACATTCATAATCTATTCATATTTATAACACAAGAACATGAAAAAAAAATTATCATTATATTAATGAATTAACTATGGAAAATAAAATTTGTTTCATCAATATTTCATCATCACAGTCACAAACCATCGAGTTAATGAATAAATTATAGAACATTTAATCATATCTCTATTTAATCATAATCATCACCAATGTATTTTGTTATAGATGTTTTTGAAATATCGCTGAAATATTTCTTGAGGAAAACTACCTTTTAATTTTTAAATAATGAATTTAAAATAGGAAAATTTCCAATATATTAATAAAAATAATTTATTTTAAAGAAACATTGAGAAATTTTAAAAGAAGATTAAAAGAAAAGAGTGGTTAGGATTATTATAAAATATGTTTATACGTTTTTTATTAAAACAAGGACTCTTTTTACATTTTATATAAAAAATCAAAAGAACTTCGTTAAAAAAAACAAGAATATTCCTTTTGAAAAATATATATAAATAAAAATGGGTAAAAAATACTTTGTAAAATCATTCATGAATAGTAAAAATGTTCAAAAAATATTTTAAATTAAACATCGACCTAGAAGAAAAGATTCATTACTGTATAGGGAAATAAATTCAGTTTTCTAAAAAATTTCATTTGGCCTCTTGAGTACTCAAAGTGTCAAAAATGAAATTAAAACATGTATTATCTATAAATAAATCTAGGAGAAATAGGTAATAGTCGATAGAGAAAGATCATATAATTTCATCATACAAAATAAATCATAAACAATCCAAGTAAAAATAATATTTTAACAAAAAACACTTACCACATTCTTAACCATTGAACCATAATCCCCATGAAATAAATAACATCAAATAAGATTAAATACCATGAATATAATTACATACCACATGAATAATATAAAAGGGAAATAGATACCAATCATAAAATAGAATAAAATAAAAAATTATAATATTATATATGAACCACTTATAGAATTTTAACACACATTTATTAATAATTATTATTAAAATTATTTTTTTGGGGTTTAACTATTTGGTTTTTCATGAATGTTTTTATTTGAAAGTCATAGTCATAGTTCATTAATCATTATTATATAGTATAAATAATATTAATCATTATATAAATATTAATTATATTAATTATATACATATTTATAATCATTAGTAATATATATATATATATACATACGAATGAATTACACTATTCGTTGAGACAGTAGTCAGCCCGTATGCCTGACCAATTTTTTCATGTTCTAACAAAAATAATTAAACAATGATAAATAATAATTTTTTATTAAAAACCGATAATTAAATCATAATTATTATAAATAAATATTCAATCCATCATAATAAAAAAAAATGAGTGATGGTTAAGTAAAATAAATTTTATAACTACATGGAGGCGGTAGTCTACACATACACATGTGTGTATATTTATTTACAATATTTTTGAAAAAGTGGGTGAATAATGGTAGTTACATAATTATAATGAAATTTAATCATATTAAGGATACTATGTTCATAATTTTTTTATGAATACAATAACTTATAGGAGTCATAAGAAAACTTAAATTGAAATAGGTAGGGTAGGACGATTACCTCTTCTTTGGTATAACTCTTTTATATCCCTTCTTAAAGTCCATTGAAATGATATTTTATGAATAATAGAACCTATAATTTTTATATAGGGAATTTTAGAATATAATTTGGAATATTTATTTAGATCTATGTGACTCAATGTAGTGTATATAAGAGATATAAGTAGTTTCCTTTATAAGGTATGGTGAGGACACACATGGAACTTCTTAGAAGATTGAAATTATATAATTTATTTTTCAAAAAAATATTCTTTAAAATGAATCATAATCAAAGGTGATATATTATTGGGTCAAAATATGTCATGTAAAACGTATTTTTACTTATTGGTATGAAAATATCACTCTCATGAATTTGTTTAACCCCCCATAGAGTAAACCCATTTTATCATTAACTAATATAACAAACAATTACTTTTTTATCTATTTATTATAAAAAATAAAAGTGAGATCAGTAAAAAATTTAGAAATACGATTTAAAATATATAATCCATTTGAGAAAGTCGTAGGAGAAGGGTCTCAAATATTTCATGTTTCATGTGATTTTTCTAATTTTAATGCTATATGGGATTTTATATTTTAATATATGGATTTATTTAATCTAATTTTTCATATGAAATATTTGGTTTACTAAAAATCCCAAATCAATTGATAACAATATAGAGTATTGTTACTTGATCCTAAATAAAACAATCAAATATTCTAGTGTGTGGGATCCATGCTTAGTAAGGGAAGGACATATTGATCAATATATTAGATCAACTTCATATCATATATCCACATTTAGTTTTCACGCCATTGAGAATAGTTTTGATGGCTAGTTTCCAATAATAGTGATTAGGCATGCCTAGATTTTCCTTGATGATTTATCTAGGTTTCCACCATTTTGGGAGGATGATTTATCTATTTATGTACTCATATGTAGGATCCCTATTTCCATTCCATCGTATAAAATGGATAGTACTAAAATAAATGAACTGGATGTTCATTTGGAAGATCATGAGATCAAGGGTTGTATTTATCACAGTATTATACAGTGGGAATCACTAATTTTCTTTAGTAACAAGGTGGATGAAAGTATCTAATTTATTATTGATTAATGTCAATCCAATTAGGTAATTATACAGAATACATACATATTCCATCACATTGATGATCTCTTTGATCAATTTGGTGATTTAGATGGTTTTATAAGTTCCATATCAAACTAGGATACCACAATCTCAGATTACTAGATATAGATACTCTTAAGACCAATTTTAGGAGTATTTATGGTAATTATGAGTAATTGTTTATTCCATTTTACCAAAATAATCGCCCTAATATTTTCCTGGACATAATGAACTAGATCATCCACTAATATCTTAGAACATTTTTTGTGGTGTTTTTCGATGATATATTTGTTTACTTCATGGATAAGTGAGATCATCAGGACCTTCTAGAAATTTTATTGATAACATTGAAGGAACATATCTTTTTATTAATTTTCTTATGTTCTAGTTTTGGATCCAATAGGTAATATTCTTAGGTTATGTGGTATCTGAGAAATACATCTTTATAGATCCTGAGAAGATCCATTCAATAAAACAAAGGTAGTGACCTAAGAATGTGTTTGAGATGATAAGAGTTCTCATCCTAGATAAATATTATAGGTTTTTTCAGTATTTTTTTTATTTTGGAATCTCTCTTGAATGTTTTGACACAAAATGGTGTGATATTTGATTAGTTTGATAATTAATAGTGATCCTTCATGGAATTGATTTCTAGATTGACATAAACTAGTATTATGATTCTTTTAGATCCTAATGAGTGATATTATCTATATTTAGATGCCTCGAGTATAAGGTTGGTGACTGTATTAATGTTGTATGATCATGATGTGGAGAATATATCTCACTGATTATGCCCTTATGAAATGAATCAACCCCACCCATGACATTGAATTATAAATTCTAATGTATGCATTTAATATTTGGAACAATAAAATATTTGGGGAGAATATTACATTGTATTCTAAACATAAAATAATAAAGTATATATTTCCCTAGATGATATTAAATCTCAGGATTAGATGATGGGTTAATCACATATAAACCATTTATTATAATCTATACATAACCCTTTCTAAAGGGAATAGGGTTTTTGAAACCATAAGAATAAAATTTACAACTAAAGTGATGAAGGAATATATTAATGAATAGATCCGGGTGAGTCTATTTTCCATGTTTGACCTAGATGTTCAAGAGGGGGGGTGATCTTATTTTATCCTATAATGAGAAAGGCACACCCTACATAAATGAATTTATTCAACCAAAGTATTTATTGGATCCTAATTTTTGATATATTGGTTGAATTTTAAATGGTGGGTATAATTTAGGTGATTGATCTTCACCTCCTTTGGTAACATTTGTTTTAGGAATTTGTTTATAGTTCATTTGACCTTAAGGAAAGAACTGATGGATAGTGGGCATCGTTCAAATTGGGTAGGTAATTGTGGGTGTTAGAAAACTTTTTATAGGGATTAATAATATGAATATTTATTAATACCTTAAAATTGTGATGAAAATTTTACCAATAAAGGAACCATGGTTTCACTCAAATCCATTAATGTTTTTCCAACATTTGCATCCAAGTCATCCTTTGCATACCACGTGTGAACCCATGATTTACAATAATGTCATCCTATACTAACCACTTGATCCCCAAACCCATTTCACCCAGGGTCTCTTATTTTCCTATAAATAGGACCCTTATAATCCTTATTTTAATTATTTCAGCAGATGAAGATATATCTCAATGATTCATTCACCCTAGTATCATTTCCCAAGTATAAAATTCCCTAAATGTATAATGATTAATCTTAAATCCAAATGAGATTAAAAAAAATAGGTCACTTGAGTATCATGGAGGTTAAATAATTTAAAACATTCAAAACCTCTTAGGATTCCCAATATATAGGAAAATTACCCCTATAGGAAAATACATATAAGAATTTTCCATCCAAAGGCACCCATGGAGACTGCCTACCACTAGGAAATATTTTCACCCACGTCTCACCGTTAGGGGAACCACATAACCCTAGTGTTAGTGGGGTTTCATTTCAATTTATTATAATTATGTTGTTCCATCTCCCTTTCCTACTAATTTGGTCGAACCACCCTGGCTCACCCCTACTAGGGTGAGGCCTTCATAACACAATCACTTGTGAAAAAATTTCTAGAATATCCATACTAGGTAGAAGCATTATTTGATACCTCAACTAGGGTGAACCATACCATTGTTCTCCCATACTAGGGTTATATTAACCACTAAATTTCTATGGTAGATAATCCTCTTACTCGGGTCTTCTACTCAAGCATTAAATCATCAAGACCTGCTCAATATCCACCAAATATACAAGGTCATGGTATGTGCACTAGCACTCATGCAATTGATAATGTAATAAATTGATAAATCAAGGATTCATAATTTCTATCCCATTCTGTTAAACCCCTTGGGTGACTACAAAAATGGATTCCATTGGTAATGGTGGTCCCTATCAAGAGGACTCTGGAGTGGTATCTATTGGATCACTGTGCTCATCAAGTCTCTCGATACCAGTTAATGAGCCATGTGTTTATGGAAATCATTTCTGTATTCAAACCTTATCCATGTTCATGTGGAAGATTACTTCAATATGAATCATGCAATTATCCAATGATACATAATTTTATTTGGATGAAATCCATTCCAGTTTCTCCCAATCACTATCATGGCAGTACTCATCCATGTGTATGTATAACTCATGCTCTCTCAATTCTTGAGAAGCACTCTAATCCCCCACATTGGTGAAATCCTCATAGATAGAATCATAAATGTATACCACCCTGGTATACCCAATGATTTATTTTTAAATAAATAAAAATAATGCATAATCCCCCCAAACAATCCTCTATTATCCCCCCATTTAGGACACACGAATCCTTATCAAATGATATAAAATTTCCCAATATGGTCCTCTAACATGGCCTTATATTGTTTTCTTGAACTATGAATGATTTGATACTTAGTATGTATGATATGTTGAATTCATCTCTAAGGTTTAAACTCAACATAATCAGAAACACATATTCATCATCATGGGGATATATTCTTCAAGAAGCATCTTATGTCCTCCTTGGTGGGTTATATTCCCGATGATCCCAAACATTCTTTCATTTCGGCTAAATAATGAATTAAATAATTCCCCCTCTTGAAGAGACAAGATTATTCATGGTATTTTCATAACATTATTGTTAAAGACATATTACTTATGAATTATCATCAGTTTTCCATATTATTGATGACATGATATCATTCTTAGCATGCCACATTTCCATTAACCAAATCAACCATGTGCCTTATAAAGCTATATTCATAGTGAACCAGACCTTTCACCATTGGTCTATATTCCCTTTGAAGATATTTAAAAATCGTTTCTCATATGTGAGTCCCACACTAATAATTTTTAGGAACCTTTCACCAAGTATTAAACTAGATTTGGTTGTTGTTCTATTAAATGAACCATGGAGGACCAAGTCACATGATATTAAAAGGAATTCCATATCAAGTTAAGTGGCACTAATCTACATGGATTCTAATTCCACTCATATATGATACATATGAATCCCTTATTATGGGCTTGATTTTGACACCATGAACACTTAACACATCTCTAGATGATAATAAAATGTAGAGTGCATATCTACCTAGTTATTACCCTTAAAACTAAGAATTAGTAAGTAATGAGAAAAAGATGCAGGAGCTATGATACATACATATGGAAATACTGATTGAGAACCTATGGTTTATATATATATATATGTGTGTGTGTGTGTGTGTGTTTTCATGTTGACGCAATACCTCTCATAAGTAAGAATGAATCACATTAACCCATGTCTATGATCAATGTATAGTACATGTGTAACCATTCCTATGATGATATTTTTGGGAATGATTCATGAGTTTTACATAAACGAAGAAGAGTTTCCTTGAGTAGGTAAAACTCTACAAAAAAATATTCATATGATCTTGAACTCACATTATATCAACCAATGGGAATTCCAAGGTGTCACATAAAAGTTTCCCTACCTACCAACCAATGTAAATAAAGTATGAAATGAATCAAAAATCCAAAGTGCTGTCATTTTAAAATTTTCATGAGATAAAAGAAACAAAATTGGTGACCACAATGTGAATCATTAATCCATGAATGAAATTGAACAATCATTCTTGCACTTATGTTGATGTAGTAATTTATTTTCAAATTTTTATTTCTAAATTTTTCTAAAAATACCATATAAGAGTGTCCTTTGATCCATATCCAATGGAATTATCATGTCATTAGACATACTCCTTGATATGTAATAAAGTTGTGGTTATATCAACTTGAGGACACTGTCCAAAAAACAATTACTTTAGTAATATTTCATGAATGACCTTGTCAGGGAGTACCACATCATGGTATTATCCTTACCTTGGTGTTGGAATGTGAGTGCCTATAAGAGGTGAAGCCCATTGATCTTTAAATCGAAAAAGGTATACTGTATAAAAGAAGATTTTTTCATCTTTTACTACCTCAATCCAATTTTAAATATCTTCACCAGACTGATACAATGCTTTATTCCCATATCTTAGGGATACAAAGGAATATATTTTAGGTTTCAAGTAGAGTAGAGTGTTTGGTGGTTGGAGATATATTAATATTTTATGATATATTATTTTTCTAAAACCCCAAGTGAGGATGTTCCATGTTAATTTTATAATTAATTTATTTGTATTGGAAGGAAATAATTACCTTGGTTCAAAATCCCTTCTTCATTGAAAATTTTGAACTTCTCAAAGATAGTTTTTAGATTACCTTCATTATGATGTGTTGATCCTAGAGTAGAATCCCCATTGTAGTGATCCACCAATGCATCATCAATATCTGAGCCACACCAATAAATTTATGAGTACTTGACAAGTGAATTGGTTATTGTAAATTGTTCATGTTGATTGATCATACTTTGGTCTTAATGTAATATGAATTGGAGTTTATATTCTTGAGAGTAAGAGAGAAGTATGAGTTGTGATCGAATTTCATTATGTGCAATTTTTTACTTATTTTTTACCACATATGACTATAGACATAACACTATATTTATAGAGTTATATTTTAGGATAAAATATTATTTAATTTAATTTTAGACCTTAAAAAATATTATTAAATTTAATCAAACCAATGTCATAAAATTTTTATAATAATAATATTAATATTTTTTTTGGTTCATTCTACTTGTGCAATAATAACTATTATTTATCCAACATTTAAATTAATATTTTTTTTACCGAAAGCAATTTTGGTCTATTGGAACTCCATTAAAATTTATTTATCTCTTTAATAACTATTATTATATTAATCATAAATAAATATTTATGATACAAAAAAATATTAATAAAATTTTACCTTGGTCTTGAGATTAATATTTATTCTATTAATTAAATAAAAATAGAATTTAATCAAGATTAAAGAAAACTCAAAGTGTGTGATTGTATGGGAGTATTTCTCACTGGAATTCGGAGGGATTGCCTAATTTCTATGAATACTCTATAATAATGGTTCAAGGAAACCAAGATAAATAACTTTATTTCACAATAATTAAAAATAAATATGAATTCTTATTGTGTGGTATAATATCATTTTTATAATATCTCATCAAAAAGGTTGCACATCCATGTCATCAACCTATGTGCTCGATACATATTTCTTTGACTATCAGAAATAAACTCATCAATACCCCAGGGATGTGGAATTTTATGCGATGGACTTATTCCAATCAAAGGGTTGAGGTATAAACTTCCATAAATATGGAAAGGGGAAATCATTCCTTGAATTATACATTAATAAAAAGAAAATATTGATACAACCAATGTTTCCTACCTCTCCATGAACATATTTAATCATGGTTTTTGATAATGAATCTAAGCATGTAATTAATGACAATCACTAATGAAAAATAAAAATTCAAAAGACCATTAGACATACTTATAGATAGGAATATCAAAGAACATTATAACATGTGTAATTCCTACTAGAAGGTTTAATCTCATAATCTTACATCATAGATATTACCAATTACAAACATCAAGAGAAAAAAATTCATCCTCTTATTAGTACTCATAGATGATATTAACATTCTATGTTTCCAATCATTGAATGTTATATGATCACAGAACTATATTTAAGATTATAATCAAATCGCATTATGGTTATCATCATAGAGGGAATCTTCTATGACCTAATCAATCTGATGAATACTATATTTAATTATTACATTAATTCAATGAAATAATTTAAAATTATAAAATAATATATTTTATTAGTATTCAATACATTGAATCTATATATAAATAGAGTAAAACCTTTTGGTCCTAGGGAACCGGCCCAAAAAAATGAACGTTTACTAGAGAAAATTCTTATGAATCTTATACCTCACTTGAAAATCAAGTTTTTAATAAGTCAAGGATTTAGTTAGGGGTATTCCACATTTTCTCCCATGATAACACTTCTCAATGAAACATCACCTCTCTAGGAAAAAAATCTCAAGAGACAGTACTTCTAATGTACAAGCCTCTTCCACTAATGTTACCATGAAACTTATATGAGATACATCGCTGAAATATTATCACAATATAGTGTTATATGATCTTAACTAAAAAGTTCAATATTAAGAGAATATAATAGGTTTTACATCCATACTACACTTTATCAAACTCATAAGAAACAATATACATAGACTATACTATATAATCATCGACCATAGCCTTATTTGAGCTCTTGTAGCTCACAAATCCTCCATTAAACATTAATATATATATATATATATATATATATATAGTTTTAAATTTCCTATCTTATTGATATTTTTGGAATGTAAAATATGTATATCCGTTTATGTCAGGATCCTCATTTTCTCCATAATCCAGGAATGTATCCTTAGTATTCCTTAGATACATAAAGATAATATTGAATACCATCCCTTATAGTTAACCTTGGTTAGCTTGATATATTAATACCACAATTAATTCTTAGTTTTCATCTAGACTAGTACATAGAATAGCATCCATAACTTTCCAAATTGATGATGCATATGGAATCCTTGAAATCTCATTTCATTACTCATGTGTCTGAGGACATTTTTTTCTTATAAAGATGAATTCCAAGTTATATTGGAAAAAATACCATCTTAGATTTTTCATTATTGAACCCATTTAGTGAATTTTCAATATATGAACCATGAATTAGGTCAAGCTATCTCTTGGATCTATCATGCTGGATATCGATCCCAAGAATATATGTTTCCCCACCTAATTTCTTTATGGAAAATCATTTATACAATCAGTATATAATATAATATAAGGTTTATATTTCATTTCCAATGAGTAATATGTTATCAACATATTTAATTTTGAAAAGATCCATACCCTAAAAAACTATTTTTTGGCATAAGGCTTGCATTCATTCTTTACGAAAACATATTATGTTATGTATTCATGAAAATTAATGTTCCATGACATAGATTATTTCTTTAATATATAAAGGGATTTTTTTCAATTTTATTACCATATTATAATCCTTTGGAGTCACAAAACCTTAGGGTTGTGTCATACTGACATCTACATAACGTTTCTTGTTACATAAAGATATTTTTATATCAATTCTATAAATATAAAATTCATGGTAATCCATAATAGAAGGAATAATTTAGATGGATTTTATTATTGAATATATTGAAAATGATTCATTATAGTCAGTTCCTTGATGTTGTTTAAACCCTTTTCAGCTGCTTGTTCCTTATAGGTTCTAACTTGTCCTAAGATTTCTAGATTCTTTTTGAATACCCATTTAAAACCAATGGTCTTTATATCCACTTGTGGATCTATAAAATAATAGAATAGGTTTTGGTATATGGAATACATTTCATAATTAATTTCATCTTTCTACTTGATAACATATACACCAATTATTATATCCAATTAGGTTAGAGGATCATTATTATCAACTAATAATGAGTCAACATCATTGGTGACTGGATATCTATACCAATCTAGTTCGATAAACTCCTTTCTACTCTGATATGGTACTTGTGTCTTTGAAAAATATTCTTCTTCAATGAGGCATTGTGTAATAATTTCATTTTACAACTCTTGTGTACCTTGAGCCTCAAAATTATTTAATTCAATCTTTATCCCACTATTTCTTTTATAGATTTGATCCTTACCAAGGAGTATGGTGTGTCTTTTACCTAATACATTTTTCTAAGGTTTCTTATAGGTAATATCCCGTAGTTTCCTTTGGATATTATATAAAGATACACTTTATACCTCAGGGTGGATGTTTGTTACTTGACGATAACGTTACAAATTCTTCACAGTCCACATATATAAGTATGAATACATGGGTTTCTTTCCATTACATAACTGGTATAGTATATCATTTTCTACTTTTCATGTAACTTGGTTTAGAAGTATTGTTTCTATTTATAACTCACCTCCCTAATAGGATAATTTAAGGCTCATACAACTCAAAATTGATCTCCATATGTCCAAAAAGGTGTGGTTCCTCTATTAACATAAACAGTTCCACATAGGTGTATATGGGGAAGCGAGTTGAGATAAAATCACAAAATCCAGAAATAATAAATGAACTTCTAATTAACATATTATACACTATTCTTTGAGTGGGGTTTCATAATGGTCTTACCAAAATGGTTCCCATTTTTATTTTTCTATTATTTAAATTTATAAAAAGAATCATATTTATACATCATCAAGTAGACATGTCCATGTCTATAAAATTTTCCAATAAAAGTTATGCAGTATGATTACCCATCCCTTATTCAGTACAAAATATTCTTGATACATCAGTATGAACTAATTCAATACATTATTAATTCCATTCACCATTTCAATTAAATGAAGATTTGGTCATTTTTCAATGTAATCATGTGTGGAATATTCCAAGTCATTTTATATCAAAAGATTATAAAAATGCATATTGGTATAATTTTTTCAACCACTTTTAATTTACATGACCAAGTCAGTGATACAAATTTTTTTTGTGGTACAAGTTATGTGAATTAGTTTTAATATAAATTGATATTACCTGGTATGTGTAATCTAGCACATAAATACTGTTATTTAAAATTTCCCTAACTTAAAAAATTCAATCAATATAAAATTTGAAACAGTTACTTTTGAAAATAAAGTTAAAACAACAACTATTAATTCAAGATATATAAATAATATTTTTCATAAGAGATGGAAGAAATAAAAATATCTCAAAACCAATATCTTTTATATCAGTATTGTGTGGTGATAGTCCCCGATAACTACAACCATAAGTTTATCTACATTGGATGCTCTTAGATCTATCTCCTCTCATTTAGTTCATCCAAATCTACGTGTTCAATGTATTTGAATACATATGTGATAACCAAAAGTTCTATCTAATACCCAATTTATAAAAACTAATAAATTTAACATGAAAACAATTCTACCTGAAGCTTCCCATCACATATTGTGTTGGGTACATTTTACCTTCATATGTACCTTTTTTTCATACTTGTAACAAACCAAATCATGTTCCATTTATTAAACATTGATCATCCTCTTATTATAAAGGAATAATGATTATTTGAGCTTAAATATATTTTCATTCTATTTAAATTTGTTCACCATAAGGATGGATAGATTTTATCGCTTCGTTTACATATCCACTTTTTGAAGATGGATTCAAAGATATGATAGATACTTTTTTATGTTTTTCATGTTATAATTAATAACAAAAATGGGAATCTTTGAGGGAGTGATGATAAATGAGATTAGTGTAGTTTTTCACATATTTTAAACCCTATACCCTACAAGTACATAGTATAACCAATGATATTAACTATATGTATCCCATATTTTACACCCTCTACATGTTTACGTAGAAAGATTGATTTGGAAATATCAAACCATTTTTTTCTATATCTCTCCTTGAATAAACCTCAGATGTGTTCACTTTTACTATACACATCCATGTTTTTTGAGACCACATGTGTTCACTATACCTTGGTGAAAGAATATATCATTGAAAATTGATTGCATAACCCTTATTTTTTTCCTAGAAAAATAACTCTTCATTACTTTCCTTCTTAGTAGACAGTTCATGATGTGTGTATTATAGAACATATGATTTATGTTCATGGGGAAAATCAACATGAAGGTGTATCAACCATTCATGAATGTTACTTCAAGTTAGGAGGTTTTATTTCTCAAATATAGACCACAGGGATAATGTGTATAATGAACATTCCATTTTCTATAACTATAAAATTGAGGATTATTTGAACATTTCCTAGTTAAAAACTATATTATAATAAAAAAATTAATTGTTTTGATTAAGACTCCTACCATTTTAAAGTCCCAATATCCTTCACTATTAATCTTATAATGTCCATTATATAGGTAATTTTAGTGGAATGGTTCAACATACCCATTCATATAACCCCAATGGGGGTTGGTCAAGCTACTTGAAGATATTTAAATAAGTTTTACCTTTCAAAATACAGGCTTATAGCTATTTAATTCATCAAGTGGAATCCCCAATCCTAAAATACAGAATAGTATTTCCTCAATACTTTCCTCAAGGTTACATCATTTATAGTGAGGGAAACATTTCTTGATGTAATATGGTTAAGTCAACCCACGTCATTCATAAGAATTCCATATTAAAAGTAAGTGTCTAAATTAGGGGTTTTCAAACACATAATTCTAATAATTTCATTCCAATTAATTTAATGTATTTCTTTGTTCAATGAAAAATTAAATTGAGGGATTTTAATTTATTATAAATAAATTTTATCTTGTTTTATCCATTACATTCCTTGAAAATATTAAGTGGATTTTACATAATTAATTAGACGTGATCAAGAAACTATTTATGCATATTTTATTTATTTAAATGTTGTATTTTCACATTAACTCTATTATTTATGTGATTGCAGTCATGAATATATAAATTAAATATTCTATATATATAAAACAAATAAATAAATAAATTACCCATTCAAGAGATTATCTAATGATTAATTTAATGATTGGGGATTTAATCAAGGTATTCCCTAAGAGAAAAATGTTTTCTTGTTCGTCATGGAATATGTTATAAAAATCATCCTTTCCACCTAAGTATTACATTGTTTTTCATCATTATGGTTACATCCTAAACCAAATTCATGCATCTTGGGGAACTCTATTAATTTAATCATTTATAAATCACACATATGTTAGGGGAGCCAAAATATTTGTGAAATGGGAATTACATAATTAACCTAGGAAATGAATGTCCTACATAATAGTGGTGGGAGGTATGACACATACCCCATCATTTAATTTAATAAAAAATAATTTAAAACCCATGAATTAAATAATATTAAATAAATACAACACATACATTAGCCTTGTTCATTCTAGTGAATGGTTATACGTGCAACATATATGCAAAATTAAATTGATTAACATTCATTTCTTATTCATTATTTATTATTAAGTTAAAGGTGATTACATTAATTAATTAATTAATTCTCTTTAATCTTAAAGACTATATAAATTCTTTGGGAGATAATAACCTTTAAGGAATTAAGGGAAAATGAATAATAGAACCATTAAGTAAGATTTTATTATAAATAAAATAATTGGGAGTTTAAATTTTTTTAAAACCATTATAAATTTTTTGAACACAAGATGTTATAATCAATAAAATAATGCTTCAATGATACAATTTTCAACTTAATTTAATTTAATTCTATCAATAATTAGGATACTAGACAATATGTATTAACAAGTTACAAGTTGTGTATCTCAGTTGTCATGAATCCAGGTTACAAGAAAGGGGATTCAGTATGTTAACTTTGTAAGATTACACATCCTATACATTCCCACTACACTTCATATATCCAAATTCTGTGTGCATAGAAAAAACACCTAGGAGTATGCATGTTTCTTAGGTGGACCACACGTTGTGTAATATCTCGCTACACCTCATGTATTCCTTATACTAGATGTCTGTTTTTCTCACCTAATGGATCATTGTCTATTTAGGATTTTGGAAATTATGAACCACACAATGTGTACCGTATACACAATGATAATATCATAAATTCTCTAGGATTTCAATATCAAATGGTTTGACCATTTTTAATTATTACACATATTCTGATATTTATTCCACTAACTCATATAGACTATACAATGCTTACTCCATCCACATATCATGTAATCCAGAATCCCATGTGTTGGGTTGGCCTACTCCACACATTGTGTGTAATAAATGCACCACATGTAATTATCCACTCAGTGTGTCCTTTAACCCATTATACATCTAGGTGTATTTTTCATTGGAAAATAGTGAGTTATCCTACAACACACTGTGAAATAAAATTTTACTAACAAAACAAATTAACACTAACTAGTATAATCTCTAATAATTCTTCATATTTTTTATACCTATATGAAAATAAAACTATAACACCCTAAAATTCTAAAGTAAGAACCATGTATTCGATAACATCATTGACACACGACACCAAGCACATAAGGGAATACAATATCCAAACACTTTATAATATATTTCATATTTAAAATATATTATATATATTGGAATTCATTCAACAATGAGTTATCATGTGTTAAATCCCATATAGTCCTTCTTCAAAGGCTTGCATTACACACAAGACTGAGTTTTACTGAACAATAATATATTATTAAAACCTTATTATTTAAAATAATATGGCATAACCTAGCATTCAGGTTAGTGGAAATTTATAATAATACCTAACTTTTAAAAACTTATAGTTTATATAAATATAAAATGATTTCACGGGTTACAAATTAATGGGAAATTAAAATAATAATTAATTGGATATAAAAAGAAATACATTTATTTTTATGCTTCCAAAGGTGTTTTATCTTAATAAACATAATAATTTAAAATTATTGAATTATTTTAATAAAATATATATTCTATATATTCAATCAAATATTTTTTTTGTTCATCCATTAGGTTTTATAGGAATAATATTAGAACAATCTCTATTTTACACATAAAAACCTATATATTTATAAAGGAAATTTTACCACCTTTTAGTGTCTAGCCCATTTTAAATCTTTTTTAACACATTTATTTATTAAATATGTCAAAATAACATTAATATTTTTTATATAAACATAAAAATTAGGTTAGGGTGATTTTTTTTAAATTTTCATGAATCATATCCTTTTTGATGAATAATTAAAGATATTGTACTTTTTAAAAAAACTACTTTTTCATATAATTTATTTTTATGGATACATTCAACATTAAAATGTTTTTAGAATTTAATTAGATAATTATTTTACAAATTAATAATATTAATTTCATTAGAAGAATTTTTCATTTTGGAATTGATTTTAAAAACATATAAAACATTCAGTCATTTTTAATTTAGAAAACTGAATTGTCATCTTGCTGGAGAGATTCAATTTAAATTTATTTCTTCCACTTATATGATTAGAATTTTTAAAACTGGACTCCATTTTATATTTCTCATAGTTTATAATGTATAATAAAACTATATTTTTTTACTGACAATGTTAGTGAATGTGATGAAAATTAATTACAACAATTAAGGTTAAACAAATCATTGTAAGGGACTAAAAATTAACCACAAGGCCTAGAATGACCTCTAAACCTATCCAAGATATATTTTATGACAATATTTAGATCCTATACTCACTTTAATTAAAATATTTTATCTATTCTATTCAATTTCAGGATGTTAAGCGTAGAAATAATTCATTTGTAAAAATATTACAAGGGTTCCCCTCCTCCTCCATTATAATTGGCCACCACTTCTCCCCATTCCTCACAACTCTCATACCATATAGGTCTGGAAAATATCTTCCCAAATAGTTTTCCAACATCCCTATTCTCTACCTTTTAGAATTTTTTTTCAATAAACCTCTTATGGAAGGCTTTGGTATAAACCAAAAGGAGTTACCAGATTTTTTAGGAAACGCCTTCCAACGATCTCTTTTCATTCATTTAATCCTCCACCGCTTCAATTATTTTTAAATCATGTTCAAAGGATTACAATATTATTATAGATATACTTTAATGTTATTTTATTGTGGTTTAAACTTATACTGAAATATACATGCATCTAATAGATAATGAATATATTGTTTAAGTGTATCGAGTACTACCGCCTCACAAAACGATGATTGTTCATTTTTCCATTACTACCCCCTACAGTGGACATTATGTTGGAGAATATGTTTATATATGATATATATTTTATTTATTATTTATTTAATCATCTTAAATTATTTTCCAACAGACACTCTTATACTTTTGATTCTGTGTAAATAGGATTAGATCATTTGTGGACGTGTGGACTGCCGCCCCCTCAAAGCAACATGATTCGCTCACCCTATACATGGATCACATAAAGGATGGTTTTAATAAAAACATTTGTGACATAAACAACCACTATTTTTTTCATTACATAATTACCTTTCTGGAACTATAATATATATCATTTTCTTTATTACCCTTTCACTCTATTAAAAAGTGATAATGTTGCTCGTGGACGTGTGGACTACCTCCTCCTCAACATGATATGACTCCATTTAAATAAAAATAATTCAATATATAATTATATTTGATTATATAATATGATATTTATGACAAATTTATCATTATTTAATTATTTAAGTTACTTACCTTCTTTCCATAATGATCATTGAATAATGGGAATGTTACTCATTCAAACGTACGACCTACTATCTCCATGATTGTAATGATGGATCATCTTTCAGAACCGTATTTATTGGTTTATTGTAAATTTATAATTGATGTATAAATATGTTAATTATTTCATGATTATTAATCTATATATGTTATATGATGACCCTTATTAACATGGTTGACAATCCAAAGTTTTTTCTGACACATTATCCAAATTTGGTCAGAACAACCGATGTAAACATAATTGTTTAAGTAGTTGTATGAAAAATAGTAAAAAGTGAAATAAAATAATGATAAACATTAAAAAAATTACAAAAAAAGTTAATAATAAACATAATTTAATTATAAAAGAAATTAAATAGGTTCACATAAAAGTAAACTCAAGGTAATGTATTCTCATCTCACTTTTTACACCCGTGACATAAATTTCATGATCACAACTTACATATTTTGTGTGGTTTATCTACTGCAAATTTTTTATATTATATCAGTAATCATTTTATCTTCATGTTATTTTAAAATTTCAATTTTTGTTATTATTTCATGCGGAAAACAATTTAAAATGATTCAATGTGCTATGGGTCTCTTTGGAATGTTTAATGATTATTTTCCTCAATAATGAATTTAATATCCATTCAACAGTATTTCCATTCAAGGAAATTATATTAAAACTCTTAAATAAAACCTTTAATTTTAACACATTTTTTATTAATCATTTTTTTTTCAAATCTTAGTATAATTTTACCACTCTTTAGTACTCCAAATGTTTTAGAATGTTTTTTAATAAAACCCAACATTATTTCTCTTTAGTCGGAGAACATGTTTTCTTCTAAAATCCAATTTTTATTAAAATATATTAAAAAATGGTTAAAATATTTTTATTGATTAATTTTTTACCCTATTTTTATCTTACCAATTTTTTGAAAGGAATCTTCTTTTTAATATACCAACAAGTCATTTTTCGATCATTTTTACCATGTGAAAGGAATGTTCTTTTACATCATACAACAAGTATGGATATATTAACCTTAATTTCTTTGAAGCTTTCATTTCATTTCTACAAGGATACTTTTTAAAGATATTTTTTTGAATATTTATTTTAATATAAAAGGTTTTACAAAATATTTTTCAAAACAAATCGATGTTTTCCTCAATAATGATTTGAAAAGTTATTTTTATAATATTTATATTCATCAAAAACAAAAACCCTTTATTTTTACTCTATATGGAGTTTTTTTATTGATAAAATCCTTATTATTCCTCTGGATGGTTTGTTATTGATTTGGCCAAGGATGGTATTCAAATTCACTTCTTTTATTTGGTTGTTATTCCCCTCTAAATATGACATCTTTTATGATCATTAAACAATGAATTTCCACCTAATTATCAATTTCATTTATAATGGTCATTATAATTTCCTAAACCATATAACATTTTACATAAAATATCAACTTTGATAGTTATTAGATTATTTGGGGAAATATTTTTAATTTTGAATTCTTTATTATAAATAAATATTTGATAAGACATATTATTTATTTTGATTCTTTTATGAGAGGAATGATGTGGACATGTAATAAAGGATGGGGAACAGACATTATATAGCTCCCTAATTCATCAATAAGATATCCTGAGACAAATAATTTGAAAAAATTTAACGACATATTATTCAAGGTTTTAAAACATCATGTGAAAGGTATTTATTGTATAGGTTTTCATGTGACTTAGACATTATGTCAATTAAGAAAGAATTTCCCCGATATTAGTTTCAAATATTATTCAACCAAGATATTTTTCATTGATGTATCTATAGATACATTTCATTTTTTGTTCATTTATTAAATGGAATGTGTCTTAGTTTCTTACATTTACATATCTATTTTTCTTTATCTAGTTATTTTAATTGCATGTGATTCTAGTTATTACCTTTATATATTTTTATTCACTTCTCTATCGGTTTAATAATTATATGGAATGCGAGTTCAGTTATTTACTATGTCATAATTATTTTTTTAATTGATTAATTATTATTTTTCCATATTTTTTCCGTACTATGAATTTGAGATCAATGTTATTATGTTTCTTTTCGTTAAATATAAGAAGTGCACTATAAATGATATGCAAGGATTTAATAGATGTATTAGCGTTATCCTAGAAGGTATTCATTTATAAAAAAAATTATTTTAATTGTTCTATTATTTTATAATAAATGACTCATGTATGTATCTGGTTTAGAAATACTACAAAACTCTTTTGTGATTTGGGATTTCATTCCTTATAATCATGCCAATATAATATTAGAAGACATTGGATCTAGGCGATTCAGGGTGGTGTCTCTATAGTTGGTATCAACAGAAGTTTAATAGAAACCTTAAAAACTAGATTTATGAAAATATAGGTTATATAACATAACCTTGTGTTATAATACGAGGATAAGTGTAAAAGAACACCCTAGAATTTTGTTGAAGAATAATTTTTTCTATGTTTTCTAGAAATACATCAATGTTTGGATAATACAAGTAGACGTGGTTATAAAACAGAAGTTACTAGGAGTAATAACTCTTACATGTTATTTCAAGCCGAACTTGGGGAAACTTTGTATAGTACAACGGGACTCACTATGCACCAAGTTTGTAACTCATGTGGGGTATTCTTATTATAATCCATGTTTTCTTTATTAACCTCTATGAAAAATTTAATGGATAATAAATGTTTAACCTAAGGCGTTTTAGATTTAATAATATGGTGTCATGTTTTAAATATCTTATAGATAATTATACAGTTTTCTATTTATAATTATTGGTTTGCATAATATTCTATCTGGTTTTACTCAAAGGATAGAACCTGTAAGATTCAAGTTAGTATCAAGAATGAATGAAAAGGTGTTAAAAATTAGTAACCAAATTATTTTTTGTTAAGAGTAAAGGATATCGTGTTTAGGTGAAGGTATTTTTCCCAAAATATGACTAAAACACACAAATTTACCAACTCTTGAACAAACTAAAGATAAGAGGGATAGAGGTTGCTAACAGCATGAGTGCTGGAGACCGTAATGAAAATGAATCTTGATTTCTAACAAGTGAGAAGAGTGGAAGAATACACATAAGAAAGTGTCTTAGTGGAATAAGGAAAATCATTATGTTTAGGAAATAAGGAAATAATGCAAAGTACTTCTAAGAAAACATTAAGATTATGAATGAAGCAAATAAAGCTCATCCTACGAAATCCTTTGCAGTTATTTGTCATAAGTGTGGGAAACCTAGAAATTACCCAATTCAATTCCCTCTTCTAGAGGATAAACTCTAGATTAAGGAAGGACCTATGAGGAAATAAGTGGAAGAAGTATTTATTTATTGATGTTGTATTTAAATCCTTCATTAATACTTTATTTTGTGATTAATCTTATTTCAAGGATATAAATCATATTTATTTTGGAAATTATATAAATTTTCTTATAGAAAATGGAAACCTGAAATCTAGGTGACAACCAATCAAATAAAGAAATTACATAGGTCTTGAACCCATGACGGAAGGATGATAATGGTTTCACACAAGCTACTGACCTTCACAATGTCTTCGATAAATTTCGTTAATTTTTAGTCAAAAACATTTGATGAATAAATGTTAAAGTAGAACCAGTAGTATCACTATTGAGGATTATAGAATAATCTATTAACCATATTTTTTTGAAGGTAGTTAATGAAAAATAGTAGGACTTTACACTCTTTTCTTATGGGCCTTACAATCCGTAGAATGTTAATTTTAGTTCTTTAAGCATTAATGTAAATTTTTTGATATCCATTCCATAAAGTAAGTGATAAATTGGAATTTGATCACAGCATAACCAAATGTTTTAATTTTTCACAAGAATATAAAATGTATTATGTTTATAAATTTTTTAATAATGTTATTAAGTAATAGAATTAACCAACATTAGAAAAATTACATATAAATAAAATGTTATCCTAATAACTTAATTTCTATTGAAATGACAGTCTCATAAATCATGACATATTTATGGTTTTGAGGCCCTCAAAATTCTATTGATAATTAAATTTTTTGTGATTTATGTTATCATAAAATCCCACTAAATACTTATGATTTTACTCTAATTATGTTTCTCTACATTCTAGAGATGTTCTATGACTTAGATACCCAGTTATATGTTTGTCTAAATGAACTATTAACTTCCCTTTAAATCTTTTCAAACTGATTTTTTATGAAACCCTCTCAAGATGTGGGATTTCAACATATTCAATATCAAAAAACTAATCACCCAGATCGAGTTAAATTATGGAGGATGCAATTTAATTAAGGCGAGCATAATGTAACACACTAAAATTATAACCTAAGAACCTTGTATTCGATAACATGTATGACACACGCCAGCAAGCATGTAAGGGAATATAATATCCTGATAATTTTTTATATACATAATCTTTAAAATATATTATATATATATATATATATTAATTAAGGAAACATTGAGTTAGGGTGTGTTACACACAATAGAGAGGCATTTTTTATGGCTTTCTTTACATGCAAGACCATGTTTTACCGAACAATAATATATTATTAAAATATTATTATTTAATAAAATATTATATAATCAATACTTTATGTTATCAGTTATGAATATTATTAACTATCTTATGAAATTTTATGTAATATATAAATATAATATTAATTCATGGGTTACTAATTAATGAGAAATGAAAATAAGAACTAACTGGATACAAAAAGAAATATATTCATTTTTATTCTTCTACAGAAGTTTTATGTTAATAAACATGTTTAATTACTGTTATTGAATTAATTTAGTGATATATATATGTTACATATTAAATAGATTATTTTTTATTTCATCCATTAGTATTGATTGTCATTATAAAAAAGCAAACTCTATTTTTCATATAAAAACCTATATTTTTATGAAGGAAATTTAACCGCCTTTTAACGAAGATCCCATTTTAAATATTAATTTTAAAACTCTGATTGATTTAATATTTAAAAATTAACTTTATTTTTTAAATAAGAACTTGAAGATTATTTTAGGTTGAATTATTTATATTTTTATAAAATATTTTATTTTTCAACAAATAGTTAAAAATACTGTATTTTAGTTCAAATTTATTTTTAATATAATTTATTGATAAGGATAAATTATATGTGTAATTGGTATGAAATTTTAATTAGAACATATTTTTATCAATTAATACAATTTATGTGATCAGAACAAATTTCACTTTAATAATTATTATAAAATCACATATAACTTTCGAACGTTTTTACTTTTAGACCCCGCCTTGTAATCCCACATATAGGATTAAATTTAAATCAATTTCTTCCATTTCTATGTTTATATATGATATATATTTTATTTATTATTTATTTAATCATCTTAAATTATTTTCCAACACACATGATTATACTTTTGATTCTGTGTAAATAGGATTAGATCATTTGTGGACGTGTAAACTACCGCCCCCTCAAAGAAACATGATTCGTTCACCCTATACATGGATCACATAAACGATGGTTTTAATGAAAAATTTGTGACATATAAACCTCTATTTTTTTCATTACATAATTAACTTTCTGGAACTATAATACATATCATTTTCATTATTACCCTTTCACTCTATTAAAAAGTGATAATGTTGTTCGTGGACGTGTGGACTACCTCCTCCTCAACATGATATGACTCCATTTATATTAAAATAATTCAATATATTAGTATATTTGATTATATAATATGATATTTATGACACAATTATAATTATTTAATTATATAAGTTACTTACCTTCTTTCCATAATGATCATTGAATAATGGGAATGTTACTCATTCAAACGTACGACCTACTATCTCTATGATTGTAATGCTGGATCATTTTTCATAACCATATTTATTGGTTTATTGTAAATGTATAATTGATGTATAAATATGTTAATTATGTCATGATTATTATTCTATATATGTTATATGATGACCCTTATTAACATAGTTTACAATCCAATGTTTTTTCTGACACATTATCCAAATTTGGTCAGAACAACCGATGTAAACATAATTGTTTAAGTAGTTGTATGAAACATAGTAAAAAGTGAAATAAAATAATGATAAACATTAAAAAAATTACAAAAAAATTTAATAATAAACATAATTTAATTATAAAATAAATTAAATTCGTTCACCTAAAAGTAAACTCAAGGTAATGTATTCTCATCTCACTTTTTACACGCGTGATATAAATTTCATTATCACAACTTACATATTTTGTGTGGTTTATCTACTGCAATTTTTTTTATATTATATTAGTAATCATTTTATCTTCGTGTTATTTTAAAATTCAATTTTTGTTATTATTTCATGCAGAAAAAATTTAAAATGATTCAATGTGCTATGGGACTCTTTGGAATGTTTAAGGATTAATTTACTCAATAATGACTTTAATGGTCATTCAACAGTATTTCCATTCAAGGAAATTATATTAAAACTCATAAATAAAACCTTTAATTTTACCACCTTTTTTTATTAATTAGTTTTTTCAAATATTAGTAGTATTTTACCACTCTTTAGTAATCCAAATGTTTTAGAATGTTTTTTAATAAACCCCAACATTATTTCTCTTTAGTCGGAGAACATGTTTTCTTCTAAAATTCAATTTTTATTAAAATATATTAAAAAATGGATAAAATATTTTTATTGAATACTTTTTTACACTTTTTTTATCTTACGAAATTTTTGAAAGGAATCTTCTTGTTACTATACCAACAAGTCATTTTTCAATCATTTTTACCATGTGAAAGGAATGTTCTTTTACCTCATACAACAAGTATGGATATATCATCCTTAATTTCTTTGAAGCATTCATTTAATGTCTAGAAGGTTACTTTTTAATGAAATTGTTTTGAATATTTATTTTAAAATAAATGGTTTTATAAAATATTTTACAAAACAAAAGGATGTTTCCTCAATAATGCTTTGAAAAGTTATTTTTATAATATTTATATTCATCAACAACAAAAACCCTTTATTTTTACTCTATATGGAAATTTTGTTATTGATAAAATCCTTATTCTTCCTCTGGATGGTTTGTTATTGATTTGTCCAAGGATGGTATTCATATTCACTTCTTTTATTTGGTTGTTATTCCCCTCGAAATATGACATCACCTGTGATCATTAAACATTGAATTTCCACCTAATTATCAATTTCATTTATAATGGTCATTATTATTTCCTAAACCATATACCATTTTACGTACAATATCTACTTTTATAGTTATTTGATTATTTGGGGAAATATTTATAATTTTGAAATCTTTATTATAAATAAATATTTGATAAGACATATTATTTATTTTGATTCTTTTATGCGAAGAATGATTTGGACATGATATAAAGGATGGAGAATAGACATTATATAGCTCCCAGATTCATCAATAGGTTATCCTTAGACAAATAATTTGCAAAAATTTAACGACATATTATTCAAGGTTTTAAAACTTCATGTGAAAGGTATTTATTGTATAGGTTTTCATGTGCCTTAGACATTATTTCAATTAAGAAATAATTTCCCCATATTTGTTTCAAATATTATTCAACCAATATATTTTTCATTGATGTATCTATAGATACATTTCATTTTTAGTTCATTTATTAAAGGGATTGTGTCTTAGTTTCTTACATTTACTTATCTATTTTTCTTTATCTAGTCATTTTAATTGCATGCGATTCTAGTTATTACCTTTCTATATTTTTATTTAATTCTCTATCAGTTTATTAATTATATGGAAAGCGAGTTTAGTTATTGACTATGTCATAATTATTTTTTTAAGTGATTAATTATTATTTTTCATATTTTTTCCTTACTATGAATTTGAGATCAATGTTATTATGTTTCTTTTCTATAAATATAAGAAGTGCACTATAAAAGATATGCGAGGATTTAAAAGATTTATTAGAGTTATCCTAGAAGGTATTCATTTATAAAAAAAATTATTTTAATTTGTGTATTCTTTTATAATAAATGACTCATTTATGTATCTGGTTTACAAAGACTACAAAATTCTTTTATGATTTGGGAATTCATTCTTTATAATCATGCCAATATAATATTAGAAGACATCGGATCTAGGCGATTCAGGGTGGTTTCTCTATATTTGGTATCAACATAAGTTTAATAGCAGCCTTAAGAACTAGATTTAGGAAAACATAGGTTATATAACATAACCCTGAGGTATAATTTGAGGATAAGTGTAAAAGAACACACTAGAATTTTGTTAAAGAATATTTTTTTCTATGTTTTCTAGAAATACATCAATGTTTGGATAATACAAGTAGAAGTGGTTATAAAATAGATGTTACTAGGAGTAATAACTATTAGAAGGTATTTCGAGCCTAACATGGGGAATATTTGTATAGGACAACGGGCCTCACTGTGCACCAAGTTTCACACTCATGAGGGGTATTCTTATAATAATCCATGTTTTATTTATTAACATCTATGAAAAATTTAATGGATAATGAAGATGAATAATAAAGGTTGAACCTAAGGCATTATAGATTTAAAAATATGGTGTCATGTTTTAAATATCTTATAGATAATTATACACTTTTCTATTAATAACTATTGGTTTTCATAATATTCTATCTAGTTTTAGTTAAAGGATAGAACCTGGAAGATTCAAGTTAATATCAAGCATGAACGAAAAGGTGTTAAAAATTAGTAACCAAATTATGTGTTGTTAGGAGTAAAGGATATCATGTTTAAGTGAAGGTATTTTTCCCAAAATATGACTAACAACACACACATTTACTAACTCTTGAACAAACTAAATAAGAGAGAGATATAGGTTGCTAAGAGCACGAGTGGTGGAGACCGTAATGAAAATGAATCTTGATTTCTAACAAGTGAGAAGATTGTAAGGAGACACCTAGGAAAGTGTCTTAGTGGAATAATGAAAATCATTATGGTTAGGAAATAAGGAAATAATATGAAGTACTTCTAAGAAATCATTAAGATTACGAATGAAGGAAATAAATCTCATCCTACGAAATCCTTTGCAGTTATTTGTCCTAAGTGTGGGAAACCTAGAAATTACCCAATTCAATTCCCTCTTCTAGAGGATAAACTCTAAATTAAGTAAGGACTTATGAGGAAATAAGTAGAAGAAGTATTTATTTATTGATTTTGTTTTTAAATACTTCGTTAATACTCTATTTAGTGATTAATCTTATTTCACGGATATAAATAATATTTATTTTGGAAATTATATAATTTTTTTATAGAAAATGGAAACCTGAAATCCAGGTGACAACCAATCAAATAAAGAAATTACATAGGTTTTGAACCCATGACTAAAGGATGATAATGGTTTCACAAAAACTACTGACCTTCACAATGTCTTAGATAAATTTCCATTATTTTTAGTTAAAAACATTTGATGAATAAATGTTAATGTAGAACCAGTAGTATCACTATTGAGGATTATAGAATAATCTATTAACCATATTTTTTTGAAGGTAGTTAATGAAAAATAGTAAGACTTTACACTCTTTTCTTATGGGCCTTACAATATGTTGAATGTTAATTTTAGTGCTTCAAGCATTAATGTAAAATTTTTGATATCCATTCCCTAAAGTAAGTGATAAATTGGAATTTGATCGCAGCATAACAAAATGTTTTAATTTTTCACAAGAATATAAAATTTATTATGTTTATAAATTTTTTAATATTGTTATTAAGTAATAGAACTAACCAACATTAGGAAAATTACATATAAATTAAATGTTATCCTAATAACTTAATTTCTATTGAACTAATAGTCTCATAAATCATGAAATATTTATGGCTTTGAGGCCCTCAAAATTCCATTGATAATTAAATTTTTTGTGATTTATGTTATCATAAAATCCCTTTAAATACTTATTATTTTCGTCTAATTATGTTTCTATATAATCTAGAGATGTTCTATGAGTTAGATACCCAGTTATATGTTTTTCTAAGTGAACTATTACCTTCCCATTCAATCTTTTCAAAAGGATGTTTTATGAAACCCTCTCAAGATGTGGGATTTCAACATATTCAATATCAAAAAACTAAACACCCAGATCGAGTTAAATTATGGAGGATGCAATTTAATTAAGGTGAGCATAATGTAACACACTGAAATTATAACCTAAGAACCTTGTATTCAATAACATGTATGACACACGACAACAAGCATGTAAGGGAATATAATATCCTGATAATTTATTATATACATACTATTTAAAATAGATTATATATATATATTAATTCATGAAACATTGAGTTAGGGTGTGTTACACATAACAGAGAGGCCTTTTTATGGCTTTCATTACATGCAAGACTATGTTTTACCAAACAATAATATATTATTAAAATATTATTATTTAATAAAATATTATATAATCAATCCTTTATGTTATCAGTTATGAATATTATTAACTATATTATGAAATTTTATAGAATATATAAATATAATATTAATTCATGGGTTACTAATTAATGAGAAATGAAAATAAAACTAACTGGATACAAAAAGAAATATATTCATATTTATTCTTCTAAAGGATTTTTATGTTAATAAATATATTTAATTACTCTTATTGAATTAATTTAGTGATATATATATGTTGCATATTAAATATAATATTTTTTATTTTATCCATTATAATTTATTGTCATTATAAAAAAACAAACTCTATTTTTCATATAAAAACCTAAATCTTTATGAAGGAAATTTTACCACCTTTTAATGAAGATCCCATTTTAAATATTAATTTTAAAACATTGAATGATTTAATATTTTAAAATAAACATTATTTTTTAAATATAAACATGAAATTTATTTTATGTTGAATTATTTATATTTTTATGAAACATTTTATTTTTCAACGAATAGTTAAAAATACTGTATTTTAGTTCAAATTTATTTTTAATAAAATTTATTTACAAGGATAAATTATACTTTTAATTGGTATGAAATTTTAATTAGAATATATTTTTATCAATTAATAAAATTTATGTCATGAGAATAAATTTCACTTTAATAATTATTATAAAATCACATAGAACTTTCGAACGTTTTTACTTTTAGACCCTGCCTTGTAATCCCGCCTACAGGATTAAATTTAAATCAATTTATACCACTTCTATGTTTATATATGATATATATTTTATTTTTTATTTATTTAATCATCTTAAATTCTTTTCCAACACACATGCTTATACTTTTTATTCTGTGTAGATAGGATTAGATCATTTGTGGACGTGTGGACTGCCGCCCCCTCAAAGCAACATGATTCGTTCACCCTATACATAGATCACATAAAGGATGGCTTAAATGAAAAATTTGGTACATAAACAAACTCTATTAATTTCATTACATAATTACCTTTCTGGAACTATAATATATATCATTTTTTTATTAACCTTTCACTCTATTAAAAAGTGATAATTTTGTTCGTTGACGTGTGGACTACCTCCTCCTCAACATGATATGACTCCATTTAAATAAAAATAATTCAATATATTAGTATATTTGATTATATAATATGATATTTATGACAAAATTATCATTATTTAATTATTTATGTTACTCACCTTCTTTCCATAATGATCATTGAAAAATGGGAATGTTACTCATTCAAACGTACGACCTACTATCTCCATGATTGTAATGTTGGATCATTTTTCATAACCATATTTATTGGTTTATTGTAAATGTATAAATGATGTATAAATATGTTAATTATGTCATGATTATTATTCTATATATGTTATATTATTACCCTTATTAACATAGTTGACAATCCAAAGTTTTTTCTGACACATTATCCAAATTTGGTCAGAACAACTGATGTAAACATAATTGTTTAATTAGTTGTTTGAAACATAGGTAAAAGTTGATTAAAATAATGATAAACATTAAAAAAATTACAAAAAAAATTAATAATAAACATAATTTAATTATAAAATAAATTAAATAGGTTCACCTAAATGTAAACTCAAGGTAATGTATTCTCATCTCACTTTTTACACCCGTGACATAAAGTTCATGATCACAACATACATATTTTGTGTAGTTTATCTACTGCCAATTTTTTATATTATATCAGTAAACATTTTATCTTCATGTTATTTTAAAATTTCTATTTTTGTTATTATTTCAGGTGGAAAACAATTTAAAATGATTCAATGTGCTATGGGACTCTTTGGAATGTTTAATGATTATTTTCCTCAATAATGACTATAATGGTCATTCAATAGTATTTCCATTCAAGGAAATTATATTAAAAATCCTAAATAAATCCTTTAATTTTACCACCTTTTTTTATTAATCAGTTTTTTCAACTATCAGTAGCATTTTACCACTCTTTATTACTCCAAATGTTGTAGAATGTTTTTTAATAAAACCCAACATTATTTCTCTTTAGTCGGAGAACATGTTTTCTTCTAAAATCCAATTTTTATTAAAATATATTAAAAAACGGTTAAAATATTTTTATTGAATAAATTTTTAAACTTTTTTTATCTTACCAATATTTTGAAAGGAATCTTCTTGTTACTATAAAAACAAGTCATTTTTCAATCATTATTACCATGTGAAAGGAATGTTATTTTACCTCATACAACAAATATGGATATATTAACCTTAATTTCTTTGAAACTTTCATTTAATATCTAGAAGGTTACTTTTTAAAGAAATTGTTTTGAATATTTATTTTAAAATAAATGGTTTTACAAAATATTTTACAAAACAAAAGAATGTTTTCCTCAATAATGCTTTGAAAAATTATTTTTATAATATTTATATTCATTAACAACAAAAACCCTTTATTTTTACTCTATATGGAATTTTTTTATTGATAAAATCCTTATTATTCCGCTGGATGGTTTTTTATTGATATGGCCAAGGATGGTATTCAAATTCACTTCTTTTATTTGGTTGTTATTCCACTCAAAATATGACATCTCCAATGATCATTAAACATTGAATTTCCACCTAATTATAAATTTCATTTATAATGGTCATTATTATTTCCTAAACCGTATAACATTTTACATACAATATCTACTTTGATAGTTATTTGATTATTTGGGGAAATATTTATAATTTTTAAATCTTTATTATAAACAAATATTTGATAGGACATATTATTTATTTTGATTCTTCTATGCGATGAATGATTTGGAAATGTAATCAAGGATGGAGAAAAGACATTATATAGCTCCTTGATTCATCAATAGGTTATCCTGAGACAAATAATTTGCAAAAAATTAACGACATATTATTCAAGGTTTTAAAACTTCATGTGAAAGGTATTTATTTTATAGGTTTTCATGTGCCTTTTACATTATGTCAATTAAGAAATAATTTCCCCCATATTAGTTTCAAATATTATTCAACTAAGATATTTTTCATTGATGTATCTATAGATACATTTTATTTTTAGTTCATTTATTAAATGGAATGTGTCTTAGTTTCTTACATTTACATATCTAATTTTCTTTATCTATTTATTTTAATTGCATGAGATTCTAGTTATTACCTTTCTATATTTTTATTCACTTCTCTATCAGTTTAATAATTATATGGAATGAGATTTCAGTTATTTACTATGTTAGAATTATTTTTTTAATTGATTAATTATTTTTTTCTATATTGTTTCCTTACTATGAATTTGAGATCAATGTTATTATATTTCTTTTATATAAATATAATAAGTTCACTATAAAAGATATGTCAGGATTTAATAGATGTATTAGAGTTATCCTAGAAGGTATTCATTTTTAAAAAAAAATTATTTTAATTGGTGTATTCTTTTATAATAAATGACTCATGTATGTATCTAGTTTACAAAGACTACAAAACTCTTTTGTGATTTGGGATTTCATTCCTTATAATCATGCCAATATAATATTAGAAGAAATTGGATCTAAAAGATTCAGGGTGGTGTCTCTATAGTTGGTATCAACAGCAGTTTAATACCAACCTTAAGAACTAGATTTAGGAAAACGTAGGTTATATAACATAACCCTGAGGTATAATTTGACTATAAGTGTAAAAGAACACCCTATAATTTTGTTAAAGAATAATTTTTTCTGTGTTTTATAGAAATACATCAATGTTTGGATAATACAAGTAGACGTGGTTATAAAACAGATATTACTAGGAGTAATAGCTCTTACAAGGTATTTCGAGCCTAACTTGGGGTAACTTTGTATAGAACAACGGGCCTCAATGTGCACCATGTTTGACACTCATGGGGGGTATTCTTATGATAATCCATGTTTTCTTTATTAACCTCTATGAAAAATTTAATGGATAATGAAGATGAATAATAAAGGTTGAACCTAAGGAATTTTAGATTTAAAAATATGGTGTCATTTTTTAAATATGTTATATATAATTATACACTTTTATATTAATAATTATTGGTTTGCATAATATTCTATCTAGTTTTAATCAAAGGATTGAACCTGGAAGATTCAAGTTAATATCAAGAATGAACAAAAAGGTGTTAAAAATTAGTAACAAAATTATGTGTTGTTATGAGTAAAGGATATCATGTTTAAGTGAAGGTATTTTTCCCAAAATATGACTAACAACACACACATTTACTAACTCTTGAATAAACTAAAGAAGAAAGGGATAGAGGTTTCTAAGAGCACGAGTGGTGGAGACTATAATGAAAATGAATCTTGATTTCTAACAAGTGAGAAGAGTGGAAGGAGACACCTAGGAAAGTGTCTTAGTGGAATAAGTAAAATAATTATGTTTAGGAAATAAGGAAATAATACAATGTACTTATAAGAAAACATTAAGATTACGAATGATGGAAATAAATCTCATCCTACGAAATCCTTTGCAGTTATTTTTCATAAGTGTGGGAAACCTAGAAATTACCAAATTCAATTCCCTCTTCTAGAGGATAAACTCTAGATGAAGGAAGGACCTATGATCAAATAAGAGGAAGAAGTATTTTTTATTGATGTTGTATTTAAATCCTTCTTTAATACTCTATTTAGTGATTAATCTTATTTGAAGGATATAAATCATATTTATTTTGGAAATTATATAAATTTTCTTATAGAAAATGGAAACCTGAAATCCAGGTGACAACCAATCAAATAATGAAATTACATATGTCTTTAACCCATGACAGAAGGTTGATAATGGTTCCACACAAACTACTAACCTTCACAATGTCATAGATAAATTTCAATTATTTTTAGTTAAAAAACTTTGATGAATAAATGTTAATGTAGAACTAGTATTATCACTATTGAGGATTATAGAATAATCTATTAACCATATTTTTTGAAGGTAGATAATGAGAAACAGTAAGACTTTACACTCTTTTCTTATAGGCCTTATAATCCGTTGAATGTTAATTTTAGTGATTCTATCATTAATGTAAATTTTTCGATATCCATTCCATAAAGTAAGTGATAAATTGGAATTTGATCACAACATAAGAAAATGTTTTAATTTTTCACAAGAATATAATATCTATTATGTTTATAATTTTTTTAATATTGTTATTAAGTAATATAATTAACCAAAATTAGGAAATTACATGTAAATAAAATGTTATCCTAATAACTTAATTTCTTTTGAACTGATAGTCTCATAAATCATGAAATATTTATGGCTTCGAGGCCCTCAAAATTCCATTGATAATGACATTTTTTGTGATTTATGTTATCATAAAATCCCTTTAAATACTTATGATTTCCCTCTAATTATGTTTCTCTACATTCTAGAGATGTTCAATGACTTAGATACCCAGTTATATGTTTGTCTAAGTGAACTATTAACTTGCCATTCAATATTTTCAAAAGGATGTTTTATGAAACCCTCTCAATATGTGGGATTTCAACATATTCAATATCAAAAAACTAATCACCTAGATCGAGTTAAATTATGGAGGATGAAATCTAATTAAGGAAAGAATAATGTGACACACTAAAATTATAACCTAAGAACCCTGTATTCGATAACGTGTATGACACACTACAGAAATCATGTAAGGGAATATAATATCATAATAATTTATTATATAAAAAATATAAAAAATATATTATATATATATATATTAATTCATGAAACATTGAGCTAGGGTGTGTTACACACAAAAGAGAGGCCTTTTTATGGCTTTCATTACATGCAAGACCATTTTTTACCGAACAATAATATATTATTAAAATATTATTATTTAATAAAATATTTTATAATCAATCCTTTATGTTTTATGTCAATAAACATATTTAATTCATGGGTTGCTTATTAATGAGGAATGAAAATAAGAACTAACTGGATACAAAAAGAAATATATTCATTTTTATTCATCTAAAGGAGTTTTATGTCAATAAACATATTTAATTACTCTTATTGAATTAATTTAGTGATATATATATGTTACATATTAAATAGAATATTTTTTATTTTATCCATTAGGATTGATTGTCATTATAAAAAAACAAACTCTATTTTTCGTATAAAAACCTATATTTATATAAAGGAAATTTTACCACCTTTTAATGAATATCCCATTTTAAATATTCATTTTAAAGATCTGATTGATTTAATATTTCAAAATAAACTTTATTTTTTAAATAGAAACATGAAAATTATTTTATTTTGAATTATTTATATTTTTATGAAACATTTTATTTTTCAACGAATAGTTAAAAATACTATATTTTAGTTAAAATTTATTTTTATTATAATTTATTTACAATGATAAATTATAAGTTTAATTGGTATGAAATTTTAATTAGAACATATATTTATCAATTAATACAATTTATGTTGTTAGAATAAATTTCAATTTAATAATTATTATAAAATCACATAGAACTTTCGAACGGTTTTACTTTTAGACCCCGCCTTGTAATCCAGCCTACATGATTAAATTTAAATAAATTTATACCACTTCTATGGTTTTATATTATATATATTTTATTTATAATTTATTTAATCATCTTAAATTCTTTTCCAACACACACGCTGATACTTTTTATTCGTTGTAAATAGGATTAGATCATTTGTGGATGTGTGGACTGCCGCCCCCTCAAAGCAACATGATTCGTTCACCCTATACATGGATCACATAAAGGATGGTTTTAATGAAAAATTTGTGACATAAACAACCTCTATTTTTTTCATTACATAATTACCTTTCTGGAACTATAATATATATAATTTTCATTATTACCCTTTCACTCTATTAAAAAGAGATAATGTTGTTCGTGGACATGTGGACTACCTTCTCCTCAACAAGATATGACTTCATTTAAATCAAAATAATTCAATATGTTAGTATATTTGATTATATAATATGATATTTATGACAAAATTATCATTATTTAATTATTTAAGTTACTTACCTTCTTTCCATAATGATCATTGAATAATGGGAATGTTACTCATTCAAACGTATGACCTACTATCTCCATGATTGAAATGTTGGATCATTTTTCATAACCTTATTTATTAGTTGATTGTAAATGTATAATTGATGTATAATTATGATAATTATGTCATGATTAATATTTTATATATGTAATATGATGACCCTTATTAACATAGTTGACAATCCAAAGTTTTTTCTAACACATTATACAAATTTGGCCAGAACAACCGATGTAAACATAACTGTTTAAGTAGTTGTATAAAACATAGTAAAAAGTGAAATAAAATAATGATAAACATTAAAAAAATTACAAAAAAAGTTATTAATAAACACAATTTAATTATAAAAGAAATTAAAAAAGATCACCTAAAAGTAAACTCAAGGTAATGTATTCTCATCTCACTTTTTACACCCGTGACATAAATTTCATGATCACAACTTACATATTTTGTGTGGTTTATCTACTTACAATTTTTTATATTATATAAGTAATCATTTTAACTTCATGTTATTTTAAAATTTCAAATTTTGTTAATATTTCATGTAAAAAACAATTTAATATTATTCAATGTGCTATGGGGCTCTTTGGAATGTATAATGATTATTTTCCTCAATAATGACTTTAATGGTCATTCAATAGTATTTCCATTTAAGTAAATTATATTAAAACTCCTAAATAAAACCTTTAATTTTACCACCTTTTTTTATTAATCAGTTTTTTTAAATATCAGTTGCATTTTACCACTATTTAGTACTCCAAATGATATATAATGTTTTTTTAATAAAACCCAACATTATTTCCCTTTAGTCGGAGAACATGTTTTCTTCTAAAATCCAATTTTTATTAAAATATTTTCAAAAATGGTTAAAATATTTTTATTGAATATATATTTACAATTTTTTTATCTTACAAATTTTTTGAAAGGAATCTTCTTGTTACTATACCAACAAGTCATTTTTCAATCATTTTTACCATGTGAAAGGAATGTTCTTTTACCTCATACAACAAGTATGGATATATTAACCTTAATTTCTTTGAAGCATTCATTTCATGTCTAGAAGGTTACTTTTTAAAGAAATTGTTTTGATTTTTTTTTAAAATAATAGGTTTTACAAAATATTTTACAAAACAAAATGATGTTTTCCTCAATAATGCTTTGAAAAGTTATTTTTATAATATTTATATTCATCAACAACAAAAACCATTTATTTTTACTCTATATGGAATTTTTTAATTGATAAAATCCTTATTATTCCTCTAGATGGTTTGTTATTGAATTGGCCAAGGATGGTATTCAAATTCACTTCTTTTATTTGGTTGTTATTCCCCTCGAAATATGACATATCCGATGATCATTAAACATTGAATTTACACATAATTATCAATTTCATTTATAATGGTCATTATTATTTCCTAAACTATATAACATTTTACATACAATATTTACTTTGATAGTTATTTTATTATTTGGTGAAATATTTATAATTTTGAAATCGTTATTATAAATAAATATTTGATAAGACATATTATTTATTTTTATTCTTCTATGTGAGGAATGATTTGGACATGTAATAAAGGATGGAGAACAGACATTATATAGCTCCCTGATTCATCAATAGGTTATCCTGAGACAAATAATTTTCGAAAATTTAACGACATATTATTCAAGGTTTTAAAACATCATGTGAAAGGTATTTATTGTATAGGTTTTCATGTGCCTTAGACATTATGTCAATTAAGAAAGAATTTCCCCCATATTAGTTTCAAATATTATTAAACCAAGATATTTTTCATTGATGTATCTATAGAGACATTTCATTTTTAGTTCATTTATTAAATGGAATGTGTCTTAGTTTCTTACATTTACATATATATTTTTATTTATCTAGTTATTTTACATCCATGCGATTCTAGTTATTACCTTTCTATATTTTTATTCACTTCTCTATAAGTTTATTAATTATATGGAATGCGAGTTCAGTTATTTTCTATGTCATAATTATTTTTTTAATTGATTAATTATTTTTTTTATATATTTTTTCCTTACTATGAATTTGACATCAATGTTATTATGTTTCTTTTCTATAAATATAAGAAGTTCACTATAAAAGATATGCCAGGATTTAATAGATGTATTAGAGTTATCCTAGATGGTATTCATTTATAATGAAAATTATTTTAATTGGTGTATTCTTTTATAATAAATGACTCATGTATGTATCTGGTTTACAAAGACTACAAAACTCTTTTGTGATTTGGGATTTCATTCCTTATAATCATGCCAATATAATATTAGAAGACATCATATCTAGGTGATTCAAGGTGGTGTCTCTATATTTGGTATCAATAGAAGTTTAATAGCAATCTTAAGAACTAGATTTAGGAAAAAATAGGTTATATAACATAACCATGAGTTATAATTTGAGGATAAGTGTAAAAGAACACCCTAGAATTTTTTTAAAGAATAATTTTTTCTATATTTTCTAGAAATACATCAATGTTTGGATAATACAAATAGACGTGGTTATAAAACATATTTTACTAGGAGTAATAACTCTTACAAGGTATTTCGAGCCTAACTTGGGGTAACATCATATAGGACAATGAGCCTCACTATGCACCAAGTTTGACACTCATGGGGGTATTCTTATGATAATCCATATTTTATTTATTAACCTCTCTGAAAAATTTAATGGATAATGATGATGAATAATAAAGGTTGAACCTAAGGCATTTTATATTTAAAAATATGGTGTCATGTTTTAAATATCTTATAGATAATTATACACTTTTCTATTAATAATTATTGGTTTGAATAATATTCTATCTAGTTTTAGTCAAAGGATATAACCTGGAAGATTCAAGTTAATATCAAGCATGAACGAAAAGGTGTTAAAAATTAATAACCAAATTATGTGTTGTTAGGAGTAAATGATATCGTGTTTAAGTGATGGTATTTTTCCCAAAATATGACTAAAAACACACACATTTACCAACTCTCAAACAAACTAAAGAAGAGAGGGATTGAGGTTTCTAAGAGAACTAGTGGTGGAGATCGTAATGAAAATGAATCTTGATTTATAACAAGTGACAAGTGTGGCAGGAGACACCTAGGAAAGAGTCTTAGTGGAATAAAGAAAATAATTATGTTTAGGAGATAAGGAAATAATGTAATGTACTTATAAGAAAACATTAAGATTATGAATTATGGAAATAAAACTCATCCTAAGAAATCCTTTGCAGTTATTTTTCATAAGTGTGGGAAACCTAGAAATTACCCAATTCAATTCCCTCTTCTAGAGGATAAAATCTAGATTAAGGAAGGACCTATGAGGAAATAAATGGAAGAAGTATTTATTTATTGATGTTTTATTTAAATACTTCGTTAATACTCTATTTAGTGATTAATATTATTTCAAGGATATAAATCATATTTCTTTGGGAAATTATATAAATTTTCTTATAGAAAATGAAAACCTGAAATCCAGGTGAAAACCTATCAAATAAAGAAATTACATAGGTCTTTAACCCATGACTAAAGGATGATAATGGTTTTACACAAACTAATGACCTTCACAATGTCTTAGATAAATTTCCATTATTTTTAGGTAAAAAAATTTGATGAATAAATGTTAATGTAGAACCAGTAGTATCACTATTGAGGATTATAGAATAATCTATTAACCATATTTTTTTACAGTAGTTAATGACAAATAGTAAGATTTTACAATCTTTTCTTATGGGCCTTAAAATCCATTGAATGTTAATTTTATTGCTTCAAGCATTAATGTAAAAATATTTGATATCCATTCCATAAAGTAAGTGATAAATTGGAATTTGATCGCAACATAACCAAATGTCTTAATTTTTCACAAGAATATAAAATGTATTATGTTTATAATTTTTTTAATATTTTTACTAAGTAATAGAATTAACCAACATTAAGAAAATTACAAATTAATAAAATGTTACCCTAATAACTTAACTTCTATTGAACTGATAGTCTCATAAATCATGAAATATTTATGGCTTTGAGGCCCTCAAAATTCCATTTATAATTAATTTTTTTGTGATTTATATTATCATATAATCAATTTAAATACTTATTATTTTCCTCTAATTATGTTTCTCTACATTCCAGAGATGTTCTATGACTTAGATACCCAGTTATATGTCTGTCAAAGTGAACTATTAACATCCCATTCAATCTTTTCAAAAGGATGTTTTATGAAACCCTCTCAAGATGTTGGATTTAAACATATTCAATATCAAAAAACTAATCACCCATATCGAGTTAAATTATGGAGGATTCAATTTAATTAAGGTGAGCATAATGTAACACACTGAAATTATAACCTAAGAACCTTGTATTTGATAACGTGTATGACACACGACAACAAGCATGTAAGGGAATATAATATCAGGATAATTTATTATATACATACTATTTAAAATATATTATATATATATATTAATTCATGAAACATTGAGTTAGGGTGTGTTGCACAAAAAAGAGAGGCCTTTTTATGGCTTTCATTACATGCAAGACCATGTTTTACAGAACAATAATATATTATTAAAATCTTATTATTTAATAAAATATTATATAATCAATCCTTTATGTTATCAGTTATGTATATTATTAACTATCTTATGAAATTTTATGGATATATAAATATAATATTAATTCATGGGTTACTAATTAATGAGAAATGAAAATAAGAACTATGTAGATACAAAAAGAAATATATTCATTTTTATTCTTATAATGGAGTTTTATGTTAATAAACATATTTAATTACTCTTATTGAATTAATTTAGTGTTATATATATGTGACATATTAAATAGAATATTTTTTATTTCATCAATTAGGATTGATTGTCATTATAAAAAAACAAACTCTATTTTTTATACAAAAACCTATATTTTTATTAAGGAAATGTTACCGCCTTTTAATGAAGATCCCATTTTAAATATTAATATTAAAACTCTCATTGATTTAATATTTCAAAATAAACATTATTTTTTAAATAGAAACATGAAAATTATTTTATGTTGAATTATTTATATTTTTATGAAACATTTTATTTTTCCACGAATAGTTAAAAATACTATATTTTAGTTCAAATTTATTTTTAATATTATTTATTTACAAGGATAAGTTATACGTTTAATTGGTATAAAATTTTAATTAGAACATATTTTTATGAATTAATAAAATTTATGTCATCAGAATACATTTCACTTCAATAATTATTACAAAATCACATAGAACTTTCGAACGTTTTTACTTTTAGACCCTACCTTGTAATCCCGCCTACAGGATTAAATTTAAATCAATTTATACCAGTTATATGATTGAAATTTAGAAAAATAGATTAAATCATCCCAATTGTATATATTATCCAAAAGGGCTATCGTCATTCATAGACGTGTGGACAACCGCCTCCTTGACATGATGTGATTCCATGTACGTCATAATTATTTTATATATAAATAGATAGTATTAAAAATATTTTATAAATTATATAATGATAATTC
Organism: Viscum album; assembly: GCA_963277665.1. Taxonomy (NCBI): domain Eukaryota; kingdom Viridiplantae; phylum Streptophyta; class Magnoliopsida; order Santalales; family Viscaceae; genus Viscum; species Viscum album. The sequence continues at coordinate 714,625,194 of OY728137.1, read as the reverse complement.
TTTAAATATTGATGTTACATACCTTATTTTCATAATGATCATTGAAAAATGGGAACGTTACTCATGCGTACGTACGACCTACCGTCTCCATGATTGTAATGTTTGTTAATTTTTCATAAAAATATTTAATTATTGATTTTAAGAGTATAATTGATTAATAAATATGATAATTATTTCATGATTATTTTTTAAGATGTTATATAATGACCCCTTTGACCATATTTGTCCAATTAATGTTTTTTTTGACCCATAATCTGAATTTTATCAAAACAACGGATGTAAACAAAATTGTTTAAGTAGTTGTGTATAACACAGTGAAAAGTAAAATAAAATTAATGATAAATATAAAAAATCTTCTCAAGAAAGTAAATAATTAACCTAGTTTTAATATAAAAGAATTTAATGGATGTTCACCTGAATGGAAACTCACTGTAATGGATTCTTATCTTACTTTTTACATTTGTGAGATAAATGTCATGTTTACTACCTAAATATTTTATCTAGTGTATCTATAATCCCTTTTTTATATTCTGTAAGTCAATCTATTTACCCTCACAGTATATTAAAATTTCAATTATTGTTATTCCTTCATGAGTATTATGATTTAAAATGTTTGAAAGTTGTATGTAAAACATTGGGTTGTATAAAGATTATTTTCTTTAATAATAAATTTAAGGATCTTTCAATGGTATTTCCATTAATGTAAATTAAATAAAAATTGTTCAATAAAACCTTTCATTTTCTCTACTCTAGGGTTTCATAACCATTTTCAAGTATTAGTACCACTTTCCTACTCTTTGGTAGTCAGAATGTTTTACAAATTGTTTTTGAGAAAGCCTTAAATTATTTATCTCTTTAGTTGGAGAACATTCATTTTTCTGAAAACCATGTTTTATTAAAAGGTTTTATAAAATGATTATGAAATGATTTGGTAAAGAGATTATTAGACTTTTTTATCTTTTACTAATGATATTAAAGGATTCTTCATGTATTTATTATGACATGGTATTTTCAAACATGGTTCTAGTGAAAAATGTATGTTCTTTTACCTCATAGAGAAATTACAGATTTACTCACAATAATTTCTTTGAATGTTCATATTCTTGTATAAAATGATAATTTTTAATGAAAATGTTTTCAGAATTGATTTTGGAAGAATTTTTTTTCAAAATTAATTATAAAACAAAAGGATATTTTCCCCAATAATGCTTTTAAATGATATTTTTATAGAATTTCCCTCAGTTAACAACAACAATCGATCATTTTTACTCCTCAGGATTTATTGTATTAATACCATACTTAGTCTTCCTCCAGAAATTTTATTATTATTTTGGACAAGGATAGTATTCACATTTACTTTCTTGAATCATTTGTTATTCGATGATCAATTAACATTGGATTTACTTGTAATTATCCATTTTATTTATCGTAGATATTAATATTTCCAAAACTATATAAAATTTTACAAATAGTGTCTACTTTGGTAGTTATTTCTTTATTTTTAGAAAAATTGATAATTTATTATTACTTATTCAATATGGATATTTGATCAGGAATATTAATTATTTTTATTATTTGATGTGATTAATTCTTTCGAATGGTAATGATAGTTGCACCTCGAACGTTATATAGTTCCTTAATGAATGGATATGTTCTAATGAGATGAATAAGTTGTTCAGATTATATCAGTTTATATCCTTAGTTTTAAACCATTTTTTGAAAGGTCTTGATGAGATAGGTTTTTCTGTCCCTTCTACATGATGTCCATTTAGAAATAATTTCTCTCATATTAGTTATAGTAATTATTAATCCATTAGATTTTGCATCGACAAATCTATATTTACATTTCTTTATCATTTCATTGATAAAATTGAATGTGTTTTAGTTTCTAAACATGCCATATTTCTTTTTCCTTATTAATTTGTTTGAATGAAATGAGTTATAGTTATTAACTTATTCTATTATTTATGAAATTCCTTCTACGTTTATTGGTTATATGGCTACTGAGTTCAGTTATTTACCTTTTCATAATTATTATTATCATTGATTCATTATTCATTCCTCTATATTTTTCATTTATTAGGAATTTAATCTCTCAAATATTATGTTTCTTCTAATAGAAATCCATGAAGATTACTATGAAAGATATGTAGGGATTTATCAGATGGATTAGAGTAATCCTTGAAGTTATTTAATTAGAAGAAACAAATATGTTTCAATTATTGTATTGTTTTGTAATAAAAGACTCACGTGTGTATCCAGTTTACCAAGACAACTAAACTCTTTGGTCGTTTGTTGTTCGATTAGTTGTAATCATGACAATATAATAACAGATAACACTAGGTTCGGGCTATCTGGGGTTGGGTCACTACAGAATCACCGAATTAACATGACTAATATATTGACAACATATTAATTTAAATCTATTTAAATAATTCACAATATTAAATATAACATCTAACCACAATTGCGTATAGATCAAAAATCAAAAAAATTATTATAAATTAAAAATTAAACTACCATTTGATATCCCGTTTTTGTTCTAGGAATAATAGTAGCATTTGATGGCATGCAATATATTAAAATTTCAATGAATATTTTAGTTTCCCAAAACCTTAAATGGATAAATATAATATTAAATTTCTAGTTAACTTATTTAAATATGAATAAAATAGATACCCTATATTAGGATCCGTTATTCATTAATGAATTTAATCATTTATAAGGCCCTTTTTGGATTTTCTTTGTTACGGTTTGAGGATACTAGGGTAGAATCCCTCTACTGGTGATCTACATGTGCCACTTTGATATCCAAGAAATTCCAATCATCATCTGAGTTCCGTAAGGGTGAATAAATTGTATTGTGTTGTTTATGTTGATTGGTTTCCCTTCATTGTTGAAATAATATATATTTTATTTCTTATTCATGAGAGGGAGAGGGATGGAGGATTTGAGATAGAATTTTATCATTTGCACCAAATCTATATTTTTGTATCACACTACAAAATAGAAATAAAAATCCAATTATAGATATTCGGATTAGGATAAATTATTATTTAATTGAGTTTCCACCCTTATACAATATTATAAATTTTAATAAACCCCAATTCACATAATAATAATATTGTTATTATTATTTTTATTTCTATTATCTTGTGTTTTCTAACTTGTGTAATAAAAAATATTTTATAACCATCTTATTAATTAATATTTTTCATCAAACACTATCTTTTTCCATTTGAACTCTTCTAACATTTATTGAAATACCAATACCAATATTAATTATTTTATTAATTAATAAATATTTTGGATCAATGAAACATGAATAAAATAATTCTTCAATATTGAGAACCATATTTATAATATTAAATAAATTCAAATATAAGTTAATTGAGATAAAAAAAATCACTTATCATGTGGCCGTCTATCATTATGTCTCATTATAATTATGCGAGCTTTCCTAATTTCAATGACTGCTATCTATAAATGTTTTATAGTAAACAAGAGAAATAACATAATGTAATAATGATGAAACCAATGTATGAAAGCTCATTTTTTCATATAATACCTTAATTAAAGTATCTATTCAAGAAGGATTCACATATGTGTCATAAACATTTGTTCTTGATAGATCTTTCTTTGACTATCTGAATTTAACATGTCAATCCACCATGAAAATGGAATTTAATGTTATGGTTCTATTCCAATCCAAGGGCCTATATATCAAATTCTATAAATATGTAATGGGAAAATCTTTCCATGTCTTATCCATTAATAACATGTTAATCTTTATGCACAAAATGTATCATACCTCACGATAAACATATGTCATCATGGTTTTCAACATGGAATCTACGAAAGTGAGTCAGAATATGAATTAATGATAATTATAATTTCTAATGACCATTACACCTGCTATCATATAGGAATATTCGTGGACAAAAAATATCTGGAATTCCTAATTGACTGTGTTTTCTCATAATCTCCTTTCTTAGATATTACCATGTGAAGACTTCATGAGAAGAACCCTCACCCACTTATGAGTACTTACACTCAAAAGTCAAATTATATGTATCCAATCATAGTACATTATTTGATTGAGAAACTATATTTGAGAATATAATCATAGCACTTTATGTTTCTCATCCAAGAGGGGAACATATAATATATTTTCAATGGGATAAATAATTTAGGAAATTATTACATCAATTTCATAAAAAATGAACAATATGTAATAAGGTATTTTATTATCATTAAATTCTTCAATTATAAATTTATTTAGAGTACAAATACGTAATCCTAGGACTCCAACTTCAAATAAGATCCCTTATAATCTCTCTGTCATCCAGAAATTATCCAAGAAGGTTCCAACAATTATATTATACTACCACCAACTTCAAACAGCTTTAAATCCATAAGATTATACTAGATATGCCTCTATGGACACTCCAATAGTGACCATTGAGGTTCATGAATAAAAATAGACGTCTCATTGATTGGAGCCAACTCCCAAGCACTAGAAGATAACTCATATACTTGTTTCCTTGGAATGGGATCATCATCATACAATGATGATCATGGTAAAAAATAATCACACTCTAGATCTTTTTGATTAATTATATAAGCACACCTAGGGGACATATATAGGGATAAGAGAGTATATCCTGACATCCACCCAAGGGTATGATTATATTACTTCCCTAACATCTGAATCTTTTTGTTATATTCTATAATGAATTGTAGATCATAATATACTCATATTCCCTCTATCAAAAATGAATGTGATAATATACTTTTTCTAACTATAGAATTCCTCAGTTATATCCTAGAGTCAATTGATAGAGAGGCTCATATCCCAACCCACGACTTAAATTTTTTCCAATAAATCATTTTTACAATTGTAAAAGTCCACTATTAGAATATACCTTTGTCCAATAGGGGAATAAATTATACACTTTCCCACACTAGTAGGATAACTCACTCATCACTATATAGTGGGAGATACCAAGGATAAGGCTCATATTCCAATTCTTAATTAGGGATATCTTTGATATGTTCTGAGAAAATAAACAATTAGATTTGTGTTATGTTTTCCATTCTAGGTAGAACTTTTTGAACATAATTTTATAGCCACAACAGGGAAGGAACATATCCCTAATGATATACATGGAGTTCCTTGAAATATTCTAGAAGTTTTATTGAGAAATTATTGTATACCTAATCCCACTAGATTAGGATTACGTCAAACCCTTAAAAAGAGAGATACAAAGATGTTTTTATTCTCATTAATATGTTTTCCAACAACATATCCTGGTTACACCCCTCATAAGGGAATATTATATTCCAAACCACATCAAGGATTTCAACCACCATAAATAAGTAGTACCTAAATATTAAACATGATAATATATTTCATTACCTACTAATTTTTGGAAGGAATTCTATAATACCCAACAAGACATCAATGAAAGTCATCAGCATATTTTAGAGTAAGAAAAATGTCACCTAGGAGGGTTCAGACACTTTAGGGTTGTTGCTAGCATTATAAAAATACCATCAAGGCTGAGTTCTTATCACTAATGACCATACCATAAAAAAAGATGTTATTGTCAAAAAAAATACCTAAATCAGGTATATGCATACACTCCATCCCCAATCAGTGATGTTGTTTTTGGGGACCTCCATCAACTTTTCATAAAGGCTATGGAATCATTTGATTTTTCCGTATAGAGAGAAGGTCGTAGGGACCATATATTGTATATTCACAACGCTATGTTAAGAAACTTTGGATGTACTCTTGCAAGTACTATCCATGGATTTTTACCTTATATAAGCAATAATATTGATGATGGGAACCCTTTCGACTGAGATCAATGAACACTCTCTTTATGGATAGAATATCAATCGAAAATAAGACCATAACCATTCGAGACTTCCTTAAAAGATACCCTCACAACGAGACACAATTTTTAGATTAAGTATATCCATGATAAGAACCTCATGCCTTAATGATGATGTCACATAATTTACAAAAGACTGACTAAGGAATGGTTTATCTTTGATGCCACTATCAGATCCAATATATTTTGATAATTTGAAGGGGGTTTTAGTTATCCCTTATCCCCCTTTTAAGGCATCTAGGAAATTACCATTGTAGTTATAATAAGTGGATAAAATCATTAAAAAATATTATGAGAATTCCATGATTAATGAGAAAAAAATTGAAGGAAATTTATAATTAGGTTATGTTCCATTTCCAAAATTGATTATGACATTCCAAAAACACTTAATGTGGAATACATACATTATCTATTTTTGATCCTATGGATGAATCTCAGTAATTTCAGAAAAAAAAATTATTATATATGGAGTATACCAATCACATACTAAATATTGGATATCTTGGCTTCCAAATTAAATTAGTTGAGCTTTTTTCTTCATCACATCCAAATTTTAGAAATAAGTTTATAGATCACTATCAAGTGTTAATTATTCACTAAAGAATTTGCAACATATAATCATGGGATCAACTAATGATGTGCATATTAGAGGCTTGGGTGAATGTAGAGTATTGCATTTTACCTTGATCAATAGTTAGAATATCTTATCGAATAAGATTTCATGTTACATCATTTACTAAGGATGTATTTTTTTTATTCTCTAAACATACAAGCTATACGATCCAACATGACCTCATCATCTCTAAGGATCGGAAACAGTTAACTTAATAGGATTGGTCCATTGAAAATATCCTACATCAAGCATCTGTAAACTCTGAATAGACCTCTAACAGAAGAAAGATAAAACCCTAGGCTACAGTACTACACTAAATAGCATGTAACTCATGTCCAGAAAAATTATTGTGTCATAATCATGCTTAGACCAAAACCAGGAAAAAGAAAATGGTGGATGTAATAGCCACAATTGTAGTAATACAAAAGTTTCTCCATCCCACAGTTCTAAGGAACTATTGACCATTTTTACCACAAAAACCATCATTATGATCTTAAATACCCCCTTGGGTCCATGATTAAGTGGTGAAAAAATTAGGTCATCCCATTCCCAAAGGATTGGGGGAAACAATATCACCACCACATCCTCCCCCTCGGAAGTCCATATTTTCTCGACTAATGAGGGGAGATAATTGGATAACCCATTATAATACCTCATAATGTTTTATCCATATCTCTCATTAGAAATTTACTTATAAAAACCCTTTGGGTATTCTCTTAAAATCAACCTCTATAGGGAAACAATGGGGGAATATCAATAAGAAAAAGAAAAAACATGAAGGTGTTGTAAGACAAAGTGGTAAATCTTGAATTCCAACTCTATGAATGAATATGATATTTCCTTTAAAATAATCCAATAGATGATGGATCTATTTATAAATTATATGAAGAAATGATCTTAGTATCATATTAGACATTAGAAAATGTCCCCAATGTCACCCTGATAAATTACTAGAAATGTGATGTCAACGAAGGAGAGAATTATGAGAAAATAATTTCAAGAAATACTATCAATACCATGAAACTAGAAGAGGGTGTGCACACATATCACTAAGGGAAATATTGAAATATAAAACCCCAACTTCCAAATGTTTAGTGACCACTGATTTAGTGAGCTTAGGATGAAGAAAAGTGAAATGGGATGCCCATTTCCCACCCACCACCCAATGAGATTATAGATACCACTATTGATGTATGATTGGAACAATATAAAGTAAATTTAAATAAATTAATGTCACTTAATATCTAACATCACATGGTATATATTCTTATTGAGTATAACTATTAGATGGAATTCAATGTTTCCACTCTAGATCTTGTCCAAAAAGAGACAGTTTCATATCATATATGAATAGAGACTGACCATCTGAGAGAATGTGGGTCTAAAAACAATTGTATTTAATCCTAATGGTGGAAAAATATAATAGTTCACCTCTATTTGGGTGGAAAATAGATCCATTTTAGAAAGTGTATCCTATACCATCTTGTTCTGAATACCCACAAAAACTATGGTTGGGATACACATATCAGTGCCCACCTCATCTTCTATATAATGGTTTTTACATTGCCAGACATCTTGGTAGACCATATCAAATCAATTAAATACCTTTCTTCTATAATTAGGGCCATTGATGTTTGTTGAGGACTAGTGAAACTAAAAATGGAAACTATATTCAGAGTAGGTTGATATGACTTTCCATCATCCCACCCTCAGAAATACAACCATTCTATCCTTTAAAATCACTAAGGACCCTAACCACTATAAACAATACATTGTTTTTGGATGTGGATCAATGTTAGTAATTCTCATATAGTAATATGCAGGCCAGATCATGTGATTTAGGAAAACTCTTATAGGTCTTATATTTGAATGTTATATAAACATACCGACTAAGTCTATCATTTTTTTTGAGGATCATCATTGATATTATAAATATAAATTCTACATAATGTTGAGGAAGATGATTGTAATTGATCTTTATAATTAGAAATTTCATTATAGTGAGATGTTCCCAAATATTATTTAAAGATATAAATCATGAAATATTAATTTAATATAATTCCCCCCACGAAAATATCTTGGAGATATTTGTAGAAAATATCTATGTTGAGTTTCAAACACTATCAATTGAAATACCAGTGTAGATTCAAATATTTCACCACACTTTTTCATATGATTGAATGATGCTTTTGGTGGAATAAGCTAAAATTTCATCCAACACCATTATATCAAGGAAAGAAACCAACAATAGAATAATAAATTTCTATTAAACTCAGACATATTTCAATACCAACTATGATCACTAGGCTATCTTGATATGACATGATTCCAACTTTCACGTAGTAGAAAAAACAACAACACCCCCACCATGATGTAAAAAGTAGAAAAAAGAATATTCCACTTGATTATAGAGAAAAAATATATATTATTTCATAAATTTGTAATTATTATGTTATTTTATTGCATCTTTAAAGAATAATTTTCTAATATTTCTATAATCAAAGATGCCCAAATAATATTTTCCTCAATGATCATCTGGAATACTTCGCCTACCATCAAATCATATGGCATATTATCTATGATTGTTTCATATTAAAATATTATATTGTGAATAGTGTAATTTTGTAACTAACGTTCAAAAAACACATAAATATGCCACTTTTTTCTCTGCCAGTATACCCAAAGATGAGGGTCGATAGAATAAATTTCTATAAAAACATGGTAAAAGGTTTTATCACTAGATAACTAAAAAATTAATGAATTGAGAAAATATTATCTTCATGGAATAAATAAATCATCTAATTGTTTCCACCGCTCACCTAATAAATTTAAAAACTACATAATGCTCATAATTAGCTCAAGTAAGATGAAAATATCCTCCAATTGTGAAGAAACATTAGGAATAACAATCAACATTACCTAATATTGTTTAGACCATCTTAGACTTCATACCATTAATACATAGAAGAAAATAACCATCACATCAAATGGAATTTACCTTATATTAAGATTCAAAATATACCTATTTAAATGTCATTAAGTTTCATGATACCTTATCTACTGTAGAATATTCGTATAAACCATGGACTCATATTCATAACATAGTAAAATTCAATAGTGTTTGGGGAAATCAATGAATATAAGGATAAAAAGCCACACCATTGGAATGATGTGTCAACTTAGGCCATCTATATTGAGAAGACATGGTTAAAACAACCCATAAGAGATTATTATGAATTTAGTATTGATCTAAAATCCTCCAAAACTCATTCAGCACTAATCATATTGGATGATCAATTTGTGAACATGTAGTTTTATGATCTAAAAGCATAAAATCCAGCTTCATCTAACTTAAAAACATTGAATGTTCCCCCAAACAAATGTATAGGAAGAGATAAACTAACACCACCAGTATTGACATCAAAACCATAATTATTGGAGTAGAATCATGTTATAAAGCATAGGCCACTAGACTAGAAATAGGAAATCATATATTTTTTTCCATTATCCCACTTATCCTCTCAATTCTTGTTTACATTAAATTCTCAAGGTAAATCCAAGAGGCACTCATTGAATCCCTTTAGTATCTCAATAATTTTAGGTTGAGGACACTATAGTAGAAATTGATCATATAGAGACCAGCTCCAGTGAATTTCATGTAGTTATCTCCTTCACATAACAAGATCATGGGATCTCCATATAAAAGCTCATTAGACCCTTATATGTATCTAAAAAACTATATGAAATAAATTTATAAGGATCCATAGTTTATAATTATTTATAAATTAAACTTATACAAATGTTCAAACTCTAATGACTAGTTTATATGGAAATTGATCTTTCCCCATGCAACATGATGACTGAAGGATATGATAACAGTGACCAAAAACCTATTTGAAGAATCAAGCACTGAACACAGTTTCAAGAACCTATATATAAATCCATATTTAACGTTTTTTACCAAGATACTATTTTAATGAACTGATACAGAGATTTTGGATTCATATGTATACAAACGTTCCCTCATAGTATCAGCAATTCTTCAAATACATTGTCAATGTGTTGGATAATGTATTATCTAGTGATAGGAATTCATTAGAGACCCAAAAATCATAGAATATAGAGTCTAGATTATACAATATATATAGATATAAATAAATGGTGGATAGTATTTACCAGATCATTACCCTTAATGGTCTGATTGTTTTTATAGATACTCACTTCAACAAACTCATTGACATGTTTTTTCTACCCATTAACGAAGTCGACATTGTTTCTCTTAGTTGGAATTATTTACGATCTATTAACCCTAGTTACTCTATTTGAGATTTGATTTAACAAATGTTTGAACAATAGTATTGGGAATCATATTCATTATTCTTTTGATACCATCTTCCTTGATCAAATGAGATTCATATGATGATTCCCCCTAATATTTCTCGAACACCCAGAGGCTTTAATTTATTCTTATTTCCTCCCTATCATCAAGATCATATTATAATTCCCCCATAACATCTCTCAAGTATTAGAATGTTAGTATATCCTCTCCCCCTAATGATTGTATAGTGGACTTAGATGATGTTCCATGTTCTACTAATAATGACATGAATATGCCAATACTTCTAAAATCCAACGACACTTTATTATCATTTATAAGAGAAACAAATGTTACTATACTATAAAAGGAATGAAATGATGACCTTTAATGATTAATTCCTAATAATATTGTAAATTTTGGTGAATAATAGATAGAATAAGACCTCATTGATTACCCTATAGAATTTTAGGAGGGCCTATCAATCGTTATTGATAAACTTGGGGTGGTAAATTTTTAAATAAATAAAAAAATGTGACATATATTGATTAGTACCACACTGACACCAGAAGAAAAAAATAGATATATATTGTTTCTAAAAAGATAACTAATATGTATTTTCTAGGAATTTTATAAATATTCATTTTTTGGACCTCATTATGGCTACCCATAATCTCGGTTTTCCATAGGACCACCACAGTTACTAATAGACTCACATGAGAATAAATATTATTTACACCACTAAGGTAAAGGCCAAATTTGAAATGATTTTTGAATATTCCTTCATTTTGGAGGTCAATTATCACATTTTTCTTTATAATATCTTCATTGTTAAATATATTAGTGGGAAAATTCAAGTATTTAACTACATATGGGTTATTAATCTATATTTCTCAAAGGATGATCTCATTGTGGTGACACATAATTTCTGATTGATGTAATGACTCACTTCTAAGACCACTCCTTCAAAGATAGATATTTAGGGTAAAACCAAATACTAATGTCACCTGATGATGAAGAAGAAACTACCTTTATAGAAAGTTAAGGGTAGTTTTTTTTCAAGTAGTTCCTTATAGATTACAAAATATAGGAATGGGATATAAACATATCATAGACCATAGGTTGAAGACATCCGTGAGAAAGATCTTCGAATGATATATCGATGATCTAGTAATAAAATCTCAACATTGTTGTTCTCTTCATGCTTTCCTTTAAATATTTCTCAACAAACTCTTTTATCGCAATATGAAACTGAATCCCCCAAAGTGTGATTTTAGGGTGAAATTTGAAAAACAATTAGCTTCATGGTAGGCCATCATGACATTTATGTTAACCTTGAGGTGTCTACGGTAAACCTTAACAAACCAAATCCCCAAAACCACTCAGATTTTATACATATTCAAGGAAACCACCCTTACATTAGACACTTCACTGAAAAAATTTGTTGACAAGTACCTACCCTTGAGAAAATTTATGGTAATGAACATTACTTATCAATGTAATAAATATTGGTAGGAATAATTTTACAATATCAATAAATACCTCTTGATCCCACAAGGAATACTGACACCCATGGAAACGAATAGATATGTATTGAATGTCTAAACCATAAAGTGATCTCATGTAAATATTATTGCATATAAAAATTATAAAGACAAGGAGAAAATTAAATTATCTTTGAAGGAAATTTATACATATCAATATCAACTTATAAAATAACAAGATGTATTTACTCTCATTTGTCTTCGCCATTCAAAAGCTAAGGTATTTTCTACAACATTATGAGGTCCACTTGGTCTGCATTGTTCACATGCTCAAGTATATTTTTCATCTTTCTAATTCTAACTACACTTATATCATGGTGGGTGGTCATCCCACAATATTTTTACATTTGTTTTATAACATAGAAGTTAATTAAATGGTAGGGACTAGAATATTTTATAATTGTACATCCTTCCACAACTTCTTCCCCAATAAACACATATTCCCCTAATGAAGAATTATTATCCATACATGACACTATCCATATATAAGAGATGTATTTTTATGGTTCTACCTGAAGCCCGATTTGGAGAGGAAATGAGAATATAATGCTAAATTGGGTTGGGCTGGGGATCATGTCATCTCTTTTATAAAGGCAGTTTTTATTTATTCTTTTTTTCTATTATAAGGGTGCACCAAAAACAAGAAAAAATACTATGACTTTATTACAAGTATAGTGTTATATCTATAAATACTAGTGGCCAACAAGACCATTAAAGGGGGATGAAAATTGGTGATTATAAAAATCATTGGAAAATAAGATATAATTCCTTCACATGATTTTATATTAGTTATTATGGTTGAATTCTTGTTAGAACCAATGTTGTACCATATTTGGATTTCATAGTATTCTAGTTATGAAGCATTGGAAAATGTAGGATGGCCTAAGATGATCTAACCCCAAATGAGATTATTATCTACATTTCACAATAGATGGTGGTATCGCTAATTAATAGATATTCCATGGTTATAATCAATGTAATTAATGTTACCCTAGAATAATGAAATCTAATATCCTGATCAATAGAGGATGCAACTATATGGAAGACACCCATAATATACATTCTCTAATATGAAACCATTTCATATGATGGAGAAAAGAGGGAGTGGTTCCGGCATCAAGCAATAAACTTTTCCATTTTTATTTCCCTTATTGATTAAAATTTCACTATTAAAATTGATTCAATAGAGTTATCCTTAAAATAATTAAAGGAGTATAATACCTCAACATTATAAACAAAATTAAAACTGGTTCCTATGGCGAACACTTGTTTGGAATCGGGCTCTCTCTTCTGAGAGAGTGGTTTGTGTACTATTGGATATCAATGACTTAATACATAATTGAGTTCAAAAAAACGTTCTATTAGTTCTAAATACATGATAGAATCATTCATAAACCTCCAAAACTGTTTCACCCCCCCCCATACATTCTTGTCAGTTTTCTGTTTGGGTAATTGATATTATGGGACTATGTCACCCAACCACATCAACAAAATTCATGTAATTACTCACTACCATTGAATTATTCTCTAAATCAGTTGAGAAAATACTCCTCATGGAACTCAAGATAATGACCATTATCAAATTTTTGATGATGAACATCATTTTCGAATTTGGTGTCCTTACTAATATATTGAATGAAAATGTAACCAACATCTACTCATCCAAATTGAAAATGTTGTATGTGGAATAAAACATCTAGTCTAACCAATTATATCACTATCACGAAATATAAAATGAATATATAGAGAATTTTAATAAGACCCTATTAAATATACTTTATAAGATAGTAGATAAGAAAAATAAGTTCTGAATTGGTTAGAATTTGAATACTTTATATTCCGATTGAAAAAAATCCCATATTGATATGAATGGGAACTTTTATTTCCTTATTTACAAGATGGATGTATTATTTTCTACTAATGTTTTGTTAAATTCACATAAAATTTTCATCTATAATTATTTTTTTGGAGATGAGTAGTCCCAAAAGTGGCCTCATGAGTTTGAGTGAAAATATGAGAAAAGGATTCACAATATACACATCATATAAGTCTATTATAATTGAGTCACACAAGACCTCAACATGACAGTCAATCATAACTCATTCCTTTGTAAGGGTATTGGTGATAGAACTTAGAACACACATTATAAATTATAAGAAACATATTAAACCAAGAAAATGATAGGGACATGTCATCATACACAAGCTTTACTGAAACAAAGATTACTTTTAGGAAACTATATATAGGAAGGGTTTCACACCCCCACCCGTGAAATATTTTTTTAAAAAAAAATTCATAATTTCTTGATGATTCAAATCATCATACCTATAAAATATTTAAATTCATTTTAAATTCCCCAAACACATGACCTTTAACTATATGTTATGGGTCCTTAATGCATGACCTTAATGTTCATGATATAATATTCCAAGAATCATCATCTTAAATTTTATACCACCAAAATTATTTTTCGCAAGACTTTAAACTACTATGAGTTAGTTAATGTCACATGACTATTAAATTCATGACATTGAGTACATGATAAGTGAGCATAAATAGATCAAATTGGTCTATCATCAAATCCATTATTCAATACAAGATCCAAATCCAAGTTAGAGACACGATTCACATTTTTTTACTATAGGCATGTTGATATAAAAAATGTCCCCCATTCATATTAGTCACATGGTATTAAACATAAAAATGTGAATTACAATATTTCCATATAATATCCTATGGTAAATATTCCCTCATATATAGGGACAATATGTGTGTTGATTCCACTTATAGCAGGATACATTATAACACATGGATATTATATCCTAAGTTAACATAGGAATATTTATAACTATCAAACCCTAATACCTACATGGGAGCCACACATGTTTAAAATTTTCTACATTCATTAAGATATGAATACTCCTCATAAGTTTCATTTCATGAAATATAAAATTATTCAGACAATATTCTAGTAATCTATTATTTCTTACTCTAATAATAACTCATGTGAGCTTAGTGTCCCAAATGAAATACTCAGATTAACATGAATGAGGTACACTATATTAAATTATGTGGACCCCTATCTTGGTAAAACCACTTTGAACATCACTGCATAATTTCCACCATACATGAACCATCAAATTAGTTAAGGTTGAATATTGGTGATACCCTTTCCCTTACATGAGATCTAGATTCATGTAAGAGATTCTTTGTGCTTCGATCTACATTCTATTAAAATACCCTCTTTAATAACTATGTGCATATTTATTCTTATTATTATTTGATAAGTAGTGATGGATAGATCATTAATCCAAAGCTCAGTTGTGAATTTTATGTAAATTAATTCCCCTTTTACCTTAATTTTTTAGTGTCTATATTTACACCATTATTTATCACTAATCTTATGTTAAGGTGAAACCCAATTCACACCCCATGTGTAACACCCTGAGATTTTATGAAAAATATTTTTTTAATTTCATTGATGTCTTGTGTTTTAAGCTACAACAAGATTATATTGTGCAATACGCAACACCGTATTAGCTTTCAGTATACGCAACGCTATTCTTAGATTGTGTTACACAAAATTTCATGTTCGTTTGATAATAGTCATTCAATGAAACATTGAGTGTATATATATATATATTAAATTTATAAATGAAAAATGGTTGGATTCTGTTATATGAAACAACAAAGGAGTGTTTCACAACACGCAACTCTAACTTGGCTTGCATTACACGCAATCGCGACCTTCCTCGATAGCGTGTGTTGTACGCAATACCGGGTTTACTAAACAACGATATATTATTGTAATATTATTATGAACTAGATGTTATGAATAGTATTAACTAAAATTTTAATTTTATAACATTATTATTCATCTTACACATTTTCTAGAACATGGTATAAGAACAAAATAAATGTTTTGGGTAAAATAAGTATTTTTCAAAAAATGCAGTTTTGCCACCTTTTGATGGCGCACCCACTTTAAATATAGTTTTTAACATGTTTATAAGTTCAATTTTACAAAATAAAATTGTTATTTAGAATCAGGATATAAAATATTACCTTGGATAAATTTTTCATATTATACTAATAACTTTCATATTTTAATGAATAGTAAAAACACACTATATTTTAATTAAAAACAAATTTTTTCATCATAATAACTTATTTGGATAAATTATAATATTGAATGGTTTAAAAGTATAAATATAATATATTTTTACCGTATAATATAATGTATGTCATTATCCTTGATTCTACATTGAATATGTAGGTTAAATAAATTCAATCTTTTGCAGTGCTTTAAACAAAAATCCATTTTCTTTCGACAACGGGATTAATTTTAATTTAATTTCTGCAACTTCTGTGTATTGAATTTGGAAAAATAGATTCCATATTTGGAATCAGTGGGTCCAAATTATATTAATAGACTACTTTTTATTTTTGGGCATTATGAATAGTAACTACGGTAAATTTTATTTACCCTAGTAAAAGGTAAATCAGGTAATTAAGGGTAAATATAATATTATAAAATTACCCTAACACTTGTCTTAATACAAATGGAGGATTATATTTTGTCCTAAGTAAAATTTGGGTTGAAATGGAATCCATTAGAAGCCACTTGGAGGTGATTAAGACCTTTAGTTTATTTTATTTAAAGGAAAGTGAAATATGTCTCACTCAACTTTAATAATTAAAGTATTTTTAATATAAGTTTATACAGAATATAAATTCGGTTATAAATACTCATTTGAAAGATAAAATGTTTTTCGTTGTCATGGTAATTTATTTGTAATTTTTAAGATTTTTTTAATTACCTTATTATCTTATACATTAATGATGCAGAAATTATTTTTTAGTGAAAAATAAATAATATAGTTTTTATTGAAATATTAATGTATATAAAAAGGCCAAAAAATCATCACAAAACTTATTATTAGTGTATATATAAACCCTAATAATCCACTGGCCGAATTTTTTACCATTTGGATCCTTATTAAGGCGATTATGACACTTATATTATTTTATTTTAAATGATGCCAAAGTTATCACCTTCATAATTTATTATATATAACAATTTAAATATTATGATTTTAAGATGATAAATTCAAGTAAAAGTATTATTGGGAATGTTAATAGATTTATCTTCATCATAGGATTTTAACAAATAAGTATATTAAATAATTATACAGAAATTTTGTAGTAATTATTTTATTAAGAGATAAACCAAATAAATGGTTTTAAAAATAATAAAATAAATATTATATGAACTATTTAATGTGATCCACTAATTGTCTAGATACATATGACCTTTTATGAATCTATTAAAGCTTTTATTTTGAACATATCTTCTGTATATAGTTTATTTAAATTCAAATAAATGAATAGTTTCAAAATTGACACTATTGTTATTTTATAAAAATAACATATTATAAAATTGTTTAAAAATCACAAAAATAATTAAAAATTATAAATTTAAATTTATATAGTCTAAAATGTTATAAAGTTTCCAATTATGAAAAATTCACAACAAATAAGTAATTATTTGTTATAATTTAAAATTTAGAATGTTATTACCACAAATAAAATTAAATTGATTAAATAAGGATAAATCAAGTTGATAATGTTTAAACTAAATTCCTAACATGTCTAAATTTTATTTGTTGGTTATATTACAACCCTATATCTTCTAAGCTTCAGATATGAGTCATTTTGGAAGTTTTTAAGTGGGATTGGGATTTAATATAAACTAATATTTCTTATATTTCCAAAGGTGCCCCACTCCACCCTTATAAAAGGGCACCACCTCCCTCTCTTCCTCACACAACTTTGAGCCTTCAAGCTCGGCCAAACCGTGCCAAATTCGCTTCTCCAGTTCCCTAGAAACATCCTAGATGTCCTGATCTTCTCCAAAGACCAATTTTAGTACCCTAAGAGGAGGTCTCAAAGAGGCGCTTCAAAGAAGAGGTAATGTTTGTTACCGATTCTTTCAACTTTATTTATTCTTCCACTTATTATTTTTTTAGTTTTTTAATTATGAGGTAATAATATCAGTATCAATCATATACTGATATGTTATTATAAGTATGAAACAACCATATTTCACCATCTATCTATCCTACGGAAAACGAAATCACCGCGCGTGCGTACGTACGGAATACCGTCTCCACGCCGTGGTGTAATCTAATTTCCCCCACCACCTTACATGGATGGGTATAATGGTGAATGTAATGAATATATATGATTATTGTAAAGTGATATTTATTCTGTAATATTATACATGCATTTTAATACAATTCCACGATCATGGGAATTATATCATCGCTCGTGCGTACGTACGGAATACCGTCTCCATGACGCGATGAGATTCAATCTCCATGATAACCATTCAAGAATGATTATAAATTATAATAAGTAATCATTAAATATATGACATAATAATGATACTGTATTTATGTATATATATATTTATGTCATTTACTTAATTCGATTAAATTCAATAAGGAAACGAAAATAGTGTTCATGCGTACGTACGGCCTACCATCTCCATGAACGGTGCTTTTCTTTCCATTTATCGATCCATTATATATATATTCTGAATATATATTATATATAAATCATTTTTTACATTATGTATGTAAGTAATAATGATCTAAGTAATCATATTAATAATTACAAGTTAAAACACGAATGAAAAATGAAACGATTTTACGCAAAACGCTACTTTAACATGAATTTACAAAAGAACGGGTAATATAAAGTCATAAGTGAACCATATATGATATAATAACAATGAATATGATTCTGTAATAAGTCAATGACATCATTTAAATCATTATACAGGAGGATTGGATACTTACGAAGCATATTGGACCTAAGGTAAGGGATAATTTTGCAAATCTCATTTTTATCCGAGATTGCTTATTCGTAAGTATTTACTAGGGTTATTGCTATCATCCATGTCCATGTTTTATAAAAGTGTATTCATGTATGTTTAAAGTAATTTTTACCCATTTTTACCTTTACCCCATGGTATGGAAGGAATCTTTCTTTTATTTACCCTACAAGGTACTTTTTGACTTTTCTGACAAAATTACAAGAAGAATGTTTTTTTAACTTATATGGCACGAATGGATTTTTACAGTTTTATAAAGATTTATTTTGATGAAGCTTCTTCCAAAAGATTTCATGACTATTTCCAACAAAATCTCTTTCTTTCAAAATTGCATGACTTTTTGTGAAAAGAAATGGATTTTGAAGAAGAAAGGATATTTTCCTCAAGAATTCATTTCAAGTGTTTTATGAAAACGATTTTTCCATATAAGATGAAATTATTTCATATGTGTACATTTCAAGTATAATGTCTCTATGATTTACATGTTTTCACTTTTATTATTATGAAATTATATCCATTACTTTTATATGGATTATGTGATGATGGGATGATGTTTATGTAACCCATTTTTATTCATTGGGTTGTTATGAATGATGTATGTTTATTTTGTGGCACAAGTATGAATGATTTCATTATGAGATGGGTGGTACCTATATCTCCCTCCAATGCATTAGGTAAATATTTATATCTCATTAGATAGACATGGCTGGAACGAAAAGTTAAATGGGTTCAGTAATACAGGACTGGAACTAGGGGTGAACTTGATTCAAATAGGGACTTTGTCCACTAAGATGGTCTTGGCAGCAATGCCTTGGCTACTATGGAAATCATTACATGTGCTTAATGTATTCCACAATTACATGTTTTATTCCCATGCTATTTTATCATTCTTAATGTTTCTTTATGATCTATGCCTTACGTACTTCCATGTTTTATGTCATTTCTCAAGATTTTGATGTTTAAACATTATGTTCATGTTTTTATGTTCAAATGTATATGGTATATTTTATTTTTTCCATGCTTACCCTTATTGAGAATTTGAGCTCACCCTTTTTATGTTTTATTTTCCCCTAGGATTAAAATAAAGGTTTTAGGTAAGGAAACAAAAAGTGGAAGATCTTTATGGGAGATGTTGAAGATCTTTCATCGCGATCAGAAGATTACATTCCATGTTTCCAAAGACACTAAACTATTACGGTCCTTGTGTGTCTGTTTTTGTTATGTATTAAGTATTTCGAAAAAGTAATGTAATATCTATGTACGTCAAGCTTCGGGACTCTACAATTGGTATCAGAGGAAAGGTTTAGTTAACCTTTGGAAACTAGGATGCGAAAACGTTAGTGAGATCCCTAGAGATATTTCTAAGGTATGTCTAGGTATGTCCCTGAGGATAAGTATACATATAGGATATAGTCCTAGAACTACGGTAACGATCATATAATTTAACCTAAGATTTTAGATATTGATGGTACTCCCCCTTTACTATGTTGTTTTCCCTAGCATGATTTTTGTCTCTCACAGAATGTTTTTGTGTTTTAGTCAAATGGAGGGAACCAGAAGGAATTCGGTTAACATTGAATCCATTGGACAAAATGGTGACTATGAGCAACAAAATTTCATAATGTCTAGAGAGAAAGATATTGTGATTATGCCGAATGAGTCATCATGATATATTATTAACTATGTGAAATTTAGTGGTATGCCTAATTCATCAAATAAGAGGAAGGTAGACTTTTATGCATGTTCGCATGTTGAGGAGCATAATGAAAGGAAGATGGAGATTTCTAAAGAAGGGAAGAATAACCTTGAGGAATACCTCAAATGGAGGGGAAGATGTTATCTGTGTGGAGAAAAGGGTCATAGAGTGACAGACTATTATGGAGTTCAATGTCTTATTTGTGGAGAACATGGGCATTACCCAACTCAATGCCCTGACCTAAAAAGTTACTTATAAATCAAGGAAGGACTTATTTAAGGACAATCATTGAAGTGGATGGATAGAAGTGTTTATGTATTGGTATTCATGAATAATTTTGTTGAGGTACTTTTCTGGTGTATTAGAATATTTTTTTGTATTAGTATATTGTGTTTTTAAATAATTTTATGGTACCGGTAACCATGAAAAGTGATTCAAATATTTTGGAAAGTAGATGATATGCGCATAATGAAGGGATAAGGAGAAAATGAAATGTTTGACATTATTCATGAGCTTATGATTGATATAAAGACTAAGTGATATCATGGTTTGAGTATATAGAATTTTGAGGATTTTGGTATGTGGAATGTGTTAATTTTTAACTACATTCATGTTTTCACTAAGGTTCAATATGTATTCATTCTTCAAGAGAATACATGATTAGGGTATTCAAATGTTTGAAATTTGACCAACAAGATATATATTATGATATATGGGGGATAAATGATGGATTTCACGTGATTGTTATGAGAAATTTCAAGTTGTCATTTTCTTTATACTATGAGCTTGGACCGAAGTATTTTAGATAAGCCTAAATATTGGAATGGATTATATTGGACATAAGTTAGTATTGTTTAAGGATATAACTTTTTCGATATTATTGATGGGATGTTATAGTAATGTAGTTTTAGAAAAAAGGACAACCTGCAGGACGGGCGACAACCCATCGTGTCGGACAAGGCTATGGAAATCGAACCCACAACCAAAGTGCGACTGGCCTTTATCGCCTACCACTGGCCTACAGGAAGTCCCTGGTTAGTAGAAACTTGTTTTATTTTATTACACGGTATGATATATGAAGTATAAGTTCATTTTTGGAATCTTATACGATTAAACTGACCATAGATGGACTTATGTATTTTTGATAACTTTTCTAACCTTTTGTTTGAGACAGATGGAATGACCCATCATTCTATAACATGATCTGCTAACACTTCACGAATGACAAATTCAACTTCATTTCTTTAAGAGATGAAGTGGAAATTGTCCAAATAACGACCAACAGTGAGACTGTACCAAAATCACGAAATTATTTTTTCTAATTCCAATTTCATCAACTTTAGGGAAATGATCTTGAAAACCAAAAATGTTGTCCAAATGCTCTTATATCCGATGAATCAGATGTTACCTTAGATCATCACAAATCTATGGATTTGTGATTGATGGATTTTTCATAGCCATGTTCTCTACCACTCTCCATCATAACTTGATGGTTAGATTTTTCTTCCATATCCATATTTTCACCTATGTTCTCCTACGTGGAAACCCAGTGATGAGTTAATTTGGTTAACCGTTACATTTCATACATTAGTTTTTAAAGCCAAGTTTTGGTATTCCTTTTTACGATGTGGGTTTCTATTAAAGAAACTTTCGAATAGTAAACGATTTATAACCCCAATGAATTTCGAGGGCGAAATTCATTTTAAGGGGGGTAGAATGTAACACCCCGAGATTTTATGAAAAATATTCTTTTAATTTCATTGATGTCTTGTGTTGTAATCTAAAAAAAGATTATATTGTGCTATACGCAACAACGTATTAGCTTGCAGTATACACAACACTATTCTTAGATTGTGTTACACAAAATTTCATGTTCGTTTGATAATAGTCAGTCTACGCAACATTGAGTGTGTATATATATATATATTCAATGTATAAATGAAAAATGGTTGGATTCTGTTATATGAAACAACAAAGGAGTCTTTCATAACACACAACCCTAACTTGGCTTGCATTACAAGCAATCACGACCTTCCTCGATAGCGTGTGTTGTATGCAATAATGGGTTTACTAAACAACGATATATTATTATAATATTATTTTGAACTAGACGTTATGAATAGTATTAACTAAACATTGAATTTTATAACATTATTATTCATCTTACACATTTTCTATAACATGGTATAAGAACAAAATAAACTTTTCGGGTAAAATTAGTATTTTTCAAAAAATGCAGTTTTGCCGCCTTTTGATGGCGCACCCACATTAAATCTAGTTTTTAACATGTTTATAAGTTCAATTTTACAAAATAAAATTATTATTTGGAATCAGGATATAAAATGTTACCTTGGATAAAATTTTCATATTTTTCTAATAAATTTCATATTTTAATGAATAGTAAAAACACGCTATGTTTTAATTAAAAACAAATTTTTTCATCGTAAAAACTTATGTGGTTAAATTATAATATTGAATGGTTTAAAAGTATAAATAGAATATATTTTTACCATATAATATAATTTATGTCATTATCCTTGATTTTACATTGAATATGTAGGTCAAATAAATTCAATCTTTTGCAATGTTTTAAACAAAAACCCGTTTTCTTTCGACAACGGGATTAATTTTAATTTAATTTCTGGAACTTAAATGTATTGAATTTGGAAAAATGGATTCCATATTTGGAATCAGTGGGTCCAAATTATATTAATAGACTACTTTTTATTTTTGGGCATTATGAATAGTAACTACGGTAAATTTTATTTACCATAGTAAAAGGTAAATCGGGTAATTAAGGGTAAATATAATATTATAAAATTACCCTAACACTTGTCTTAATACAATTGGATGATTATATATTGTCCTAAGTAATATTTGGGTCTAAATTAAATCCATTAGAAGCCACTTGGAGGTGATTAAGACCTTTAGTTTATTTTATTTAAGGGAAAGTGAAATATGTCTCACTCAACTTTAATAATTAAAGTATTTTTAATATAAGTTTATACAGAATATAAATTCGTTTATAAATACTCATTTGAAAGATAAAATTATTTTCTTTGTCATGGTAATTTATTTGTAATTTCTAAGAGTTATTTAATTACCTTATTATCTTATACATTAATGATGCAGAAATTATTTATTCAGTGAAAAGTCAATAATATAGTTTTTATTGAAATAGTAATATATATCAAAAGGCCCAAAAATCTGCACAAAACTTATTATTAGTGTATATATTAACCCTAATAATCCACTGGACGAATTGTTGACCATTTGGATCCTTATTAAGGTGATTATGACACTTATATTATTGTATTCTAAATGATGCCAAAGTTGTCACCTTCATAATGTATTAAATATAAAAATTTAAATATTGTGCTTTTAAGATGATAAATTAGAGTAAAATTATTATTAGGAAATTTAATAGATTTATCTTCATCATAGTATTTTATTTTTAATTTTTATGCAACAAATAATTATATTAAATAATTATACAAAAATGTTGTAGTAATTATTTTATTAAGAGATAAACCAAATATATGGTTTTAAAATTAATAAAATAAATATTAAATGAACTATTAATGTGCTCCACTAATTTTCAAGATACATATGACCTTTTATGAATCTATTAATGATTTTAGTTTGAACATATCTTCTGTATATAGTTTATTTAAATTCAAATAAAGGAATAGTTTCAAAATTGACACTATTGTTATTTTATAAAAATAACATATTATAAAATTGTTTAAAAATCACAAAAATATTTAAAAATAATAAATTTAAATTTATATGGTCTAAAATGTTATAAAGTATCCAATTATGGAAAATTCTCAACAAATAATGAATTATGTGTTTAATTTAAAATACAGAATGTTATTACCACAAATAAAATTAAATTGATTAAATAAGGATAAATCAAGTTGATATTGTTTAAATTAAATTCCTAACATGTCTAAATTTTATTGGTTGATGATATTACAACCCTATATCATCTAATATTCGGATATGAGTCATTTGGGAAGTTTTTAAGTGGTTTTGGGATTTAATATAAACAAATATTTCTTATATTTCCAAAGGTGCCCCTCTCCTCCCTCATAAAAGGGCACCTCCTCCCTCTCTTACTCACACCACTTTGAGACTTAAAGATCAGAAAACCCCTGCCAAATTATCATCTACACTCCATAGAAACATCCTAGAGGTCCTGGTCTTCTCCAAAGACCAATTTTAGTACCCTAAGAGGAGGTCTCAAAGAGGCGCTTCAAAGAAGAGGTAATGTTTGTTACCGATTATTTCAACTTTATTTATTCTTCCACTTCTTCTTTTTTAGTTGTTTCATTATGAGGTAATAACATCAGAATCAATAATATACTGATATGTTATTATAAGTATGAAACAACCATATTTCACCATCTATCCATCCTACGGAAAACTAAATCACCGCACATGCATACGTACAGAATACCGTCTCCACGTCGTGGTGTAATCTAATTTCCACCACCACCTTACATGGATAGGTATAATGGTGAAAGTAATAAATATATATGATTATTTTAAAGTGATATTTATTCTGTAATATTTTACATGCACTTTAATACAATTCCACAATCATGAGAATGATATAATCGCTCGTGCGTACGTACGGAATACCGTCTCCACGACGCGATGAGATTCACTCTCCATGATAACCATTCAAGAATGATTATAAAGTATAATAAGTAATCATAAAATATATGAGATAATAATGCTACTGGATTTATGTATATATATATTTATATCATGTACTTAATTCCATTCAATTCAATAAGGAAACGAAAACAGCGTTCATGCGTACGTACGGCCTACCGTCTCCATGAACGATGTATTTATTTCCATTTATCGATCCATTATATATATATTCTGAATATATATTATATATAAATCATGTTTTACATTATGGATGTAAGTAATAATGATCTAAGTAATCATATGAATAATTACAAGTTAAAATACGAACGAAAAATCAAACGATTTTACCCAAAACGCTACTTTAACATGAATTTACAAAAGAACGGGTAATATAAAGTCATAAGTGAATCATATATGATATAATAACAATGAATATGATTCTTTAATAAGTCAATGACATTATTTAAATCATTATACATGAGTATTGGATACGTACGAAGCATATCAGACCTAAGGTGAGGGATAATTTTGCAAATATCATTTTTATCCGAGTTTGCGTATTCGTAAGTATTTACCGGGGTTATTGCAATCATCCATGTCCATGTTTTATAAATATGTATTCATGTATGTTTAAAGTAATTTTACCCATTTTGACATTTACCCGATGGTATGGAAGGAATATTTCTTTTATTTACCCTACAAGGTACTTTTCGACTTTTCCGACAAAAGTACGAGAAGAATGTTTTTTTAACTTATACGGCACGAACGTTTTTTTACAGTTTTATAAAGGCTTATTTTCATGAATCTTCCTCCAGAAGATTTCATGAATATTTCCAAAAAAATCTATTTCTTTTAAAATTTCATGAATTTTTGTGAAAAGAAATTGATTTTGAAGAAGAAAGGATATTTTCCTCAAGAATTCATTTCAAGTATTTTATGATAACTATTTTTCCATCTAAGATGACATTATTTCATATGTGTAAATTTCAAGTATAATGTCTCTATTATTTAAATGGTTTCAATTTTATTATTATGAAACTATATCCATTACTTTTATATGGATTATGTTATGATGGGATGATGTTTATGAAACCCATTTTTATTCGTTGGGTTATTATGAATGATGTATGTTTATTTTTTGGCACAAGTAAGAATGATTTCATTATGAGATGGGTGGGTCCTATATCTCCCTCCAATTCATTGGGTAAAGATTTATATCTCATGAGATAGACATGGCTGGAATGAAAAGTTAAACCGGTTCAGTAATACAGGACTGGAACAAGGGGTGAACTTGATTCAGAAAGGGACTTTGTCCACTAAGATGGTTTTGGCAGCAATGCCTTGGCTACTATGGAAATCATTACATGTTCTTAATGGATTCCAAAATTACATGTTTTATTCCCATGCTATTTTATCATTCTTAATGTTTCTTTATGATCTATGCCTTACGTACTTCCATGTTTTATGTCATTTCTCAAGCGTTTGATGTTTAAACATTATGTTCATGTTTTTAAGTTCAAATGTATATGGTATGTCTTATTTTATCCATGTTTAACCTTACTGAGCATTTGAGCTCACCCTTTTTATGTTTTATTTTCCCCCAGAATTAAAATAAAGGTTTTAGGTAAGGAAACAAAAAGTGGAAGATCTTTATGGGAGATGTTGAAGATCTTTCACCACTATTAGAAGATTACATTCAATGTTTCCAAAGACACTAAACTATTACGGTCCGTGTGTGTCTGTTTTTTTTATGTATTAAGTATTCTGCAAAAGTAATGTAATATCTATGTACGGCAAGCTTCGGGTCTCTACACCATGCACATATGTTTGATCTTCACAGAAGAGGCATTTCCAAAAATACATGTGGAATGATTCCTATTATTACAAGATATGTAGTGACACCTAAATATATGATCTTATATCTAAAAATTGATTCTATATAAAAAAATAACCCTCTCCTACATATGTGATAGATCTACATTGGATTCATTTTGAGAAAAACATATGGAGTGATTCATTTTATCACAGGGTACATAGTGATTAATAAAACTATTGACATAAGAAAAACTACAAAAAAATTTATCCTTGTTCCTAGGGATCAATTCTCCCCTCATTCATGATTCATCTCTGATAATCACCTGGAACTTGAATAATACAATCCATCCCCTATCCTTTTTTTATGATCCATATATCTGAAAGTCCTTCATAATAACGTCTTTTGAACGGATTATTATTCTTGTAGGATGTGAAGAGATGCATAGATCCCCTATCTTAGACCAAACCTTGATTTCAAGTCAAATAAAACATTTTCTTGATCCTTTACTAGAGGTTATTATTATAAATCTCACTCTCATATGTTGTTTTCTGTGATCAAATATACATATATGTGTTTCTAATAGTTTCATTGGATGTATTTATACTTTTAAATTTTATGCATTTTGTTAATGAGGTTTTTGAAAAAATGTAGGACTCTAAATTACCTTGAGAATAAATATTAAATCCCCCCACATGAACGTTTTTATGGCTACATGATGATACCTATAATGAACACTAATTTTATCAAGGTTTTATCATTAGTCTAGTGGGGTCTAGATAGATGCATTGTTCTATCCATGTTCCACCAGATAAAAAGTGGTTCTCACTGACTACCTGATGGAACTAAGATAGATTAAATATCTACCAATTGAAGGTGGCCCCCAAATTCTTTAATTCAACTTGTAATATATCTATTAGACCATAAGAGTCATATAACCCTCATAAACCTCCCTGAATTAGATATAAAGACACCCCAACCATGACTAGAATCTTATTGTTACATTAGAGATCAATTTTAGAGGAAACTTTTATAATATTTTTCTTATATTATCCCATACAATTATATCTCCTTCTCTGATTCTTTTAACATTGTATCTTATTAGAGAAGTGTGAGTGGGATTCATTGTTATTGTAAAAATGGAATATCTTTTTTTTTTGGTTTCTACATTTTCCATAAAAAGGGGTTTTTTCTTTCATTATTTTTAATTAAATTGATGATTTGGTTCTTACTTGGTCATTAGTGCAAGGTTAGATTTGTTTATTTCTTGTTCCATAAGGAACCATTATAAGACTATCTGTATAATGAGTTTTGGTGGTTAAAAAATTAAAATAATATTTTTTATATCATTAAATGAGTCTATTGTAAAAATTTTAAAAAAATTAACTCTTACCATTCTTATTAAAACCATATAAAATTAAGGTTTAAACTACTCCTCTCAATGTTACTTGTGGGGTGAAAATTTAAGGGTCCATCATGGATTATTACACAACTAATTTACAAAATGTCTCCTACATTATATTTTATTTTATAAGTCTACTAAGATATATCATTTATTTAGATTAGTTTCTATCATAATTATTTTACTTATCCATAACTCTCATCATTAATTAATTTTATTTAATTCCATAAAAAGTTGTTTTACATTCAAAATAGGTTTTAATTGAAAATTCACCCACCTCTTTTCATCCTTACCTATAACAACAATTTTCTCTCACTTTATGACTTTTTGGAAAAGTATTTATGCTTCATTTTTATGATATGAAAACAAAATAAACCTAATATATGTTTTTTATAGGAACCCATTCCAAAATAAATGTTCACCATATTCATATGTTTCATCCTAGTTCCAAGATTATATACACCCAACATTTGGATGAGGCTATAATTCTCCGTGCATGAGTCAGATCTACATAAAGATAGCTATATTTAAGTACCATTCATAAGCTATTACAATTCATAACACTTACGACCTTATCACATTAATTAAAACTTCATGGAACCTTGGATATCATTTCACGACATTAAACTTATTCATACCAAATTCCTCATCACATGACATTATACTGTATGAATCCCATGTCTTTTATCAGACCCCATCCCAATTTACTTTTAACAATAGCTAAACCAGACAAATGGGTGTCCTTAGGAACATCTCAACATACACTACAAGCTGCAAACTAGTGGAAAGGGTCTAAGGTAGTACATTCAAGAGAGTGTTATCACTAAATCAGTGTGTATAAATAAATAGTATGGGGAAAAAATAGACAACATCTATAATACCTACTTCATCCAGTATCAGAATGTCAATTAGTATTTCACATTTCCTTATCATCTATAAAATAAACATAACATTAGGGGAATAAACATATAACATGATCCAATCCCAATAGCCATATTTGATCCTTATGTATATGATCCTGATCGTCCATACCAACTTCAGTTAATGATGTAATGCCTATGTGCATGAGCATCATCTTAGGGGGATCTATGTTGAAACTCTAGGGGTCCCATGGTTACAAATATACTGAGGAGTTGTGGATCTTGGGGTGTCACCAGATATCCTTCATCCTCAATCCCAAAGGATGAACCCATATTAGTACCTGGGTGTTTTCAATGCATGGTTAGAGTCTTATTCTAATGAGCGGGAGTTTATAGGTTGTCATATATATCTAATAAAGACTTATCCCTAGGAGACCCATAAAATAAGATGGGATCCATTCCTAGATCCCATACTTAAACTCTTGGGAATAAAATATCACATGGATCCTTTGTAAATGTATAGCAACACATACTTTTTATACTTAAATGTTACATCATAATAGATGAATAATCATGACATAACATTATGATCCACACCATAACTCTAAAGGGTTCATATCTTTAGAAACTGGGATACATAAAAAAAATTATTCACAAGAGATCTACATAATATCCCACACATATGTTCATGAATAAAACCATTATTAGATATATCATACATAAATTTGGTTTCCTAACCTGGTGAAAAAAACACAAGAAATAGTGAGATTATTTTCAAAATAAGTGAAAAATGGACATATCAATGATCACATAAGAATAACATGAGCATAAGGGTATGGGGGTATTATTTTAACTTTTGAACAAAATACCTTATCTAACATATATTAAAATATCGATTCATTGAATAAATAATGGCATTTAATAAGATATGACTTGTAATGGAATCAAAGAATATTAACTATGAGAGCATAACATTGGCATATAGGATAAGTTTAGGGAATAAAAATAAGTAGATAAGATCATTATCTTAGTCATGGATCCCTTTTAAGACTATCAAAATTGATTTGGTTCACACACCATCCTATATTATCCTTAATCATGGTTCACTTCCAATACTATCATTGTGGAAATATTCCCTTACTGAACTAGGTTCACTCCCTATTCTGATACTTATTTTCAAATGTGATATTCGTCTTTTCAAAATGAGTTGGAAGGATATTTTATTATGAGACAACCCGTAAAATGATCATAATACATTCATATGTGTTATAGGATATCACAAAACATTAATAGAATGTCATAACCCATGGAAAAGAAGCAGTTTTCATAAACATTTCAGTAATTAATCATAGCATAACCCATATAAAATAAAATGAGATTCATACGCATTTCAATTATTAATTATTGTTTATCCCATGGAAAATAAAATGGGTTTCATAAACATCTCACCATTATAATCACAAACCATAACGAAAATGAATAAAGATAGTATCATCAGATAATACCCCCAGTAAGAAATATATAAAATAAAATGATGTTATCCTCGATAAAAATGTATTTTAAAAGAAATCATGAATTTTTATTAAAGAGAATACACAATTTTTTTTGAAATTACTTATTTTAAATATAAAAATTTAAAAAATATTAAAAGAAAAAATTTATTTAAAATGAATCATGGAAAAATTGAAAGGAACGTTCAAAACATTTAGTTGTCTTGGTACATGGAAATTACGTTCAAGTGATGTATGTTAAAACAATGATTCCATTAACGTTTCGGAAGAAAATCAATACTTCATCATTTAAAAAATGATAATAATATTCATTTAAAAATTTAAACAATACGTTAATTGTTGGAAATGAAATTAATCTATCATATTTCAATAGTAAAATAATACTTTAATTTGTTTTATAAAACAATTAAATGGAGGAAAATTGATTTTTGACCGAAGAGAGAAATAAATTCATTTTTTATTAAAAATTATACTTTGTTTTCTTGAGTGATTAAAGAGAGTAAAATGATTAAAAAGCTTGTAATCTCCAAAAATAACTAGATTATAATATAATAAAAATATTTCCTGATTGTTAGATTATAAAATTCTATAATTAGAAACTTTATCACAAACAATCCTAATAAACAATGACATTGTAACAAAAAAACCCTTAACACCTTGATAACATTAATATAAAAACCTTGTCAAATAGAGAAAAATTTATTGATATTTAAATCCATATATTTTTCAAAAAAATAACCATAAAATAAAATCATGAACATTATATACACCACATAAAATAAAAAAAGAGTGAATATAGAATGTGTTACACATAAATAAATGCTAGATAAGATACCCTTACCTCATGTTCAATATTCGTTGAAGTTATCTAACCATCTATAAAATAAATTTAAATTAATTATAATTATATAATATAATCATGAAAATAATGATAACATAATATATAATCCCCTTATACCCTATCAAATCCCATTTATTGATAAATCCTTATCAAAATCATCATTTTCAAGAGTTAAAAGTTTTATTTATTCAGGAGATTTCTGGTATCGTAGTTTCGGACCATGTACATTTAGCATGGATGAATCATATCCAAAATATTATTTATGATATAAAGATAAAATGTATCATTATATAAATATTTAGAATCGTATTTTAAATTTAGCTATAGAAATATGAATTACCTTGTCCATGGAGATGGTAGGCCTCTTGTACGAATCGACGTTGTTTTCAATTTTTTAAGAATGGAATGAAAGATAGAAACACTATAATTCAAAAAATAATATTAATTATTATATTATATTTGTAATAAATATTTTATAAATCAATCCTTATTACCATCCATTTAAAGGGGAAATAAAATATTAATAACATGTCTTTGTGGATGTGGTAGTCCACATGTACACACGTGTGACGTTATCATTTTCAAATGGATAAGAAGGTATATATGATATTATTATTACATAAGTACAATTGAATTATAAATATAATAAAAAAATCCAATTATAATTATAATCCATTAATTTTTTTTATAGAAAATAATTTTTATTTTTACTTGGAGGAGGTAGTCTACACATACGCAGGAGAGATACATTAACGACCTTTTTGTTAGAAAATCAGTTTTATAATAGTGGTTACATAATAATTGAAATTTTTTAGTAGAATTAGGATACAAAATATATTATTTCAGGATTAATATCATATATTTTATAGGAGGAACATGAATAATTAATTTTAAAAAGGTCGGGTAGAATGATTACCTCTCTTTCAGTTGGCCTCCTTTAATCCCTTTTTAAGGACAATGGATATGGTATTTTAATAACAAAATCACCTATTATTTATATCCAGTAATGTTTAGAAGTTAATATTATAGGGTTTCATTGTGATCGATGGATCAATGTGCCATAATGAAATGAGATATGGTGTGTCATTATATAAGGGAGGAAAATGACACAATTGGAATTACTTAATAAGTATAGATATAATTAATTCATTTATCAATTATAATTTTTAAAAATATAATTGAATTCAATTATAGAGATTATATTGAAGAAATATCATGATACATTTAAACTTGAAAAAAATTTAGTATGATTTTAAACTTTATATTTTTATTTAACACCTTTGTTAACCAATTATAATCATAAATGCATTATCTACATTTTCAACATTAAAGGGATATAGTTTTACTTATAAGGTAACAATTGGATCGTAAAATGACAAGGTTGGAAATTACTGATGATTTATTTTCCTTTTTCCCTCTTTAAATTTTTATATGTTTTTTAAGTAATGTAATATAATATTACTTTTCATAAAATATCATTAATGTAATTTTTAGGCTATTCATTTAATTTTCCTAAAATGCATCAAGATAATTAATGAATTTAAAAAAATCATTAAAAATTAATTATAAAATATTATTAACCATGAAATTCATGTAACAACATGATTCATAGGAAAAATATTACTTTTATTGTTTCTATGATCATTTATTTTTTTCTACTGCTTCCTCAAGAATCATATCAGCGTTATGTAAGAATTTGAAGTACCTATACCATTAGTAAAATTTAAAAATAAATTACCCTAATAAAATAAGAATTAATCATGATGAAAATAAACCTTTATATTTTTTATAAAATATCACTATTCATACGTGAACATATAAATGATATTGAAGGGAATATAGTGATATTTTTGAATTTTTATTAGTTAACATTTTAAAAAATGTCATTAATAATGGAAAATTTCACAAAAATATGATATATTTAAATTTTTAATAGGTATAACCCAATTAATCACATAAATGTAAATAAAAGAATGTTTGGGTTGATTTTAATACCTTATATAATTTTTTTGAACCATTTTTTACCTATTTTTCTCTTATCTAGGTGATAATGATTTACTATAGTTACTATTAATAATGAAAAAAATAAAAGGGACCTATTTCTCAAATTTGAAACTCTTGGTTCCAAATATGGTTCAAATATTTCATGATTAAATCCCTTGAATAGGTAGAAATCAATATTAATATACACTCATAAAACACAATGAAAATTGTTTTTTTTGAAAAATGTGTTTTTAAGCCTAAAAAACTTATATCAAAATCTTGAATATTGGGGATTGAAATGGAATTAATTACACTAATATAATTAAAATGGTTCATTTTTTACATTAATAAAATATATAAAATATAATGGTACATTTAAATAATATTATTTATTGAAAATAAATGAAAATATTTGAAAAGGATGTATTTTTTACTATTCATTGAAAAATAAGATATTTTTGAAAAATCCCAGAATTTCACTCTATGTTTTCTAATATTATAATTTAAAAAATAAATTTTGTTTTTTCAGGTAAATATTATAAAATGGAAAATTTTAATTATATTATTTTTTAGTATAATGTAATAAAAACCATTTCTAATGGAGAAGGTATTTTCTAAAAGCACATAATGACTTTAATAAAAAAATATACTGATTTATCTAAATATTTTCATCATAAAACATAGTTATACATATTTTTTCTAAATAATGTGGTTATTATAATTCAAATCGTTTATTTAACAGCTATGTTATGATATTATACTATATTATACTTCATTTAGACTCAAGGTTACGTGTAACGACCCAAAGTTTCATTAATGGAAAATCCCTCTTGATCCAGTTAAATGTTTCTTTATGAAAAATGTTTTTTTATAAGATGTCAACTTTTTTAGTTTTACGTTAAGATTTGTGACCGTTACTTTTATAGCCGTTGAACAGTGATCATCTGAGTAGTATTAATATAAGGCTTTAACGAAGCCATTTCTACTCAGACAAAGGAAGCGATGGCCTCATCCAGTAGAATTGCCCCTTACGAAGCCCATTTGTCGGAGCTCGGAAAAGAGGTGGCGTCTTTGGGCTTTTCCCTTGACCAAGCCCAAGCTTAGATTCATCAAGTCAAGCTCGAACGCGATCGTCTACGGAAAAAATGGAAGTTGATAGAGATTACCACTCGAGCGATATTATCCGAGCAACCCCAAGAGTCTGTCACCATCGCACACCTTACCCTTAGGTCTTATGCGGCTATTTTAAGGGGTTATGTAACAAATAAGTAGCACCATGTTCATGTACATTATTTTTTTATATAATAATGAATATAATTTTTTTGATACATTGTAATTAGTTTTTAAAGTACAAATGGTGTTTTTAGTTATTATTTAATTAAGAATTATATTTTATTAAATTAAAGGATTTTTGAATTAAATAATATCTTAATAAAATATTATTATTCATATTAAATTAATTTTTATTAAATATAAATGATCTTATAATTTTATGAATGCAATTAAAATTTTTATTAAGGTTTGAAAGCGATTTCTGTCAAAACCTGTGAATTTTTTATAAATGTCGGTTTTTATTTTAAAAGTGAAAATTCACATATTTAGAAAATTATTTATATAAAATAAATATTATTTTTGGAATCAGGACGTCGAAATTATCCAACGGTGAATTTTTCATAATTTTCTGAGACAGTCAAATTTTTGGGTAAAAATTAAATACCATTTAAATATATAATGTGTTTTATGACATCATAATGACCCAATGGTGATGTAATAAAATACCATAATCCTTATGTTCGGCCAATATGTGTTTTATCATTAAAATAATGAGGTTTTGGGTTTGTTTTACTTACTTTTCAAAGCATTAATGGAGCCCTCAAGACTTATTCAACACTTTACCCTTTTAAATTAATTTCCATGGGAGTGTGACTCACCTCCACATAAGCAACCCTAATTTTTTAATAAGTTCGGACCTTGGACTTGTAAAATATTTTTTTCCTCTTTCCTTTTCCATAAACCATGGGCAAGTACCATGGTATGGTTTGTGGTTTGGATTATTTTAATATAAGGGGTCCGAAACCTAAATAATAAAGAATTATCTCACCTTTCCTATATAAACCCACCCAAGCTCCCACTTCCTCCTCACTCAAAGCCCTTGAAGTTCGTCCAACCTCTGCCCTACTCTCTCTAGAATCCCTTCAAGGTGCCCCAAGCTCCCAAGAAGCCTCTCACAAGCCTCTCTCTAGCCTTTGGAAGCACACTTCCAAGTAAGGGGTTTTCTTCCTTTCTCATTTTTGTCAATTTTATTTAAGTTGTATTGCCTTTTTTTATTTCAATTATGAATGTTGGGGTATGGTTTCGCACCTCCCCCATACTTCCATATTATTGTTTGAATGATGGGAGAACCCTTTCTCTCTCATTAAATGCCTCCCATGTACACCCTTTACTATGCCGAAATTCCGAAAGGAACTTCTCTCTCTTCTTTTACATTCAAGCAATATTTTTGTATCATGAATCTAAATTCCATTTCTATTGTTGGGAGATGTATATATATGATATCCTTACTGTCCATTACATGTAAATATGATGAGGAACCCCTTTCTCTCTCATCAACCTTTTTTATGAATTCTTATGTCACACCGTTACGCTGCCAAAATCGCACCGATTTTCTAAGCCAATGTCTTTGTGTAGTGAATACCATGCCCATTTCTCCATCAAGGGTATTAAACTTTATGCACATTTACATATTGATTATAAATTTTCATGTATGAATTCCACATTCCATTATCGTGGAAGAAATGATTATGTTTTATGAATCCATGTTTTATGATCCATGTGGCACACTTATGCATGAAATGAAATTTTTAAGAAGGGTGCGCCCTTTATAGCGCTCCAATGCATTGGGTAAAGTATAGTATCATGATACGTCATGTTCAATGAGTGTTTACTCATGATAATTCAAGTGCAACGAGGGTTTACTCGTGCTTCAAGTGCAATGAGGGTTTACTCATGCTCCATGTGCAATGAGCCTTGGCTCATGCTAATTCAATGTTAAGTGTTGTTGCCACATTTCAATGTTATGATTATCATGCTTTATCATGCCTTTATGCTCATGTTTCTATTATTCTCTATTGATATGCCTATTGCCTAACATGTATTTCACTCCTCATGTTATTCATTGTTTACTCCCTTACTGGGCTTTATAGCTCACCCTTTTCTTATGCATGTCCTCAGGTTATCCCATGCAATGCTAAGTACGAAGGAATGTAGTGGTAATGTAAAGGAAGTTTTCAATAAAGATGTTGTATTTCAAGTTTAAAGTTTTTATGTAATGATCCTAATGCCCAAAGACACTAAACCTCTCGATCTTCTTTGTTGGATCAAGTGAAGTTTTATGTAATAAAGCATGTTTAAGTTGTAATAAAAAGCAGGGTTGTCATAGTTGGTGTCAGAGGATAGGTTTAGTTATTTTTGGGATTAGGAAACCCTAGTAAAGCCTTAGATACAAGACTAAGCATAATAAAAACATCCCTAAGTTTTGGTAAATACTAAGTAAGTGGTTTGTCAAACAAATACATCCCTGTCTGGATACGAGCAGGTAGAGGCGGCTCTGGCACAGATGTATCCTAGGGGTAAAACCCGAAAACACCGCTTTGAGCTAGACTCGAACGGGAACTGGTGCACGACAACGGGCCTTGCTGCACTCTTGGTTACGACACTCCCGGGGGATATGTTTTGATAAATTCACAATCTTAGTATGAAGCCTTATTAAGGGAAAAATGCCCCTAAGAATATATGTTAAAAGGAAGATCATGAAAAGCCTGGATTGAATCCTATAGACTCATGAGTTAAAGAGATTAAAGTTTATTTATAAGTCATCAACTTTTGTCTTTGGATTACCCTTTATGTGTTACCCCTAACTTTCTTTTATTCCAGCCAATGGCCGGTAATAGGAGAACTCGGGCTAACAACCGTTGTGAAGATCAGTGTGATGATTGTACTTATGAGATGCCCAATCCAATGGGAGCGGGAATCGTGAACTTTGTCTCGCTTATCTCTCAGATAACTCATGTTTTGAATAGAAACACTGGTCAATAGGAACGTTCAACCCCCCCTAAGAAAGAACAAGTTGCTATTGAAAGCTTTATGAGGCAAAGGCCTCCTACTTTTAGTGGATCATCCGATCCCACGATTGCTGAACAATGGATCAACTCCATTGAAAAGATATTCTCCATCCTCCAATGCTCTGAAAAAGAGAAGGTTCTCCTAGCGGCTTATCGTATGGAAGGTGAAGCTGATCAATGGTGGACATTGATAAAAAATACGAAGCCTGAGGAGGAGATCGAGGCTTTGGAATGGAAGGTATTCCGGAATATGTTTTTCGATAAATATTTTCCACGCACCCTCCGTCTTAAGATGGAAAGGGACTTCCTTTCCCTCAAACAGAAAGATGAAGAATCTGTGGGAGCGTATGAGGCAAACTTCACAAGGCTTGCACGATATGCTTCCGGCTTTGTCGTTACCCCCGAATGCAAGGTTGACGCTTCTTTGGTGGGCTGAAGCCTAGCTTGCGGAAAACATTAGCGATCCATGACTTCGACAGCTATGAGGAAATTGTCCGATGTTCCCTCAAGGTTGAAATGGAGATCGGAGAATCACATGGGTATCATGGGGACAAGAAGCGTAAGGTGGACTT
The DNA here is from genome assembly GCA_963277665.1 of Viscum album. Lineage (NCBI taxonomy): Eukaryota > Viridiplantae > Streptophyta > Magnoliopsida > Santalales > Viscaceae > Viscum > Viscum album. The sequence continues at coordinate 714,586,460 of OY728137.1, read as the reverse complement.
CAATGCTGGTGGTCCGATGGATAAATCCAACGGTGCTAAGAAATTCCAGCACCCCACTTTCCAAAAGTGTGGAAAGAAGCACCCTGGAAATTGCCTTAGGGGGACAAGAAAATGCTTCAAGTGTGGAAGAGAAGGTCACCTAGCTGTTAACTATCAGCAAGAAGGACCCGCGGCTGCGACAGAGGAGAGGAACGCTCCGTTCGAACCTCAGCGTGTTTTTCAATGCTTCAAATGCAAAGAACCGGGTCATTTTGCGAATCAGTGCCCTAATCCAAGGGTTATCGGAGGCAATCAACAACCTCCAAGACAGCAAGGAAGATCTTTTGCCATCACTTCTGCCGAAGTGAACCCCGACAACGAAGTGGTGACAGGTACGCTAGTTATTCATTCAAGAATAGAGAACGTACTTTTTGATTCAGGTTCTACGCATTCTTTTATATCTCAAAAGTTTAGTAGAACAATCCATGCACCCCCACAAATCATGGAAGCAAAGATGTCGGTGAGTACGGAAAATGGGGCAATCATTGCATCCCATGAGTATAAGTCCTCCCCTGTTATAATATGTGGATTGAATTTCCCAGCGAACCTCGTCATACTCCCTTTGGTGGAATTTGATGCAATTCTTGGCATGGATTGGCTTTCCTTATATAGAGCCAACATAAATTGTCGGGAGAGGGAAATCACACTCCATATGGAGAATCGACCCCCGATTCTTTACAAGTGTCGGGAGGAAGATGAATCTCCTTTAGCTCCATCATCTCAAGCATGGATATTACTGACTTATGAGCATGCATATCTGGCTCAGATGATTAAGTCCAAGGAAGAAACCACCCTCGAAGAAATGCCTATTGTGAGGGAATTCGCTAAAGTATTTCCCGAGGAACTTCCTGGTCTTCCTCCAAGAAGAGATGTTGAGTTCTCAATTGAACTTATACCTGGGGCGCTACCAATATCCAAGAATCCATATATAATGGATGTTGTTGAGCTTGAAGAGCTGAAGAAACAACTACAGGAGAATCTGGATAAAGGGTTTATACGCCCAAGTGCATCACCATGGGGTGCACCAGTCCTCTTCGTCAAGAAGAAGGATGGGTCAATGCGGCTTTGCATCGATTATCGTGAACTTAAAAAAATCACGATAAAGAACAAGTATCCTCTCCCAAGAATCGATGACTTGTTTGATCAGCTTCGTGGAGCACAATACTTCTCCAAGGTCAACTTGCGGTCGGGATATTATCAAGTAAGGGTGAAGAAGGAAGATATCCCCAAGACTACTTTTCGTACAAGGTACGAGCACAATGAATTCATAGTAATGCCTTTCGGACTCACCAATGCTCCAGAAATATTCATGGACTTGATGAATAGAGTCTTTAGAGATTACCTAGACAAATTTGTGGTAGTCTTTATAGATGATATTCTAATATACTCCAAAACCAAGGAGGACCATGAGGAGCATTTAAAAATTGTACTAGAGACTTTGCACAAGGAGAAGCTCTATGCAAAGTACAACAAGTGTGAGTTTTGGTTGAAGGAAGTCTCATTCTTGGGTCATATCATCACAAGAAATGGGATATCTGTGGACCCCTCCAAAACAGATGCAATTGAGGGATGGCCGAGGCCAACATCGGTAACTGATATCCGTAGCTTCTTGGGGTTAGCTGGATATTAGCGACGATTTGTGAGAAATTTCTCAAAATTTTCCAACCCTCTTACCAAGCTAACTCGAAAGGGAGTAAAGTTTTCTTGGAGTGATGAATGTGAAGAAAGCTTCAAGGAGTTGAAAAGGAGGCTTATCACTGCACCCGTGCTCACTTTACCCACAAGTGGGGAGCTTTTTGTGGTATTCAGTGATGCTTCGAAGAAGGGATTAGGATGTGTGATGATGTAGAATGATAAAGTGATATCCTATGACTCAAGGCAGTTGAAAATCCATGAGCGAAACTATCCAACGCATGATCTGGAGTTGGCGGGGGTGATCTTTGCCTTGAAAATCTGGCGGCATTATCTCTATGGAGAGAAATGTGAGATATATACTGACCACAAGAGTCTTAAATATATATTCACACAGAAAGAGCTTAATATGCGCCAGAGAAGATGGATAGAGCTCATCAAGGATTATGACTGTTCAATACATTACCACCCTGGGAAGGCGAACAAGGTGGCAGATGCCCTAAGTAGAAAGGATCCAGCAATTCTATCAATGATGAGAATTGAGAAGGATCCAATCATCTTAGACTTGATGAAGATGGACGTGGGAATCATAAAGAAGGGAACATCATCAATCCTTTCACAAATGATTGCTCAACCGTCTCTTTTGGAAAGGTTAAAGGATGCTCAAAAGGATGATGCGGGAATCCAAGAAAAAGTAGAAGCTATCAAAAAGGGAAAATCCTCAGAGTTTAATGTTAATGAAGAAAAAATTGTGCGGTTTGGGAAAATACTATGTGTTCCATCAAGTTCGGAGCTGAAGAAGGAACTTTTGGATGATGCACATAGTTCAAATTTCCTTATTCACCCAGGGAGCACAAAGATGTATCGAGATCTCCGAAAAAACTTTTGGTCGGATAATATGAAGAAGGAGATCGCTGAATATACATCAAAGTGCCTGGTGTGTCAGCAAGTGAAGGCAGAGAGACAGAAGTCTAAGGGGATGATGCAACCATTGCCCATACCAAAATGGAAATGGGAGAACATCACCATGGAATTTGTCACCGGACTTCTAAGGACATCCAAAGGCAACAATGCAATCTGGGTTGTTGTGGATCGTCTTACAAAGACTGCACACTTCATTGCTATTCGAGAGGATTTCTCTTTGGATTAACTGGCACAGATATATATCAGGGAAGTGGTACGGTTTCATGGAGTACCACTATCTATTGTGTCTGACCGAGATCCAAGATTTACCTCTAAGTTTTGGAAGAGTCTTCAACATGCTCTGAATACTGAACTAAACTTCAGTACGGCCTATCATCCTCAAACTGATGGCCAATCCGAGCGGACTATCCAAACACTTGAGGATATGTTGAGAGCATGCTCAATGGACTTTAAAGGAGGATGGGATCAACATCTTCCTCTGGTTGAGTTCTCTTATAATAATAGTTTCCACTCGAGCATCCAAATGGCACCATATGAAGCCCTGTATGGGAAAAGGTGTAGAACACCGGCATGTAGGGATGAGGTCGGTGAATGTAAGCTGCGTGGACCAGAAATGGTCGAAGAAATGGTGGAGAAGGTGAAAACCATTCAACAACATATCAAGGCAGCCTAAAGTCGACAGAAGAGTTATGCAGATAATCGTCGATGATACTTTGAGTTTAAAGTCGGAGACATGGTGTTTTTACGCATATCTCCGTGGAAGAAGGTCATGAGGTTTAGAAAGAAAGGGAAGTTAAGTCCAAGGTACATCGGCCCATTCGAGATTCTTGATCGTGTTGGGGCTGTGGCCTATCGACTAGCACTTCCACCTACTATGGACAAGGTGCATGATGTCTTCCATGTATCCCTCTTAAGGAAGTACATACCAGACCCTTCACATGTACTCTCTTCCGAGGTGGTACAATTAGAAGACGATCTTTCTTATGAGGAGCAACCAGTGAAGATCTTAGATCGTAGAGAAAAAGTTCTACGAAATAAGACAGTGCCCCTCGTCAAGGTGTTGTGGAGAAACCACAAGTTTGAAGAAGCAACTTGGGAGTCGGAGGATATGATGAAGCTAAGTTACCCAAATTTGTTTTAGTGTGGGAAAAGGAAAATTTCGAGGGTGAAATTTCTTAAGGGGGGAATGTTGTAACGACCCAAAGTTTTATTAATGGAAAATCCCTCTTGATCCAGTTAAATGTTTCTTTATGAAAAATGTTTTTTTATAAGATGTCAACTTTTTTAGTTTACGTTAAGATTTGTGACTGTTACTTTTATAGCCGTTGAACAGTGATCATCTGAGTAGTATAAATATAAGGCTTTAACGAACCCATTTCTACTCAGACAAAGGAAGCGATGGCCTCATCCAGTAGAATTGCCCCTTACGAAGCCCATTTGTCGGAGCTCGGAAAAGAGGTGGCGTCTTTGGGCTTTTCCCTTGACCAAGCCCAAGCTGAGCTTCATCAAGTCAAGCTCGAACGTGATCGTCTACGGGAAAAATGGAATTTTATAGAGATTACCACTTGAGCGATGTTATCCGAGCAACCCCAAGAGTCTGTCACCATCGCACACATTACCCTTAGGTCTTATGCGGCTATTTTAAGGGGTTATGTAACAAATAAGTAGCACCATGTTCATGTACATTATTTTTTGTATATAATAATGAATATAATTTTTTTGATACATTGTAATTAGTTTTTAAAGTACAAATGGTGTTTTTAGTTATTATTTAATTAAGAATTATATTTTATTAAATTAAAGGATTTTTGAATTAAATAATATTTTAATAAAATATTATTATTAATATTAAATTAATTTTTATTAAATATAAATGATCTTATAATTTTATGAATGCAATTAAAATTTTTATTAAGGTTTGAAAGCCATTTCTGTCAAAACCCGTGAATTTTTTATAAATGTCGGTTTTTATTTTAAAAGTGAAAATTCACATATTTAGAAAATTATTTATATAAAATAAATATTATTTTTGGAATCAGGACGTTGAAATTATCCAACGGTGATTTTTTCATAATTTTCTGAGACAGTCAAATTTTTGGGTAAAAATTAAATACCATTTAAATATATAATGTGTTTTATGACATCATAATGACGCATTGGTGATGTAATAAAATACCATAATCCTTATGTTCGGCCAATATGTGTTTTATCATTAAAATAATGAGGTTTTGGGTTTGTTTGACTTACTTTTCAAATCATTAATGGAGCCCTCAAGACTTATTCAACACTTTGCCTTTTTAAATTAATTTCCATGGGAGTGTGACTCACCTCCACATAAGCAAACCTAATTTTTTAATAAGTTAGGACCTTGGACTTGTAAAATATTGTTTTTCTCTTTCCTTTTCCAGAAACCATGGGCAAATACCATGGGATGGTTTGTGTTTTGGATTATTTTAATATAAGGGGTCCCAAACCTAAATAATAAAGAATTCTCTCACCTTTCCTATATAAACCCACCCAAGCTCCCACTTCCTCCTCACTCAAAGCCCTTGAAGTTCGTCCAACCTCTGCCCTACTCTCTCTAGAATCCTCTCAAGGTGCCCCAAGCTCCCAAGAATCCTCTCACAAGCCTCTCTCTAGCCTTTGGAAGCACACTTACAAGTAAGGGGTTTTCTTCCTTTCTCATTTTTGTCAATTTTATTTAAGTTGTATTGCCTTTTTTTATTTCAATTATGAATGTTGGGGTATGGTTTCTCACCTCCCCCATACTTCCCTCTTATTGTTTGAATGATGGGAGAACCCTTTCTCTCTCATTAAATTCCTCCCATGTACACCCGTTACTATGCCGAAATTCCGAAAGGAACTTCTCTCTCTTCTTTTACATTCAAGCAATACTTTTGTATCATGAATCTAAATTCCATTTCTATTGTTGGGACATGTATATATATGATCTCCTTACTGTCCATTACATGTAAATATGATGAGTAACCCCTTTCTCTCTCATCATCCTTTTTTATGAATTCTTATGTCACGCCGTTACGCTGCCGAAATCGCACCGATTTTCTAAGCCAATGTCTTTGTGTAGTGAATACCATGCCCATTTCTCCATCAAGGGTATTCACCTTTATGCACATTTACATATTGATTATAAATTTTTATGTATGAATTCCACATTCCTTTATCGTGGAAGAAATGATTATGTTTTATGAATCCATGTTTTATGATCCATGTGGCACACTTATGCATGAAATGAAATTTTTAAGAAAGGTGCACCCTTTATAGAGCTCCAATGCATTGGGTAAAGTATAGTATCATGATACGTCATGTGCAATGAGTGTTTACTCATGATAATTCAAGTGCAACGAGGGTTTACTCGTGCTTCAAGTGCAATGAGGGTTTACTCATGCTCCATGTGCAATGAGCCTTGGCTCATGCTAATTCAATGTTAAGTGTTGTTGCCACATTTCCATGTTATGATTATCATGCTTTATCATGCCTTTATGCTCATGTTTCTATTATGATCTATTGATATGCCTATTTCCTAACATGTATTTCACTCCTCATGTTATTCATTGTTTACTCCCTTACTGGGCTTTATAGCTCACCCTTTTCTTATGCATGTCCTCAGGTTATCCCATGCAATGCTAAGTACGAAGGAATGTAGTGGTCATGTAAAGGATGTTTTCAATAACGATGTTGTATTTAAAGTTCAAAGTTTTTATGTAATGATCCTAATCCCCAAAGACACTAAACCTCTCGATCTTCTTTGTTGGATCAAGTGAATTTTTATGTAATAAAGCATGTTTAAGTTGTAATAAAAAGCAGGGTTGTCATATTACGTGCATCCTAGGTGTAAATTATTGAACCCACACTTGTGGATTCAGTATAAAAAATGAAATGTATATTTTTTTGATCAAATATTACTGATATATATAAAGTATTATATACATTAGAAGTCCTTTTCTGGTCTAGTAGTTGGAGAATTAGAAAAAACCATCCAAATTTTCATATTTGTACAAAATTTAACTAATTGTCTTCATGTGTGACACCTCCGGATAAGACACAGAAACCTTTATAAATTATACTTAACCTTTGAAAATTATTTTAAAATACAGGGTGCACATAAAACATTCCAGTAATGGGGTTTAAAAACACTGAAAAATACTTTGAAAATTAAATTAAAATAATTTTATAATAAATTAAAAATATTTGATATATATTTTAAAAATATTAATCTATGGTTACTATGAAGATTTAATTTTTAATACCTTATAAAAATAAATCTCATTTTTAAAACTATTCAAAAATATTCTTCAAAAAATACCTGTATTTCTCTTTAAAAAACTTTTGAAAATAATAATAGTTTATGAGATAAAAAATGATACTTGGAAAATCATAAGAAAACCATTTTCCCAAAAGTAGTGTCTCTTATAGTAAGAAATTCAATTGAGTTTTTTGTTTCACTCCCTATTACTCATTATCTAATTTTATATCCATGTTCATAAATATTTGGAAACATTTTTTAGATAGTATATCTTTCTCATTCATAACCCATTATAAACTTTTTAAAATCATACATAATTTATTTTTTTAGAAGAAAATAATTTTGAAACATATATGCGTGGAAAAATATCATTTTTATGTAAATACATAATATATGAGGGAAATAACCATTTAAAAAATACTTACATTTAAAGGATTTGTACATTAAACCATTAAAACTAAAACAATTTCTTGTATTAAAATGCATGAATTATCATTAGTAATGATTGAATATGGAAAAATAAACATACAAGTGTGAAACTAACACAAAATCTTTCATGTTTTGAAAATAATAATTTATCATTAAAAAAATGCTTATGGAAAATATATAAATTTGAAAAAAAATATTTTTCCCTTACCTTGAGTTTGATTTGACCCACATATCCTTTGAAAATATCTTTACTTATCACTTCAAGTCCACTAAGTCTAGAGTTATTCATAAACTAATACATTTAGAGTGTGGATAGGGAAATGGAGAAGATTATTTGATATAGGATGGTTAGGCTATGAGGATCATGGTTGTTAAATGATGCAACAGGTGGGGTTCCCATTTATAATTCAGAAGAGGGGCATTTCTAGAATTTTATAAAATAATAAAAAATAATATCACTAATCTAGAGACAAAAAAGTATGAATTTCTGTTAGATGATTGAGGGGTTAATTTTATTGAAATATCTTATCTTGCATGACCTTATTTAATAATATCAGGATTTTTAATAATTTAATAAAATATTATATTTATGAAATCTCATTATGTCAAATTTAAAACTATTCATTACTATGACTTTAAAAACATCAAAATAAAGTGTACGATTTGAACCAACTATTTAATTTTATATTATATAATTTATAGTTATTTATATAATTTTTGTATCCCCATGAATATATTATATTAAATTTATTTTATTATTTTTAATCTCATTTATTTTATTTCCCCATTAATTTAATAATTACTACATTATCATTGTATAATTATTTAAGGTACTTCTTTCTTCACTAAAAATTAAAAATTAATTATCATGAATAATACTAATGGATTATATTTAAACTTACTATTTATGGTGGAACATATCATCTAGAAACCATATATTACAAATGATATACATATTAAAATCAATAGTATGACGAATTTGACATTCTTTTAAATAAGATACTATAAAAACACAATTTCAACCAAATGGAACCAAAAAGTTCTAAATTAATCCCAAGGATTCTTAGGGTCTAAAATTACTTATCATAAAATATTTATTCATATTTTAGGGTCATTTTGTTTTATAATTTTAATTAAAAACATTTTATTGATTTTTCTTTTGCTTCCACAAGCACTACATCTGTGATACATAAGAATTATAAGTAATTATTTCATATTGAAAAATTAAAATTAAAAGTATATCATAAAAATAAATTAATTATTTTCAAGTAATTCATTTAAGTTATTTAATTATGTATATTTAATTTTTTCTATGTGAGTATAACATTTAAATTTTTTAATTTGACTTTTTAGCCCTATTAAAGCATTGAATAAGCATTTGGAAGGATTCTTGTTATATAACACTAAAATTAAAAAATATCAAAAAAAATAAGCATTTATACATAATAAAAAATAAAATAGTAATTAAAATACTTTTTATATATCAATTATTTTCTAAAAGTCTCAAAATTTGACATCTAAAATGTTGCGCAGGCACTACGTCAGTAGTGAAAAAGATTTTGATATTTGTCTTGAAATAAATTCAATGTTTCATGTTATGAATTGTTATTTTTATAATAGTAATATTATAATATCATAATTTAGTGATTAAATAGGTTTTATAAATTTTATTTAAAATTTAAGTCTTGGTGACATCAAAAATGATATTGTATTTTATAAAAAACTATATTTTATACTATTCATGAAAAAAAATTATTTTTCATACAATTCTAAAAAAAATAATCTTTTTATAATTTTGTCACCATAAATTCAAAAATGAAATAATTTTTAAAAAAAAATTAAAATGAAATTATTTTTAAATTTATCTTTTAAATATAACAATTTAAGAGATTAGTTTAATAAAACTATTTAATTTATGAATTACTTAACATATTTATAATGAATTTAACTATTTAATTCAAGAATATTTAGAAATGTGAAAAAAATATATTCCAATTGTACCTATGATGTTATATTCTTCCTTGAATGAATATATACCTCTAAATTCATTCATCTTACTGAAAAAATTTATGAATTTCCATCATCAAAAATAGGAAAAAATCTATTCTTATGGGTACATAATTACATATAAGTACAAAAGATAATTCTATTATGTAAATTTTTCCAAAAAAAAATGACTAATATAAAAATTTTCATTGAAAATTCATTAGATTCCAAATTTAAAAACCCAACACCATAGTTCTAGATTTAATACTAAAAATTCCATGTACATTTGTAGTGAAAGATAACTGAAAAATAAAAAGTACTTTTTACATTCTATGATATTTTCAAGTATATGTTTTTGAGAATTCGACACAATGATATACATTATCAGGGTTGAAAAAAATATTACTATTTTTATTCATATAAGATACCTCCTGATATGAAAAAATAACATTTAGAAATTATACTAAACCTATGTAATTTATTTTAAAACATGGGGTTAGCCTAAAATTTTCCACTAAGGGGTTTAAAAAACAGTGAAAGATACTTTGAAAACACAATTGAAAACAATATATATAAATTAAAAAATTTATAATTTATATTTCTTAAAAAATAATATATGGTCTTTATGAAAAATAAATTTTCAAAACCATTTAAATATACTTATCATTTTGAACACCATTCAAAAATAACATTTGAAAAATACTTTGATTTATCCTTCAAATCTTTTTGAAAATTATAATATTTTTATCTATTAAACTAATACTTGGAAAATATTAAGAAAAAATATGGACACTAGTTGTTTATATTCTATAAAAACTCTCAATTGGGGTTGTGGGGTAACTCTACATTCATAATCATATCATTTGATAACCATGTTTCAAATTTAAATATTTTTTAGAAGATCTATCATTCTCATTCATAACCCATTAAAAGTTTTTCCAAATATTAAACAAATTATTTTCATAGAATATAATATTTTAATAAAATATTGGCATGGAAAAATCTCATTTTATATAAATACTTTGTATTTTAGGAGATTTCTATATTTCTAAAATAAATACTCACATTTAAAGGATATCAATATAAGCACATTAAATCTAAGGAAATTTCATGTATAAAAAATTATGAATTGTCCTGATCAATTATAGAATACAACCATATCTACTTAAATGTGTAGAATTAAAAAAACCATTCATGTTTTGAAAATAATAAAATATATTTTTAATATATATATATTTAAATAGAAACATTTGAAAATATATATTTTTCTATACCATATGCCTAATTTTTCATGCATGTCATTGAAAAATCTCTTTCCTTAGCACATTAAGACCACCATGGATAATTTTCTACCAAAACTAATACCTCTAAAGTATTTCTATTGAAATGGAGAAGAGTATTAGGTAGAGTATGTTCATGATAGAAGGATCAAGGTAGAAAAATGTAGTGAAGGAAGGGATGCATTATAATAATTGAGGAGAGGGGAATTTATAGAATTTTATAAATGTTTAAAATATAATAAGAATATTCTATTTCCAGAAATTCTAAATAGAAATTAATCTCATAGGGGATTAAATTTTTTTCCATATATTATTCCATATGGCCTTATGTAATATTTTTTGGATCTCTTAATAATTTAATGAAATATTATATTCATGAAAAATATTTTTTATCAAATGTAATACTATTTATTACTATGTATTTAATAGAGTAAAAAAAAATAGTAAAATTAGAACCAACTATTTAATTATATCTTATACATTTCATAGTTATCTAGATAATTTTTTTATCACCATGAATATTTCAAATTATATTTATTTATATATTTTTAAACTCATTTATTTTTTTCAATTAATTTTACAATCATTGCTTCATCGATGTGTCCTTACATAATGTAATTATTTCTTCACTAAAAAATAATAATAAATTGGAATAATTAATATAAATGTTTTATATTTCAGTTAACTATTTATTCCTACACATATAATCTATAAAACCATATATTAAAAATGTTATACTAATTAAAAATTATAGTTTGAATTGTTTCAGATTCTATTAGATAAAATATTACAAGGCACTTAATGTTATCCAAGTGGATCAAATTTAACACCATGAGATATTGAGAATTATGTTTCTTCAAAATAATTTAACATTTTTAATATTTTTCATTTCCTATAACACTGAATATATTTTATTTTATATTAAGTCACTATATTTTTGTTGCGTTATACATAACAATGACTTTCCTTAATGGATTGTGTAACAAGTATAGCCATGTTTTACAGAACAATAATATATTATTAAAATATTATTATTTAATATATTAAGGTATATCATAATTGTTAAATTATAGTTTATGAACAGTATTAGCTAATTTATGAAAATATATGGTTTCCCAAAATAAAAAATTAATTCATAGGTTATAAATTAATTAGAAATGAATATGAAAACTGATTGAATTTAATGGAAAACATTAATATTTATATGGCCACATAGATGTTTTACAGTAATAAATTAAATTAATTAATATTTGTGAGTGATATCATTGAAATATATATTTTATATAATCAATAAAATATTTTCATAATTATTTTAATAGATTGGATTGTAATAAGATAATAAAAATCATTTTTTTTGCATAAAAACCTATATTTTATATAAAGGAAGTTTAAACAAATTTTAAAGGAGAAACCATTTTAAATTATTATTATTTAGATATTTTATTGATTTAATATTTTAAAATAAACTTTATCTTTGGAATAAATTCTTAAAAAATAGGTTAGGATATTTTTTTTTGGTTTTTCCATTAAGGAATCATTTTTTAGCGAATAATTAAAATTACTGGATATTAATTCATGAATGGTTTTTCAACTAATTTATTTATAAGTTAAAATTATATTTTAAATTGGTTTAAAATTTTATTAGATACTGTTTTTATTAATTAATCAAATTTATTTCATTGGAACCAATTTCACATTGAAATTGGATATTTAAAATTCGTATACTTCTTATATTTTATTCATTCAAAATCTATAGTGTTGTCCCATTAGTGGGATTAATTGTAAATTAATTTATGAAAATCCTATGAGAATAATTTCTAAATATAGGTTAAATTTTTATAAATAAAATAATTTTTAATTTTAATAAGGTCAATATAGTTATTTCTAAAACGGCTAGTGAAAGTAATTAAAATTAATTACATCGATGAAGGAAAAATAAATCCTAACAAAAGAAAAAAAACATAAATTTAACACCAAAAAACTAAAAACATATCCAACTCTGATTGGATATCCATTAATTGTCCATGAGACTTTTATTCTTTATTTATTTTGGTTTCACATCTCCTTTTTAGGTAAAAATGTGGGTACACCAAGCTGGTTTACAAAAATGCCAATTTTGTGTTATCCCTTCCCTATAAAATGCCACCACCACTACATATTCTTCAAAAATCTAAAAATACTGAGGTTATGAAAATTTCAACCCAATACATGTAACACCCCATGATTTAATAGTATGTTATCTATTTAATGTAATTCAATAACTTGCGTTACATGCAACTCTGAGTTTCAGTGAATCACGACCTATAAAATTAGCCGTTTAAAAAGCAGTTATGTATAGTGTTAACCACATTTTCAATTTTATATATAAAATATATAATTTTAACCTTATTTATTTTGTTTCTTAGATATAATATAATGACAAATTGAATTTTTCAGATAAAAGAAGCATTTTTCAAAAAAATGCAGTTTTTCAGCCATTGAATGGAGAACCCTTTTTAAATAAAATATTTGATACTTTTATGTATTCAATTTAATGAAATTAAATTCTTATTTATAAGAGGTATATAAAAATTGATATTTGATAAATTTTTGGTACTTTTCTGATTACTTTCATATTTTGATGAATAGTCAAAAATACAAAATTTTAATTGAAAACTACTTTTTTAATCGAAATAATTTAATGTGTTAAATTATTAATTTTAGTGGTTTTAAAGTATAATTAGATTATATTTTTATCATTTAATATAATTTGGGTATATGAAATTTCAAAATTAAATTGGTCATAAATACATGTCATTCTTTTGATAGTTTTTACTTCTTAAAAACCTGCTTTCTGGTTTTGACAATGGGAATTAATTTTAAATTTATTAAAGAAACTTCAATGTTTTAAATTTGGTAAAATATACAAAATTTTTTAATTTTTAAGATCATAATTATCTTTTAGTTAATTTTTAGTATTTTTCTGAAAACATCAAATTTTTTATGAATAGTGAAAAACACTACGTTGTAGATAAAAACTGAATTTTTCAGTTAAATAATAATTTTTAATTACAAATTTATCTTAAAGTAAAAATAGATACATAATACATATATTATTCCAATTTAATTCTTTGGAGTCATTTTATAATAAGATTAGACATATAAAATTTTATTAAACCTTTTTAACATCTTTTACCCACCTTCTAACACATTTGCAAATTTGCAGAAAATGTAATTTTACTACTTCTGTGAATTTAATTTAAAAATTCAAGATACACGGTTCACATAATTAAGTAACATGTGGTTTAATAGGATGAAAATAGTTTTTTTGAATAGTAACTTTGAATTTTATTTACCACGGTTAAAAGTCAATAGTGTAATTAAAGGTAAAATAATATTAAAATTACCCCAACAGATGTCCTAATTCTATTGAATAATTTTATTTCGACCAAAATCAATGTTAGGAGAAAAATAATATCCTTTTGATCCATTTGGATTAGATTAAGACATTTATTATATTTTATTTAAAGAAGAGTTAATATTGTTAAATTCAAAGTTTAATAACTAAACCATTTTTAATATAGATTTAAACAAAAGACAAATTCAACTATGAATATTAATTATAATTAAAAAAACATTTACTACTTCATGGTAGTTTATTTATAATTTATAGACACTAAAAAATTGAATTTATTTTTGACACAATGATGATGTAGTAATTACCATATTAATGGAAGATTAAAATAATTGATGTTATAAATATTAACATAATTGTAAATTGAATTTTTTGATTCCATACACGAATTTTCTAGGTTAATATGAAATTTTAGATTTGATTCAATGTATTTATTTTTAATTAATCAAGTTTTTAAGACATTGAAAAAAACAAAATAAAAAATAGTGTTAATAATGACAAAAATGAGTTTTTACAAAAAATACTATATTATTAAATGATATAATATTCATAAAAATCAATAATTTGGCTAACAGAATTATATAATGTTATATATTTCATTAATTAACCAATTTAGTTTATCTTGAAATTTTATAGTAACTGTATTAACCATATAATATAAAAATATAAGAAGACATGGTAAAAGTTAAACTATTCAACTAAGAGATAAATCTAAAAGATAAGGTTAATCTGGTGACTTAAACTTGCCTAAGACCTATTGGTTGAGAGAATTTTGACCCAAAGAAACATTATCCTATAAATAAATTCATTATTAACTATTATAAAGTGAATATAATTTCCTAATAAAATAATATTTCTAGTTTTTTCTAAAGTGCCCCTCACCTCTCTTATAAAGGGGTACTTCCCCTTCTCTTAAATTCACACCTCAAAATCCTTTTGCATCGAATAAATTATGATAAAATATCCTCCCAATTACCCTCAATTAATCCTATATGCCTTACATTGATCATAAATCTAACCTATAATGTTTTTTTTCAAATAAAAGAAAACACCCAAAAAGGAGGTAATTATTTCATCACCTTTTTCAAAGTTATTCTATTATTCCGATCCTTATTTATTTATTGTTTCCATACCAAAATAATTACTCAAGTAACCTATACATACTATTTTTTTATTATAAATATTTTACAACCATATTATTTATTCTATCCATCCTATGAATGAAAAAGTAACCATACGTGTGTACATACGACTTACCGTCTCCACGTCGTGGGGTAGTTTGATATTCAACACTTAATTATTTGGGTGGATATAATAATGAATATAATTAGTTAAAATAATAAATATAAAATTTTAATATTTATTTATAATTAATATACCATTCAATTCCATTCCATTTTATCTTTAAGTAAATGATATTGTTTCCCGTGCGTACATACGGCTTACCGTATCCATAATGCGATGAGATTCACTTCAATGTTCACCATTCATCGATGATTATAAAAATATATAATATTAATAAGTATGTAATATATTAAATAAAAATGATACTAGATATATATATATATAGATATATATATGTGTATTTACATTAATCTAATTTACTTTCTTCCATTCAATACGATATTAAAACCAAAACAACATTTATGTGTACGTACTACCTACCATCTCCATAAATAGTGTTTTCCATTTTATATATCTATATATTATACCTATTTATATTTTGAATATATATCATACATCAACAATTTTTTATGTTTTGGAATTAATTAAAATTGGATAAAAGTGATACGATCAAAGAATAGCATGTTAAAACACGTACGATATAGAAAGTGATTGTTACCCAAAATAATATTTTAACATAAAAATTATTACAAAATGGGTAGTATAATTCCATAAAAGAATCAATTAGGATATAATAAATATTAATAGGGTTTTGGTATAATTTAATAACATACTATGGTCATTATACAAAGGATAAACACACCCTTGACTAAAGGAAAGTACTAGGTAAGGGTCAATTACTCAATCTCATTATTATTCGAGATTTTTTATGTGTAAGTATTTACTAGGACATATTTATCATCCATTTACATATTCAAAAAATGTGTTTCTAAATGAATCGTTTAAAGGGACTTTTTAACAAAAACATCATTTTAAATGTTTTAAATATTTATTCTTTTAAACCTTTCTCATTAATATCAATGTTTTTAAAATGGTTTTAAGGATATATTTATATGGGAATGAATGTTTGAAAATGTTAATTCCATTAAAAAGATTAAAATTTGTGTGGGACACTTTAATTAAAATTATTTTTAAATGCATTCCTTTCTAAATTTTATGACTTTTAAATGATTTCATGAGAAAGTTATATATCTCTCAAATAGTTTTACTGATCATTTTCAACTATGTCAACATCCTTTATTGGATATTATTCATATTTTAGTTTTATTTATTATAATAAAATGTTCTATATTTTATTGAATGAGTTATGATTTGTTTGACTATGGATGTATTGTTTTTATACCATTCATGGTTTATGGTTAAAGCACTGACATTTCGTTTACCTGTTTTAATACGAATGTTTATGTTATGTTTCACCAATTTCATATGAGGAATGCATTGGATTTGTAAGTGACAGGCGTGGCCAACTATAGCCCCGCGATGCATCGGTTGGTCTCATTAGACAAATTAGTTTCTTGGAACAAGGCCTTGACTATGTGGTTATGATATCTGACATTATGCATTCCCTTGTAATGAAATTAGTTATTACATGTGATTATTAGACTAGTAAAATATCTACATGCATGTTTATATAGTAATGTTTGATTTATTTTTGTCATATTATGTTTAATTTTATGTTTTAAAGGATATTGTTTTTATGAAACATTTTTCCTTAAATGTTTATAGCTTCCGTTAAATTATTTACAATTACTGAACATTTGAGACCACCTCATTCTTATTTTTTTTCTTAGGATTCCATAAAGTGTATTATAATTGATATGAAGGTTTAAACAAGGGGAATAACGGAGTTATGAAATGATTATTTATGTTGTGTTTTATGCTTGAATGTGTTATATAACATTCATGTATATAATATATTTTCCAAGACTACTAAACTGGTCGGTCCTTTGGAACCTTATTAATTATAATCATGCATATGTATTAAAATAATGCACCTTCTTTGGGCTTCTGGGGTTGGGGAATTATATTTGGTATCAGAGGAAGTTTAGCAATAACCTTATAAATATATTTAGATAATCTCTGATTAGGAAACATTACCCTATGATAGACTTAGATGATTAGTATAGAATAACATCCAATAATTTTGGCAGTGAAGATATTATGTTGGTTTTCCATGAAATGCATGCCTATCTGGATACTATAAGGGGAATTGGTTTTCCAAAAGATGTACCTAGGATTGAAAACTCTGACAAGGAGTTTTAGGATTATCCCGGGTATCCAGGTACATGACCACGAGCCTTACTACGCACCTGGCTTGACACTCAAAGGGATATTCGTTAGATAACTCACATTTTCTTTACAAACCATTATGAATTATTTATGAGGAAATTTGTAAAAAAATAACCAATTTTTATGATTATGATACTAGATTTGTGAAAATATTCAGTTAATGTTGATAATTATTCTAGTTTTGGGATTATAAATCATGATATGATCTAACCTAGTGTGTGTCTTCATTTAGAAATGGCACCTTGTAGAAGAAATGAGAACTCTAGAAATACGCATGTTCCAAAGAGTAATAAGGATCATATCTTTCATGGTCTTATGATAACATTTTGAAGGCAAATATCCTCCCACGTATTCTTATCATATGAGAAAATAATATCATGTGTTAATACGGTAAGTAAATAATTCTCTAAGTCCTATGGATTTTAAGGGAAGCCAGAGAAGAAGATAATGGAAGAGAGAAATATGGATAAAGGGAAGAAGGTAAAGAAGGATTTTCCCACGTGGTAACTGTGGAAAGAATCACCTTGGTAAATTCTTGAAGGGAATGAGAGTTTGTTACAAGTGTGGAGAAAAGGACACCAAGTTCATGATTGTAGGGGTAAGAAAAATATTTCAAATGTATAATGTGTAATGCCTCGACCCCAGAAGCCCAGAGTTGGTGCATTATTACATATCATTGGCATGGTATCAAAAGATCAAGTCTCAAAAGACGGATTAGTTTAGTAGCGTTGGATGTACTAGATACGCTGATAAGGTTTACATTATGTCATAAAATAGAAAACTACAACAACATTGTTTCCATAGACAACCCTGAGATCACATAGACTATCCATGGAGGTCAGTCATAATATACTTCTTCATATCTTGGTAAAAATAAAAAATATAAAGGGATGAGATCAGATGCTCAGTAAGGATAAAAATATAGAGGAAACATTAATAAATAAGCTTAAACATTTAAGGAAATGAATAAGACTAAAACAAAAGCCTTTTAAACTAGAACATCAGTATAATATGGAAAATAAAAAATCAAATAATTCCATTTACTAATTCCCATGGATATTATACTAGTCGAATAATCAAATGAAATATCAATAGCCACTTTAATAATGATGGAATGCATAATGCCAGACTGTAATAACCACATAGTCAAGGCCTTGTGTCAAGACTACAAATAATATTCTGTCAAGGCTATGTGCCAAGACACTATTTTGTATAATGAGACCTACCAATGCATCGAGGAGCTATAGCGGGCTCCATCCAGCACTTACTAAGTCCAATGAATTTTTTATATGAATAGTTTGAAACATAACATAAACATTCATATTAAAACTAGCAGAAAAAATGTCAATACTTTATCCACAAACCTTGAATGGTATAAAAAATAGCACATCCATAGTCAAACATAACTCATTCAATAAAATATGTATGATTTTATTGTAACATATTATCCTCAATCTAAAATAATTAAGGATGTTGACATAGATGAAAAAAATCATCAAAACTATTTGAGAGAAATATCCCCCTTTTTCTTGAAAACATTTAAAAGTATCTCTATTTATCAAGAATTCGTCTAAAATAGATTTTTGAATCAAAGTGTTTCATACCACTTTGACACTTCTAAAAGGAATTTTAATTTGAAAACATTAATGTCCATATAAATAAATCCTTAAAACCATTATTAAAACATGGACATTAATGAGAATGATTTAGAAGAATAAGTCATTTAAACATTTAATATGATATTTTAGTTAGAGTTCCTAACCAAATGTGAGACACATGAATACAAATAATTGAGGTAAAAAAAACTTTATTATATAATGAGAATAAAGGAATTCATGATACACTATGTCAAAGTACAATATATACACCAAATAAAAGTGAATTGGTACATAATAACAAAAAAGATTCAATTGAATGAAATTTGAGATGAAGTATCTGAAAAGCCCAATGAGTGGAAATTACTACATAAATAATAAATATTTATTTCACACATAATCTTGGAGTAAAATAATCAATGAAGTATGCGTAAAGCCTAATGAGTGGAAATTGAAATTTGAAATTCCCTTACCAATTTGGTAACATATGAAACATACACCCCATGAAATAAGGATAATAAAATGAATATTTAAATACCCATAAATAAAATTATATTACACCAAGAATACAATCATGGGAAGTACATACACCACATGAAAGGAAATAATGGCCAATATAGCATGAATCTCACAGAAATAAGAAGTGAGATGAAAACTCCTTGCCACGTTGTAATTAATCAATTCCTATGACCAAAAGTTAATAACCATCAAATGAATCACATAATTCCATGAATATAAAGTGAATCATGATAATATATATCAAATTTATGTACACAATACACCACATTCAATAAATAAGTGGCGAACAATGGAAATATCACAGAATTAAAAGTGGGATAAAAAAGCACTTACTTTTTAATTTTCCTTGGTCGAGGTTAGGTTAACCTCCTGTATAATGGTGAAATAATTCTTATTAAATTATAAAATAATAATATACATTAATATGATATCATATATGCTCTTTTAATATTGGGTTTTTAATAATATTTTAGTATTATCGTCGTTTCGGGTGTTAACTGATTCCTTTTCCTTTAAATTATTTGGTTCGAAAGTAGTGTTTGTTTTGAATAGGATGTATATTATTCATATTCATAATTATATTAATTCTTTAAAGATTATTTTTAATCATATAATGAAAATTATTGTTGAATGGATTATGATGGGGAATAAATCTCATCATGTTCGTAGAGACGGTAATCCTTACCTACGGACGAGCGACAATATCATTCATTTGATGTTAAAATAATATATAATTAGATAGTATATCACATATAAAAAATCATTATCATTTTATATTTATTATTTAAATCAATTACACATCATTATTATACCCATCCAAATAGTAATTTATAGAATAAAAATTACACCAGGATGTGGAGACGATAAGTCGTACATACGCACGTATGGTGACATGTCATTCAAAGGATGGATAGAATAATGAATATGGTTGTACCATATTTATAATAACAACACATTATATATATGATACGGGAGTTATTATTTTAGAATGGAAACAACAATGAAAGAGAAAGTGGAAGAAGAAAGGAATTTTAAAGAGGTGACGAAATATTTACCTCTTCTTCGTGTTCTTCCTTTTGATTTGATCAAAAGGGCTCATTATGTTGGCTTTCTGACTAAAAGAAGTCCTCTAGGATTAAGGGAGGACTGTTGAGAGGGTATTTAGGTAGATTTTGGATGAGACAAAAGGCTTTGAAGGTGTGAATTTTAGGGAAGAGAGAGTGCCCTTTTATAAGAGGGGTGAGGGGAACCTTAGGAAAAGCTAGAAATATTATTTTATAATAAAATTATTTTCGGTTTCTAATAGCTCAAAAATTAATTATACAACGGATAAGGTAGGGATTGGTCTAAATACACTCATCAAATAGGTTTTTTATAGGTTCGGGTCACTATATTAACATTATATTTTATATTTAACTCTTAGATAAATAGTTTGACATTTACCATGTCCCTTTGTATTTTATTATTATATGGTCAATAAACATACTATATACTTCCAAAAGAACCCCAAGATGTTCATTAATGATACAAATATCATTATATAAGTATTTTTGATGAACCTTATATTTTTAGGAATAGAATATCAATTAATTATATAATAGTTGTTTTAAAAATGCTTTTATGTCAATTTTTACATTATTTGGTATATTGTTTTGTCTAAATTCATAACAATATTATTACTTCGAAAAACATTCATCTAACCAATCCTAACATGTCATATTAACCTATAAAATTAGTTTAATTTATAAAAAGTCTCAAATTACATTTATTTGGATATTTATAAAATCAAATATTTTAATATTTTATTAATTATGTAATTACTGCATCATCATTGAGTCATAAATAAATCAAATTATTTAATGTATAAAAATAAGATTATGTAGGAAATATTTTTATATTTCTAATTAATATTTATAATCAAATTTATCTTCTGTATAACCCTATATTAAAAATGGTTTAGTTATTAAACTTTGAATTTAACATTTTAACTCTTTCTGAATTAAATAATAATTAATGTCTTAATCTAATCCAAGTGGACCTAAAGGATTATATTTTATTCCTAAGTTTGTTTTTGGTCTAATTAAAATTATCCAATAGAATATGGAAATGTGTTAGGGTTATAATAATATCATTTTTTACCTTTAATTACCCTATTTACTTTTAACCGTGGTAAATAAAAGTCAAAAGTTAATATTCACTCTAAATACCCAGAAATTTCAAGGAAATTTTTTTCTTAATTTTCTTTGGAATTTTATAAGAACGCGGTTTCTGACGGTACTTGATTCTGAGGCCCGGAGTGCCCGGAATAAACTTCTGAAGTTTGGCTCGGGTACGTTCAGTGAACGAGCGAGCGGGAATTTCTATCTATTGAACCGGTGCTCGGAATTGAAATCCGATGACACCGATGAACTCGCAACGCCAGTAATTGCTTAAGGGGACCTTTACCACAGTTGCGTTTTAAGCGGGTTGAGATTTTGTTTTTGGGGTTTTAGTTTAAAATAAATAAAATTGTGTGAACAATTTTATTTTATGTCTTTGGGAGTTATTCTCTCCCATGGGAAGTTGTTGGTGGAGCCCATGACCAACCAACTTCCCATGAGTGGATACTTGAAAGGTGGGGCCCATACAAGCCCCAACCATTCACATTCCTATAACTCTCCTTTAACCCCCCATTTAATCTCCCTTTCTTTAACTCTTGAACTTTTCCCCCTTATTAATGAAAACTCTTCTCATTTCACTCCCCCTCTTAAGTGCATGCCAACACTTTTTAATTAATGAGTTCAACTTCTTAAATTAATTAAGATATTTGAATTTTGGAATTTGAAAAACTTGGCATGTGTTAATAAAATAATGGGAGACCTTATTTTATTAGGTTTCTTGGTTAGGTGAGGATTTTGAGAGAGGAAGCTCTTTGTTTTGAAGAACTCCATCACAATCGTTGAAGAACGTCGAGACTTCGACAAAGAATTTGATGAACACCAACCCTCCGACGGAGAACGCAAAGGCACCAACAACAATCCTTCTCTTCTTCTTTCTCCGCGTCAAGGGAGGATGCATCACCGTGGGGAACGTCGCCATCGACGACGGCGCTCACTCTGACGACGACGGAATTGATACCGTTCTACGGCGACACTACCATTCCGCGACTTTGTCAACAAACGAAGGACGACACGAGGTAGGGGAATTTATTTTTGGAATTCTCTTATCTTTTGAGAAAAGAACGACGAGCGCGGACCAACCAATACCGGGTTGATCTGCTGATCGTTCGATCATGCGGTTTGATGTTGAGGGTTATTATTTAAATTGCTCGTGTTTATTGCCTTGATGAACTTCGTGAAATATGACCTTTTGTTATCGAATAACGCGAGGGGGGCCGGACCGCACAAACACGGACGACCCTCCTCCTTATTTCATGTTGGATTCTTTTGTGGATTGAATCGGGAATGGTGTGGTGCCATCGCACCGCGCGAAAACGTGTGACAAGTAATGTGCGGCGCCGTCGCGCCGCGCCGTGAAAAACAAACAAAGGCGTAACGCCGTCGCATCATGGTGGAGAAACCTGAAGACATCCGCGGACGGAGTCGGGCCACGACGAAGGGGCACGGCGCCAACGCATCGTGCCGGAGAACCATGAAGATGACGCGTTTCATTTTGTCATGTGGATTGACGGGCGACGACGAAGCAGGCCGTTTGGGCGTTTGAATCCCTTCGTAGTGAAGGTGGGGTCCCGAGGGGGACCATAGGCGAAGACGGAAGAAGTAATGGACCACCGAAGCACGTCCGGTGGTCCGCGGAAGGCGGCGGCGGCGCGCCTCACCAGCGCGGCGGCGCCAGTGAACGGCGGCGGCGGCGCGCCGCCGGAAGGGAGGCGGCCGACGAACCGCCGACCTCAATTAACAGCGAAGGGCGGGGGAGCCGCGCACCCCGCCCGCGATTCGGCTTGGCCATGCTGGCCGAGCCGCGGCCGGCCGGTCATGCCGGACCGAGGCGGACCGAGCCGGGCCGGTCCCAGCCGGGTCGGACCCGGGTCGGGTCGACCCGGTTCCGGTCGCCCTAGGCCCAGACCCCCGTTTTCGGACCACTTTCAGCCAAAAGATCATAACATGAGCTACGGGCCTCCAAAAGACTCTCTGTCAGCGGCAACGCGATCCTTGGATCGTTGCGGTCGTTTCGGTATATCGCACTCAAGGTTCCGGAGAACTTTGGGTTCCGCCAGGTTGGTTCGTACGCGAAACCATCCGGGCCCTCGGAGCGGAAACACTCGTAACATGAGTTCCGGACGTCCGATTGATGTGCCGTCGGCTTTGATGGATTCCTCTAAGTGAGACGGATCTTTTGGATTACTCCGCTCGAGGTTTGGATGCCATCGGAGTGCGGTCGGGTTGGTTCACTCACGAAACCAACAGGGTCCCTGGAACGAAAAAGCCAATAACTCACAGACCGGGAATCCGATTGACGCACCGTCTGTCTTGTTGTTTTCCTCTTGATGAGACGGAACTTTTGGCATACTTCTCCCGAGTTTTGGATACAATTGGATAGGTTCCGGGTTGGATCGCACTCGAAATCCAACCAGGCCCCTGGAACGGAAAAGCTGATATCTTTCAGACAGGACGTCCATTTGACGAACCATCAGTGGAATTGTTGATCACATTGAGAAACAGTCCCTATGAGTATACCCTATGAGAGTTCGGGGTACAGTTGAGATACGGCCGGAATTGGTTTGCACACGAAACCAACCGGGACCCTCGGACGAAAAGGCTAGTAACACACAGACTGGGCGTCCGATTGACGCGCCGTCTGTTGCGTTGAGACCCCTATGACGGGGTGGTCCTTTGAGATACTTCTTCATGGGACTTTGAGATTCTTTGAGTATCGACTTGTAGCTCGTGGAGCGGACCCTCCCAGACACGAGCGTGCGGAGTACGGATACCGTGTAGCCGACTGAGACCTGACGACTGCTTGACCGACTCGACTGGGAGTGAGTCAACTAGCCCAGTGGACAGAGCACTACTTTGTGAGGTGCAGACCCATGGAGGACGGAGCACTACCTGTGTGATAGTGCAGACCCGTGGTACTCATCCGGGGAGTACCTCAGCAGGCTACTAGGGGGTGTGCACTACTGTGTTTGGGTGACATACCTCGGCAGGAAGCACTACTGTGTTTGGGTGGCTGGCCCGCGGTACTCGACAGGAGGAGTACCTCAGCAGTCTTAGGTTAGTGAGTAGTACCTCGGAGTCATGACAGGACCACTGTACACTCCAGAGACGGAGCTCTTCAGCAGTTACGGTTTCGATAATGAAAATCCTGGTTTGAGCTGAGACTTATGACCTTTTTGTTTACCTCATGATTGAGATGGGTCACTTGATAACTTAGGTATATGTATGGGCATATACCTGGGTAGTGGTTATCCGTTTATTTCGTGATCCTCGTGTTTCCTCATGATTGAGATGGGTTACTTGATAACATAGGTATATGTATGGGCATATACCTAAGTAGAGGTTATCTGTTGAGATCTTCTTTGTGGTTATCCTTGTTGGATTTAGAGAGACCTTGAGGGTATCGGGGTCCCTACTGAGTATCGTTATAGTCACCCCTGCACGGGCTATGCCCGCACCTCGTTGTGTTGGTTGCAGACGACAGGCAGTGCTAACAGAGGCCGAGTATTCGAGGACTGGACGGTACCCGGAGGTGGACTACATGACGAGTCAGTACCCGGAGGTGGACTACATGACAAGTTAGTATCTAGAGGTGGATTTCATGACGAGACGACACACGGAGGAGGTTGACGGAAGAGATCATGGAGGAGGCTATCTGTACCTACCCTTCAGGTAGGATCCGTGGTGGACGACTAGGAGCTGCGCCATCTGTACCTACCCTTCAGGTAGGATCTGAGGAGGATGACCCAGGAGCCGCTTCCGTCCTTCCAGCTGTTTGCCTTTTTCTGTTGTAATTTCATTCAGTTTTAGTTGCACATTCAGTTGGGTTCGTATTCTGTCCCATTTACTTTTCAGCACTTTCTTTTGTACTTAGTGTTTTTCTTCCTCTTGTACTCTGTGGTGTTTTGTTTACTTTTATAAAGGCAATGCCTTCCCAGTTACCGGGATTTTTGCCTTTGGTGCTAGTCACCAGCCCCTGGCCTATGGAAGGAGGGCTTGGGGTTGTCACGGCACGGGCCCCGAGGATGGGTCATGACAAATTGGTATCAAAAGAGTCAGTTCTACCACAGAACTTATAACTCTGCTATTTTCTTTCTGTGAAGCAATAATGTTAAGGGTACCGAGTGTGGTCTTCAGTTCAGGGAGTCCAGTGTTGTTGCGGGAGGCCGACGTTTCCATACACTAGGACCCTGACAACTGATTTCCGACTTTGTGAATGAAAACATTGATTGTGTGTGTGTTTTCAAAGGTTTTCCCTTAAAACAGCTCAAACCAGGTCAACTCACCAGGTATAATCGTTTGACTATGTCACGTTGTTTTTTTCAGGATGCCTTTTCTCGGACGACCAGCTAGAGCCCAGAGGGATGTGCGTACTGACAGCCTGTCGAGCGACGAGGCCTCAGTACAGGGCCCTTTTCCAGTTGAGGCACCAGCGGAGGCACCAGCAGAACTACTACCCGTTGGGCCACTGATGCCACCAGCACTAGTAGCAGAGGGTGCACGTCTCTTGAGTGCACTGCACGAGTTCCAGTGCCAGAGGCCACCCAGGTTTCAAGGAGGGATGGACCCGCAAGCGGCTGAGGATTGGCTGGAGGCTGTGGTGAGAGTCTTCAGGCTAGTGGGGACGCCGGCAGACATCATGGTGATCTTTGCTGCCAGACTCTTTCAGGCAGTAGCAGGCAGGTGGTGGAGCCACTTGTTTCAGTTTTGCAACAGGATGAACTTTGCATGGGAAGACTTCGAGACCTTCTTCAGGGTGGAGTTTGTGCCAGTAGCTCTACACCATGTGCGTGTACAAGAGCTTCTGCCTTTGCCGCGTGTTTTTTAATCAGTAGCCGAGTCATCTGTGGGTAGTAGACAGATGATGCAGTGGTCCAGGAGGACCAGACTAGCAGTTGGACGATCTCGGGTTTTAGGACCGGTGGGGCGGGGCACCCGAGGTGGGGTCAGATCCAGGCATGCTAGAAATGGACAATGTTACTTCTGTGGCAGGAAGGGTCACCTGGCACGTGACTGTCCAACTCCTCGTACAGTTGATCTGCAGGCGTTAAAGGATCCACCGAGCCAGAAGCAGTGACGAGTGCTTGAGAAATAGCCGAGCAGTGGACATGGCAGTAGAGCTCCGAGAGCAGGTGGAAAGGATCGGAACTATTGGATACGTCCCGTGTACTTCTAGTTCCATGTTGTTGTTGTATTCGTGTCTTTGTACTATGAGTTGCAATAATAAAAAGACACTTATATTTGTTTGCTTTCCTGTCCTTTTGTTTGGTTTATACTGAGTGGTCCCGATTAAAACTGTTGACTTGACCCTCACTTTCAAGATTTCTACTGGAGGAGACCCAGTGACCTCACACTGATGCCGACAGTGTGACTCGGCCCTTGGAGGCGAGAGTGACAGTTGGATCTCTTAGTAGTTACGTCGAGGCCTTATGACGTCATCCATGGAATGAATGCGTCATTCATGTCAGGATTGACTATATTAGTCAATGGTCATGGTTCATCTAGGGGATGAGACTGAGTTTCTCTTTTCGGCAAAAGAGAAATTTTAGCAGCTCTTCCAGATCATAGGCAAAGTAGGTGCAGATCATCCAGGAGCGGATGAAGACTGCACAGTGCAGTAAGAAACAGGAAACTGGCTCCAGTCTTAGAGACTCGAGCATGTTAAATGTTAAAGAAGAGGAAGATTAAAGGAGATATGATTCTACGAAGCAGTAGACGTGGAGGCAGAGCTAGGAGAGCAGCATGAGGTAGTGTACATCTTAACATAGTACAACCACTCGCCTTAGTTATTCCCTCCAGGCTCAGGGAACTGGAGGGCGGAGGAAGAGTGCGGCTGCATTCGGTCAAGGAGTGTGACCCAATGGCTCTAGAAATGATTCAAGGGACAGTTTGTGTCCACTACTAGCTGTTGTAGTAACGGAAGTCGATATGAATCATTCCTTGCTTTCACAAATCTTGTTCCAGACCTATAGTTTCCGGTAAGCCGTGGACTTTACCCTCACGTCTAGAGATACCTTGGGAGGAGACTCGATGATCACACTTACACCGAAGGTGTGGTAAGACCCTCGAGGCGAGAGTTCTGGTTGGAATATCTTGGTGGAAGCGTCGAGGCCTTATGACGTTAGTTTGAGTTTGGAAGGGGCAATAACTGTTCATACTCAAATTGACGGTTTTAGGCAAACGTCGGGATGGGTTTTCCTTGGTCGGCGAAAAGGAAACCCTGGGCAGCACAAGTTAAACTCATGCATGGGAGCGTGCGACCGATCAATCTTGAGTCGGCCAACCTTACCCTCATGGAGGAAGTTGTTTCGAGTTCCAGTTCTAACAGGAATTGGAGACCTCTAGAGTTCGAGGATGACGATCACGTCCTTATACGAGTCTCACCTCGACGAAGTTTACGGAGTTGTGGCCAAGGCAGCAAGTAAAATCTGAGGTTCAACGGACCTTTCTAGGTCCACAGCTGGGTAGGAGAGGTGGTTTACCACTTGACCCATCCACCTAAGTTGCACCAGGTGCACGACGACTTCCACGTATCTCAACTAAAGAGATACGTGCTCGACCCTTCGCATATCATCGACCATGAAGAGCTGGACGATGGCGATGAGGTGTTTTCCACGGAGGTTCTAGTGGGGATCAAGGATCGACAGGAGCGGATCCTACGAGGATGATCGATTCTGTGGGTGCACTTTCCCTGGCTGTACGGGAACCTCCAGGTAAGCACATGGGAGCGAAAGGCTCAGATGCGTGCTCTGTACCGCTTTTGTAACCCCAGTTTGTGTTAAAGATTTACGAGGACGTAAAGCCCTGAGGTGGGAGTAATGTAATGTCCCGAAATTTCAAGGAAATTTTTTTCTTAATTTTCTTTGTAATTTTTCAAGAACGCGGTTTCTGACAGAACTTGATTCCGAGGCCCGGAGTGCCCACAATCAACTTCCGAAGTTTGGCTCGGGTACGTTCAGTGAATGAGCGAGCGGGAATTTCTATCTTTTGAACCGGTGCTCGGAATTGAAATCTGATGGCACCGATGAACTCGCAATGCTGGTAATTGCTTAAGGGGACCTTTACCACCGTTTCGTTTTAAGCGGATTGAGATTTTGTTTTTGGGGTTTTAGTTTAAAATAAATAAAATTGTGTGAACAATTTTATTTTATGTCTTTGGGTGTTATTCTCTCCCATGGGAAGTTGTTGGTGGAGCCCATGACCAACCAAATTCCCATAAGTGGATACTTGAAAGGTGGGGCCCACACGAGCCCCAACCATTCACATTCCTATAACTCTCCTTTAACCCCCCATTTAATCTCCCTTTCTTTAACTCTTGATCTTTTCCCCCTTATTAATGAAAACTCTTCTAATTCCACCCCCCCTCTTAAGTGCATGCCAACACTTTTTAATTAATGAGTTCAACTTCTTAAATTAGTTAAGTTATTTGAATTTTGGAATTTGAAAAGCTTGGCATGTGTTAACAAAATAATGGGCGACCTTATTTTATTAGGTTTCTTGGTTAGGTGAGGATTTTGAGAGAGGAAGCTCTTAGTTTTGAAGAACTCCATCACCATCGTTGAAGAACGTCGAGACTTCGACAAATAATGTGATGAACACCAACCCTCCGACGGAGAACGCGAAGGCACCAACGACGAGCCTTCTCTTCTTCTTTCTCCGCGTCAAGGGAGGAGGCATCACCGTGGGGAACATCACCATCGACGACGACGCTCACTCCGACGACGACAGAATTGATACCATTCTACGGCGACAATACCATTTCGCGACTTTGTCAACAAATGAAGGACGACACGAGGTAGGGGAATTTATTTTTGGAATTCTCTTATCTTTTGAGAAAAGAACGACGAGCGCGGACCAACCAATACTGGGTTGATCCGCGGATCGTTCGATCATGTTGTTTGATGTTGAGGGTTATTATTTAAATTGCTCATGTTTATTGCCTTGATGAACTTCATGAAATATGACCTTTTGTTATCGAATAACGCGAGGGGGGCTAGACCGCACAAACACGGCCGACCCTCCTCCTTATTTCATGTTGGACTCTTTTGTGGATTGAAACGGGAATGGTGCGGTGCCATCGCACCGCGCGGAAACGTGCGACAAGTAATGCGCGGCGCCGTCGCGCCGCGTCGTGAAAAACAAACAAAGGCACGACGCCGTCGCGTCATGGCGGAGAAACCCAGAGACATCCGCGGACGGAGTCGGGCCACGGCGAAGGGGCGCGGCGCCAACGCGTCGTGCCGGAGAACCACGAAGACGGTGCATTTCATTTTGTCATGCGGATTGATAGGCGATGACGAAGCAGGCCGTTTGGGCGTTTGAATCCCTTCGCAGTGAAGGTGGGGTCCCGGGGGGACCATAGGCGAAGACGGCAGAAGGAACGGACCAACGGAGCGCGTCCGGTGGTCCGCGGAAGGCGGCGGCGGCACGCTGCCGGAAGGGAGGCGGCCAACGAACCGCCAGCCTCAATTAACGGTGAAGGGCGGGGGATCCGCGCACCCCGCCCACGATTCGGCTCGGCCACGCTGGCCGAGCCGCGGCCGGCCGGTTGTGTCGGGCTGGGCCGGGCCCAGCCGGGTTAGACCCGGGCGGGTCGACCCGGTTCAGCCGACCCTAGGGGGGGTCGGGCCGGGTCGCCCCGGGCCCAGACCCCCGTTTTCGAACCACTTTCAGTCAAAAGCTCGTAACATGAGCTAAGAGCCTCCAAAAGACTCGCCGTCAGCGGAAACGCGATCCTTGGATCAAGGCGGTCGTTTCGGTATATCGCACTCATGGTTTCAGAGAACTTTGGGTTCGGATGGGTTGGTTCGTACGCGAAACCAACCGGGCCCTCGGAGCGGAAACACTCGTAACATGAGTTCCAGACGTCTGATTGACGTGCCATAGACTTTGATGGATTCCACTAAGTGAGATGGATTTGTTGGCTTACTCCACTCGAGGTTTGGATTCCATCGGAGTTTGTTCATGTTGGTTCGCTCACGAAACCAACCGGGCCCCTGGAACGAAAAAGCCAATAACTCACAGACCGGGCGTCCGATTGACGCACCGTCTGTCTCGTTGTTTTCCTCTTGACGAGACGGAAATTTTGGCATACTTCGCCCGAGTTTTGGATACAGTTGGATAGTGGCTGGGTTGGATCGCACCCGAAATTCAACCGGGCCCCTGGAACGGAAAAGATGATATCTTTCAGACAGGACGTCCGTTTGACGAACCGTCAGCAGCGTTGTTGATCACGTTGAGAAACGGTCCCTATGAGTATACCCTATGAGAGTTCGGGGTACAGTTGAGATACGGCCAGAATTGGTTTTCTCATGAAACCAACCAGGCCCCTGGGACGAAAAGGCTAGTAACACACAGACCGGGCGTTCGATTGACGCGCCGTCTGTTGCGTTGAGACCCCTATGACGGGGCGGTCCTTTGAGATACTTCTTCGTGGGACATTGAGATACTTGGAGTATCTACTTGTAGCTCGTGGAGCGGACCCTCCCAGAGACGAGCGTGCGGAGTACGAAGACCGTGTAGCCGACTGAGACCTGACGACTGCTTGACTGACTCGACTTGGAGTAAGTTGACTAGCCCAGTGGATGGAGCACTACTTTGTGAGGTGCAGATCCATGGCGGACGGAGCACTACCTGTGTGATAGTGCAGACCCGCGGTACTCATCTGGAGAGTAACTCAGCAGGCTATTAGGGGGTGTGCACTACTGTGTTTGGGTGACATACCTCGGCGGGAAGCACTACTGTGTTTGGGTGGCTGGCCCGCGGTACTCGACAGGAGGAGTACCTCAGCAGTCTTAGGTTAGTGAGCAGTATCTCGAAGTCGTGACAGGACCACTGTAAACTCTAGAGATGGATCTCTTCAGTAGTTACAGTTTCGATAATGAAAATCCTAGTTTGAGCTGAGACTTATGACCTTTGTGTTCAACTCATGATTGAGATGGGTCACTTGATAACTTAAGTATATGTATGGGCATATACTTGGGTAGTGGTTATCCGTTGATTTCATGATCCTTGTGTTTCCTCATGATTGAGATGGGTTACTTGATAACTTAGGTATATGTATGGGCATATACCTAAGTAGAGGTTATCTGTTGAGATCTTCTTTGTGGTTATCCTTGTTGGATTTAGAGAGACCTTGAGGGTCTCGGGGTCCCTACTAAGTATCGTTATACTCACCCCTGCACGGGCTATGCCCGCACCTCGTTGTGTTGGTTGCAGACGACGGGCAGTGCTGACAGAGGCTGAGTGTTCGAGGACTGGACGGTACCCGGAGGTGGACTACATGATGAGTCAGTACCCGGAGGTGGACTACACGACATGTCAGTATCTGGAGGTGGACTTCGCGACGAGACGACACACGGAGGAGGTTGACGGATGAGAGCATAGAGGAGGCTATCTGTACCTACCCTTCAGGTAGGATCCGTGGTGGATGACCAGGAGCTGCGTCATCTGTAACTACCCTTCAGTTAGGATCCGAGAGGATGACCCAGGAGCCGTTTCCGTCCTTCCAGCTGTTTGTCTTTTTTTGTTGTACTTTCATTCAGTTGTAGCTGCACTTTCAGTTGGGTTTGTATTCTGGCCCATTTACTTTTCAGCACTTTCTTTTATACTTAGTGTTTTGCTTCCTCTGGTACTCTATGGTGTTTTGTTTACTTTTATAAAGGCAATGCCTTCCCAGTTCTCGGGATTTTCACCTTTGGTGCTAGTCGCCAGCCCCTGGCCTATGGAAGGAGGGTTTGGGGTAGTCACGGCACGGGCCCCGAGGACGGGTCGTGACATTCACCAAAAAATATTTTCATCTTATTGAACCACATTTTACATACTGATATCAACCATGTCTCTTAGATTTTTGAAATTATATTCATATAAGCAGTAAAATTAAGTTTTATTCAAATTTTCAAATGCTCTTAGAAGGTGGGTAAAAGAGTGTTAAAAAGATCAATAAAATTTTTATATATCTAAAATTATTATAAAATGAGTCCAATGAATTACATTGAACTTTTATAGGTATTATATAACTATTTTTACCTAAAATAAATTTAAATAAAATAAATAATTATTTAAATAAAAATTAAGTTTTAAACTATAAGTCAGTGTTTTTAACTATTCATCAAAATTTGAAAGTTTTAAGAAAAATACCAAAAATTCACCTAAGATAATTTCGATATTACGAATCAAAAAATGAAGTCCATTTTTAAAGATAAAATTTTAAAAAAAATTAAAAAGTGGTTATTACTATTCAAAATAGCTAGTTTGATTGGTCGTAGTGTGTTAGAATCTCGAAGTTGCATACAATGCAAGCTATTACATTATTCAAAGGGAAACGTATCGTGGAAGATTGGGGTGTTACATATTCCCCCCTTTTGGAAATTGCGTTCTCGAAATTTTTAAAATTGGTCTTGGTAACATAATTGAAAGTCCCACATCGGAAAAAGAGTCATTAAAACAATTACATTAAAAGAAAGAAAGAGAAGTAAAAAGGTCACCCGAGATAACCCATACTAGGATTCCATGTAGGAAAACATAGATATGGAAGATAAACTAAGTGGCAAGTTCTGATGGAGAGGGATAGAAAACATGATCAGGAGAAAAATAACAACAAGAAAACCACAGACTTCTAATGGGACAAACGATCATTAGTTTACCAGTAGGAAAAGTAAACAAAAACCGTTTTTTGTTTTAAGTTACATTTCATAGAGATGAGGAATACATTTATAATATTTATTAATAACATAAAGAGATATAGTTACTTTTTATGTAGAGTTTCATTCTTTAATAAATCTCTACCACTAACTCTTTTTTTTCAAACGATGAGTATTCATGATGAATTGGTCACACCGGAAGAGCTAGAATCAACTTATAGAGAATCACAGGATCCAAAAAGGATAAACTATAAATTTACCTTTTATTTAGATATTAATAAGAACTAAAATGGTTAGTACATAATTAGATGATCCCCCAAAAGGATATTCCGTTTGAGAAAGAAATACTAATCTTAATTTCTAAAATTAAACCAACAATAACCCAAAGTTATATAAATACCATTCAATAAACAATTGTCTTTAAAATCCTTCAATATAATCCAAAATAATATTTAAACCCAAAACATAGAAGAATTTGGTTATGTAGTCTTCCACGTTAAATCGTATCTCCAAATTACATTGACTACTCTTAAAGTTAGATACTTAAAATTAATTAACCTAATCACATTTTCTCTATTATAGGTTAATCATTTCTATAAATAACCCAAATCAATATAAATCCACAATAAAAACATAGATAAAAATGTACCATTACTCCTCAAATGAAATCCCATAGTATTCTATATTTCTTTAGGCATATAGTGTTCCCAAAAGAGAGAACGTCTTCTAAAATATCATTTATCACTTAATCACCAAATCATTTTCCTATACTATGGGTATTCATTTGATAAGAAATAATATCTGAAATAAACTTATTATTGATCAATAAAATTATTTAACTAAATATAATTAGTCACACTATACAAGGACTTCACTTAGTCCAATTGCAGGAGATAAATCCCAATCACACTCTGGTTGTGGGTTCGATTCCCACAGCTTTGTCTGACGTGATGGGTTCTCATAGGGTCTGCGTGTTGTCCTTTTTCAAAAACTATATTTTATGACATTACCAAAATGAGTTAAATTCCTCAAAATAACTAAATCATAATTTAACCATAAATGTTATCTCATACCTTTCATTTTCATCCCAAAATATAATAACTTGTAATTGCCTCAAACCCAATGATGAAATAAAACCAAATGGTTATTTATAACTATATCTACAAGAGAAAAGATAATTCTTCCTCAAATATCATTTTCATATGACAAAATTCAGGGTAACAAATACAATAGAAAATTATTCCAAAGTAATCCCATAAATAAGGAGCACTAATACTTTTAAACATTTCTCCAACCATTTATTTCCACATAGCTTCTTCTTTAACCAAGAAAATATCCAATAGAATAGGGAAATCACTTGGGTAATGGCCAGGTCCACTACATTTATGAAAAATGACTGTAAATGGATTCTTGGGACCGTATTTATTTTCTTCCATAGTAATCTTCATTTTTCCTCAATAATTATTTACTTTATGTCCTTCTTTCCCACACATAAAGCATTTCTTTGTTTCATTGAGACACGTTCCTGGGTGTCTCCATCCACATTTCCTATTTGATGGAAATAGAGGATTATTTTCTCCATGGTCTCTATTGCTGGATTTCTTATAATTCATCACCTTTCTATTCTTTGTTGATTCCAGGAGTTGGTTAATATATATGTTGTTGATCATATTTTTGGAAAACTGATTTGGCATTAACATGATATCTTATATGCCTATTAACATTCAATTTTGTTTCTCATTTCTACCACAGTTCTGACCTTTTACATCATGCTAAATGTTACTATGACTTCCTTGGAATCTAGTCATTGACTAAAACCAGAAAGCATTTTTTTAGAAACAGTAGTTATAAAATCATTTAGAGAATATCATGACACCATATTTTTAATTTGAAACACCTTAGGACCAACCAAGGTCATTTATGATCATATTATATTAAAATACTACAAATATCTTTGTAATGAAAATGTAAATTATCCTAAGCATATCCCATGGGAATGTCATAACCAAGAGTGCAGAAAGTCCCGTTTTCGTGCACTAGTTCCTGTTTGAGTCTAGTTCAAAGCGGTGTTTTTGGGTTTTACCCCTATGTACATCTATGTAAGTGCTACCTCTAGCTTGTCATTTCTATATAGGGATGTATTTCTTGTAAAACTCACAAAATATATACAACAAAAAATTTTTAGGAAGTTCTTCTATACTAATCTTCAAAGTCTATCTTAGGGCTATGTGCTATCATCAGAGTTTCTCTAAATCTGGTTGCCATGGTTTGTACAAAACTTCCTCTAATACCAACTACAACACGACGACCCCAGAAGCCCAGAGTTGTTGCATTATTACATATCATTGGCATGATCAGAAATGATCAAGTCTTGAAAGACAGATTAGTTTAGTAGCCTTGGAAGTAATAGATACATTCATAAGGTTTACATTACATCATAAAATGGAAAACTACAACACCATTGTTTCCATAGACAACACTGAGATCCCGTAGACTATCCCTGAATGTGATTCATAATATACTTCTTCGTATCCTAGGAAAAATAAAACATAGAAAGGTGTGAGCTCAGATGCTCAGAAAGGATAAAAATATATCGGAATCTTTAATAAATAAGCATAAACATTTATGTTAATGTATAAGACTAAAACAAAAGCCTTTTAAACTTTAACTTCAACATAATATAGCAAAGATGAAATCAAATAATTCCATTCGCTTATTAAAATTGATATTATACTAGTAAAATAATCACAAGAAATATCAGCAACCACTTTCATAATGATGTAATTCATAATTCCATACTTTCATAACAATATAGTCAAGGCCTTGTCCCAAGACTAAATTTTTTTTTTCAAGGCCTTGTGCCAAGACACTAGTTTGTATCATGAGACCTACTAATGCATCACGAAGCTATTGTGGGCTCCATCCATCACTTACTATGTCTAATGCATTCCTCATATGAAAATTTTGAAACATAACATAAACATTTGTATTAAAACTAGAATACGAAATGTTAGTACTTTATCCACAAACCATGAATGGTAAAAAATTAGCACATCCATAGTGAAACATAACTCATTCAATAAAAAATGGAAGATTTTATTGTAAAATATTAACCTAAAATGAAAATAATAATGGATTTTTACATAGATGAAAATAATCATCAAAACTATTTGAGGGAAATATCCCCTTTTTCTTCAAAACATTTAAAAGTCTCTCTATTTATAAAGAAGTCATTTAAAATAGATTTTTGAATCAATGTGTCCCAACCAAGTTGGAACCTTTTAAAAGGAATTTTAATTTTAAAATATTAATTTACATATAAATAAAACCTTAAAACCATTCGTAAAACATGGACATTAATGAGAAATATTTAGAAGAATAAATATTTAAAACATTTAAAATGATATTTTAGTTAGAGTTCCTAACCAAATGAGAGACACTTGAATACAAATAATTTATGTAATAAAAACTTTATAATATCATGAGAATAAAGTAATTCATGATATAATATTTCAAATTTCAGTATATACACCAAATAAATGTGAATTGGCACATAACAACAAAGAAGACTCAATGGAATGGAAGTTGAGATGAAATCCCTTATAAAGACTGTATACTTAGGTTAAGGATAAATCAATGACATAATTATGTATGAAAAATATAAATACACTCAACATTATTGGATTTTCAGTGTAAATTAATCAGAAGACATTCACACATATTCTTGTAAAAACAACACCAAAGAATTGGATGTTTAACTCAATGAATGGGGATTGAGCTACAATTACTCTTATCAGGTTCATATCGATGACCTGAGAATTTATCAATGGAGAGATTATGTGTATAAAATGTATATCCACAGAATGGTTAGTGGAAATTACTATATAAATAATAAATATTGATTCCACACATAATCTTGGAGTAAAATAATCAAAGAAGTATGCATGAAGCCCAATGAGTGGAAATTGAAAATTGAAAATCCCTTAATGATTTGGTAACTTATGAAACATACAACCTAAGAAAGAAGGATCATACAATGAAGATGTAAATACCCATAAATTAAAGTATATTATACCAAGAATAAAATCATGGGCAATATATACACCACACAAAATGAAATAGTGGCCAATATAACATTAATCTTATGGAAATAAGAAGTGAGATGAAAACTCCTTTCAACATTGTAATTAATAGAGTCGTATGAACAAAAGTTAATAACCATCATATTAATCACACGATACAATGAATATAAATAGATTCATGATAATATATATCAAATGGAAGTACACAATACACCACATGCAATAAATAAATGTCAATCAATTGAAATATCACGGAATTAAAAGTGAGATAAGAAACCCCTTTGTACTTTTCCTTGGTAGAGGGTAGGTTAACCTCCTGTATAATGGTTAAATAATTGTTATTAAATTATAAAATAATCATATACATTAATATGATATCATATATGATCTTTTAATATTGGTTTGTTAATAATATTTTAGTATTATCGTCGTTTCAGGTGTTAACTGATTTGTTTTCCTTTATATGATTTGTTTCATATGTACTGTTTGTTATGAATAAGATATATCTTATTAATATTAATAATGATATTTAGTCTTTACAAATTATTGTTAATCATCTAATTAAAATTATTCTTGAATGGATTACGATGGGGAATGAATCTAATCGCGTTCGTGCAGTCGGTAATCCTTACGTACACACAAGCGACAATATCATTATTTTGATATAAAAATAATATATAAATGGATGGTATATCAAATATAAACAAATAATTATCATGTTATATTTATTATTTACATAAATTACACCTCATTATTATACCCATCCAAATAATAATTTATTGGATAACAATTACACCATGATGTGGAGACGGTAAGTCATACGTACGCACGTATATATGGTGACATGTCATTCAAAGGATGGAAGGAATAATGAATATGGTTGTACCATATTTATAATAATACCACAGTATATAGAAGATACATGAATTATTATTCTATAATTGAAACAAAAAAGAAATAAGAAGTGGAAGAAGAAAGGAACTTGAAAGATGTGATAAAATATTTACCTCTTCTTCGGGTTCTTCCTTTTGATTTGACCAAAAGGGCTCTTTATGTTGGATTTATGACTCAAGGAATGCCTATAGGATGAAGGCAGGATAGCTGAGAGGGTATTTGGGCAGATTTTGGCCACGAAAAAAGGCATTGAAGGTGTGATGTTGAGGGAAGGAGGAGTGCCCTTTTATAAAAGGGGTGAGGGGCACCTTAGGAATAACTAGAAATATTATTTTATAATAAAATAATTTTCAGTTTCTAATGGCACTAAAATGAATTATTTATATGATAAGGTAGGTATGGGTCAACATACACTCAACCAATAGGTTTTATATAGGTTTGGGTCATTATATTAACCTCATATTTTATATTTAACTCTTAGTTAAATAGTTTGACATTTACTATGTCTCTCTGTATTTTTAAATTATATGGTAAATAAACATAATATATACTTCCATGAAAACCCCAAGTGGTAAATTAATGATACACCTATCAATATATATGTATTTTGGCCAAACATTATATTTTTAGATATATAATTTCAATTAATAATATGATATTTGTTTTAAATACTCTTTTTTGTCAATTTGGACACTATTTGGTATTTTGTTTTTTTCTAAATTAATAAAAACATTATTACTTAGAAAATATTTCATCTGACCAACCCTAACATGTCATATTACCTGGAAAATTATTGGAATTCATAATGTCTCAAATTACTTTTATTTGGATATTTATAATATCAAATATTTTAATATTTCATTAATTAGGTAATTTCTGTATCATCATTGTGTCATAAATAAATTAAATTATTTATTGTCTAAAAAGTATAAATAAAATATAATTATGTAGGAATTTTTTTTTCTAATTAATATTTATAATCTAATTTATCTTGTGTATAACCCTATATTAAAAATGGTTTAGTTATTAAGATTTTAATTTAACACTTTTAACTCTTCTTTGAATTAAATATTAATAAATGTCTTAATCTATTCCAAGTGGACCTAAAGGATCATATTTTATTCCTAAGGTATTTTTTCGTCGAATTAAAATTATCTAATAGAATTAATACATGTGTTAGGATAATAATAATATCATTTTTATCCTTAATTACCCTATTTACTTTTAACCATGGTAAATAAAAGTCAAAAGTTACTATTCACCAAAAATTATTTTTATCTTATTGAACCACATTTTACTTGCTGATATCAATTGTTTCTCTAAAATTTTTGAATTTCAATTTACAGAAGTGGTAAAATTAATTTTTATTCAAATTAGAAACTGCTCCTATGATGTGGGTAAAAGAGGGTTAAAAGGTTCAATAAATTTTTTATATATCTAAAATTATTATAAACTAACTCCAATGAATTAAATTGAAATTATATTGATATTTTGTATCTATTATAAACTAAAATAAATTTAAATTAAATAAATAATTATTTAAATAAAAATTCCATTTTATACTATAACTCAGTGTTTTTAATTATTCATCAAAATATGAAAGTATTCAGAAAAATACAAATAATTCACCCCAAGATAATTTCGATATTATGAATCCAAAAATGAATTCTATTTTGAAAGATAAAATTTATAAACATTCAAAAAATGGGTATTACTATTCATAACAGCTAGTTTGATTTGTTGCGGTGTGTTATAATCTCAAAGTTGTATACAATGCAAGCTATGACATTATTCAAAGAGAAACGTACCATGTAAGCTTGGGGTTTTACACAATTCTTCATATGCAAGGAGTTGGGACACTACATGAATCAATTTCCCGTTCATCAGAGTATACACCAAATGATTCTATTGGATAATAATCTTGTAATGATATTATCGCAGATGAAGAGGAATGATTAGTGTTCTTTAGTTGTTATTAAAGAATTGTCAAATTTTAGTATTGTATTAATTATATACAAGTTATAATAATTATAGAGTATATAAGGATTCTACTGCAGTACTATTTCATTGAGGATTTGAAATTGAGTGGTTCCAAGAAAATTGACTCAATAGCTGGTTAAATGTTTGGGAAAATATTTGTTTGAGAGAAAGATAAACCTTAAAATGGTCTTGATACTGAGGTAATGCTTTTGGAATAAGAGATAATTGAGTTGGATAATGAATATTGGATATTATAGGCAACCTTGGAATTAATTAATGGTATATTTATTCCATCATTGTTGGAGATCACAAAATTTTTGGATTTAAGGAGTGTATCCAGTATTCTATGTTTTACAGAAGGATTAAGGAAGTATATTCTTATTAAAATATAGTTTTATGTTAATTCAGGTTGTTACCATGTTTTAATAGAATACATGATGGAGGTATTCACATGCTGTTATTTAATAAAATAGGTCTTCATTATGTCATGTTGACCATCCTTATAAAATTTTGGATTGTGGGTTTAGATACAAATATTCTGGACAAGTCTAATGGTTGCAATTGAGTAAGTTGAACACTTGATATTTTGATTGTGGATAAAGTATGATTTATTGAATACTTTGACGTAACATTTTGGTTTTTAGTAAAAATTTTAGAGGATTAAGGGAATAATTTTTGACCTTATGATTTATGAAAATCGGGCATAAAAAATAATTTTTGAACATTGATTATTTAGTGTAAGAGATTATCTGAAAATAGATCGAAGTACAACCAAATGACGAGAATATGATTTGGACAGGTAATGAAATCAAGTATGATTTCTTGAGTTCTTTTCTTGATAGTAAATTAATTCCTCCTCTTCATAAAAAGTCTCTAAAAATGTTTTATCCTAATATCATATGTTTTGTTGAATCGATGATACTTTATATAATCATAGACTAATGGATTTGAGGCCCTCAATTTTACATTTATTATTTACGTGTTTATGATTGATTACTTCAAACAATCCCTATAAATATTTACATTTTTTCCTCCAATTATGTGTCTTTAATTTCATCCAATGTTCTCCTATTGGAAATCCTAATTTTGTGGTGACTTTTTCATTTCCCTTTCCCCCTTATTGAGACTAAATTTTATTAACCCTATTTCCGATATGGGTTATACCACTAAGGAATTTTCTATTTTCAACCTTTTATTTTCCAAAAAAAAATTCCAATTGGGGGGATGCAATTTATTGATGGAGGGTAGAATGTAACACCCTAAGATTTTATAATACGTCATCTCTTTAATGTAATTCAATATCTTTCCCTACACACAACACCGAGTTATAGCACATCATGACCTTTCAAATTAGCCTTTTAAAAAAAGGTTATGAATAGTATTAACAAAAAAATGAATTTTATATATATCCTATATGATTTTGGCAATCATATTTTTTGTTTCTTAGACAAAATATAAGGACAATTATAATTTTTCAGATAAAAGTAGTATTTTCTAAAAAATACAGTTTTTTCGCCTTTTATTGGAGAACCCTTTTTAAATCCAATAATAGAAAATTTTATATATTAAATTTAATGATATTATATTCTTTTTTAGAAGTGGTATATAAAAATTTAGTTTGGATAAATTGTTTTTTACTTTACTGATAACTTTCATATTTTTATGAATAGTGAAAAATTCTAAATTTTAATTGAAAACAACTTTTTTAATCGAAAATAATTTAAAGTGTTAAATTATGCATTTTAGAGCTTTTAAAGTATAATTATATTATATTATTATAATTTAATATAATTTGGGTCATTGTAAGTAATTTCACATTTAAATTGGACCTAAACACATGTCAATCTTTTAATAATTTTTACTTCTTAAAAACCCACTTTCTA
Organism: Viscum album; assembly: GCA_963277665.1. NCBI lineage: Eukaryota > Viridiplantae > Streptophyta > Magnoliopsida > Santalales > Viscaceae > Viscum > Viscum album. Next base: position 714,544,287 of record OY728137.1, on the reverse strand, counting down.
GTTTTGACAATGGGAATTAATTTTAAATTAATTTATGAAAAATATATGTTTTAAATTTTGTGAAATATAAATAATTTTTGAATTTGTAATATCAAAATTATCTTTTGGGAATTTTTGATATTTTTCTTAAAACATTCAATTTCCGATGAATAGTTTAAAACACTACGATGTAGATAAAAACTGATGTTTTCATTTAAATAAATATTTTTATTTAAAAATTTATCTTATAGTAGAAATAGATACATAATAAATATATTAGTACAATTTAATTCATTAGACTAATTTTATAATAAGATTAGAAATATTAAATTTTATTGAACTTTTTTAACGTCTTTTACCCACCTTCTAGGCACATTTACAAATTTGCATAAAACATAATTTTACCGCTTCTATGAATATAATTTAAAAAATCCAAGATACGTGGTTAAAAATAAGTAAGCAAAATGTGGTTCAATAGTATGAATATATTCTTTGGTGAATATAAATTTTTTAATTTTATTTACCATATCTAAAAGTAAATAATGTAATTAATGGTAGAAATAATATTAAAATTACACCAAAACGTGTCCTAATTCAATGGGATAAGTGTATTTAGACCAAAATAAACCTTTTTATAGAAATAATATTCTTTTGATCTATTTGGGTTAGATTTGGACATTTATTAAATTTTATTTGAAGAATAGTTAAAAGTCTTTAATTCAATGTTTAATAACTAAACAATTATTAATATAGTGCTAAACATAAGATAAATCCAACTATAAATATTCATTAGAAAGAAACAAATATTTCCAACATCATGGTATTTTATTAATAATTTTTTGAAATTGTGTAATTAAAATTATTTATGACACAATGATGATGTATCAATTACCTTATTAATGAATAATTAAAATAATTGATGTTATAATTATTTTCATAAATTTAAATTGAAACTTTTGATGCCATCCAAGAATTTTATAAGTGAATATGACATGTTATTATTTCATTAAAGTATGTTTTTTCTATGTAATCATGTTTTTATGACTTTCACAAAAACCAAATACTAAATAGTGTCTAAACTGACATAAATGAGTTTAAAAAAATACTATATTATTACATGATATAATATTCCAAAAAATCTATGATTGGGTAAAAGTACTTATATAATGATATATATGTCATTTATGAACCACTGAATGTTTTCTTGTCATTTTATATTAACAATATTAACCATGTAATATAAAAATAAAAAAAGACTTGGTAAAAGTTAAATGATTTAACTAAGAGTTAAATCTAAAATATAAGGATAATATGGTGACCTAAAGTTGTCTAAAACCTATTGGTTGAGATGATTTAGACCCATACCCACCATATCCATGAAATAAATCCATTATTAACTATTAGAAACCGAAAATTATTTTATAATAAAATAATATTACAAGCTCTTCCTAAAGTACCCGTCACCTCTCTTATAAAAAGGAACTTCCCCTTCTCTTAAATTCACACCTCTGAAGCCATTTGGATTCTAAAAACCCTTCTCAAATCTCCTCCCAACTACCATAAATTAATCCTATACGCCTTAATTTGATCCAAATACCAACTTATGGATCCCTTTTGTTCAAATCAAAAGGAATCACCCAAAGAATATGGAATTATATCATCACCTCTTTCAAAGTTCTTTTCTGCTTCCACTTCCTATATATTTGTTGTTTCTATACCAAAAAAATAAATCCATTACCCTCTACCAAATTTTATGTTATTATAAATATTTTACAACCAGATTCTTTATTCTATCCATCCTATGAATGACAAAGTCACCATACGTGCATACGTACGACTTGTCATCTCCATGTCATGGTGTAGTTTTTTATTCAACACTTCATTATTTGGATGGATATAAAAATGAGTATAATTGATGTAAATAATAAATATAAAAATTAAATTTTTCATTATAATTAATATAACATCCAATTTTATACCATTTTATCATTAAGTAAATGATATTGTTGCTCGTGCGTGCGTACGGGTTATCGTCACCATGACTCGATAAATTCATTTCCACATTCACCATTCAACGATGATTATAAAAATATATGTTATTAATAAGTATTTAATATATGATATAATAATTATACTAGATATATATATATATATATTTACTTATTTACATATATCTCATTCACTTACTTCCATTCAATATGATATGAAAACAGAAATAGTGTATATGCGTTTGTAAGGTCTATCGTCTCCATAAACAGTGTTTTCCATTTCATATATCTATATATTATACATATTTATATTATGAATATAAGTGATACATAAATAATTTTTTATATTCTAAAAGCTATTAAATTGGGATATAAGTGATATGATAAAAAATAACTAGTTAAAACAAGATCGATACAAAAAATGATTATTACCCAAAATGTTATTTTAACATTGATATTATTACTCCATGGGTATATAAATCCATAAATTAATCAAGTATGATATCATAAATATGAATATGGATCTAGTTCTGGTATAATTTTATAACATACTATGGTCATTATATATTAGTATAAAGATACCCTTGACAAAATAAAAGTACAAGGTAAGGGTTAATTTCTCAATCTCATTATATCCGAGATTGTTTATGTGTAAGTATTTAATGAGGACATATTTATCATCCATGTACATGTTCCAAAATATGATTTTTCAAAAGAATTATTTTAAGGGTCTCTTTAATAAAAAATCATTTTAATGTTATAAATATTTATTCTTCTTAACCTTTCTCATTAATGACCATGTTTTCAAAATGGTTTTACCGATATATTTATATGGAAATGAATGGTTTAAAATGTTAATTATTTTCAAATGTTTCAATGTGGAATGGTAATAATTAATTCAAAAACGTCTTCTAAATTTATTCCTTTCCAATTTGTGCGACTTTTAAATTATTTCATGAAAAAGGGATATTTCACCCAAAGAGTTTTACTGATCATTTTCAACTATGTCAACATCCATGACAATTTTTTTTATATTCTTGGCACGAGGCATTGAATATGTGGTTATGATGTCCGACATTCTGCATTCCCTCATTATGAAATTAGTTATTACATGTGATTATTCTACTAGTATAATATCTATGTGCATGTATATATTGTAATGTTTGAATTTTTTTCATATTATGTTAAATTTTATGTTTAAAAGGATGTTGTTTTTATTACATATTTTTTCTTAAAAGTTAATAGCTTCCATTAAATTATTTACCCTTACTGAGTATCTGAGCTCACCCCTTTCTTATGTTTTGTTTTCCCAGGATTCCAATAAGTGTATTATGATTGATATACATGTTTAATCTAGGTGAATAATGGCTTTCTCAAAAGATTATTTGTGTTGTGTTTTATGTTTGAATGTGTAATGTAACATTCATATATGTAATCTATTTTCCATTTTTGATAATCTGATTGGTCCATTGGGACTTGATTACTTGTAATCATGCCAATGTATTAAAATAATGCACTATCTATAGGCATCTGGGGTTGGGTCATTACAATAAACTTTACAAAATCCATACCTTCATCCTTTACTCCTACCATTGTGAAAAAAGTCTTCCAAGGAAGCCTTTTGGCACAAACCAAAAGGAGTTACCCGATTAAGAGGTAACACCTTCTTTCAAGATCCTTTCTCCTATTTTCCTTCTCCCCCACCTCGACTACATTTATTCCATGAATTATAAAAACACCAATATTATCAACATACTAGGATTTTGTTTCTATGTTCTTGACCAACACATAGACATGCCTCCATATAATGGGTAACAAATATTTTTTTTATATGAAAGGAGAATGTTTTCCTCACAAAACGATGATTGCTCAATTTTCCTTACCACACATCATGGTGGAAATTGTGATGGAAAAAATATTTATCTATATTATATATTATATTTATTAGGTATTTAGTATTATTTATTCCTTTTAAAACACATTTAAATTTAATTCCCATTTGATGTAAATACGAAGATTTTGATGGAGCAAATGTGGATTACTGTCCCCTCAAAGCATTATGATTTGTTTACACACCACATTGAATGTATTAAAGATGGTATTAGTGAAATTAAATGATATATATGACATGATAATGCTAATTTAATGATATTATATGCATATATACATATATTTCATTTCGTTTATTTCTTTAAATAAGATAATAAAAACTAAAATAGCGTTCAAGCGTACATATGGATTACCGTCTCCATTCATTTTATAATTATATATTATATAGATTATTATAATAAAAATATACTATATTAAAATTATATTTATATAATAGTTTACATTTTAGAATCATGATATAATTATAAGGAACAACGATATAACTATATAAGGCACATGCGAAGAACAATATGAATATTATCTGAAGTGACACTATTACATAGGATGGTTAAAAAATAGATAATATAAAGTAATAATCAAAGAATATATAATATTAGATATAATAATATGATTCTTTAACATATTTATATTAAATTTTTATTTATTATATAGGTGGTTTTAATGAGTACGGTGAGAGCCAAGACACATTGTAAAGGGATTTAATCTCACTTCTTATTGTCATGAGATACATGCCATGTTTGACACTATTTTCTTTTTGTGTTCTATATGTACATCCCATGATTGTATTCTATGTATCTTATTATTAAATAAATATGTATTAACATATCAATTTTATGATATTTATTTAAGGGGATTAATTTTAAAATATTATGGAATCTTTGAAATAGTTTTGTCTCAATTTTTCTTCTTTGAGACTCATCTTTTGTTATGCACCTTAATTCTATTTCAAGGAGTATATTCGTCCATTTTAAATCTTATATAATAAATTTACTTATTTTCATGATATTTTAGTGTTCTGGTAATTTCCTTTTCTTACATGGAGAGTATGATCCCAAGTTACCAAGTTATAAGAGTGCATTGACCTAATCTCATGGATTTTCATGATTTTTTATGTTTATGTATCCATTTAGGAGATACTCTAATCCATATCAGAAGAACACTCTTTAATTTTATTATCTAATTGTTATTAATTTTTTATACATCTATTGGTACCAATTCATCCACTCTTTGGTACAAAATGTAATTAAGAATGCGTTTTTATGAAAGCCCGAATTTACCCTCTCTTTAGTAGGAAATCTATATTCCTTAAAAACCATGATGTATAAAAATTGTTTTCAAGAATATTTTAGAATTATCCCTTAATTTTTTAATATTTTTTCAATTTTTTTCTTTTACCAATCTCTTTAATGGATTCTTCTTGTTATTTCTCAAACAAAAAACTCGTCTAACCTTTTTACCATGAAACAAATAAATGTTTTTTACCTCATAAAACATGTACGAATTTACCCACCATCATTTTTTTGAATATTCCTAGAATTTTTAAAACAATAATCCTTAAGATTTTTTTTAAAAGAAATTAAATGAAAATTGTGTTAAATGTTTTTTCAACCACATCATATTTGTTTTCAATGAAATTTTATTTCAAAATGTTTTCAACCCTTATTTATAAGATTCCAAGTATTTTAAAAGAAATTGTTTTCAAAAAATTTTCAAACACCTTTCCATTATTTTAAAGAAAAATGGTTTTGAAAACATTTTCAAGATTTCTTTAATTGTTTTTATAGTGTTTTAATTAATTTTTTTTAAAAATAATTAATATCTTATTTTATATATTTTCATTGAAAAGGGATTTAAAAATTTCATCAAGCTTCTTTTTAAAGTTTTAAAGGGAAAATGTTTTCAAAATTGTTTTCAAGTCATCTTTATATGTTTTAAAATTATTTTTTAAAGAAAATGGTTTTCAAAGGTAATTATGTTTTAAAAACACTTTTTGTATGAAAAAAGTATATTTTCATCAAGAAATATTTTTGAAAGATTTTTCAAAAATAATTTTCCATATATGTTATATTAGTTGATATTACGTATACCTTTATTGTAAATAATCTAAAGGTTCCATTCATATTCATTCTCTGAATGGGTTATGATTAAGGTTATTTTCTTTATAAACTTGTTTCTATTTCATATATTATATTTTAATAAAACTCATTTATTTTGATGAGTTATAAGTTTATGAAATCCATTTCTTTTTTATGAGTTATGCTTTTGATGAGATGAGAAGAAATCTATATCTTCTTCAATAGGTTATGATATGATTATATGTTTATGACACCTATTTAATTTCATAGGTTATGATAGGAGTATTTATGATTTTGTGAAATATTTATGTATGATTTCACTATTACATGGGTGAGACAAATATCTCCCACCAATTTATTGGTTATTGATAGTATATCTCATTGGATAGACTAATATAATCAAGGGAATGAACCTTTACTACTAAGATGGACATGGAAGTGAACCATGAAAACCAAGATGGAAGGTGGACTTATGCTAATTTGATGGACATATGAGTGAAAAATGACTATCAAGATGGTATGGTGAGTGAACCCATACTGTCAAGATGTTCGTGGAAGAAATTCCTTAGCTACTCTGGAAATCATATTATTTGCATATGTGTCTGCCACAATTCCATGTTTTATTCACATCTTGTGTTTTCATGACTTATGCTCATAATTATATTATGAACCATGAAATATTATTTCCAAATATTTATTATGATCTCTGATATGTTGGGAATGATCTTAAAATGTTATGCTCAATTTCCATACCATTTTATCATGTTATGCTTCTGTATTTCCTTTAATTTCCCTTATTGAGCATCTAAGATCACCCCTTTTTAGGTTTCCTTTCCCTGGGTTATGAATAATGGTTTTAGGTAGATTTTATAAATCTGGAGAGATTTATGGGATATGGTGAAGTTATTTCACTAGGAGAGAATATTTTATTTTCATATTTCTAATGAAACTAAAGTGTTACAGTCTTCAAGCATGTATTATTGTAATGTACTGAATATTCAAATAAAATGGTGTAATATCCATCTATGTTAAGCCTAGGTAACTATAGTTGTTATAAAAAGAATGTTTTAGTTATCCTTTGGAAAATAGTATAGGGATACATTAGTGATATACCTAGAAATATTTATAAAGAAACGTCTAGGGATGTCTTTAAGGATAAGTATACAGATGAGTCAAAATTTAGCAAAATGACTTTGAATTTTCGAAAAGAAAATGTGAGAGGTTTCCTAGAAATAAATACCTATCTGGATACTAAAAGTGTATGTGGATAAGGAATATATTTACATAGGGTTAAGAAATTTGGAAATATGTTTTGGTCTTATCATTTTGTAATTAGGTACATGAAAAAGGGTTTTACTACACACCTGTTCTGACCCTCTCAGGGGATATGCTTTAGGTAATTCACAAACTCTTCACAAACCATCATGACCGATTTAAATAAAAGTTGGAATTTGATAACTGAGTATTAACTAATGTTGTCACTGATTAAAGAAGGTGTCATGATTTCAACATCCTTTTAGTAATTCTTTTCATGACTTTGTGGTTTTCATCTATGATAAGTAATGGTCACAGTATACTTCTTGTTTTAGTAAATGGAGGGAATTGGAATGTATGAATTAATGTTTAATGCGATGGATGATTTTATGATGAGAATTCAAGTAGGAATATCACTCTAGTGAAATATATTATGATCATGCATGATTAGTTTTCACGGAACATGATTAACAACATGAACCTTAACCAACTCTCGGACTCACAAAGTGAGAGAAAAATGGAGTTCGTTGAGAGTTCATGTATTATAGACCATTAAGGAATGAAGATTTGGTTTCCTTTTGGTCCAAAATGTGGAATGATTTACTTAAGTGAGTGTATTAGAGGAAAAGTAAGACATTTTGACTACGGTAAGGAAGGGAACAAATCAAGAGACTACAGGGGAAAATGAAGAGTTTGGTTGATAGAACAGATGAGAATATTGGCCTCCCTATGGAATCATTAAAGGATGTGTTTTTTATGTGTAGAATAAATGGTCATTATTTAACTCAATGTTCCAAGTGAAAATATCTTACGAAGGATCAATATTGTTGTATGGGTAATGGTTATAATGTTGATGACAAAGATACTATATAAGAAATATGAAAGGAAAGAGGAATTGTGTAACAAAATGAGGTAGCCTTTTCTAATGGAATAATTATGAAGATTATTAATACAATATTTAATTTATTTAAATTTGAGAATTATGATTTATGAAATTAAAAATATATAAGGGTTGTTCTATTCATGTTTTACATATAGTTTTACAATAACACATTGAATGTTTCTGATGGAATAGAAAAGTGAATAAATGGAAAGGTTATGTCTTTGGAAAATACATGATTAAAGGAAAGATAAACCTTAATTTGTTCCTTTTGTTATGATAATTTTGTTTGGATAAAGATATATGGGATTCGAATAATTATATTGGACAATACTTATTACCACAGAACAAATTAAAGTCTTGTTGGTAAGTAGTTTATGCTATGACAGATGAAGTTCACAGCTTCTTGGATTTATGTAATATATCCACTAATCTATGGAATAAGATAGAATGCACTTTTTTCTATAAATATTTATGGTAATTCATGTTTTTACCATGTTCCAAGAGAATTTACTGTGATGGTATTCACATGTTTGGAATTTGACAACCAAGAGAAACATTGTGATCTATGGTGGGTGAATGTTAAGCTAATTTCATGACTCTCTTTTTAAGGATATGGATTTTCATATTTGTGATGTTTTAAATGGTTAAACGGACCTGAAAAGTTTATGTTAATATTTAGAGGATTTATTTATGCACTATGTCACTATTGTAAATCTTGGTTAAAATGTTATTTAGTGATTAACCTTATTTCATGGATGTCCATTATATTATGTAAATTATATTAGTGTTATTTCAAAAAAGGACATCATGTTTTTCAGGTGGCAAACAGTAATGTCCTATAAGGTCATGGGTCTTGAACCCAAGAAAGAATGTTGGTAAGGGTTTCACGCAAACCACTAACTTGGGCGATGTCCTGGGTGACGTATAGTTATTTTTTACGAATAAATATTTATAATTAAAAAGTACTATTACTTTTATTTTTAGGTATTAATTTTTTAACCATACTGATTTTTTACAAATATTTATAGAGAAATAATTATACTTTTCATTTTTTATGGGAAATAAGACCTACTAAAGTGTATTTTAGCACTTCAGGCATCAATGTTAATTTATGGATGTCCATTACACAATGTAATGGATGAATTAGAGATTGATAAAAAAATCTAAAGAATGAAATTTTATTTATATGAATATATAAAGTATGAATATTTCCTTACATTCATGGTAAGTAATAGAATTAATCAATGTTAGCATAATGATCAATAAAAAATATTATTATCCTAATACATTAATTTTCTTGAAGTGATAGAGTTTTAAATCATCGTTTATTTATTTATTTGAGTTAGTCAACGGTTCATTGATCATTCACTTGTTTTGAATTGATGACCTCAATCACTCCCTATAAATATTTACACTTTTCCTCCATGTACAATATTTACCCCCAGCTTATATTCTCATGTGGAAACCTAGTTATATGTTACTTTAGGTAACCATTATGGTTTCAAATTTCCCTTTTTAAGGGAAGTTTTAGTATCTATTTTTACGATATGGGTTTCTGTGAATGAGACTTTCAAGTATTAACCCTTCGATAAGCCAAATGAATTTTGGGGTTGAAAATCACTTTATGGGCCATAGAATGTAACACCTTGAGATTTTGTGAATTATTTTTTTTCTGAATTAATTTAACCATTGTGGTAATATTCATTTTAAAGAACTCTGAAAATAGTTTATTTTATACAAAATCTCTTTTTTAGCTTGTGTTATACACAAAAATGTCATTCCTTGATGGCTTTCATAACATGCATAACCGAGTTTTACCAAAAAATAATATATTATTAAAATATTATTATTTAAGATAATAAGACATAACCTAGTAGTTAAATTAGTGGTTATGAAAATTATTAAATAATTTTTAAAAATAAATTGGTTACAAAAATATTATATGATATCATAGGTTATTAATTAATTAGAAATTAATATGAATCCTGATTGAATATAAAGGAAAACATTATTATCTTTATGGTCACAAAGATGTTTTACCCTGATAGATTAAATTAATTGAAATTAGAGAGTGATATAATGGTAATATATATATTATAAATAAAATAAAATATCTATTATTCATTCAATATATTGGATAGAAATAAAATTAGAACAAACCAAATTTCCTAAACAAAACTCTATATTTTTATAAAGGTAGGTTTAATGTAATTTATTGCTGAAACCATTTTAAATAAATTTTTTGTAACTCTTAAATATTTAATATGTTAAAATATTTTTTTTTTCTCTGGAAGTGAAACATAAAAATTAAGTTTTTATAATTTTGTATTTTCATGTATGGTTTCATTTTTTAGTGAATAGTTATGAATAGTGTATTTTAATTCAAAAATTCTTTTTCATATAATTTATTTACAAGGTTAAAATAAATATTAAATTGGTTTCAAAGTTTAATTAGTAAATATTTTTATAAATTAATTAAATTTTGGTCATTGGAATCAATTATACATTGAATTTGGATACAAAAACATAGGAATGTTTTGAACTTTTTTTAAATTAAAAAACCTACACTGTTATCCCATCAATGGGATTAATTTTAAATTAATTTATACCATTCCTAAAATTTGAATTTGAAAAATTTAAATACATATTTTGAATAATCATAATTAATAAATTATTATAATTTCAACATAAATTTTGACCCAAATAATTAGTGGATGTTATTAAAACTAAATACAACTATTATGGTAAAATTAAGCTTATCTATGGACTAAACATTAAATTTAAGACCCAAAATGATCTAGAAACTTGTCCAAAACCTATTTTATATACATAATATTTCCTTTAAACTTCCATTACGGCGTTTTTTCTGTTTTTTATGAATTTTGATAGGTAAAAACGTGGGTACACTTAACTTGTTTTCAAAAATTCCAAGTGTGTCATTTCACATCCATATAAAAGGTCACCAACTATCCCTCTTATTGACACCTATAAGACCACATAAGTTCATAAAATAACTTCTAAATACAATTATCAACATCTCTACATTCCTCTTGTAAGACTCCCTTTGGTGAGAAATTCTTCCAAGGAATCCTTTTGAAAAAAATAGAAGTTACTCGGTTATGAGGTAACACCTTCTCTCAAGCCCCACTATTTTTTTCCTTATTCACCCCTAAAATCCATTTCTTTAATGATTTTATAACAAAAATAGTATACTGAATTTAGTAGTATTCTTTATTTGATGTTTTTTCCACAAAATTATACAAAAAACATATAAGGGGTAGCTAGAATATTGTTTTTGTGTACGAAGAACTTCCACCTCACAAAACGATGTTTGTTCAATTTCACTTACTGCCTATCATGGTAGAAATTATGATGGAAAATAGTTTTAAACATATATTATATTATATTTATTACGTATTTAAGGTTATTTTTTCCTTTAAAAAAATATCATGTTTTCTTTCCATTTGGTGTAAATATGTTAATTTGATTGAGGATGTGTGGACTACCACCCCCTCAAAGTGATGTAATTTGTTCACACACTATATAGAATAAATTAATTATGGGTTTAGTGGAATTATATAATATATAAGACATTATAATTATAATTTAATTACTTTATATACATATATTTTTATATTTCGTTTTCATTCTTTCTTTCAATATGATAATTGAAACAGAAATAGTGTTACTGTGTACGTTCAACTTACTATATCGATGAACGATGTATTAAATTTCATATATCTATATTATATATATTGTTATAATAAAAATATAATTTATATAATTGATATTTATATTATTTAATGAAATATGAAAGCATGATAATTATAATGACCAAAGATATAACAGATTAAGAACCATGTGAAGAACAAAACAAATATTATCCAAAGTGATACCATAACATAGGATGGTTAGCAAAAGGGTAATATACGGCCATAATAAAACAATATATGCTGTAATTTATATGAATATGGTTCTATAAAATATTAATAATAAATTTATAATTATTATATAGGTGTTTTTATTGAGTACAACAAGATTCAAGACATAAGTTAAGGAGATTTCATCTATCCTTTTTATTTCTATGAGATACATGCTGGGTTCGCTACTCATTCCTTAAGTGTTGTGTATGTAATTACCATTATTTTATTATATGTATCTTATAATTAAATTTTTTGGTACGTATATATCCATTTTATTCTCTTTATCTCATGGGTATTATGTTTGAAAATTTACCAAATCTGTAAAATAGTTTTGGCTCAACTTGCCTTCTTTCAGACTCATGATTTGTTATGTAACTAAATTCTATTTTGAGGTGTCTATATATCCATTTTTCATGTTATGTCGTGAATTTAATTCTTTTAATGATATTTTTTTCATGTAATTTATTATTTTTACATGTAGAGTATGATCCCATGTTACCAATTTATAAGAGTTCATTGAGACAATCTCGTCATTTTTCAAAAAATTTGATGTTTTTACTTCCTTTGATGAATTATTATGATCCAGATCTCATGAAAATTCATGAATTTTCTTCTCTTATGGTTATTAATGACATTTTAATATATTTATTCCATTTATCAAACACTTTGGTATATATTATAGTTATGAAATTGTTCTTACGAAATAACAACATTACCCTCTCTTTGATAAGAAAAACATGTTCATTCAAAAAATGTTTTCTAAAAAGGGTTTATAAGAATATTTTACTATTATTATTTATTATTTAAAATATATTTTTATCCATTTTTTATTTTACCAATATCTTAAAAGGAATATTATTCTTGCTTCTTCAAAAATGCATTTTTCTATCATTTTTACCCTGTAAAATTAATGTTCTTTTTATATCGTACAAAATGTATGGATTAACCTGACTTCATTTATTTGAAGCTTCCTTTTCATTTTTAAACGTTTAATTTTTAAGAAAATGTTTTCTAGTGTGATTTTCAGGGAAAATTGTTTTTAAAATGTTTTCATCCTTTTTCATAAGTTTTCAAAAATATTTTTAAAGAAGTGGTTTTCAAAAAAATTCAAACTCCATTTATTTTTTTTTATGTAAAATTTTTTCCAAAACATTTTAAATATTTCATTACATGTTTTCAATGATTTTTAATTAAAAAATTGTTTTAAAATGTTTTGATTCTTCTTTTATATTTTTTCAAGGAAAAACAATTTTAAAATGTTTTCAATAATATTTTTTATTTCTTTATGAGAAATGGTTTTCAAAATGATTTTCATGAATTCTTTCTAAATTTTCAAAGGCTTTTTAATGAAAATGGTTTTCAAATGAATTTATTTTTTTAAAATCATTTATAAAAAGTATATTTTCTTTATGAAACGTTTTTTGACGATATTTCACAACTATTTTCCATCTATGATGATATCTGTTGATGTTTCTCATGGATTTCTAGGAAATAATTTAAATGTTCCATTTATATTCTTTCATAGAATGAGTTATGCTTGATGTCATAAAATTTATGAAACATGTTTTTCTTTCATGGGTTATATGTTTATAAAACTCATATACTTTCACAAGTTATATGTTTATCAAATACTTTTCTCTTTTACAAGTTGTGCTTTTAATGAGATGATTATGAAATCTGCATAAATCTCTATATCTTACGATATGATTACGTGTTTATGATTCCCATTTTTTTCGTAGGTTAAGAAATGATTGTCTATGATTTTGTAGCACATGTATGTATTATTTCATTATGATATGGGTGGGACCTATATATCCCTTTAATGCATTGGGTACCGATTTTTATCTCATGAGATAGTCTAAGATGGCCTTGGGAAAGAATGTTGACTACTAATATGGTCATGGGAGTGAACCATGACTACCAAGATGGTATGATGAGTAAACTCAAGCTACTATGATGGCCTTTGGAGTGAACCATGGCTACCAATATGGTATGGGTAGTGATCACATACTACCAATATGGTATTTTTAGTTATTTCCTTGATAATATGGAAATAATATTATATGATTATGTGTCCGCCATATTTCGATGTTTTATTCCATGTTGTGATTTTAGGAGTTATGATCCTAATTTTATTATGATCCATGTATGATGAATTTCTAATATTTATTATGATATCTAATACGAAGGGTATGATCTTCAAATTTTATGGTCATGATCCATACACTTTGTTCATGTTATTCTTAAACATTTCATTTATTTACCCTAATTGGACATCTGAGCTCACCCCTTCTTATGTTTACTTTCATTAGGTTATGAAAAATGGTTTTAGGTATATGTACTAAAGGTGGAGGTAATTATGGGATATGTTGAATATTTTTCACCAGGATATATTTTTTTAGGTTTCCAAATAAAATAAACTATTATGGTCCTTAGGCATGTATTATTGTAATATACAAAATATTCATCTAAATGTTGTAATACACTGTTATGTTAAGCCTCAGTTACTATGTAAATAATCTCCTAAATTCGACCCAAGGATGAATATGGTTGATCCATACTCATAAAATAACATTTCTTAAAAAATTTCGATCATTTAACGGTTCATATAGTTTTAATTAAAATAATTTTACTTATTTTTCTTCTCCTTTAATAGGCTCTACATTACGGTTTCATAAGTATTAAAGGTAATTATTTCATGTAGAAAAATTATAAATAAATTAATATAATAAAAATTAATAAATTAAGATAATGATATTACTTTAAATTCATTAATTATATATACACATGCATATCCTTGTCAAGATACCTTCTTTAATTTATTAATTTTACAATTCTTTCCTTACACATGGATTCCATAATAATTTGTATCACTATCATGTTATATAACCCTAAATTTAATAAATATAACTAAAAATAATAATTTAAAAATAATAATTAATGCAAGAGTCAGAAAAATACTTTTAAGCTCTCAATTAGTATCTATAAGACATCAAAATTGACTTCTCCAACACTTCATAAGCACTGCGTCGATACTGCAAAAGATTTTCATATTTTTCATGAAATAAAATAAAATATACTTATTTTGAATTATTTTCTGTAAAATATTTATATTATAATATCTTAATTTATCTAATACAGAAGGTTAATAAATTTTATATCATATTTATGCCTTGATTATATCACAAAAAAATTATTTTATAGAAAAAATTATTTTTTACTATTCACCAAATAATAATTTTTTTTTGAAAATCCTAAAAAATTCATCCTATGATGATTTTTACATGATGAATAAAAAATGATTTTTTAAAATTAAAAATCTAAAATTTTAATATTAATATTTTAAATATAACTATATATGAAATTAGTTTCATAAAACTATTTACTTTAAGAATTAGTTAACATTTTTATAATGAATTAAACTATTTAATTCATGAATAATAATAAATATAGATAAATACCCTTCTATAAATGTTTGGGATGTTATTTAATGTAATTAATGAAATTATGTTTTTTTAAAATTAATTATACCATTAAGAATCGGGGGTGTTACAAAAGAAAAAAATGGTGTGTCCAATCAACCTTAGTGGAATCCTATGCATCGATTAAGGGGATACAAAATCCACCTGTATGTTGTCCCACATTATTTCATGGGGATATATTCTCACCTGACACCATATTCGACCATTCAAATATTGGGAATCCTAGTATTTCAAAATATTCTAATTGTATTTCCATTTGAATCTAATACTCCATAGGCATTCACAGTGGACACATTATATCAATGGAATCCTATGAATCTCACATATTAAATTATGAACCCTATCACATAGATTAGATGCTAGATACTATGAACTATCTCTATGTAAACCCTACTTTATTAACAATATCATTGGATAATATTCAGATTTTTAATCCTCACCCTATATAATGTGAGACTAGATCCCAAACATACCAGGTATCCCAGGGTCTCATCCATCCCAACTTGCAGTTCCTAGGAATCCTAGGAAAACAAAATAATATCAATCCTAAAGGGGGATTCCGAAATATTTTGGACAATATCATGCAATAAGAATAAAACAAATATAAATATAATATGGGTTGGTAGAATTTCCACACACATCATTATCATCTCAACCCAATCGAGCTTCCTCATCGATTCTGGTTTTATGGTCTCACCGAAAAATGTTACTACCAAAACACATTCAACATGTTAGGATTAATTTATCAATGGTGATCAAATTCATTTAACTTGGTTTATTATTTAAGGATTCTCAT
The DNA here is from genome assembly GCA_963277665.1 of Viscum album. Classification (NCBI taxonomy): domain Eukaryota; kingdom Viridiplantae; phylum Streptophyta; class Magnoliopsida; order Santalales; family Viscaceae; genus Viscum; species Viscum album. The sequence goes on along the minus strand of OY728137.1, from coordinate 714,528,017 downwards.
ATACAAACTAGTCTCTATGGACAATTCTCATTACTCATGGAAATAAGGATTCCAGATAATGTCAACACATGAACCATCCTCTTTTCCTCAAAGGGGAATCCATGTAAACATCTTACTAGAGAGATTCCACAAAGAATGACTCATCTCTAAGGTCTCACTTGGGTTTTCCACTAACCAATCCTGATCCAAGTCTATCTTAGGGTCATGTACCTAGTCTAATTCACTATCAATTGATAGGTATGATCATTCTTAACCAATAATATGAGACTATGGGCATAGAGTTAAACCCAAGGTCTACATTGTCCTATATAGGACAATGTTTTTAAGTAAAATCACACCACCTTATTAATGGTATTTCAAAGGTATTTCATCGGTATATTGGGATAGATATTTATGGTCAGAATGTACCTCCTTCAAGAAGAAAATAAGGATCTTACTCTAGACCCACTTCAAATCATAAGTTCAAATCCCCCAACCACTCAATGGGTCTGGAAGGCATATTGCCTCTAAAAATTCATGGCATATTCTATCACCATTTTATTCAATAATATGATACAAAAAACTCTATGTGTTCCCTCGAACAAATTTTTGTTCACTCGTGGATTTAAATTAATTTCACATTATGAGTAAAATTAATCTTCTAATTCAAAATAAATACTCAATTTAGCTGATGGGGAATATCCTCCCATGTCGACCCACACACCTCATTCCATATAAAAACATATAAATCACAGTGCAATAATTAGAGATCACCAACCTTATTTCAATCCATATTTCCACTCTTTTCACTTCCCAAAAACGCGCTACTCGACTTAAACCATTCTTACCACTTCTCAACTAGTTGACACCCACATTTTTGAGAACCTATTTCTTACCAAATAATAACTTGTAAATAATTATAAAATTATTTAATTAAATAATCTATTTTAACCAAAAAGATATAACAAGTTATTTCATAGTGAACATTGTCCCTATTGTTACACTTTCTTTTCAAACATGAATATTACATATCTTTAGATGGATATTTTATACATTAAAAAAACACATGTATGAGGATAATAGATATTTAGTTCCTTAAAAAATATAGAAACTAGATTTTTTAACTTTGTGAAAGATCTTAAATGTCTAATATAAATAAATTCTTTATTATCACTCCCATATAATACCATTATTCATAACTTGGGGAAAGGAAATATAAGAACGAGTGAGATTAGATGCTAAATATCTTTAAATAAAGGAGATAAATAATCATAAAATGATCTTAAGGGTATTAGAAGTTGATTATAAAATTTTAAAACCATTCCATTCATGTCAAATATTGTAATCATGAGTCAGGGGATTAATATTGGTAGTTCATAAGATGCAGATCATTTTGGAATCAACGAACATGAGCCATGAGAGAATAACATTGAAATAAGTAATTGAATGTTTTTATACACATAAGAATAGAAAATATTATGTCAATGATACCCACTAATACATTCATAATATGGTACGATTGGGCTGACCACTAGTGTACCTACATTTGGCATGGGATGGCATCTAGTGTGCCCTCCTTCGGGGCTTTGGATGACCACCCATGTATCGTCATCTTTGGGTTTGGGCTAAGCACCAGTGTACCCTCAACATTGGACTTAGGATAAGTCCTTGTTTACACTCATCTTTTACCATGGTCTAAGAACCTGTGTACCCTCGTATTTTGTTATGCGATAAGCACCCATGTACCCTCGTCTTCAGGCTTGGTCTAGGCACAGGTGTACCCTAATCTTTGGGAATTGGATAAACATCCATGTACCCTATAAACTCAGATTGAATTTATCATTACCTAATGTATTGGGGCACTATTTTCTCACATTTATCATGTAAGCTATAGTGGGATAACCCGACACTATATGGGATTCCCCATCATTTAATATATAATGGGTTTACACAGTGCTATTGGGGTTTCTCCATCATATAACCTATAACATGCTTACCTAGTGCTATATGGGTGCCCTGATAGTATAAGTTGCAATTGTATTTCCCTATGATATTTTATCTTCCCCATCATATATGAAATGTAAAATTACCACAACATGATTAAAGTAAAAAAAGAACATTCATTTCGTCCCAAAAATCATAAAACAACCATTATTCCATTTTTAACATTATAACCCCATGGAAAAAATAGGTTTCACGTCCATATATTTTAAACATGATTGAACTGTATAAAAGAAATGGGTTTCATAAAAATATATTTGAATCATGATTAACCCATGGAATAAAAATTAGTTTCATAATAATCTCCTTAAAACATTACTACCTCTGGGAAAATAAACATATTTTAAAATAATATATTCAAAACATAATTAACAATTGGGAAAGAAACATGTTTCATAAAAAATATTTTTTATGATTAACCTGATTATAGTAAATTGGTTTTGTAATAATCTATTTGAATCGTGATTAACCAGTGGAAAAAATAATGGTTAATAAACATCCTGCCAACAAAACATAAACCATTCATATAAATAATATAATTAGTATCCTTTCATAATATAACCTGTAAGGAATAGGTAACATAAGTGGATTTCATATTATGTTGAAAATAATTTTGAAAGAATTATATAAACCGTTACTTGAGTAAAATATCCTTTTCTCTTTGAAAAACACTTTTTTAAACAGTAAACATTTTGAAAACATTTAAATTTAAAAATAACCATGAAAAAATATAAATTAAGATTAAAAAATCATTTAAAAGTTTTAAAAAATTAAACATCATATCCCATGAATATGTATTTAAAAAATTACTTAACTGTTTTTTAAAAAATATTTAGAAAACATGGTTTTTAATGAAATTTAATTTTTAACAAAAGAGATAAAGTAAGTAAGAATTTCATAAAAACAATTTTCTTTCAAGTTTACATACCAATGAGTGGAGAAATGGAACCCTTACATGATGATATTTATGAATAATAAGATGATTATAAAATACATGTGAATTTTTAATAGGTAGATCATGATATTTATACATTTTATACTTAATCATAAATAATCTCGATAAATGATGAGATTATGACATGAAATCTTTACCGCTTTGGTAACATTTAATCATATTACCCATGAATTAATAACCTAAAATTTCATGAGGATGGATAAATTAATTATATTACATGAAAAAGATGATGTATATACACTTATTGATATAATATAGGTTCGTAGTATAACAAACATCTCAAAGAAGGTGTAGTGAGACAAACCCCGCTTAGCGATTTGCTATCTTTTGAAGTGTAATCAAAGTTAAAGAGAGACCCTAAAATAGATAAATAAAACCCAATAGATTTCAAAATAATCCTAATTTTTTTAATTAACAAGGATTACATACACCACATCAAATAAATACATGGTGAATATGGCATGTGTCTCACAAAATGAAAAGGTGAGACAAAAACATATTACCACATTGGAAATTTTGAAACCATAAATCCCATCAAATAGAGATCATAAAATGGATAATAAAATCACCATAAATTTATGTATATGATTCATACACTAAATTCATGAAAATTATATACACCACAGTAAAAAATTGGTGAATATGTCATATATCTCACTGAAATAAACATTAGACAAGAAAACACTTACCCTAAGTCTTGAAAACCTTTGTACTCATTAAAACAACCAGTATAATTAATATATGATTATTTTACATATATTACTAAACCATATTCATATATATCATAGCACATATGATATTTTTATTACATATTGTTACCCTCCTATTAATGATTTTATGTTAAAGTTGCATCTTGGGTAATAACTATTCTTTCACATATGTTTTGATTTGTTATATTTTTTATTTTATTATATTAATTAAGATTTAATTATATAAATAATGATAAAACTATTATAAATATCATATATATTTAATACATATATATTTATAATATTCTATAAATTATTGAAATAGGAATTCAAATAAACCATTCATGGATAGAATAGGCCATACGTGCACATGAACTCTTTTTTCATTTTCTTATCAAATTGAAAGAAAGAAAGTTTATGATATATTATCCTTCTAGATTTATTTTTATGTAATATATATCACCTAAATTTATTTATCCCATTATTAATTCATGCCATCTACATCATGAATGTGTTACATCACTTCGCGAGGCGACAATCTATTATAGAAATGTACGATGTTATCATATTCCCATAAAATAGAAAGAATAATGATATATGTGACATAAAAATTCGAGAATCATAATTAGATCATAAATAAAAAAATTTATCCTATATAAAAAATAAATCCATCATTATGACCATACATGAATTGTGGTAAGGGAAAACGAATGACGTCAATTCATGAGGCGATAGTGCATCATACACACGAACGATGATTTCATAACCCATGTGAGGGTAGTTTGTGTGGTTCTACGTCATAACCTATACATCATATAGTCTTATTATATGGATGATATTTAGGTTATTATATAAACATTTAATAATAATAATTTAAGGATGTGGATGAATATATAAAATAAAAATGGTCATTCATAATCATTACTTATTCTTCAGGTTTCCTCCTTAGGTTTTCACTAAATCCTCGATTGGATGGATTTATGTACAAAATATGGCTCCAAGGCAGAGATGAAGGGTGTTGGGAAGTTACATTGGTTAGTTTTTTCATGAAATATGTATTTATAGGTGTGTATAATGGGGGAGAGTGAGTTCCCTTTTATAGTTGAGGATGATTGACATTATTGTAAATACAAAAAACTATTCACTATTGGGAGATCTACCATACATCATGTGCCTAAAAAATAGATCAATGATGGATGATATGGTTGAATTGGTTGATAATCACCTACAAAAAAAATTAACACACTTATTTTATCAATTTATTTCTTAGTCCTTATGTTTACTCAATTTTATCCTTCGAGTTTTTACTAAGGTAACTTCCATCATTTAATTTACCTAGTTAATTTATCATTTAAAGTTATTTTTAAAATAATATTTATTAGATAATTTATAACTAATTATTATAAATATAAAATCTAATTAATAAAATAGATATCATATTAGTGTGTAAAATTAATTTTAATACAAATGTATGAAATGTGATAACCCCGTTTTAACCTTAATTACATTAATTAATTTAAACTATTTTCACTAACAAATATTGTCAAAAAATTAAATTGAAATTATTAGATTATAAAAATTATTATGATGTAAAATATAAAATCTATTTTTGAAAATTTATCTCATCTTAGTGTATAATTTCAATTGAAAATTAATCCAGCTTTCGTGATGAGAAAGATAGTTTTTGAAGTGAAATTGTGAAATGTTTACAATGTTTTTATGCCCAATTTCAAAATTAAATTGATTCCAATGACCTGAATTGAATTTAAATATGTATATTAAAACAAATTTTACTTAAAAAACAATTTTAAAAACAATTTAACTTAATAAATATTTTTTTGTAAAGAAACATTAAAATAGAATTCCGTATCTTTCACTATTCATCAAAAAATGAATCATTTTATAAAAATCACAAAAATTGATCATAAGATAATATTTCTGCTAAAATATTAAAAATTAATTTTATTTGATAATATTAATGTTCTAAAATTGGAAAAAATTTGTTTTAAAATAATCCTTTCAAAAAAGGTGACAAAATCATTTTTTAGAAAAATATATTTTTTAATCATAAAATTGGATTTTAATTGTATTTCTTATCTAGAATGAGTATTAGATGAATGTAAATTTTTTTATTTAATATATAATATACATAATTCATTTAAATCATTATTCAAAAAATATTTTTTTAATTTCTTGATATAAAATTCACCTATTCACATAAAAATAGTTTTTCTGAGAATGATTTCATTTTATTTCCAAAAGTGTTTTATTTTCTTTCCAAATTAATTAGAAACTAAATTAAATTATTTTTTATACATTTTTAAACAGTATTTTCCTTATTTAGATAATTTTATTCAAAACCACCATTCCAACGGCTAGGGAGTGACAATCATAGTAATGTTTTAATAATATGTCATGTTTCATTTAAACTCAGTGTTGCATGCAATACATGCTAAGCTTGATGATTCCTATAACATAAGACCAAATAAGTGTTTTCTATAACTAACAATAAAATTGGTGTTCCATGCAGTGAAAAATACTAAAAAATATTACTAATTTGAAGAAATTTATTTCACAAAATCTCAGGGTGTTACATCCCCCACCCCTTTAAAATGAATTTCACCCTCAAAATCCATATCGATTATCTGTGGTCTGATATTAAAAATTCATTTTTTGGAAATCCCACATCATAATAGGATCAATAATAAATCCTCTTAATAAAAGATAATGTTCAGAACAATGTTAATCTAGAACAACATGTAACTAAGTTTCCGAGTATGAGATCATCGATGGAATGTGGATATATGAACATTGAGAAGAATCATAGATAATTATAGGGTGTGATTGAGGAAATTGATCACAGGAAATTGAATGATTTATGGAATTTTAAGGTCCTCAAACCCTAAAATTTTGATGAAATAAAATATTATCTGATTCATTAGATATGAATTTAATAGGATTACATTACTGTTTCTTGAACCTTTTTCCTAAAAATAAAGGATTCATTCACTGTATAAGAAAATAAGAAACTAAAAATACATTTTTTTTTCTAATTTATAAGAACAATTTTGTTGTTGGGTTTTTGTTTAATTAATATCTAATTTATCCATTTACTCCATTAAATGAATATCCATAAATTATTTTTTATTCATGAGGCACTAAAATTCGCTTTTAAATGATCGTATGATCTATACGAGTGAAAAGTCCTTCCAACTATCTGTAACTTTTTTCTATGACAAATATGGATATTAAATTTTATCCAATATAATAACTAAGTCACTAAACCTATTAATTTACACTATTGGGTAATCATTCATATTTATGTTTCAAATCATTTTCCTAAGGACATTAATTTTTTAACTAGGACATCGTGTAGGCCAGTGGTAGGTGTGAAACCCTTATTATCCTTCAGTCATGGGTTCATGCCCCCACCACCTTTCTAGAGGCAATGGGTTGTCACCCAGAAAGTGGGTTGTAATTTTTCAAAAACCATACTAATATAATTGATTTTACATTCCCAAAATATGATATACTTCTTTGAAAAAAATTATTCATTATCAAACCTTTTTATTGGGGTATTGAATACAACCTTTTTTAAACATCTATCAATATTATTTGACTATTATTAAAATGTATTTAAATATCATATACACCCTAAAAGATTTCAATATCATTAAACTTATGTCTATAAACTGTAAATTTATAATTCTTCAAAAAATATTTTTACTAAAACATATTATTTATATAAATTTATTAAGAAATTTCTTTAATCTTGGTAGTCTCTCACCATATAAAACATAAAAATAGGTGTTTATTACTTAAAAATATGATAAATATTAAACACGCAAAATCATTATGGTATGTATAACTATTATGTTAATGAATACTTATATGATTATAAAATTTAACAAAATCACTAGATGTTTCATGATTATTATAACCAAAATAACATTGGTAAAATACATTGACAATTTAATTCTTGAATCCAAATACACAAATAATTCATTCATTATATATTATCATAGGTCCTCATTTTGTATAGTATTTAACCTTAGTCATTAATTGTCATCATCTATTTAAATCCTACATGAAGGTTTATAAATAGTTTACTAATTTCTTATATATATCCCATGGGAGTGAAAAACTAGGTGTATAGCCCGAATAAATTTCATACACCAATTCCCAATCAAGTCCATATCAATATGGTATTTTTGGGGTTGTTACCGATAGCAATACTTATTCTAGATCCTAATCTACTAAATCCCATAGGTATATTTATTTTAGATCCAAATCCACATATAGTACCTAGATCGAGATTTAATTCTTTGGAAACCACTCACTCAATCCTTTATTGAAATTTCTAGACATTTCCATATACTTTAACTCATCATTCACCTTCTCCTTTGAGATATCCCTAAACATAGCCTCAGAAAGATAACTATGGATATCATTAAATTTTTTCCTATCCTAGATTCCAAAATATGACTAATCCATTATTGTGATATCAACAATAATAACCCATGATTTTCATACATGGACCTTATATCTCATCAAATGAATATTTAATAAATTATAAAAACACAAATCTGAGTACCATAACAGCCTAGTTCATTTGGAAACAAGGAAAAATAATCTTAGAATTTGGGAATTGATCTTAAATTTATCATATAAAATCTTACCCTTTAGTACTCCCACTTAAAAACTTTATTCATTACCTGGAAAAAGGAAACATACAAAAGGGTGAGCTCAAATTCACATTATAGGTAAATAAAGGAGATACGTAATAATAATATAAACATAAGGGTATGATAACATGAAAATAACCTTAAAAAACTATACCCTACATATCAAAGATCACAATAATGATTCATTCCATAAATATTGGTAGTTTTTAAGACATGAAACATAATGGAATCAAATAACACGATCCATGAATGCATAAAATAGGCACAAGGAATGGAATTTTTGTCATACATATAATCATATACAATATTATGTTTAGGATATCCACAAATACATTCATATCATGTAAGTCTTGGTCCAACCATCCATGTACATTCTTTGGGCGGGGGATGATAACCCTTGTACCATCCCTTAAAGGCTTGTACTAGTCCCTTGTGTATCCTCATCTTTGGGATTGGGATAAACACCATGTAACCTTATCATTGGTCTTGGGATATTAGCACTTATACCCTCATATTTTGGATTGGGATAAGCACTAATGTACCATCATATTTGGGATTGGGATTAGCACCAGTGTACCCTCCTCCTTGGGATTGGGATAAGAATTCATGTACCCTCATCTTTGGTCTTCAGATAAACACCCATGTATTCTCTAATCTTATATAGAATTTATCATTACTTAATTTATTATAACTCTATATAGGTACACCCCTCATGTAAGCTTTAGTGGGATCACCCGACGCTATGTAGGTCATCTAATTTTAAAATTTGTAATGGGCTTACTTGGTACCATTTGGGCTTCCCCATTGAATAAGATATAAAAGGATTAACTAGTTCTATATGGTATTCCCCATCATATAAGTTATAATGGGATCAGTAGTTTTATTTGATCCAACCCATTGTATATGTAATTTCTATTAACCACAACATGTCTAATGTGAAAAGAGTTCACATTACATCATCAAACTCATAAAAACCATGATTCCCTATATGACATGATTCCCCCATTGAAAAAGAAATTGATTTCATTTTAATCAATTTTAAAAATGATTTAACTATAGAGAATAAATGTTTTCCATAAAAATATATTTGAAGTATGTTTAATCCATGGAATAGAAATTAGTTTCCTAAGAATCTCATAGAAACATGATTGAACTATGGAAAAGAAACAAGTTTTATAAAAATCTCTTTGAAACATAATTAACTAGTGGAAAATATATATCTTTAATAAGAATCTGTTTTAAACATGATTAATTCTTGAAAAAGAAACCGTTTTCCTAACATTATATTTAAAACATGATTTACCTTTGGAAAATAAATGTGTTCAATAAACAGTATTCCACCAAAACATAAACCATTCTGAGAAAAAATATGAATCATATCCTTTGATAATACCCCATTTATTTCATAAGTAACACAAATTTATTTCATCTTATATTGATAATTATTTTTAAAGGACAATTTAAAATATTTATTCAGGAAAAATATCATTTCTTCATTGAAAAATTCTTTTAAAAACATAAAACATTTAGAAATAAAACATTTAGAAAATAACATTAGAAATATAAAAGGATTATTTGAAAATAATTTAACTGAAATAAAAATATTTCAGAATCCTTTTCCTTTAATATGGTCTTATAATATCATTTAAATACATTTTTAGAAAACTTGTTTGGGAAGAAAATAGATTTTTTACTAAAGAGTGAAATAAAGTCATATTTTCATAAAAATATTTTACATAATTTATTAGTCTTAATAAGTGGGAAAATATAGCTTTTACATGAAAATATTATGAGTAATCATATGATAATAAAATTGAAGGGTATTATTGATAGTTATTTGATTATAATTAAACAATTGAGATTTAATTAAAAAAAATCTCAAGAAATGATGAGAAAATAACATAAAATCATTACCACTTTGGTAACATTGATGCATAAGCATCATGATGGAATAATATAAAATGAAACATAAAAAATAATGAGGATGAATGAATTATTGATATTAAATGACAAAGGATCTGTATTTACACCTCAGGATAGAATATATATACATATCATAAGATACATCTCAAAGAAGGAAAAGTGAGACAAAAACCCCTCACCAGTTTGACATCCTTATAATGGTAAACACCATTAAAGAGATATCATAAAATTTATATGTAAACCAGTATAGTTATCAAGATAAATATATTAATATACATTCATGTTAAATATATACACAACATCAATTAAATACATAGTCAACATGGAATATTCTCATTGATGAAAAAAGTGAGACAAAAATCTCCTACCACTTTGGTAACATTGAAATTGTAAACCCCATGTAAGAGAGATCCTAAAATAGATATGTAAATAATTATAAATTTATTATTAATATTAATACAATATATTCATGGGTAGTATATACACCACACAGAAAAAATAAGTGGTGAATATGGCATATAATTTGTAGAAATAAAAGTGAGATGGGATAACCACTTCTTTAAGAATTAATTTCCATTATACTCTATAAGGCCCCAACCTTAAACCTCACTTAATCTTGAGTTATTACAAGATTACACATTGAGGATCTTTTCATGTTTAGGGTTTTAGAGAATTAGATCATAAATCTTGCATTACATTCCACATTTAAACAAAGTGGTTACATAAAAGGTAGTATTCATTTTCCCATCAACGGAAACATATTTAAAATAAAACATGGATTCTTTCATGACACTTCCTTGACACTATCATCAAATCATGTACCAATCCCTTGACCTGTGAAAACATTTCAAAAAACATGGGATGAGCATAAAATGCTCAGTAAGGGTTATAAAAAATATTGAAAGGAAACATGAGTACATATATACATAAGAATGATATCATACTTTACCCATAAGACATAAGCACTTTAACATTCCCCATAAAATCATGAATAAATCATAGAAATCATAATACATAAAGGTAACTTGAGGCACTCATAACATTATTACGTAGGGTGTAACCCTCTTGGTTACGTTTGGAATACCCATCACAATATATTCGCTAAATCTCTTCGGATAAACCTTAACGTTTAACTCCTTCACGTTACCCAATGAATTGGAGAGCTATATCAGGCTCACCTGCCCTTAGTTTATCACGGAACCACCTGTCTTCATAATAATGCCCAAGAACCATAACATAATCGTATCACATAAAACATGCATAAAGGAAAAATAACATTTCCACTTTTCAATCACAAGATATCAATAAAACACATTGACATAAAAACAATATGAAAACCATTTTCAATACCAAAATAAAAGAAAAGTAGAACATTGTATTTATTTTTCATTTAAAAAAAATGTATGGCTTGTAGAGGTAGCCGAAACTCAAATAATGGTCACCGCGGCAGAGAAGTTGTTGTTGCTGCATACGTATGACAAAAAAATTCCCTTTTGTCATTTAGTAAAATGCTTCGTATAAAAAATATTCCTTTTGGATAAACATAAAAGTAAAAGGGGTTTATAAACCATATAAAATAATGTTGTGTATAAAACAAAATATTCCTCAATGAAAGGAGATTGAGACGAAGTCCCATACAAAGATGGTATCCTTGGATTAAAGATAAATCAATTACATAATTATGTGTGACAAACGAATACACAAAATATAAGTGGATATTAAGTGTAAAACAATCAGATGTTATTCACACATATTCATAGAACAACATATTCAAGGAGTACAAGTTTATCCCATAGAATCAAAATTGGGTTAAGAAGTTCCCTTGCAAAAATTCGACAGCCTAACGGCGTCACTTAAAAATTCAGAAAATGAGTTGATGATAGATAAAAAGGGTATCTAATCACTTGGGCATAAAATTTAAATCAATAAGGATATATAATAACATATCCCAAAATAAGAATTTGTAATTTAAAAAACATAACAAAAGAAGTCGTTTTAAAAAGAGGAGGGTGAAAGGTTCCCTTACCGACTTGGGTAACTTTCGAAACGTATACCCTATTGAATAAGGGTCATACAATGAATATGTAAATAACCATAAATGAAATTATATTACACAAGGATTATAATAATGGGTAGTACATACACCACTCCAAGGAAATATTGGAAAATTTAGCATAAATCTCACGGGAATAAAAGTGAGATGAAAAATCCCTTACGAAAACTCGACAGCCTAACGACGACACTTAAAACTTCCAAAAATGGATTGATGAGATAAAATAGGGTCTCTCATAATATTAAAATAAAATTTACATGAAGAAGAATATAAAAGAACATCCCCCAACATAAAAAAGAGGAGCTTTAAAGAAGTGACTTAAAGGGGAGTACTTAAAAAGAAAGAAAAAGGTTGGATCTCTTACAAAAATTCAGCAGCCTAACAGCGCCACTCAAAACTTCCAAAATGGATTGATGAGAGAAAATAATGTCTCTCATCATATGAACATAAAAATTACAGTATTACTAATATAAAATAAAATCCCAATCATAAGAAATCTGATCTTAAAAGGAATGACATAAAAGAGTGTACTTAAAAAGAAAGAGGGGTAGGATCCCTTACCTCGGGTCCGACTTGACTTGATCGTTCTTTAACCTCCTGAATAATAAACTTGAGTTAATTTCTACTTTCTTAAGAATATTTTTCAAATTCATTATTCCTTTTATATCACGTAATACCATGCTATGGACACTATGTAATTATTTATGTTAATAATGGTTGTTTTGTAGATCATTGCTACTTGAGTAAAAAAAAATAAACTCTTTATAATTACAAGTTGTTCATGTGGTAAAATATATATTATATACAAAATTATATTCATTATTTAGATATCACATATATTATATATAAACATTATATACATGCATTTATAATGTTACATAACATTTAGAGGTAAGAAATGAAATGCACCGTTCATGGAGACGGTAAGCCGTACGTATGCATGAACGCTACTTCCATTTCTATTTATTATTTAATGGAATTAAAACATAATGATACATAATAGTATTATAATTACATTATGGTATCATATATAATATCATTAAATTTATCCTTTATACATACCACATATGGTGTTAACGAATGAAATCACTTTGAGGGGGCGGTAGTCCGCATTTCCTAAAATGAAGATATCGCATTTACCCATAATGGAAACCATAAAGGTATGCCATAAATAAAAAATACAGAAGCTTAAGTAAAACATAAACATATTATATATCATATATATATATATAGTGTCATATTAATGGCCGCCTTTTTAGGTGTTAGAAGAATATTGAACAATCATCATTTCATGAGGCAGAAATTCACCATCCATGGAAACAGTATACTCTTTAACCATTAGATGAAGGTGTTTGTAAGTGTAGCTAGAATCCTTCTTATAAAAAAATCCTAGTATATTTAATATACTGGTGTTTTTACAAAAGAAAATAATAAAAATAGTTTAGGGGGTTGGAGAAGCAAAATAAAACAAAAGAACACAAATGAAGACATTGCCTTAAAATCGAGTATCTCTCTTTGATTTGAGCTCAAAGGCTTCCTTGGGAAGAATTCTGCCAAATGTGAGGCTTCTAGGAGTAAGATAGGGATGTGGAGAGACAAAATGGGCAGGGTTTGGCCGAGCCAAAGGCTTTTGGAAGTGTGGGAAAGGTGGTAGAGGTGGGGGCCTTTTATAAGAGGAGAGGGGGGGCACTCTTGGAAAGTTAAGAAAATATACTTTGTTATAAAATGATTTTCGAATAAAAAAGGTCCCACAATTATAACATTCAAGGATAAGGTGATAAGGGTTCTATATCCACCCATCCAATAGGTTTTTGACAAGTGTAGTTCATATATTTTACATTATATTGTCATTTTATTTAAATCGTTAAATAATGAGGTAATCGCTGCATCGTCGTGGTGTCATAAATAATTTATTTTATTTAATGTCTAAAAATTGTAAAAAAAATATCATGATGTATTAAATATTTTTATATTTCTAATGAATATTTATAGTAAAAAATATGACTTGTATTACCCCATTTAAAAATTGTTTTAGTAAAACAACTCATGTTTGTGTCATTTTTACTTTTACTTTAAATAAAAGGCATTAATGTCTTTATCTTACCCAAGTGGCTCCATGGGGTCCCAAAAATCGACCCATGGGTTGTCTTGGTCGGCCATGACACATCCAATAAGGGTATGACATGTGTCTAGGTCATTTCATATTATTAAAACATTATTTTTAACTTCAATTACACTAATTACCTCTAATTGCGATTAAAAACTTAAAAGTTACTATTCACCAAAAAAGTGTTTTAATCCCATTGAACCACATTTTACATCCTAATGACAACCATGTATGTCGGATTTTTGTAATTAAAATCACAGAAGTGGCAAAGTTTCATTTAAACGAAAAATCACTTTTTAAACTACCACATAGTGGTTTCACTATTCATCAAAAATTGACGTTTTTCAGAAAAATACCAAAAATTCACCCTAAGCTATATTTGATATTCCGAATTCAATAATGATGAATATTTTACAAAATTCAAAACATATATATGTTTCATTAATTAATTTAATAATTAATTCCCGCTGTTAAAAGAAATAGCGTGTTTTTAAGAAACAATATCTATTAAAAGATTGACACTAGTTTAAGTCCAATTTCAAAGTGATATTAATTCCAATGACCACCATTAGATTAAATGGTAAAAATATATTCTAAATACAATTTAATATAAATTAAAAATATAATCTCTCCATATAAATAAATCATATTAAAATGATGTTTGGAATTAAAATGCAACATTTTCAATAAAAATGATCTTTATCGGAAAAATAACAAAATTTTACACAAAGTAAATTTTGATGTCCAGATTCTAAAAAAGGATTTTATTTTTGTCAAACACAACATATAAAATTGTCAAAAGTATATTTAAAAGTGGTTCTCCATAAAAAGGCGGTTAATCGACCTTTTAAAGAATATTAGAAGATTTATGCTTAAAATTGGATTCATGTGCATTTTAAGCCTCTAACATTTATTGGATAAAAGTAAAAATACTTGACAAACATATATAATCATTTTGTAGTTAGTTCCTTTCATTACATCCAATATAACGGCTAGGCATTAACTAAATTTTAAAATAATATTATTTTATTATTATAGTGTAACGTAAGATTTCTAATAAACTCGTTGTTGCGTATTGGGTACGCCCTCGAGAATAGCATTCCCTTTAAAGTAATATTAATATTTTATTCAAAAATATGGATAAATATGAAAATGTCATATTCTTTATTTACCTGGGTGTTACATCCTTCCCCCCTTTTGGTAATTGTGTCCTCAAAATTTTAAAATTGGGCTTGAAACCATCATTGAAAATCCCACATTGGAATAAGAGTCAGTAAAACTATCACTTTAAAAGAATGGGAGAGAAGTAAAAATGTCAACAGAGTTAACCCGTACTAGGATTCCAAGTATGAAAATATGGATATGGAGGAGAAAACAAAGGGTCATGTTCTGATGGAGAGTGATAGTAAACATGTCTAGGAAAAAGTTAACTACAAGAAAATCACAAACATGTGATGGGTTAAACGGTATTTGATTCCCTGGTAGGAAAAATTAACCGACAACATTTTTGTTTTAAGTTACTTTTCATTGAGGAATTTATTTATGAGCTTAACTAAAACATTAGGAAGCATGCTTAATTTTCATGTTGACTTTCAACTTTTACTCGATTTCTTACACGAACTCATATTTTCTCCAAAATATGAGTATTTAGGATGACTTGTTCACATTAAGAGAGATATAATCAACATGTAGAGAATCACCTAATCCATAAAAGGGAACTATATACATCCCATGTATTTAGACCATAACCAAAATTAAAACAAAAAAAGCTAGTATGAGATCAGCTAATACCCAAAAAGGATAAACCTTTATATAAAAAAAATATATTCTTATCTCCAAAAATTTTCAAACAAAACCAAAAGTTCAAAAAAGACCATTCAATAAACATCTATCCATAAAATTCTATAAAGTAATACAAACTAAGATTGACACCCAAAATGTATTAACCAGTAATTGCCTCAAATTCAAGGATCATATAATCCCAAATGGTTCTTTATAACTATATCCACAAAAGAAAGGATAATTATTCCTTGAATAAAATTTTCGTATATCAAACATCAGGGTAACTATAAAAAGTCTTCTAATGTAACCCCATCCTCAAAAGAGACTTAATACATCTAAGAATTTCACCATCCTAAAATGTACCATAACTCTTGAATCCCTTATATGATGACTTCTTACTCATTCAACATTCTTCATGATCCATTAGCCATTCCTTTTCAACTTATTCTGAAATACTTCTTTCCTACAAAAAAAAATCATGAATCATATCCTAAGATTCCCATAATAGGAAAGCATATGTTAAGAAATAATCCATACCTTTCATTCTTCATTGTAAGTTTCTTCATCCTCAATCATAATGGCATTAGGTATTGGTAAATGAATATTTGTACGATCTTGGTGACCCCATTCCCAAAACATCTTCATAAGAAATGTGTTTGCATAATGACCATGCACACCACATTTAAAACATTCAATTGATCCATCAGAAATAACTTCTTTCCCTTTCCTAGAGTCAACTAGATGCTTCCTTTTTCCATGGAAGGTTCTTGATTTATGACCTTCATTTTCACACCTATAGCATCTTTCTATCTATTTGAAACATTTTCCTATGTGTTTCTTTCCACATATTTGACACATAGGTTTTTGAACATACTTACCTTTATGATTATTACCTGAAATTACGTAGGGATTTGTTTCTCGCATATACGATGCCTTATAAAAATCCCTAAGGTTCAGGTGGTCAATCACGACTCTAGATAGTTTGTTGAGGATAACCACAAGTGTTCTCATTGCATCCCCCATATCATTCAGTTGTTATTTCATAAAAACGTCACAGTTTACTTCAAATCCATTGTTACTTTGGTGCCTGCTAGATCCAACCATTTAGTAAATCCAAAAAGGTCAGTGTGAGTATGTCAGTAAAATCATCAAATAAAAAAAGAGGAAGATAAACACCAAGATATACTTATCCAATTTATCTCAAACTCATTCTAACTTTCAAAAAAAATGATGACTCCATCTAATATACCAACCATTGTGGTTATACACAACTTGCCACTTTTTCTTAAACAACACTCTAACCTCTAAAGTTATCTAAACCGACCTATGATACCAACTATAATGCCCTAGCCTTAAACCTTACATAATCTTGAGTTATTAAAATATTACACATTGAGGATCTTTTCAGGTTTAGAGTATTAGAGAATTAGATCATAAAACTTGCATTACATTCCACATTTAAACAAAGTGGTTACATAAAAGATAGTATTCATTTTCCCCTCAATGGAAACATATTTAAATCAAAACATGGATTCTTTCTTGAAACTTCCTTGAAACTATCATCATATCATATACCAATCCCTTGACCTGGGAAAACATTTCAAAAACTTGGGATGAGCATAAAAATCTCAGTAAGGGTTATAAAAAGTATGGAAAGGAAACATGAGTACATATATACATAAGAATGAAATCATAATTTACCCATAAGATATAAGAACATTAACATTCCTCATAAAATCATGAATAAATCATAGAAATCATAATACATAAAGGTAACTTGAGGCATTCATAACATTCTTACGTATGGAGTAACCCTCTTGGTTACGTTTGGAATACCCATCACAGTATATTCCATAAATCTCTTCGGAGAAACCTTAACGTTTCACTCCTTCGCATTATCCAATGAATTGGAGAGCTATATCGGGCTCACCCTCCCTTAGTTTATCACAGAACCACCCGTATTCATAATAACTCTCAAGAACCGTAACACAATCGTATGACATAAAACATGCATAAAGGTAACATAACATTTCCACCTTTTAATCACAAGATATCAATACAACACATTGATATAAAAACAATATGAAAACCATTTGCAATACCAAAATAAAAGAAATGCAGAACATGGTATTTATTTTTCATTTTAAAAAAGGTATGGCTTGTAGAGGAAGCCGAAACTAAAATAATGGTCACCGCGGCGGAGAATTCGTTGTCGCCGCATACGTACGACAAAAACATTCCCTTTTGTCGTTTAGTAAAACACTTCGTATAAAAATGATTCCTTTTGTATAAATGTAAAATTAAAAGGGGTTTATACACCGTATAAAAGAAGGTTGTGTATAAAACAAAATATTCCTCAATGAAAGGGGATTGAGACGAAGTCCCATACAAAATGGTTTCCTTGGATTAAGGATAAATCAATTACATAATTATGTGTGACAAACGAATACACCAAATATAAGTGGATATTAAGTGTAAAAAAATCAGAGGTTATTCAAACATATTCATAGAAAGACATATTCAAGGAGTACAAGTTTATCCCAAAGAATCAAAATTGGGTTAAGAAGTTCCCTTGCAAAAATTCGACAGCCTAACGGCATCACTTCAAAATTCAGAAAATGAGTTGATGGTAGATACAAAGGGTATCTCATCACTTGGACATAAAATTTACATCAATAAGGATATAGAAGAGTATATCCCAACATAAGAATATGTAATTTAAAAGACATAACAAAAGAAGACTTTTTAAAAAGAGGAGGGTGAAAGGTTCCCTTACCGACTTGGGTAACTTTCGAAACATACACCCCATTGAAGAGGGGTCATACAATGAATATGTAAATACCCATAAATGAAATTATATTACACAAGGAGTATATAATGGGCAGTACATACACCACTCAAAGGAAATGGTGTCAAAGTTATCATAAATCTCACGTGAATAAAAGTGAGATGAAAAATCCCTTACGAAAACTCGGCAGCCTAACAACACCACTTAAAACATCCAAAAATGCCATGATGAGATCAAATAGGGTCTCTCATCATATTAAAATAAAATTTACAGCAATAATAATATAAAATAACATCCCCCAACATAACAAAGAGGATCTTTAAATAAGTGACATAAAGGGGAGTACATAAAAAGAAAGAGAGAGGTTGGATCTCTTACAAAAATTCGGCAGCCTAACGACGCCACTCAGAAATTCCAAAATGGATTGATGAGAGAAAATAGGGTCTCTAATCATATGAAAATAAAACTTACAGTAAGATTAATATAAAATAACATCCATATCATATGAAATATGAGCTTAAAAGGAATGACATAAAAGAGTTTACTTAAAAAGAAAGAGAGGGCTAGGATCCCTTACCTCGGGTCCGACTTGACTTGATCATTCTTTAACCTCCTGAATAATAAACCTGAGTTAATTTAAAATTTCTTAAGAAACTTTTAAATGTTCATTATTCCTTTTATATCACTTACTACCATGTTATGAACACTATGTAATTATTTAAGTTAATAATGGTCGTTTTGTAGATCATTGCTACTTGAGTCAAAAAATTAAACTCTTTTTAATTACAAGTTGTTCATGTGGTAAAATATATATTATATCCATAATTATATTAATTATTTAGATATAATAAATATTATATATATCCATTATATACATGCATTTATAATGTTACATAACATTTAGAGGTAAGAAATGAAATTCACCGTTCATGGAGATGGTAAGCCGTACGTACGCATGAACGCTACTTCCATTTCTATTTATTATTTAATGGAATTAAAACATAATGATACATAATAGTATTATAATTACAGTATGGTATAATATATAATATCATTAAATTTATCCTTTATACGTACCACATATGGTGTTAACGAATCAAATCACTTTGAGGGGGCGGTAGTCCGCACTTCCTAAAATAAAGATATCGCATTTTCTCATAATGGAAACCATAAAGGTATGCCATAAATTAAAAATACAGAAGTATAAGTAAAACATAAACATATTATATATAATATATAAATATAGTTTCATATTAATGGCCACCTTTGTAGGTGTTAGAAGAATATTGAACAATCATTGTTTCGTGAGGCGGAAATTCGTCATCCACGGAAACAATATGCTCTTTAACCATTAGATGAAGGTGTGTGTAAGTGTAGCTCGAATCCTTCTTATAACAAAATCCTAGTATATTTATTATTCTGGTGTTGTTACAAAAGAAAATAATAAAAAGAGTTTAGGGGGTTGGAGAATCAAAATAAAACGAAAGGACACAAATGAAGACATTACCTTAAAATCGGGTATCTCTCTTTGATTTGAGATCAAAAGCTTCCTTGGGAAGACTTCTGCCCAAAGTGAGGCTTATAGGAGTAATAGAGGGATGTGGAGAGAAAAAATGGGCAAGGGTTGGACAAGCCAAATTCTTTGGGAAGTGTGGGAAAGGTGGTATATGAGGGGGCCTTTTATAAGAGGAGGGGAGGGGCACTCATGGAAAGTTATGAAAATATACTTTGTTATAAAATGATTTTCGGATAAAAAAGGTCCCAAAATTATAAATTTCGAGTATAAGGTGATAAGGGTTCTATATCCACCCGTCCATTTGGTTTTTGACTGGTGTAGGTCTTATATTTTACATTATATTTTCATTTTATTTAAATTGTTAAATAATGAGGTAATCGCTGCATCACATGGTGTCATAAATAATTTAATTTATTTAATGTCTAAAAATTATAAAACAAATATCATGATGTATTAAATATTTTATCTTTATAATGAATATTTACAATCAAAAATATGACTTGTAAAATCCCATTTAAAAATTGTTTTAGTAAAACAACTCATGTTTGTGTCATTTTTACATTTACATTAAATAAAAGGCATTAATGTCTTTATCTTACCCAAGTGGCTCCATGGGGTCCCAACAATCGACCCATGCGTTGTCTTGGTCGACCATGACACATCCAATAATGGTAAGACACGTTTCTAGGTCATTTCATATTATTAAAACATTATTTTTACCTTAAATGACACTAATTACCTCTAATCGCGATTAAGAACATAAAAGTTACTATTCACCAAAAAATTATTTTAATCCCATTGAACCACATTTTACATCCTAATAACAACCATGTATGTCAGATTTTTGTAATTCAAATCACAGAAGTGGCAAAGTTTCCTTTAAACGAAAAATCAGTTTTTAAACTACCACTTAGTGGTTTCACTATTCATCAAAAATTGAAGTTTTTCAGAAAAATACCAAAAATTCACCCTAAGCTATATTTGATATTCCGAATTCAATAATGATGTCTATTTTACAAAATTCAAAAAATATATGTTGCATTAAATAATTTAATAATTAATTCCCGCTGTCAAAACAAATAGCGTGTTTTTAAGAAATAATATCTATTAAAAGATTTAAACTAGTTTAAGTCCAATTTCAAAGTGAAATTAATTCCAATGACGACCATTACATTAAATGGTAAAAATATATTCTAAATACACTTTAATATAAATTAAAAATATATTCTATCCATATAAATAAATCAGATTAAAAGGAGGTTTTGAATTAAAATGCAACATTTTCAATAAAAATGATCTTTATCGGAAAAATAAATAAAATATTACACAAAGTAAATTTTGATGTCCAGATTCTAAAGATGGATTTTATTTTGTCAAACACAACATATAAAATTTTCAATAGTTTATTTAAAAGGGGTTCTCCATCAAAATGCGGTTAATCAACCTTTTAAAGAATATTAGAAGATTTATGCTTAAAATTGGATTCATTTGCATTTTAAGCCTCTAACATTTATTGGATAAAGGTAAAAATATTTTCCAAAGATATATAATCAATTTTTAGTATTTCCGTTCATTCCCGCCATTATAACGGCTAGGCGTTAACTACCTTTTAAAATAATATTATTTTATTATTAGAGTGTAACGTAAGATTTCTAAGAAACTCGTTGTTGCGTATTGGGTACGCCCTCGAGCATAGCATTCCCTTTAAAGTAATATTAATATTTTATTCAAAAATATGGATAAATATGAAAATGTCATATTCTTTATTTACCTGGGGTGTTACATACTCAATAAAAAATATTTTATAATATATATATATATGTATAAATTATACATATTTTATATAACCATATTAATATATATAATTTCATATAATATTTTTTAGGATCTTTTATTAACTTCTTATTAACAATTTCATGTTAATGTTATGTCTTGGGTAATAATCGTTTTTTCCTCATACATTTTTATTTGTTCAATTTTTGTTTTTATTTCATTAATCATGATATAATAATCTAAAAATGATTAAAAAAAGATATAAATATCATATATATTTAGTACATATGTTTTTATACTAATCTATAAAGGTTATAAATAGGAATGTAAGTACACCGTTCATTGAGACAGTAGGCTGTACATATGGATTAACATTGTTTTCATTTTCTTGTTATATTTTAAGAAAGAAATGTATATAATAAATTATCATTCCAATATAATTTTTTTGTCATATATATCACATATTTTCTTTTAACCCTTATTCAATACATTTCATCTATAGCATGAATGAATCACATTTCATCTCAAAGTGGTATTCCACCATACTCATAAAGGATGTTATAATATTCCTACAAAATGGAAATCTTGAATTCATGTGTGATAAAAAATCCAGATTTACAATAACATAATAAACATCTTATCTGTAATATATAAACAATAAATCCATAATTATTATCAACCTTTAATGGTGGTAGTCCAAAAATGAATAACATCGGTTCGTGAGGTGGTAGTCCATCACACACACGGACGATGATTACATAAATCATTTAATGTATATGTCTGTAGTTGTAGGTCATACCATTAACAAAAAACACCATAGTATATAAAATATAATGATGTTGTTATATCATCTTGGTAAAATAATAATAAATGCAGGTGGATTATGATATAAAATAAAAACTCTTGTTGATGATTAATACTTATTCTTTGGGTATCCTCTATAGGTTTTCACTAAATCCAAGCTTGGTTGGATTTCTAAAAAAACCAGGGTTATGTTATGATATGAGGGAATTATTAGAGTGATTTTTTCAGGATTTTGTGATCCAAATGTCAGGAGATGTGTGAATAATGGGGGATATTGAGTGTCCTTTTATAATTAAGAAGGACTTTCATTCTTGAAAATACAAAAAAATATTCACAATTGGGTTGTATCACATACCTCATATTCCACCAAAATAGATCTATAATGGATTAATTGGTCTAAATAAACCTCCTACACATAAAATAAACACATTATTATCATGATATTTTTATTCCTTAGGTTCACTGAATTTTATCATTTTATTTTTTACCAAGGTAACATGCATCTTTATATTTACCTACATAATTTATCTTTTATATATCTAATTAAAATGAGATTGATTATATAATTTAGAGGCAGTGATTCTAAATATAAAATAAATTTAATTAATTAAAAATATAATCTATCTGTAAAATTTATTTTAATACAAATGTAGGTAATTCACAAAATCCCTTTTTAACAACAATTTCATTAATAAATTATGAATTTTTTAACTAATAATTACATAAAAAAATTATGTTGAAAATGCTAGATAATATAAATTATTTTTATTTCAAATATGGAATAAATTTTTACAAATTCAACTCATAGAAGTTTCATGATTTAATTTAAAATTATTCCCACATAAGTGACGTGAGAGGGAGTTCTTAATGTGAAAATACTTAAACAATTACAATGGTTGTATGTCTAATTTAAATAATAAATTGATTCAAATGAACTAAATTATATTAATATATCTATAATAAAAGTACTTATACTTTAAAAATAATTAAAAATGAAATTTTACATAATAAAAGTATTTGTAAAAAGAGAGATATCAATTAAAATTCCATATTTTTAATAATTGATCATCTAAATAAAACATTCAAGATAAATACCAAAATTTAACCTTAATATAATATTAATAATTCAATATACAATTTTTTTTATTTTATCAATTTCATTTTCAAAATTTTTAAAAATTTAGTAATAAAAAATCAAAATACAAATGAAACAAAATTTTTAAGCATAAATTATATTTATTTTTGTCTCTTGTCTAGAACGAAGATAAGGTAGAATTTAAAATTTATATTGAATAAATAATATATAAATATCAATAATATAAATAATGAAATTTTTTTGGTTAATTTATTGATATAAAACACACATGTGCGTATAAAAATAGCTTTCAAAGAATGTTTTCCATTTATTTTTCAAAATGGTTTTATTTTCCTTTCCAATTAACTGGACAACGTAAAATTTATTTTATATATATTTTTTAAAATGTTTTCATAATAAATTTAATCTTATTCATAAAATCTATTCTAATGACTAGATTACATCTCTCAATTTTTTTAATAATATTCCATGTTTTATTCAAAATCAGTGTTGGGTGTAATTATAGATATGCCTGATGTTGTGTGTAATGGAATAAAGACTGGATGCTATGTTTAAATAAATAAAAACTTAGTTTTAATAATTATAAACTAAAATAGTAAAATATTCATTGGTTATATTATAATCTTAATGGTATTCAATGTTACTAAACACTTTTACTAATTCATTTAACAATTTTAACTTATTTTATTATCATGTTTGTAATTCCTTCTTAAAATGAACTATTAAATAGTAAATTTTTTAACAATGCATAAATAACCCTTTTATTTATTTTAATTTCAAATTCCATTTCAAGGATTTCTAATATATTTGCAAAATTCCTTGCTTTAGGAACTATTTGAGATTCATTTGGGAAGATGACCAAATTGGGACTTCAACCATGAACATTCTGGGAAAAGTGAAGTGCATAGAAGCCCAATAATATTATTTTATTATTCATGATTCAATCCTTGGGAAGCTAAAATTTTATCTTGAAATATAGTAAATAATGGGGAATACTTATTTTTTTTAGTGAATATAGATAATTTTGAGTTTTTATTGGAGTTCCAAGCGGTGAAAGTTGTAGATGAAATTTTGGGATAGATTTAGTGTCCCAAAATAACAACCCACCATTTTTATCACATATCTGAAAAATAAATCCAATTGTGATGAAAATTTCAATACTATTAGGGGAAATCATCGTATTCAATTTATTATTATATAGTCTACTCAAATTATACCACATAGATATCTGTTTGGACATATCTATCAGAGGCATAGACATTGGCTCCCATTTTGGGTCAAGGGTGAAAATTTTCATATTCCACAAACATTACATCTCCCTAGGTCTACCACAATTTAGTGGTAAGACTTTAAATATTGGTTAATTTTAAAAATAAAATTCCTATTCCTATTTATCGTAGTTTTGGTGAAGGATTTAAAGGATACGATGGTTTATTCCAATTGTATTGTTATGATTTTGTTTTGTATTCAATTTTTTGTTATTTTTAATGTAATTTATTATAATTCACATAAGTTTTTAATAAAATTTATTTATAAATTATATTTATATTATTATTCATATCATGTTTATATCTTTTCCTGAGGTTTTTAACATATTCACAATAGAAGTTGTGAAATTCATTACTGAACGGTGGAGTGATCATTGTTTCATTAGTTCTACTTCTTAAATTCTTCCCTCATGACTCTACTCTAATATTCTATAGAATTATTTTCATTAATGGAAGGATAAAACTCTATTAGGTTGATCTATGGGAGTAGAAATGGGATGTATTGGATATTATTTATCACTCTTTAATTGATTAATCATTTCATTTAGATGAGTTTTGAAATGAATGTTTTTCTTTCATTATTTTCATTATTGACTTTTATCACCACATTTTCTACATTCTGATAATATGTTTCAACTATACTTTCTCATAAAAATGATCAACAATTTATAATGTTGATTATCATATTTTAGTAAAGGTGGCAAACTGATATGTGATGAGGGTATATAGATTTTATTGAATCGATATCTCTCGATGTAATGACATTGAAATAATTTAAAATAAATTTCATCTAATCCAACTCTTGTAATAAAATAGGATCACCACTTTCTTATAAATTTAATTCACATAGGTATCAGAATGTTCATTTAAACAATCTAAAAAAATCAAATTTGTCAACTTCATAACCAAATAACCCACTTAGACTATTTTTTTAATTATGTTTCTTATTATGTATTTGAGGATTTGACAACCCAAGATGTTGAGCATGTGTTTTTTTCAACAATACATATTTAATGGAGATATTGTTGGGAAAAATAATCTATCTCTTTATGATGATTTTGATTCTCACAAATACCCTTTAATTGTTTTCTAATGATTTTACTTTAAGTATTTTTCAGGAATTAAATAATATATATATATATATATATATTAATTTTTGGAAGAATAATCAAGTGTTTACACAGCATGAAATAATTGCTAAACCATTCGGGAATCAATTTAAAGTGTTCTGGAAACACTATTCATAACTTATGTTTGAAAAGCGTAGCATAACGAATGAAAGGAAAGCGTAGGGTAAAGAAAGAAAGGAACCCGCTATTTACTATTTACATATTATCAGAAAAGTATGGTTAAACAACCATACGTTATCAGCAAATTATGAATGAAAAAACCCTATGTGAAGAAGAACCCTATGTTAGGAAGGAACCCTATGTTTGGGATATTGAGAAAGTATGGAAGAAGAAACATTATGTAAATATTTTATGTTTTGTCTGTTTCTCAAAAGTATTGTTCATCAACCTTACTTTTGTAAAAAACCATACATTACTTGAAAAAGTATGGATCGTAAACCGTATGTTTGGAAGCTTAGAAAAGTATGATATACATTTAGATATGGAAGAGAAAAGTATGGATGGTCAACCATATGTTTGTGGTCAACCTTACGTTCGTCGTCAACTTTACGTTTGATGAATGCGACATGAACCCTACGTTTTGATCTTTGTCACATTTCAGAGGATGCATGAAGTGCTACTCAACCATACGTTTGGAGTCGGGAATTTGAAGTTGATATTTTTGTTCAACGGTCTGCAAGCGATTGATCAGGCTAATTTTATGCCGGACTAAATGCTAATTTTGAAATATGTCCTTGAAAACATGAGAGCCATTTGAAGGATTGATTTAACTGGAGATTTTCATGGTGAATATTATGGAGTATTACAACTCCTTAGATTAATTCACATGTTTGAATATTGCGAGTCAAAGGGGGATATTTGTGGATCTGATTTTTCAGAGGAAGCACTCAATATATCTATTTTCATTTTGAATTTCAAAATACCCACACATCATAATAGGAACATGTTTGACATATATACAAAAAAGTGAATAGAAATCGATATAGAAAATATTTTAAAGAAGAACACATAGTGATCAAGAACGCAAGTGCAGATACAATCATTGTATTCGAAAGAAAGATCTGCTACAAAGACAACACTATTTTTGAAGAGCAAAAATAGAGACAAATCAAGATACAATGATTTAATGATTACGAAGAGCGACTAGGCTCTGTTTTTTTGAAGAAGAAGGAACATAACAGAAGATTCATCTATTTGTCAATGACAATCTTTTGTGAATCTGCTGCTGCTTATGTTGTGATTATATTTTCTATATCCACTGGAACCAGATCAACTCAGAACTACTTTGACTTGAATATCAATATTTCTGAAGATGATGATCCATCTTCTATCAATTTCATTTTGTTGAAATTGTGAAGATCAACTAGAAAAGTTATTTATAAACGAAAACACTTTTATCTTTAGTGACTAGCTTCTCGTACTAAGATGAGTAGGTTCGTGTTTTAACCAGAAGACTTTGTTTTCATGAAAATTGTAAAGGTATCAACTGCCTATTTTCAGTTGTTGGATGGTCGGCAGAAAAGAGGACCAGATAGTGAAAATTACCAAGCTCGTGGAGTAGAGCATTGGTGGAGTGAACTAGGGGCCTTCTATTGCCCGAACCACTATACATCTGTGTGTCCCTGCTTTTACTTATTTCGCTGCATGATCAAATGTAATAATGCATAGAGGACACAACTCGACCAATCGAAGAGTTAATGAAAAACCTGAAAGACACAATTCACCCCCTCTTGTGTATAATCTGTATATTCAAGATCCATCAATTGGTATCAGAGGTGGATCTTCTGATAGAGCCTTAGAAAGTGATAAGCATTTAAATATTATACAATGGAGATGATTAATACACTGATTATGTACGAAGCTGAAATGAAAGAGGAGGCAAATGAACATAAAGTCTACATCAAAAAGGATGATACTCCCTTTAAGGTAACTTCAGAACAAATGAATAGAAATATGAAGAAGAGATAATTCAAAGCCAAATCAGAGAGATCTGACTCATCAAACTCAAATAAAGAACTGGCTCAGTTAGCCAGAAAATTCAGAAAATTCTACCGGAAGAAAAGAGGCTTAAAAAAAACTTTAATAAATATGATAAGGAAGTAAGATTCTATGAATGCATGAAGATGGGACAAATCAGACCAGATTTCCCACAATTGAAAGATACAAAGAAGAATAAATTCTTCAAAAGAAATAACTAGTAGTAGAAAGACAAAAAAGCTATGAATGCCACTTGGAATGTATCTGAAGACTCAAGTAGATCTCCAGAATCAGGCTCAGAGAAATTAGAAGTCAATCGGAATGAAAACATGTGTTTCATGGAAGAAACGGATATGGTAAAATCATATTACTCCTCTGACTCAAATAACGAGTCAAATTCTGAATCAAGCTACACAAATGAAAAACATGCAGCCTACTGCAATATGCTTGAAGAAAGATATGACTCACTGTTTAAGAAACAAAAGTCACTAGAAAACATATATAAGGATATTTTAGATGAAAGAGATACAATTCTAAAACAACATAAGGAAATAACTGATAAATATAATTATATTAACACTAACTATATTAATTTTTAATCATGAATAAAAACACTATAGGATAAAGTAGAATCTTACAAATAGGCCGCATTGGTTGTTACAAAATGATAGAATTCATTAAATGAAATTCCTAAAAAAATGTCATTAAAAAGGAATGATTTGGAATTGGCAGTAAAAGAGAAAAACCTAAGCTATACAAAAATTATTTTGTTCCTACCACAAAAAGGGTTAATTTTTAACTTTTGTGGGACAAAGGTACATATATCTAAACACTTTTTCTTAAGAAAGCCTCAAATTTGTGATATTAAGAAAGACTATGTTTCAAAAGATTTATATGAATCGGCTGATTTTAAGAGAACAAATCAAATCTGGATACTGAGATCATTGCTAGCTAACACCCCTAGACCCAACAGAATATGGGTACCAAAACAATCTATTTAAATGTGTTTGCAGGCAACAGACGACCAAATAAGAAAAGACATATGGTACATGGATAGTGGCTACTCAAGGCATATGAGTGGGAACTCAACAAATTTTATAACAATCACTCAAAAGGAAGGAGGACTTGTCACATTTGGTGACAATTCCAAAGGAAAAATCATTGGCATTGGAACTGTTGGAAATCCAAAAACAGTCTCAATCAAAAAAGTACTTTATGTAAAAGGTTTGAAACACAACCTGATAAGTATCTCTCAACTTTGTGATGATGGATATACTGTTGATTTTACTAACAATTGTTGTACTATTTTGAAAGATAAACTGTTTAAATTTAAGGCACCAAGAACTGACAATGTCTATACTTTGGATTTAAATTCTTTATGTAAACAATAAGTAAATTGCATGACTGCTAAAGTAAGTGAAACTTTTATATGGAATAGGAGACTTGGACATTGTAATATATATGTTTTACATAAGTTATCTAAGAAAAACTTAGTTTCTAATTTTCCTTGTCTCAGATTTGAATGTAACAGATTATGTGATGCATGCCAACATGGAAAGCAATACAAATCATCATTCAAATCTGTTAACAAAGTTTCTACAACTAAACCACTAGAACTTATCCATATGTATTTATTTGGACATTCAAGAGTAGCACGATCAGCTGGTAAATTATATGTTTATGTATTAGTTGATGATTATTCTAGATTTACATGGATTTTCTTTTTGAAATTTAAAAATGATTCTTTTACTTTATTTGAAAGTATCTGCAAATCTGTTCAAAATGAAAAATATTTAATATAATCTAATTGAGAAGTGATCATGGTGGAGAATTTTAGAATCAGAAATTTAATTTATTTTTCTCAAACATGGGTAAGAAACATACTTTCTCTACACTAAGAACACATCAACAAAATGAGATTGTAGAAAGAATAAATAAAACAATTCAAGAAATTCCATGTTAAATGAATATAGCCTACCTATATAATTTTGG
This sequence comes from Viscum album, assembly GCA_963277665.1. Lineage (NCBI taxonomy): Eukaryota > Viridiplantae > Streptophyta > Magnoliopsida > Santalales > Viscaceae > Viscum > Viscum album. The sequence goes on along the minus strand of OY728137.1, from coordinate 714,497,499 downwards.
GCAGAAGTTGTAAATACAGCTTGCTATATAATTAACAGAGTTTTAATAATACCAATTTTTAAAAATACACCCTATGAACTATAGAATAATAGAAAACCTAAAGTAAATTACATTAATTTTTTTGGATGCAAAGTTTACACCTTAAACACCAGGGACAATATTTTTAAGTTTGATCCAAAATTGGATGATGGAATTTTCCTGGGATATTCTTCTATTTACAAAGCCTATAGAATTTTTAATAAAAAGTCAAGGATTGTTGAATAATCAGTTCATGTGATATTTGATGAATCTGAACCCTTTTAGAAAAGGACAGATCAAATAGATGAACCTGACTCAAACAATAACATGAGACTTGAGAACTTAAAGAATGATTTTGAAAATGATATAATAGAAATTCAGTCTAGTTCAAAGGAACATGATACTGAAGAACCTTTAACTATATTTCCTAGACAGTTTAAAACCCTAAAGAATCACCCTCTAGAATTTGTGATAGGTGACTTAGAAACTAGTATTCAAACTAGAATAAACTTAGGAAATCTAGTGGAATTCCTTGCCTTCCTATCCCAACTAGAACCCAAGACTATAGAAGAAGCTTTAAGTGATGAAATTTGGGTAATATCAATGAAAGATGAATTAAACCAGTTCAAAATAAATGAAGATTTGAAACTAGTGGAAAGACCTCAGAATTATCCAACAATAGGAACCAAATGGGTCTTTAGAAATAAACAGGATGACCAAGGTATAATAACTATAAATAAAGAAAGATTAGTAGCTAAAGCATATAATCAAGAAGAATGAATATATTATGATGAGAATTTTTCACCTGTATCTAGGTTAAGAGCCATTAGAATCCTTTTAGCCTATGCATCTCATATGAATTTTAAATTATTTCAGATGAATGTTAAATCTACCTTTTTAAATGGTTATTTAATGGAGCAAGTTTATGTTGAGAAACCTCCTGGTTTTGAAAATCTGAAAAACTTAATTATGTTTTTAAACTTACTAAAGCTCTTTATGGCATTAAACATGTACCTAGAGCTTGGTATGAAAGATTAAGTTCTTTTCTTTTGAAAAATGATTTTACTATTGGATTGGAAGATCTAACACTTTTTAAGAAAACTGTGAAAAATAATGGTTTATTTGTTCAAATTTATGTTGATGATGTGATTTTTGGATTAACTAATAAAACAATTTGTCCTAAATTTTCAAAATTAATGCTAGAAGAATTTGAAATGAGTATGATGGGAGAATTAAATTACTTTTTTGGACTTCAAATATTTCAAAAAGATTTTAGAAATGTTTTAAATCAAAGAAAATACATTGCTGATTTACCTAAGAAATTTGGACTTGAAAACAGCAAGACATTTAAAACTACTATGTGTACTAATATAAAACTTGATTTGGATGAAACTGGGAAATCAGTTGACAAAAAGTTATATGGAGGTATGATTGGTAGTTTGTTATATCTTACTGCTAGCATGACAGATATAATGTATTCAGTATGTCTTTGTTCTAGATTTCAATAAAATCACAATGAATCTCATTTAACTTCTATTAAAATAATTTTTAGATATTTAAAAGGAACTACTTTTCAATCTCTACTCTATCCAAAAACATCTGATTTTAATTTTATTTCATATTCAGATGCTGACTTTGGAAGTTATAGATTAGATAGAAAAAAGACATCAAGAACATGTCACTTTCTAGGAAATTCTTTAGTGTCATGGTCTAGTAAGAAACAACATTCAGTTGCCCTATCAACAGTTGTGGCAGAATATATATCTGCTGGCAGTTGTTTTGCACAGGTGTTGTGGATAAAAAACAATCTTATGGAATTTGGATTTAATTTTAATAACACACCTATTTTATGTGATAATACAAGTGCAATTAATATTTCAAAAATCCCTATTAGTCATTATAGAACTAAGAACATTGATATAAGCCATCAATTTTTAAGATATCATGTTATTAAAAAGGATATATAATTATAGTTTATAAATACAGAAATTCAATTAGTATATATTTTTAGTAAACCACTTACCACTACAAGGTTAGATTTTATTAAGGGGGAGCTAGGTTTATTTAATTTTAAGTAATTTTTTTTAAATTATAATTTAAAATATTATTTATTTAATTTTATTTATTTTAACTTTATTTTCTTAATTGTGTAAATTTTATTTGTTTTTAAATACTGTTTAAAATCAATTATTATTTGTTTTTATAAAAAGGTTAAACTATTTAATTCTTTTTAATTTATGTTAAATTTGCTACATACAAATTTTAGTTGTTTTTAAAATAAATGTAATGATTAGTGATTACACGGGAATCAAGGATGTCAGATTCTTTTCGAATTCGAAACTGTTTCATTTCCTCATAACAAAAACCCTTTCAAACCTGAAAACAGCTTACTGTTGCACGCCCCTAATCTTAGAATCTTCAAACCCTAAAATCTTCTAACCTTCAAGAATCTACTCAATAATGGAAAACACCAGGCAAGTAGATGAGGCCGAGAGTAGTGAAGCGAAGAAGCAAAAGTCAGTTGGGTGAAAAATTTTGCAAGGTAATGTTTTATATCTGGAATGGCTATTCCAGACTAATCTATTATTGAAACATGCTTTTTTTCTTTTAAAAACCATGAGCAGACATTCAATAGTGAAAAGTCCGAGTTTATGTATGAGGTAGAACTGCATTATTTCTTCAGAATAGTTCAGTTCAGTCTAGGCGAGGATGACGACACTAAGATTGCAAAGATTTAGGACATAAATTTCTCAAGCTCTTCTGTTGAAATAGGACAAATCCAAAATTTCCCACATGAAGGAGTATATCATTTTTATTTGAAAACCATTGGAGATGATGTGAATAATTCTGAGGACATTATGTCCTTTTTTTTTGGAAAAACTACTGTTAAGAAAATGATGGTAAAATATTTATAACCTGATCAGAAGATCTTGGTTACATTTTTTTAGACTGCAATAGCTCTTAAGATGTTTGAGACGGAAAAGATTTTGTACCCTGATATGTACAGAATGTATCTTCTGTTAAGTGACATCAAATTAAACTTCCCATGTTAAATGTAAACGTACCTCAATTACTGCTTCCAGAGCGAGGCAATAATTAACTTCTATCCTTTTGGAAGGTTCCTTTCAAAGATGTTGCTCAATATAGGATTGGTGGAACTTTTAGATGTGAGAACAAGGTGTCATCAAAGTAATAACATTAGTTCTGGGACACTAAGGAAAATTGGTTATTTCTAGAGCACTATAAAAGGAAAAATCTTGCCAGTGGGGGCCGAAGAGGAAGAAGAGGAAGAGGAGGATATAGCTTCAGCTCAGCCTGAAGAAGCAAAAAAAACCTAAAACAATAGAAACTACAACTTCAAGGAGACTTCGTTTTGAAATTGCCGAGGTTGAAGATGAAGGAAGTCAGGAAGGACTTCAAGTAACAAGGAAAAGAGCTGCAAGAGCTGAAGAGGATATAGTGGTTTCTCAACCACTATCTGTTAAAGATATTTTGGGCTATAGTTTTGTGAGGGATAATCCTAATATTGTTGAACCTCAAGAATAGGTAACTCAAGTTGCAATGGATGTTGAAACAGAGAGACCTGGAACTACTGTTATTGATTAAAGAGTTGAATCAATGGCTGAACTTCAAAATGAGACTCCAATTGAAGTTGTGAAAGAGGGTGTGCCTGGAGGAGAAGTGGCCAGTCCTCAGGCTGCTCAGGAGGATGATGTTGTTGAAAATCTTGTTCCAAATGATATCATTATTGAGGAACATGATGATGATGCATTATATTTTCACACTGAAGTGTTGCGGGAAGATCTTTATATGGAAGATTCTAAGAAGACTCTGAGGAAAAATCCGTAGACCATGCTGAAAAGGGAGATGAAGGAACAGTTGCAGAATATTTTCCCCTAGTGTTGATACATCAAAGAACTGAAGACGAAAATCAAGAACAGAATACTTCTACCTCACCGAATGAATTAGTTTAATAAGTTTAAATAATGTTAAAAAGACTAGAGACTGAGAATGCCACTCTACGGAGAGATTTGGAATTAGAGAAGTTGAAATTTCAGAGATTAAAATCTAGCACAGTTTCAAGAAATGAAGTTGAGAATTTCAAGAAGGAAATGTTGACAGAAGTGGTAAAAATGAAATCAAAAATGGTTTTGAAATTAGATCTATCTAGTTTTAATTATTATGTTGAAACTCGGTTTGAATCCATAAGGTCCAGTGGAGCTAGTAATTCGGGTACCTCACCGGACCTCATAAGGAGATTTCAGGCTATTACAACTTTAATGGGAAATATGAATGAGAGGTTGACTGATCTTCAATGTAACAGTGCTCTATTATCATTGTTGGTGGACAATCAGAAATTTTTAGAGGATCATCTGACATCCAGTGAGCCAGGAATCAGAACAATATTAAATCAGATGTCAGAGAATCTATCAGTGTTTATAGAAAAACAATAGAGAATGCATGAGTTTTTCAGAGTCAATTCAATCTAGGATATTCATATGAATCAGGAGAACAGAGAGCTCATTATCAAACTTGGATATGGGATGATGAAGTGACTGAGGAAAAATATTACAGAAATCAAGGATGTTGTTCAGATAAGATAAAACCTATCTTAATCCTAATATCCCTTGATTCCTGTGTATATCATTATCATGAACATACTGCTGTTTTTGAATGAAAATTTGATTTATCATCTTTTTGTTTATTTGTATATTTGTTTATCTAATTTTACTGTTTTAAGTTTAAATATGAAAGTATACCAGATTACTTTACTGATAAATAGTTAATAATATCATTTATCTACAGTTTAGTGCAACATTAAATGTGTTAAAGTCCATGATTTGTCATTATTTTTTATATCAAAAAAGGGGGAGAAATTTGGATAAACATAATATTTTTTTTATGCTTTTAAAACTTTATTTAAATGATTTCTTTTATATTTAAAATGTTTTAGAATAGATTTATACTTATACATCAATCTATTTTAAGTTATTAACAGTCATTTATTATAAAGGGAAATTTTCTTTTACTTTTCATTTAGGAGAAATTTGAATAAATTCATTTTATTCAGAGGGATAAAATTGGATAAAACTAAAAAAAATTATTTTATTCATTACTTTTATTTTTAAAGAAAAATAATTTTATTTTATTTTTACAAATAAATGGGGAGAAATATATTTTTTAATGACAATACAGTGTTTATTTATTGATAAGATTTTGTGAAAATTAAATATTGTTTTATCTTTTCAAAATTCTCAACTATATGTAACTAATTTTGAAAGTAAATTTCATTTAATTAGTCTTATTAATTTATAGGTTTTGTGATAATCAAAAAGGGGGAGATTGTTGATCAAGTGTTGTTTTCAACAATACATATTTAATGGGGAGATTTTTGAGAACAATATTCTCTCTCTTTATGATGATTTTGATGTTTAAAAATACCCTTTAATTGTTTTCTAATGATTTTACTTTAAGTATTTTTCAGGAATTATAAATTTTTTATATTTTCATTTTTGGAAGAATATTCAAGTGTTTACACAGTATGGAACAATTTCTAAGCCATTCAAGAATCAATTTAAAGTGGTCTGGAAACACTATTCATACCTTATGTTTGGGAAGCATATCTTAAATAAATAAAGGATAGTGTAGCGTAAAGAAATAAAGGAACCCGCTATTTTCTCTTTAAATATTATCAGAAAAGTATGGTTAAACAACCATACGTTATCAGAAAAGTATGAATGAAAAAACCCTACATAAAGAAAAACCATACATGAAGAAGAACCATACGTTAGGAAGGAACCCTACATTTGAGATATTGAGAAATTATGGAAGAAGAAACATTACGTAAATCTTTGATATTTTTTTTTCTCAAAAGTATGGTTAATCAACCTTACTTTTGTAAACAACATTACATTACTTGAAAAAGTATGGATCGTAAACCTTGCATTTGGAAGCATAGAAAAGTATGATATACGTTTGGATATGGAAGAGAAACGTATGGATGGTCGACCTATGTTTATGGTCAACCTTGCGTTCATCATCAACCTTACATTTGATTAATGCAACATCAACCCTACGTCTTGATCTATGTTACTTTTTAGAGGATGCATGAAGTGAAACTCAACCTTATGTTTGGCGTCAGGAATTGGAAGATGATATTTTTTTTCAACAGTCTGCAAGTGATTGATCAGGCTAATTTTAAGTCGGACTAAACGCTGATTTTTAATTATGTCCTTGAAAATTTCAGATCCATTTAAAGGATTGATTTAACCGGATCTTTTCATGGAGAATATTATGAAGTATTATGACAACTCATATTAATTCACAAGTTTGAATATTTGCGAGTCAAAGGGCGATATTTTTGGATCTGATTTTTCAGAGGAAGCATGTGATATTTCTATTTTCATTTTGAATTTCAAAATACACACACATCATAACAGAAATAAGTGTGATATATATACAAAAAATAGTACAGAGATTGATATAGAAAATATTTGAAAGGAGAACACATAGCAATCAAGAACGCAAGTGCAGATACAATCATTTTATTTGAAAGAAAGATCTGATGCATAGACAACACTATTTTTAAAGAGAGAAAATATAGAGAAATCAAGATACAAAGATCTACTAATTATGAAGAGCGACCATGCTATGTTTTATTGAAGAAGAAGGAACACAATAGAAGATTCATCTATTTTTCAATGAAAAACTTTTGCGAATCTTCTGCTGCTTAAGTTGCGATTATATTTTCTATATCCACTGCAACCGGATCGACTTAGAGCTTCTTTGACTTGAAGATAAATATTTCTGAAGAAGACGATCCATCTACTGTCAATTGCATTCTATTTCAATTGTGAAGATCAACTAGAAAAGTTATTTTTAAATGAAAACACTTTTATCTTGAGTGACCGGCTTCTCGTACTAAGCTGAGTAGGTTAGGGTTTGAACCAGAAGGCTTTGTTTGCCTGAAAATTATAAAGGTATCAACAGCCTGTTTTCAGTTATTGGACGGTCTGCGGAAAAGCGGACCAAATTGTGAAAATCACCAAGATCATATAGTAGAGCGTTGGTGGAGTGGACTAGGGGCCTTCTGTTCCCCGAACCACTATACATCCGTGTATCCCTGCTTTTACTTATTCTGTTGCATGATCAAATCTAATAAATCATAGAGGACAAAACTCGATCAATCGAAGAGTTAACGAAAAACCCGAAAGACACAATTCACCCATTCTTGTGTATAATCTGTATATTCAAGATCCAACACAAGATACAATACAAATGACAGATTCAACCCTAATAACATGGGTATATATGGGTGATATTGAATTTTAAAACTATTTAATAAGACCCAAGTATTTCATATTGACACTCATTATATTCTCCATAATTTCTTTTTTCCTAATCTCAATTTCTCTAATCTTTTCCAATTTCTTTTTTTCACTTTTCTTGGTTCATGTACACCTATACCCAAGAAAAATAAAACTTTCTAGTTATGGTTGATAGTCCTGGGGTTGGGTGTTAATAAAACTTAAGGGTCTCTTACCATACGATAATAATATTCCTAATACATTGTATTAAAAATTTATTTTTATTTCAATGTAGGGTCTTCAAATAAACCCAACTCATAATCTCAAGAGGGAATCAAAATGGAAATCCAAATGAGTTATCCATAAACATGGGGAATGTTACTGATCAAACCATGAAAGACTAACTCATGGCTACATGAAAAAATTCACCCTCCTCCATTATAAATTCTTACATGGGAAAATCCAACTACCTGTTAAAACCTAATTTCGTAAACCACCATCCAACCTTCCATGTGATGGAGTTGAAATTATCACGACTTCATGTCAAGGGGTTCAATGAAATTGTTAAAACCATGTTCCCCCTATAACAACTTGAGTTATCTAATATAAAGCTCATTACATTCTCACTAAAGGACCAAGAAAATAATTGGATATACAATATAAGACTCACATCAATACACTCATGGGTCCAATTTCATATACAATTCTATAATAAAAACATCCTCCGTCACAAAATAATTTCATTTTAAAATAGTATCCAAAACATTTTTGAAATAGAGGGGAAATAATTTTATTTAACATGGGAAATGTTAAAAGGAACACTCAACATGGTACCTAACCATGTATTTTTAATCCCAATATAAGATTTTATCTTTTATAAAGGTTTGGGAGCAGGAAACAAACATTTTATTAACATAATGTGAAATGGAATGTTCAAAAATAAATCCCCAAATAATACTTATGAGTATCTAGAAGATATGGATGAAAAAAACTAGGAATGGGGAATATCACCGTACTATGAGAATCCACCAAAATATATTGGAATTCACTGCCATAGGGAAGAAGATAGACTTGGGAAAAAACTTGTTTCACTCAGTAGGGATGTCAAGGAGATCTATATTAGGTAGGTCCAATAAATCCAAACTATTGACCCTGTTTGTAGAATTTGAGAGAAACATGATCACAAAATCAGCAACTTCATAATTGCTCCTTCCACATAGGATGTTCTAATTTGATGAACATCATTATAGATCAATGATCTAAATTTTTAGAATACATAGTAACAAGAAAAAAACTCAATCAAAGGTTCAATGACCATATAGGATTCCATTAGAATGATAACCAACAACCCATCCAACAACCTTGTTATCCATAAGGGAAAAACCCTAAAATCCAAAAAAAGTCCAATCCATAAATAGTTCCCACAAAAACTGGTCCAATACTGGCATCCCTATATCAAATTTTTAATAGTCTATCTAATAACCTATTTAAGAGGCCACCCAACAACTAAAATATATACCAGAGATAAACCAACCAACTGAAGCCCCTGTCCATTCTATCCCACTCTCAATCCTTGTACAATTGTGTGAAAATTAGAGAAAATGAACTCATAAGTCTCATCCATTAAACATGAATTTCAAATAATTAAATTTCTCAAGTCACCCATGCCTAGTTTGGTTGTCACATCCCAATCATTAATAAGAGAATCTAGTAACACAGAAACCTCTCAGGATCAACTAAAAATAGTCCCTATATTAAAAAATTATAAACCCATTAAAAATATAAATAGACCATTAAATAACTATTAAAAACATAAAAATCACTTTAAAATTAAGTATAACCACCATCAAATTATAATAAATCCAATGACCATGTGAAGTAACAAAAACCTCACCAAACAATCAAACAACATTCCCCCTTCCATTAATGCATGCGAGGAAAAATCTATACTGGAACTAAATGAATAATTGAGTGAAATATTCTCTGAGGTTTAGTTGAACCATCCCCTTATTAATTAAATACAAACCATAACAACATACTCATAGTGGATTAAAAACCTATGTAATTTTAAATGAAACTTTTCACGCAAAAATAAAATACTTTAGGATTAATAGGTGAGTACCATATTCAAGGAATGATTCATCATAGGTTGAATGACCCATGATTTCCTAACATCAACATTGAGTTATGAGAGATAATTTTTTTAAATCCATTTATTATAAAGGATATTGTGTAAAACTCATTCCAAATTCCATTTATTATTAATTTGGTCTTGATAAACTATGACCCACATCTATCACTTTTCAACATGTTTATCATTGCATTTGATTTCCAAAGAAAATATTAAAGGATGTTTTGGGTTTTTTCAAAAATTTAATTTACCCTAATAACTTCATTATCATTTAAAATCACCCATTATTAGGTCCTATGGAAAAAACCCCCATCATTCTTGTTGATACTTGATTAGTAATATTAAACTCTTTCATCCATGTTAGGAATGTGAACATGACAATAATCATTGGAAACATGAGCCTTAATATGAACATTTATAATGAAAAATCTCAAACTATGGATGAAAAAGAGATCCATTAGGTTAATTGGACATGTAGTGTTCATAGATAACCGTATGAACATCTATTAATTATTTATTAAAATTAACTCAAGATAAGATTGGTTTCATTTGTCCACATGAGATAAATTTGTATCCTTTCCTTGAATATATTTTAGAAAACTCTTTGAAGGATATTTTAGGATCATAAATCAACAATAGATATGGAGAAATATAGACCGTATAGTACATACCCATTCCTAACACTAATCTAGTCAATTTGGAGGATAAAACATCAGTTTAAAAGGAACCTATTTTTTATAGAAATTTGGAAAATAAATTGAGTTTGATGCAAAGTACCATCATTATTTTGAAATTTTTAACAAATATAATCTCAAATTTATGGTCGTAAATACATAACTCATGTATGAATTTTTAGGGGACGATTTAACCTTCCATGTTTTCATTTATTCTTTTGTTGATTCCAATCAATAGAGGATGTTATTCAATGTACTATGAAATAATAAGAAAGCAATGGACATACCATATCTGATATTATTAGGATTATACCACTCATTAGAACTTATATAATTGATCTTGAGTATATATCCAAACACTTTAATCATTCTAAGATGAGACTCAATCCCAATATAATAGATGTGGTAATGGATTAACTTCTAATGATGTTGAAATTGGGTATCATCTACCCCATTTATTAGAGTGAGTGGGTAAGCCGAATTCTCGTTTTTACAATGAAGGATGGAATCCATTTGATTAAAAATGAAAATGGATATCTTCTCACTACAAGGGTGAGTAGTGGAATGAGAGTGTGAAATGGATATAGGAAGATAAAATCATATAATATGAATGAATGTTTCTATTTTCCATTCATTACTCAAGTACTCAAGTGAGTTGTCGTTCATAATTTCCACTATCACCTAGATGGATACTCATGTTACAATATAATTGTTTTCTCATAGTAATATCGAGTAAAAATAACATTAACCTACCCATTTGTCACTTTTACTTTCAATAAAAACCCTTATGGGATGTGTAGTTCCCCCAGAACCGTCTAGTGATGCATGATGGGAATCCAAACTATCATGGTGGTGGATTTTTAAGAGGTCATTATGGATAAATTATCCATATTTTGGGATATATTTGAGATATACCTTATAAATGTATAAATGGTTTTGTATAGATGTGGTGATAAGAATCATCATCTTAAATAGGGAAAAATCCTTTTCATAGTAAAGTAATGACTTGTTCTGGGATATCTGGTCGCTGATGGTGAGATTGAAGTTGATAATTCTATGATTAATATCAGTTTTCACCTAATCCCTCTAAACACTATCAAGAAGTGAGTTATTTAAGTGGACATACTTGTTTCTATAAAGAGTTAATTAAGAATTTCAACTCAAGTTATTGACCACTTTGTTCACTTCTGGAGAAATAAGCTTTATTTTAATGTACATAAAGATGTTAAGAATCACTCGTTACACTCAAATAATCTCTTATCTCTATACCAGTCATAAAATCTAACATTTCAAACCATATATTTGAAGTCATGTGTTATTTGAGTGACTTCATTTTAAGTTCTATCTTAGGACCATTTTCTGATTAATCTCCACATATCATTACATATGCTTTTAAGGAATTAAATTATTTACAAATCTACTAACCCACCATCGAGAAAGAGTTTCTTATTATTGTATTTTATTTGGAAAAATTAATCTTGTATATATTATAATCCTATATTATTTTCATCATAGATCATTCAGCTCTAATGTACCTTTTCCAAAAACAATATGTCAAGGCTTGATTGATTAGGTGGGTCCTTTTTCTTTAAGATATCGATTTAACCACGAATCAAAAAAGGGTGTTGAAAATTTTGTAGCCAATCACCTCTCTATGTTGTAATTATAAGAAAACTCACATCACCATTCTATGTCTAATTCATTTCCAAATAAAAAATTCTATTCTTGGTGTTATTTCGCATGGTATGTTGACCCAGAAACCCACTTGGTAATGGGTTTCATTACAAAATTATTCAATACCAATGCTAAGATTAATTACCATTATGATATGAAAGACTATATTTTTTTATCTATAAATCTTTATGTTTTATCCTAATAATGTCTTCAAAAGATACGTTCTTAATTTTGATCAACAGTCCAATCATGAATTCTTTCTAAGAGATCCATATGGGGAAAATTTTCCAAAAAAAATATAATAATAGGAAGGTTCCTTCAATTTGATTTCTTCTAGCCTAAAATCAGTAAAGAATCAATCCCATTTTGTTAATGTTTTCCTTGATGTCGAAAATTAAAATCAATAACCAAAATTAGTAAAATTCTCCTTATTCAAATTTTGGTTGTGGAAATATTTTATTATTGGGGAATTGATTTCACAGGATGTCTCCCAAACACTATTTTATATCTCTAAATCCTCTTAGTTATTGATTATGTCTAAAAATGGGTATAATACACTTTTACCAAGTCTAATAACCATCATGTTGTGCTTTTACTCTTAACAGAACATATATTTTCAAAATTTGGAAATCCTATGGCTATCATTAGTGATCATGGAAACAATTTTTTCAACTATCCGTTATCGTCACACATATCAAATTACGGAATTTATCAAAAAATTTCCACTACCTACCATCCCCAAACCAATTGTCAAGCTATGTTTTAAATATAAGAATTAATAAAATTCATGAAAATAAAATCAATCCATCTAGGAAAAATTGGTCTAATAAACTCTTGGATTCAATTTGGGAATATTGTACTATAAAAAACCATCCTAGGAATGTCACAATATACATTCCTTTATATAATATCTTAACATTTACCTATATGAATTTAATAAAAGGCCTTTTCACAATCACAAAAAACATTGAATTTATTTGGCCAAAACAAGAGGAAATTAATTCTTAATGAACTTTATGAACACATTATAGAGGATAATAGAAATTCAATGATCAATAAAGATGTAGTTCAAGACTAAAAATATTGGAATCATAAATTCTAACACTTCAAACTGAGAAAATTTGTTCTCCTATATAGTTTAAAATATCACCTACACCCAAAAAAATTAATTTTTAGATTATTATGGACATACACAGTTCATCATATATATCCCCATAGGGTAGTTTAGATTTAGGGTCCCACTAGTGTTCTTATCTTAAAATTAAATGGTCATAGGCTAAAAATATTCATTGAATCATTCAATAAACAAGAAACAAGAATCAATAGAGTATTTAACTGATCTATACTAAGAACTAGACCAAAGTAGAAATATTTAGGGTCTATGTGAAGCTAATGACATTAAACAAAGAATTTTAAAAGAGGAAACCAAATCTTATTTTTATATTGACACTATTTTTAGAGTTACAAAATAAATAGTTATGTTTGATTATTCATTAATTTTTCCATTTTTTATTTTTAGGTAAGTGAACCTCAACATGATTCCATTGTGTTATAATTGTTTTTGTGTATATGATTCAGTGGATTTTGAGGTTGATTTATTTTCAAGGAAATCATATTTCTTCCAAGAATTCAAGTACAATATTCCACCATTGATGAGTTGTATTTAATTTAAATAGAGATCAAATGGGTAATCAGGAGAATCATGAACTTCCACATCAAACACCTAGTGAATTTGTTCCATTTTCATTATTTAAATTTAATTTTATAACTCTTATTCTCTACCTATAACTCCTTATGAAATTTCATTTATTTATAAACCAAGGACATATTTATTCTATGCTCTGTGAGATAAAAAGAAAGATAAAGAAAATTAATTTTCTAATAAAATGTTGTGTACATAAATGGAAGAAAATATTTCTCTATACTTGAACAAGATAATACACATTAATAACATTGAAACATATTATCAAATAATTTTTCATGATTTTATTGTCATTTTAATACATTCTTATGTTCATGATCATAGATTTTGGAATGTCTGGTTTTCTAATGTTATTTTTCATCCTTTATATTTTAATCCATTTAAAAAAAACCAATGCACATCCATTCTATTTTGGGGTGGTATATTGAGTTCTTAGAGTAACCTAATAAATAGAATATTTTTTGGGATCATTTTAATTTTAACCTCAGTAATAAAAACATACAATACAAAAAATACAATTTAACCTCTTGAATTGGATTGAACTAAGGCATAGATATTGGAACCTAGGGATCGTGACTCCATAGTTATCCAAAACAAAGATGGAAATTTCATCTCTATTAATCATAATTTGTATTTTTTTTATTAATTTAACTTGAGATGATGTTAGAGTATGTGAGCTTCATTTGGTGCCATAAGTTCTTATATCGTGGCTCCCATCAGCAAAGTCTCCTATAGGGGTTGACTAGATAGACTGAAATTTCAATTACCATGGATAAATCGTTAAAAGAAAAAAATGAATTATAATATTAATATTAAAATGTGATTCAACCCAGTTATTCCATTATTTCTCCTTGAATAAAAATTAACCCCGATGTCTCTTATGATGCACAATAAATCATCATACTTAAATGAAAATTGACTAAATGTGGTGACAAAATTGATCGAGGGAATGTGATTGGGATTTGGTTATGCTAGTTATTCCACATTGTATTTATTGATATTGATGAGTTTCATAATTTTTTTATTATGATATCTTTTGGTGAGTATTGTATATAAAAATATTTTTAGAAAATGGAATTCAATTTTAAATTTTTTGTGAGGTACATTTTTATCAAAACTAGAAAAGCTCAAGTTGGTGGTGTGATTATCCACTAAAATGGGATAATATTAATTATTAATTTTATAATATTAATTTGATCCATTTTTTAAACACACTTGGACTAGTATATCTGACAATTTTAACATATTTTATAACTATGTTTTTAATTCCTAGTTAAAATGTGATCTTACATATTACACTTTTCAAAACATAATTAATCACTAATTGGTATTAATTTAATTTTATTATTTAATAATAATAATTTTTTTATTATATTTTGAAGATTAATTCCTTCTTCATCTATTAGACATTCAAATGAGAAGAATTTCAAAGTGGGCCTTCAACCTCGAACATTATGGGACAAGTGAACTGGACACAATCCTAACAGTATTGATTTATCATACATTATTCAACACCAATGAAGCTCAAAATTGAAATAAAAATAGAGGATATGATTAGAATCATTTAGATTAATTGTAAATAGAGATTGTTATTTGTTTTTAATGGATCTAAAGGTGTGTCATGTTGAAGATGAAATTCTTGGCCAGATTCTCTGTCCCAAAATAGCATCCCTCTATATTGATCATATATCATAAACTATAAATCCAATAAGGTTTATTGTTAAAAAAAATTATGGTGAATATTTGGATTGAATTTATTAATCTGTTTCCCACTAAAATTATTCAATATAAATTTTAATTTGAACTCAACTATCGAAGGCATGAATTATGACACTCGATTTAGGTCAAGGGTAGAAAAATCAACATTCCAGAAAACATTATAGCACTGTAGCACCAATATAATATAGAACATGTGAAATCATTACCTATACCAATAGTTCGGAACCGTTGCTATAGGTCACCAAAACATTGGTATTGTCTATACCAATGGTTTGGGAAGTTTTTTAGTGGTTTGGTGTTGGGAAAGACATATCCCAATGGATTGGAGAAACCCGTTGGGATAGGTAAATATAAAAAAAGATACAATGGAGGTTTAAACCCACAACATACACATTATATATCAAATACATTACCATTATCCTATAATTAACATTGTGAATATATTTGGATGAATATGTATATTTTTATAACTAACATATATATTGACTTATTTGACGATATTCGACAAAAGAATTCATAAAAAATAAGGGTACATACCCCAATGTTTTTTCCACCATTTCCCAAGGGGGCTACAAAATTGTTTGTAAAAATGGACCCTTCCTCAACATTTTTTCCCAATACATTGGTAAAATAGGTCCTTAAGCACCCTTTCCCACCTATTTTGGCAATACTCTTGGGAAAAGTGGACCTTTCCCAATGGTTTTCCTAAACCGTTGGCAAAGGTTGTCTCAAAGGAGCCTTTCCCACTGGTTTTCCCAAACCGTTGGGAATCATAGTCTCAGGTAACCCTATCCCAATGCTTTTGAAAAAACCATTGGGAAAAGTGGACCTTTCCCAATGTATTTCCCAAACCGTTATGAAAAGATCTCTCAAAGAATCCTTTCCCAATATTTTTCGAAAACCGTTGGGAATGTGGACCTATACCAAGAGTTTTTACAATGTATGGGTATAGATGCGTTGTCATAGGTAAGATTTCTAGTAGTTTCTAGAGAGATGATATATAATATTTTGAGACTAACCCAAGACACTTGAGATTCATATTTTTCGTAGTGGAAGGTAATTAGTTGATGGATACTTTTTTTATTTCAATCGTAATGTTAGGATATAGTTTTGTATTTGGTTGTTTATTTTTTAACTATTAAGTGGTTATAATTCACTTTAGTTCCTAATAAAAGTCATTTATATTCTCTTACTCTATTCCTCTTCATATCATGCTGATATTTTTGCCTCAATTTGTAAACATATTCCCAAGAAAACTTGTGAAATTCTCCACACAATAGTGGAGTGATCATTATTTCACTGATTTTAATTTTCAATTGTTCTCTCATGTGTATATTGTCATAATCCATTTATAGATTTTAATAAATCGAAGGCTAACCCTCTCATATGATTATCTATTATAGTATAAATGGGATATATTATATATTATTTCTCACTCTTTAAATGTTTAATCATTTCTTTTATTTTTGTTTTTATTTAGTGATTTTCTTCCATTCATTACCTTATTGATTTTCATCACCACAATTTTCTTGTTATAATAAGATACCTTAAATATGAGTTCTCATTAAAATGATCCTCCAAGTGTATATGTGATTATAATGTGTATATATAGGTTCTAAACTAGTAATTGATGAGTATATATTAATTTTATTTAACATATCCTTCTCAAGGTAATGAAATTTAAACAATTTAACAATATTTTCACCCACTCCAACCCTTATAATATCATAGGTTCAACCCTTAATCTTAAATTAAATCTACTTGGGTCTCATAGTGGTCTTTTAGACCATATAACGAAACCAATGTTATTCCCTTCATATCAAAATGTACCTATTTGAATGTTTGATTCTTCAGGTTCCTTCTTAGTTCTATGAGGATTCAAAAACCAAAGTTACATAATAAGTTACCACTTCATCACTAAAAACTAGAGTAAATCAAAGAATCATTAGTTGATTGTAATTAAAAAAATTTAAAATAATAAATTAATTTAAAAAACATATTTCAAAAAAACATGGGGTGTTACACTCTACATGACCAAAATACAACCAATGGAACCTCAAGAACCCATATCACATAATTGGACCTATATTGAGTGAAAACCCCCAAATAATATTACACAAAAGTAATATTTATTTAACATAAATACAACCCATGAATGAATTAACAAAGTTCCACACCATTGACAAAACATTGAATGATGGCACTCAAGCATTGTCTCAGGATGTCCTTTAGCATGGATGA
Source organism: Viscum album (assembly GCA_963277665.1). Classification (NCBI taxonomy): domain Eukaryota; kingdom Viridiplantae; phylum Streptophyta; class Magnoliopsida; order Santalales; family Viscaceae; genus Viscum; species Viscum album. Next base: position 714,480,033 of record OY728137.1, on the reverse strand, counting down.
ATAATATCCCATGAGAATCGAATGATTACACCCTTCATTGTTGATTTTATATTATGTCCCTAAACTAAATAAACAAAACTAAGGATGAATTTAGAAGAATAAGATAGGGAACCCAGGAAGGGAAAAACATACCATGAATCTCTAAGAAAATGACATCAAACGAAACCTAAAACCAAGGGGGAGAATGGGAGAATAGGGGGAACAAACCCCTATCCATGTATGAAAATTAACGAGATTAAATGGTTCCCCTCTATTAAGTTATAGGTGGAATAATTTTTATTCCAAACCTTTTAAATAATGCCTCCTGATAAGTGGTATGTTTTAGTTTTGGTTTTAGAAGTGTCATCATCCTCTCAATAGTCTCATATGAGACCCAATACCACATATGGACCTAATTACATTTATCAAAACATCATATGGAAATTTCCCAACCCTAATAAGCATATTTTGAATCCCAATTATCTGAATTTTCTTTGCCACTAAACTTAAATAATCAATTTCCTTTAGTAATTTTCATGCACATATGAACACGAGTCATTACAGACTCTGTACAATAACACTTATCATCCCAAAGAAGGCATGGTGTCCATCCAACCATGAAATCACACCTATTTGGTTCATCAATTTCATTTCATCTATTCTCAATCTATTCCCTCAGTCCAAAATAATATCCAAGGCATGAACTCCAGTTATGGTAGCCAAAATCCAACACATGATCCTAAGTAAATAACCACTAAAAAACACTTGGATTAATCTATCCATATTCTATCCATATTGAGACATCATCATGTCATCATCCTACAAATTATTAATCCATTGGTTCTCAAATAACTTTAAATCAATGGATTTTCCTCTACTAAAATTGCTTATCAGAATAAAGGACCCCCATTATAACAATACAACTAGGGTAGTTTCCACTCAATAATTCATGATGAAGCATGGAAATGTTAGTTACATAATAGTCTCAATCCAAATTTCCAAATACATATTGAGATATATTCATAACTATCCTCTATGTAAAATTAGAAACCCACCAGCTTTACCATGTAAAAATATTTTAATTCAAAAATGTCACTCTTAATATCAATCATTACGTGTCTGGTGTGATTTTCCACTAATTATATCTATCTCAATATATGAATGGATTTTTAATAATCCTTTTTTGAGTTTTAAAAAAAATATTGGATCTAGCCACTAACTCATCACTACTCATGTGATCAAAATGCCTTCATTCCAAGAGAAATCTTGTGATCATCCAAACACGATCACCAATTTCCATTTCCAACATCTACTGTAACTCTATAGTTATAACACCAACCCATCATTATTTCCTTCATTTACTATCACACACATTGATATACCTCTAATCAAAGCTTCATCAGATCATTAATTCCATATTATCCCTGAAGCGACCACTCTGTTTTGATCTATAATGGAATCTAATTCAATTGTGGTATTCCCTGAGGAATTGAGTCATAATGAAATTAATTTCACACTAATATCCAATTTACATCATGACCATCCCATGGTAACCCCAAAAATACATTGATTATAACTTCACTGTCCACTATAGATTTTTCATAGTTAATTCCTTTCTAAGACGATCTCCCAACTGCTATAACCTATGATCAATTAATTATCAAACTCAAAGTCTTGATGTGACCGTCCCTCTTTTAACTGAGATCCAAAAAAACACTTACCTCCCATTCCTGAGTCTAGAAAATGGATCCCATAAAATATTAAAATATTTCATCCATAATGATGATAATACATTCAAATAGAAAATAGTGTAATTCCAACCATATGACTTCCCTTATACCACTCATACAGATTAAACTCACCAATAACCATCTCACCTATGTCAGTCATCCCGAGCCATGTATGTCATTTTCATCTCCTAAAACCACACCTATTATGATATCATCATCAACCAACACTACCTTGACATTTCTCTTTAAAATTGGACACCCAAAAAATACACAATTCTTTTTGTGACAACCTTTTGATAGCATTGTTCCAAATAATAATTCATTCAAGAACACTAAAAATTTATATGAAACCCCATATAAAACCATGCAGACCAGTCATCCAAATGATCCATCCCATAATGCCATCCCAAAAAACCATGTGTTAACACTAATGATGCCTTCCTATATGCATATATGACATGGTTGATAGCACCTCTATCATCAATATCAAATATGTGTACCTATACATGCTTCCCATATGCAGATAACTAGTAAACCCATTCCAACCCCCTTGAGGTATCCCTAACATAAAAACAAGTCACCAACTAACTAAAAACTCTATTCAAGTCCCAAGTGTATCTAGTTCCTCTCACCGAGCCTATAAATCATGGTCTCAATGGAGGCTAAATTCATAGGAAACATATCATGTTCCCATCTACAAACCATACAGAATATCACTAGCCACACCCCTTCAAGGGTCTCAAAAATATAACAATCATTAAATTCCAATCCATAACCCACTAAGAACCATTCCTTATCATTAATTAGTACCCTAGACTACTCCCATGAGGATGAAAACATAGGTGGATCCCCCACTAGATAATACAAGATGATATGTGTCACAGAACCATGGTCAATAGTCTCAGTTAATTATAATTACATTTAAATATATATGGTAAAATAAAATATAGGGTTTTAATATCAATTTATATAATTAAACACCCACTATTTAAATCACCCCCATAGGGTGTAGCACTAAGGAATCATATGCCTATAGTGACCCACTAGGCCCATCATAATAGAAACAAATGCCTATATAGAACTGATATGGGTGAACAATCCTCCAGAGCCTATGGGATTCTCCATCATCATCATGTTCTTCACCAAGGATACACATAACCTACTATGAGAATGAAATACAAATACAAGCCATCATAGCTTAATATAATGCCACAAATTACTCATAGTGAAAATTTTCAAATGGGAATTTACTAAAACATTAAACAACTAACACTCAGTCATATATGAAAGTAATCACCCCAGAAGACTTATATTCCATGTGAATTAAATATCCCAATTGTGATCGATGATGTGCCTCTTATCTCTATGTTAGAGAGCCACAATCCATAATTAATCAATAACATCAAACAAACATGTGATCCACTCAGGGTGAAAATCATATACAACTATGACATCGAACACCAAGAACCATAATCCCAACTCTGGGTAACCAAGACTTCATATTAGAACATTTTTTTCAAATCATCAGTCTGATATCCATCATAGGTTCTAGAAAACCCCTATGTCACAAGTCTACCATATCCTATATAGTAATACAAAATAAAAAGAAATTCTTAGATACCACATCGTTAGGACCTGACCTATCACACTCAAAATTGTAGTTATACCAGACTACCACATGAAATTAGGTGTGCCTCCACATATTCTATTGGATTCCAACTAGTATTATTGGTATAAGGTATTAATATTATGAGACTATACCCCCTGTAATAGAGTATGTGATCATAAATAAATAAAAAAATATCATCCACATTATCTCATCAGAGTACTAAAATTGGATAACATATCAATTAATTATAAATAAATGAGGATAAAATACATTCTCATACATTAAAATTGGATTAAATATTGATCACCCATTCATACGATAAAATATAAAATGTTATTAATGAAAAATAAACAAAGATGGTTGAGAGTAAATTTCCCTAAACATTAGCCCTCAAATCCAATTTTTGGATCTCACTAATGCAACCCAGCTCAATCACATAGTGTCAGCCCTAAGACCAACATGTATTTACAACCAAGTGAGAGATACTCTGGTACCCATGTGAAGTGGTGGACAATGAAGGGTGTGAGTACAAAACTCAACATCGCACCACAAATATAGTCCAATACTAACTGGTACATGTTTTCAAATATCTAATGGATATTTTTTCTAAAATAAATGAATAAATATTTATCAAAACATAAATAAATATACAATATCATTAATACATGATTTAGCTAGTTCCAAATTTTGTCTGATCACATCATATTACCCTTAGCATTTATAGTATCACAACCTACTAAAGAGAGTACAATTATAACTTGGTCCAAGACTAATAACTATCATTGATCCCTAGAATAGTGAACCTGGTCAACCATACCTAATTTTTTCAATGCCAAAAATGTCTCTGATCATGCACATAACCTCAAGGTAACGTTTTTCAGGATTTATGGATTCCATGCCCACACTTCTATGGATGAGTAATGGATTCTTGGGCATCACTAGGAATCCCTCATCCACACTCCTTAAGGAGGATCCCCATGGTAGTTCCTGGGAATTCTCAATGTTTATTCGATGCTTGATTCCTAGAATGGAAGGCCCTATGAAATTATATAAGTCTATACCTATCTAATTCATGAGAAACCCAAGAAATCAAATAAATTATCCTTCTAGGTACCATTTTCAAAATCCTAGTCATCGAATATAAAAAGGCTCCTAAACTAAACATCAAATTTTGAATCAACTTGATTTGAAGGGATAACCTTGGAATCAATCGAGGTTATCCAATAGTAGACCTTATGATTTTCATTAATTTTATAAAAATATGTATGCCCACCCAACACCTTATACCTCTATTTGAATCATGGGTTTCCTAGGGATTCATAATGGTTTAATGGTATCTACATTAAAATCCTAGGCTCCCTAGATATTTTCAATTCTCGCACTATATTAAACGAATCCTAGTCATATTGGGAATTATGGTATACACAATATTATATAAATCAAATATTTTATACTCAGAACAATATATAGGAATACATTTTTCCATCGTCCGTATAATTATATGATAGTCATACATGGAATATGCATACAATATGACAATAGACTAGATCCTAAACATACCAAGAATCTCAGGGACTCGTCTATTTGAACAGGTGACTCTAAATCATCCTTGGCAGTAACAATAGTAACATGTCTAATATTTGATTTCTAGTCATCCTGAGAAATATCAAAAAACCATCATAAACATAAAATTAAATATAAAAGGGTTGGTCAAATACCCACTATGATCATAATTATCTATTCTTTATATGGATTCATGTCTGTTCTGCTTCTATGGTGACACATGCAACCATTACTCCCCAAAAATACGCACCCTCTTTGGGTTGACCGGTAAACATGGTGCCTAATCAGTTCATCCAGGTCAGTATGTATATAGAGGATTCTGTATTTGGATCCTCAGAAATAAACTAGTATCCTGGGACCATGTACATCGCATAGGGAAGTCAAACTTCTTGACTGTATCAACACATTAAAAGGCCTCTTGTCGTTAATAAATATGATAAACAAGCATCATTTTAGGGTGGTGGACCATGGTACAACTTAGAACCAAGGTCTCACTCAATTAGTCCACTCGCCCAACCAAATAATAGTCCATCCTAAGGTCTTCCATTGATACCAAGTCACTACTAAGGGAAAAAGTTGATCACTCTCAACCAAAACTATGATCCCCTTATCTTAAAATAATATCCAAGGTCCCTTAAGCCTTAGACGCGATAAGGTCTCCATGTCATAAATCACCTAATTCTTATAGGTATTATTGTTTTCTCACTTGGATCTCTAGTCCCAGATGTATGAGGTCACAAAAAAACTCTTTTATGAGGTAGAAATGGATCCTACTCCATGGCCACAAATTCTCATAAGGTTTTCCCCCCAAAAATCACGGGGACTATACGACACATGGTATCTCAAAATTAATGTCCCCTTATATTCACGAATAAGGGATCATACCAATACATAAGTTCCCACATGGGCCCTATATCATAATTCAATTCACTAATACCATTCAATTATTTTCACATGATAATTAAAATAAAAAATTTAATTCAATAATAATTATAAGATATAACTGAAGTGAAATCACCATCATTGGCGAGTCTACACACCTTATTCCATAATAAGAAATTATATAAACCATAGTTCTTTAATTTGAGATAACCTACCTAATTTAAAATCCTAGTTTTACTTTTACATCACTCGAAAACATGCTTCATATCATTACCCAAGATGTCTATGGTTCAACCGGTCACTACCCATATTCATAAGAAACAATGTAACACTACGGAATTATATATAATTAGTTTTCACAATTTATAATTTTATTAATTTTTTTAAATAAATAGGTATAGCACCTTATTTCTTCTAGAATGTTTCTTTTTCATTATAACCAAATAAATTAGTAACCTAATGTCCCATATCACATCTCCAAACCAACACAAAGTGAAATTCACAACAGGAAACATTAAATCAAAGAGAAAATTCAATTATCTTAATGGAAACCCTATGAAAAATTTACATGATTTAGTAACATTGACCAAATGATGAAAAAATACACAAGGATGTCATCATGGGATATCCACTAGTGATGCTAAATATAATCCCCATTAGAATCAACTCATTATTCTATGAACTGGTGGATTTGATATCATATCCCTAAACCTGAAAACAATAATTAGGAAAAAATTTATAAGAAAATTATTGAGAACTAAAGGAGAATAACACATACCTTGTATCATCAGAAAAACAATATTAAAGGGTACACCAAGTCCCATTGGGAGAAGGGGAGAAAAAGCGGAACCACCCCATAAAAACTCAAGAAAAAGGAGATGAAGAGGTAATTTACCCTTATTATGCTCATGAGGGTATAATTTTTCTTCATCTCCTTTAAAATCTGATTAGATAGCTAGTGGATACTACTCATTTGTGGGTGGAGGCTACTAGCAGGCTACAAGATACTAGAATAAGAATATACTAAAATTATACACCATCGACGAGATAGTGGGGACCACCTATGAACCAATGGTAAGATACAGTTTTGGATACAATAGCCACCAAGGCCACTCTGAAGGCCTATTCGAGCCTCGAGACACCATTTGGGCATCATTACATCTATTAAAATATATTTTAGAGAGATTACAATACTCAAATTTCAATTTTTAATCTTTGTTCTCAAAATATCCTAACCACTAAACAAAAAACATTAAATTTCATTGATTATTTCTATACTATTATGGACCCCAGAAACTGGGACCTAATCACATGATACTAAGTGACATTGAATCTAAGTCCTCATCATATGATAGTAAACTACAAAATATATGGTCTATTTTAAATAAAAATAAAATGATTATAATACCTAAAAACTATGTGTTTTCTTCGTTCTATTCAATTACATATAGAAATGTTTAAACCATATATTCTATACATAGCTAAAGACCATCACCGATTTTCAATCCTCTAAAAAGGATCACAATATCCTCACCATGGTTAACTATGATATTAAACACTATATCACACTTTTAGATATCCATTTCCAAAAATAGTATTTTTCTTCTCAAGAGTATATGAATTCCATTAACCATTCATGGTTATTGGTAACATGTGTATTCAGATAAAAATGATATATCTATTTAGAAATGCCTAAATTACCTTTTTATCACTCTAAATATACACTCTTCATACAACCTACCAACTATAGGTATGTTTTTATCCTATGAAAAATTACTTTGAATCCCTAAATTCCCAAACAACAGCATAAGGGAGATCATTATTTGAATATGGTCATTGGTTATCCGATTCATATCTGTAACATATCTTTAATCATAATCCAAAAACATATATTCATTATTTATAGAATAATTATACCTTATTAAAAAGGTGTTAGGATATTCTTATCCCTTGAACCCCAAAGGGGTTCTTTTTTCATGTTTTGCATCATGAAACGGTCAAACCACTATGACCTTAGTCTATTTCCACTCACTATGACAGAATCATTATTAATATTCGTGTGTTTATTGACATTGGTTGTTACCCTAAACATTATATACACATTATCTCACCCTATTTTATGTTATAAACACTATGAAATTAAACAATACACACACAATTATGATATAATCTATATTTACCAAATGATCAACATTCTCATTGTCTGTTACCTTTCCCTTGCTAGAAATATTATATCACCCTCATTTACAGTCTAAGAACTATAAATTTAAACTATGTTTAGTCACATGTGAGATAATATATATTATTATTTAATGTTTTATTCACATGTAGTTTTATATTTCCCTTGTTAGATATGTCATCTCACCCTCCATTATGGTCGAAGAATCAAGACAAAAATCTATGTTCACCACTCTGAGACAATATATGATATAATTTAGCTATTAATTCAAATTTGGGTTTACCATGGACATGTTAGATGTATAATATCCATACTTGGTCAAATATGTATGACCTTGAACACAACACCTATTGATCACAATTGTACATCCATAAACTGTATCCCTCAACGGTCTAAATCAAAAGACCATAAACCATTATTGAAACGGAACTATATATTTTCATGTTAAAAACATATAGTGGGATTCCTAAAAAATCAAGTCTCCATTCACTAATAATCACAATGTTATGTCATAAGATAAAATTATATCATAAATGAAAAGGAGTAAAGATTATATGTCCCACTCAATGGCCCTAGAAAAATTTGATCTATATTCCTCCCACCCACCAGTTCATGTAAAATTTTGATCCGCATTATAAAATATCTATCTTATAAGACAATGGATTTACTACATGGTAATATAACTTATGGTACATGATCCCTCCTTCAATACCCTCACTTCTAGGATCCTACCTTATTTCTTGAGTGTTTTAATTGTCACACCCCTCGCATGGCTATTAGTAATAAGTGAATCTTAATTCATAGGAATCATTTTCTTTTCTATACATAATAACCCTTGATATTTATCTTCTTATTCACTATTTATATGGTCTTCCAAAAAAATATAGTTTCATAATAAGAAAGCGGTCCTCTTTTCTCCATACAACCAAATTCTACTACAGCAGAACATATCCTTCGAATATGGCCAGTCAAAAATCATCTCTAACATACATATCTCATCTCATCATCCCATATTAATGATCCTTAAGTAACAACATATACAAACCGTAATCCAAATATTCAAGTTGATTCAAACCACTTGATGTTTCACCTTCTTGTATCACACTCATCTTTAGATAAAGGATGCCACATATCCTTCTTTCATCCGTATTTATCGTCATCATGTGACCCTAAACCACATGAAATGGTTGTATGATATTCAAGACTATTTATTAAATTCTCTATAAATTTGTAATTATACACTAAAAAATGGATCACTATTCATGTTAGGTGTTATGTATATAGTTACATTTAGATTATCATCCTCAGCCATTTGTTCAAAGCTATATGATCTTAAATTGTAATGATATCTAGTCAAAGTTCATTGAACTAAAACATCAGAAATTAAAATTCCAATAACTATAACTATAGACTATGTACACCATTTCCATATGTCATCTAAATTTATCACATTAAGACATCTATTTAGATAAATTTTTTCACCCATGTTTCCTAGTAGATTATTTCAACCTATATTAGTCAATGATGTCTGACTATAAACATGAAAAAAAATTTACCACAGTATATTACCTAAATCTCTCTAGGGAAATACACATAGAATACTACTAATTAAAAACCAAGAAAGTTAATGTTGAGAAAAAACCAAGTCTCTACTCACTGTGCATGAATTTTATATGCTTGAGATGAAATTTTCCATTTGACAAGGAAAGGTAATAAATATTATCATGTCAAAGACCTATGATGGATTGTCTATCAAAAATACACGTTCCAACCACTATTTTCTTTTATATGAGACTATGGAAAAATTTAGGGCTATTAATAATAAACAAAAGATTGTGGGGTCTACAACATGGCCCTATTAAAGGATAAACTATGCTCACTAGATCCCTAAGAATAAACAAAATCTGATGAATTATTTTGACATATCAAATCATATAACTATGTGAAATTAATAAAAATTATGCTTCATTAGTTTTAATAGTTATTATGAAATGATTAATAGAGTGAAAGAAGTAAAATGAAATTGAGAACAGTTCATATTTTCCATCACTAATCATAGAGGAAGTTGAACATCAACAAGTTAAAGTCTCTCTTGAAGATAATGATACATAACAAAAATCCATCTTTAGGAGACTGATGCTTGAATATAGATTTTGTTTCACTATAAATGATATTGTTAAACTTAGATAGCCTTTCATCATTATCCTCCTTATCAGGATAAATATTCTCCACCCAGATAGCCACCCTCTTACCCTTGGCATAAGATTATTCCATGAGATTTTAGTGAATCCCTAGTTCTTCATTGAATGTATCCAGCTTATTCAAGATGAAATTTATTTGGGCATAATTATAATTATCCAAACCACATTAATCTATGTCCTCATTTGTATTATGGGATTCTTATTAGAGAACCATGCATTCAATCTTCAAAGAAAATGCATTTTGTTATGCACACATAGGGGGAACTAAGGTTTATTATTCACTTTCGTGTAATTAGAGAACCACCATGATATAATTATAAATATACTTATTATTGAAACCCCTAATTCCCAAGAAATTGAAATGGTGATAAAACTAGTGTGGTTTCATACTTAGGTTAGCCATGATTATTATAAAATATCATACATATAATTATACAATATCATTGATGAGAATTATGATAGAATTTTAGAGGCTCTTGGTTCAATTATATGTTAAATTCAAAAGGTGAGATGTATTCTAAGTTGATTATTTATATGGAAAATACTATATTGATCCCCTTAGAGTTATTTGGTGTAATGATAGACCCATAATCATTGTACTCTATCTATTGGGGCGTTATAGTGGGATCTATCAATGATATAATACACTCTAGAAACTAAATTAATATGCATTATAAAATAAATATTTGTCATCCAATCAATATTATGTTTACATGAATGGAATATAATCACCCTCTCTTCTAATCCATTGTGTTAGCCTCTGTGGTTGAAATTACCTCAATTGGAATAACCACATGAGCATTCCCCTCAATAGGTGTCTCTTTATTGGTAACAATAGGAATGTAAATCATTGATGTGGCCCAAACTATAGGTGTCATATGAGTATTCTCATCCTCCTTTATTCCATGACCACCCTCCACGATGACCACATCTTTAGAATTTTATAACAAAATATCCAGGTGAGGTGATTCAAACAACGAAATATCATAGACCACCTCAGAAAAGTATAGAATGTTTGCAGTTTCATATGTTTGGGACATCAATGTTCTACATAGAAAATAAAAGTTGGAGTGGAAAATAAAATATGACAATGGTAAAACAAATCCAGGAAACAAACATCATTTCTATCACTCCTTAGAGTTCTTAGACTCATCGATGAGGCAATGAAATAACTCTTTTTTTAAAACATCATCCATCATAACCTCATCCTCAAAAGGATTAACACACATCATGGATACATTTAGTTTCCATATATGAAATATTTGTTCATCTTAAAATAATATAATCATGATGGATTGTCACTACCTATGTTTTCCCAAACATAGATGTGATTTCAACCCCATAGTTATAAGGCACACCCAAGACACACCTTTCAGTGTTCTCAGTACTCACCCTAGATCAATTAGGAGAATCTATAGATTATATTTGTATATTAGATTAACACCCAACATTAGAATTTAGATACCCAAATATATGTTCCAAAAAAATTAAGTATAAACTAGAAAAATACTCATGGTGGAATATCTATTTATCTAGTAGATTTTTCTTCCATCTGTATCTAATTTCAAAATATAGTAGGATTGTTATTTCCCTAGAGAAGAATGGTATCAGAGGGTAAAAGAAATAAAGGTTCCATATACTTCTTCCTTCATGAATTATTTGGTTAGGGGATAATTCCATTTACTCTAGAGGACAATATAACTTCATACTAATGGGAATTCCAATTATATAATATCTTAGAGACTTCATATATATATTCACCATATTCACCCTCTATAAATTAAAATGATGATTCGTATAAAAGATAGTTTCCCTCTATGAGGAATATTATTTTTCAGTTATGATTCTTGTACCCTCATGACTGATAAATTCTTCCAACGCATCATTAGATCATTAGACCACCACATCAATGGATCCTAAGTATATCTCTTCCCTTATCCACCTCATGGTGGGGATATTACTTTTAGTGGAGTGAAATAGAATCTATAAATCTCATATTTATTTCCCAAAAAATAATGGATTACTTATAAATTTGAACCTTTTAAGCCCCATTATATACCCTTGTAGAGGAACATGGAATCTAAGTTGAAGGATCACCCATAAGTACTTACTATTAGAAGATGATGGCCCATCTTAGGAGAATTGGGTTTCCTCAGTGAATAAGTAGTCTGGATACTCCTTTTACAATTGTGAGGAAGACCCAAGAACCTTCAACTAATTGTCAAGACATTACTCTTCATTTTGAGTTTGCGTTGCTAAAGATAGAATCTAATCCCTATAGCGATGAATAAAAAAAATTATCCCATCCACTGGTATCACCAACACCCTAAATATAAGTTAATATAATGATTATGGTTTTGGACTACCTGTAGACATTATATCCTCAGCTCTATCATGCCCCTTATGGGAATATTTTTTGGGCCACCTATCCCATCCTGGATATGCTACAAGATAATCCTAGGTGATGCTACATGAAATCATTACCCATGGGTATGCATACATATATGAGTCGGAATATATCGGTTTCTAACCAATAAATACACATTGAGGGCATAACTATATTACATATCAGGTGTTCTTCTAGGCCATAATTTCCCAAAATTTTCAAGCCATCATCATATTCTATTATGCCCGAATGTCTATGGGTATTGAAATGTTTTTTTATTGTAGGCACTAAAATTATTGGGAAAAACTGTATAGAACATAACCCTCATAGATGACTTTAAAATCCCCTAGTATCTTAATGAAACATTATCACATATCCATGGTATATGGTTAGGCATTATACTTTCCATAATGATTCTCAAATATTTTTCTAGTAGGGTATCATCATAATGGAAGTGAAATAATTCTAAATATATACTTAGAATCATTGATGATGCTACAAGATTTAGAGATAAAGGATGGATTCCTGACAAAGTATTGATAAAGTGGAAGAATCAACACTTGGGGATGTTTAATTCCTTATGATGTGCATAAAATTTAAAATGTGATGCATCCAATTCTCATTTTACCTAAAATGGACCTTTCATGTAGAATGTGGCATTTTATATTGAAACGTGCAACTAGAACTGTTAAATCTCTGATTACATGGGTACGATAAATCCCATAGGTTCTCCTTGTACTAATTTAGCCACCATGATGAATAGAAATTGGCTAACACCATTGTCTGAGTCATGAACTGTAAGTATATATGTGTCAATCCAAATCATTAAAAAACCTACAATTTTGTTTTTAATGTTGGGATTAACATTTTAACCCCACTTTTCCAAGAGTATCTTATCCTGTATTGGCCAATACATTCATAAGACCACCCACACCCCCATTATAGACCATCTAGTCAGGAAAGATATTTTAATATAGGTTACTAAGAATAATTTCATAAATAATATAAAATTTATGTTTCATCATGGAGGAGTATCTTTCCCATAGATTTCTATGACTATCATCAATAACAAATCAACTAATGGGGCATCTTATTAGAATCCTCCCACATTAAATTTAGTTGAATATATTCATCATACATGGTACCATGGAAGGGTACCCTAGAGACACAGTAGATATCCCTTATATTGATACCAACTTATCTATATGTCTGGTGAAATGTGTTGATTTCTGGGCTTCATCAGCTCACTAGCTCTTGGATTAAAACATAGTTCTTTTACAAATATATAATATCCTAAAATTATAAAATAAGAACAGAATATTTGACAAACTGTATGAAACACAAGATAAATATTATAATAATAAATAACACCCTAAGAATTTAGAATATATTCTTTTAAAAAAAATCAATGTCATTAATATCTTGCATTACATACAACACTGTGTTAATCTTGCATTACATGCAACACCATGTTTGAATGAAACATACCATATTATTAAAATATTATTATGAAAATTACCAAGTAGTATTTGGAGTAGAGGGTATTTATAGTATTATCTAAATTAGGAAAATATTTTTATCTATTTTAAAAAATGAGAATCATTTAAATGAAAAAGAAATACTTTCTGAAAACTTGTATTTTCTCAAAGGAAGGATTAATAGAACTTTAAGCACATAATTTAAAATAAATTATTACTAGATTTAAAAATGTATATAAAAAATTAATTTAAATTTTTAATTAATACGATCAAAATTATCTTAGGGTGGATTTTTTGAGTTATCTAATATATTTTTTTCAATGAATTGTGAGAAATCTTGAATTTTGATTGAAAACTACGTTTTCATTTAAATTATTTATAAATTAAAATAATATATAAAAGTAATTTAAAAGTAAAATAGTTCAATTATATTTCAATCAATAAAATTTAGGTTATTTTTATCCTTTTCTTTTTTAATTTTTATATAAACACTTCTCAATCTTTTGACCATTGTTTATTTAAAAACTCACTTTCTCGTTGTGTCTGCGGGATTAATTTTAATTAAAATTTTTCTAAATATGTGAGTGAAATTTGGAAAAAAAATATTCCATATTTGGTTTAATAAACAGTAATATTTTATAATAAGTTAAACTTAATTTTTTATGAAATGAACAGTGAAAACGTTAAAAATTAATTTTAACGGTTAATGTAAAAATGGGTTTATAGGTGGGTTAAACTAGGAAGATAAGGGTCAAAATGACATACCGAATTGTCTAAATACAATTTAATGAAAATATTTAGAACATATATATTCTATATTTTATATTTTCCCATTTTTTATACTTTTAAAATGAATAACACATGGTTTAAATTTATTTTATTCAAAAATTACAAGTTTGACACACACCTCAATTATAATAGGCAACCCTCTATCCTCTCTTTTTCACACCATAAAAGCTTGTTTTTTGAAAAATACCTACCCAAATAAATTTCAAATTACCATACCATCATAAATGAATCCTTATTTTTTGTATAAATCCAACATAGGAAAAAAATTGAAAACCTAAAGAGGATTATCAAAGAAGTGGTAACATTCAATATCAAGAGTTTTTATATTATTTCCCTCTCAACTTCCTACAATTTTTTTCAAACCGTGATAATATACTAACATTTTTATATTAGATATTTTTTTTATAATATGTTCACGAAGTATAACTATCTCAAATTCCATTAAATGGATTATGAAATAATTTTTTGTGTGTATGGTGAACCACCACCTTGCGAACAGATGTCAATCATTTTTCCACTCCTATCTATCATGGATGGTTATGATTATGGGTATAAATTATATATATATGATAGTTATAATATAATTATACCTAGGAATTAATTATATCACATATACTATTTTTTACTTTCACTGCTTAGGGGATACAGTAACGTCGCTCGTGTGTACGGTGGACTACCAACTCAAGAAGCGATGTGATTCTTCTACCACTAACACTTTAAAAGGAAGGTGAAAAGGATAAATTTAATGAATATATGTGATATAAATGAAATAATTATTATACTAATGGAATATTTATAATTTTTAAAACTCAATACATCAATTACATTTTACCTTTTCACTCACAGAAAGGTGATAATGTTGTTCGTAAATGTTTTTATTTCCTTCTTCAAAAAAAGATGAGACTCTATTTTGATCACCAAACCACATAGATGATATATATTACTATATTTTAAAAAATAATATGATATTATTATAATTATTTCAGTGTAAAATATGAAATAACTTTTTTCCAAAATGTTTGTTGAACAATGAAAATCATACACATGTGTATGTATGGCCTACCATCTCCATTATTGTAACATACATATTTTATCAAAACCATATTTAGGGATTGTTTATAAAAGTATAATTTATGTAAACATAAGATAATTGATCAATTATTCCTGTTATTGTGATGATGAAAATATATAATTTTAAAAATAATCAGAACATTAATGACAATGCATGAAAAGAAAGAAGATAACACCCCAAAAAATGGGAATGATGAAATATTATTAATAAGTGGGTGATAAGATGTTTTAAAATTATAATATATGAAATTATCAAAATAAATATGGATAAGTTATAAGTTAATAATATTCATAAAACCAATATATAGGACGATAAATCACATTCAACCAAAAGTAAGTGTTAAGTAATAGATTTCATCTCAATTTCATTTCATTAAGGCATATTGTAATGTTATGAGCCTAATCTAATTTATAAAGTGAATATACTTCACATTACACATGTTATATAATAATTAGTAAATAATTATTGGGCTTTTAGGTTTTAATTTGAATTATTTCATGGATGGTTTTTTAGAAAACTACCAAGTGGTAAAGAACATCATAACAAAATTTCTTTTCATTGGGTTATATTACTTCATCATTGTCATTGATTATATAAGATTACATGTATGGAATATTTTTATTATATTATGTTGAATATAAAATTATTTATTTTTATTTATAGTTGAAAAAAATAATCCATTCACTGATTAATTCTAACTTCAATGTTATTATTGTTTTTAGGTATATTTCATAATCTCATTCTAATAGAGATTGTTTATTCCATTTTTCAGTTGATGAATTTTTTTTCACAATTTCCTAATAAAAACTTTTAATTTTAATATAATATTATTATTCAATATATTTTCATGTAATAAATGAATTTTTCTAATATTTTTTATCAAAAATATAATTAAAATGTTTTTTTAGATAATCCGACTTTATTACTCTTTTCAGTCAAATATTTGATTTCTTCCAAAACCATTTGTTCAAAAAATGTATTCAATTTGTTTATACTCTAAAAAATAATTTATTAAAACATAGTACCCATTTTGAATTTTTTAAGAAATATTATTAATGTAATTAACATCTCATTTTAAAAAAAATGCACATTTTGATTTTACAAAAAAAGTGAATGGGATCATTATTTTAACGTGTATGACATGAAATGAATTTATAGACATAATGATCACATAAATGTTTTTAATATTATTTATATGATTCAAATATTATTTTATATGAATATTATTTTTAAATTTTATAATAAACTTTTATATTTAAAAAGTGATTTCCAAAATGAAAAGAATATTTTCCTCAAGATTAATTTTAGAGATCTTTTTACAGTATTTATATTCATCATTAAAAACAACCCTTTATTGTACATATAATCCACTAGGGTTATGTTTCATTGATACCATATATATCCTTCTTTTATATTCTTTTTTGATTATTTTGACAAATTATAGAATTGAAATTCACTTCAATGATTCATTCTTATAGTCTATAACATTTATTTGAAATGTTTATTTTTCTATGATAATTGGAAACTAAATTTTCAATAAATAACCATATTATTTATCTGGGATACTTTTATTGAATAAACCATATATCATTTCTACATATAGAGTTTTACATGTAAAGTCATTGGTTTATCTATGGAAATATTGAAAAATCATTATTCTTTACTCAATATGTATATTTAATGATAAGACACATTATTTATGAGTTAAATAGGTTATTAAATATATGAGGAATTATTTGGACATTGAAATAAATTGGTATGGAATGGTTATATATATCCCCTCGATGGATTGGTAGACTCGTGAGATGAATCAGTTGGCTATCCTTCGTTAAATTGGGTTAAACCCATCATTTTTTAGCTATGTTAAGTATAGAACATGACTATAGAGGTATCATGTGCCTAGGAAACATGAGGTATAATAATGAATTATTTCCATCATTAATAATTCATTTATAATTTTGTATGATATTTTCATAATAACATTATCACTTTATTCATTTCATTCTAAGTTATTCATTAAATTTAATATGGTTTCAATCATTTACCTTTGCATATGGATTATTTTTCATCCAATTATAACAGTAATGTTATTTATTTTATGTAATGTGTTTTTAGTTAGATACCATTTAATAATAATAATTAGTCATGATATTTCTTACATCGATACATTATATGGATTCATTTCTTTATAGTTTATTTATTACATGGCATGTTGGTTCAGTTATTTAACTATCCATATTGATTATTCTTATTGATTCATTATTTATTTCTATGTACATAAACAATAATAAATATTTGTCATGTATTTATTTTCTATCCTTTCCCATGAATCCATGAAGTGTACTATGAAATGTATGAAATTATATTCTGGGTAGAGTAATTATATTCTAGATATAATTATGTTGTAATTTGTGTATTGAAATTTAATGTGGGAATAATTTATGTTTTTACATTAGTATGACTGCTAAAATATTTGGTCCTTGAGGATGTGATTCCTTATATCTTATGAAAATGTAATAAAATTAACACAATCTCTGAGATACTGGGGTAAGGAACACTACAGTTGGTTTCTGAGGAAGTTTAGTAGAAACCTTGGGAACCAGATTTATGAAAACATAGATAACACTATGATATAATTTTATAATAAATATATAAGAACATATTAATGTTTTAGTAAGGAATATATTATGTAGTTTTTACTTAAAACACATTCATGTATGGATACTACAAGTGGATATGGTTCTAGAATAGAGGTACATAGAAGTAATAACTCTAAAAATGGTACATTGGACATGACCCGATCATCACCTGGTGCATGACAACATGCCATACTATTCACTTAGTTTGCCACTCCTAGGGTATTTACTTATGATATTTCCCATTATTTTTACAAACCGTAATTAAGGATTCGAATAGATGGTGATAATGAATGGCTAGGTTAAACCTAATGAATCATAGATTGAAAGGAATGTGTCTCAATAAAATGGAAAACCCTTTTATATTTGAATAATATGAATATAAAGCAATGAATTACCAAAATAAATTTAGATTATGATAGAATGGATAAAATATTATCCTATGAATTCATTTATAGACTTTTTTTCTTAATGTGGACAATCTATGAATTATCTGAGTCAATTCCCTCTTATAATGGTTAACCCCTAGAATAAGGAATGACATATATTGAAATAACATAAATTAAGTATTTATGTATTGGGGTTCATTAAATAAACTATTGATGTTTTTTTATCCGTGGTATTTTAGTAAAAGAATCCAAATGTATCTAAATATGGTGTTGAATTTTATAAGTACATGTGTATTATTTAAAATAAGAGTCATGGATACCATCATGGGTTATGATTTTAAGATTGATTGTAAGTTTATATTCTTAAACAATCCTTTTAATAACTATTTTTTTTGGAATATAACAATATTATGGATAGTTTGAGATAAATTTATGGAAATACAACACATTGGTTTAGAAAATTTTTTTTTAGTAATAATTACATTACATTTTATAAAAAAATATATAGAGTTATTTAAAATATTTAGAGTTAATATAATCTTGAATGAAATTGTAATGATAATAAAATATGATTATCATACACTTTGGAAGAAAATGAGATGTATTGGAAACCTTATTAAAAATATTATTTAATGATTAATGTTAATTCAAGGATTTCCATTATATTTTTTTTGTAAATGTTATAGAAATAATGTTAATATAGTTTTATAAAAAGAACAACACACATGTTGGTTGAAACCCCGACATGTATATCATGGCCATGAGGCTTGAACCCATGACTGAAAGATGATAAGGTTTTAGGGCCTACCACTAGTCTAAGTGATGTATTGGTTAATATTTCACTATTCAAACAGCTTCAGAAATTAATAATGATGTTGAAATAGTGGTGTTTATTTTATGGTTTAGAGATTAATGTATTACATTAGATAACATGTGTTACCCATATTGGATGTGGAAAATATTTTGAGGCACATGTGAAGAGTTGTCACTCATTTATGGATCTTACGATCCATTAACAATGAATCTTAGTCAATAATGCATAAAAAGAATAATTTTTTGGTATTTATTTGTTAGATTAAGGGTTTGATTGGATATTTATTAATGAAAAAAAGGATGAAATTGGTTTATGAAATAGAAACAAATCATGTTAGTTTATTTCCTTATATTCATAGATAGAGAAAAATTCATTATCATTAGTAAAAGGATTTTGAAACAAAAATGTTATCTTATAACCTTCATATCTCATAAATTATAAGATATTTTAAATCATCACTGATTTAGGTTTTTGAGCCCCCTAACATTGCATTTATCATTAACTTTATTGTAACCAATGACCTCAATCAATCTCAATATTTATTTATTCATTTCTTTTATGTTCATATCATCACTTTCAAAAAAAAATTTCCTACTCAGAAATCTAGTTATGTGTTATTACATTTGACTATTGTACTTAATTTTCAATGGTATTAAGTGGATATTTTAGTAAACCTTATTATGATGTGGATATTTTAACAATGTTTTTTCTAAATGAAAACCATATATTATAGAGATCTTGTATAAATTACAAGGAAGAAAATTATTTAATGTATGGAGAATAAGACATCCCAAAATTAAAAAAAAGAATATTTTATTTGATAGAATATATGAAATGAAAAACCAAATGTGTAAGAAAATATTAAACCCAAATACATTAAAATGTATTTATTTTTTAAAATAAATTAAATCTCTTCAATATATTTAATTACATGCAAAATTGGGTTTAGCTTGTGCCCCATGAAACATAGAGTTTAAGTGAAACATGAAATATTATTTAATATAATTATGATAACTACTAGTTATCCATTGGAATGATGGTTATGAACTGTACTAAAAAATGATGTAAATTAGGGTCTTTTATTTATTTTAAATAATATAATAATAATTTAAAATAAAAAAAGAAATGTTTTCTGAAAAACTATATTTTTCGAAAAGATGTATTAGTCACATTATACACACATAATTTATAATTAATTTTTACAACCTTTTGAAATATTATTTGATAAAATTTACTTAATTGTTTTAATTAGAAGAAAAAATTATATTAGGGTATATTTTTTGTTTTTTCTAGAAATAATTTATTTTTCAATGCACAGTGAAAAATAATGACTTATAATTTAGAGCTTCCTTTTCATTTTATTGATTTATTAAGTAAAATAATATTTTGAATTGATCTAAATTAAAATCAGTTAAATTATATATCAATTAATCCAATATATGTTTTATAACAATTTTCATACTAAATTCATATATAAAAACGTCATTAGTTTCTAAACATTTTCTCTTTTAAAAACGAGATTTCTTTTCGTGTCTTCAGGTTTAATTTTAAATTAAAATTTACCACATATGTTAATGTAATTTAGAAAAATGGATTCCATATTTCAAGTTAGATTAATTTATACTATCTAATAATTTCAAATTCATTTTATACTGAAATTAATAGTGAAATAATACCAAATTATTATCACGCTTAAGGTAAACATGGATTTAACAGGGGTTGAACTAAGAAGATAAGGTTAAAATCATCTTAACACTTATCAAACACCCATTTTCTAGACATATGTTTACCCATAATCTTCTAATTTCAGTAAAATACCATTTTTGATCCTTGTGACATGAAAATAATATGGCTTTAATTCATTCTTTACAAAAATTACATTAATACCACTCACCTCACTAATAAAGGGCCACCCCTCCCATTTATTTTCACACTATCTCACGATTTTAGTTCTGCCATGACCTTCCAAAATAATTTCCTAACTTCCATCAACTCATT
Source organism: Viscum album (assembly GCA_963277665.1). Taxonomy (NCBI): domain Eukaryota; kingdom Viridiplantae; phylum Streptophyta; class Magnoliopsida; order Santalales; family Viscaceae; genus Viscum; species Viscum album. The sequence continues at coordinate 714,458,328 of OY728137.1, read as the reverse complement.
CTATTACTCTTATTTTGGTCTTAGAATTTATGTTGGTACAAAAAAATGAGGATACCCAAAGAAGAGGTAACTTTCTTCAACGTGCATTTTTTTTTTCATTCTTCACATCCTAAAATTAATATTAAACTGTGATTATATTGTAAAAAATATATATTACATTTACATGGATGTTGTTATAATATCGTAATGACCTACATCCATCTCCACTTCCATCGAATGGGTTACGAAATTATCATTTCTGTGTACGGTGGGCTACCATCTCACAAACCGATGCCATTCGTCTCTCTATTACCACATCTCATGGTTGGATATGATAATGGATATAAATTATATATATGAGATTATAACATAATTATACCTCAATATTCATTATATCATATATAAATTTTTACTATATATTCGTCAGGGGGTATGATATTGTTGCTCGTGTGTATGACAAACTACCGCCTCACGAAGCGGTGTCATTTGTCTTTCACTAATGCTCACAATGGTAGTTAGTAAGGACAATGTTAATGAATATATTTTGTATAAATTATATAATTATTATATTAATGATATATTTATAATTATTAAAATATAATAAATAATTTTATTTTTACCTTTTCACTCACTCAAAGATGATAACATCAATTGTGAACAGCTACACTACCACATTCACAAAGCGATCTGACTCTCTTTTCATCACTAAAAAACATGGATGATATGTATATATATATATTTAAATAAATTATATGATTTTATGATAAATACTTATAGGTCAAAAAATACTTATATTCTTTCCACAGTGATCATTGAAAAATGGTAACATTACTTTTGTGTACGTACGATCCACTATCTCTATGATTATAACGTAATTCATTTCTCAAAACCATATTTATGATTTTTTAAAAGTATAATTGATATTAAAATATGAAAATAATTTCATTTTAATTATTATTCATTAGATTATATAACTGTATAATATGCACAATAATCATAACTTTCATGACAATGCACGAATGAGAAAACAAGGCAATTAGCAGCTGAAACAATGGGAATACTGATGGATTATTAACAAAAGAGTGTTAAGATATTATAAAATGATAATATATGATATTATAAGTATTAATATGCTTTTTTATAATATGATAACATTTTTAAAAACACTGTACAACAGTTTAAGGAACATTCATATTAAGGGAATCCCGAGGTAACTGATTTTGTCTAAATTTCATTTCATTGAGGAATATTATAATGTTATGCGTCTAATTTATTTTATATGGTGTATATACTATCACTTTACATGTTATATCATAATTTAAAAATAACTAATTATATTTTAAGTATCAATTTGAATTATTTCATCCCAGGTGAATTGACTTTAAAATTACCAAATGGTAAATAATTTTATAACTCAATTTCTATTCATTAGGTTATATTACATCTACGTTGTCTTTGAAATTCTAATAATATCTTTAAAATAACATTTGATTAACTTATTTTATATTTTAAATTATTTTTTTTTATTTCTTGTCGATACACACAATTTATTCATTTATGATTAATCAATTCAATATTATGATCATTATAAGGGTTTATTTCACAATATCATTCTAATCATGATTCTTTATTCTTGAATTTTAGTTGAAGAAAATTATTTGACTATTTTCTAGAAACCCAATTTAATTTTATTATTCTCTGGTCATTCATGATATTTTAACATAATATTAACATTTTCCCACTTTTTGGTACTTAAAATTATTGAGAACATATTTCTAATAAAATTCATCTACATTTGTCTCCTCAATCGAAAATATGTTTTCTTCCAAAACCCTGTTTTCCAAAAAATTGGTGTTGTTTTTAATATTATAAAAACTATTTATTAAATGCATTTTTTCCATTTTTACTTTTTAAAAAAATGTTTGGAAAGTAATTTCCAAGTATTTTTCAAAACAATGCTTGTTTTTATTTTTCCGAAACTAGTGAAAGGAATTTTTTTAACTTGTATTGCATGAAAAAAATTTCCAACCATCATGAACACTTAAATGTTTTAAAAATTATTTATATGTTTCAAAATTTTTTTCAAGTAAAATTAATTTCAAAATATTTTGTAGACATTTTGTTTTAAAATTTTATTTTCAAAATTAAAAGGATTTTTTCCTCAATAATATTTTAAAATGTATTTTTATTGTATTTAAATTCTACAACAACAACAAAAATTTATTTCTAATATAATCCACGTGGTATATGTTGGAACCATGTTCATATTTTCATAAATTGAAGTATGGTTTTTGATTGTTTTCAATCCTCAGAGGAAGTTCAGAATGTGTGCCAGCAAAGTGCTCATACAGGTCAAGTAGATTACAGTGTTGAATGTGGCACCATTTTCTAGTGTTTGCCAAATTTTTGGGCCTGAAAATTGACAAATGGATAAAAGTGTTTTTAGAAAAGAGACGTGCGCGCTGTGTACTTGAAGGACAAGAAACTTGGGCACCATATGTTTTTCAAGATCAGAGCATGAAAAAATGGCAAAGGGATAAGGGTTTCCCATGTTTTGGGATGGTCGCACATGTGACATGCGCGCCGTGAAAGGACTTGTGCACTGATTCCTAGGAGGTTGTAAAGTTGGGCGCCTGTTGTTCATAAAGATCAGAGCTTCAAAATATGTAAAAGGAAAGAGTTGCACGCAAGTATTGGTGTTGTCACACAAGTGAGTTGTGCGACAGAGGCTAGGGGAGTTGGAGCTGCGCGCCGGGACATGCGCGCCGTGATGACACTTACGTGCCACCACACAAGGGGTCTAGTTTTCCTATAAATAGATGACCTCCCCTCCTCATTTGTAATGAAGTTCAAGAATTAGATATTTTTCGAGCTCTCGTCGTGCAAGTGGTTGAGCCACGCAAGTCACCGTTGGGTCACCCAAGTAGAGGCTCTGCGCCGGTTGTTGGCTGCGCGCCCAAGGTGGTTTGGGAGTTAAAGGTGCAGAGTCGCACAAGTTTGGAGTTGAAGGAGGAAGTGTCACGCAAGTGGGTTGGTGTCACATGCGTGTCAAATTTGTGTCGTGCAAGTGACTTGCGCTCCGTGATTGAAACTTGCACGCCGGTCTTGGAGAAGCGTGCCAGGTGAGGTTGAAGTACGCCAGTCTTTTTGGAGATGCACAAAAGTTGGAGGATTGCTTGATTTCTCCGGTGCCAAGTGAGATTAGTCTACAAGTAAAAGTTGGACTTCAACAGAGCATCTACATACAACAGAGGATTCATTCTTTTGAAATGATGAAAAGACCTTCACGTCTATAAACTGAGTGGGACTTCACCAAAGGTAGTGAGCTAGGCGGAGTCAACAGAAGTGACCCAAGGGACGCAGTGAGCTATCCCTGAACCTTTGTAAAGGTAGTGATCCTGGGACAGAGTTACTATGCCTAAACCTTTTTAATACGCATCTAGTGAAGTTTTGGGGAATTTGGTACGACTGAAAACCTGTCGGAGTATGCTCCTTGGACGTAGCCCTTCGTGGTGAACCAAGTAAAAAGTTCGGTGTCACCTTTATGACTGTGAATTTTTTCTTTATGGTCATTTTAATCATATAGGTTTAGCAAGTTCCTACCAATGTGGGAAAAATATACATCACATTAAAAGAAAAAGTGGTCACCCTGATTCACCCCTCCCCTCTCAGGGTGTCCGAGGGTTCTACAGTATTTATTTTATTGATACTATCTATATTCTTACTCTAGATGGTTTATAATTATTTTTACGTAGGATAGTATTGAAATAAAATTCCATGATTCATTTTGTAGTCATTAACTTGTCACGACCAGTTCTCTAGGGCATGTTTCATGACTACCACAAGCCCACCTTCCATAGGCCTGAGTTTTGTGACTAGCACTGGAAAGGAATTTCCCTAAAACAAGAAGGAATTGCCTTTGAACTTGTAATCACATAGACCAAGAACATGGCAAGATGCAAACCTCGTAGTAAAACTGCAGTAGTAAAAGTGTGTACTGAAAGTAAAGGGGCTAGAATACAAGACCAATTGAAAGATATTATACAATAGAAAATATTTAAGACCTCCTGAGAACGTCCACCATGGATCCTACCTAAAGGTTAGATATAACTCATCTCCAAATCTCTCCACCTCAACCAGTCACCTTCATGTATCACCTGGTCCTGGCTCCCTGACGACTCAGCCAAGATGCTCATCGTCTTCATATGACACAACAAGGTGCCGGTGAAACCCGTGTAGGGGTGAGTACAAAAATACTCACTAAAGACCCTGAAAACCCTTAAGGTCTTGTATAATTCCAAAAAGTAATACCATAAAGCATGATCTCAATCACAATGAAAAAACGAAAAAGGATCAGCTCAAAAAGTTATATAACTCAGAGATCAGTAATAAAGATGATTAGTGATAAGAAATATCATTTTATTCCCTTAGAATGTTCCACAACTGAACCATGAAGAAGTTGTTCCATTATCGATCCAAACAGGGTTGTATGTCACTGATTCATGACAGTCCGCTCTAAAGCTGGTCCTCATCCGGTCACTCACTGCTGATCCACAAAGGGTCGCTATGATGTTGATACAGACAGGGTCACTACGATGCTGATCCACATAGGATCACTATGCTGGTGATCCACATAGGGTTGCCATGATGATGATCCACACAGGGTCGCTATAATGTTGATCCACACAGGGTTTCTATGATGCCGATCCACACATGGTCCTTATGATGATGATCCACATAGGGTATCTATGATGTTGATCCACACAAGGTCTCTACCATATTGATCCACACAGGGTCGTTATTTAATTGATAGTCAGCCACATTATTCCTCGCACCTAGTGCGCTTGAGTTCCGTAATATCTGATCCGTAAGATATTTTTTGCGCCTCAGCTTCAACGATGTTCCAAAACATAGTAACCCAAATGACCTCATTGTCATAAGGGTCCCAACTGGACATACGACGCGTCAATTTGATGTCTGGTTTGTGAGTTATTGACATTTTAGTGTCGAAGGCCCAGTTGGATTCAGGTTTGATCCATCCCGGCCTTACTACAAATTTCTCGAATCCTTAGTTGGAGTATTTCCAAAGTACAATATCATTCCAATAATTCCAGTTCCACAGACGGTTTGTCAAACGGACAACTAGTTTGTGAGATACGACCTTTTAAGCATATTTGGGCCCAAGTGGGTCCGGGTCTGGTCCGACCTAGTTGTATAACCTGACCCAACTGAGTCTAAGTTTGACCCGGCCTGACCCGAACCGGCTGGGCTGGCCCAAGTGGGATGGGCCATAGTGGACTCAGCCCGCTGGGCTGCAAACCGGCCTGAGCCGCTAGCTAGCATAGTTTGCCAGCCGGTTGGTGGACACCAACTCTGAATGAAAAATCCGTTCGGGTGATTTAATTGGTGGCGCCATGTAGCACTGCCCCCATTGTTAGTGGGACCCATGTGGAACATGTCACCTCCTCTTCAGCCGCAACTTCGATGTCGTGACATCCTCACTACGGCGCGTGACAGCGCGCCACTTTCTGCCAACGCGGCCGACCAGCCCTACCGCCACCGCTTGGTGTCGTGGCTCCACTCCGTGGCACGCGACAATGTGCTTCCTTCTATTAACATTTTTGGACGACCCTCTTCGTGCCTACATCGGTAGAACTTCTGCAGGCCACTGGGTGAGCTCTCATAGTGCATTTCCCTTTCAAATGTGCCTACGGGTATCTCAGGCGGCTGCTGTCACTGTGCGGATCTCGAATACATGTTGTTATTGAGTTGTAAATTTTTCCCTAAAGAATGAGATCAAAACTGAAGTGGCAGAGGGTCTAGGACTTTTTCATTTGTCATGCGCCCTCCGCATTAGCATTATAACAAGCATGTAGAAATTTAATTCAACATAGATAAACTATAATACATCAGTGATTCATCATTCTTTTCACTAATGAGTTAAAGAAACCAATTCACTTGAATTTAAATATAAACAACCCTATCTCATAATTGGAGCTGATGTCACAGTTTTGGAAGAAGAATCCAAGCTTGATTAAGTCACCGGCGTCCGTCGATCTCAGATCAGTTCCTCCAATGTTGTCGTTTGAGCCTTCATTATACGTTGGTGGAAGACACCGCAGTATATCGATAGAGGTTCCTCACTTCTGTGTCAAAGACCAATGCCCGAGCCTCATTTAAATAGTGGAAAAGGGTGATTAACGTAAAGAAATATTAATGAGGTTCATTAATGAATGAACCCTTTAATTCCCAACGGTGTGGTTACAAAAGAGGAGAGAAAAACCATTAAATGGATTGACACATTAGCGGTGCCACCACAACTGCTCAACTATTTGTATTATAATAAAATAACAATTTTATGTTATTTTATTATTCTTTAAATTGTTTGGAAAACTAACTTTTTCTCCAAACCTATTGCGATTGATATTAAGTCTCCCTTAATCAAATCTCAGCACTGTGGATTCAACGGTGCCTTTGAATTATTAATCCAAGCACTGGTTCAAAAGATAGAAAATTCTTCCCACACATTTACTAAATGTACCTTAAAAAAATTTCAAATTTTGTTCCAAGCACACCGGGCCTCGTATTCAACTACCGTCAATTTTTAAAGACTCGTAATAATCCAAAATAATTAAAAAAATATGTGGAATATCTGGGTCTTTACATTATACCCACCTTAGTGATTTTAGTCCCTAAATTCTACAATAAAACTGGGGAAACAAATGGGGGTGGTCATCACATATCTAAGCATCCTTCTCCCATGTGATCTCTGGGAGATTCCCATGCTACTAACGAACTCACACTGGAGGAATCGATCGCCCGTGAAATACCCGATCATGTCGATCCTCTATCTCCACCAGGAACTCCGCAATCATTGCCCCATCATCGATGAATACCTCTCCCCAGTTGATATCGTGCAATGAATCATGCACATACCTCCTCATCCATGACCCATGGAAAACATTATGCACCTAGTGCATCTATGGAGGAAGAGATAGACAGTACACCACCTCGCCTACTCTGTTGAGGATCTGGAAAGGTCTGATTAACCTCGGAGATAGATTGTTACCCTGGAAAAAACTCTATAATCGTCATCAGGGTGAGACCTGTAGGAAGACAAGGTCTCCCTCCGTGAACACCAAGGGTCTCTATCTATTGTCAGTATAAGATTTATGTCACCTCTGTGTAGTTAGCATCTTCTCCTGGATGATTTGCACCATCTTTGTGGCAGTCTGTACCAACTCTAGACCCATAAGTGGTGACTCCCCTGGGTCTATCTAACATAGAGGTGATCTGTATGGTCACCCGTACATGGCCTCAAATAGTTCCCTACCAATGGTGGAGTGATAACTATTGTTCTATGTGAACTCCACTAGTGGTAGGTGGTCCTCCCAACCACTACCAAAATCAAGGACACAATCATAAAGCATGTCCTTGAGTGTCTGTATGGTCCGCTCAATCTGACCTTCTTTATAAGGATGGAAGGCAGTTCTCAAACATAGCTGGGTCCCGAACACCACCTGTAATCCTTTCCACAAGCGAGATTTCATAAGTGTCGCGATCTGAGACGATCGTCGATGGAACCCCTTGAAGCCATAAAATATCTTATATGTAGATATGTCCCATGATCTCTATTGATCCCTACTCCCAGATGGGTAGGAAGTGGGCCAACTTGGTGAGTTGGTCAATGATCACCCAGATAGAATTTTTTCCCCTGGACGTATGTCCTAGCTCTGTCACAAAGTCCATGGATATACCATCCCACATACACTCTGGTACCTCAAGAGACTAAGCTAAGCCTGCTGGTACCTGATGCTCAGCCTCCACTTACTGACAATTGAGGAATCGTGATACAAACTCTGCCATCTCTTTCTTCATCCCTGGAAACCAATACTGATGCCAGAGGTCCTGGTACAACTTTTCCACACCATGACGTGCCGCTAAAGGGGATTTATGAAACTCCCTCAACGCCTCATCCAATTGCATCACTTGTACCATAGTTATTCCTCTAAAGAGGATGACGTGCTCACCACTTTCAAAAAATCTATCGACAGCCTATCCTGAAGAAATTTGTTCACATTGGGCCTCGCAGTATATGCCCACAAGTTGTACCTCCCTGACTAGATAATGGAGTGGGTGAGTAACTATTATGGACTGAAGGTAATCTTCTCCACCACTATCAATGAAGGATATCTCCAATGCGGCTAGATTCTCTATTGCCCCACTCTGCAACAGTAGACCGGACCTCCTGCTGAGTGTGTCTACCACTGTGTTCCCCTTCCCAGTAGTTTTGACTATCTCAATGACAGTGTCCTAGAAGAACTCTATCCATCATTAATATCTCAGGTTCAGGTCCTTCTATGAGAAGATATACCTAAGACTCTTGTGATTAGATTAATCTGTAAACCGTTCACATATCAAGTAGTTCTGCCAAATCATTAGCACAAAGACCACTGCTTCTAACTCCAGGTCATGCGTAGCATAGTTCTTCTCATTCTATATCAACTACTGTGATCCATAAGTGATCACTGCTCGCTCTTTCATCAGGACACAACCTAGTCCGGTCCCTGATGCGTCGTAACAGACTACATACCCAACTCTCTCCTCTAGTTTCCTCAAGTTGGTGCCACTCGTCAGTATATGCCTCATCTTATGAAAACTTTGTTGGCATCTCTCCATCCACACAAAGAGATGTCCCTACTTTGTCAAATCTGACCAGGGTTTTGCTAATCTGGAAAAGTCAGGTAAAATATACGGCAGTACCCAGTCAATCCTAGGAAACTCTACACCTTGGGCACACTCCTGGGTGAATCCCAAACAAGCATAGACTATATCTTTTCTAGATCGACTACAACACCAACCTCTGTGATAAAGTTCCCTTGGAAGTGTAATTCCCATATCAGGAACTGGAACTTCGAGTGATTTCCATATTGCTTGTTTTATCTGAGTGTATCCTGAACTATCTTCAGCTGCATGGTGTGCTCTTCCTCTAACACCGAGTATATAAAAATGTCATCAATGAAGACCACCACGATGAAATTGAGGTAATGCTGGAAGATTCTGTTCATGAGCCCTATGAACACTACTAGAGCATTAGTTACGCCTATGGTCATCACCAAGAACTCATAGGGGCCATACAGACATATGAAGGCTATCTTCGGTATTTCTTCATCTCGTACCCTGAGCTGATGTTAGCTTGATCTGAGGTATATCGTTGAAAACCAATGAGACCCCTTCAGCCGGTTGAAAATATAATCAATCCATGGGAGTGGAACCTTGTTCATCATAGTCACCTGGTTTAGGCACTGATAGACCACATAGAGCCTCAGACTTCTATTTTCTTTCTTGGTGAAAAAAATCATGGATGCCCATGGAGAACACTGGGCTTTATGAACCCCTTTCTCTGCATGTCCTCTAACAATACCTGCAACTCACGAAGCTCTATGGAAGCCATCTGATATTATGGTGTAAATATCAGTGCTGATACGGGGTACACGTCAATGTAGAAGTCCACCTCTCTACATGGAGGGCGTCTCGATACATCATTAGGAATGAAATCAGTATATTGGTCCACCACTATAGGAAAACATAGACTCCTCACATCAGCTGCTCTGAGGGTAAGGCTTTCCAACTGATGAGTTTTCAGTTAAACCCTCATCCGATTAAGTCTATACTTTGTTAAAAATGTTCCTTCTCACTGGTGAAGGAAAAACGGATCCCATCCTCATAGACACAACACACTTTCTGCCTAGAAAAAGTCAATCTGAGAATGGACCTTGGATAACTAGTCCATACCCAATATGACATCGTAAGGCGTTAACGCTACTACTAAGAGATCCTAACCAAATCTCTCACCTCCAAAAGTAAGTTATCACTGCTGTAACTGGTGTGTAATCGTTGTATACTCTCTCATAGGAGTCTCCAATCATTAGGATCTAGCTAATGGATCTAACTAAATCTTTGAGTTCCAAATGAGAGCCGTGGAAATAAAAGAGTGACTAGAACCTGTGTGTGTAAGTACTGCAGCTACAGTGGAGTAGACACATATTGTACCTGGAATAATCTCTAGAGCACCGTGGTCATAGGCCTCAGCTGTATGAAGTTATACTCATTCCTATACGCCTGCTCCCTGAGGTTGGGCTCATCCATCTAGAGGTGGGGGTGACCGAACCTCAAATCATCATCCACCACCTACTGAATGGCCTAATCCTCTTCTATGTTCGTCACCCTATAGACCACCTTTCTCAAATCTCTTACTCTTCCTCGGTAGTCCCTCGACCGTTTATTGATCATCGGTACGGCAGGTCTGGTAGTCGCGAGTCATATGGCCCATCCCACTGCATGTGAAGCACAGTTTTCTCCTCTGCTGGCCTACCCTACCTCGTGAGCTCTGCCCCTACAACCCTATATCATGTGGTCATCCTCCGGAAGGTTTGGCTCACATGGACCTCTGCGTCATCTACCTACTTCCTACTGCATATGACTCAGCTAGCTGTTGTTCGGTGGGGGCTCTCATCATCGATGCCTTCTCACCTAAGAATCTCTCCACCAATAAAACCTGTTCAAGCACTCTAGCCTGCATTGGGATATTGAGTGATATCATCAATACTCTAATCTCCAATTGGATACCCTACTCAATAGTCTGGTCCCTAAATAAAGAGTCTTTTACCATGTCTGTGGTGTATCGCGAGAGGTTAGTGAATCTCTATGAGTACTTGGATACTGTCAAGCTGCCCTACTATAAGTGTAGGACCTTCTAAATACACATAGAGTGCAGTGTTTCTGGTATGAACTTTTCCCTGTAGAGGCTCTCTCAGTCCGTCCAGGCGATGGTTTCCACATTGTGTAACTGGAGCATTAGGCTACACCATCTCCATTTTGTTCACTAAAAGAGTCTATCAGGAAGGATCACCATCTAATCTGATAGTGTCCCAACTAGATGTAAAACCATGCCATAGTCTCCAACCAGTCCTTAGACACCTGGGGATATGTCTCACCTCGAATCCTCAGAGGTCTCTAACACTAAAACTCATGCAACATGCTCAGTTGGCATGCTACGCCTGCTAGTGGGGCTAGCGGTAAGTGCTGCCCAATTGGTGGAATTGCTACTGGTGCACCACCCGATGGTGTTATCATTGTAATAGGGCACTACACCAAAGCCTCATCAGTCAGTGGGCCATCATCATGAACTCTCTTTGGATTCCTGGATGGCTGTCTACATGGTGGAATTCTAAAAGAAATAGGTGTCCCCAGGTCAATAAGTTATACCAGGTGAGTCGACTCAAAAAATATCAAAATTAAAACATTTCCAAAACCCACAAAATCAGTGTTTTCCTTCATCGAGTCAACAATAAAAATCCAGGGTCTTAGTGTATGGATATAGCAGCTTCCACACGAACACTAGACTCCCCAAACTAAAAACCACACTCAAGAAACATAACATTATTACTTCAATTGAAATATCAGAGTCCTAGTTCTTAGGTATAACTGACTCCTATGATACAACTTTTTCACGACCCGTCCATCGGGGACCGTGTCGTGACAAACCCAACCCGCCTTCTATAGGATAGGGGTTGGCTACTAGCACTGGAAAATCATATACCTAAAATGGGAAGACATTACCTTTGAACTTACAAACCCACACACCAAGAACATGAAATATGAAAACCACGTAGTAATACTTGTATACTAAAAGTGTGTACTGAATGTAAAGGTGCCAAAATACTAGCCTAACTAAAATATACAATAAAAGAGAAAATGTAAAATAGCTTCTAAGATCATCCACCACAAGTCCTACCTGAAGGGTAGGTATATCTCATCTCTGTAGCTCTCCATGTCAACCAGTCATCTTCGTGTACTGCTTGGTCCTGGATCCCTAATGACTCAAGCAAGATGCTCATCATCTGCACATGACACAACATGGTGCGGACAAAAAACGTGTAGGTGTGAGTATAACAACACCCAGTAGGGTCCCCATGATCCCAAAGATTCTCTCAGAATTCTATAATAGAATACTACAATGCCTGATCTCAATCACAAAGAAAAAATAAAAAGATTCCACTTAAACCAGGTTTACAACTCAGAGATCAAGAATAAAGATGATTAGTTATAAGATATATCATTTTATTCCATTAGGATGTTCCACAACTGAACCAAGAATAAGTTGTTCTAATTTTGGATCCACATAGGGTCCTATGTTGTTGATCCACGATGGGCCGCTCTATGGATGATCCTCATCGGGTCGCACACTGCTGATCCACATAGGGTCGCTATGATGCTTATCCACATAGGGTATCTATGATAATGATCCACAGAGGGTCTCTATTATGATGATATACACAGGGTCTCTATGATGATGATCCACACAGAGTTATTATGATTTTGATATATATAGGGTCTCAATGATGCTGATCCACACATGGTCTCTATGATGTTGATCCACATAGGGTCGCTATGATGCTGATCCACACAGGGTCACCATGATTCTGATCCACATAGGGTTGCTATTCAATTGAAAATCAGCTACAGGATTCCCCACATCAAGTCCACTTGAGTTTCGTAATATCTACTCCTCGAGATATTGTTCATGCCTCAACTTCAACAACGTTCCAAAAGGAGTAACCCAAAGGACCTCCATGTCGTAAGGGTCCCAACGCTATAGATGGTGGGACAATCGGATGTCAGATCAGTATGTTATATGCATTTTAGAATATAGGGAATGGTGTATTTTAGGTTCAATCCAACCCATATATACTCTAACTTTTTCCAGAACTCGGTTGGAGTATCTCAGAAGGATCATCTTGTTCCAAAGAATCCAGTGTCATAGAAGATTTATCAAACATACGTCTGGTTTGTGACATATTCACTATTAAGCATATCAGAGCCGAAGAGGGTATGAGTTTGGTCAGACCCAGCCATACCAACCTGAACCATCATGGGTTGACCCGACTGGTCTGAGTACGACCCTGGTCCAACTCGGGTCTGACCCGGGTCCGACCCTGTCGGGCACGAACTGGCTGGGCCCGCCCGAGTGGGCTGGGTCACAAACCATCCCGTCCCGCCTTGGCTGGGCGCAGTCCGCCAGCCGAGTGGAAGACCCCAATCCTGAATGAAAAATCCATTTCGGTTATTTAATAGGCGATGCCACATGGTGCCACCCCTATCAATAGGACTCATGGGGTGTGGGTACCCTCCACTTCCAGCACATTTCTGAAGTTGTGACCTCCTCACCGCGACAAACGATGGCGCACCGCATTCCGCCAACATGGTCGGCTGAGATCTGACCGCCCCTACTCTAGAGACACAATGCTTGACATACATGGACATTAAATTACATTTGCAGAATATTTAATACATGAAAAAAAATAGACGCCCAAAGACCGTATTAGTTTAGTGTCTTTGGAAACACGAAACATAATATTCTAATCATGTTGGAAGATCTTCAGCATCTCCCATAAAAATCATCCCCTTTTGTTTTCCTACCTAAAACTTTTATTTAAATATTTGGGAAAGAAAACAAATAAAGAGTGAGCTCAAATGCTCAGTAAAGACAAAACATGGAGAACATAAAACATCCCATAAACATTTGAACATAAAACCACAAGCATAAAACATCCAAATCATGAGTAATGACATAAATCTTCATAGTACATAAGGAATATATCATAAAAGAACATTAATCATGATAATGTAGCATGGGAATAAAACATGTAATTGTGGAAAACCATTAAGCACATGTTAGTATTTCCATAGTTTCCAAGGAACTGTTTCCAAGACCATCATAGTGGACAAAGTCCATTACTGAACTGAGTTTACTTGCCATTCCATCCCTGTATTACTGAACTAGATTCACTTGTCATTCCAGCCATGTCTATATCATGAGATAAAAATATTTACCCAATACATTGGAGGGAGATATAGGTCCCACCTATCTCATATTGAAATCATTATTACTTCTGCCAAAAAATAAACATAAATCATTCATCATAACCCAAAGAATAAAATGGGTTTCATAAATATCATCCCATAATTACATAATCCATATAAAACAAATGGATATCATTTTATCACAAGAAGAATAAAACTATGTAAATAATAGAGACATTATACTTGAAACATAATCATACAAAATAATGTCATCTTAGATGGAAAATAGTTTTGACAAAACACTTGAAATGAATTATTGAGGAAAATATCCATTCTTCTTTAAAATCATTTTCTTTTCACAAAATTCCATTCAATTTTAAAAGAAAAGGAATTTGTTGAAAATAATCATGAAATCCTGTAGAGTAAGATTCATGAAAATCTAGGCATTATGAAACCGTCAAAATACGTTCATTTAGTATAAGTTTAAAAAACATTCTCCTCGTACGTTTTACAGAAAAGTCAAAAAGTGCCACCTATGGTAAACAAAAAAAAGATTCCTTCCATAACACAATGGAAAAGTAAAAGAGGGATAAAAATGACATTAAAAATAAATGGATGAATATTTAACATTTTATGGAAAACATTTTTATGGACATGGATGAAAAATATAACCCCAATAAATACTTACGTATAAGCAATCTTGGATAAAAACGAGATTTGAAAAATTATCCCTTACCTTATGTCCAATTTTTTCAGTATTTGTCCAAGAATCCTATATAGTGAGTTTAAACATATTATGAACTAGTAACATAACAATAATTATATTTATTATATCATATATGATTCACTTAGGACTTTATATTACCTGTTCTTTTGTCAATTCCATGTTAAAGAAGTGTTTTGGGTAAAATCATTTCATTTATCGTACGTGTTTGGACTTGTTGTTCTTGATATTATTATTATGTATATCATGATTTACATACTTCCAGAATGTCAATCATGTTTTATATATAATATATATTCATTATATATATAATAGATCGATAACTGAAATTAAATACACCATTTATGTGGACGGTAGGTCGTACGTACGCATGAACGCTGTTTTGCTTTCCTTATTGACTTGAATGGAAGTAAGTAGATGAAATATATATGTATATACATAAATAAAATAGCATTATTATGTAATATATTTCATTATTTGTCATTATATATACTTTATAATCATTCTTGAATGGTTAACATAGAGAATCAATCTCATCGCATCATGGAGACGGTAATCTGTACGTACGCATGAGCGATGATATCGTTCCCATAATTGTTGAATGGAATTGGAGTGGATGATATAATATCTCAGAATTAGTATCATGTTTTAACAATCATATGTAAATATTCTTTACACCATTATACCCATCCAAGTAATGTGGTGGTAGAAAATCATATTACACCATGGTGTGGAGACGGTATTCTGTACGTACGCACGTGCGGTGATTTCGTTTTCTATAGGATGGATAGAAGGAGATATAGGTTTGGTTCATAATTATAATAACATATCAGTATATTAGTGAAACTTATGTTATTACTTACTTATGAAACAACAAAATAATGGTAAATATAACAAGAAATTAATTTGAAAGAATCGGTAAAGAATATTACCTCTTCTTCGACATGCCTCTTCTAAACCTCCTCTTAGGGAACTAAATTTGGTCTTTGAAGAAGACCAGGACCTTTATTATGTTTCTATGGAAGTGTAGAAGATAAATTGTCAGGTTTTGGAAGAGCTTTAAGTCTAAAAATGGTGTGATGAGGAGAGGGAGGTGGTGCCCTTTTATAATGGATGAGAGGGGCACCTTTGGAAACCTCTCAAATATTAATTTATAATACACCCAATCCTCACTTAAAAACATCCAAAGTGACTCAAATTAAAATATTAGATAATATAGGGTTTTAATATCATCACAAAATTAAATTTAGACATGTTTTTATTTTATTTTAAACCTTATCATTTGGATTTATCCTTATTTAATTTATTTAATTGTATTTGTGGTAATAATGTTATAAATTTTATGTGGTTATAAATAATTACTTATGTCTTGTTAATTATACATAATTTTATACTTTATGACATTTTAGTCCATATTAATTTAAATTTATAATTTTTAAATTTTTTTTGATTTTTAAACAATTTAAAAATATGTTATTTTTATAAAATAATAATAATGTTAATTTTGACACTATTCATTTATTTGAATTTAAATAAAATCCACACAAAGGATATATTCAAAAAAATGTTTAATAGATTCATAACAGGTCATATTAATCTATGAAATTTGTGGGGCACATTAAATAGTTCATATAATATTTATTTTAATATTTTTAAAACTATTTATTTGATATTTCTATTTATAAAATAATTACTACAACATTTTTGTATAATTATTTAATATAAATATGTGTTGAATATAAATTAAAACTAAAATCCTATGATGATGATAGATATATTAAATTTAATAATAAGACATTGACTCAAAATTATAATCTTAAAATCACAACATTTAAATTGTTATATTTATTAAGTTATGAAGGTGACAACTTTGACATTATTAAAAATAACATAATATAAATGTCATATTCTCTATTATAAGGCTCTAAATGGTCCCAAAGTTGACCCTTGGATGATTCTGGTGTAGATATAATCGACCAATATATTTTGGTCATGTGTTTGGGCCTTTTCTAGGTATTATTACTTTAATAAAAACTATATTATTGATTTTTCACTAAGTAAATAATTTCTGCATCATTAATGTATAAGATATTAATGAAATATAATATTTCTTAAAAATTAAAAATAAGTTACCATAACAAATAAAAACATTTTAGCTTTCAAATGAGTATTTATAATCTAATTAATATTATGTATATCCTTATATTAAAAATACTTTAATTATTAAAGTTTGAGTGGGACATATTTCACTTTCCTTTAAATAAAATAAATTAAAAGTCTTAATCACATCCAAGTGGGTTTAAATAGATTCCATTTAGACCCAAGTATGTTTTAGGAAGAAATATAATCATCGAATTATATTAATCCAAGTGTTAGGGTAATTTTATAATATAATATTTACCCTTAATTACCCGATTTACCTTTAACTATGGTAAGTAAAATTTACCGTAGTTACTATTCATAGTGTCCAAAAATAAAAAATAGAATATTAACATAATTTGGACCTACTGATTCCAAATATGGAATCCATTTTTCCAAATTAAAATCATAGAAGTTTCAGAAATTAATTTAAAATTAATCTCGTTTTAAGAAAACAAGTTTTAAAAGTTAAAACATTGCAAAAGATTGAAATGATTTTACCTATGAATTCAATTTAAAATCAATGATAATGACATAAATTATATTAAATGGTAAATCTATATTCTATTTATAATTTAAAACAATTCAATAATATAATTTTACAATATAAATTATTACAATGAAAAAAGTTTTTTTAAATTAAAATATAGCGTGTTTGTTACTATTCATTAAAATATTAAAGTTATCAGAATAATATGAAAATTTTATCCGAAAAAATTTGTATATCTTGAGTCCAAATAATAATTTTATTTTGTCAAATTTAACTTATAAACATTTCAAAAACTATATTAAAAGCGGGTGCGCCATCAAAAGGCGGCAAAACTGCATTTTTTAAAAAATACTTATTTTAACCAATTAAATTATTTTGTTCACATAACATGTTCTAAAAAATGTGTAAGATGAATAATAATGTTATAAAAATAAATTTTTAGTTAATAATATTCATAACGGCTAGTACATAATAATATTATGATAATATATCTTTTTTTAGTGAAGCAAGGTATTGCGTACTACACACACTATCGAGGAAGGTTGCAATTGCATGTAATGCAAGCCAAGTCAGGGCTGCGTGTATTGAAAGCTCCATTTGGTGTTGCGTATAACATAATCAAATCTTATTTCATTTATACATTAAACAAAATCGATACTTAAAGTTTCATTGAATAATTTCTACAAAATGAACGTGAAATTGTGCATATCACGAGCCAAGAATAGTGTTTCATATACTGCAAGATAATATGGTGTTGCGTATAGTGCAATCTAATATTATGGTAGTGTACAATAGAAGAAATCAAAGAAATTAAAAAGAATATATCTCATAAAATCTAGGGGTGTTACATTCTATCCCCCTTAAAATGAATTTCACCCTTGAAATTCATCGTGGTTATAAATGGTTTACTACATGATAGTTTATTTCCTCGAAACCCACATCATAAAAAGGAATCAAAAACTTCATTTTAAAAAGGAAAGTTAGAATCATAATGATCACTGAATGTAACTCATCACTGGGTTTCCACATAGGACAACATAGGTGAAAATATGGATATGCAAGAGAAATATAACCATCATGTTTGGATGAATAGTGGTAGAGAACATGGCTACGAAGAAGCCAACAATCACAACGCCATAAATGTTTGATGATCTAAGTTACCATCTGATTCATCAGATATGAGGGCACTAGGACAACATTTTTTGGTTTTCAAGATCATTTCCCTAATGTTGAATAATTTTTGAATTAAAAGAAATACTTACTTGATTTTGGTACAATCTCACTATTGTTTGTGCCTTGAACAATCTCCACTTCATCTCTTAAAGAAATGAATTTGAATTTGCCTTCTGTGAAGTGTTAGTAGGTCATGCTATAGAATGATTGGTCATTCCATCTATCTCAAACATAAGGTTAGAAAAAAGTTATATACATAAGTCCATCTTATGGTGAGATTAATCATATATGGTTCCAAAAATGGACTTATACTTAATCTATCATGCCGCTTAATAAAATAAAACTAGTTTCTACTAACTAGGGATTTCATATAGGCCAGTGGTAGGCGATAAAGGCCTATCATACTTCAGTTGTGGGTTTGATTCCCACAACCTTTTCTGACACGATGGGTTGTCGTCCGTTCTCTAGGTTGTCCTTTTTCGAAAACTACAATATTATAACATTATAGAAATAGTATCGAAAAAAGTTCTAGCCTTAAACAATACTATCTAATGTCCAACATAATCCATTATAATCATTAGACTTATCCAAAATACATCTGTCCAATCTCATAGTATAAAGAAAATGATTACTTGAAAGGTCATCTACCAAGCATGTGAATACCATCATTTATCCCTCATATATCATAAGATATATCTTGTTGGTCACATTATAAACATTTGAATTCCATAATCATGTATTCTAATGAAAAATGAAGACCCATTGAACCTTAGTGAAAACATGAATGATTTCAAAAGTTAACTCTTTCCACATACCAAAATCCCAAAATATCTATATACTCAAACCCTGATATCACTTTGTCCTTATATCAGTCATGAGATCATTAATACTGTCAGACATTTCATTATCTCTATATCACTTCATTATGCACATATCATCTGCTCTGCAAAAACATTTCAATCACTTTTCATGGTTACCAGTACCATATAATTATTGAAAACCAAAATGGACCAATACATAGATATTATAATATACCATAAAAGTACATCAACAACATTATTCTTGAATACCAATACATAAACACTTCAATGTGTCCTCTTCAATGATTGTCAATGAATATGTCCTTCCTTGATTTAGATGTAAACTCTTAGGTCAGGGCATTGAGTTGGGTAATTCCAATGTTCTCTACAGACAAAACATTCAACTCCATAACAGTCTATCACTCTATGTCCCTTCACTCCAGACAGATAACGTCTTCCCCTCCATTTGATGTATTCATCAAGGTTCTTCTTCCCTTCTTTAGAAATATCAATATTCCTTTATCTATGCTCCTCACCATGTGAATATGAATAAAAGTCCACCTTCTTCTTATTTTATGAAATAGGAATACCACTACAGTTCACCTTGATAATCATATATCGCGATGACTGATTCAGAATAATCACAAAATCATTCTTTAAATGAATTACCCAATTTCATTTCTCATAGTCACCAATTTGTCCATTGGATTCAATGTTGACCCAATTCCTTCTGGTTCCCTCCATTTACTAAAACCAAAAACCATGGTGTAAGAAACAATTAAAATTACAAGGAACCACATAATCATAAAAAGTCACATAGGGGATGCCTAAATTATCACACATTCATTAATCCATGACACCCTAGGTTCACACTACGTTATTCATGATCATCAACATAATTCAAGGACTATAACCTATAGTTATACTAAACCTTAGGGGACATCCTTAGACATACCTTAGAAATATCTCTGGGGATCTCACTAAAGTTTTCAGATCCTAGTTTCCAAAGGATAACTAAACCTTTGGTCTAATACCAACTGTAGAGACCCAAAGCTTGACGTACATAGAAATTACATTACTTTTGCGGAATAATTAATACATGAAAATAACAGACGCCTAAAGGACGTATTATTTTAGTGTCTTTGGAAAATCGAATCATAATCTTCTAATCATGTTGAAAGATCTTCAACATCTCCCATAACGATATTCCCCTTTTTCCCTACCTAAAACATTTCATTAAATATTTGGGAAAGAAAACATATAAAGGGTGAGCTCAAATGCTCAGTAAAGGAAAACATAGAAAAAATAAAACAACCCATAAACATTTGAAAGTAAAACCATGAACATAAAACATCAAAATCATGAGTAATGACATAAATCTTGGCAGTACATAAGGCATTGATTATAAAAGAACATTAATCATGATAAAATATCATGGGAATAAAACATGTAATTGTGGAAAACCAGTAAGAACATGTTATGGTTTCCATAGTAGCCAAGGCATTGTTTCTAAGACCATCATAGTGGATAATGTCCATTACTGAACCGGGTTTACTTACCGTTCCAGCCCTATATTACTTAACCTGATTCACTTGCTGTTCCAACCATGTCTATCTCATGAGATAAAAATCTTTACCCAATGAATTGGAGGGAGATATAGGTCCCACCAATCTCATAATGAATTCATTCTTACTTGTGCCACAAAATAAACATAAATCATTCATCATAACCCAAAGAATAAAATGGGTTTCATAAACATCATCCCATGATAACATAATCCATATAAAACAAATGGATATCATTTCATCATAAGAAAAATCAAACCATGTAGATAATAGATTAATTATACATGAAACATAATCATACTAAATAATGTCATATTATATGGAAAATATTTTTGACAAAACATTTGAAATGAATTCTTGAGGAAAATATCCTTTCTTCTTCAAAATCATTTTCTTTCCACAAAATTTCATTCAATTTTAAAAGAAAAAGATTTTTTTGAAAATAATCAAGAAATCTTGTAGAGGAAGATTAATTGAAATTAGGTGTTATTAAACTGTAAAAATCCATTCACTCTGTAGAAGTTAAAAAAACATTCTCCTCATACTTTTAACGGAAAAGTCAAAAAGTACCATGTATGGTAAACAAAAGAAATATTCCTTCCATAACACAATGTAAAAGTCAAAGAGAGGTAAAAATGAATTAAAAAAAACAAGGAATAATATTAAACACTTTATGAAAAATATTCTTATGGACATGGATGAAAAATATAACCCTAGTAAATACTTACGTATAAGCAATCTCATATAAAAATGAGATTTGAAAAATTATCCCTTACCTTATGTACAATTTTTTCGGTATGTGTTCAAGACTCCGGTATATTGGGTTTAAACATATTATTAACTGGTAACAGAACCATTATAATATTTATGATATCATATATGATTCACTTAGAACTTTATATTACCCATTCTTTTGTCAATTCCATGTTCAAGCAGCGTTTTGGGTAAAATCGTTTCATTTATCGTACATATTTGGTCTCATTGTTCATGATATTATTATAACTTATATCATGATTTACATAATTTCAAAATATAAATCATGATTTATATATCATATATATTCTATATATATATATATATAATAGATAGATAAATGAAATGAAATACATCGTTCATGGAGATGGTAGGTCGTACGTTTGCATGAGCGTTGTTTTCCTTTCATTATTTACCTGAATGGAAGTAAGTGGGTGACATATATATGTATCTACATAAACATAGTAGCTTAATTATTTAATATATTTTATTATTACTCATTATATATACTTTATAATCATTCTTTAATGGCTAACATGGATAATGAATCTCATCGCATCGTGGAGACGGTAATCCGTACGTATGCACGAGCAATGATATCATTCCCATAATTATTGAATGGAATTGGAGTGGATGATATAATATAAAAATATTAGTATCATGTTATTATAATAATATTTAGTTATTCATTACACCATTATACCCATCCAAGTAAGGTGGTGGTAGAAAAACATATTACACCACTGCGTGGAGATGGTATTCCGAACGTACGCATGCGTGGTGATTTAGTTTTCTATAGGATGGATAGAAGGTGAAATAGGGTTGGTTCATAATTATAATAACATATAAATATATGAGTGATACTAATGTTGTTACTTTATTATGAAACAACAAAATAACAGTAAATAGAAAAAGAAATGAATTTGAGAGAATCGGTAAAGGATATTACCTCTTCTTCGACGCGACTCTTCTGAACCTCCTCTTAGGGAAATAATGTTGGTATTTGAAGAAGAAAAGAACCTCTAGTATGTTTATAGGGAAGTGGAGAAGATAATTTTGAAGGTTTTGGCCGATCATGAATGCTTAAAATGGTGTGAGGAGGAGAGGGAGGAGGTGTCCTTTTATAAGGGAGGAGAGGGGCACCTTTGGAAACCTCTAAAATATTAATTTATAATAAATCCAAACACCACATAAATACTTCCAAAGTGACTCCAATAAGTATAGTAGATAATATCGGGTTTTAATATCATAAACCAATTAAATTTATACTTTTTTTTATTTTATTTTAAACCTTATCATTTTGATTTATCCTTATTTAATCTATTTAGATTTATTTGTGGTAATAATGTTATAAATTTTATGTGGATAGAAATTCTTACTTATGTGTTGTTAATTATACATAATTTAATCCTTTATGACATTTTAGACCATATTAAGTTCAATCTATAATTTTGAAATATTTTTGTGATGTTTAAACAATTTAATAATATGTTATTTTTATAAAATAACAATAGTGTTATTTTTGACACTATTCAATTATTTGAATTTAAATAAAATCCACACAGAGGATATATTCAAACCAAAATATTTACTAGATACCTATCATGTTATATACATCTAAATTTTTTTTAATCACATTTAATTGTTCATATAATATTTACTTAAATATTTTTAAAACCATTTATATGATATTTCTCTTAATAATATAATTACTACACCATTTTTTTATAATTATTTAATATACATATCTGTTTCATAAAAAATAAAAATAAAATCCTATGATGAAGATAAATATATTAACATTAATAATAAGACTTTTAATCGAATTTATCATCTTAAGATCACAACATTTAAATTGTTATATTTATTAAGTTATGAAGGGGACAACTTTGACATTATTAAAAATAATAATAGAAATGTCATATTCTATTTTATAAGGCTTTAAATGGTCCAAAATTATACCCTCGGATGATTATTGTATATATATACTCTACCAATAGGTTTTGGTCAAGTTCTTAGGCCTTTTGATGGGTTTAATTACTTTAATAAAAACTATATTATTGATTTTTCACGAAGTAAATAATTTCTCGATCGTTAATGTATAAGCTATTAAGGTAAATATAATATATTAAAAAATACAAATAAATTACCATAACAAATAAAAACATTTTATCTTTCCAATGAGTATTTATAATAGAATTTATATTCTGTATAAATTTATTTTAAAAATAATTCAATTATTAAAGTTCGAGTGAGACGTATTTCACTTTCCTTTAAATAAAATAAATTAAAAGTCTTAATCACATCCAAGTGGGTTAAAGTATATTTCCTTTTGACCAATTATGTTTTAAGACAAAATATAATAATCCAATTTTATTAAGACATGTGTTATAGTAATTCTATAATATTATATTTACTCTTAATTTCTCGATTTACCTTTCACTATGGTAAATAAAATTTACCATAGTTACTATTCATAGTGCCCAAAAATAAAAATTAGCCTATTAACATAATATGGACCTACTGATTCCAACTATGGAATCAATTTTTACAAATTCAAATCACAGAAGTTGCATAAATGAATTTAAAATTAATCTCGTTGTTAAGAAAACGAGTTGTACATCTTAAAACATTGCAAAAGATTGAAATGATTTTACCTATGAATTCAATGTAAAATAAATGATAATGACATACATTATATTAAATGGTAAAAATATATTATATTTACACTTTAAAAAAATTAAATATTTTAATTTAACCATACAAATTATTACGATGAAAAAAAGTTGTTTTAAATTAAAGTATAGCGTGTTTTTACTATTCTTTAAAAAAATGAAAGTTATAAAAATAAAATGAAAATTTTATCCAAAGTAAATTTTTATATCATGATTCAAATGATGAATTTTATTTTGTCAAATTGAACTTATAAAAATGTCAAAAAAATATTTAAAGTGGGTGCGCAATTAAAAGGTGGAAAAACAACATTTTTTTAAAAATACTTATTTTACCCAAAACATTTATTTTGTTCTCATACCATATTCTAGAAAATGTGTAAGATGAATAATAATGTTATAAAATTAAAAATTTTGCTAATAATATTCATAATGGCTAGTTCATAATAATATTATTACAATATATCATTGTTTCGTGAATCTCGGTATTGCGTACTACACACGCTATCGAGGAAGGTCGTGATTGCGTGTAATGAAAGACAAGTTAGGGATGCGTGTAGTGCAAGCTCCATTTGGTGTTGCGTATAACATAGTAAAAACTTCTTTCATTTATACATTAATAAAAATCTATACTTAATGTTTCAGAGAATAATTTCTACAAAATGAACTTGAAATTGTGCGTAACACGAGCCACGAATAGTGTTGCGTATACTGCAAGCTAATACGGTGTTGCGTATAGTACAAGATAATATTGCTGTAGTGTACAATACAAGAAATCAAAGAAATTAAAAGGAATAAATCTCATAAAATCTTGTGGTGTTACACCTACTGCCATGGATCGATGCCATATCTCCCCACCGTAGATTGCGACGACGCACCGCCTGCTGCCACCACGGCTGGCTGATGCCCGCTGGTGCCGATCGCCAATGCCGCCGTGGTGACAGAACTTCTACAAGCTACTGGGTGAGCTCTGGTGGTCTATTTTCCATTCCAAATGTGCCTACATGCCTCCCAGGCTATTTTCGTCACTGTGTGGCTCCTTAATTCAAGTTGTTGTTCAGTTTGAAATTTGTCTCCGAAGAACGAAATGAAAACCGATGTGACAAAGGGTCTGATCCTTGTTCGTTTGGATCGCACCCTCCACAGTAGAAATATAACAAGTGGGTAGCAATTTAATTCAACATATAGAAACTATAATAATTATGAAAGTCATCATTATTTTCAAGAATGATGAAAATTAACAAATTCTCTTGAATTTAAATATAAACAACCCCTACAACGGAATCAAAGATAATGTTACGGTTGTGGAAGAGGAATCCATGCTCGATGAGGCCACCAGCATCCGTCAATCCAAAATCAATTCCTCCAACATTGACATTCAATCCTTCGTTCTACATTGGTGGATGACACTACGACACTTAGTTAGAGGTTCCTCACTTATGTGTTAAAAACCCAAGCCTGAGCCTCATTTAAATAGAGGGGAAGGGTGATTAATGAAAAAAATATTAATGAGGTTTATTAATGAATGAACCTATTAGTTCCCAATGGTGTGGTTACAAAATAGGAAAGTCAAGCAATTAAATGGCTTGAAAAATTAGCAGTCCCGCCACCGCTGCACAACCGTTGGTAGAATAATAAAATAACAATTTTATGTTATTTAATTATTCTATAAAAAGTCTGAAAAACTAACTTTTTCTCCTGACCTACTGCGGTCGAAGTTAGGCCTCTCTTAAGCGAATCCTAGTGCTGCGGATTCAACGGTGGCCTCAGATTTTTAATCCGACCACCAGTTCAAAAGATAGAAAACACCACCCACATGTTTATAGAATGTACCTTAAAAAAGTTCAAAATTTTGTTCCGAGCACACCGGGCCTCATAATCAAGCGCTTTCAATTTACATAGACTCATAATAATCCCAATTTATTTTAAAAAAAAGTTATATGGAATTTCCAGGTCTTTACATAACTTTCCATTAAAATGTTCACATTACCATGATCATTATACATTAAAATTTCCCCAAAAATATATATTATTTATCATGTATATAGTTTTTATTTAAATTGTATAACATTTCTATATATAGTGATCTACATTTGGATTTATTTTATTTTTCTGGTAAAATATTTATAAACCCATATTCTTTACTAAATACATATATATTTAATGAAAAATAAATTGTTTTTAAATTAAATAAATTATTCAATTTGTGATGAATGATTTATGAATGCAAGGAATGGGTGCCGATAGATTATAGATATCCCCTTGATGCATAAGTAGTATCTGA
This sequence comes from Viscum album, assembly GCA_963277665.1. Taxonomy (NCBI): domain Eukaryota; kingdom Viridiplantae; phylum Streptophyta; class Magnoliopsida; order Santalales; family Viscaceae; genus Viscum; species Viscum album. The sequence continues at coordinate 714,431,883 of OY728137.1, read as the reverse complement.
AGACGAATTTGTTGTCCATTCATTGTTAAATGGATTTCTAAAAATCAAATTTAAACTATTTTGAGGATAAATAGATCCAGTAGAAGTATCATGTGCCTATAGAACATAGTGTGTAATAATTAATTAATTCCACCATTAAGTATAATGTTATTATTATCCATGATATTTTCACAATGATTTTATATCTATATTCATTTCATTATTAGATATTGATTAAATTCCATGAGTTTTTAGTTATTTTATTTTCTATATTTATTATGGATTATCCAATTATGATAGTCATGTTATTGATTAAAAATAATTCATTTGAAGATATTTATATTTCCATATTTTTTATAACCCCTGAGATATTTGAATTAATATTATCATTTGATGAACTTATTTCTCAATTAATTGATTACATGGAATGCGTGTTTAGTTATTTACTTTTCCACTTTTATTATTCCAATTGATTCATAATTTATTCTACAGTAATTAAAAGTCACAAAGAATTTTAACTCACCCTTATTTTCATTTCTTTCCCAATAATCTAAGAAGTATAATATGAATGTTATGAAAGAATATTATAGAGGTAGTAGTGGTATTTTTGAAATAAAAATATTTTATAATTTTTGTATTAAAATGTAAAATAATATTTATTTATGTATCGAGTTTACCAAGACTAAAAATCAATTCGGTCCTTCGGGATGTGTTTCCTTGTATCATCTGTCAATTTAATAAATCAGGAATCTTCTCTGGTCTATTAGGGCCAGGGTCGCTAAAAATATGACTAAAAAATATTTATAGCATCACAAATACTGATATTTTTATATCATCCTTGAATTTAAAACATGATTCATGGACCCAATATGCCCGCATCCATTCAGGCATAATACAACCATCAGTATATATATATCATTCCTTGTTATAGACATTCATTTTGTCAGTAATATACCTATCTAAAATATATGAACAATAATGATTCATGGGATTATAAATGTGAGGTTGTGTGTCTAGGAAGGATATGGTATGATGCATCAATCACATTTGGTAGGATTCCCCCTCATTGATATAAGAACCCTTGGGAAAATTATATTCCATGATTACATTAGTATACTCGGGAAACCAAGACCATGACATGTAATTGCATGGATTTGGGATCTGAAAAACTATCAAGATCCCATTCTTGTGTAGTGAAATAATCTCATATGAGGTATAATATTCCTAATTTTTATTCTAAACACTTACAGGACATGTCAACAAAGAATCACATTGATGATGATATCCTTTCATTATGTTATTAATATTTAATTAATATGCATGGTATCCTAAAAAATAATTTATTGATCATAGTACTATACTTTGTTTTAGAATATTTGGTTTAACACAAATGAATCATTAATGAGAAAGAAATGAATTAAATAAAAGGAAGGAAAATTCTAGAACTAAGGAGTGAAAAATTGGCTAAGTATAAATAGTTTTTTCTAATTTTATCACCCTGTTAATTCATGAAATCCATTATCTGGGTTTCATAACCTTTCAAAATTCATGCAATAGTTAGTCCAACACCTTCAACATGGTCATTTTCCCAATTTAATGGTTTTTTAAAAGCCCACATCCTAAGAGTCAATGTCTTAACAGAAAGGTGAAGCCAAAATAAAGTGATTATATCTCAAAATATGAGTAATCACTAGGGAATGTGAAAATAATTCATATCCCACTTGTATAAAGGTAAATATATAGATGGAATCTACCACCCACTCATAAATTTGTTTTAGGTATTTAAATGTTCGGTAGCATGAGGCAACTATAATGTGCCACTAGCACACACTGATCAATTGTAGAAATTCATTCACACTATTTCCACCTTGACCTCATTATTAAATCTTCCTTATTATAATTTGATCAAATCCCAATGATTCATTTTTTGGTCCTATCTTTTTGGAGAAATATTAATACTTTGAAAATGGATGAGTTCTTTGAAAAAAATTATGTAATTTTTTTAGGGTAAGGCACCGTGTTGTTACATCCTAGCCTGACTGACTATAAAACCAGTAGTCAGACCGGTCACCAAATTTACTCAAGCACACCTCCCTATACACCAGAGGGTTATGAATAGTAGTTAGGGTCTAATAAAGGTATTTTAGTGAGAATGTTCCATTATGATCAGAGTCTCATATTGGTTAAAGAGATAAATAATAAAATGACCATCAATGGAAGTAGTGTAAATAAGAGATAGAGTAGTAGAAGAAATTCCATGTCTATAAGCATGCCTAGTCATACATAGAGAATAACAAAATTAAGTAGACCATGTACATAAGAATTCTATTTAATTATATTATATTAATAAAAATTAATAATACCAGAGAAGGGTCCATGTAAAACAAAAGTATTTGGGCTCAGGTGACCACTTCATAATTCAAAAACACCCTACATGCAATGACTTCCAAAAAATATATGCTTGCATGCTTGAGACTACCAAAAACATCAAGTTTGTTCCATAATAAACTAACCTATAACCACTTAGGATATGGTTTTTTCACAAAGGTACAAACAAGAGGAGTTTCACATACAACAACATTCTAATTAATAAACTCGTTTAAATTTTATAAGACAATTCTTCTCAATGAAATTATTTATTTGGAAAAAATTATCAATTAAATACATTCAAGGGACAAAACCTTTATGGTGGTTGAAACATGAGTTCCATGACCATCAAAAAATTATAATTTAAAATATAGGGGCTACTAGAACTATGGAGTATGTCTCTCTAAATTAAATTTTAAATTTAATAGGAGTCACATGGAAATACCATTGTACGACAAACTAATATACTTTATAAATATATGTAATGTTGTGGGAAAATGTATATTCCACATATCCTATGGTTAGGATGGTCCACACATTCAATATTGAGGTTTGAATCAAGATTGTTTGATTGAAAATTATGAAATGGAAAAACACCCCAAAAATGGAAATTTAGATCATATAACGATTTTGTAGGGGATGATAAGTTAAAATATAAAATAGGATATTGGAGTCATAGTCTCACTAAGGGGATTCCAATGAAATTGACAGTACTTAAAAAATACATTCGATAGAAGAGATCTATCCATAACTAAGAGACTAGAGGAGAAGAACCATGGGAGAGACATTGTGCATGAGTAAGAGGAGTGGAAAGGGGAAGATAAAGAAACAATGGTTGGACAGAGTAATGGGAATATAATTACATTTAATGGTGTGCATGGTTATTCCACAGGGTTGGACATACCATGCACAAACAGTACCTCATCCACTACCTTGTAAGGGGAATTTCTTGGTTCCTTCCCATAGTTTGAGAAATAGTGTCCAATTCATGCATTTATCCTCAATCAAAGACCTATAATTAGGTGCATTGATGAATGGATCCTCATGCATGGTTAGACTAAATAGATGGAGAACTCTATCTCTGCTGGATTATCTATATGGTTTCCCTAGGTGGGATGAATAGTTTTAGACAATCCATGTGTGCTTTCCAACTTCTCATGGTTTTGAGTTTTAATAGAACACTTCTCTCCAAACTCCCAGAAACACCCAAGAAATATCATAGAACATAACCCAAGTTTAAAAAAACACATTTGAGTTATTTAATTCCTGTAATTATGTTCCAAAGCTTCTATTACAGAATGGTGAATCCACCAAACTTAATGTTCAAGGTTATTTGGAAATTTTATTTTTTACAAAAACACTGGATATTAAAACCTCCACATCTTAGAACATATTATCCCAATGAATCCTTGGGGGGGGGGAATAAAAAACACACCAACCTACTCAGTTCACAAAGGTTCTTCTAAATAGGCGTGTTGTATTTCCATACACCCAACGCATCACCAAACAATACTTTATGATTGTGCTATATAAGTCATAGAAACACGATCCTACACTCAAAAGCAAAAATAAAAATTTGAGAATGATTATACTCAATCCCATTATACTAGAGACATGATAAAAACATAAAATCATTAATCTTCCATCACATAGTGCTCCCCACCATATATTTTATATTTTAAAGTCTAACGATGAGTAAGGGTATCTTCACCATCACAATTTTCTCTTTAAGAATGTCCCTAGAATTATAATAACTCCATAAACATTACCCTTAAATCAAATGAGATATCTACACTCTATCAACCTCAAAATAATTGGTTGAACCAACCCTTTAGAAAAACCTTGGTAGAATCACCCAACACTCACCTTATCCTGACAACATGCCATATGCAATTCCTTATTGACCGCATGAAATAAAATATAGAGAGATATATCAAGATGAACCACCTTTGGATGAAAATCTTCAAAAAAATTGGATTTTATGACTGATGAATTCCATAAATTATATCCTAATTCTGTGAAAGAACAATACATCAATATTAGTTCAAACATGTCCACCGAAGCTCGCTCCCAACTTCTGGTGATGTGTCTAGGGTAAACCATCATATGTTCATTATGTTTTTATTCCTTTGAATGAACACGAGTGTATAGATAATTAATAAAATTTGATTTTCTCCCACAAAACATCTCATATGAGAAAGATAGAAAGCAAGGGTTACCTCGTAATCTTTATCTGGAGTCTAAGGAGCTCATCTAAGGTAATACATACACTAGAATTTACACGTGAGACACTGGTACATATCCGAACATCAATGTACCAAGAACACTAAATAATCCCAATGAAAGTCAATTAAAAGAACTTGATGGTGCTTGTGAGTCTGCCTAATTCGTTCCTACATAGGAACCCTAGTATCACTCAAGAAAACCATGCCACTATAACATCCATGATGATGAAGTGTAACTCACATGGATTTCACTCACTATGACAAATAGAATTTATCCTCTTTTATTTATCTTAGCGTATAACCAAAAATCTCTCAGTGTATCCAACATTAACTGAAATATGGGACTGGCTAGAAACTTATAAGGAAACTAGGAAATATTTAATTAAGTCCTACTCAAGATACATTTTCCATGTTACATCCACATATGTCAAAGAACCAGAAATAAAAGAAAAAACATACAAACCAACATATCAAAAACACTTGATCATTTTATGAATTTATCCTGATCATTGGAATGTGAATGATTTATTCCTTAACTCTAAGGTCACATTACCTCGAAGCTGATCAGAAATTCAATCATAGTAGATTATGGTTCAAATGAGTAACATCAAACTAAAATGGTTTGTTGTACCATTTTCCTGACTTTAAGGGTATCACGTGTATCAGTTCATTATAACCCACAATATCATCAAGGAAATGGAACATTCTAATTAATATCCACAGGCTTATCAACCCTATTACTCCCAGTATCTGATAGGAAATCCAAGAGGTTTAAATCTTGATTCATATCATCCCATATAACTATTAAAGTGGATGACTTCCACCTTAGTCATCCAACATTAAATATGAATAAGAGGAGGGTTACATAACCTACTCAATATATTACCATTTCTTATGCATGTATAACCCATTGAAACCAATAATTACATGTTTTTCATGCCTACAACAGGGTTCAAATACCTGCATGACCATCGGCCCTCCGAGGATTTACTATAGAATATAAGTGTCCTACAAGGGAAACAATACACCTGATTGAAACCCTATAACAAAATGGTTCACATGAATTGGGAATGGTTTTAGAGCTCTAGGGGCATGACCTACCTATGGATATCCCCATACTAAAACACAAATTGTTGAACCTCCAATGGGGTCACACCTAAATTTCACTATTCTTGAAAGCCTATTATTTATGATTGAGTTGTAGAAGGAAAGGTTTATCATAACACTCATGTTTATATTTTTGGAAACTATCGAAGGAAACATTTAAACTACCATTATAAAATGTTTAAACTATTAACACCATTAAAAAATTACACTAATTTTACAATTATTTCTTTAAAAAATTCTAGGTTTATTTTTAAGAAACATATAATACTAGTTATAATGTATATTGTTTTGGTATTTTATATATCAAATTAAACAAAGCTAATAGGAAATATTTAGTAACATCTTTTTCTAACATTTATTTTTAAATGATATCCTATCATATTCTAGGAAAAATACCTCAAAATCCCATTTTAGACATCATTTTGTATTCAAAATATTTCATAATTTTATTACATAATTAATATTTGAATTCCAATATATATAAAACACGCCTTTAAGTGGTAAATAGCATTTAAATTAAATAAAAAATCATAAAAAATAAATCTCAAAAGTAGATTACCTGTCTTTTGTTAATTAATGTGCGGACATGTCATGTAAAATTCCCCCATAAGTCTATATTTGAACCAATAGATTCTATTTTGGACACTTTTAATAACCACCCCTATATAACAGAATATACCCCCATGGTGTTAAATACTGTGGAATACCAAACGAAAGGAAACCTACGAGGGACCCATTAAGAAATTTTGGGTTCAACAAAATGAAACCTAAAACATTTTAAACATTAATATTTATAACACAATATGTGGGCCCCTCAAAAATGAAAATTACACTATGACCAACAAACATGTGATTATTTGATTATTTAGAATATCCATGGTTAAGTTTTCAAGATCATGTGATTATTTATATCACATTATTTGATCATTTATTCCTGCCATAGTATTATCACATTATTGATTAAATGGAACATTTTTCAGTTATTTACCTATCAATATTGACTTTTTCATATTTATTCATAGATTTTTTGAATGCTCACTATCACGAACTCCTCCCACCCAAGAAATTACAATGAGGGGAGAGAGATAATGACCCCTAGAGTCCCGCCTCTTATAGGACCCTGGGTTGGTGACTAGAATTGTGGGTATAAAAATCTCATAAAATTGTGGACTTTACACTCTATAAGAAAATATCACTATGATATAAGATGAATCATCGACAAGAAACTCCATGTGATAATATAAAATTAACCAAAACCATCCAAAATGAATGTATAAATAAAAATAATATATATAAAAGTATCCAAAAGTAAATACCCAAAAGAAATTCTAAAGCAGCGACACAACAAATGTTCAATGTTCTGAGCTAGTAATGTCCAGCATGATCCACATAATCCTCCAAGAGACTTGAAAATCAGTTAACATTTTTATGGTGAGTATACTAGTATACTTAGTAGGAAAACCAAAGTCTCTCATGCACATGAGAGAGAATAATAATAATGATCCCATAAAAAAATAGAACCAAAAAAACCTAAAAAGGTCAACTATCCCTCCCAACATCACTAAGGAACAATCTCCAAATAAAGAAAGATTAGTACAATAACATTATACGAATAATATCAATAAAGGGTACCCCACACATCTTTCCTACTAGGTTGCCTCTCTCACACCCCAATATCATACATCCTCAAAATCTCATCTATTCCAAATAATATATAACACCACCCCACAACATGGTTACATCACATCACACCCACATACACCTGATATATCATCCCACAACACGTTTATATGACATTTTTCCTAAAGAAACTCGAACCATCGCAATATATCCACCTCCATAATCAGAGTTGTAGGGTATTACGAACATGAAGGGTATAAACCTTGTTTCCTCCTCCTACCATGAATGAAAGTCACCATAAGCCTCCCCACATCAAAGTCATATCACATCTATGCTGATGACACATGGGCCACCATCCCACAACATAGCCACATCACATCTCACCGAAAAAACACATGGCCCACCACCTTGTGAACTATCTGACCATTGACCATCAAAGCATGTACATATCTACTCAACTAGAAGAGATATTTGGAAAGAGAGGGTAGCCAACCATTTATCCTAATCACCGGGACATAGGAAAAAACACCCCTATATTGAAAATACAAGTGTCGACACAAAGATAGTGATATGGGTTGGGTGGATATAGAAATACCAAGGAATATACAAGTATATAATTGTAGAAAACCACAATTCCATCCAATGGGATAATAAAAAACACTAATCAACTCACAATAACCCTAATTTCTTGGGAAAATCTAAATGCATAAAACCACAAAAGTGACAAGCCACACATTTTTCATTTGCAACCAATTCCTTTTTCCAACCCATTTGTTTCATTATTTACTAAAAAAAAATTTAACCACACAACCCATATTTTATTTTTCATTAATAATTTCAATCCAACTAACCCAAATAATTATTATTAAATTATTATTCCTTAACTACATGAACATTTAAAACAACTCAACCACACATCACAAAAATATCATTATCTCCATAGAACCATCACCTCGCTGCCCAAAAATCGAAACAAACTATCACCTCACCACCCCAAAAGAAATGAAAAAAACACCACCTCACCACCCAAAAGAACAAAAAAGAACCATCACCTAACAGCCACAAAATCATGGAGAAACAACCATCACCTCAATGCCCCAAATAAATAGTCACATCTAACCTGTCAGTCATAAATTTCCAAACCACAAAAAAACCACACATCACTACACTTCGACACGAACACCCATCAAAACACATAAAATACCATTAAACTGATTTAAAAAAGGGTATTTTATCACATTACACTTTATTTTAGGGGTGCTATCACACAATCCAAAAATCTAGGGGAAACCATTTTATTAGAAAAATATAAGGGGTTATATAATTTTCATTTTGGGTTGATATCACAAAAACAATGAACAAGGTTTCCATATCACAACAACAAAACAAGAAATGTCTTCCAATAACCATTTTTTTAGTGGGGATTTTAGCCTATAAAATGACAATACCCTAATAATATAAAAGCTATAATAGAATTTGAATAATTCCCCTTCCCCCATCAATTTCAATTAACCAATTATTTTATTTTTCTTATTACATAGAAAAACATCATACATAGATAAAAAGAGAAAAACCTTACGCATGATACACAAAACTGAGAAACAAGGGATTACCTACCTCACTGAAGCTTTTCAAACTCATTGTTGACCCTAAGGTGAAGAAGAACTATATAGAAATCACAACGGCAACATGATATCACAGATCAACCTACACAATATCAAAGGTTTTTCAAAACAGATCCCAAAAATCGTCCCAAAACAAGGTAACATCACCACTATGAATGCCAAAGGTTAGAATGAAATAAAAACTTATGGAAAGAAGAAAAAATCTTTATTTATTTCCAAAAAAACAACCACCAAAACCAACAGATTGAAATATGGGATAATAAGGCTTGAAGGTCTCCTTGCAGCACATAAGGTTCATCTAGAATGAGAGGGAAAGAATCGATTGATGAATGAGGATAGGTATGACCGAAAGTACTATTTAAAACCTAGGACTCAGAACATTCAAAACATGTAACCCATTCATGATGTGAAATCCATAGGATTCCTAGAATTTCAAATTTCACCAAATTTCACATCATCTTGGCCTTTATTTAATTACACATCATGAATTTCTCTTTCATGAAGTAAATTTATTATATAGACACCTACACCATATACAAAATACAAGCTATGAATTCATCAGCTATACAAGCCATGAATCACTAACTCACATCATGCACCCCTTTTAGGATGTGAATTTTTGGCTATAGCTATGCGACACCTCCAACCACCATAGAGGCTCCTCTAACCTCCACTAAAACACCCACAACGCCCAAAACTAGAAAATTAGTATGCTAAGAAGGAACATTCCATTACATTAGATACCTATCAAATGATTCTCAACCTCATGAATCAATACCAATCCCAGATAAAGGGGTCCAAACAACCACCCCCTGAGATACCTCTCATGGATCTCGTCATTCCTCAAATGCTAACACTAGACAAAAATAACAAACCAAACAATCACAAAACATATTGTGCAATCTCATCACCACATAGCCACATCACCACAACATTCGATACTGGACACAAGACACCACACACCACACAATCACCTACACAACCATCCAACCTCTATGCAGACCCAACCAAAAACCACTACAACCAACAAACCACACTACTAAAAACACACGAATCAGATAATTTCATCCTCCATGTCAACATAACATATATTATCGGAGGCACTGACTTGCCCACACAAGTTTAATAATAATGCAGTATAATGCTTCTAGATTTGGAATCAGTTCCTCCGCTTTAAATTTTATATAACATTATCACACATCATACATAAAAATCACATCCCATAAAATAATAAGATCCGAACATATCAACACATGAAAAATAGAAAAACTAAGAACTCAAAACAGATCCATGTACTAGGAACAAATATGCATCTCTCCATCCAACATCCCGAAGGCCTTCATTTTTTATTGATTTTGATAATCCACCTTTCAAGGGGTGAGGTGGAACCCTTACAAGGCCCGCAGACGTAAGTATTACATGGACCATATGAATTAGAGGAATTAATTGCCCATAGGATTCAAACATTACATATAACCCAGATTAACTACTTGGAACCACATCTCTCACTCCCAAGTACTCTCATCCAGGCCACCATGCTTTCAAAACACATGATCTGAGGGAATGGTCCACACACACACAATACCTTATGTTAGAGATCTCAGATCTTTACACGATGATCCACGAATTTTTCACTATCATTGATATCCAAATCTCCCTAGTCAATGACATGGGATTCATTTTGAATATACTGAGGAAGCTGAGAGACATGGAAGACATCATGGATCCTCCCCTGTCTTTTTGGAAGTTACAACCGATACATCACCTAAAAAACTCACCCCAACACCTCAAATGACCCAAAAAACCTAGGATATAACTTACACACCCTACCCAACCTCCACTTCCCATGTTGAGGGGAAACCATCAATAACATGTCGTCTCTAACCTCAAACTCCAAGGGAATCCTCCAGTGATCTTCATAAGACTTATTTTGTTACATCACTACTTTTATACTCTCTTGAACCAATTGAACTTTTTCAATTGTGCACTTCACTATATCGGGACTAAGAACTACTTCCTCCCTAACCTCTTTCCAACCCAATGGAGAATGATATGGCCACCCATAAAAATTCTAAAATGGGGTCATGATGATGGATGAGTGATAAATGTTATTATAATAAAACTCGACCAAATGAAAATTTCATAGCCACGATCCACCAATGTTTAAGAGACACACCCACAAAATGTCCTCTAGTTTCTGGATAGTCATCTCCATCAGCCTATCCATACAAGGGTGAAATGAAGTGTTGAGGTGTAATTGATTGCCAAAATAATCTTATGATATCTTCCAGATTCTTGATGTCAAATAGGAATCCTAATCTAAGACAATTGAACTTAGAATTCCCTGAAAATTTCCCACATCATCCATGTACCAATTATCCAAAGGATCCACTACACCCAAATCCATGATCATTAATAAGTGGGATAATTTCATCAACCGATCCATGATCACTGAGATAGCGTCACGAAATTTCTAAGATCGATGTAACCTTGTGAAAAAATGCTTCAAGATTTAATCATATTTCCACTTTGAAAAAATGAAAAAGATGAAAAAAAACTACCAGGAACACGATGCTCGATGTAAATATATAGGAAAAACAAACACTTCTCCACAAACTCTTACTCCACCCATTTCATCACAAAACCACTAAAATAGCATCCTCAATCCATATTATATCTTTTATACTTCTAGGTGTACCTCAAAAATTTATATATAAATGTAATTAATTACTCCCTCACACATCTCTACAAAAACAAACAACCTCCCAAAAAACAACATATGGTTCCAACAATCCTTTGACCACCCCTCCGGAGAGTCACCATGTCCAATAAAATCACACATCACATCTACCTCTGAGTGTCCCAACTAATAATTACCCCCTTTAAAATCATACAATAGTATGCTTTCATATGAAACAAATAAGAGTAATGAATATATATCCATTATCAATTCTAGAAAAGGGCCTTAATAGTGCTAAAAAAGTGCTGTTAATCGAGGTGAAGATAAAGGGGGTCCCTTTTATCAGTGATCAGAAAATCACTGATAAAGGGGTCTTTTATCAGTGCTGAAAAAAGTGCTGATAAAAACATTCTTTATCAGTTCTTTTTTAGTGATAATAAAACACCCCTTTTATCAGTTCTTTTTTAAGCGTTGATAAAAGTAAAAAAAAATTGGAAAAAAATTAAAATGATTTTATAATGCAGGGAGCTTTTAACAGGGCTTTACACCCCCCCTTTTATTAGTTCTAGGTGAATCCACCTCCCTCTCACCTCACATCATGCTACACTTGCCCGCACAACCCCCTATGACTTTCCCATGCACCCCTGCTTCCACTAGAACTCAAACCCAAGACCTTCCCCTTGCGCGCTTGCACCTTTAACACTAAGCCATTTAGTTTTTTCTATATTTAATGATATATCTATTTATACATATATAGTTATATTTAATCGTATATTAATATAGATTCATATTAATATAAATATATTTAGTTATATTAATACATATGTATTTACTCATATATTAATATTTATATATTCATATATATTTATATATTAATATATATTTATATCTATTTATATATATTTTTAGTTATAAATTTTTAGCCATATATTTATTTGTATATTAATATATTTTTAAAAGTTTAGTTTTAAATACATTAATAAAACATGTTATCATGTGTGTTTATAAATAAGTAAATACATACATATATACAACCCACACACACATATATATATTTATGAATAAATACATTTATATGTGTATTTGAAAAGCTAATGAATGTTAAAACGACCATAAATTCTAATACAGAAGTCTATTTCAACTCTAAAACTAGTAAAATTGAATCAAATTAAACAATAATCAATATGATATGTGGTAAATACCTATAAGACATTCGGATCAGGAGTTATAGCAGTTTGAATGTTAAATATATTGTGGTATCCTGACTAAAAACTCAGTTTTGGAGGTCTTATAAGACATTTTTTACCTCAAAAATGTATTAGAAGGCCCCCTTCAGTCGTTGGTGCGTATAGATCATTGTAGACTTCGATTCAATATGAAGTAGAGCTCAAACGGACACCCGGATCAAAAGTTAAGGTCATTTGAAGTTTGAGTTATATTTTTAACTTATTTTGTATCTTTTATTATTTTTTTAATATTTTGTGTCTTCAAATATTTATTAAATTATTATCATTTGATGATAGTTCGAAAATTATGAATTAATAATTTTTTTTAAAATAATTATGCAATTTTCATGAAATTTTTTACATATTAAATGTAATAATCTATTTATACTTATCTAAAATATTTTTAAAAAATATATAATATATTCATATCAGAATAAAAATACTTATATGTAAATATTTTATTTTTCATGATAAAATATTTTTTTTGAAATATAAACTTTATCAGCACTAGGAAAAAGTACTAATAAAGCCCCCCTTTATTAGCGCTACTAAAAAACACTGATAAAGGGGTCCCCTTTAACCGCACTAAAAAAGAGTTGATAAAGGGGGTGCCTTTATCAGCGCTAAAAAAGCACTGATAAATGGTCACTTTTAATAGTGTTTTACCTTTTGTTGTTAAAAGGTCCCTTTATCATCATTTTTTAGTATTGCAAGATGGTGGCACTGCGAAAACCCAGTTTTGTGGTCGTGCATGTTAGGAGACAATATTCAAATCAAAGGAAACAACATTCATTTGATCCATTTATATATTAATGACCACCATCATTTAATGGATTTTTTAAACCATTGATTTATGAACAACAAATACGTTCTATATAAATTATATTTATGTACTCTATTTTTTCGTTCAAGATAAATTCACCCTAGTAGTATACCGCTTAGTGGGAGAAGCTGATAAGTGTTGGACACTATTTAAAAATATAAATCCAATAGAGAATATTTATGTTATCGAGAGGGAAGAGTTCAGGGAAATATATTTCAATAAATATTTCCACTATTCGATGTTAACTAAGATAGAAAAGGACGTCCTATAGCGAAATCTAAATGAAAATGAATTAGTGGGAGGCTATGAGATGAACTTTAAAAGATTATCTTTATACACCTATAGCTTTGTTAGCGATCCAATGGGAAACATTGTTAGACTATTCAGTGGACTAAGAACCCATCTCTAGAGGAATCAAGAAAATTGATTCTATGACATATATAAGGAGATAATGTATAGTGCTATAAAGTTTGAACTGGTTTTCTAAGTGACACAGTGGCCATATATATCAAATTAAAAGAAGCTTTCAATGGATCCAAACTCTGGTAGGAACATTGATCTTGGAAGTGGATAAAATAATGTGAAATTTCCCACATGAAACAAATACGGGAAAAAGAATTCACTGAAACTCTTTATCTAATGTGGAAAATTATATTAGTGTGGAATAGATGGATAAATTTATTAGAACTATCATGGTGATGTGAAGCATTAACTTCTCCACACTAACGACAAAGGGAAGATGGTACATGCCCACCCAGAAGTACAATGATTGATGTGCGTAAAAATTGGGAACTTTCCAATCACATTCCAAATCAGAGTATAAGAGATAGGAATCACCATCAACCTCATCACATGTAAGGAGAGGGAGTTTTGGAATTATCTATCTTGATGGATGGAGTAGATGCTCAAAATGATGTTGTGGAAGGTAACACATTCTTCTCTCAAATTTGGAAATTACTATGTTTGATTTAGGTTATACAAATTCAATTATTTCCTACTAGTTTGAAATGAATACAGAATCAATACATGAGATTCTATAAGTAGAGTTATCAATCATGAATCTTGGATGGATTAACCATGCAGCAATAGTGTATAGAAACTATAGTGTTGACTTCCATGAGTACAATATTATCAAAAATCTAGTTGTCATTCCCATGGTGGAATTTGATACTATACAAAGGATGGAATGGCTCTGAAAGTATAATTATATGATCAACCATAGAAGTAAGGATATCTTAGTATCCTTGAATGGATAACCTACAATAATTTAAAAAAAAGGATATCACAGCCAGATATTTGTCTAGAAACACCTCTCATAGCCTTCTTTTTGGCGATGAAAAGTGATGACAGAGAATGAAATGAAGGTATAAAGATGGGGAATTCACCCATTATTTTGGAATACATTGCTTTATTTCCTAAAGAGTTACCTAGAACTCCCTTATAAGAAGAGTTACATGTCTTCATTGATCACATACCGAGATCCATGCTGATATCAAAGACCCCATATAGAATAATAAATGTGAAAATATAAGAATTAAAGAAACAACTTCAAGATCTATTTTAGAAGGGTTTTATCCAAAAAAGTATGTCTTCTATGGGGGCCACCAAAACTATTTTTTAAGAAGAAGGATGAATCAACTGGTTATGCATTGCTTATTGCGAACATGGTTGGATCCCATTGAATAATAAGTACTCTATCACAATGATTTAAGATTTATTTGAACATATTGATGGAGATCAATTATTCTCAAAAAACTTATCGTTAATCTGGTTATCATTAATTGTGGATAAGGAATGAGTATATTTTAATAAATACTATCAGGTCAAGATATGGGAATTATGAGTTTTTTATTATTCCCTTTGGAATGAGTAATTCTCAATTTATATTTATCGAGTTCACTAATAGAGTATTTAAGAAACACCTTCATAAATTTTTGGTAGTTTTTATTGATGATATTATAATATATTAGAATAGTCCCAATGATCATTAGGATCATCTAAGTTTTATATTGAAAAATATAGTGAACAATATGATATTTGTAAAATTTAGAAAATGTGGATTTTGTTTACAACAAGTTTCATTCTTGGGGAACATTGTAACCAATGAAGGAATAACATTTGACCCTATAAAGAAAAAGGTTTTAGATAACTAGAGTCATCCCATAATTGTAGATGAGTTGTATAGTTTTCTTAGTTTAGCAGAATATTATAGATGGATTTTGGAAAAAAAATCATGATAATATAATCCACTAACCAAGATAACTCGAAAAGGGGAAAAGTTCATCTAGACCAATGAATTTAAGGAAATTTTCCAATAATTGAAGTAGAGATTCGTTACATCAATTATGTTAACTCTAACCTAATTTAGAAAAATATTATTTATTTTTAGTAATGCACCTCTGAAATGGATTTGGTGGATCTTCATGAAAAATGACAAGGTTATTTCTTATTAATTTTAAGAATTTAATGCATGATGATAAAATAATTCAATTCATGGCCTCGAGCTATCTATGGTTATTTTTTCTCTAAAGATATGGGTTCACTAACTTTATTGCTGGAAATTAGATAAATACACAGAAGACCAAACTTTAATGTACATTTTCTTGCAAAAGGAATTGAACATGAGACAAAGAAGAAGGTTGGATCGTCTTAAAGGATATGAAAACATAATTCACTATCACCCTCGAAGAGAAAAAATGTCGATGATATATTATGTATGCAAGACACTATTGTAAAGGAAATGATGAGGATTCAAGGAGATCCTTTGATCGAAGACCTAGTAAAATTAGACAAAGTAGTTAATTGGGAATGAACATCATCAAACTTATCCCAAATTATTCCCAAATAATCATTAGTAAAAAACATCAACAAAACTCAAATAGAAGGTACTTTGTTACAATAGAGGATAATGGATGTGAAGAATGGGATACTTCCTGAGTTCAATATTTATCAAGAAGGTTTAATGAAATTTCACACAAGTATATGTGTTCCATATATTATAAATATAAAGAAACAGTTGATGAATGGAGCTCATTTCTCTACATTCTATATACGTCCTGGAAGAACTAAAATGTATAGGTAACTTTGTGATAATTATTGGAGGTATAATATGAAAATAGATATTGATTTATTAGGACAAAAAATTATGGGACTTAGAGTTTGATTTTGGTGAAATTTGTTTTTCATTTGAATATCACTACGGAAGACTGTCATGTGGTTTTGGATGAAATAGAAGCTTAACCCCATGTACATTAACCCCTATGAAATCATTGACCGCATTGGATAAGTGGAATATTAGCTAAATCATCCACCAAATATAACTCAATTTAAGGATTTATTCTATGTATCTCCCTTGGGTATGTTCATACATGATCTCTCACTTCTACTGAATCTGAAGGTGTTACAATTGGAACACGGTCTCACTTTTGAGGAGAATCAAGTGGAGACACTGGAAGATATAGAAAAAGCTATACACAACAAGACTACCCAACTTATCAAAGTGTTGGGGAGAAAAGATAAATATAAATAAGTGATGTGGGAAATAGAGGAGACAATGATACATAAGTACCCACACCTTTTCTCAAACTGAGAGAACGAGATGAAATTTCTAGAACGAAATTTATTAAGGGGGAGAATGTAATGACTCAATTTATTATATTATATTTTTTTCTGAATAAAAGTTAGTTATATATCTTATATTATTTTGTACTTGTAAAAAATATTGTTGACCCGATAAATATTTTCTCATTAACAATGATCATTACATTACTCATATGCCAAACTAATTAAAATACCGAACATTACAACTAGAAAAAATGAAATGCGACCATCAGGATTTGACTGTAATATTACTATTGTTCAAAAATGACAACATGAAACTATACTATTAGAAATTAATTTTATGTTGTAATTATTGTTTATATGTATTAATGACAAAGGATAATTAATTATGAAATGAGAATTGATGGCCTCAACCAATAGAGTCAAGGCGTATGAAGCTAATTTCTCAAAACTGGGAAGCGAGGTAGAATAATTAGTGTTATCCCTTAACAAGGTGAAATATGAGCTTCAAAAAGTTAGATATAATGAAATAACCTGTGAGAGAAGTTCAAATTAGTGGAAATTACCACTCGGTCGATGTTTTTTAAGACTTCTCATGAACCTATCACCATCACACACCATTACCTAAATACATATACAGATGTTATAAGGGATTATGTCTCCCATAATTAGTTACTTGTAGTGTAATTCCTTTGAATAAATAAAATTATTGTTCGATTAATTACATTTTATGGATATTTTATCTTAATAAAATATATGTTTAATAGAGAAGAATTTTATAAATTGAATTTGTAGACACAAATTATACTTTTGAGAAAATATATTCATTCTTATAATAATATATGTTTTTAAAAATAATATTTATCTAAATTAAATAGTTAATGTAATCAATTTTTTAAATAGAAATGATAAAATAATTTTATGATGTCTTAAGAAATTATTATGTGTTAGAAATTTTAATATGCTTTACAACATGCTATTTTCATTAATAAATGTGTTTTTTCATATTTAAAAGTTAAAATTATCATATTTAAATAATTAATCTGAAAAAATAAACATTATTATTTTAATGAAAATATTGAAACTAAGTTTAATATTTATTTATGATAGCTTTCTTAAATACTTTATTTTTTGTATGAATAGTGAAAATACAGTTTGAGTTTTTAGGAATGTTTAATGAAATCATAATTACTTCATATTGATGTAATAATTGATTAACCAAAATCCTTCAAGAAAATATTTTATTTTATTAATATCATGTAATTAAATATACTTTAATCAAATTCCAATCCTATACGTTTCTTTACAATGTTTAAAATGGTATCATTAACTTTAAAAATGATATTTTGTGGAAACATTACTTTCTCATGAAAAAAGAAATGATAAAAAAATATTTTCTATTCATGCATGTTAAAAGAATATAAAATATGTCCCAAATTTACAAAACTATAGGAAAAAACCATGTGTATGACAATAGTTTTTCATTTTCCACGACCTAGATTTCGAAGGCCTATATTTGGATGTTAATAAAAAAATCCTCCAGTTTTTAAACAAATTCCCACCACTTTATCCATTAAAATTAACTAAAAATAAATCCAATCAGATTTTCAAGTGGTTTTACCTCCCAGGGTGTCCTCCCAAGGTGTCCTCAATCCCCCATGGTTCCATTCATTAATATCTAAGAGTGAAATTTCAAATATTGGGAAAATCCTTATTTTATCTTCAAATCAAGAACCTCTTTTTCATATTTCTACTAATTGTTACTATTTATGTATTTTATTACATTTTTCTCATACTATTACTTTAATATTATGTCTCTTTAATGTGAGATCCTTTTCCCTCCAATTTTACCGATGTCTAAAACCATTTTTTACACCAGTTATGCTCCGGAATTTACTATTCAAAATTTCTCTCTTCTCCACAATAAATTCTCTTTTATTTCCTTTGTGTGGATTCAAAAAAAGTTTTCTTTTCCATGGGTACTCAACTACAGGTAGAGATTATTTATTTTATTAGGGTATTTAGATACAATATACCCACATTCCATTTTCATTGGATAAATTTACATAATGATAATATCTTTAAGCACTTTTTTATGCCATGATTTGGATAATAAATCTATTATTCATTCTCAATATTTTATAAATTAAATGATTTATTATGGTGTATGCTTCTTAAACTAATTAATTCATGTGAACGGTGTTCCCTAATAGCACTATAATTTATCTTTCAAAGAATGTAATCTCTAGAGATGAATAGTTTTATGATACTTCAGTGAATACCCATAGTAATTTTCATTAGTGACACCTCAGTGAAAAACCTAACTAATATGATTATTAATGTATCATTTAAATGTTGTAGCCAAATTTCCATGTCATGTTTCATGTTTTCCATATTATGTTATTCCTCCTGTTCAATTTCTGATTTGATAATGAAATTCCTCATTATCTTATCAATATTCTTATTGATCACATGTAAATGAATTCCCTTATTGGGACACATGCTAAATCATTTCCTTTTATTTATGTCCCTAGGTTATGAGATATAGTAACTATATTTAGGATGAACATATGAAGAAGCCTTTCAAGTGTATTATTTAAATTTTTTTTTGTTTTCTGGTATTATGTACCTTATAACCATGAAATTAACTTTAAAGGTTCGTCTATTCATACAAAATAATAAAAATTTATGTAATAAAAAGTTTGGATAACAGAAAACATCTAAGACTTATAATACTTTTATGGTTTTATGGATCATATTCCTTGATTATTTTTTGATTCATTCCATATGAACTTCCAAGATGTATGTCATGAATCATTATTAAGATCTATGATATTCATGTTATGGTTTTCAAATTTTAATCTCATATTATCATACAATTATGCTCATTTTATGTGAATGTGATCATTGATATCTCTCTTGTTTATCTTTACTGTGTAGCTGATCTCACCATTTTTTATGTTTCCATTCCACATGGTATGTGTAATGATTCTACGTGTGATATATCTAATAATTAATATAGCTGTAAAGATCTTAATGTGATGATATTATAGAAAGATTATTTATGTTTCCATTTTTGAATGATAATAGACCTGTAAGATTCTAGCATTGATTGTTATTTCATGTAGTTAATATTATTCTAAGAAGATGTAATATCTATTTATGAAATGCATGGGTCTCTTAAATTTTTCTCAAATAAGGGTTCAGAATATATTTTGATATTTGTATTAGAAAAATTTAGTCATAACCCTCCAGAGATAATTCTATGTATAAAATTACATCATAATGTAATAGTAGGGAAGTGATTAACTGGTTTTAAAAGATATATATCCATGTGTGGATACTAAAATATGATTAAGTTTTAGAATAGGTGTGTAAGGGGTAATAACCATAAAAATAGTGGGTCAAGTATATCATTACCAATGTTTGGTTTCATAGTGAAAATTCATTTATTACTCACATGGTATGATACTCTCTAGTGATATTTGTATTCTAAATCACAATTTATATAGAAAATAATATGAAGGATTATGAATAGATTATAATCATGAATAAATTATGTTAATTTTAAGGTTTCACAAATCTGGAATAAGGTTTCATAATTTACACACCCTAAAAATGATTTTTCATGATTCGTCACTATAATTAATGTTACCAACACTCTGACTTTTTTTCATATTAAATTACCAGAACCAATAGGATTCATGTTAAAAATGATGCAACATTAAATTATTTTACTCATGAGAAACCAAGTGAAATTTTATTAATAATGTTAAATAGTTTTATTATTCTGAATCTGCTATCCCATTATATAATTAACAACCTCAACATAATTGATCTTTCAGGAATACCTAATAAGAGGAAGATTTATTTTAATGAATACCACATATAAAAGTTGATACAACTTCTTAAATTTGTATAATGTTGGAATAAACACTCAAGTTTTTGACTCTATTCAAAATAAGATGTTTTATATATAAAAATAAAGGATAGATTGAATTTAAATTCTAAATAAAATGTTAAATTTAATGGAGGAAAATGAATTCCATCCTAAGGCCCCATTTACAGTTCAAAATATCATATGTGGATAATATGGACATTATCCAAGAAAATTTCCAAATTTAATTATTAACTCCTAGACGAAGTAAGTACCTTTTTTATGCTAATTTTTTATGGGAAAGTGTTAAAGTGTTTATGTATTGGTATTCAATAATTATAACATTGATATTTCAGATATAAGAATCATGAATCATCTAAGTATATTTCCATATTAGTTTTCATTATGTATTTTAAAAAATGTTTTTAATGGTACAAATAACCAAGAAAAAGTTATATTGTATAGTTGGGTTAAATAAATTTTTTATGTTGATGGGATAATATTGTTGACCTAGAAATTGGTTAGTGATTTGATGATAAAGTGATTTATGTCTTCTCTGATGATTTTTTGCATATATATATTTATGTAATATATTCAATGGTCTTATATTTTATTTTAGGAATAATTAATAATTTATTTTTTTGAAGATTTTATGTTTTCATGTGACGTTAACTTATGAGTTTTGTATATGGAATCCAACATTTTTAAGACAAAAAATATTTATTACATGATACAATGCATAATTACACAATGGATATTTAAAGGTTTATTTAGTAAGAATTTATAAATATAATACATGAATAACATAATCAAACTTCTATTCCACTTGAAAGGATTCACCATAGGTTCATCCTATGTTACTTTTTATGTCATCACAAATCTTAGGTACAAAGATTAAAATAAATGGGTGAGCATAAATCATTGTAAGGGAAAAAACAAAGGAAGTGGAACATAAATGATCATCATGGATAATAATATATGTTTAATATGAGATGATAATTATAATTACATGACACATATCATGGAAATGTGGATAAATCATAAAATTGATACATTCATAATAATACCACCTAGGATTATCAGCATGGTGTTGTCGGTCCTAATTACCATTGTTATTCACTAAGGTATAGTAAATCATATCTCCTCTAAAGATTAAATATTTACACAATGAATTTGAGAAATATTAGGGCACACCATTCATATGTATTAATTCATGTGTTCCATAAAGATCCAAGTAAAACATATCCGCGATAACCCATGGAAAATTAGGAATCTGTTTCATATAAAATCAGTGAGAATATATGGGATTAAATACTTGAACATTAAATGTTTTTTAACCCACAAAAATTGAATATGGGTTTCATAAAAGTAAATACCTAAATAAATAAATTATATTTTCTTCTAGGTGAATACTGATTCGTAATAAATGGCATTTGTTATTCACTATATAATATTATTTCATGTAAAATATGTAAACTAAAGAAATGATTTAATCTAATGATCCTAGATTGATGTATATGAATATTAAATTACTTTTTTAGAATACATAATACATTACAAAAATAGACACCCCAAGACCATATTAGTTTAGTGGATTTGGAAAAATGGAAAACTTTGTTATAATTTTTGTGAATGATATTTAACATATCCCATAAATATATCCCCCTTTAGTTTTTCTACCTAAAATTTTTCTTTACATCTTGGGGAAACAAAACATATTAAAAGGGTTACCTAAGATGCTCAAGATGGGTAAATAATAAAATATCAAACAAAACATGAATATAAGTATGTAAAAACATGAACATAACTTTTTAAAATCATACCATGTATAAGATATATCAAAATATTGAGTCATTAAATAAATCGTGGCAGATCATAAGGCCTAAGTTATAATGAAAAATGACCCATGTGTAAATTGGGTTGGCATAAAAAATGGAATTGTTGAAAAAAACATAATCATAGAAATTAATTTAAATATTATCCAAGCCTCATTACCAACACCATAATACTTTATAAATTCAGTTAATAATCCAATTTAAATCCTTGTTCCATTCCTATAATATTGAACCGAGTTTACATAAAATCCCAGCCCTATATTACTGAAATGATATCATTTCCCATTTCATCCCTATATTACTGAACTAAGATCATATTATATACAATTCCTATATATCTCATGAGATATTATTCTTCACCCAATGAATTTTATGGATATATTGATTCCACACATCAAATAATGAAAAAAATACATATGTGTGCTATAGGAACATATTTAATTAATCAAATCAAAACCCATGCAATAAAATGGGTTCCATAAACATCATTCAATCATAAAATAACCCATGGAAAAGAAATGGGATTCATAAATATAATTCCACCATAAACATAATATATATATAGAAGTGATAAAGATACTATTTTAGAAAAATATCCCTATTAAATCATATGTAACATCCTAAAATATTATCCTAGATATAAAATAATTAATAGAGCATACTTGAAAATAATTCTGGAGGTAAAATGTCCTTTCTTCTTTGAAAAAGATTTATTTTCTTAAAATAAAAAGAAATATTAAAAGAAAATAATTCATTTTAAAATATATTAGTAATATTTTAAGGTAAGATTCATGCAAACAAAGCATTATGAAAGAAAAAATTTCATTCATGACAAATGAGTTAAAAGAAACCATTTTCTCATACTTTTTGTTGAAAATGTCAAAAACATCCTCCCATGTGAAATGAAAGAAATAATCCTTTCAAACCATGTAGTAAAATTTAAAAATGAAATTAAATATACATATGAAAATTTAACAACATTTTTGTAAAAAAAGTTTTAGAAAACATGGACATATATGATATATATTCACTAATAGAGACTTAAAATGAATCAATTCTAAATATTAAAGAGATTATAAAATAAACACCCTTAACATTATAATCTACATAATAGTATTACATAAAAGGGAAGAAAAATTATTAAAATAACATACTATTCAGGGTGATACTCAAAAAATACGTTCTTGGGTAATATATACACCATGTAGAAGAAGTATGTAGTGTATATGAAATGTGTCTCACAGAAATAAAAGTGAGATAAACATAACCCCTTACCTTAGAGAATGATTCTGTTGGTACATATCAAAAACTCCATTATAATGGTCTAAAAAATTTAATTAACTTATTCTAGAACCATATTTATATATATGATACTAAATATGATCATTATATCACCAGTTTGTTAATAATATTTCATTATTACCCATCTTTCATGTATTAACTACTTCATTTTCTCGTGAATGTTTTGTCGAATATGATATATTAATTTTTATTTGGTTATATTTATATAATTTAAAATATAATATTAATATAATAAATATAAAATCTATAAATTATATACAATTATATAATCATGATTTAATGAAGATTATATAGAATGAATCACATCACCTTGTGGAGATGGTAGGCCTTACGTACGCATGAGTGACAATATCATTCCCTTAATTATGGAATGGTATGGGATTGGATGGTATATATATTTTTATAGAATCTATATCAGGTTATAATAATCATATTTAGTTATTATATCCATCATTATTCCCTTCATGGTAAAGTGGTGTTGAAAAATATATTACATAAAAGCATGGAGAGGGAAAGTCATATATACGCATACATGGTGATTTCATTTGTCATAGGATGGATAAAAGGTGAAATATGGTTGTTACATAATCTTAATAGTATAGAACAATATAATATAAACTCTATTTATAATATTAAAATGGTTTAAACTCGTGTATATTCAATAGAAGAAGAATTTTTATGAAAGAATCGATAGAGGAGACTACCTCTTTTTTGAGGATCTCCCACTGAATCTCCTCTTATGGACACTATAGATTGTATTTTGAGAAGATAATCATAGTTATAATTTTACTATATAAGTATATAAGAGAAATGGTTAGGGTGTGGACAAGATTTAAGGCTCAATGTGAGGTGAATAAGTGAGGAATGATGTGCCCTTATATAATTGAGGTGAGGGGCACTTTTGGAATCTCCAAAAAATATTAATTTATAATAAAATCAAACCTTATCAAAAAACCAAAAAAATTTAATATTTTAAAATATGATAAGAGATAAGGTTGTTATATAATGAAAAAATAAATTTTAGAAATGTTTTTTGATCAATTTAAAGATTATAATTTAAATTAACCCATAGTTATTCTATTTTAATATTAACAAAGGTAACAAATTATCCATATTAAAATTGTGAAATGATTAATTATTTTATGTCAATTAGACAATAAATGAATAATTTATGACATTTAATACCATTTTATAATTATATTATATTTTTTTGATAATTATTTTTATTTTTAAATAATACAATAAAACATTGTTTTGATAAATAATCAATAGTGTCAATTTTGAAACTATTAACTTTATTGAATTCAAAAAATATAAATACAACTTGTTCTCTTAGAAAAATATATTTTATAGTATTTTTAATAGGTCAAGGTAGTTTATAAAATTTATTAGATATATTAATTATCCAAAATTATATTTATTAAAAAAATAAATATTATTTATTTGATATTTCCATTTTTAAAATAATTAAAACATCAGTATTCTGTAATTATTTAATAGTTTAATTTGTTGAATAAAGATTAAAAATAAAATAATATGATTATGTTAAATCCTTTAGATTTCATAATAATACTTATATTCAAAAATATCTTCTAGAAAATACTATATTAAATCTGAAATAGTTATTAAAACATGAATGTGGAATATTTAAAATTACTTTATATAAAATTTTATAAGTGACATAATCATTTCAATGTGGCTATTAATTGTCCCTAATTTTACCCTTGGATTATTATGGTCAATTTATACTTGAAAAATAATATTTGTTCTTGTTTTTTGGTATTTTAATGTTTATTATCATTTTATAAAATATTAATTTATTGACTTTTCATCAATTAAATATTTTTTATATCATAGTTATATTAGCCATTAGGGTTAATATTTATTTTATAAAGAAACTCATGATAAATAAAAACATTCAACATTTCAAATTAGTATTTATAGTCAAATTTATCCTATGAAAAACCTTATATAAAGAATAATGTATTTATTAAAATTATAGTAAGACAAATTTACCTTTTCTTTAAATCAAATATATTCAATGTCCTTATCCCATCCAAATGGATTCCAAAATATACCATTTCAACCCAAGGATGATTTATTTTGAAAAAAAAACTCATCCAATGATATTAAGACAAGTGTTTGGGAAATTTTATAATATTATTTTTAACCCAAATTACCATATTTAACTTATTACCCTATCAATAAAAATTATTTAAGATACAATTCATATTACCCAAAAAATAAAATAAATATATTAACATAATCTGGACCCACTAGATCCAAATATCCAATCCATTTTTATAAATTTTAAATATAATAGTATAATTAATTAATTTAAAATTAATCTTCTAGTTTGAATTAGAAATTGAGTTTTAATAGTTATAACAAGAGAAAGATTATAATTTTCTTACATATAAATTAAATGTAAAATTCATTCTAATGGCCTAAATTACCTTAAATTTTGAAAATATAATATATTTATTCTTTAAAACCATAAAAATATATAATTTAACATTATAAATAAGTTTGACTAATAAGTAGTTTTCGATTAGAATGCATTATTTTTGTATTCATCACAACGTGAAACTTATCAAAAAAATAAAAAAAATTTAAAAAAAATCATATTTCAAAGAAGATGTTTAATTACTAAAATAGAATATTAAAATTTGTAAAAAATAGATTTAAAATTAGTGTTCCATCAAAAGGTGAAAAAATGTATTTTTTTGAAAAATACTTCTTTAATAAAAAAATTGAATTTGTTCATATATCATGTCTAGAAAAGATATAACATGAATTATAATCATTAAATTGAATATATTCATTATATATTTCATTAATAAGATCCATAAATATTGATTTTATTATTTTAGAAACTTAAGTATTTTCATTAAAGTAGTTTTTCAAAAAAATCCTATTATTTAGAAAGGGTTTTGTATTCATTTATAATTAATTTATCATAAAATAAATAATTATATATACATGTGTGAAGAATATTTTTATAATTCAATTAATATTGTTCATAATAGCTATTATAATGGATAGGTTATAAGGTAACATAATAATATTTAGTTGTTTTCTTAAACTCAATCTCATGTGAAATGAAATGAAATCTATCAAAATAACACAAACTTGTGTGTTAGGTAAGTCAAGAATAGTGTTATGTTTATTGTAAGATATGTTGGTGTTGTGACTCGCACAAGATTATCTTGGTGGAGTGTATAATACAAGACATCAATGAAATTAATACAAGAATGATTCTTTCATATAAATCCACATCATAAAAATATATAATAAAACTGTCATTTAAATAAGATTGTTATAAACATAACGGTTATGCAATGTAAAACATGACTACGTTTTTACGTATGAGAAAATAGGTGAAACAATTATGCATGGGTGAAAAGTGTAAATAATCATAGAGAATAATAAAGAGTAATGATCTTAAAAATTTGGTAGATCTAGAGAAAGTTAATAATCAAATATCCATATATAGAAGAATCACGAAAGGGGTCATTGATATCATCAAAATGATAATAACAAGACAACAATTTTACATAACGGTATTTTTTTTAAATGTTAAATAATTTTCATGAGAATTCATACTTACTATATTTCAGCTCAATCTCACCCTTTTTCATGCCATGATCAATTTGCACCTCATATCTTATTCCAATAATTGAGGTTGACTTTGGAATTCCTAAAATAATAATATATTAGGAGATCCATATGTAGATTGATAATTCATTCCATCAGTTTTTACAACAAAAAGGCTAGTCCAAGTTATCAAATATGAAAACAAATCCACCTATAGTGAGATAATAATTTAATCTCACAAAACTCATCTGAATTTTAACTTAAAAATTCTATAAATGGATAACCTTATAGTCATTAAAAAATATGAAATTCCAAAACGTTAGAAATAGGTGCACTAAATTAGCTTATAATTTATCCCCCATATATCATAAAGTTTCTCTAGGTGATGAAATTATAAACATATAAATTCCTTCATCTTGTATTCTCTAAAAACATAGTAATAACAAGAATTGATATAAATACTTGTTGAAAATAAAAAAATCATTACTCTAACATTTATTGGATATATTCCTTAAGTCCAAAAAGTTTAAATTTTATCCATGATAGCATAACCCACATGTGACCAAATCTTTGATTTTTATTGTCCAATTAATCATATCTAGCATATCATTATCCATGATATACACAATTTTACGCAAATCTTGATCATGTTAAGGGTAATCTCCCCTTAATCAAAATATTACCTTTCCTTAAATCCCTTTTATAAGTCTTCATCACCATTCAACATATCCACATAAATAGTTAATAAAAAACTAATACTGAAAATACATATACATAATCCATGAATTAGAAATTATATAAACTTTAATCATGAAACATTAATCTAAACCCCTTACTCAAACTTCGTTATTTTATTCCTTCCTATAATATGAAATGAGAATCTTGTATTAAGGTTTATAAACCTTAATATAATTATTATTCTTATGTTTATGGTAATAAATATTGTTAGATCATCCCATACATTTCAAATGTCATTTGCAGTCTCATTATCCTCAGCTATATAACCAATACTCATACCACCTTCCCGATTATCATCATGATATTTCCACATAGGAAATATAAATCTCATTAATTCCACATCTGATACATTCATTGTTTACTATGTTCTATTTTGTTCTGGTTGTTGACTAATACTATAATGTAATATATGAGAAATAATTATCATAAATGAAAAAAAAATTAATGGAAATTACTTATGATTTTTAAATATATGATATCTTCGGTTTAAACCTATTTTATTAGTTATCATTTCCAAAATTCTAGGACTTTAACCTATAATTAGACTTTTCCTTAGGAAATTCCTAAACATACCCTTGAAATTTATCTAGGGATCTCACTAATGTTTTTTCATCCCAGTTTCCAAAGTTGAATAATCATTCTCTCTGATACCAACTCTAATGAATTTATCTTGACATACATTAATATTACATAACATTTTTAGAATACATAATACGATTCACAAACAGACTTCCCAATACCATATTAGTATAGTTCTTTCGGAAACATGGAACACAATATTCTAATTTTCTGAAAAATATTCAAGATCTCCCATAAATAACTTCCCCTTTATTTTTCATATCTAAAACGTTTCTTTGTATCCTGGGAAAAGAAAAACATACAAAAAGGGTGAGGTCAGATGCTCAGTATGGGTAAATAAATAATATTTCAAAAAAACATGAACATATGAATTTAAAAACATGAAATTAGATATTTAAAATCATACCATTTATATCATATATCAAAATACTATGTCGTGATATAAATTGTGGAAGTTAATTAGGTATAAATCCTAAAGGAACATGATCCATGATAAAAAAGTATTGGCATAAAACATGACATTGTGGAGACCACATAAGCATATAAATTCATTTCAATATTAGACAAGGAACATTTATAAGACCATAATTGTAGAGAAAGTCCATTATTGAATTGATTTCACACCTAATTCGAGTCCTATATTATTGAACTAAGTTTATTTACCATTTCCACCCTATATTACTGAACTGAGATCATTTCTCAATCCAGCCCTCTCTTACTGAACTGAGATCATTTCCCATTCCAGTCCAACATATCTCAGGAGATATAAATCTTTACCCAATGCATTAGAGTGAGATATATTTCCAACCCCTCACATAATTAAGACTATGCATATGGGTTCTATATGATCATCTTTCAATAATCATATCAGAATTGATGAAATAAAATGGGTTTCATAGACATCATTTAATCATAACATAACCCACAAAAATGAAATGGGATTCAAAAATATCAATACATCATAAAATAATCCAACCATATAAATAATAGAGATACTATCCTTGAAATTATTTCCTTTAAATGATATCAAACATTAATGAATATTATCTTTGATAGAAAAAAGTATGAGAGGTTACTTGAAAAAAATTCATCCGAGAAAATATCATTTCTTCCTAGAAAATGGTTTATCTTCTTAAAATATTGTTCAATTTTAAAATAAATTAACTTTTTTTAAAATAATCTTGTAATGTTTTAAGGTAATATTCAAGTAAATAAATCATTTTCAAAGCGTAAAATTTCATTAGTGATATATAAGTTAAAAAATTCTTCTCGTACTTTTACAGGAAATGTCAAAAAATAACTTTTTTGAAAAAGAAATAGTGATTACCATAAAGTAATGTATTAAAAGATAAAAATAAAATTAAATATCTATATGATATTAGTAAAAAAATTTATGAAACAAATTTTAGAAAACATGGACATTTGTTATAAATATTCTTCAACAGATACATAAAATGAAATAATTCTAAATATTGAAGATATTATGAAATAAATACTCATCACTTTGTAACCAATAGAACGATATTCCCAATTAAAGAAATAAATTTATGAAAATAACATAATCTTATGGATAATACTAATAAAAATCATTCATGGGAATTTTATACACCATTTAGAAGAAACATGTAGTGTATACGGCTTGTGCCTCACTAAAATAAAGGTGAGACAAAAATAATCCCTTACCTTTGGTCTAATTCCATTTTTCTTTATATGAACATAATTTATAATGGTTTGAATAAATTCATTAACTTATTCTAAAACCATATTTATATTTTTGATACTAAATATTATCATCTAATCACTCGTTTTTTAATAATATTTCATTATAACTTGTCTTTTAGGTATTAACTGCTTCATTTTATTTGAAATATTGTGTCATATAAGCTATGGTTTTTCTTATTAGGATATAGTTTTATCATATTAATTATGATATTAATGTGATATATATAATATTTATTCATTATATACATTTATATAATCATTCTTTAATGAATATCATGTATAATGAATCATATCGTATCATGGAGATAGTAGGTCGTACATATGCACAAGCGACGATATCAAGCCCTTAATTATGGAATAGTAATGAATTAGATGGAATATATTTTGTTAAAAAATAAATAAAAAATTATAATAATAATATTTAGTTATTATTTCCATCATTATAACCATCAAAGTAAAGTGGTGGTGAAAAAAGATTACACCATGTCATATAGACGGTAAGTTATATGTACCCACGCATGTTGATTTTGTTTTTCATAAGATGGATAAAAATTGAAATATAATCATTCCACAATAATAATAAAATCTTATAATATAATTTATACAATATTCACTACATTATAATGGAAAAAACTCATTATGAGGAAGTATAAGAAGAAATAATTTTGAAATAATCCGTAGATGAGATTATCACTTTTTCAATGAGCTCTATCTATATCTCTTATTAGGGACACTAGAGTTGGAATTTTTAGAATACCAAAACCTCTAGAATGTTATTATGTAATTTATTTGTCGTAATGGGTAGGGTGTTTTTGATATTGAAAGCTCAATGTTAGGTGAAGAAGTGAGGGAGGAGGTTCCCTTTTATAATTCATGTGAGGGAAACTTTTTTAATCTCCAAAAATATTAATTTCAAATAAAATAAATCCACAACCAAAAAACTCAAAAATGTCATATTTTTTAATATGAGACGAGATAATGATTTAATATCATCAAATAGTATATTTGTGACCAATTTTTCTATCCATTTAAACCTTATCATTTTAATAAACCCTTTTATTATTATATTTTAATTTTAACTAAGTTAACAAATTATTCAGTATAAAAATAGAATAATTTTTACTTATTTGAGGTCAATTAGACCGTAAATGAACAATTTAGAACATTATAGATCATATAATAATTATTATAATTTTTTTTTTAAAAAAATTATTATGATTTGAAAATAATATAATAATACATTGTTTTGATAAATAATTAGTAGTGTAAACACTTACCCTATTCAATTTATAGATTTTAAAAAATATGAATATTATTAGTTAACATAGAAACAAATATTTAATTATATTTCTAATAGGTCAAGTAAATATAGAAAACTAATTTTATATATTAATTATCCCAAATTATATTTATTTAAATTTTTTTAATAACATTTATTTGATATTTTCATTAATAAAATAATTACTACATCGGTTTTTGTAATTATTTAATATAATTATATTTGAAGAAAAATAATATATAGTATAAAGATAAATTATCTATATTTTATTTTAATAGTTATATTATATTATAACTTATGGAAAATCCAATATTATAAATGTTATTTATATTAGAACATGGCTATTATAACATTACCATTACTTTAGATAAAATTTATATGTGTAATAATCATTTTAAAGTGGCTCTAAATTGTCAATAATTAGACCCTTGTAGTATTTTGATCGATATATACTCAACCAATATGATTTCTCCAAGTTTGTTTTGTCTTTTATTGGTTATTATAATTTAAATTTAAATTATTCTATTTAATTTTCATCAATTAAATAATATCTACATCACCATTATATTAGACTGTAAGGTGATTATTTGTTTTATTAAATTTAGAAATAAATTATGATGATAAATAAATACTCTTTATATTTAAAATGGGTATTTATAGTCAAAATTTATCTCTTGTATATCATTATATTAAAAATAATATATTTATTGATATTTGTGTAAGAAATATTTAACTTTTATTTAAATAAAATATATTAAATATCCTAATCTCATCTAAGTGCCTTCAAAAGGATACCATTTATAACCAAGGATTATTTAGTACAAAAAAAAACTCATCTAGTGATAGTAGGAGAATGTTTAGTGTAATTTTCTAATTTTTCCCCATTATTTCCTCATTTACATTTTTACCATAATAATAAAACTTACTGAAGTTACTATTTATTTTTCCCAAAAATAAAAGAACTATATTTACCTAATTCTTACCCACATAATACAAATATGGAATAAAATTTTCAAAATTCTGAACATATATGTTTTAGTAATTAATTTAAAATTAATCTCATGTTCGAAATGAGAAAATTGTTTTAAATGTTAAAACATGGAAAAGATTGAAATGTTTTTACAATAAAATGAAATGTAAAATTAATTACAATGACCTAAATTATATTTTATTTTAAAAGTAAAATATATTTATACTTTAAATCCATAAAAATATATAATTTACCTCTATAAATATATTTTAAAAACAAGTAGATTCAAATAAAAATGCATTATTTTTTACTATTCTTGAAAATGTGAAACTTATCAATAAAATTACAAATATTCAAAGAAATTAAATTTCCAAATCCCTTATTCTTATAATAATATTATTTTATAAAATATAATATAAAAATATTTCCAAATCTATATTTAAAATGGGCCTTCCATAAAAATATGGAAGAAATGCCTTTTTGAACTATACTTCTTTTATATGAAACATTGAATTTGTTCTTAAATCATGTCTAGTAAACATAAAAGATGAATTTTAAACATTATATTGATTATATTTCAAATATATTTCATTAATTAAATCCATCAAGAGTGATTTTATAATTTTATCAACTTGGTTACTTTCATTTAAAATGTTTTTTATAAATACATTTCCTGTTAATTAAAAAGGGTTTTATTTTCTGTTATAATTGATTTATCACCAAAGAATTAATTATGTATTCTTGGGTAAATAATATGTTAGTAATTAAATTCAAATTTTTCATAAAAACCGTTATAATGTCTAGGTTATAAGGTAACATAATAATATTTAGTTTTTCACCTAAACTCGGTCTTGTATGAAATAAAATATATCAAAATAACACAAACTTGTTTGTAGCATAAGACATGAATAGTATTGTTTATAACACAAGATAAGCCTGTGTTGCATGTAAGACAACATTATATTATTGTATCATAAAACACAAGAAATCATCGAAATAAAAAAATATATCTCATAAAAATCTCGGGGTGTATCATTCTTCCCCGATAAAATGAATTTTACCCTAGAAATTCATCTAGGTCATAAAAGGATTAATCCATAGAAACCCACATCATATAAATGAATAATAAAAAATAATTTTAAAAATTGATTTTAGAAACATATAAATTACCTAATGTAACTCATAACTAGGTTTCTATGTAGGATAACATGGGTGTAGATTTTGGCATGGATGAAAAGAATAAATAATCATAAGGATTGATAAAGATCCCTCATCAAAATAAAGTCGGAGATCCCAAGAAAGTTCACAATCACAAAACCATATACTAAATAAACCTAAAAGGGGTTATTGATATCATAAAAATGATGATAATATGACAAACTTTTAACATCATGGCCTTTTTATTCTAATGTTAATGAATATTCATGAGAAGACATACTTATATGATTTTCGCACAATATCACCATTTTCATGCCTTGATTAATTTACATATCATCTCTTATTCAATGAAATGAAGTTGAATTTGGAATTCCCAATATACTAACAAATCATAAGAAAAAACATAGGGTTTTAAGTCATTCCATTAGTCTTCACAACAAAAAGGTTATCACAAGTTATTAAATTTACAAAAATCAACATATTTTGAGATAATACATTAATCTCACCAACAGAATCTGAATTTTATCTTAAAAATTCCAAAACTAGATTACCTTACAATCCTCCTAAAAGTTGACAATCCGAAACATTATAAATGGGTGAACTTAATCAGCTTAATATTTATCCCCCATATATCATAAAGTAGGACTTTCTGGTCATATTCCAATCATATGAATTTATTCACCATGCATTCTCTTAAAACATGGTAATAAAATAAATTCTCATAAATCATTATTTAAAACATTATTGTTTCATTATTCTATTTTTTATTGGATATATTCCATAAGGTCAAATAGATTTCAACTTCATCCATTATATCATAACCCACATTTTAAAAAATCCTTAATTAGTATTGTCGAATTAATCATATCCAAAATATCTTTAGCCAAGATATAAAATTTTTTATCCACATAATAAACATGTTAAGTGTTACCTTCCCTTAAGAAATATATTACAATTCCCTTAAATTATTTTTCTAAGTCTTCATCAATGTTCAACATATCCTTTTCAATCCTTAATGAAGAACTTATACTAAAAATACTTACACCTAATCCTGGAATTCCAAAACATATACACTTCAATCGTCCAAAATTTTTCTTAACCCATTACCCAGGATTTATTATTTTATTCCTTCCGTGAATATGAAATTTTATTCATGTATTATGGTTTTTAAACCTTAATCTTATCATGATCCTAATATTTATGGTAAAAAAATATAGTTACATCATCCCATAACATTAAGATGTCATTTCTAGTCTCTTTATTCTCAATTATATTACTAATACTTGTAAAAACTTATTGATTATCTTCATGAGATTTCCAATTAATAAATAGAATTCTTAGGCTTTCCACATCTGAAAAATTCAATTTTATATATGTTCTACCTTGTTCAGGCTATTGACTAATACCCAAAAGCTAGGTGTGAAAAATACTTATCATATATGAAAAAAACATAATTATAGGAAATTAATTATAATATTTAAATATATGATATAATAGGTTCAATCCTAAGTTAATCATGATTGTTACCAAAATTATAGGATTTTAACTTATAATTACAGTTATCATTTAGAAATCCATATACATATCATTAAAAATATCTATAGGGATCTCACTAAATTTTTCGCATCCTAGTTTCTAAAGTATGAATAAACCCTCACCCGGATACCAACTCTAATGACCCTATCATGACGTAAATGAATATAAAAATACTTTTTTGGAAGAATTAATACATTAAAAAATTTATTCCCGAATACTATATTAGTTCAGTTCCTTTGGAAACTTGGAAAACATTATTCTAATTTGGAGAATTATCTTAAACATCACCCATCAAGATCTTTCTCTTTGGTTTTCCTACCTAAAACATTTATTTATACCTTGGGGAAAAGAGAACTTATGAAATGTGTGAGATTATATGCATAGTATGGGTAAACAAGAAAACTATCAAACAAAACATGGATATAAGATTATAAAAACATGAAAATTACTTTCAAATATTATAACACATTTAACATATATCAAAATCTTGAGTCATGAAATAAATAATCACATATCATAAGGCATTAATAATTATGAAACACGAGCCATGGGAAAATTTCATCATCATAAAACATGGAATTTTGGAAAACACAAAAACATAGAAAATTATTTCTATATTAGCCGAGGCTCATTTACAAGACCATCATCATGAAATAGTCCTTTAAAAAACCTATTTCACTCCTCATTTCAGCCTGATATTACTGAACAATGTTTATGTACTATCCCATCCTTGTATTTCTGAACATAGATCATTTCCCAATTCTGCCCTATATTACTAAACCAAGATCATTTCCTATTCAATTCCTTTCTGCCTTATGAGATATAAATCTTTACCCAATTCATTGGAAGAAGATATTGGTTCCCCACATTACATAATGAAAACCATATATATGTGTTCGATAAGAAAATTAATGGTAAATATGGATATAAATTTCTATAGTATAATAGTAAAAAAATCATTATTTCTTTAGAAAACATGGATATGAATGATAAATATTCCTTAACTGACACTTAAAACAAACCAATTCTAAATATTGATGGGATTGTGATATAAGCATTATTCAAATTATAGTCAATAGAATTGTATACCCTGTGATAGTGAAAAAAATTATGAAAATAACCTAATCATCTGAATAAGACTCTTGAAAGACATTCATAGTAAGTATATACACCATGTAGACAAAACAAGTAGTTTATAGAACATTTGTCTTGCAGAAATAAAGTTGAGACAAAAATAACCACTTACCATTTGGTCTATTTCCCTTTGTACATATAAGAACATCTAGTATAATGGTCCAAAACTGTCACTAACTTAGTGGGAAAAC
This sequence comes from Viscum album, assembly GCA_963277665.1. Taxonomy (NCBI): domain Eukaryota; kingdom Viridiplantae; phylum Streptophyta; class Magnoliopsida; order Santalales; family Viscaceae; genus Viscum; species Viscum album. The sequence continues at coordinate 714,394,752 of OY728137.1, read as the reverse complement.
ATAGTTATATTTATGATACTAAATATGATCACCTTATCATTCGTTTTTAATAACCTTTCATAATTACTGGTCTTTTTGGTATTAATTGCTACATCTTATCAGGCATGTCATGTCGTATAAATTCTAGTTATTCTTCTTATATTATAGTTATATATTTTTTGTGCTTTTATTAATATAATATATATCATATTTATTCATTATATATATTTATATAATCATTTTTTAATGAATATCATGTAAAATTAATTGTATCACATCATGGACACGGTAAGTCGTACGTACGCACGAGCGACGATGTCATTCCCTTAATTATGGAAGGGTATAAAATTGAATGATATATATTTCATTACATAATTCTTATCATGTTATAATAATCGTATTTAGTTATTATTTATATCTTTATATCCGTACAATTAATGTGGTAGAGAAAAACATATTACACCACAGCGTGGAGATGGTAAGTCGTACATATTCACACATGGTGATTTAATTTTTCATAAGTTGGATATAAGGTAGAATATGGTTGCTCCATAATCATAATAACATCTCAGTATATAATTTATAATATATTTATTACATTATAATGTGAAAAACCCATGAAGGGTAAGTATAAAATAAATAATTTGGAAAAAATCGGCAGAAGAGATTGCCTCTTTTTAGACGAGCTCCCACTAGATCTGCTATTGTAGACATTAGAATTGATATTGTGAGAATAAAAGCACCTCAATAATGTTAATAGGTATGTGTATAATGGAGGTTTTTATGGTATGGGTAGGATTAAAGGCTCAATGTTAGGTGAATATATAAGGGAGTGGGTTTCCTTTTAAAATTGATTCGATGGGATCTTTTGCAATCTCCAAAAATATAAATATATAATAAAAATTAAACCACATCCAGAAACCTTAAAATTTCCATAATTTCAAATATTATATGAGTTAGGATTTTATTCTAATCATTCAATAATTTTGAGAGAAGTTTTCATGTCAATTTATTCCTTTTCGTTTTAATTAACCTTTAGTTATTGTATTTTAATTTTACCTAAGGTAATGAATTATTCAACATTAAAATAATATTCTTTTTACTTATTTGATGTCAATTAGGCCATAAACGAAAAATTTATAAAAAATTTCACCATATCATAATTATTTAGTATTTTTTAATATTTTTTATGATTTTTAAAAAAATTAATAAAACATTATTTTGATAAACAATCAATAGTATCAATTTTTACTCAATTCAATTTATTGATTATTAAAAATATGAATATAAAAATTTCAATTAAAAATATTTTACTATATTACTAAGAGGTCAATTTAATCTATTAAATTTGTTTGAGATATTAATTATCCCAAAATATATTTATTCAAGTATTTTTGTAGACATTTATGTTATATTTCCATTAATAAAACAATTACTACATCAGTTTAATGTAATCATTTAATATACGTTTTTTGAATAAAATTAAAATATAAAATAAAATTATGAATATAAATCATCTAGATTTCAAAGGAATACTAATAGTGTAATATCAATTTAGGAAAATCATACAATAAAAATGTTATATTTATTAAAACATCAACCTGACAACTTTAACATTACATTAGATATAATTGTATATGTGTCATAATCATTTCCATGTGGCTCTAAATGGTGAATAATTATACCCTTGGATGATTAAGGATTATATATACTCGAAAAATAATATTTTTCTTGGTTTTTTGGTCTTTTAATGTTTATTATCATTTTAAATAAAATTTTCTTATTGATTTTTTACCAATTAAATAATATATATTTCATCATTGTATAATCATACATGTTAATTATTTATTTTATAAAATCTAAAAATAAATTACTATGATAAATATAAACCTATTATATTTCAAATGATTAATTATTGAAAAATTTATCTTCTAGATAACCATATATTAAAAATGATATATTTATTAAAATTTGAGTAAAGCAACTGTATGTTTTCTTTAAATAAAATATATTAAATGCTCTAATCTCATCCAAGTGGCTTATAAATGATACCATTTCAGAACAATAATGATTTAGGTCTAAACAAACTCAACCAATTTTTTAGGGCAAGCGTTATGGTAATTTTATAATATTATTTTACCCTTAATTACATAATTTACATTTTTACTGTATTAATAATAATTAATCATGTTACTATTTATATCTCCAAAAATTAAATAAACATATTTACGTAATTTTGGACCCACTAATACCAAATATGGAATCCATTTTTCAAAATTCTAACCACAAAAGTTCCATTAATTAATTTAAAATTAATTTTGTGGTCAGAATTAAAAAATGCATATTTAATGTTAAAACATGGAAAATAATGAATTGTTTTACATCTAAATTCAATGTAAAATTAATTACAATGAACTAAATTATATTAAATGATAATTATATAATATATTTTTACTTTAAAGGCACTCAAATATATAATTTTACACTGTAAATAATTTTGAGGAAGATATAGTTTTCAATTAAATTGCATAATTTTTTTACTATTAATAAAAACATCAAAGTTATCATAAACATACAAAAAATTCAACCAAAGTAAATTTTGATAGACTACATTCAAAGAAGACATTATCTTTTTCTTATTTAATATGAAGATTTTTGAAAACACGTTTTAAAATGGGTTCCCCATCATAAGGTGACAAAACTGCATTTCTTGAAAAATTAATCTATTATCTAAAAAATTAAATATGTACTTATATATAATATATAAAACATATAAAATTAATTTTAAACGTTATATTTAATAGATTTCATATATATTTCATTAATAAAATCCACAAATAGTTATTTTTTCATTTTATAAACTCACATATTTCTATTTAACTAGTATTTCAGAAAAATATTTCCTTTTATTTAAAAAGGGTTTTATTTTCATTTATAATTAATTTCTCACCAAATAAATAACTATATAAACATTTGTAAATTATATTTTCCTAAATAAATTATTATGGTACATATCTTCCATAATAATGGATATGTTATAAGTTAACAGAATAATTAGTTGTTCACTTAAACTCGGTCTTACGTGAAATAAAATTTATTAAAATAAATCAAACATGTGTATAACATAAGACAACCATAGTGTTCTGTATACCACAAGTTAAGATGGTTTTTTATAGCACAATATTATATTGTTATAGCATGAAAAAAATACATTAAAGAAATTAAAAAAATTATCTCATAAAAATATCAGGGTTTTACATTTGAACCACAAAACGATATAATGCATTGATTAAGGATAGGGAATAATGGTAGGGAATTAAGATCTCCCATTGATAAAAAAATTAATTTAGAAGTAACGGGAAATAAAATATTTCAGAATTTATAAGGAATAATACAAAGAGGTACTTGAATGGAAAATAAAAATAGGATAATTCCCATACCTTAAATCCCTCTTTATTTCATCTACATTATTACTTTGTGAATAATGTAAATAGGTTTATGAAAACATGGAATAAAAATTGAATTATGTTCATTTTTTCAATGTTTATCCATTATAATCAATGGGTTATATTTCTATATTTTCATCATTAATGTTAAAATGCTTTGATAAGAAACTTTCCTTAAAATTTCTCATCTTTTTTCAATTTAGTGAATATGGTTAAATGATATTTATAGATTATTAAGATTATATATATATGATTATAAATAAATATATTTATACATTGTTATATTATAAATGATTTCTTATAATCATCCACTATGATAGTTAAAGGAAAATAATATTCAACGTCTATGTGGGTGGTTAATAAACTGTTAATGAGTCATTGTCCATAGAGGGGGAAGAGAATTATGAAATATAAATACCTTATGAATATGATAACTTCTGCACACTAATGTAACATCCCTGACCTGAAATACACTAACCGCTGCCCCGAGTCAAGTCATCATATCTCCTCAATCACGCCTCCCCATACGCCAGAGGTTTCCAACTAGCAGCATGGGTCTAATAAGTCATGTGCAGAGACTATACCCTCATTACCAGAGTAAGACACAACAAACCACAATATAACTAATAAAAGAAAAATTAAACAACCCATAACAATAATAACCAAAGTTTCCCAAATAGGGTACAAACAACTAATTAAAAACAACCATGCCATGCCATACTAGTAGTGAAAGGTAAAAAATTCCAAAAAAAGGCCAAAAACAAAAATGGGTCCCAAACTTATGTCGGGGTCTCTCTCCATGTACATACCAAGCCCAACTCAACACCTTAGTATAGAGCCTTCTCCTTTGTCCTGACCTGCAACCAAGAAATCTTCTCGAGTACCCAATGGTGGCATGAGCATGATGTGTGTGCAATACTCTGTAGGACACCACCATCAGTGTCAACAAAATATCCAGTCTAATATATAGTGAATGGAAGTACAAAATAAATAGTAAGAAAACAAGGGACATTTTTTGTTCCATTAGATAACAAAACTCATTTTGTTCATGAATAGCATTTATCCCAATTCCCATTTTTGTACCAACTTTATTACTTAATTAATTTTGATCACATGTTGTATGGGTCAGTCATAATTTTCATCTATAAAATGTTATAAGGAAATCAATCACAATTAATTGGTAAAATAAATCATGTCCATATATGACTAGGGATAAAAATATCACATCAACACACTATCATGACCTCGAAGCATTGGTCCAAGTGTAATGCAAACGTTGAGGGAATAGAGTCTTTGTCCCCTTCCCTAACCCGTTAATTTTGTGATGGAGTTTAGAGCCTTTTTCTAACTTGACCTGTGGGTATAGCACCTCAAGTCAATACCCCACTCTACCAATTCATGTGCACATGCTATTTTATCAATCACCAAAACCATACCATAACACAACATAAGATAACCAATGCCTTTGGAAGTCATCAATAAAAAATAATAACGAACAGCATGGGAATTAATACTATATCATAACCCAATAACACATTTTTCAATTACAATTCATATCCATTTATCAAAAATTTTATTCTCATGAATAAACCCTTTTGTTTGTTCAATAACCCCTATGCCTTAGTTAATATTAATCAAAGGCCATAAATTAACCATTTATCCCATTTATCATTTCAAGTTCATTTATAATGTATTAACTCCTTACATATTATTCAATTCCCTCTTGCAACACTTTACATGTTCTCAATTCCCAATTCATTTCAAATTTAACAAGCGTATAATTTCATATGTACTGGTCCAATTTAGAATTTCATCATAAATCATATTCCATTAGACATAATCCCATTTAACCAGATTAACCCATTTACTAAGTCGTGTCAAACAACCCCTTAAGACATTATTAATTCGAGGAAAAACATGTACATTCCAAATTCTATCCAAATAACCATACTAACATGTTCAACATAGGATCTATGTTATTAATCATCAATTCCACACGTGACCGTGTCAATATCTAGGTTCTAAAGGGTTGTCACACCACATTGGTGGCCCCAAATTGGTCAAATCATCCTTGAAACATCCCACGGGGATCATGAGGGTTTCAAATCATTATTTAGATGATCCTTCTACCCAAATACCACCAATGTAATATAGATCACAATAATTGGAATAATGAACACATACTTATATCCATAAATCTACATAAAGACTATAAGATATAACTTTTAGACCAACCACCTCGAATCTGTTGATGAACACAATATTAATTGTAGCCTTGGATTCAGATTCAACATCCCTTAAACCCCAACCTATATATCTCCTGAAAAACTGATTTTTATAGATTTGGAAGGAGATAGTAGAAATATGAAAACCGTAATCAAAAAGGGGAAGCACGGAGGAGATTATACATACCCGAGGATTTGATCTACAAACAACGACGCTCTAAACGACCATGTATCGAAGAAGAATCACCACATGGATGCTCGGGTCATCCAATTTTTCCACTTGGGCTGTTGGGTATAAAATGGAGGAGAATCACAAGTTGGGTTTTTAAATCCAATGGTGGCATTTTTGTAATTTTCTCAAAGTTTCTAGGTTGCACGATTTACCCACACAATTTTCCAATTGGTGAGAAAACCATACGGGAGATACTGCCCAAAAATCAAACCCTTCACACAGTTTCCTCGAAATTCTATAATGTTTTCCAAACCGTGCACCAATCATGCGTAAGCCTCTATCCAAGGCTACATGGTAACCTGGGATGCTCCGCATGGGTTTCACTAACCATGTGCAAACCAGGCGCAAACTGTGGGACATACCCAGAAAAACCCTTTTCTTCCTCTTTCGTGTCCCAAACCCCCAAAAAAACCCCAAGACATTACCTAAACATGGGGAAACATTTATCTAGAAAAAAAGAAGAGGACCAAACCAAATCATAAAAAATACATACCATGAAAAAAATCGGGACCTTACTACCTCCCCACCTTATAACCTTTCGTCGTTAATCCACTCTTCCAAGACTCACTAATCTCTGGGAAATAGATGTCATTCCACTAGGTCTACCTATCCATTGCCATTCTCCATGTTTTTGTTTGAACATCACAATTCCCACCGAACATGGATCAAGGGAACAAACTTTCCCCACAATCCTTCCTCACCACAACCACAAAATGCGCTAAAAACTCCCCAAGGATTCGTCTACATCAAACATTCTCACCATGATAACATCATGGGTGAAACTTAGGTGACAACACCTAATTTGAAACACATGGAAATTAACACATAGTATCTCATCTTCAGGAAGGAACCAACTGACACCTCATCGGCCCAATTCTCTACACAACTAATGACACAAATCACTTTGCATCATTTTCCTCTTCAACCGACTCTAATGGTGACCAATCCCAGTATCACCCAGAGGAAAATACACAATCCTTCCAACCACATTTCATAACTATTTCACTCTATAGCTGTACAACCAAACACCACCCAACACTCCCAGTACTCAACCAACTATTCTCGTGCCTGGGATCTCTCTCAGGGCTAACTCACCCGAACGGTGACCACTCGAGTCCTTTCAACCTAATACTTTGATATCATTGTCAAATAACCATTTATCCAGTATGGTTTTCTCTACCATTTGTGGTTTCTTGGAACCTCCACTTTCGACGAAAGACCCCCCAATCACAACTCAACTTTCTTGTCTTCTAACATACTCCAAATTTCTACGCCCAAACATTCATAGGGGCATGACCCTACATTAGAATCTAGTCACACCGTAAAAACCATTCAGGAGGACATTCCTACACTATCCATTCATGGACTAAAATTAACTTGAAATAACTCAGGTACACTTCGTTTCCAAAAACGGAAATTGTCTGTACAATATGAATCCAGAGGTGGGTCATTCATACCAAACCCAAACAAGTTTACCATATTAGGTCGGACCACACCAGACCAGCTTTTCAGAGAACACTCAACTTAAACTAATGGTATACAACCCCTTTCTCACTTTACCAAGGTGATTACTGACTTGAAGCCTATCATTATAATCTCACACATCCACTAAGGCCATCCCCTGAATTTTGGTAGAAATCCATCATCATGGAATTACCGCCCTCTAGATCGTTATTAGGTATCACTCTTGGAATGACACCACATCATAGGGCCAAGGATCTCTCAACATAAATATTTTCTAAAACCATCCAAGGAGAAGTTACCTGATACTAATCCGGATCTTAATTGGAGTTATAGAACTCATCCTCTCTTACCACAACCTATTGTCATATCCAACCACACCCTCATATGACTCAAAATAGGCACCACAGGCTTCACTTGGAACCTCCCTGAGCTCAAGCCAACACATGAATCATCAAAAATCATATCCAAAGCCCACATGCCTCTCTAAGGAACCTAACATGCACCTCGTAAGTTCCTCATTGGCACCCCAGTGCTACTACTTCAACTCGATGTTCTCTTCACCACATCCAAGACTGACTTATCACTACCCGCCTTCAGAGTATCATTACCATTTATCACCATGAGGTATTCTAACCACCGCATATTACACTCGATCACAAGACAAACCACAAAACATGAAGATGGCTATCCATATTTTTTCCAAAAAAAGAAAAAAACTTTCCCTGAGTATTGGTTATCAATTTCTGTGAACACCATCATGGCGTTTGTTGTCATTAGGTATTTCTCGAGGACCTCACCCCTAGATATTGAGGGTTTTCATCCCACCACCAAGTCCCAAATGTAATTTTTCCATGAGCATAAACTTCATAATGTCCCTGATCCAACCAAACACCTCCATTTCTCTTAGTGTGAGATAGAGCTTCTCAACATACCTGGGACGATTTCATGATGTTGGGCATGCTCTTCACTAGCTAATGTACACTAAGAAGTTTTCAAAGAACACCACCAACAACTTATCCAATTTTTGTGTGAAACAATTGGACAATATTACCGGCTAAGTATTACAGGCCTCCCTACTGAATGAATATCATCAACACTCAACTGCCACCACTCAGGTGTGATTGCCAACCATGTTTAACCATTTCTCTATGATCAATTCACTATGCGGCTGTAAACCAACATTTCATGTGGTGCTACCTCCGCCACACTCCCGAGTTCTTCAAACGTGGTCACAACCATCCAAAAACCAAAGCAAACAGTCTACTTCACCATCAAAACCATCATTCTCTCACAAAACAACCTTAATATGAATATAGACCATCACTTGTTTACTTACCTAACCATGTATTTTGGATAGTTATCCTAATCAACCCTGAGAAGGAATCTGAATCACACCCTAAAACTGAAACATTCATACAAACAAGTCTAACAATAAGACCACCTTCACCATGGTGTCAGCATCGAGTGAAAGCATATAACCACACTTCATCCACACTTGTATTTTCTACTCAAAACAACTTCCAAACCTCCATTAATCCTCAACCAAACATGTGAGTTAGGAATTCATATGATACAACCCTTTGAAACAATAATTACCTCTTATAAAAGTACTAAGGATCCCTTATGAGAGAACTGGGACATAACTATATCATTTACTAAACTCAGTGGTACCCCCATGCATTGACACCACCTATGAAGAATCTCTCATGATTCATAATATGAGGCACATATATTATTGGGATAACCTTCCACAAGGTCACCCTTGATTTTAAGAAACTATAATCACATAACCACAACTCATGTGGAACCAGCAATCGTCATACATCCCACGTGTCCCTATAGTCCAAACCTGAAACATACGACACTCTGAGTTCCAATATCATAGTCCATAACAGGTACATGTGAGACACACACCGAAAAGAACTAGAAACTATGTACGACCTCTTTCTTAGGTAACCTAAAATGTTGAATGATACTAACTCCCTAGACTAGAGTCAAAACCCGGATAATCCATCGGTCCTCTCTCCAATCCATACTTATCATGATAGGAACAAAGAAATTCTCATGGACGGAACTCTCATTCATATTCTAATGCACACTATTCATATCACACCAACAACCATCTACTCTAGGTTCCATTCCCAAGATATACACATTCATCAACACTACGATCAAAACATCCTCTCTTGGATTCAAGACACAACATGCAAGGTATCTACTCACACAGATACCAAGACCCAATAACCATCCGTATGGTCCATCATGTACTCTATATGGTCCCGAACCATGAGAGTTATCTTAATCACATTACCGAACAACACCTCACAACCCAAAGGACCCCACCCTACCAACAGTTCCTCAAATACCCCACCTAGGCGGTATCATAACTGGAAAGGCCTCACAATCCAAATCCAAGGTCTCAAACTAGGGAACCCTCACTGCCCAACCCATACCTATAAGTGTCAAACCAACAACACTAAGGACACCCACATTTTAACTCAATCATTATCATTTTAAACTTATAGTTCACTTGAATCTTTGAATAATGACCAATAGGATTTAATCATGTATAGAATAGATCTCATGCTATGAACCTTAAACAAACAATTATTAATAATCTACATGAACAATCATCCTCACACATAGAAAACAACCCTATACCATTCCAATTGTGTCTCATTTTCAACATGGGGTAACCAATTAATTTAATCACAAGTCTTTAGTCAACACCACTCCAAACCAATTCTTCTTTTACAACACGATCCATTACTCTTAGGCACATCTCACATTTCACAGCTTCTTACAACCATCATTTTAACACAATTAAATCTTTCATTTGGAAAATTGATCAAAAATTATACCATAATTATGCTATCTTTTTTTATTTAGACACTGAGTAAACCGTTACAATTTATCATATCCCAAAATTTTAACTTGGTCATAACATTTCTTTATACATGATATTCTTTAACTATTTATTTTAATTATTTTCATTCACCCACATTCATTACCATTATTAGGCATAATTTTCTTTATATTTATCAAATAAATAAAATTAATTCTACTTTATGTGCCCCACACACCCATCCTGTGTGTACCTATAATGATGCATGCCAACTATATCCTTTTGTGCATAAAATGATGCATGAATGAACAACCCCATGCCATTCTAGAAATGATCGAAATATCATAAATCAATCAAATAACACAACATGTTCCCCCACCTAATGGTGAAATGTCATTCAAATATAACAACACACAGTAAGAAAAATAATTCCCACCCTGGTTGACTTGGGTTTTCACATGTACATGGGTCAGCTACTCCCTAGAATGGCGTAATTACTAAGGAACAACACTTCCTAATCTCTTTTATACCATCCCCAAATGGTATGAAAGAGAAAACAACTCCTTTGATTCCACATTGTAACGTCCCTGACCCAAAATCCCCTAACAGGTTCCACAAACCGAGTAGTAACATGACCTCAAGCGCGCCTCCCCATACTCCAGAGGTTTCCGACTAGCGGTGAGGGTCTAATAAGTTGTGTGGGGAGACTATACCCTTATTACTAGACTATTCCACCACATAACACAATATAAATAATGGAATAAAAATGTAAAAATCAATAACAACCATAAACAACATTTCTCAAACAAGGTATATACCACTAATCAAATACAACCATGTTATGCCATACTAGTAGTGAATGGTAAATAAATTCTAAAATAAAACAACAGGCTAAAACAAACAATGGTTCCTAACTCTAGGTCTGGGTCCCTCTCTATTTACATCCCGAGCCTTACTCAACACATTAGTGTAGGGCCTTCACCCTTTTCCTAACCTACAACCAAGAAATATGCTCAGGTACCCAACAACGGTCCCAACATGGTGTGAGTACAATAATCAGTAGGCCACCACCAACGGTGTCTATATAATATCATGTCTAATAGATAGTGCATGCAACTAAAAAATAAATTTTAAGTAATCAAGGGATAATTCAGGTTCCATAAGTAAACAAAAATCATTTCATTCATGAATATCTTTTATCCCAATTACCATTCTTATAAGAACTTCATTACTTAATTCATTTTGACCACATGCTCCATGGGTTAGGAATAATTATCATGTACACAAGTGTAGAAGGAAATCAATCACAATGCACATGGAAAATAAATCAAGTCCCTATCTCACTAGAGATACACATATCACATTAACACATTATCCTCACCTCAAAGCCTTGGTTCAGTTGGAATGAAAATGTTAGGGGAATAGAGCCTACATCCCTTTCCCTAACCCATACCTTCTGGGGTAGAGTTTTTAGACTTAGTCTAACTTTTCCCATGGGTGTAGAACCTCAAGTAAATATCCCTCTCTACCAAGACATGTGCACATGCTTATTTATCAATCATGATAACAATACCATAACACAACATAACAAAACCAATTCTATTGGAGATCATCAATCACAAATAGTAAAAAACAACAAAAGAATTAATACAATTCCATAACACATAACACATTTACCAATTAAAATTCATAGCCATTTAGAAAATTTTCCATTCTCATGACTTAACCCTTTAAGTTTGTTCAACAACTCATATACCTTAGTCAATATTCATCAATGGCCATAATCTAACCCATTTAGCACATTTATCATTTAAAGTTATTTTTTATGTGTTAACTCATTTCTTATTTATCAATTCCCCAATTAAACAGTTTACATGTTCTCAATTCCAATGTTTTTTCCAATTTAACATGCACATAATTTTCTATATACTAGTCCTATTTTGAATTTAAACATAAATCATATAACATTTGAAACAATCCCATTTAAATTGATTAACCCATTTACTAAGCCATGTAAAACAACCCCCCCTAAGCCAATATCAAACCAAGGAAAAACATGAACACTCCATATTCAATAAAACTAACCATAATAACATGTTCAACATGAGCTCTATGTTATTACGCAATAATTCCACATGTGACCTTGTCAATATCTAGGGTCGGAAGGGTCGACACACACTATGGGAGGCCCCAAATTAGTGAAATCATAATCAACACATCCCATGGGGATTGTGAGAGTTTCAAATCATTATTTAGATGTTCATTCAATCCAAATACTTGAAATTGCATTGAGAGAAAAACAATATGAAGAAAGAACACATACTCATATACAGAAATCTATAGAAAAATATGGGATATAACTTGTAGACCACCCACCTTAAATTAGTTGACGAAAGCACTCTTAATCAAAGCCTTCGATCCGGATTCAACATCCCCTGAATCTATTACATAAATATCACCCCAAAAAGATGGTTTTAGAGATTTGGAAGGAGATGAGAGAAAGATGAAAACCCTAATAAAAAAGGGGATGCAAGGAGGAGAGTTGTCATACTCAGGGCTTCAATCAGCAACCAATGGTGCTCCAAACAGCCAAGAATTGAAGGAGAATAACTTCTTAAAAGCTTGGGATGTCTATGTTTGTCACTATAGATGAAGGAGGTAAAATGGAGGAGAAACCTGAGTTGGGTTTTAAAATACCAGTGTGGTATTTTTGTAGTTTTCTTAATGTTTCTCAATCGTACGGTTTACCTGCACAGTTTTCCAAACAGTGCACAAAATGTGTAGAAGATAATATCTAAAAGTCACCCCCTTCATTAGGTTTCATGTCAATTCCACATGGTTTTCCAAATCGTACACCAACCGTGCATAAGACTCTGTCCAAGGCTACATGGTTACCTGGGATGGTCGGCACGGTTTCCACTAACCATGCACAAACTATGTGCAAACCCCGAAACAAACCCAGAAACTCCCTTTTCTTCCACATTCATGTCCTGAACCCCCGGAACACATTTGAGCCTTCATAAATCATGGGGAAACACTTATCAAGCCAAAAGAAAGAGGCACCAAAAAACGTAAACCAAAACATACCTTGAGAAAAATCGGGACCTTACAACTAACGTCATTAATATAATTCTGAAATTATAATTATTTAATCTTAACATATTTTGGGTTTGAAATTGTTATTGAAATGGGGGAATAAAGGAGAAAAATATGAGAAATAATTGATGAAAACTAACCATCTTCTCGGTGTTTCTTCTTCTCTCCAACACAAAATTCCTTTGACACTTGGAATTAGATATCTTAAGAATGTCCTTAAGTACTATGGTGGAGTTATGGGAGGGAATTTTAGATTAAAATTGGATTTATTAAGTAGGGTACGATTGATTTTCCATGTAGAGGGAGATGAGCTGTTTTTACCAGAGAAGATAGGTATTTTTAGGTTAAAATATGGGATAAAATAAAATAACTAGGTAAACCATTAAATAGAAACAGTTTTACATTATAAAATATATTTTAATTAAATAATACAATTTTAATAATTTTGAAAACCTTATAAAAATAATTTATTCGTTTAATCTAAATGAATGCAGAATTAAATGAAAAATTGTTATTTTAATGAAATACTTTTGAAGTTGACATTTAAGAATATCATTTTTATGGTTTTAAATTATGTTTAACGTTTCTAAATAGTTAACCTATATTATTAACTTTATTTGGTCCAAAATAACCAATTCAACATTTATTAAGCCATTATTTCATCATCATTATGTCATAAAACACACAGTATTTGGAAAATAATATTTTTTTACTATTCTTTTAAATATTGAAGTATTTTAAAAAATTATAAAAAAATCACCGTTGGAAAATTTTAACATGATGATGTCCAAAATGTCAATAATTTTATCATAATAATTAGAGAAGGTAGTTTATTTTTATTTTTAATATAGAAGTTGTCATCTTCATGAAATACCCTAAAATACAATAAATTAAAAATGTTTTTAAATTTTCATTGTGTTTTTAATCTAGATAATTATTTTCTAGAATTATAATATTTTTATTTACATAAATTAGTCATGAAAATTATAATTTATGTCAGATTTTAATATTTTTAGGTCAAATTACTATTCTAATGGTCATATTACAATTCCCTACAGTCATGTTACTATTCTCAATGTTTAGTTTACTATTCCAACGGTCACATTACAATTCCAATGGTCACATTAACTCCTATAAAGAAAACTTAATTTATTACCTGCTTATTTTCCTTAATTCCCCTCACGGTTCAAGATTTATATTTTCTAGAATGATGATTCCTTATTATTATTTTTTTCTTTTCCATAGTGTTGTTTTTGGGGGAGATAATTCTAGAATATTAGGGAAATTCAAAATTTTTCATTGTAGTTTTTCTATTTTATATTTTCTCCCCTTATAAGGTTTATAATTTTCATGGGCTCAATTGAAAATTAATTTCATGATTTCCAATAATGAAATAAAATTTTATTATTTTCGCTATATTTTTATGTGAATAATACTTTATAATAAAATATAACACAAATTTATTTAGTAATTGAATATAGTTTAAAAAATATATGTAGCTACATTCTTTCACATTTTAAAATTTCATTCCCAAAACATAAAATCATATTTTCAGTTATTAATTTGTGAGGGTACTTATATTTCATCTTGTTCCCACATTTCCTATTCAAAATTATGGTTTCACTTTAACACTTTGAGAAGGTGAGTTATCTTATTGTGTATATCTCAATCCCTATTTACAAGATCTCCATCAGCGGCTCCCTAAAATCATGGTCATACAATTAATGTACCACCTCCATATTCCATATGTCTGAGTGATCGAGTATGTAATTTGTTGGGAGATATAAATGGAACACATCATTGAATTGAGTTATAATTGGTCAAAGTGCTAGCTGATATGCAATTCATCCTATGAGATTAAGGATCTCAAAGGGGACAGTGTACCTAGGTATAAGATTATTTTTCTTTCCAGACCACATGAATCTATTGTATGGGGATATTTGAAGGAAAACTATGTATCTAACTTCAAAATCCAAGTCCCTTCGTTAGTTTTTAGTGTATAGATATTTTCCCAACACTGTGTCGATTTTATATATTATTGGATGCCATGAACCTTTTTTCATATCATTCAGAAGATCAATTCTATGTATCATTCATTCTCAAATGTTATCCCAACAAGTAGGAGTTGTACATATCTTCCCATTTAATTATTTATATGAATCCATTTTAATACATGAGTCAAAGTTCTTGTTGTATGAGAACTAAACTAATAGGATATGTTTATAACATCCACTATTAAATTCTATTATGTCAGCACTCAACATGAATCTAAGTTTATGAAAGGTCATCTCTGATTGTACATCAGTGTGGGGGTGATAAACCATACATAAATTCAATTTATTATTCATATTATGATTAATATATATCTAGAATTTAAATGTGAATGATGGATTAAGATCAGAATCAATTGAAAGTGTTTCCACATATAGCCTCATAAAATCCTTTACATATATCTTGTAATGTTGGTCATGAAATAAATCATCATGAATAAAAATGGTGTGGGATTTTTTAGTGATTTGATCCACCACAACCTATATCACATGGTTTACTTTGAATGTATTCAGGAGACCAATTAAAAAGTGCATAGTGACGTTCTCCCATTTCTATGTGTGAATAGGAAATGGTTTCATCATCCCCTTGGATGTATATCACTCTTATTTAAATTTTTTAAATAACAATAACATTGAGTTATACTCAATGATATCCTTCTTCATGTTCTCCCACCAAAAGATTTCTAGATGATTGTGGTACATCTTAGTACTTCCATAAAGGATAGATAAAGATGAGCTATGTGAATTATCCAATAATTATTTCTCTATCATAAGTGATATATGCACATAATGTCTAGTTCCGAATCAAATTAAACCATATTCATTGATTTATAACT
This sequence comes from Viscum album, assembly GCA_963277665.1. Classification (NCBI taxonomy): domain Eukaryota; kingdom Viridiplantae; phylum Streptophyta; class Magnoliopsida; order Santalales; family Viscaceae; genus Viscum; species Viscum album. The sequence continues at coordinate 714,378,578 of OY728137.1, read as the reverse complement.
CATGAAGATTCTACTCCTTTACTGCATTCAGCATCTATTGATTCTATAGATCATCCCATTATGCCACTTTGATCCTCTCATAGATAGTTGGTTGAAAAATAATTTGAGAAATGTATGATGTATTTCCTTATATTATTATTTCTTAGTTCATCATTTCCATGTCCAAGAAGATAGGATCTTTCCCAATCCACACCATAGATAGAGTATAATATTATTTTATTTTAAAATCTATATCAAATTTATTCTCCCATATAGGAAGGAAATAAATAGAGAATTCATAATCCTTGATTAGATCTATCCATCGTAGCTGTTTCATGTTGATATCCTTATGTGTGAATATATACCTCAAACAATTTTGGTCTGTACATATATCAAGATTTTCCCATGAATATTGTTTATCCATATCATTAGAGAAAATATTACTACATCTTACTCTAGGTCATAGGAACGATAATTCTATACATTAGGATTTAACTATCACGATGTATAAGCAATAACATTATCATTTTTCATGAGTACACATACATGTCATTTTAAAGATGTATCACTATAAATCACAAATAACTCCCCATTAGAGGGTAATATTTTCACATGCACACTAACCAATCTCTTACTATGTTCTTGGAAAATTTATTAACATTTCTTATCTAGATAAAATTAACTCCCTTTAATTTTAACTTGTTTAGTGGATTAGAAATATATGATAATACTTTCACAAATATTATATAGTATCCAGAAAGACCAAGGAATCATGAAATATCGGTTACTATAGTAGGACATGGCCACTCCACTATGGACATTGTCTTAGTAGGATTAACTAAAGTTAATTAACTAGTCAACATGTTCCCCAAGAATGAAACCTGTTATTTCAATAATTCACTTTTTATTTTCTTTCCAAATAGATTCTCCTTCCTCATAGTTTTTATTGTGGCCCTTAGATGATCCTCGTACTCCTTATAACTTTTATAATATATTAGAATATCATCAATAAGTATCATTAAAACTTTATCAAGATAATATTTAAAGACCATGTTCATAAAATCCAAAATCATGGAAGGATGATTAATCAAGACTAAAAAACAACAATAAAATCATAATTATCATATCTTATTCAAAAGGATTTCTTTAGGAGACACTATTTCCTCACCCATAACTGATTATTCCTTGATAATAGTTTTTGCTTGTAACATAATTGATCCCCATGAAGTTGTTCAAACAAATAATCAATCCTTGTAAGATTATACTTGTTCTTCACTATGATTCCATTTAGTTCCTCATAATGAATTCACATCCAAATTAATTCATCCTTACTCTTCACAAATAGAGAATGATATCCCAAAATAGACACAATTCATTGAATAAAACATCCCATAAAATATCTTTATGTTGCTTATTTAATAATTCCTTCTAAATATATTACATTTTATAAGGGTCCTTTAATACTATATTTGATCTAGGTATGATTTCAATAGTGAACATGACATGCCTTTCTATTGGATGTCATTAAAACTATTCAAAAACACACAATATATTCCTAAAAAATGTGGACATTATCTATCTTTAGAAATTATCATTATTTTTTTCTTCAAAAATAATTTCCATAATGATATCTATAAGAGGTTATTATAAATATTGTTCACTCTAGGATATCTCTCCTTTGAAAATAACTATTGGTTTTTAATTTAATACCACTAAAATTTATTTTCTTCAATATTTTATCATAGGATTATACATTGAGAGGGAGGTTATCCATAGTATAGTTTCTAGTTCTATTGTGGAAATTAATTCTATATTTTTATGAGATTTTACTCACCAAAGTTGATACTAGGATATCTATACAAATTTGAATCATGGATAATTATTTCTATAGTTTTAACTAGTAATTATACATATAGAAATTCTATGTTTGATTATTTGTTTTTTTCAAACTTGGATAAAATAATGGAATGTGTATAACTAGACTCAAAAAAATACTTTCTATATTTGATATCACAAATAGGGTACTTGACACCACATCATTTAGAGCCTCTAAATTATTTTTTGAGATCGTAAAGGCATGATCTCGATCACTCAACCTATAATGATTATGATGGTGGTTACCCTCTATTATATTCTTATTTGGACTTTTATTATCAAATAGTTCAAATATTCCACACATAAAGCATTGATCTTTTGGTTATTATTTCACCATCTTCCCTTTGTTGTTTTCTTTGATATGTAAACGTTTCACCTCACTATTATAGTTATGATCTATATGGCCATCTCTTTCATCCATGTACATCCTTACACTCCCAGGAAATTAGTTCCCCAAATGTTTCATTAAACATTTATTTCACATGGGATATTTAATTTCTTTACACTTCTTCCATGACAAAAATTCTCTTGTATTTTGGATCCATTGACCTTATATTTAAATCCTCACAAGTAGAAAATTCACCTATTTATTTTGTTTTAAACAATGTAAATTGGTTTCAAAACCATGGTTATAGGGTACACCCATGGTTTCAGCAATAGTGGATGTTAAAGATGTTACAATTGATATCTTACCTATGGCCATGGATTAAGCAGTGGTTATAGGGTACCTACATTCATGGTTTGAAAAATTTTGACTAAGTGATGTGATAATAAGTATTACCTATATACATGGTTTATGTTTTGGCCATATGGTAGCTATTAACACAATTTCAAAAACTGTGGCCAAAGGATATGTCATTTTAACTTATCTACATCTAGAGTTTTACACATGGAAACACATACCCTATTTAAACGGTTTAAACCTAAGAAATCGGATTTGAAAAAATAAATGTTACACCTAGGATTTGACCACATGACCTCTTATATATTATAATGACTTCTTAACCACAACACTATATGTTTCTATATTAATATATATATATATATATATATACCCATATAGGACTACAATTTTTAATCATAAAAAAATAAAAATAAAATTCTTTTAATGGAAGATCTTTTACAACAGATTTAAAAACTATGGTCATAGGTGATTCCTTGTTGGAAGTAATTCCACAAGTTTACAAATTATTTCCATATGTTATTCCATGTTGGATCAAAAATGAAAACATTAAAATCTTTGGTGAGAGTTGATTATATATAGGACATGTTTCCATAATTTTAAAAATCATGGTCATATGTGATGCCACCACATTGAACCTATTTCCATGGATATAAAAACTATGGTCGTAGGTGATTACACATTTTAGATACTGATATAGTTTTTTAAATCATAGAATTAGGTGTTACCACCAATTTCTTATACCAAAATTATTGTTCCAACCAATTTCCCATATACCCTGATTTCTATGGTTTTATATAACTGTGGTTATAGGTTCACATATAGCCATTTTTTGAGTGAAAAGCAGCTATAAATTATCTCAAAGAGACCCACAACCACAATTAGACAATAAAAATGGTAATAAAGCCCCCCTATTGTCGTGTTTTTCAAAACTGTGGCTGTAAAGCCATGGTTATAAGTCAATTTATTAGTTTTGGTGGCCTATATGGAAAATGTGTCACTCCAAACTCTATTTAAAACATCAAGGCACTATTCATTATCTCCCAATAGATTTATTTTAATAAATATTATAGATTCCTCTATAGGTGGGGTCTCAGAATGCCAGATAACCTATCAACATTTCCCTCAGGATTTTTTTTCGAATCTAAATGTGTATTGAGAAATTACAGTGAATGTCATTTCATAACATTCCACTAATTCAATTTCCTTATACTTTAGGCACAATAATTCATTCTCTATTATTTTTCTCATGGAATAAGGAAAATTTTTATTAAAAATGAATCTCTTGAACTCTTACCCTCTATAGATTCAATGTCCTATTGTGGATTCATTTTCTAAATCAATATTAACCAGTAATTAACTTATCATTATAAGTGGTATACTACCAAGGTGACTATATCTAGATCTAATTAGTAGAGTAAGAAATATATAATATATAGAGGTAATCCATTATTTTAAAATTAATGGATCAATATATCCACTAAGGAAAGGGTTCCATTGATTCATGAAGGACTCAACATTATGTTGTTCCCTTCTAGGTGAATATGGATGCTCCATATGATTCTGTTTATTATTCATAACTCAAGTTAGTTGATTCAGCATCCTCAATATTTTTTCTATTCCATATTCCATCATGTTATGAATATTTTTAGTGAATCATCCATTTCAATAATCCTTATCATAGTTGAACCTATTACCCACAAATTTTATAAAAGAAGAAAAGAAAAGTTAAAAAAATTTCCTTTTCTGGATCTTGTAGCTCTAAAAAGATTTTAAGTCTTAAACCAATATTATTAAATAAATTATTCATTAATATCCTCTAATAAAAAATAAATTTTCTAGATATCCTACATAATGGTTCATAAAAAATATAGAATTAACCAAACTTATCCCTTAGGCATGTCAACCCAAGGGTGCAGCAAAGCCTGTTGTTATAGACCAATTGACAATTGATTCAAATCCCAATGCGCTATTTTCATGGTTATTACCTCTCTATAAAACTATACTATATCCACATCCACATTTACTGTCTAGAGAAGGATTTATTTTCTTAGTGACCACTGCCTTAAAAGTTCTCTAAAATTCTAAGATGTTTTCCTATATTTAGACTTATCCTGAGTGTTCAGAAAAAAATTCTTATCCTAATTTCCAAAAAGAAGTAATCCATTCTCCAATACCAACTATGTAATCTCACCTTTTTAAAATGTAAATCATTCATTACATGGTATAACACTTAATAAAAAATATGATCTTTCAAGTTTTAGTTACATGAAAATAAGAAACATAATACTTTAATAACAAGACCAACATATAATCCACATAGAAGGTATCTTCATAGGTTTATCCTATATTACATTTAATATATTTCATATCCTAGGGACACACTTCAAAATAAATTGGAGATAATAAATACTAGTAATGGAATAAAAAAGTTAATCCAACAAAAACGATTATCATGAAATTTAAATATGGTATATAATAATAAATTAATTATAATCCCATGATCATAAAATAGAAATCAAGATACAACATAAAATTAAAACATTCATAATCATATCACTAAGGTTTATCCCTGAGGATTCGTAGAAAATAATTTTCAAGGAGAATCACTATGGTATCATAAAACACTTCATCTCTAAAGATTAGTTATTTACTAAATCCATTAGATCGATATTAGGGAACAACATTTATATTTCTTAATTTATGTGTTCCACAAAGTGAATAATAAAACATTTCATCAATAAATCATGGAAAATAAGAAATCTAATTCTTAAAAATTCATTGAGAATATAAGGGATTAAAGACATGAAAATTATATCAGTTTTAACCTATAAAAATCGAATGTGGGTTTCTTATATTTACACCACAAAGAAATAAATCATTTTTAATCTTGGTAAATACTGAAGGATAAATAAAGGGTTTGGTAATTCACTACACATGAATATTTAATTTAAAATAGAGAAATTAAATAAATATATTAGGTATCATGATATTATAAAATAAGAATTTAAGAATGGGCATAATGAGAGGGAATTGAGTTACCCCACTAATGAAACATTTTTTTTTCGAAATAATGTTAATGAAATGAATTCAAAGTTCAGTAGGATTACTAAAAAATAGTTACATTAATGGGAAATAAGATGAGAAGAATTCTCTTACCTTAATCCTCAAATTATTTCTTCTCTTTTCCATTTGCTAAATAATATGGATTGGTTTATTAAAGTATGGAACTAAAATTGAATAATGTTAAATTTTTCAATATTTATCATTTATAATCATTATAATATATTTTTAAATTTCCATCAATAAAGGTGAAACGTTTTGATATGATTGTATCCTAAAAATTTCTTGACTTTATAAAATTTAATCATCTTTCTTAATTTATATTAATAAATTATTAATATTAACTCCAAAATCATGGAAATTATTATATTTTTAAATTTATATCTGATAACTAATTTATTATAATAATTCATTTGTGTTGTAATATGAAAATAATTTTGAACATCGTCATGGGAATTTAACCATCCATTACCAGGACATTGTCAAAAGAGGTTAAAGAGAATTATGAAATTTTAATAACCTTTAAATTTGATCATTAAAGTAGGTTAAAATTTTTAATATAATTATTAAATTCATCATAATTTATCATAGAATCTGTTTTGAAAGTGATAGAGAAAATATTTAATAGAAATGGGAATGGGAAGAAAGAATTTTTGAAAACGGACACTCTTCTCAATGTTACTTCTTCTCTACAACACTAAATTACCATGATTCATAGAGTAGTTTCCCTTTATAACATCTTAAATTGTTCTATGATTGTAAATGCAGGGGATTTGGGAATATTGTTATCTTTGGTAAATGGGGGTGGAGTTTTCTTTCAAGAGTATTGATATGGGTTATTAATACTTGAGGAGAGGGGTATTTTTTGGATAAAATATTTGATAAAATATAATATCAAAGTAATTGTTTTAATAGTAAAAAAATTTAAATTATTAAATATATTATAATTATATAATATTATTTTAATACTATTAACCAATTTATTATAAAAATTTCTTATTTTGATGAAAAGGGAAGTTGAATAAATAAAAAATTGTTATATGAATGAAAAACTTTTGACTTTTGCCTTTAGAAAACGATCTTTATAATTATGAATTAGTTTTATTACTTTTAAAAGACCCATTTATCATATTAAATTGTTTTTTGGATGAAATAACCAATTAATCATTTACTGAGACATTATTTCCCTAACAGTATGACATAAACCAGATGGTATTTGAACAATTATGCTTTTACTATTCAAGTATTTTTCCTATTTTATATTTGGTCACCCCTTGTAATGTTTTAAATTTTCATAGATTTAGTGGGGGATTAATGTAATAATTTTTACTAATGGAATGAAGTGTTTTTTATTTAATTTTGTGTTTTATGTGTATAATAAAATAAAATACATTATAACAAACATTTATTTAAGAAAATTTTCATTAAAAACTATGGTTTTTATAGTGGATTCCATCATTCGTATATATTATTATTGTTTGTCTTGTGTTCAAATTCCTAGACACCCCTTTTTATGTTTTCGGTTATGAGATTTTGAGGTGATTTTAATATTTTATAGGGTTTTAGAAAGACTTATCATTTGATGTTTAAATAAACCATTGGGTTGGTATATGATTTTATGATAATTTAATTATAGTCTATTGGATAATGAGATATATATAATCATAATAGTTGAAAAGTGATTCATTAACAAGGTGATATTTTTGAAAATATTTCTGTTCAAGTTAAGAATAGCCTTTCAAGTAAGTGTTTAGATTTTATTCAAGTTATTTTGCAGAAGTTCACTACATTAAAAGATTATTTAGTAATTTATAATTTTTATTAATGATACATTGGGAGTTGTTTTATTCGGTTAAGGTATATGAAACCCATAGGTTGACAAGTGATTTAACATAAATGTCTATTTGGGAATAATATGATTACATTTTTTAAGATATAATCTAATGTGTATGATATATCCATTATGGTTATAACATTATTTAATGTTGAGGTTAATGAGGTAATTTTTGATATAGTGTTATTTATTCAGTCAATGCATGGGTGTTATTATTAAGGCTTTATATATTAATGTTGTTTCTCATTATATGAAGGCTTATTAATTTTTAGAATTATCATACCTTGTGATAAATATTTTTGGTTTTGATTTTTTCATAAATATGGCAGCTAAATATTGATATACTATATAGATCTATTGGAATTTGATTTCAGTGCTTTAGTCATGGAAAATTCGTCTCCAATACTTACTGTTTGAAGTATCATATTAGATTGGGGAGGAAATTTGTTAAATTATAAAATTATACTTTCCAAGTATGTATATATTCATATTTTCTAATTTTATATTCTAATGGTAATCTTAAACTATTAGAAATTGATATTTAATAAAAAAAATTATCCTACAAACATTAATTCAGATGAATTAATGAAATTTTTTCTACATCATCGATTTATGTTTTTCTCGACATTAAAATTTTCATGATCATTCACTTTCTTGTGATCAATGTCATCTATCACTATCTGTAATTATATTTACATTATGTTACCATTTAAATATTTTCACATCCCTCAAATGTTATACTATTTAAAAACCAATATATGTTTAATTCCATATGACCATTGTATTGTTGTTTCTTTATCTTCAAGTGGAAATTTTATTAACACTTTTTAGGATGTAAGTTTTCAATAAACGAATTTTCATATCTAAAACCATTTATTTCAAAGAATAATTTGACATTGTTAGGATAAAAGTTATTAGGTGGGGGAGAATCTAAGTCATCTATATTTCAAAATAACTAACATTATGTTCAATAGTGTAGACAACATACAACACTGATCATAAACAAACCATTAAATATTATTATTTAAATATCTCCAATATACCTAATCTGTTGAATTATTTGGTATGAATAGATTTAAAAAAATTATGATATATTTGTATATAAAGGTCCCTCTCAATAAACAAAATTATTTTTTAATGTTTATGAAGTATGTATTCAATTTTAAGTAAAGTTATGTTATACTTAAAAAACATTTCCTTCAAAAATGTTTTTTATTTTTTTATGAGAAACTATTATACATAATTTTTGAAACTATTTATATTTTATATTATAAATTTAACATTATTTTCTAAAATTATAAAATGAATATTAATTCAGTTTAAATTTCTGAATTTTTTCTAGAAAGTATAATTTTCTTTTAAATAGTGAAAAATAATGATATTTTTTGAAAATAATGTTTTTTGTTTCAGGAATAAGAAAAGGTAAAATATGTTTTAAAATGAATTAAATGTGAAATTAGTTTTATTATATTTTCAATAATCCAAATATGTTCTTTAGAATCAATTTTTTTATTTGAATTTATCATTAAAATATTATTATATGTAAAAAGTCATTTTTTGGAAAAATAATTTTAATGCACTCATTGTATTTATATCTTAATAAATTAACCAGATCACTATTTGTAAATTATTCTAACTATATATATATATATATTAATTTTTTTGATATTTTTTTTAACATTAATCTAATGTCTTTATTATTCATGGAATAAGAATAAGTCTATTTTTTTCTTAAAAGCTATACCTTAATAAAATAGGATTTCATCACGTTTTGTAAACATATATTTTTTTAAATTAAATTCTTCCACCAATAAGGTATTAAAATTCATAAATTGTAATATATTTTTATAATCATGAGGATGAAATTTGGTAAATATTTTCTTTTTATTTTTGGTTATTTTAATAGTAACCATTGTAAATTTGTCACCTCGGTATAGGGTATATCAGGTCAAACATAGTCAAAACAAAGATTCAAAGTCACCATTTTCCCTATAAATTCCTATTTTATGTAGCTAATTCACCAATAATAATCTTAGTCTTGGAATTTAATTATTTATGAGAAACTGTTACATTAAAATGATCATTAAAAAATTTAAAGAAAATAAATTTATGAAGTTCAACTCTCTTAGTTTTAAATATTTCTTATGTGTTCACATTCTGATAAAATATATTTATGAATGAATGTTAATGTCAATTTTTTTCATAATGAAATTATATTACTAATGGTGATTTGTTAATAATTTTTATATAATAAATAACTATCATAAATGAATGTACATTTCTAATTCATTATTTATTAAATTAATTGAAAAATAAATTAAATCATATTGAAAATATTAATTTAATATGATTTGAGTGAGTTATATTGTTACATGAATTTTTTATATAATTGTAATGTATTAAATTTTTTTTTCCAAATTATTATATTAAAATTTAATTTCTTTCTTGGTGTCTTTAAATAAAATTAAAGGAATTATTACAATATTGACAGTAATGATGCTTCATAATAAATGATTTTTAATTAAATGAATTAAAATACATAAAAATAATATTTGGAAATTTAAATGGAGTAGGGTTAAAAATATCATCCATTGGACATTTATGAGCCAATTATAAATTTATTATAACATTATTAACCCTTTATGGTTAAAATAGTCGTTACCATATTTAAGGTAAAAAATAATTATGAAATGAGTTAATCGAAAATATAATATTTGAATTGAAATAAAAACCTATATAAATTTTATTATAATATTTTATTTTTAACTTATACACTTTTTCATTTATTTCATGCCAATTTGGAATCATTTTTATGGATAATGACATTATTATATTTTAATCTTTTATAAAATTCCACGTGTGTCACTCAATCCCTTATAAAAGGACACCCCACCTTCCACTTCCTTATAACACTTTGAGACATCTAGATAAACCATCCCATTAAAAATAATACCTTATAAATTTCCTTATCCAAATTATAGAGGATATTAAATTCCCAAAAGACAAACTGTAGGATCCTTTAGAGGATATGTGATGGAGTTATTTCAAAGAAGTGGTAATCACCTTAACCGATCACTTTATTCTTCAAGGATTCATTACATCATATAAATAAATGAAATTTATCATATAAATTAGGTATAATGAGTATACATAAATGTTTTATGATTATGAAATAACCATTATCTAACCTCTTTCCCATAAAATGGGGTGTGGATGTATTGCTTGTTCATATGTAGGACTTACTATCTCCACTAAGATATACACTTCACATTAAAAAACCATATTTAATGGATAGATATTATTTTGATATTAATTTCTATATAAGATACATATGAAAAAATTATACTTCTTTAATCATAGTATCACATATACCTTCTAAACTTCTAATCAGTTGGGAAATGATAACATATCTTACATGTATCTGTGGAATACCACCTCCACGGTGCAATGTGATTAGTTTTTTATTTTAATTTTACGTAAATGGTAAAAAAGATATATTTGATGAATATATTTAATATATATGATATTATAATGATTATATAAAGATTAATTATAATTTAATATTCTATTGTTCCATCCGTTGAAAAAATAGAAACTGTGTTAAAGCGTATATATAGTCTACTGTCTCCTTGAATAGAATAATTAATTTTTCTATATATATACTTTTCAGATGAGTATAAATATTTATATAATTAATATATATTATATTTATATCATAATAAAAAATTTAGATAATGGTAAAATAATCAATGTACAAGTATTGGAAAAATTGAACCGAAATTATCATGAAAAACGAAACTGTTAACACCCAAAAAATTGATTTTATTAAAAAATTATTAATAGAAGAGTGTTCAAATTTTATAAGGGGAGGGTATATAATATGTTTTTTAAATTAATTACTCTATAATGTAGTTACAAAAAAATTTAATTTATTTTGAATGAGTGTATAATTCATTTAAAGAAAGTCAATCTCGAGTTAAGAGTTTCATGACTCACCCTGATTTCTATGATACATATGAAATATTCACCACTTGCTTCTATTGTGTGTTATATATAGAATCAATTAATTTATTTTATGATGAATTTAATTGAAATTAATTTAATGTAAAAATATATATTTGATATTATCACTTTCATGAGGTTTTCATTCTGAGATTACCAAAGCGGTAAGGGTACAATGCCTCAGAATGTATTCTATGGGACATATGTTATGTTATGAACCAATAATCCATAATCAGTGTTATATACATCCATTTTTACATGTTATATCCTCAATTTAATTTCTATGATTATACTTAAATTTTCAGTTTAATTTTTTCTTTCTTTAGGTTTGGATTCATAAGTTAGAAATATTGTTAGGGTTTTATGTTAAAATCTCATTATTTACTAAGGTTGTTTGTGATATTGTTTCTGATGATAAGATATTATGATATACCTATTAATAAACCCATTAATTTTCTTCTAATTTTCTTATATATTTAGAATAATTTTTTTCCAATTATCTTTCACTCTCTATGTACACAAGACATAAAAATAATTTCTTTATGGAAAATCGACTTTATTTTCATTTTCATTAAAATAAAATTTTTCTGCAAATAAATGTTTTATATAAATTTTTTCGATAATGTTTTAATAATATTTTTTGAGTTTTTTAATTGACTTTTTTGCATGATTTAATTATTTAAAAAATTATTTAAATGTAATTTTATTTATATTTTCCCAATAAGCTAGCTTTTGATCTTCTTACAAAAGTATGGAAAGAATGTTTTCCTTTAACTAATATGACCAAAAAATAATTTCCAACCATCATGACCAATCAATACATTGAAATATCCATTATATATTTATAATTATCATTTTAAATAAAATGGTTGTGTTTAAATTTTGGATGTTTTTTATTTTAAATAGGTTATTTCTAAGTGAAAAGGTTATTTTCAGAAAGAATAATTCCAAGATATATTTTAAATGAATTTTAATTTATAATAACATTGTTTAATATTAAATATACTATAATGGGGATATTATCCAAAAATACCATACTTATTATTTTTCAATATAGGTTATTATTTATGATGAATATATTTTTATGAAACTCATTCGTTTTCAAAGTGTTTTTCAATATTGAAATGTTTATGAAACATATTATCTTTTCATAGGTTATGATTGGATTATTGTTCTATGATATTGGAGAACACATATATATGATTTTCATTATGTGAATGGTGGGATTGTAATGATATGCACCTCCAATTAATTGGGTAATGATAGATATCAAATGAGATAAAGTGGACCCGAATGGCGAGTGAACACATATTAGTAATGGACTTTTCCCATTATGACAATATTAGGAGTCAACCTTGAGTATCACAATATAATGGGGAGTGAACCTAATAAAATATGATTTTTTTGGTAGTGATACTTGGCTATTAAGGAAATTATTTTCTATTATTATGTTTAATCTATGTTCCATTTCAATGTTATGAAGGACCCTAGAACACTGTAAGAGGTTAGGGGTGAGTTAGGTTGTCAATTTTGTTTAAATTGATGGATCATGTTCCCATGTTGGTAGGTACCTGTCAAATATTTCTTTTGGTAATGTGCAAAAATATAAACATTCAAACACAGAAGGACCAGAAAATGATTTTACTTTCTTCAACACTAATATCTAGTCTATGGATAATACACAGATGGGTTTTCGGTCATACCAAAGTCCAATAATCTTCACCAGTTATGGATTAAAAAATTTATTCATAGTTACTCTATTCTAGGTGAACTTCCATTAAAAGGTATTAGATATAGGACAATCCATCCCTCGGACCACATCCATTGACTCCCCCTCACCCACTATGTTTAGAAGAGTTTGAACTCATTTCATCGACTTGAGGACCACTTCAATGGGTTGGAATCAAATCATTCATCCTCAGTTATAGATAGATGTTTTGTTAACGTCTTGATTTCACTAATATATGTAAATAACTTTTGGATGCACTGTTAGCTCACATACTATTCCTCTATGTACTAGCCTTAATTATCCACCTACTACACTGCAATATGCACTATGAGTTCTTTACAAACCACCACCACCTACAACCTCTAAAAATTGCCTCCATGTACTGTTTTCGCATACCACTTATTCTCCACGAACCAAATACTCTTCCTCGAACTATCTTTTGTGATCCGTATTTCATGAAATACAATACATGAATAATTACCCCTCAAAATTTTCATGCATACATGGTCAACATACCACCGTTTCCTTCTTAGCTACCAAAAACACGATCTCATTTTAGCGAACGACACGCCATCCCAAAAACTAGCTCTTCCATGAACCGATGTCCACATCGTTTTAACCAGAAACAAAACATCCCACAAAATAATTTTCTTATGTGTATTATAAACCTTTCCTATATCTATATCCATTACAAAAACCATTTTTCATTCACAAACTAAGTACCGCCCTTTGGAACAACGTAGTGTCGTTATGTGGAAATCGTGTCTTTGTTGTTTTCCCTCATTGACCCGCATACCTCCTATGAGGCCCACAAACTGTCCTTCATGGTCTAGGAAAAAATTTTGGTAGAATACTTTATATAAAAACCTTACGTTAAAAAAATAAACTCCGGATTTTGAGGCCCAAAAATTTGTCAAACACTTGAAAATTATTCCACATTAAAAACTTTCTTTGGAATGTACTGTAAAATTATTTATCTTCCAAAATCCTTGATAAAACAAAGGTAGATTAAAAAAACCATAATATATTTCTAGGAATGAAAATATTTGGGTCAATAAATCCCCCACATTGGGTTTTTTAGAAATATGTTGATAGATTCAATGAAGCACCTACAATAATCAGAACCCGTTACACAAGAAACATTTCAGCCAACACTCTAATTATTAACGAGCAATTATCAGTGTAGAAAAGAAGAGGGTAATAATGAATTGAGTTCTATTGTCTTAGAATGATTAAATATTTCCAATATATTTGTCAAAAAAACCTGCAACTAGCAAAACATATTTTCAATTCTCACCCTTTGTGGCTCAACTCTCCTGTACCTTCTCATTTCTCTTCCACTTCTCCTCCAACCATGATGAATTGAATTTCTCCTATAACAAGAAAAAAAAATTCAAAAAAACATTTCATTCTCCTCTTTTCTTTATTATCATTCTCTGTACTATAGATTTTATCCACTCTCCCCCATTAGCAATAAACCCAAACACTAGTATTTGAACATGGTAGAACTCAAAACACGCTCCCCTGAATTGTATCTCCCCCATAAAAATGCACCAATTTTACAAAAAAGTTATAAGAGTTAATAAACAAGGGATAGGGGAACCTTCTTAACCTCTTCATGCATTGGGATATTGTTGAACACTGAGGTTCAACTGATGCTTCTTGAAAAAATGTGTTTACAATGGCTTAGTCAGTATGTTAGCCACTTGATCATCAGTTCCAACAAGATCCATTTTAATCATGCCTCTTTCTAATATTTCTGTAATGAATTGATATCTAAATTCAATGTGTTCTATTTGACAATAATATATAGAATTATTTTTAAGATAAATTTCACTATTTTTATCAAATTTAATCTCATTACAAATTTCATTAGTTTTTTTCTTCATCCAAAGTAATTGAGTGAAAGAATTTGTACCGGAGATATACTCAGCTTCTATAGTACCGATATTTGTTTTTCCTATTTCTTAATAAACTATCCCATAGATTTATATAAAATTAGTAATACTCCACCACATCTTCAGTACAGTCAGTATCAAAATTTTTTATAGTTTACTATCTCTTCCTATTGTGAAGTATAACCCATAATTGTGAGTGGATTAAATTTACCTCATTATTATTTTCACTACTTCCATATGTGGTTCCTTTAGATTACATTGAAAGAGAGAAACTAATAATGTTTCAAAGAAAATATCTGGTCATGTCGCATTCAAGTCCTATATGATTACAATAATTCTACTATAAATCGTGGGATCTACAAATGTCCCATCTTTATACTTTCCAGTTTTTCCCCAACTTCAATCAGAGTTGACATTTTTTTGGAGTCATTCATATTGAATTTATTTATAAAATCTCTTTCATACTTTTCCTATAAAATAAAATTATAGAATTTCCTATAAATCACTTGTATCCCCAAGTAGTATGTAATTTCACCATTCATAGACATTTCAAATTCTGATTATATGTGATTGGACAATTCATCCACTGATCCATGCATGATTCCACAAAATATAATATCATTTATGTATACTATAACCATGAATTGGTATTTTTGATAATTATTCACATAAAGATTTTGATCCACTCCTCATCTTTTAAATTCAACCTTCTTTTGATAATAATCCTACCGAGAGTACCATGGATGTGGTGCAGGTTTCTGACCAAATAGAGAATAATTTAATCTATAAACCTTTATTTCATTATTATCAAGAATAAATCCCACTAGTATTTTAAGATTGAATTATTCTTCAAGAAAACCATTTATGAAAGTTTTATTTACATGTGTTTGGTTCACTTTGTATCCAATTTGAATTTACATGCCCATAAATAGTTTGATTGACTCCACTCTAGCAACTATAGAATGTCTTTCATAAACATCAACACCAAATATCTATGAATAGAATTACAAATTATTAATTCCATATTTATGATCACATTTCCATTATCTTAAAATTTATTTTTGAAAATACTCTTCATACCCATTATATTTTGTTTATTGGGTCTCCTAACCAAATCTCAGGTTTGGTTCTTATCGATCTGATCTAACTCTTCATTCATGGATTTAACCCATGATTTATCCTTTACATATTCTTCCAATGAGGATGGTTTCACTATTTATAGGAATAAATATTAGGAATTATTACTCATTATACTTGTCTATGTGGGATCCATCCAATCCCCAATAATGTTGGATTGATCAATTTAATCACTTTGATTTATCTTGTGAGGTTCAAAAGAATTTTATTTTGCCATGGTTTCCTCTTTCAGTTATTTTTCAGAGTAAACACCATGATGTGATTCTGGATTATGTTTCACACCTTCCTCTACTTTTTTGGGAAAAAATCCTTCATTGCATCATTGAATCATTTTTGAGGTGATTCTGTTTGTTGAAAAAGAAGACCATGATGTATGAGTTTGTAGAAAAAGTGGGTTTACATGGTGATTTGTCAGGTTCAAGGGATGCTTTCAACAATCCATGCATGATTGAAGAACCTCGAAAAAGGAATGGTCAATCTGGAGTTGGTACAAAAATAGCAGATACAAGGTGGCGCCGTTTTCCAGTGTTTGCCAAATTTTTGTGTCTAAAATCGGAAAATGGATAGATACATTTTTGGCAAGGGGAGGAGCGCGAAAAATCAGAGCGGTGCATGAAAAATAATGTTCTGCATGAAAAATTAGCGGGATAGGTGAAAAATATTGTGGCGCGCGAAAAATCAGCTGGTTGTGCGAAATATTTTCTTTGTGCGCAAAAAAGAAAAATGATGCGTGAAATAGTGGAATGATGTTTTTAGAACAAGAGGTGTTTCGAGGTATGAAGCTCGAAAATTGGCAAAGGCACTAGGTGCACGCAATATTCAAGCAGTGGGTGAAAAATGGTGTTGTGTGTAAGATTTGTTTTTCATGCTAAAAGAGAATTAGGCATTCAATGGGGGGTTTTTCGTGCGGGGTCAATTTTGACTATAAATATGAAGAGACCCCCATCCATTCGGTAGAGCTGAAGCCATTGAGAGTATCCACGCTCAAACATGTGAAATTGGAGTGCACAAGAGAGTTGCACGAAAAAAAAAGTTTGCGCATAAAATAACTGTTTGCGTGAAAAGTGGATTTCGTGCATAAGAAGAAAATTACACGCAAGGTAGTGTAGAGTCTGCGCTTAAAATTTGGTGGTTTCCCATAAAATAGGTGTTGCGCAAAAATTTTATTTCACACAAAGCATGGGAAATACACGCAAGGTGTTTTAAGGGATGCATGTAAAAAGTGGGGTTGCCTGGTACATCCTATAAAAAGTGAGATTCATCTGCAGGTGAAAGTTGGACTTCAACAGAGCATCTATCAATAGTTGATGATACATGGATTCATGAAAATGAAGAGACCTATAGTTATATAAACTGTTAGTGGATCCTTTCCAAAGTAGTGACCAACGGAAGAGGAATAAGGTGATCCTCTCCACTGACAGTGATCCAGAGATAAAGAAATAGGGAGTGATCCTTGGGAATGCAGTGAGCTGACCCTAAAAATTGTAAAGGCAGTGAGCCTGGGCATAGTAGTGATCTAGCACGAACATTACTAGCAGTGAGACATAGTGGATTTGGTACAGCGGCACATCGTCGTTGCATGATCCTTTGACGTAACCCAATGAGGGTGAACTAAGTAAAAATCTTTGTGTCCACCTGCTTGCTTCTCTTCATTGCATTCAAAGCATCATAATCATATAAAGAAGAAAAAAATTGGTCATAATAAACACACAAGTGCAAACAAAGCAACCCTTGTGATAAAGAGGTCAAGATCTAGTAGGGGAGGAAGAATTTAGGAAAGAGTATACATACCCTGATTCACCCCTCCCCCCAATAGGGTATATAGGACAATATTGGTCCTAAAAAATGGTATCAGAGGGAAGGTTGCTTTTATCAGATTAGTTTGCTCGGACATGGTATAGTTGATTTGTGTGGTTAAATCAGTTTTCTTTTATCTCGGTGTGCCATGTCAAAGGGAAAAACATTAAAGAAGAATCATATGTCAGGTGATATCCCTCCATGTGAAAGTGTTTATGGGAAAAGTGTGATTCAACTAAAATAATAAAACAACTTACTGATGGAAGGCCTGGATGAATCTAATAGGGAAAGATTGATTCACTCAATCATGATGTAGGAATGAGTGAATTACATGAACATAAAAGTGATACCAAAACAACTGAGGATGAAGAAGTTTTAAGAAGAAGGCCACCAGTAGATATTGTCAACATAAAAAAGAAATTGAATCAAAAATTGGATGAAGAAGTTAAATATAAATTTATCTGGATCCATGTATTTGAAATTGAGTTTAACAAGATAAGAGGCTTAAATCAAAGTCTTATTGATGTCGCTGCTGACCTAAGGGAGAAAAATGATTCTCAAGGTGAAGAACTACAAAATATGGCTAAAAAGAAAGGAAAACATAAAAAATATGATCATGAAGAGAATAAAAAGTCAGATGAAGTTCAGAATCTGAAAGCTAGAAATGATGATCTAGAAACACAGTTGTCTAAAGAAGTTCAGAAAAATCAAAGGCTACAACAAGAGAATAAATCTGTCTCTAAATCTGTTTCTCATGAAAAATTGAAAGTAATGGAGCATGGTGACATTGTAGAAAAGCACACACGAGAACTGGAAGATGAGATGAGTTTTGGAATGTATCTCAGAAGAGAACTCGATGCCCAACATGAATCAAGGGATAGGAAGATTCAAAAGTTGGAAGATTAACTAGAATCAGGGAAGAAGGAAGTGGAGAAATCCAATGATATAGGAAATCCTAAAATTAAGGATGCCTTTCACTTACTATTTCATTATCCATCGGCAGGAGATGATGAAATGAAAAGAAAATTATCAATTTCTAAAAATTTCCATGAACAAATTCTCTCAGCTGAAAGACCATATAGTTTGGGAAAAACTGGTATTGGATTTGATGAATTACCTCCCATGCCTGATAGAAAGAGAGATATAAATAGTTCTAGATGTTGAGAAAATCCTGTAGGTACTGTAGATAAGCCTAAGAAGATAGTTACAAGAAGTAGTGATGACATGTGCAATTTCTGCGGGATTCATGGCCACACATCAAACTTCTATTCAGAGGCTCTTGAATACGTTTCAGTGTGTGAAAATAGAAACTTTGATAAATCTATGAATAAGAAGAAGCATTATGAGAAATCATAGATAAGAGTCTCTCAGAGGAATGAATTCATTAGATGCTATTACTATGGAAGAATGGGACACACCATGAATATGTTTCCGGAAACCCAGGAGCTCAATGTCATAATAATAACTCAAGATGAATCAACATATCCGCTGAGAGATGAATAACTAAGGTATTTTTTTAATGTAAGATGTTTCATATGTTCTAATCATGGGAATTTGGAAAGATATTGCAGTAAGAAGAATTTGATAAAGGAAAAGGATCCCATAAAGAGATTCTCGACTCCAGTGGTGCATGATAAGAAATTATGTACTAGGAGACAAAGTGGTAAGGTGAAGAATAGGCTTAGAGCCTCCAGGGAATCACATGTATCTGAATGAAATTTGTATCAGTCACCTCCTCTATCATACTCACAACAGCTCTCATGGAGAGAATGTGAACAAACCTGGATGATTAAAGGGAGATATACTCTAGTTGTGAGAAAGAAGGATGCACGCTCAGTGGAGGACTCACCACTAGCACAAAATAGTGTGGTGAAATAGATATCTGATAAAATAATGATAAAAAATGAATGTACTAAAAACATCACATGTCGTGTCCCACAGAGAGATGTGAAGGAAAGAAGAAGATCCCTAAAATGGGTGAAGAAGAAAGGGAAGATTCCAAATAGAGATATTCCTACCCAGAGATTGAGTCAAGGGAAGTGGCATATTGGTAGTACATCAAAGACAGAAGTGTGTACAAGTGGTCTTAAACCCCAAATTGTGGAAAATGCTAAACCTAGAGAATCTACATATCAGAAAAAGGCTCAGTATGTGGGCACTGAATGCTTAGTCATATGGCCAGAGCAGTCAAAGTTGGCTAGGAAACTAGAAGATGTGAGGAAGGGGTGTGATGGTCTATAATAAAGAATCATAGAGTTGACCAATTAGTATCAACCACAATCCTCATCTTGAGGAGTCCATAAGATACCCCCTCTCCCTATGTATATAAATTCTATTAACTTATGATTCAAGGGTTTCAGGTTTTAGGGAGATACTATCCAAAGGGAAGTGCCATCTAAAACTAAAAAGTGGAGAAGTGATGTTCTCTAGAGTTTCAATTGATTCCAATCAATTACCATAGTCGAATAAGAAAGGGAGAAATAGAGCACAATAGAAAGTGATTGTGTTATTAACATTATCTATTATTTCCTACACCGAGTTCAAACTCAGTAGGATTAGAGATTCTATTAATGGGACAATGCTGAGTGTAAAATTATTATAAATGATGCTGGATAAGAAGAATGTTTATGGGTCTAAACAGTGGACCTAACCCTAGGAAGTGTTGCATAACATAGGGGGAGCATTCAATAAAAAAATCCGATGCAAGAGCCATTAATACAATAAATTGATGACTTAGCTCAGGTGTTTCCTATCAAGGGAAGAACAAAACACATGGAGAAGAAGAAATAATCATGCATCTCATGATAATATTTTTTGATCTAACAATGTGGTATCAGGTGACTTCTTTCATAATTCTAAGAAGCTGCAAGTGAAAATCAAATGTGTGTCAACAAAAATCCGAGAGAATAAGTTAAAAGAAGTGACGTCATTAAACAATGACATACTGACAAGTTTTCTAATGAAATTAAATAAAGGAAAGAGACTTAGGGGGAGTAGAATTGGAAATTTATAATTCAGATGTGGACTCCCATACAGAGGGAATTGATGTCTATGGGACATTTGCACTGGTTGCAGTGTTGGAGATGATCAGATTATTCCTAGCCATTACAGTACTACGGAAGTTCAAGGTATTCCAGATGGATTTCAAATCTGCATTCCTGAATGGGATTTTGGATAAAGAAGTGCATATCGAGCATCTAGATGGGTTTCTTATTCATGAGTATGAGAATAAGGTTTATCGTCTGATGAATGCATTATTTGGGCTGAAACAAGCACCAAGAGCATGGTACTCAAGGCTCGATCGGTATTTGAAGAAGCATGGTTTTTAGCGTACTGGATTTGACTACAATCTCTATTTCAACCACAACAGTAATCATAGGATGTTGGTACTGGTTTATGTTGATGACATAATATTTGGCAGATCAGATGAAGAACAGTGCAGACAGTTTTCTGAATTCAAGAAACATGAGTTCGAAATGTCTATGATTGGAGAGATAACGTTTTTCCTTGGTCTAAAAGTGACACAAGGAAGGGATATAACATTTATTTCTCAATCCAAATATGCCTAGGAGGTTTTAAGAAGATCTGGAATGAAAATTCCAAGGAGATGAAGACTCTGGTTTCTACCCTGATGAAATTATCAAAATATGATGATGGGAAGGCAGTTAATATCACAGAATGTAGGAAAATCATTGGAAGTCTATTGTACTTAACAGCGAAAAGGCCTTACATTGTTTTCCCTAGATGCCAAACAACAATAAATCAGATTAATCCCAAGGAAAGACACATGATTATAGTGAAAAGAAATTTTCAGTATATCAGGGGTATGGTGGATTTTGGCTTGATGTATAGTGACAAATATCAGTCAGAGTTAGTGGGATATACAAATACAGATTGGGCCAGTTCAGCAGATGACAGGAAATCAACGTCAGGATGTGCCGTCTATCTTAGTGGATTATGTATTTCTTGGCTGAGTAAGAAGAAAGATTTCATTTCATTGAGCACCGTAGAAGCTGAGTATATTGTGGCCACTCAAAAATGCACAAAATTATTGTGGATGAAGTAGTAGCTTGAAGATATGGGAGTTGAAGTGAAGTCTCTGATCGAAATCGAGTGTGGTAACTCAAGTGCTATAAATCTCAGCAAAAATCCCGTTCATCACTCAAGGGAAAATAACATTGAGATAAAGTATCATTTTATCAAGGAGAAGGTTGAGCAAAGAGTTGGTATGTTGGATTATGCGCCTATAGAACTACAGGTTGCAGACATTCTGACAAAGGCCTCACCCAAGGAAGCATATGAAAGGCATCGACTGGATCTGGGAGTTCAGTCGACTCCTCACACTTAAAAGAGTGTGGATGTGGAATGACCCCCTCTCCCAAAGGTATGATATGTTTTTCCCTAATATGTTGATATGTATTCTCTACTCTGTTACAGACTGCAATGGAGTGACCTTTGGGTTCGTTGACAAAGGGGGAGAAAATAGTGATTGTTCCTGGGGGAGACAGTGTGGTTATTTGAGAAATCATGACAGGTAGGGGGATAAGCTGATAGGTGGAGCAGCCAAATAGGGGGAGTTGAAGCTGTTTCAAAGTTCATAGCCAGAGGTTTTCTTGGACAACATAGGTTATAGTGCTAAATAGGATTTTCAGCTGAAGAGAGTTAAATATGTGAGCAAAAAGGGGGAAATTATTAAATCTGATGATGCTAGAAGTGATCGGTCAATGAATAGATATCACGACAGCTACGTATTTTAATAAAATTAGAATATTGGTGTTGGAATGCGGTAAGAATATTTAAAAAAATTGTTTCAGTTTGGTTTCAATAGTGGATGTCCGAGTTGAAGTGATTCATTGATGAACTTTTCATTTACTCTTGTTTCTCACGCCGAGCATTGCTCATGTGGTCTTAGAGTAAGTGTTAAGTGAATCCTTGAACACTATAATAATCACAAGAGGCGAATGGTGGTAGCAGCTGGAAGGAGCCTTATTGAGATATTAAAGTGCAGATAATTTTTATGAGAATAGTTGTCAACAAACCCAAAGGGAGAGATTGTTGGGAAAAAAATCCCTCAAGGTATCATTGAAGAATTTTTGAGGTGATTGTTTTTGTTGACAAAGAAGACCATGATGTATGAGTGTGTTGAAAAAGGGGGTTTACATGGTGATTTTTTGGGTTTAAAGGATGCTTTCAACAATTCATGATTGATTGAAAAACATCGACAAAGGAATGGACAATCTGGAGGTGGTACGAAAAGAGCAGATACAAGGTGGCGCCGATTTCTAGTGTTTGCCAAATTTTTGGGCCTAAAAATCTGAAAATGGAGAGATTCATTTTTGGAAAAGGGACAAGCGCGCAAAATCATAGCAGTGCGCAAAAAATAATGTACAACGTGAGAAATTAGTGGGATGCGCAAAAAATATTGTGGCGCGTGAAAAATCAGCGGGTTATGTGAAATATTTTCCCGATGCGCAAAAAATAAAAATGATGCATGAAATAGTGAAATGATGTTTTTTGCACAAGTGGTGTTTTGAGGTATGAATCTCAAAAATTTGAAATGGCACCAGGTGCGTGCAATATTGGAGCAGTGCATGAAAAATGGTGTTGCGTGTAAGATTTGTTTTTCACGCTCAAAGAGAATTACACGCTCAGAGAGGGTTTTTTACACGGGGTAAATTTATCCCATAAATATGAAGTGACCCCCTCCATTCGGTAGAGATGGAGCCATATAGAGTATCTGAGCTCTAGCATGTGAAATTGGAGTACACAAGAGAGTTGCGCAAAAAACAAAGTTTGCGCATAAAATAACTGTCTGCGCGAAAAGTTGATTTCGCAAAAAAGAAGAAAATTTAGTGCAAGGCAGTGTAGAGGTTGGGCGTAAAATTTTCTGGTTTCCCGTAAAAGAGGTGTTGCGTGAAAATTATATTTCGCGCAAGGAATAGGAAATATGTGCAAGGTGCAGTAAGGGCTGTGTGTAAAAATTGGGGTTGCCCGGTACATCCGATACAAAGTGACATTCATATGCGGGTGAAAGTTGAATTTCAACTGGGCATCTATCAATAGTTGAGGATGCATGCAGTCATGCAAATTAAGAGACCTGTAAGTCTATAAACTATGAGTGGATCCTTTCTAGAGCAGTGAGAAAATGAAGAGGAAGATGGTGATCCTATCCATAGGTAGTGAGCTGGAGAGAGAGAAACATGGAGTTACCCTTGGGAAAGTAGTGAGCTGACCCTAAACTTTGTAAAGGCAGTGAGTCTGGGCATAGAAGTGATCTAGCCCGAACATTATTAACAGTGATCCTTAGTGAATTTGGTACAGCAGAACATCGTCGTTGTATGCTCCTTGGACGTAACCCAGTGAGGGTGAACCAAGTAAAAATCTTTTTGTCTACCTGCTTGCTTCCCCGCATTGCATTCAAAGCATCATCATCAGATAAGGAAGAAATGAAGTGGTCAAAATAAACACACAAGTGTAAACAAAGTGACCCTTGTAATAAATAAGTCAAGATCCAGTGGGGAAGGAAGAATTTAGAAAAGAATATCCATACCCTGATTCACCCCCCTCTTAGGCTATATAGGCCCCTATTGGTCTTAACATACTTTTATATTTTTATTTCTTCCACGTTTATAGTCTTACACATCTTATATCATATCATAAAATGAATTTTATATTTCTTTTATGGTTTTATCTTCATTTATCTACACATCAATTCTTTCCACAATTTTCACAATATGATTATTGTAACATTTATAGGCTTTTCTATTCATTGAATATCCGAGGGATATCCATTCATCTGCAGAATCACCATATTTTCCTTGATAGTCATCTTTATTTATGATAAAGAATTTACTTCCAAAAACACAAAAATAATTCATGGAGGGCTTCCTTCCTTGACATATCTTATAGGGTGTCATGGTTTCCCCCCATATAAATCACTATTCAGTTTTGAATATAAATTGAAAATCGAACATATCTTTCCAGTAATATAGAGAGACATGTCTCTCTATCCACATAGTTGTGTCCATACTATTCTCTTATCAATTATGGTGCTCAACAAATCCAATTTTTTTGGGGGTTCTCATAGAATCCACCAATTGTTGTATTATATTCCTCAACATGAAATTTAAATACTCAATGGATGTGAATTACCCTCTATCGTTACACCACAAAACTTTGTTTCTCCATCCAGTATCAGTCTCAGTTGTTCAATGATATGTTTTCATGTAGTCAATTAATTATTGTTTCTTAAGTATAACCATCACACAATCCATTATACCATAATCATCAATGTAAAGAATACATTTCCTTTCATCATATGTTCAAAAAAAAAATTATCAGACCAAATATATTTATATGAATGAGATCAAGAAGATTTGATGCTCTTTTCTTCTTTGGATGATATGAACTATACAATAACATTCCTCACATTCAGGCATCACAAGTCTTCTCTTATTCACACTTTATATTTGGTATATTCACAAAAATATTCTATTTTGATAAATTTTCTTTATCATTTGGATTGTTGTGACCCATCCTCAAATTCGAAAAGTTTTTGTCTTCATCAATTGGTAGGTATCAAATGTTCTCTTACCAATAAACCTGTTATATTTTTCCATTTATGATTCATCCCTTCTAGAGAGAATTCCCTATTATTCCTTTTATAGTGCTCCCATTTTTATTGAATTTCACCATAACTTCTGAGTGAAATAGTTGTCTCACACTCAAAATATTATGATGTAACCTTTCTAGATAGTGAACTCTGGTCTTCTTCAGCTAACGGTTCACCAGTTTAGTACATCCGTTGACTTTGATCTTCAAAGCACCGTCATTTCCAAAAATCACAATTCCATCATACTTCTTTATATTCATTAATATCTCTAAATTTCCCATCATATGGGATTATCATCCACTCTCAATAATCTAAGTGCTATTGTTCTTGGTAGTTTTGAGAGCTACTTCTATAAGGATTGATTTTTCAAAATTCTTTTTTTCCTTCCATGAAATATTAGGCTGAGTGAAGGATAAAAATTTTCTATCAATTGTATCTTCTAATGAGAAGGTTCTTTAAAATAATATTCTTATTCTAGAGGATAAAACATGTCTATAAGAGCAACACTATATGGATGGCGAGTATTGAATTTTCTCTAAGTTCTGTACAAAATGTTCCTTCTATTCCTCTGCCTTTAATCAATTGCTTTATGGGAAATGTTAGAACAATGAAAAAAATATCCATATAAAAGTTTTCTTTAAAAATAATTAGGATATTAATTTTTTATCTTTTTTTAATTCCAATATATTACCCATCCAATTACCTCCTTATCACTTCATAGTATGACATGGTATGGCTCAGGTAGCCACAAAATTGACATTTCATAAGTGTAAATGTGTTTCCACTTATATTCCTCCTTGTCTCAACTTCATTAGGAGGATAATTTGATTGTCAATAATCTTGATAAACTCGATTAATTTTCTTATTGATTATTTCATCAAAATTAGAGACTTTATATGTTTTAAAATTAGGGTTCTTTGTGTTATGTTTGACATTCATCTTGAATTTATTTTAGTGCATTTTAATTCTAGAATTTGATGATTCATCATAACAAACAATTACTTTTTTTTCATACATGAGGGTATCTAATCAATAATAACCTTTTAAACTCCATTAGAACCATGCATATCTCTTTCTAGAATCTCAACATCTAAGAATTTTCCAAACTGAATTCTATTCATTGTTTTTTTTGGTCTTGATTCACTTTAAAGTTTACTCCTAAGAGTAACAACTTCATATTCAAGTCCCTAAATATTTTTTTACTTATTCTCTACTCTAGATGCATGTTAATTACTGACCTTCACCTATTCTTAAATTCAAATATTTATTTAAACTATATATTCTGAACTTTTAATACTATTTGAAAGATCAATTACTACCTCCCCAAATAAATCAATTTCATCTTCCAGTATATCGACATATTCTAATGACTCTTACACAATTTATCAATAAATTTTATATCTCTATAATTGATTATCAAGCTCACCAAAAGCATATTGAAGCTGAAACTTGAGGTTTATATTAGTGGTCAACAGATTATATCCAGCTTTATCTCTCGATGGTTCTAACTTTTAATAGGCAGACATCATTGATGCATGGGTTATGGATTTAAATTTGGGTTTTTCATCGCAACATAATTTACTATCATCATCTTCTTATTCATAGAAAATACTCTTTCTCTGTAGTAGTTTACCAAAATTTAAGTCTCTGTTTTTGAAAAATCTTTTTTCAAGATTATGTTTGTCTGCAGCTTCACATTCAATATCTTTGAACTTTCATATCCACTGAGAGGAAATGTCCCCAACTCTGCCAAAAAACAATCCAGTGGAAACATGCCTGTAAATTTTCCTTGTTTACTTCTTGAATATATTAGAAATGGGATAAATAAGTTATTTTTCCTCATTATCTTCATCAATACTATATCATGAAATTTCAAGTTTGAACGTGGATTTGAATTCCATTTTCATGCATACTCGATTCGTTGCATCTTCTAGTTTAATTTCATCTCATATTCCACCAAGATACTCAGAAAATCATCCAGAGAATGTTTTTAAAGATCCCTTTTGTCAAGGGATAACACCATTGAATTGTAAAGATGTCGAATTATTCTTTATATATTCACTACAATTAAAATGTATTTTATTTCTGTACAAAGTCCACATATTTCTCAAACAACTTTTATAATACGATTGAAATAGGTATATTCATTTTCATCAGGATGCATCTTCACATCATAAAACCTATTATGAAAAACATGTAGTTTTTCTTCCTTCACATTGTTTCTATCTTCATAAATATGCTCTATTTTTTCCACATAAACTTTTCTGAAGTAAAATTCATCTCCTTTAGATATATCTGATCCGAAAGATCTATTTTGAGGGAATTATATGATTTTGAATCTTTATCAAGAATTTTCCTATCTATATCAGTCATAGAAATCCCAATTGGTTCACTGAATTTTATTCATTGTGTAGTGGAAAATAGGACTTCCATTATAATATTTATTTGATGAGATATTATCCTATTCTTCCAGATCTAAATGTTTCTTCCATCAAAGAGGTGACTCCCTTGACATTCACTGTAGTCAACATGATATAAAAAGGATAGAAGATTTAACACAGACAACCTTTAAACTATGATACAACATGAAGGACCCCGGAACACCCAGAGAGGGGAGGGGTGAATCAGGGTGTTATGTTTTTATTTTAAAGTGATGGATCTTGTTCCCACATTGGTAGATACTTGTTAAATCTGTTTATTGGTATTTTGTAGAAATTTATATGTTTACACACAGAAGGAACAGAAAACAATTTTACTTGGTTTACCAATAAGCACTAGTCTATGGAGCATATGCTGACTGGTTTTTAGTCATACCATATTCCACTAATCTTCACTAGTCGTGGATTAAAAAAGATTCATAGTCACCCTGTGATAGGTGCACTGCCATTATAGGTTATTAGGGATAACACACTATGTCCCTCATATCACTTCCATTGATTCCCTCTTTGTCCCTGCATTTAAAAGAAAATGAACTCAATTTATCGACTTAAAGGTCACTTTAATATTATGGCATTAAATCATGCATCCTAAACTATAGATAAATGGTCTTTTGAAGTCTTGTTATCACATGTAGATGTAACTCACTTTTATGTGAACTGTTATCTCATGAATTATTTCTCCATGTACTAGCCTTCTTCCTCTATGTATTGCAATGCACCACGTACTGTGAGTGCTTCACGAATGACCACCGCATACTACCTTCGTAAACCACCACTGCATACTACTTTCTCATACTACTTCTTCTCCACAGACCAACTCCTATTCTGAGAACTGGCTACCACAAACCGTCTTACGAAAACCACCTTACACATACCATTTTCCATTATGGGCATCAATTCTCCACATAAACCCCTTCTTCATAATATCTCCATAGACCACTTCTCCTTTGGTTGAATCCATCTCTTGATCCTCTTCTCCTTCATGAGGTTGTCTTCCCATGACCCACTTATAGACTTTAAAAAATTCCTCCTAGATTTTTAATCTCACCACTATTCCCTAATAATTTTATTTTTTCTCCTTATATATGAAAATAGATCTTCATAATCCATTAAACTGATATTTACTAAATATTATCCATGTACTATGCCCCTATGAACCATTATTCTACAGGCGGTCCTTGTGTCGCCTTTTCCTGGAGGGCCTCCAAAAACACAATCTCGTTCTTACGAATGACACGCCATCCTGAAAACCAACTTTTCTATGAACTGATATCCACCTTGTTTTTAGAAATGAAAACCCATTATGAAAATCATTTTCTTTCCACAAGTAATAAACAATCCTACCAACCTTATTCTTACAAACCATTTTTCCTTCACAAACCGTGTACCGCCCTTTGCAGCTATGTAATGCTGCTATGAGAAAATCCTTCCTTTTACATTTTCCTCACCAACTCTTGTACCTCATATGTGGTCTAAAACTATCCTTCACAGTCCATAAACCAAGACAGGAGGATTACATTAAATAAAAACCTTCCTTTTCCAAAATAATAAACTCATGATTTGAAGGCACAAAAATTTAGAAAACAGTGGAGAACTGCACCAACTTAAACACATTCGTTGGCATGTACTGTAAGATTAATTTTCTTACAAACTCTTAGAACAACCCAAAGTGGACTTACAACAAACTCAAACCATGCCGTGTTTCTATAAAAGAACATCCTAGAATCCAATACGTTATATATTCATGGATCATATTTTTTTTATTCTGTTATGAATCATGTCGTATGAACTACAAAAATGTATTATGTGACACAAGATTATGATATATGATATGTGGAGTACGATTTTCAAATGTTAGGACCATTTTTGCATACCCTTCTACTAATTTAATTCTTATTTCATCATTTTTATCTCCCTTTATTACCCATACTATGAATATAAACTCACCCTTTTTTATGTTTCCTTTCCCCAAGTTATGAAGAAGAATTATAAGTATTATATATCTAATAAGGGTACATGTTATGAAGAACATAATGGGATACTATTATGAATAAGTAATTTAAGTGTCCATGTTTCCAAAGATACTAGACCAAAATGGTTCTATCATGTATCGTTATGTTATGAAATTAATATTTATATAATAAGATGTTATATCTATGTATGAAATGTAGGGGTCGCTATAATGTCGGAATTTTCGAATCAATTTTGTGGGACCCCCTCTATCAAGGGATTTGGATATATATTAAGGGAGTACCTTACCCCTATATAGAATTTAGACCTAATATATGAGGATTATAGAATACAAGGATGGAGTATTGATTACACTAATGGAGGAACCTACTCGAAATACAGAGGAGTATGTAAACTCAATCTATTATAAGGGGTCCATGTTATATCACATGTATGTCTCCTGGGAAGTACCTGAACCCCATATGTGGTAGAACAAACCCCAAAATATGGTAGAGTAGGTAAATCCAAGTCAACTTAAATCCTCTCACTTTCCACTATACAATGCCTCACTAGATATAAAATCCTTAAATTTCCCAAACTAGAACATCAAAAACCTCCAATGACATAGAATATTATATTTTTTTCCACTATAATGAATGAAACATAGGACATACTACTTGTATATAAAAAACTAGGACATTGTATATAAATAAAAAAGAACAATATAAAATTCCTAGTAAATGATGTGTCCTAGTGAAGTACAAAATGTGTTGGATTCTAAAGAAGGGTTTCCATGTATTTTCATGTCTTAATCCATGTGAATACCATTTTTATTTCATTTGATGTGTGGTACATGGAATTTAGAAAAAATCAGTATGGTCAAAATGTACTTTTGATATATGTCATTTATCCTCAGTAACAATTCCCGGAATCTCTTTGGGGAACTCAATGTGCAAGTCATGTCTCTGAAACTGTGTGTGTATACATGATTACGTACCAAGACACCCAGTCCATCATTACGCAATATGTGACCCAGTGTCACATAATGTGTAGTATTTTAAATTTTATGTCTGGCCAATATGATTCAAATAAAAAGTCAAATGGAATGTATCCTAGTGATACATACTATTTGTAATTTATTTTAACATGGATACCAAATCTATTGACATACACAGTTTTTTTCGAGATACAATATTTCATGCAGACAGAAAACTTCTAGAACATCATCTTTACATGACCTATATCATTATCATGTTCACCTATAATGTTTTCTCTATTATTAACCATCCCCGATACCCTTTAGCTGATTATAACACCACACATGGTTGATCTTTATTCATTCAACATCGAATGGACCATTTTTTATTCAAACATTCATTGAATCATTAGAAAAACTCATCACATCATCACTACCATGAGACTAAAGTAATGAATCCTATAATTGTTCCCTATTATAACATCATGGAAACATACTCATACTCAATAATAAAGAGTGTGAGTACTTATTTTTTAGAATTGTTGTAGCCAAAGGAACACCCAACCAACCAAGAAATGGCTCATGTTTATGTTTGTTGATGAATGTGAGTATGATAAAAGAATAAAATTATCACTCATGTAGGAAAATCCTTCAATGGAAAACAAATATTTTATTAAAATTTTATTTCATAATTAAATAAGATATTGATGAATATATTTAATCAACAATACATATTATTAATAAAATTCAATACCATAAACAATTATTGTTATGTGAATATCCAAAAAAATAGTAAATATAATATTTTTGAAGAATGTGTGGGACAAATTCCCATGTTTAACCTATGATAGAAAATAGATAGTCAGAAAATTAACCTTATGTGGCCAATTAAGGAAAAATAAACAATTTATATTTAAATTTTCTTGATTTATTAAAAAAATAATATAATTCAATTATTTAATCTAATTTTCTTTTAAACCATGTTCTTCCCATGTTATAAAAATTATTGAATAATTGTAATCACACAATAGAAATGTTAGAGAAGAAATAAATGTTTTTGTGAATAACTTAATAGACATATAACAATATATTATAATATTATTTATCATTATTTTCCTCAATTATAAACAAGGACTTCGGTGGCTGTTTTTTTATAGTATGAGTGTTTCAAATAAGATAGTGTTAGGAAAATAAATAAATAAATAATTCGTACGATATTTACAATTCTATAAATATTGTCGATCATGTCACGTACCATTTTTTTGTTGTCTCTTTCTTGATATAGAACACTAAGAACAAAATGAATTTGAATGAATTATTCTCTTTTGTGTAATGATGGAGGTTAAAAAAAGAGTTAAAAATTCATCCAAGTTGTTACACTCGTGAAAATGTTGAGGGAAAAATAGATATTCTAATGGGGGAAACTCTGTTAGAGTAAAGTATCATTTACACACCATATGATCTCCCTATTTATAACATTATCATGTTCACATTAAAAAAAATTAATTAAATGTTTTTAAGACCTCCCATAAAGTACAAAAAATTCAAAAAATATATAATTTTACAATTACCCATGCCACATCATCATCACTATGGAATATATCTACCTTGATACAATGTAACACACTATTACCTTCCTTTAGTTAAGATTTAACTTTTATTTTTTTTACCTTTTTGTTTGGTTTCTTCATAGTTTTGTTCGGAATAAAGACCCTCTATTAGGGAAAATGACATAATTATTAGGGGTGTAATTTTTTTTTAATCAATGGAGTCTAATTATAAATGTTTTTATGGATTTTAGGGGTTATCCCCATGTTAATATAACACCATTTTTTCGTATTTTTAATATAATTTGGACTATTTGTTTTATACTTGATGAATTCATGATTTTAAAGTTTTACACACCATAAACCAAGTACATGTCTTGTGTTGGTTTCAAGGAATATTTCATATGTTGGTTCAAGGCATGAATGGTTTA
Organism: Viscum album; assembly: GCA_963277665.1. Lineage (NCBI taxonomy): Eukaryota > Viridiplantae > Streptophyta > Magnoliopsida > Santalales > Viscaceae > Viscum > Viscum album. Next base: position 714,345,628 of record OY728137.1, on the reverse strand, counting down.
CACTCCATGAATCAAGTTCACATCATGTTTTGATTTCCATGAATATTTCGTGAACTGGTTCAAGGAGTGAATAGTTTACACACTATGAATTGGTTACATGTCCGAAATTGATCAAAATTAGGATTTTTAATTAGAGGTGATTCATTTTTCAGTATATGTTATATTTGTGGGATTTCACACCTCAAAAAAGATTCCCAATGTGAAATTATCACATAAAATAATTTCAAATGTGTTTGGTTCCTATATCCTTATTAATTTGGTCATAGCCTTCCCTCTAAAGACCTTAGATCTCTCCTATTATATTTTGGAGATCTCTGCTCCATCTGAATCATTCCTTCAACAATTAATCATTGGGGTTGATGTGTGGCATCTCTAGGGGTAATAATTATTTCTATATTCATATCCTTTTGTCAAGATAGTGTTGTTTGATATATTTATGTTTCAGATTAATGATTTATTGGTGTTTTTACCAATCCATAAAATTTTCATTTCGGGACTTTTCACTAAAAGGATGATATGGGTTTGTTAATCTATATTATTGATGGGGAATATATTTCCATTGTTCTTAGGGTAGGTGGATCTATGAAAGGGTTTATAATTCTTGATTATCTATATTTTCTTGTTGAATTTAATTTAATATGTTTAAAAGGTGCTTAAATTAAATTTGATCATCATTTTTGAAATGGTTTTGAACAATCTTATCACATTGGTAACCTTGGGAGCATTAGGAAATATACATAAGTGGCCCTAATATGTGTGGAACCACTAGGGGTTTCATTTAGTGATATAAAAAGACCATATAAGGAGTAGATATAATTTTTATATCTATTTTAGGATACATTTATGTAATGTATATTTTCCCATAGTCTATACTCAAAATGGTGTGTTTTTCCTTTTATACTTGGTTTATCGCATTATGGATTATTTCATGGATATTTTCTCCCATATTAATTTATCTATTTTTTATTTATATCTGATATATTTCTTGTTTGGTGTATATGGTATGAATTTATGGAAAACAAAGGAAATTTTTACAAATAGTTTTATTTATGATTTTTTTAGAAACTGGATTTTATTCTAAAGCCAAAACATATGAATTATTGATATTAGAACTTGTATAAATTCTTTGGTGTTATAATATTGGGAGCTATTCCCACACCATACTTTTTCCTTTTAGGTCGTTGAAGAAATTTTATTATAGTACTCAGGGAAAGGGAATAGAATCATAGAGCATGACAGGTACTTTATTGTCTATTACCTTCATTGCAAGATGGTATAAAGATGGGGGTTGGTCACATGTAGACTTGTTAGTATTTTATTTTCATACTATTATGATTTATCATATTTGTATTGGGTTTTTTATATCTTTTTTTATATCTTTTGTATTTTTTTGACTCTGGTTGTACGTCTTGTTTTGGTAATATTCAAAAAGATTTTTCAAAGTATTTTTATACCTCACAATATGGTAGACCACCTTGGGTGACTTATCAAGTTTCCATGGTTTAGTCTATTATATATCATGATACACCACTACCTCACGATCAAATTACTTTTTTAGTTTATAGTATGAAAATTTCTGATCCTAGGATTTGAAGAGCTCAATTGAATTTTTTTCATTTTATAACAAAATACTCATATTCCAAACACTATCAAGTTGTTATAATTTTTTTGGGACTTCAGTACAAATTTATTAAATTTTTAAACATTCACATATAAAAATAATTTATTTAATATACTATTTATTTTCTAAATCCTTTAATACTATATTTAAATGAAACAACCTCACTGAAACCATGAAAATATCACTATAAATTTTTAAAGGAATTATAAAAAAATTTAGTCACTATACAAACAAAGAAAATAGATTCAGATTAATAGAAGCACCATGTTCATATTGGTATTTTTGGTGTAAACTACTTCCAATTTCATTAATATTGGAAAAACTATCAAGGTCATGAAATTTTTAAAGGATTTTGATTTGATGGAAAATTCATAAATCCTAGGCTATATATATTATTGTCTACCATTTAAAATTATTTTCAAAAAAAGATATATCAAATTTTATTTTCAATGAATTCAAATAGACTATAACAATCATTTCTTGGAATTTGGTTATTTAAATTCAATACCTTAAATGATTCCTAAGATTCTAAATTACTTTTCCCATTCTTATTTGTCTTAATAATTCATATAAAATTAATGGGTGGTAATAAATTTTACATTAATAATTAAATTATGTCATACATCATAGTTGTCCTCATTTGTTTATTCTTTTTTCATTAGATTTACTTTTCAGTTTTATTAAGTGGACTCCAAAAATTGTACATACTTTTAACCTTGTTTTCTACATTTTTTAGGTTTCTTATTCTCAAATTTTTCATCTTTAAATACAACTTAAAATTTAGTTTCATTATTCCTAATAATTTTCCTATCATTTCATTGAGTTTTGACACTACTACATGTTGTGAAATCATTGAAATTATCCCTAATAATAATTTTAATTATGTTTGGAATCATAACTTTATCTATGTCACAAATTTTTATCCATTTTAATGAGAAATAATTCTAGATAATTTTGTTTTTGGTTTAACTTATTTATGTAATATTCTATCTTGGCCTTTAATGAATCCATTTTATTCAAACATTTATAGAGAATCCCCTCAAAATACACAACCAAATTAGAAATTCTAGTACCAATTTAAGATTGTTTTCATGGATGATTAGTGTAATCAATGGGTAATAGCTTTCTCAAACACCCCTTATTCTTTACAATATATTTTTTAGTGGTTTTTATATGTAAGGTATTAATTATTTGAAAATATGTTCAAATTACCATATTGTGTACCCCTCAAACTAGTATACTTTATAATTTCAATGGGTTGTATAGGTATGTCAAAGATTAAAAAAAAGCAACATGATAATATATTTCTCACTAAAAAAACTACTCCCTACACTATTTTCCAAATTTTGACGTGATTCTTGTTTTTTATTTTTATTAAGAAGTTGAGATGTGAAATATTGAATCTATTTTTGAATTTTAGAAAATTGTTATATACTTTTTTATACTAACCTAATGTTGAAATAATTACTGATAACTCTAATTCTCTTACCAATAATTTTCTTAGAGTTTTTATTCAGTTTTTTATTAATTCCAATAATTTTCCTACTCAATTTCATTGTTATAGTTCCCAACTACATCCTGGTCAATAAAAATTTGATAAGAAATGATTATGTCCTCATAAAAAGAGTACATTGATAATTGTGATGGTAGATGATGATATAAACACTGACTTTTCAAACTTATAAACCTATCCAAATCTTGACAGAAAATCTCACCCTCGTCTTCCATGAAACTACTCATCATACTCTTAAGAAAAACAATTTTTATAATTTCAAAAAAATGCATTGTCAATATGCTCCCACATTTCAAAAATATTCACATGTAATTGATGAAAGTAATTACTATAATTTTTTTCAATAAAAGGGATAATAACCACATCCTTATCTCATTTGTAGTCAACACTTTAAGTAATTTTTTTTACACAATCCCATAAAAGTCACTAATAAAGGTAAAAGTGTCCTCATTAGGAATCCCATTAAATAATGGAAATAAATTAAAGTATATTTTTTTAATTTATTATTTCTATCCCCATAAATAAGTATAATAAAATAATAATTTCTTAATTTAATTGAAATTAAATAAATCCTAGGTTGATTTCTATAATGATTTCATTCCTATGTGCTATTATTTCTAACAACTCGTGATTAATTTTTGAATCTTTTATGGAAGCATTATCATTCCTCCTAATAAAAATGTAGTTCCTCCTATGATTATGCAAGAATATCTCTAAACCAAAAGATAATGTTTTCCTAGTGTGTTTATATAATGAATATATTAAAAATTACCTAATGTGAATAAAAAATTCTTGCATACAAACACTTTACGTTTCCAGTAAATTGAAGGCAATGATAGTAAAATATCTAATTTCACCAATAAGATCACTCAAAAAAGAAGTAGAAGAATATGAAATTAGACACCAATATTTTAAAATTTATCTCTTCAAATCAAATTTAATAAGAATAATTAATAGAACATATTAAATAAAATATAATTAACCTAATTAAAATATTACATTTCAATTGAAACCTAACTATTATGAGCTGATTCCAAATTTATAACTCCTAAAGAATAGACATTCATAATTTTAAATCTATTCATAATTAAAAAAATTATAAATTCAAACAAAATTGATTTGAAAAACTGTAAAAATGGCCATGTTAATGATTTTTTGTTTATGATCACACTTCTACACCATTCAAAAAATTAATTTTAGTATTTTTAACCAACTAGATAGCGGTTTTTAGTATATATTTTAATTATTTTAAGAATAATTTTGAAAACATTAAAATAAATAGATATATTAATTGAAAAGGATGATTCATTTTATATTAGAACTATAACACCAATTTTAGTATATTATATTCAGTTTATATGTAGTAGGAACTGTGAAAAATTATTCAGCGTAATGTTTAGTGTAACAGAACCAGTTTAATTCTTCAGTGTGGGGTAATATAATCAGAAGATGGAAACTTATAATGGTTAAGGATTCAATAATACATCTAGTTAAAAGGTGATTAATTGAATATCAACAATTTCTTATGCTCCAAGTACATCTACGAGTAGGAAATGGTTGAGGAATTGATACTATTTGTAATTAGAGGCTTCCTTGTTTCAATGGAGGGTTCCCCTTGAATCTCGGAGGGCAGTGTAACTTTCTTCCCTAGATGGATACCTCTACATAAAGATTTTGAACCACTAAAATTTATAAAAAGTACCAAGATATTGGAAGTGAGCTGTGATACCATGAAATGACTCCTTCATTTTCTTTATCTTACTGTTTATTTCTCTATTGGGCTTGAATGGGTAGGGGTAAAAATTATATGTTTTGGAGGATTTTCCAAGGTTATACAATTAGGCTCACAATTTGGAATCCATTTAGTGGAAATGATACACCATCCATATTTGTGAAATATGAGACCACATGGTCTAATAAGGGTATTAAAAAATATTATTTAGAACCATGTGATTTCTAAAGTGATGAGGTAGTGGTTTTCACGTAGTCTTTACTCAGTTTAGTAAATTTTACGAGACAACCATGTGACCAACAAAAGTTTGGAAATTTTTTATTCCATATTCCTTTTATGTGGATATTCCTACCTCAGCTACCTTATTTAATTTACCCTAAATTTTTTACCTCTAAAAACGATTTATCCCCCTATCTTTCCCATATAAAAATATTTTGAATGATTTCTTGGTTGTTCTTTATCCAGATCAAACTGTATGAGATCCTCTTCAGTTGTCCTCTCTCACTCTCATATTCTATTATTCTTTGTCTAATTTACTATTCTCGTAGTATAAATGGCTGGTTGATTTTATATATCATGGTTGTTAAAAAAAATATTTTGGTTTTTAAATTTTTAATCCATCCCTTGAGGCTTTTTATGGTGGTTTACATCATAGGTGACATGTTTCCATCAGTTGCGGTATGGGTTTCCATTATATTTCCATTTTTAAAGTGTTCATGATTTAAATATATTTTACAAGTATTATTGAACTAAATAAATAATATATGTGATAATTAGTTTTGTTTTATAAGATTTTTCCCATGTTTTATAGGTTATTCCTTTGGTAATATTGGTTGAGATTCTTGGTTCAATAGCACTTTGATTTCATCTGGTGTTTTCTTCATTATATATGATGCATAAAATGTCATTGATGGTTTTTTCTGAGAAGGAAATTTTGTTTTTGGTTATTATAAATAATTGGTAATTATAAAGTAAATTTTTCTTTATGTAATATGGGGTTTCCTTATTTTAAGAGGTTCCTACGTATTAAAAAGAGTGTTCCTTATTTGTGAATGGTTTTGCCTTAAGTGTAAAGGGAATGTAACCTCAAAAAGAGTGATTACCATGATTTAAAAAGGATGTCCGATTCATTTTTGGATTGTTTTCCTTAAATGAATCCTTTTAAAAAATTCGTGTTTAATCCTTGATTTTGTTTGCGAATTTCAAAAAATTTCCTTATATAAAGAAGGTTTTTTTTAAAGAGTATTATCAAATTTGTAATTTGTGTGTGCTTTGGTGTTTTTATGATTTTTCCTTGGGTTGAATTCAATTAAAAAATTTATTTAAAACTATTAACAAATAATATGATCATTATGATTGAAGGGAGGGCATGACTATCATTATTTGTGATTCTATTATCATGATTAAATTTACACACTTAATGATCTTGTTATTTCCATTTTCTTGTGATTTTAATCATCTATATAGTTATATAAATTTTGAATCATGTTATTATATTTGGTTTAGTTATAAATATCAAATGGATTGTGTTGGAGGTGATATGTTTATTTTATTTTTGTAACTCATACCTTATGGTTTTGTGCTAGTCATATGATGGCATTAGGTTGATGCTAATCACCTCTTTTTATCAATTACATGAGGGGACTAAGTTATCAATTTGGGATTTTAGGGGAATTCCCTAACTAGTGTATTTTGATACCTTGACTAGTAATCACTAATTTTATGTAACACCATGCTAGGTTATGTGTCATTGACGAGGTCGTGCAAGTGTGATTTGAGTGATGAGTTATGATAGTTTTCACCTTCTAGTAGTTGGTTCCACCTTTACACATTAAGAAACATGCGTAATTAATTACCAATGTGTTTTCTCATGGTTTATACACTATGTTCTGGTTAATTTTTGTTATTTTTATATGATTTTATACTTTCCTTTAGGTTATACATAGTGATTTATGAGTGAGAATGATGGGGGTGAGAAATGATTTGTATGGTTTTTTTCATTTTTTAATGGCATTTTATTTCTTTAAATTGTATAATGATTTATCTTTATTATACCTATATGAATGGGGAGTGTGTACATTTATGTTTTCAAAAAGGAAACAATGTAATTTTTTAAATTCTAGACTATGAGTGTGTCTACTTCGATAGTTTATTTTACACCATGAGTGAGTTTGACTTCATAGGATAGATTTTTCAAAAGAATAAGATTCATCTTTATTATAAAGTAAGTGAATTTATTTTCTGAGGATGAGTGGTTTTTTTTAAATTCCATTACCTTTCTATGTCTTCTCTGAGGCATTTTTTTTGTAAATAGAATGTTCTAGGAAAACAAATGTATATTATATTATTTTATTTCCATTTTTTATAAATAAAACGAGATATTTTCTTATTATACCTTTCTTTCAAAATACAATTCCATGTTTCTATATAAAGGACATGTAAATTGACTCATGGAAGTATCCTAATAGATTTTTTCTCACACCGTACATTCTTCTTTTCATGGGTATATAATCTCTAAAATTTCTATAGGTTTTAGGATATGACTTTTAGTTTGGATAGTTATCATTGTAAATTATAAAGTGCATGTTTTTCAGGTTACGGTGGTGACAAGTGAGTCATATAGCCATGCAAGGGGTTTTCACCCATTTTAGTTAACTAGTTTCTGGTTTTATAGTGCGTTAACCACATAATTTGCATGTTTCCATTATGTATAGTTTATTTTAATTTTATGCTAATTTCAAAGCATTGTATAAAAATATTTCAATGTATGGAATGTTTTTTGGTAATTATTTTATAAATTTGATATTTATTCCTTGTTGGTATGTTATTTTTAGTTTCAAAATCTTTATTTTGAATGTTCATCCAATGTGAGGAGGCCTCATGTCAGTTTCTTGATGGTTCCATTATTAATCGTAGTTATATGGGGGTGAAATCATTCTCATGAGTTCAATTATGATACCCATGTTCTTATTTTCGTCCCTAGGTGATTGGGAACATGCCTTGATCCTTGTGGAAAAATGTTCTTGGGTTACGGGTTTCTTTATCTCATGATAGTTCACTTCAAAATGGATTTAGATCCCACTTATTATATGGTAATAATTTTATACTGGATCTAGGATTATTGGAACATGGGTGGTATGTCTGGGGATGTTCTTTGGTAAGAGTCCCTTTTTCTAGATATTATGCTTCCACAACTGTTCATGATTTTTATGTTTGTTTTTTGATTTTGTATGTCTTGTTCCTAAGATCTTTTAATGTGGTGTGCTACTACTCTGAGTTATTGAAAGACCCTAGTAGACACCTTGTAAAATTTCATGATTCTGATTGAAAGTGGAAGAAATTTAGAGGATTCACACTCTACCAAACCATACACATCCTAAGAAAACCATCTTGAGAAACATCCAATGGAAAACACATTGTTTTTTATTTTATAAAAATGGTATAGTTATACCATGGATAGTGGAGATGGTTTGGTTTTTTCATTATTTTACCTCATCTATTTATTTTATCCTCTCATTTGATTTGTTGAGGCTTGTTTGGGATTTGTTATGTGATTTTTGTTTGTTTTTGAAATGGTTTGATATGGTTGAATTGAAATTATTTAAGATTTAGTATATAAATTCACTTTTTAACCCATGTTTTTATTTCTTTGGTAAATGTTTTTGGAACTCTACAAAATATTTTTTGGTTTTGATTTCTTTCAATGATTGAATTTCATATGATTTATGTGATGCAATTCCTCTAAATTTGTTAGTTTGAGAGGATTAATTAGAAATTGGTTTTCAAGAAATATATTATTTACATAATTTTTATTGAACTATTTTGTGGTTTGGAACCTATTTGGTGTTTTATAAAAGGAAATAAGGTCATGATAGGATTTATTGAAATGAATTATCAAATGGTGTTTGTAATATTATTTCGTTTTATTAGTGATTTTATCCCTTATGTTAGGTTTTTTTTTATTTGATTTGGTTGTTCATTTTTGGGATGTTTTTGAATGTGACTCCCATTAGGAATTAATAATTTCAATAAGTAAATATCTTTAGTATCTCTCCTAGTGATCTAGAAGAAGTTTTTACTATCTCAAAATCTACCCAAAATCATGAAGGACTTGTCATAACCAGTTCTTCTCAGATTGTAGATCAGGGGTGGTAGTTTCAAAACTAATGTAAAACTATTCAAAGATGTGACTATGTATCATCAAAGGTGATAACGTCGATATCTAAGGACTAATATATCTTCAAGTCTCTATGAACATTATATTCCTATAGGGTGAGGTACACTACTTTTTATTCATTGGGATTGGATTATATTGATGGAGTCACTCAATCTATTCCCAATGGTTTAAAGTGTTGTGTTGGGATTATTTAAAAACAAAATTTATCAATTAGTTTTATCCTTTTAAAATGATCATCTATGAGGATATTTCATTCATGAGTGTAAGTTAGGGTGAAAATTAAGTTAAAGATTATTTGGAATGTTTCACTAGAATAACCCATATTTCTCTTGAATTGGTTGTGGTTGATTTGAAGGAGGTGTGCTTCTTTTCTAGGGGCATTCATATGAATCATAGTTTGGTGGGGTTTTATTCGTTCCTCACTAACTTCAAATAAGTAATGTTAAAGGGAATATTTTTTTATTCATTTTCAGCAAAGTATCCTTTTTTAAGTGAATATCTGACCTCTTATGGTGTTAAAAAGTGTTTTATGGAAATAAAATGCGAAGCCAATTCTATTCAATCAGTAATGGAAGTTTAGTAATGTTAGAAATTTTTTTCATATTTATTTATGGTCTTATAATCAATGTCGTCATCTGGGTCACATTAATACGTTATTTAAGGTGAATGGATTTCAGAACAATATGTGTGACACTCATCCTTGATGGGAATTAATCTATGGTGTAACTTATTTCTAGAGAGGCAGAATTTGTTTTTTGGTTTTGAGGAAGATCTATTTTTTTAATACTAATTTTATTATAAAAATTCATTTATATTTTTTAACTCATTTCATTGTTTGTAATTGATTATTGAGATTTTTTCTCATGTTATTTTATTTTGAATGTTTAGTCCTAGTTGTATTCCTAATTATTTTTGTTAATCATGGTGTTGACCACGGTTTGAGAATTATTCATGAATTATTTAAGAGTGACTTGGGTGTATTATTGGGTGTCAAGGATAAGATCCTTGTTTCCAGGCACACCATGACAGATATTGAGATGAGTTTTTTTCTTCCAAAATTTTCAAGGGTCAAAATTCAACATGTTTGGACTAGCGTTATACTTCATATAGTCTCATGACCAAAAATCAAGGATGTGTCCTTATTTATGGGGTAATGTTAATTATTTGGGTTTTTCTATTGGCTGAGAAGTGTTTTTTAACCTAGTGTTCCTTTCGATGTTTTAAGGAATTGTTCATTGTGATATTTCATGATGTATGCCTATTGTTAAAGGGGATTGTTCTCTAATTAGAATCTTTAATGTTTCACAATATTTGATAAATTATAAATATTAGGGAGACCTTCACCTAGTCTCTTTGTGTTTCCTTACTATTGTGGAGTTTTATCTAAGATTTTTTGAGTCTAGATGTGACATTGTATCTAAACCTTTAGGTATTAGTTGTTCTAGTGGTATTGTTCTATCATTTGTTTGGGTTTGGGACTCAGAAGGAATGGTTTTGTTTTAGTATATAAGTATGTCAGGGTTCTAGAATTATCTATTGATCAGAGGAATGTTTATGAAATTTATGGTTTTATGTTAATTCCCAAAGGTATGCTATTCAGGTTTTTGTTTTCTGGATTGGTGATTAGGATTTGGATTTTAGTTGCATCCTTCTCCATGGTGATTGAATCGTTAATTTCCCCTAAATTGATTCATAAACTAGTTTTTGAGTGTGCACATTTTGGGTGTATAAAGCAGCGTGGTAAGGATAATTATGGTGCCCGAAAATTTAACTTTCTTAAAAATATTTTTACGATTTTTTTCTCTCTTGGTCTCAGGGAGTACAAGAGGGATATTTTTATTTTTTGAATATTTTATAAGTTTTAATGGTAAGGTTAATTATTTGGGAATATATATAGTGGAAACCATTAACATTATACCATTATGAAGATGTGATCATGTGGTTTGTGTTTCTTTTTTCAACTCATGAAAGAAAACTTTGTGACCTATTTCATGTTGAGGTAGTGGAACTCATGTGGCCTTTTCAATGTTTGGTATATCATTCAAGATAACCATAAAACCTACTTGAGTTATATAATTTTGTCATTTTATATTCTGCTTAAGTGGGGATTCCTCCCATTGATCCCCTGTTTAGTTTCCTTTTCACATGATTCCTTTCAAGTAGATATCTCTCTCTCTCTCAAGATCCTTCATATAGATTTGGAGTGATTTATTGATTATTATTCATCTAAATAGAAATATAAGATCTCAACTTTGATTCACCTCTATACCTCTCTTTGTTTATTATTATTTCTCTAATTTTTTCTAACCCTAATAAAGTGGGTGGTAAATTTTCATAATTAAGGTTAAATTGAATTCATACATTTGGTCTTTAAATTTATGTATCCATCCCATGATGCCTTATTTGGTGGTTTCTATCATAGGTGTCATGTTTCCACTGGTTGAGGTGGGTGTTTCCATTACATTAACATTTTTTAAATATATCCAGGATTAAATGACTTTTTCAAAAATACATTCTACGAATTTAATGACATATTTCACTCCTTTATTTTTTTATCCAAGGTTTTTCTTTATTTTATTAGTACATCATTTCAGAAAATTAGGTGAGATTTTTAGTTCAATGACACATTTATTTTATATTGTGTTTTATGAATTATATGTTTTTGATAAAATTACATTGATGGTTTTACCCAAGAAATAAAATTGGATCATATTATTTTGAATCAATTTGGTTTTATAAATTCATTGTTCATTTAGTAAAAGGGATTTCATTTTTTAAGAGGTTCCCATGTTTTAAAATGAAACATACTTATTTTTGAATGGTTTTACCATGACTGTAAAAGGGTTTTTTACTTTTAAAAAATGAAGTATTACATGTTTTAAAAATGTTGTGTGATTCATTTTTTATTTTTTTATATTGGATAAATCCTCTAATAATGTTTCATATTGATTCCTTGATTTGATTTGTGAATTTATCAAATTTACCTTGTGTGATGAAGGTGATTCTGAAAGAAGATTTTCAATGTTCGATGTTGGGTGTGATTTGGTGTGTGAATGATTTTACCATGGGTTTTATTTGTTTTCAAAATGGTTCTAAAAAGGTATTTCCAAAGAATGTGATTTTGTTTTTGATAAATAGAAGGCACGATTGGCACTTTATGTGACTCTCTTTACTTGGATAATGATTACACCATAGAAGAGCCCATTATCACCAAATGTTTATTCTTTTGAGCATGTTTTTGATTATAAGAATTCTGATTGATTTTGTAATGTTTTGGTTTGGGATTAATATAGAATCGGATGTATTAGAGTTGTGATGATTATTTTATTGCAATATACTATAATTTATTCCGGTGTTCTAGTCACATTGTGATTTTAGCATGAAGGTAATAACTTCTAATTAATCATGAAATGAGGAAACTAGGTTAATAAGTGGGATGTTTTGGGGGTTTCCACTACTAGTTGAGTGTGATACCCAGGACAGTTCCCCATATTTATATATAATAACTTGATAGTGGATGTGTCATTGGTGATGCTATATGAGAGTGATTTGGGTGATGAGTTGTGGGACTATTAACCTATATGCAGTTAGTTACACCTTTCCCATTCAGAAACATACAGCCTAAGTTCCTATGGTGTTTCCTCGTGGTTTGAATATTATGTTATGATTATTTCTTGATATTTTCATATGACTTTCTTATTTTAATTATGTGTTTTTTATAGATTTATGACTGATCATCAGGGGGTGAGACATGATTTTTATGGTTATTATCATTTATTTTTTATTTTTAGGGATATTAATTATACTATATATTACCTTCCTCATAACCATGTGTGTGGTGTTTGTGTGGTAATGTTTTTAAAAACGGAATGAAGACATTTGATTTAAATGAAAGACTTGGAATGTGCCTCTTTTGAAATTATATTTTAAATCATTTGGTTTCCTGATTTTAATGGAGGGTGTTTGATAAGAAAAATATCTTCTTTTTATTTTTTTGAAAATAAAGTGTACTTTTTTTAAAAGTTAATAGGTAGTTTTTTAAAATGAAACTATCTTACTATGTACTCTTTGATGTATGTTTTTGTAAATATATTTTTTTTCAAAGTATAAATTGTTTAATTTTTTTTCAATTTTTTGTAAGGGAAATGAAAATTTATATTGTGAGCCCTTACTTTCAAACGTGAATTACTGGTTCTGTTATAAATGTAATGTGAATAGAATCATGATGGTATCAAGCTATCATTTGGATCAAACATTTCAAATTCACTTTTTGGGTATATAGTATTCTTGTTTTCTTCATGTTTTTAGTTATGAGTTACAGGTTGTCTAGTAATTTATATTTATTCAGAAAAAGGTGTCTTTTTGGGTTATGGTGGTGTAATGTGTGTCATACAGAGACACTAGGTTTTTTCACACATTGTAGTTCATCCAGATTCATGTTGTATAGTGAATCTTCTTCTTAGTCCACCTATTTTCATTTAGGTTGGTTTTATATCCTTATTTTTGAAATATAAAACCTTTTATAAAATGTGGTATCATGTATGAAAAGTGTTTTGTGAATGATTTTTCTTAGTTGATATTAATTCCATGTTAGGTATTTTATTTCATTTTTACATTTATTTTATCTTGTTCAAACATTGTAAGGATACATCATATCATATTCCTAGTATTACTATTTTTCATTATGGTTTTATTAGGGTGAAATAATTCCCCAAAGATAAATTATGATAACTTGGTGTTTACCTCCACCCGAAGGTGATTATAAATATTCCTTGAACCTTATGTAAAAATATTCTTGGGTGACATGTCATGTCAACTCTGGTGAGTTCACTGTATGCATAAAAATGACTTGTAATGTTTTTACTAGTGGAAGAATTTTATTCATTATATATTTTGAGTAATGAAATGTTTCATTGTTCTATAATTCTAGTAGGATGAATTTATAAATCATCTAACCTTTCTATTTCCTTATTTTTATGTATTAATTAATTGTTGTATTTGAGTTGTCTGACTTAAATGGAGTGTGTTTAATAGTTTCATTGAGTGTGGTGTTTAGGGCATAAAGTCTTCCCAGATTCAAATAAATTAATCAAGGGAAAATCTAATGGTTTTATTTTCCATATCATTGTAATTTAATTGTTTGATCATCCAATGGACTCACTAGAAGTGGTCATAGTTACCAAAAAAAGTGGTATACAGGATTATGTTTTCACTTTCCCTAGCACACTCAGCAACATAGGTGACACCATAATTCCTATTATTATGATATAAATATCATTTTAGTATGAGTTACTATAATTAGGAGGATGATATTATAATAATTAAAGGTCATTCTTTTCATGTTCTATCTAGGATACATTAGTTCGTAGAAAATAAAATTAATGAATTTTCTTATATAAAATGGCATGGATGTTTTGATGGCTAGATTCAAGCGTAATAATAGCTAAAAATAATAATTGGGGAATATTGGATCAGAACGTACTTATATTGGTGAGGATTTTAATGTTATAAATTGTGGCCTCTATCACATGGGAGTCAAAGAAAATGTCTAAGATAATGGAATCCCCAACAGAAATATATGAGAAACATATAAAACTGAATTTTTTTATAATAATGAAAATATTCAGTATGTGGTTATCATAATGGAGGTCTTTGGAAGGTCATGTGAATAATTTCAACGTGATTTGGATTCATCTTGAAGTAGTGACAGATAATTACATAGATTATTTTATATAAATTATACCATTATCATCACTACAAAAATCATCGGACAGAATGGTCATAGTGGTGAATAATTGTTGTTGTAAGACTAAATTTTACTTTCAATATGTTTTGAACATGGTCTAGATTAATAACTCTAGATTATATAAGTTTCAAAATGTCGCAAAAAATGATTTGAATGGTAACAAAAGGTGGGTTTCACCTTAGAATAAAAAATATTAGAAAGTATAATAAATGTAAATGGAAATAATTTTAAAAAGCAAACTATTCTATAATATTCCTACTAGAATACTAGGAAGTGTTGATTTCAATAATGGGATATAATAATTATAGAGTGAATTCCATAATGTTTTCTTCTAGAAGTAAAAATTTCACAAGTTTAGCAGAAGGAAGAAATGGTATTCTAATCATTGTTTATATTCTGATGGATTCATAACTGGTTGAACCTAGATAATATTTCCACTCTATGAAATAATGTGGATTCACATTCAAGTAAGAACATTGAAGTTTTGAGATATTCCATCTGCCAGATGATGAAGATTTAGATGTATTTAGAAAGGGATATGTGAATATTTGAAGGATGAATGGGTGATTCCTAAAACTCATGAAATTTAAAAAAAATCTTAGGATATAGATTAATCATATTTATATAATGATGATTAATAATAAAGAAAACATAATGGAATTTTATAATTGTGTTTGTAAATTTACTCATGCATCTAGTCTAGTGTCTAGTGGAGTAAAGGATTGAATTCTTTACCTAACTAAAAGTCCATATAGATTTAAAAGGGATGGAATGAAAAATATAGAAAATATAAAATTTTGGAATTTTATTATTGGCCATATAAGTGAGAAGTACATGAATGTGCTGTAAAATTATGGCATGTTGAATATTGATCACTTAAAAATTAGTAGTTGTAAATTCAATGTCAAGAGAAACAAACAATGGTTTTATTCGACATTGATATCTAGAAACATAGAGAATGAAATATTGATCTTATTTATTAAACTATTTGAGGTTTATGACCTACTAGTATAACAGAGTATCTTTTTACATATCCATGTCTATTTTCCATTCCACTCAAATCGTTTGGGTCTATTTTCTACCAATAAATATTTAATTTTTTCAGTACATATATATAATGGGAGTAATTTTGGAAAGGTGATGTGGTTTAAAGATGAAATTTATCATAATTTAAAATGTTGGTGAATACAATAGTATCAACATCCAAAACTATTTCCAGGGGATCAGTCTAGATGATATAATACATGTAATATTAAAAACAATTAAAGAGATGAGGGAGTGGAATTTTACTAATAAAGAAAAGTGTATGTGTTTTCTATCAAAAATTCATAGATCAAGGTTTCCATAAGTATAGTATAGTAAATTATATCTATTTTGCAGAATTCCATATTCTATAGTATGGAAAATTATATAAGAATAAATCTAGTTTTGGAGGATAAAAAATGTTAATCACATTTATTTCACCATATGCATTGAATATTCCCATGATAATACCAAGGATAGAAAAAAAATACGTCTAATTCCATAGTTTGATTCCATAATGGTTTTATAAATGAATACTTTGGATCTCAACTTTAGGATGATGATAAAATAATTATTATCTAAATATGAAATGTTCCCTTCAATGATAATTTAATTTCAACGGAAGAAAACTTTAATGAGATGGAATTTGAGAAAACATTATCAATTATTTATAATTATGTTGATCCATATTGAATAACCCAAATATCATAAATATTGGTAGGTTCATATATTATCACCAGGTTTCGGGAATTATGACTAGTGGAATATGTGAATGAGTGCTCAAGTACTAATGTGGCCGGAGGAAGAGCTCTAGAAATTAAGCCATTAGAATATGGCCATCTAGAACATGTGGAACAAAAAAATAGTAACATTAAAAGTATAATCTAAAATGAGGAAATTTTATATAGTTATGTGTCTAGTTTATTGGTTTCGAGTCGATGCAGACTTATTAAATATAATTAATACAATAGAACCAATATTCCCATAAAAAGTATATGAATATATTGACATGGATTAGTGTAAGTTAGTTACGAAGGATGAAATAAATTCCCAAAAGTCCAATAGTACTTGGGAGCTGGCTAAGAAAACACATGTAAAGAGATAACTGGATCATAATTGGGCCATCTAATTGAAATAATAATGTGAGTGAACTTATAGGTATATGACGTGGCTAGTGGTGAAGGGTTTCCAATAGTAATAAGTAATTGAATTCTCAAAAATTTCTTTACTAGTACTGAATCATGAGATAACCCATAGAGTGATGACTCTTATTTCCTCAGATAATATAAACTTAAAATAAATGGATGTAAAAGCATCCTTTCTTCTAGGAAAATTGGAGGTGGATATTTACATGATTTGGCCAAAGGGGTTTTAAGGACATCATAATGACATAACTATTAATAATTTGAAGTGGAGACTCTATAGTTTGAAATGAACACATTGATTGTGGAATTGAATGGTTCATGAGTTCATGACTAAATATGGATTTTCCTAGATATTCTCTAATCATTATTTTTATCAAAATGTGTGGAATGTGAATTTATTGATCTTCTTTATTCAATATGTTGATATAATGCTATCAGTGGGTTGGAAGATCCCATAAATTTAAGAGCTGAAGAGTAAGCTACCTGGATGTTTTGATATGAATAATCATAGACAAGTAAAATAATCATGTGGATTTATATTGAGAGGGATAAGAAACATAGAAAATTATTTTCATCCTAGAAGGGTAATATTAGAAATATCTTCAGAAAATGGAATGTCATGATGTAGGGAAATTTCAACTCATCTTGCTACAAACACGAAAGAGAAAAAATTAAAAATGAAATATGTCATCTGGTATGTAGTGAAGGTTTTTTTAATCAACAGTTGTAAACTTTATGTACGATATGATATATACATGAAATGGAATTTCTTTTTTAGTGGGTGTTACAAGTTTCATTAAGTCAAATCTCAAAATAGAACATTGTGAACCTATGATCTTGATCATCAATTACATGAAAGTGTTTTAAATTAATGGTCTTTATTTTGTGGAACATGATTCATTTTAAGGTTTCATAGATGCAAACATTGTTATTGATTCAGATACACTGAAGAGAACTACTAGTTTTATATATAATTTTGGTTGAATGATGATTAACTAAATGTATCAGTTGTATCCAATGGTGTGTTTATCCACGATGGAAGAAGAATACATACCTTCAATGGAATATGTAAAAGAGTTTACATGATAAATATTATAATTAATAGAGCTAAAAATGAGTTTATAATATGGAATGATATTATGTTATAGTCATAGTGTCATTAAACATTCATGAAATATTATGTTACATGAGAAGAAGAATCACATTATCCTCAAATAATACTTAATTTGAAATATAATGAAGCATAAAGTGATAGATTTATAGGAGATAATCTGGAAGAAAAATCAGGATAGAATTTTTAAAAAGATTACAGTCTAAGAATGAATGGGGAAACATTGCACTTCAACAGGACTTGATGGGTGAAATTATATAAGAACTACATATAGAATAATAATTGTTTATTAGAATTGATTTTTGTTCTTTGTAGTCTGATCCAATGTACTTAAAATAATATCCAATCAGAAGATTATTTGGATCATGATGATAGATTATATTTAAAAGTATAGGTAATAATTAAAAGTGATTTATCATGATGTTTAGTACAATGAAAACAGATTTCTTATTTGGAATGAGTTTAATATTAATGGATGATATGGAATTTTGATTTTTTATATGTAGTGGTTAGTATGACCAAAAGTGGTTCAATGGATGATTAGTGATCTCATGGCCTCTACATTCATATATCGTAAGATATTGGTTAATTTGGTGATGATATAAGTAATTATATGTTTCATTATTACAATAGAGGGTTCTCCCTGAATCATGAAGTGTGGTTCAACCCCCTTTATCTAATTGATACCTCTATATAATAATGTGGGGAAAATCTATATGAAGTAGAAAGGGAGTATAGTTTTGTACTGCAGTAAGTTAAAAAGAGGCCCATAATTCTTTTATTAATGTTCATAATATCCAATATTTTTACAAGGTTTTATTCCTTATATCTTTCAAGTAATTAGATGTTTTAGTGTTCTCGTATGGATGTTGGATGCAGGTTTGAACCATATAACCTTTGTGTATTATTCATTCCTTCTTTCCTTTAAATGTTATTCATGAATTGTATGAGTATAATTGATTTTTTTTCTAGGTTATTTTGAGTGTAATGATTAGGGATGTATATTCATTCCCATTCTACATCACTTACCCACGAGAACTTCTAGAGCTTTGCATTTCTGTATGGTGGTACATTTTCTTATTTGATTTTCTTATTGACTTTCCATAAGCAATCATGGTTCCCAATATTTTGATATTTCATTACTATTAAAAAATAATTTTATACCTGTAATAATAACTGATAGTGTATTAGTGTAGGTAAAAACATAAGGGAATTATTGACATATTTTTAGGATTTTATATATATTTATAAAACAGAGAAGCAGGTGCATGTATAAATAGTTTTATGATGATAAAATGTATCAAATTGTGATAACACATACTAATAAATAAGACCAAAAATATTATAGATATGGAATTCCTTTATCTAGGGATGGATTCACATTATTTCATCTACTCACACTCCACTACCAGTAGTTCAAAATAGGGTTTCCACTTTGGTTTTTCCATGGGGTTTTAACAGTTTTTACTTGCCGATGTTTTCAAAAGTTTATACTAGAAATATGTTATTAATGATAGTTTTTGTTAACTGGTGTGGAAAACTGCATTTCACATTTCTTTCTAAAATACCATTATAGAAATCAGTTAAAATATTCAAAATGGGAATATTTTTTCATATTAGTTATTGTATACTCGATGTGAAACAACTTTATCACATTAGTTATTTTCAATAACTGATTTGGTAAATAGTATTTTAAATTTTTATTATATAACTGAAATGAAAGATATTTTTTTTTAATTTTTCAAATCGATTATAAATTAAAAAATATGAAAACTAATTTTTTAAAAAATATAAATGAAATACTATAGCCAAGTAATGTAGAAACAACAAAAATATGAAAATATCAACACAAATAGAACCAAAAAAAATCGACACAAATAGAACTATTAAAAATATCATGAATTCAAAGAATTTCAACTATATAATTTAAAATTTAAAAACTAAAAATATATTAAAGATAAACTAATACCTATTAAAACCTGTAGAATAATCCTCCCATGATCTTTGTAAGTGATTTAGATTATTCTAAGAATAATGGTTAGGGTCATAAAAATAAATCAAATTAAAAGGAAAAATTTTAACATATATTATCTGTAAAATCATAAGAGAAATTAAGTGAATTTTTTAGATAAAATTTAACCCTCTGGAATTTTGTAAAATTATGCCAGTAGAAATTATTTTGAACAAAAATATTAGAATATAATATCCACATTCCATTAATACTTATTTATTATGATAGCTCAGTTTAATGAAAAACATCTCAAAATAAAATTTCATACACTTACAACCATAATTTAGTAATTATAAATGATAATTCACCTTTTCATGCACATATTTGATATAAATTTTCCTCTTTACTGTTGTATCTCAAAAGTAATTCCATTCAATGTTTGAAAATGATATTTATGAAATAAAATTGAAAAAAATAATATAATATAGAAGTATTAAAATAATCTAGAATATGTATCGAATACAAAGTGTAACTTTTCTCACTCATCACCATGTATTGTCCATAACAAGAATATTGTATTCTATTTTGGAAAAAAACACCAAACATTATATGGCCACTAATATACAAATAAAATTTAGTGTGATTTCTTATCTAGTTAATATAAATATTATTTCTGAAAAATATGTTTTATACCCTTCATATTAAGGAATAATTCAAAACTAATTACATTATATTGAAATATTTCGGTAATATATATTGTTCCTAATATGTCATTAATTATTCACATTATTGATGAAATAAATTTTATGTCAAACACCCACTTACGGATATCATATCATACCTAATAAAATGTGTAAAAAACATAAGTATTATGTTTCATTAAATTGAATAAATTAAATGAAATATGATAATTGACTTATTTGGAAAATACATACATCATGTTAATTCCTAAAAAGTCATCAGTTACATGAACTATGATATTTCTTTTTAAAATCATCACCATTATTTCATAGCAAAAAATACTATAATATATTGTAATCTCATAACCTTCCAGTAATAAAATGGAATATGTTAACAATATTTCATGTCCAGAAGTAGCATGTGAATTCATAATATCCTGTAATTGTTGTTACATAAACAGTATGTCACTACCTTTAAAGTATTACTTTAAAAAATATAGATAAATAGAAAAATTTTAATATTTTAAATCATATTTGAAACCAATATGAAATAAAGGATATAATCTATAAATACAATGATAGTGATTTTTTTGGACAAGTCTAGATGGAAAAACGAAAAGAGGAATAAATAATTTCTTCAACTATTATGCCCTCATCAGTAGAAAATTATATTATTGATAATGTATCTATAATATTTAGAACTGTGACCCTAATCAAATATATCTATATATATTTATGATAAATGATACCCCAAATAAGATATATAATACCATATACAACAATATGATTTTGGGGACTGTCAACATATAACTCACAATATATTGGATGTTATAGTGGAGATGGTGTAAAGTGGTATTTTTAGGCGGTATGGGGTGAGTGGGATATGTAGATGAAGGTGGGGGAGTGAGATTTATAGCCACTAACATTCCATTCCTATTGGAATACATTTATTTTATAAAATATCAAATACTCTCCCCCATAATCTCACCTATCTCCTAATATTTTTCTTGTAAATGGTCTATATTTTCTTTATATACATCATCCTTGATAGAAGATCCAAAATGGGAAAACCCTTTTTTGATCAATACACCTTCCTTGTAACCTCATACGTGACCTAGTTAATTAGGATTTACCAATACATCAGCTAAATATCCATCATACACTCAGTTTTGAAGGTCCCTTATATGCACTTCCCCATAAAATAATCCTATAAATATTTTTTAAAAAATTCATTACCGAATCAAAATATATTAAATGTTGAAATTACATAAATAACTCTTTATAATCTTCTTAACTACAGTCCTAGAATCTTATGTAAGATATCATACCTTTATAATCATTTAGATCCTCTTCTATTTTTTATCTCTAGAATAGTGGAAGGAGGGCCAACCTTAATAGAGCCAACAAATCGACTCTATGTTATTGAAAATTTTCATCCACAATTTATTATTCTAATGACATATACCATCCATGTGATAAATAATGAGAGTATATATTTTAGGATTGGATATCATGATGGGATATTCAAACATTCTAAAAAATAAGGAAAAATATCATTAATAAGTTCATTAATATTAAAAAAATTCTAAAAGATAACATTTCACATAAAAAAACTGATTCTTCCCATCTAACATTATCAAACATATTCCATGTATATTCATTTATAAAAGGATATATATCACATGTATTATTATTTTTTCTTTCGTAAAAAATTAAATCAGATATGAGGGTGGATTTAAAATCTTTCTATCTCATGTCAGCCATGGATAAACATTTATTCTTGAATTATCTAATATCTGGTTTATCATATATCATATTATAAGAAGGGAAAAATTATATTTGTAAAAAATTTTCATGATATGTAAAATAATAATTAATTATATCTGAAAAAATTTCTCAAATAATTTAGCTATTTACTCACTGTCGACACATTTCTAGACACAAGTCAAAATGACAACATTGGATAAATATTCTATTTTCCTAAAAGTATTAAATTGATTTGAATTTTTTCTCCTAGTATAATAATTATTATCAAACATAACAAATATCTAATGGTCCTATCCATGGAAAACTGATAATTATAATAAACATGTGTTTCAATGTTTATCCACCCAATAATCTTTATCTTCCCTTGTGAGAGTATATGGATCTTATGTAGAAGGATTAGGAGCTCCTTAGAATAATTATGTGTAGAGTTATCCTTATAATATCAAGGTTTCTCATCTATTTGATATGACCATATAATGAAAATGAAATTTTTAAAAAAATTCTACACTGATTTGAAAATCCAATTATTGCATATAAAAGAAAATAAAATCTAAAAAATGATCAAAAAAAGTAATATAAACTAAAAAAATATTCATATTTAATAAATTAGGTAACTAAAATGATAATAACATTAATAAATAATGAAATTATATAAAAAAATTAAATAAAAAATTAATTAAAATAATATAAATAATAAACTCATACATAAAATATTGAATAAAATTTTTATAATGATATAGAGAAAATAAAAGAATACAAAACAAACAACTCTATATAAAATTTGTTCTAGTAATTAAAAAGGTGTTTAAAATAAATATGAAAAAATTCATTATAATTTTTCATAGTAGTTAACAATTATAATAGGATAGTGAAAATATTTATGAAACATTAAATGATATAGAGAAAAGAAAGTAATGATTAATAAAAAAAATTTATAAAACGAACAGTTAAATATAAATTTGGATAATTGAAAAAGAATAAAAAAAACTAAACTAATATAATTAAATCATCTTCTTTCTTATATTACGTATTTTGAGTAAAAAAATTAAACTCACATATCTGAAATTATATGATATTTTAAAACATAAAGAATAAATAAATAAATGTCAAATATAATATTCTTAAATTACTAAAGGATTTCCCCAAATTTCCACCTCATGATTTTTTTGTGTGTCACTAATAATGTTTATGATAATGTCATCAATATTCCTTGTAAAATGATAAGCCAATTCATATTTGATGGATCAAGAATATAAAAATTCATTTCATTTGTTTCCATGATAAAATGAATATTTTATTTTTCCAATCTATTCAAATTAACTAGAGTCATGTGTAATTAATCATTCATGCTACTATTGTTATTGATAACCCATTTGTATTTAAACACTAGAAATAAATACTCAATGAAATCAAACTCTATAATTTCTTCAATAACATTTTAATATGCACTTGATTCTGAGATTTGTTGTTTTTGTGTTTAGAAATAAAAAAATGTGTTTCTTAAATGAACACTAATACACTATTATTATAAACTTCACTTTTATATTCCCAATAATTAAAATAAAATGTGTATCCATTAATTTCATACATGGACCATGTTATTAAATTTAAAAATGGGATGCTCAATAACCATCCCAATGTTTTATATACATCTGATCAACCATGTATGGTTTCCGTAAGCCTTATAAATAAAGTATTTTTAGGCTCATAAAATATACATGTATCTTTATTTTTTGGATGACATTGTTTTACATTGTAATGTGAATTTTTATATATGGTTGATTATCATCTAGTTTATTCATGATATATAAATGTACCAGATTTATCTTTTCATATATCAACAATTTTAATTTCAATCGATGGATCCCTTTTAAAACAAAAAAGGACTTGTTTATAGAGATATTTAAGAAAACTGAAGTGTTCCACTATAAATAATTAGTGTATAAATAGCTATGAAACCTCCTCATAAATATACTTAACCAAAATGGAGGCTTTGGGTCGATATGAATTCATAACATAATGCTTCAAAATTTTCATATACCATTGAAAAGGATATATCCAATATAGATATATTTTCCCATAAGGATTTGATTCTTTTTACCAATGGAAAAATTAAATCCCCTATGGTGTCCAAAAATAATGGGAAAAGTATATTTTAAGATTAAAACATATATAAATTTCATGATTCACCAAATTTTTGAGAAAATTTAGAACAATCAATTTGATTCGAGTTGAATTGAAAAAATAACACACATCCATGATGGTCATTCTTACATGGATGGGAACTATTCCACAAAATGTAACTGGTAAAATTTGTTGCATCATGACTTGAAAATCATGATATTTTATGCCTGTTATCTGTAAATATTTTAGTGACCCAAAATTTTATTTTGTTGAAGAATAATTATGTGGAACTATGATATTAGGGAGGAACTAAAGATTTATGTTTTTTCTTTTGGGATAATATATAAATATATAGAGGAATTTATGTTTGTCTTCCATTATAAGTGGAAGATGACTCCAAATTTATTTCCATTGTGGGAAAGTCCAATTAATCATTCAAACCATCCTTATTTTTTTTAATATCAAAGAATATTCCAAAAAAACATTGATAGAAATTATTCTCCAATTTTATGAAATCAATTAAATATTTAACCTCATGATATGTCTACTATGTATTCTTAAAATTTATTTATTTCTTATTGAAAATATTTTTAGGAATACTATATGTTTTTTTCATACTAAATACAACATGTTTTTTACCCTCTCAAAATTTTGATCAGTGGATAATGGTTTTAGAGTAATATCAAATTTATGTGAGTCACTAGATGCCATTTTTAGTTTTCAATAATATTTATCAATATAAAAAAAATTATTTACCAATATATAAAATTTTTATCCCATGTTATCATTGATAATTTGAAGTATTCCCTTGGAAAATTGGATATGATTTATTCCCATTAAAGAAATATCAAAACGAATTTCCATATGACGGGAATTCATTTATAATGAGAATAATAATTTTATGTAGTTGAAAATGATCTATTTTTTAAAAATCATACACTTTCGTACCTTCCTCTAAAAATGTGCGACAAAATAAATTAATGCAAAAAATAAAACAATAATATCATTTCAATGTTATCTTGGTCTATATATCATTAAATTCACCATGATATATTTCCACTTTATATAACATTTTTTCTGAAAGGTTCCAAATTGAGAATAAAATAGGCAAAAAAATATGTTTTCTACTATGTATTTGATATGGATTCATTCTAATTTTTCACAATCAAGTGTAACATTTCAAACATCATTTCAAAAAATATGAATATTTTCATCAATTTTCATCCACAGTGGAAAATAATCAATATGATTTAATTTTATATCAAATATTATCTCATATGCAGGTCATCCTAATTTTTTCATTATTTTAATTTTCCAAATTTATTTTTATTGGAAGATTCCAAATTAACTTGGTATGAGTCTATATAACTACTAAATCGACTTGTGATTTTTCTTTCATCTTATTCTATGATATCCGACATTTTAGACACTCGGGAATAATTTTATTTTCACTATTAAATATAACATTGTCATTCAGGTAGGAATGTAAATTATTATAACCCAAATCGATCGATTATAATATTTTTGTTACATTATAATGTAAAAATGGTTCATCACTATGTTTAAAAAGTATATATTTGAAAAGTAGTAGGAACCATATAAAAATCATTTCACTCCATCAATTTTTAGATTTTACGTTAATCAATCTTAACACTGATGTTAAAACCAAATATTTCAAACAACTAGTAGACAATGATATTTCAATATAACTATATAGACGATCAATTAGAGTTATTTCCCAATTTCCTATACATCAATATCAGGAATCATTTCTTCAATTTTATCTAGATTTTCATCAGGAAACTCATCATTATCAATTGATCATGAATTTCTCCCAATTTCACCACGTTAAATCCATGAACTATAAATAATATTAAAACCATGAAAAATTAAATGATCTATAATTTCACTTAATTTAAACATTTTTATATTTAAAATTTTCAAGTACGGATTTCAAAACATATCCTTGATTAGAATATATCATTAGTGAAATTCTCAAAAAAGCATGAACAAATTCCTTATATTTATCACTTTTCTACAATGATGTAATCCAACATCGATCAATTATTATCTATAAAAATTTCAATAATTTGAAATAAGTTATTATATTTTGAAATTTAATTTAATATTTATTTTTAAAAATAAAAATAAAAAGGAAACATAATGTATTATGAAAATAATATATAAATATCATATTTCTTAAACAAAATAATCACTATGTACATATTTAATTATTATCCTTTTAAAAAACAAATTATATAGACATATTATGATTTATTTTAAAATTTTGACCAAAAATAAAACATAATTATTCGTTATTTTTATTGTGTAGTTTCATAATTTTATATTTATTGTATAAAATGTAAATAATGAGAAATAATAATTTAAAGAGTTGATTATTAGAGTGTGATAAATAATGATATTGAAAACAAGATAAATAATATTGTTACATGCCTACCCTTATACCAAAAATGAAATGCAAGGTTGACCACAAAAACATACTCATTAGGCTAACGAAAAATAGATTCTATAAAAAATAAAATTTATATAGAAATCCGATGAAAATAATTTTATATTATTATAATAAATAAAATATTTTAAAATGTATCATATTATCTAATAATGAATGTAATTAAAATTATTAAGTTTAGAAATAGTGTTGTATTCATGAAATTTTATATGTAAATAAATAGGGTATTAAATTTGTACAATTTTCAACTTCTGTTAATCCATATTAAGTCTAAGGGGGTTTAATAAAATGTATAGTAAGATAAAATTGTCACCCTATTGGTAATATAATAATGAAATATGTCTTCTACCAGTTATATGATTATATAGAAGTTAGAATTGTTTTTTGATCATAGTATGATCTTTCAATAAACATAAACAACTAAATATATATTATAAATACTACATATTCAAAATATATAGTCTATTATACCTTCAAAATTCCCATTACAAATGATGGATAGAACCATACCTTATACACACATTAATTAATAAATTAACATCATTTATGACACCAATTTATCGAATAAACTATTAATCATACCATAATCAGATAAATGAATTCAGAAATTTAAGAATACCTTTGATACATGAATAATAGAAACTCCAAATAATAATTGTTATTTGATATCAATGGGAAACAATAAAAGAGATCAATCAAGAAAAAAAATCCTAAAATAACAGTCGTCAAATTAAATATAATTTTTATGCATGGAATACATGAACAATAAATACAAACTAAAAATTCATATTGGAGTAAAGAGAAAGAAAATGATAGTGAAGAATGAAGAGGTGATGAAAATTGAAACAACAACAACAATGGTAGTGTCATGAATATAGGTTGGGAAAATGAAGAAAAATTATAAAAATTATCATGTCCTAGTGTTCAGGATAAAGAAATGAGGATTTAATGAGCATTCATTGAATTGTGTGATACATAATATAATGGTTTTTAAAAAAAGTACCTCAGTTTTTATTAACTAATGTTATATGTTTGTTTTTTACATTAGTTAAATTTTTTACCAATATAAGAAATATATCAATCATGTAGATTATTAGATAACTGACATGAATGATAAAATATAATTATTTATATTATATTTGTTGATTTTTAGCTGAGGTAAAGAATTATTTTTTGCATTAGTTTTTTAAAATTTATGTAATAACACCAAAACGAAATATATATTGTGTAATATTGTATATATTTAATCATATGAAACTACTAGGGTTACCTATTCAAACCCAATGTAGTGGTGATTCTGTTGCTTCTTAAGTCATCCCTTCTCTACTCCACTCTTTTAGATTTATTTTTTCTAATTGAATTCTATTTTATCCTCCAATTTAATTTTTCTTTATTTCCTCTCTTTTTTCAATATGGGATTCTTATTTCCTTCGTATTTTTCTTTTGAGTCCATCTTAGGCCTTCACCTATTCTATTTCTACAAGGATCATCGTACATGATCCCACATATATTCGAGTGTAGTAGTGTTGGAGGTCGATTGGGAATATAATTATGGATTTCATTTTGGGGTATTGATCGATTAGTTTTTTGTTTATCTTATGGTAGTTTATTATAATGTGGGGAATATTATTATTATGGATATCAATTTCATCTTTATTATGATCTTATTAATTGGAAGTTAATGTTAATCACCATTTTGGACTAACACAATGGTTTTCATAGTTGATTGGGATTGTGATGATAGATATTTTGGTGACATACTCAGTGATCATGTTTTCATGGAGTCTATTGGTTTTTTTGTCTATTTTGGGGTTCTCATTACCATTTTTATCTATATTGTATGGATGGTTTGAGGTTATGGATTGTTAACCCTATCCCCTAGTTTTCTCATGTCAAATTTTTATTTTTCCCCCATAATCAAATTAAATGTTAGTTGATTGGTAATGAAGTTATAATGATATCCCCATTGTAAGGAGAACAACGTTTGAAATATAGGGGTTCCTATTCAAGTTCATGTTTTTAATGTGAATAAAGGATCATGGTCTCTTGAATAGATCTCTAAACTGTGGTTTATGATAATGTTTTTTTATTTTTTACGTGTTATTATACATAATTTATCTAGTTTTTAAGTTTATGTACTATCTACTTATGTGTTTTTGATTTTGAATATGATATAATATCTCTGGTACTTTCTAGTTATAGATTGATACATGTTGGATGTAAAAAATTGACGTTATGTGTATTTGGTTTAACATTCATTTCTTTATTGAGTTTTTCTAGTCATGGGAAGCAGTTATTGTTTAACGATTGAGGGAGAGATGATGGTGAAGATTTTGGATTGTTAAGTGATTAGGGTTTTTTCTATAGTAGTATTGAGACATTCCACATATGGGGTAGGATTTATAGGGTTCAAGGCTCTTGGTCAGAGAACTAAGGTGTTTATTTAACCATATTTTGGGGCCTTAAGTGGCTGGATTTGGGTGAAATGCATCCTATATCATGTCATCGAGGCATATTATTTATTTATTTTATTTTTAATCTTGCTTATTATATTTTTTTGGAACATGATATCTTTTATATTGTAGAGAATTTTTATTTTGTAAAGTTTCTCACTCAACCCTAAAAAAGGATTATTCAAAAATAAAAAAATCAAAAAGATAAAAATATCAAATATGTTAAACCAGAGGTAATAAGGAACAAATAATGATATAGGAAAACTTGTTTGCAGAAATTTTGACTAGAATAATTTGTGTTCATGTAAAAAAATTTCATGGAAGAAAAATGTTGTAAACAAATGTAATTGATATATCCTCATTTTTTCTTCATCAACTAAATTTGGATCTATTATTTTCCCCCAAATGATAATTGATCGATCAATGTTTATTGATATATGAATTTTTTTTGAAAAAAAATTATATATTAGATTTTAACTTTTGATTTATTTATTTTTCACTTTTAAATAATAATAATAAACAACCCATATCCTATTAGTAATTAGATTTGTTAAAAGTCAAGGGACACAATAAATAATTTTGGTTTGTTAATAAAATAGAAAAACAATTCTCAAAAATATCATTTTTATTTTTTGAGTTTACTAATTTAATATTTCATTTTTTTAAAATGATAAATGTGTATATTTAATAGAAATAAAATTGTTCTTAAACATATCATATTGATTAATTGTTTAATAATATTAAAAGAAAACCATTGAATAGGGAATCTCAATGATAAAAACCCACTATCCATGGGAATGATGCAATAATAATATATAAATCAAACAAAACAATAAAAAATCCATTATAATTAAAATATTTTAATTAAATTGTATATTCAAGAGGAAAATACATACTCTAAAATATTTCATCTATTAAAAAAATAATATAAGGCTGAAAAATATAATATAAATCCACTTGGTTGGGAAACACCACTTGATGTTCTTTGTTTATATATATATTTGTGTTTTTGATATTCTAGATAAATCTCAATATTTCTCATTGTGAACCAACTCCTTTGAACAAGACCTTCTCAAACCATACTATTCATATTGTAACACAAAAAACCTCTAGACACAAATATTTTAGTTATGAGATTTCATAACACTAGATATAACATTTATGGATTCTAAAAAAATAATGTTTTAATAACCTTCAAGAGGTGTCAGATTTTATTAGTGATAACATTCACCAAAACTAATAAATGGGGTCCTTTATTGGTTCTAGTTAAGCACTAATAAAGTGGAAGCCTTATGAAAAAAATTGTAGAGTTTATAAAATTTTGATTTTATTAGCTCATTTTTAGCACTGATAAAGAGATCTTTTATCATTTCTATTTCTAGCACTGATAAAATCAAACCAATAGTAATGTGCTACTAAAATTATAGAACACTACAGTAGAAAATATAATATTTAACATCAATTAAATTTATTTTCCAATAAAACAAAAAAAAAATCATTTCTCAACAAATAAAACTTTTCAAAAGTTGTTATGTACAATTATTTGGTAGGTATAATTTATCACAAACAATAGAAAATTCAAAAACATTAATTTTCCATGGGATTTAGACCCTAGACCCCAATCAAAATCGCATGGTCATTATACCAGATACTAAAAAAACACCCTAGTCAAGAAAAATAGTGTACCTATATAAAAATAATTTTATCATAGTAATAGTATATACAGTCAAATTAAACATAAATATAAAATAATGCATTAATAAAATGTCACTTTTAAACAGAAAATATGCACATTGATTCTAAATGTTCACACCATGTATCCTATTATTGTGTGGTTTATTCCTAAATTTGAAAAATTATTACGGATTATATACCAAATGTATCAAAACAATTTGAGTTTATTTGATCAATTTTAAGTTAGGGCCATGTGTTTTGAACTAAAAATGTCAATTTTAAATAAAAGCTTTCACTTAGAGTCATACCTTTCACACCATATGTCAGGTTGATGTATAAATGAATCTTTGATTTAAAATAATATTTATTGATATTTAACCTAAATTGATAATATATTCAAGTGTGTTTACTAGGATTTCATTCAATGGTGGACATTTTTTACAATAATGTCATTAATAAACAGTAGACACTCACTTTGAGTCATACCAATCACACAGTGTGTCATGTTGATATATGGTTAATTGATACACATAAATAATGACTTATGGATCATTATCCTATATTATTAAGACAATCCAAGTGTGTTCTATTAGTTTTCAGTGAGCAACACACTTTCTTAAAATAAAATGTCATTGTCAAACTAAATACACACATTTTGAGGCATATCGGCCACACAGTGTATTATATTTAGGTGTGGATGATACAAATATATCACAAATGACTTATAGATCATTTTAACAAATTATCAAAAATATTAAAAATGTTTTTTTCTTGGTTTATGTATGTCATATGTTTTTTTGAATTAAATATGAATTTTAAATAAAAATACACACATTGAATCATATCGATCAAACCATGTTTCAAATTGACATTTGGTTGATTTTAATAATTTAAAATTACATAGGAATAATTTTTCCAAAGTATTAAGATAATATTAGAATATTTTATTGGTACTTATTATGTGAAAAGTGTCTTCAGCAAAAATATCATTTTATAATAAAAACATAGGCTTTTAGTCAAAATATCCACAATGTATGTCGGATTGACATGTGGTTGATTATTGCTTGACAAAAATTAATTATGGATTGTTTTAATAAAGTATAAAGACAATTTTACCATCTATTCTTATTTTTTAGTGAGTGAGACATGTTTTTAACAGAGAAAATATTTTTTAAACTAAAATAACATACTTTGAGTCAAAATTGTCACATTGTGTGTCAGATTGGTGTGCAACAGATTCTTACACATAAAAAATTACTTGTGGATCGTTTTACAATCGTATAAAGACATTATGTGTTCATTTTTTTATTTTTATTGAGTAAAATGTTTGTTAAACGAAAATTTCACTTTTAATATTAGTGGAAACACATTGAATCATACATATCACACCATGATTCAGATTAATGTAAAGATAAATACAATAAATCAGAAATGATTTATATATATATTTAATAATCTATCAAGACCAAAAGTGTGTTTTAATTGGGTTTTAGTTAGTTAAAAAGATTTTAAAGTAAAATACAATGTTTAAAATGGAAATAGAGATTTTGAGTCATACCAGTCAGACTGTTTATCTTATTGAGGTGAGGATAATTTTTACATGTCAAAAATGAATTATGGATTTTTGGATAAATTATAAAAACAATATGAATGACTTTCTTAGTTTTTAGTATGCGTCATGAATTTTGAACTAAAATTTCAATTTTAAATGAGACACACTCTTTGATTTATATCAGCTACACTGTGTATTAGATTGACATGGGTTTGTTTTTAGAAGATGACAAGTGACTAACGAATCATTTATCTAGAGTATCAGGATAATATGCGTGAATTTTCTAAATTTTGAGTATGTAACCAGTGTTTTAATCTAAAATTTAAATTTTTAAAAAATATGTACATTGAGTCATATCGGCCACACTGTGTATCGAACTGATATTTGGTTGACTCTTACATATTGAAAATAAATTATGGATCCCTATAAAATAGTTTCATGATGATTCAAGTGTTTTTATCTATTTTTAGTGTGTGGAAAACGTTTTTACCTAAAATTTAAAATTGAAATTGATATCATGCACTGTGAGTCATACCAATTGTATAGTTGGTTATATTGACATGTAGCCATTTCCTCTACACCATAAATTAATTATCAATATTTTTAAATTATAATCATGACCATGTTGTTTTTTTGGGTGTCAGTGATTGAAAAAAAATTTATCAAAAATTTCATTTTAATCTAATAACTTAAACATTGAGTCATACCATTCATACAATGTGTTGCACTAACATGCAAATAGTTTCTAAACAACAAAATGGATCTTGGAAAATTTACCAAAAGTATCAAGAAAATATAGGTTTGTTTTCTTGGTTTTCATTTATTAATATATGTTTTTAATTAAAATATCAATTTGAAACTAAAAACACTCACATTATGTCAGTCTAGTAACACTCACATTAATTCAATCTAGTAACACTCTGTGTTTTATTGATTTTTGGACAAATTAGACAGATGTAATGTGATGTATGTTTCATTTTTAAAATGTATCAATACCATACAAGTTTATTGGGTCAGTTTTGGGTGAATGGAACACAGTTTTAACTAAAATTTCATTTTGAAACTGAACTCTCATATTTTGAGTCATGCTAGTGATATTTCCTATCATATTGAGATTTAGATGATTAATGTCACTACCCATCCCTCAAGGCTTGTGTCGTGAATACCCAAAACCACCCACCCATAGGCTAGTGGATAGAGACTAGTGACTTGTAGGCTTATCCCAAAAAAATGGGATGAATTTTCCTAAGTACCTGTATAAATGTACACAATTACAAGACATATATGCTGGAAGGTGAAAACACTAAGTAATCAAACACAAGGTATGAAAGTAGAAAACAGAAGGTAAATAGGGCCAAAATACTGGCCCAACATAAACATAAAATTGAAAGTACACATATTTGGAACTCCTATACAAAACAACCTACTAGAAGGGTAGGTATAAAAACAACCATCTGAAGCCGTAGAAGAACATCTCGTCCATTGAGTCACTCAAAGCACCACCTAGCCTCAGTCCACCATGGACCCCATCAAAGCGTCTATAGTTTGTACATGACACAAAGCTTGCGGGAAAAGCCTGTAGAGGGTTGAGTAAAACAATACTCAGTAGGTACCCCAAACAACTAGTGTATACCAAAGATAAATACACAAAGTAGACTACTAAACAGGTACATGAAGTGTATCCTCTATGAAAAATAGTTAACATAGTCACTAAAGTCAGCTAAAATATGTATAAACTAACGTATGAAAAGAAATACTATCATTATTAAACACTAAAAACCTTGTACTACTGAGGTACTCATTTCTGATGAGTCACTTAGGGCAGCTGGGTCACCTATACCCATTTATCACATATGCCTACTGGGTCTCCTAGACTCGCTAGTCACTTAGGCATGTTGGGTTTCCAAGAATCGCTAATCACTTAGAAACTCTATGTCACCAAGACCCACTCATCACTTAGGCCTACTGGGTCACCTAGAACCACTAATCAGAGTCTTCTCGCATACCCACCCGTAGGATTCCTGCTCGTAGCTTGCTTGATTATGAAAGAATATACTTTTCAATCCATCGGTCATATCTCAATACTCACGAAATACAAATTAGAGTATATCAAAAGGATCTCCTAATCACGAGGGCCCCAACTCCACATATTTCCTGTCAATTTGATGTACAATTTGGAAGTTATAATCCTTTTATTAAAAAGGGGCGGGTTGAGTCTGGGTCCTGTCTGACCCGACCCAGCCTGGGATCCAACGACCCGACATGAGTCTACTAAACCGACTCGGGTATAAACCAGCCCTCCAGTCCCACCCAACCTATTATAGAGGGATAGTATGCTCCAAATGTGACAAGGTGGGTGCCAAGTCCCACCCATGATTAATGTAGTGGTTTTACTTCACGGTCCAGCTACATTGTGGCCTCCGGTAGTGTGATGCGACATGCCCTCTGCATCCTCCTCCTACCATAGTCCTCTGTTCACAGCTTGTGGCTGTTTCCACGGGCTTCATCCACCACCACAGCACACCACCTGCATGCTAGGGGGTTCTTCTATGGGCCACCAGACATGCCTCAGTGGCCCATTTTCCGATCCGAGAGTATCATCGCGACCCCTAGGTTTCTGACTCCACTACCATGTTCTCTAAGACATCTCTCCATCAATTTGGGGGTTTTACCACATTTGGACCCTCACTACACTAATGTAACACAACCAAGGGGGTCTATTGGCAAATAATGCAAGGAGAGAGAGAGAGAGAGGGATCACAATGAACACCCAAAGCAATGAACATCGAGCTTGTTTTTTTGGCCTTCATTTATCGCATCAAAAAAATGGGAGGCATTTAAACTAACACTATGATATAATCCAATTTATTTAATCCCTTCTTGAATATTTCCATCTCAATTAAATGACAGGTCCACGAGCCAACTTGTTAGTTATTTTATCTACATTAATCGTATAGAAAAGAAGAACAGTGGATTAAGTCAATCACAAAGAAAGAATAAACCCCTACCTTGAGGACCAGATCAGTCTTTGGTGGTGAAAAGAGGTTCACCACCCTCATTCTTCAATCTATAATCCTTGGCCTTTGATTTATGATTCCTAATCTAAGATCCTTCTATATTCATCGATTCCTGTCATTCTCCTCCAAGAGCCTTTTCCAACAGCTTTTCTTTTCCAGATCTTCTATGGAATTTCTCTTGGATTGTTTATCTGATCATGTATTCCTTTCAAGATATTAAATGATGAAATGTGTGTCTTCATTGCTATTTCACTATGTTACAACATCGACAAACTATTTGATTTATGATAGAAAACAACTACTTTGTCGTGGCATTGCAGTTACGTTGAGTCACTGCAAAACGTTACAAGATATAAAAAACTTTTTTCTAATGTTTATTTTATTATCTTTTAAAATGTCCATAAATTAACTTTTAGCCTCTACCCATTCCGGTAGAGGATAGACTCTATATAAGAAAATCACACCCACATGAGCTCAGCGGTACTCTCATATTTCCTCTCCAAGTGATTGATTATGATTCATAGGTTTTGGAAATAAAATAATATTGATTTAATTTTTTATTTGTAGTCACATCACAAAAACTACATTCCATATTTCACCTTTCCTGGCCAATATTAGGCCTTACCTATGGAAAAAACCCCATTATGAACTCAACAGTGGTATCATATTTTCAATATGAGTGAGAATTCATGAGTTATAAAGATCTGAAAAAAATAATAATTTTATTTAATTATTTTATTTGTGGTTATTCCGTTTTCATATTTTCTCATTGGAGGCCTATGCCGACTAATGTTAGGTCGCACCAAGGGTAATCCCACCATCCGAAACACAACAGTGCCTTATTATTTCTTATTTGGGAACCCATTTATGTGTTATTACACTTTTTCCAAAAAACCGATCACGTACCATATTTAAAAACATAGAATTTTCTAGCCAAACATTCCAGGAACACCTGGCCTAAGAATTTCATGCAATCTCAGTGCATGGTCTCGAAATTTTCAAATAAATTTTCCAAAAACATAACCGGGAATATCTGAGTCAATACATTCTCCCCACATTAAGGATTTTTGTCCCTGAAAGCTAGAATAAGGGATTCCTAAATAGCTTGGGGTATGAGCACGAACCTGATCCCCCTACTCCCTTAATCTCTCCTATAGATTCCTATGCTACCACCAAACGCACACTAGCAGAATTGATCACCCAATGAGGGTCCTCTCCTGTTGATCCTAGATCTCCACCAAAAACACCTCAACAGTAACCCCATCATCAAAATCCATCTCTCCCTAGTCAATGATGCGTGATGGGTCATGTACGTATCTCCTCCGCTTTGATATGTTGAATACTTCATGCACCCTCTAAAACTACAGAGGTATATCCAAGAGATACTTCAACTCACCCACTATACATAGTATCCAAAAAGGTCCAATGAACCTCTGAGATAACTTGATGCCCTGACTAAATCCCTATATCCTACATTGAGGAGAGACCAAAAGGAACACATGGTCCCCAACCTCGAACTCAAGGGGTCTCTGTTAGTTTTCAACATAATACTTCTAATGGGTCTGTGTAGTATTCATTTTCTCTTTGATGACATAAACCTTCTCTGTAGTAGCCTACACCAAATCCGGTCCCATGAGCACTAAATATCCAAGGTCATTCTATCAATGTGGTGACTTTTACTTTCACCTGCACAAGGCCTCAAATAGTGTCATATCAATGGTGGGGTGGTAGCTATTATTCTGCTCAAACTCTAATAGTTGTATGAGATCCTCCCCACTAAGAAAAAAATTGAGGATGAAAGAAAGAAGCATTTTATTTGGGACCCGAACGGTCCCATTCCTCTACC
Source organism: Viscum album (assembly GCA_963277665.1). Taxonomy (NCBI): domain Eukaryota; kingdom Viridiplantae; phylum Streptophyta; class Magnoliopsida; order Santalales; family Viscaceae; genus Viscum; species Viscum album. The sequence continues at coordinate 714,308,026 of OY728137.1, read as the reverse complement.
CGTCTGTCTACAAGTGGAAAGTTGTTCTTAAGTGAAGCTGAGTCCCCAACCCCTCCTTCAATATATTCCACAACTAGGATGAAAATAATGCATCTCAATCCAAGACTATCATTGATGGGAATCCATTGATTCGTACTATCTAATACAATTAGTGTCATCCCAAGCTGTCTTTGGGACTCTGTTGTGGAAATCCCAGAATGTGGCTAACAAGGTGAGTTGGTCAATGATCTCCCAGATAGTTCCGTGTCCCCTAGAAAAACATGATAAACCCATCACAAAGTCCATCGAGATCCTTTCTCACTAGCTTATTGGAACCCCAAGGGTGAAAAATATCAACCCACTTATAATCATAGGGGCGTGAAATGTTGTGTTAACAAACTACAATATTGATTATACAAGCATTCAGGTTTTATAAAAATAGTTAACCCCAGCTTCAACCTATTATGTCATCTGTGGTGTCTTCCTTGACATGCACATTCATAACATGATGCATTTCACCACTCTAGGCATCCAATTCTACTATTTTCAGTTATCTAAAAGGAACGATTTTATCCCCGCCGTTCAAATATCCAACTGGAGTATTCCACATGGGAAATTGAGAAATTAAAGACTCGCAGTCGATATCATTGATTTATGCCTCCCTGACTCAATTTAATAGTGAAGGGGTAACAACCACTGATTAGAGGTAAGGTTCATCATCTATATCCAAAAAAGATAACTTTAATGAGGCCAACTGCTCTATTTCCCCAATCAGAAACTACGAACTAGATCTCCTGTAGAGAAAATATGCTACAACGACTCAATTACTAGGAGTATATACTATTTAGAAGTCATAGTCCTAGAGGATCTTCGACCATAATCTTTGTTTCAAGTTCATGTCCTTGTGAGAGAAGAGATTCCTGAGACTCTAGTGGTTAGTGTAGACGATAATCTTTTATCCCATAAGGTAGTGTCGCCACATCTTCAATGCCAATACTACCACTGCCAACTCAACGTTGTGGGTTTCATAGTTCTTATCATGTGGTCTCAACTACCAAGAATTATATCTCCCCCTTTATCTGATCAATGAGATCATCAATCCTCGGTAGCCGATATTTGTTCATCCTGGTCACCTAATTCAGGTGTGATAAGTCCACACATTACCTCAGGCTCCTATCTGCCTTCTTGGAAAGCGTTATTGGGGATACCCTTGGAAAAACGATGGGCCTCATGAAGCCCTTATTTTTTAAGTCCTCCAACTGTACCCTCAATTCATGATGCTCTATGGGATCCATCTAATATGATGTCATAGATATCAGTGTTGTATCAGGGAAAAAGTCAATGCAGAAGTCTACATCCCTGTGAGGAGGTAGTCCAAGAACATCTTCCATAAAGATTTTCATTGTACTCATCCACCAATGTATGAAACTGAGCACTCATCTCATCCACTCCAACAAGGGCCATTCTAGCTAAATGAAGAGTGAATGGTTGAAACCTCTTATGCATGACTCTATCTCATGCTTCCTGGGTTTCATTTTTTGCTGACTGAGGAAAATCCAATTCCATCTCTGTGAACACAATGCACCATTATTCATTAAATAGTCAATTCGTGCATGGACTGTTGATAACCAATCCGTACCAAAAATGGCATAGTAAGGAATTGACTCTACCATCAAGGGGTTACAAGAAAAACTCTTCCCTCAATGGTTAGATCACATTGTTAGCTCTAGTGTGATTATCATGTCTCCTTCTGTGGGTATCTCCAGACATAAGGGTCAAGTTAATGGTTTAACTAGAAAATCAAGATCTCGAACAAGATCTATGACAAGGAAGAATGATTATCCCCAATTTCTATTAATAAAAAATCTATGAATAGTTATATATCATAACTTGAATCATTTATCAAGCCCTTGGGTCATATGCCTTGATCGCATGCAACTACCCCTTCCCCTTCCCTCTAGCTCCCTGAGCCTTGTGTGGACCACATGGGGGTTGTGGTGGTAACTTTTGAAAAGGTATACCACCTCTTGCTTCTCTCCTAGATCTTATCCCATGTATTTATCCATGAAGATTGATCTGTTCCTATAACTTTCTTTGCCTTAGTGGCCCATCCACTATTTTACTGTCAGTACGATGGGCTAGAAAATCTATAGAGAGATATTCCTTGTGATCATTTGAAAATAATTACCTATTTCTTGGTCAACTGAACTCACCCTATGATCCCTGAGATATAGATCCCTTGTATTGGGACCACCTATATGAAAGTTTTACATATCTAAGGCCCTGAGAATGACGTTTTCTTCCTCCTCCCAAGGTCTCTTCTCCTTCTTTCCTGCGACTAACATCCACTGGCTGTATCTACTCATCCAAAGGACATTCAACCAAACTGTTTCTCTCTTACACACTAGAATAAATAGGAATTTCCAAAGGAATAGCATCGTCCCAGATGTCCCTAAACACCCCATTCTTAATGAAATGAGCCTTGAGGCACTGGTCGTATCGTATTCATCTTGTACCTGGAAAGGTAAGTATGACTTGATGAATACTAAGCTACTGAAATTTCATCTTGATGAAGTTGTAGAAGCTCTTTTTTATACAAAACCATTCGCTATTATGGAGATATTCCCTTATCGGAGAAAGGTTCTAAAGATCTGTTCGTAATATAGTCACATCATCATAATATCAGGTAATATAAACCCCTCCAACACCCAACTACGCCACATAGAAGGCTCACTAATAGGTCCACAATATGATCTAATGGTGTCCTGGAAAGATGGAAAGCATAGTCACAAAATCAAGCATGTACTTATCCACCTGTGAGTCAGGCCTACATCGGATCCTGAGGGGTATCTTTCACTAAAAATCATGAATTGAGCTCAGCCAGCACATCTCATATGCTGGTACTATGAGTATCATTTGCTACTTCATAGGTTGTGGTATAGCTAGTACACCACTCGAATTTGTTGTCTCTATAACAAACCTCAGTATACATCTTGTCACCCTGTGGATCATCCTTGTTATAATGTAGTGGAATCCTAGATGGTATCTATATAGCAGTTTCTAGAAACAAAAAAAGATGTACAATGATCAATAGAGTATATTTGGTGGGTTGACTCAAGAAGGACATGGAAAACTCAACCCATTATTATACGATGCATGTACTGTCATTTTTTCCCGCAACTACTGTTTTCATGTACTGATCCAAAAAGAGGTGTTCAAGGTACTTCTGTATAGATACGTCAGATGTCGCACCAACACTAGATTCCCAATCCTCAAAGACAAACTTGAAATATTTAACACTATTTCCGCAAACTAGACCCCAGAATATGGGTTCTTAAGGTAGAACCAACCTTCTCTAATACAACTTTGTCATGACCCATCCCCTGGGGCCCATGCTGTATCAACCCCATGCCCACCTCCCATAGGCTAGGGCCTGGAAACAAGAACTGAGTAGGGATATCCCAATTATATGTTTAGCATTATTCTAAGTACCTTTCCACAAACACACAACTCCAATCCACTTATGTTGGAAGATGAAAACCCCACGTAAACAAACACAATGTATGATAATAGAAAATAGATTGTAAATAGGGATAGAATACAAGACCAACTAAAATATAAAAGTAAAAGTACAAGTCTATAGAACTCCTCCATAGAAAACCCTACTTGAAGGGTAGTTACAAAAATATCTATCTAAAGCCACAGAAGCACAAATTTTCTATTGGGTCACTCTAAGAACCACCTGGACCTAGTCCACCAAGAAACCCATAAAAGCTCTGATCTTCTACACATGACAGGACTCGTGCATGAAAATCCCATGTGGGGGAGAGTAAAAAAATACTCATTATAGATACCACACCACAAGGTTATACCACAAAGCAATACACAATGTATACTACCAAAGACGTACTCAAAGTGTAGCCTCTAAGATGTAAAATCAACAGAGTCCCTAGAGTTCTATCACATAGGTATAAAATAATGTTTGTTAAGTAAGACTATAACTGTAAATATTGATCACCTTGTACTACTAAAGAAATCATCCCAGATGTGTCACTTATTCCTTTTGGGTCAGCTAGACCCACTCATCACTTTGGCTAACTCTGTCACCTAGACCCACTCATCACATAGGTTGGCTCGGTAATTTAGACCCACTCGGAACTTAGTCTCCAAGGGTAACCTAGGTCCCCTCACCACTGAAGCAAGCTGGGTCACATAGAACCTCTCATCAGAGTCCCCTCATCACATACATGCACAACAATCCAACTTGTAGCGCACTTGATTTTGAAATAATCAACTCACCAAGACATTTTTCCTATACAAAATTACGAGAAAACACACTTAGAGTATATCAAAAGAACCGCCTCATTACGAGGGTCCCAAAACCTCAAATTTCTAATCAATCGGACGTACTATTTTTTTGTTATAAGACTTTTAGTGAAAAGGGGTTGATTAGATCTGGGTCTGGTCCGACTCAACCCATCCAGGCCCGGGGTCCGCCGACCCGACATGGGTTTGCCAACCTGACCAGGGTCTGACCCGAACCGCTTAACCCATCCCATTTTTCTACACTTACTCGCCTATCCAACCCGGCTGGGTGGGGTGGATTAGTCTGCTCCACCTAGGATGTGGCCGGTACTACGTCCCACACACGACCGATGTTGTAGGTCACCATCATGGTCGAGCTAGATTGTGACTTCTAGCTTCTTGACACGACATTCCTGCTTCTTGAAAATGTCGAAGGATTTTTTCTCCACTAGCTCCAGTGTGTTGTCGGGTTCTTCCACGGGCCACCGAACTCTCCCCAATGGTTCGTTTTTCGATCCATAGGTACCGTCCTGATCTCTAGGTCACTGCCTCCACTACCATGTTCTCCAAGCCATCTCGATATCGATCAAGTGGTCCAACCATGTTTGAAACCTCTTGGAAATAATATAACGCAACCACGAGGGTTAGCTGGAAACGAATGCAAGGAGATAGAGAGAAAGATGGATCACAATAAGCACCTATGAAATGAATGTCAGGATTGTTCATTTGAACTTCATTCATCACGTTGGAAAAATGGGATGAATTTGATCAACAATTAAGACATAATACAATTTCATTAATCCCCTCATGAAAATCCATATCACGCATCAATGACCAGTCTACGGGTCAACATGATAGTGAGTTGATCCACTTTCTTCATTTTGAAAAGAATAATGGGGGATTAATGAAATAACATAGAAAGAATAAAACCCCTACCTTGAAGATTGGATATGTTGTTAGTGATAAATGAAGTTTCACTTCCACCATGAGTTGTTCTGCGATCCTCAGTACTTGATCGACAATTTGTGATCCGTGATCCATCAATGTTTGTCATTTCATGTCATTCATCAATGAGAGGATTAGCCAAATCCCTTTATTTTATAGAGCTTCCAGATAATCTCTCCAAGATTGTCTATCTAATCCTCTCTTCATGTCAATCCATTAAAAGAAGAAACATGTTTTATCAACGTTGTTTCGAAATGTTGCAGCATCAACACAATTTTTCTTTTATAACAGGAATCAACTGCTTTTTAAAGGCATCGTTGTGTCCTTTCATTTCTATGAAATGTTAAAAGAAATAAAATAAAACATTTTCCAAATTTTATTTTATTATCTTTTAAAATTTCGATAAATTAACTTTTACCCTCGACCTTCGCCTTTCAAGGTTTGGCCCGACCTAATGAAATCACACCCACACAAGTTGAATAGTACTGTCCAATTTTGAATCCTAGTTACCATTTATGAGTTATAGGATTTGAATATAAAATAATCAATATTTTATTATTTTATTATATGGTCACATACTAGAAACTATCATCCAATGTTATCCCGCACTGGCTAATGTTAGTCTCCACCAATAAAAAACACCACATTTCGAACTAAACGATGGTCTTGGATTTTCAATCTAGGTAACCGTTCATGTGTTATAAATATTTGAAAAATAAAATAATATTATTTTATTATTTTATTTAATATTATTCCATTTTCAGGTTTTCTCATTGGAGGCTCGTTACAACTAAAGTAAAGTAATTCCTAGGGTAAACATGTTATTCGAAACATAATGGTACACTCATATTTCTGATCCCAACACCCATTTAAGAATTATTCAACTTTTTTTAGGAAAACCGCTCATGTGAACTATTTAAAAGCATAACATTTTCTGGCGGACCAATCCGGGCACACTGGGCCTTGTAATCGCATGCCATCTCAGTGCCTGGTGTCATAATTTTCTTAGAAATTTTCTAAAAACAAAACGAGGAAAAACCCAGTCATTACAATTAATAAATTTCAAAAATGAATTTTGGATCATCATTTTAATGTATCGAATCAATATGAATTTTTTATTTGTTTTGGGTATATCATGCATCTTTTGAACTAAAATGTCAATTTTTAAATAAAAAAACACTCTTTGAGCCAATCCAGGGGTCATATTGATGTTTTGGTTGGTTTCTAGTGGTCACAAATGACTTGGAAACATTTTTATAATCTATTAAGACAATATTAGCATGTTGGTGTTTTTTTAGTATGTGATGCATGTTTTCAACTATAATGTAAATTCAAAATAAAAAAACAAAAATTGAGTGATACCTACCACACATTGTATTGAATTGATGGTAGGATATTTATTACATATCAAAAATTTCTTATAGATCATTGTTCAAATGTATTAAGACAATAAGTGTGTGTTTTCATTATTTGTATTGAGTGATAAATTTTCATAACAAAAATATCATTTTAAATTGAAAATATTCACTTTGATTCATTTTTAAATTGAAAACACACAATATTAAATATAAAAATATATTTATGGGGATAAACGATAGTGTCAGAGTGGAGCATCCTTATTAATGATTCTATAAAAAAATTATTTTTCTCTAAGCATTTTATGACCATTATAGATTACAAAATGGTTATTGAAAAATATATTCTCTATTAATTAATTTCATCATGATCTTTGTAAAAATTAACTAAATAAATAATATATAAACATTATAAGGATATTAACTAAAAATATGTAAAATGATGATAAAAGTAATTAAATAATTAATAGGAAGTAACTTTATTTGATGTTTGTATACATTCTGACACCACATATTCTGCCCATTCATTTCTAAGAAATAATATTGCATCTTCTAAATTTTTGTTATTTTTAAATTCATAGCAGTACTAGAAAAATATAAATAAAAAATTTATTAATATATATTTTTTGAATGAAATTTTAATTTTCAATAGAAATACCAATTTAAGGATACTAGTTTATTGATAGAATACAATATATTTCACAAATATTAAAAAAAAATATTAACCATTATCCTTTCAATTAGATTGTTTCTACCACTTTAGATGTGTTGATAAAAAAATAATATATATATATATATATATTGATATTGAAATATTATAATACATATCCTCATTCCTATACAATTGTAGAATTAATTTGTATTTTTTTTCTCATGGGCCATCCACATACCAGGATTTATATTTATTGGGAATCCATGCATTGAATCCCAAAAAATATTTGGAGTATCGAAATTGAATGAAATGATAAACTAATTATCCATAAACAACTAAGGTGTATATGTAATGAAACAAATGATAATATATTTGATATGATTAGATTTTATATTTTTACTCATATATTGTGGGTATTAAGAAGATTATTTCGTCTGTAAGTTTCTTTCCAAACATTAAAGCTAGTCACTCTGTTATTTTTATGTATTCCTCTTCTTCGAATGACCTTAATTGTGTAGGTGTAATGTGGGGACTAATGAGTACAAATTTTCATTCATATGGGTTTCCATTCAAATAATATTTATTTATATGTCAGTAACAAATATGAATTCTATTTAACAATAATTTATAAAGTTGATCTACTATTGGATAAAAAATTATGAAAATTTCCAAATTCTATACATTTACAAATAATATTACCAACCTTTTGTGATTTAGGATTTCATTAACTTTATTAAAACAAATAAATTATGTAATGGTGTCTTTTTACATTAAAAAATGATGATTATATCACCATCATTGAACTTGGTATCGACATGAACATTTAATATTATTAAATGTGGTTGTTGAACTAGCAGAGTAAATGAAATATTTTAAGGTATTTTCAATTGATTATTTGACCACTTTATTTGTTTTGATTCAATATTATGTTTCCCCTTCCTTTTCTATACACGTAATAACATTCTTCTATTGAGTTATTTTTTATTAATTTTTAATGTTTTTTCTTAAAAAATAAATTGGAAAGGATATATGAAAATTTTAACATGTATATTTATATGATCAAACAACCATTCTATGAATGTTGAAATACAAAGTTCAAACATATGACTATATATGTCATCAAGGGAAACATGTATCCTAGAACTCATCTCGTGAGATACATGAATACAAACTCTCACATGACCTTTTATGTGTTATTTTTTGTATATAATATTTACTTGGATATTGTACATTACACCACTCACAATAAGGTTATGGTTGTGCATTGTTAGATATAAATAAAAATAATTTGAACTATATATAATATTAGTATAGAAAAGGTATTAGTATATTATGGATTTATATTTTACATAAACATTTATGACAAAATTGATAAACATTATTAAAGGATACCATTATAAGGAATTTCTCACCTAGAATGTAAGAGGGTGGATATTCATAGTGGTTATTTTTTAGTTTTATTTGCTATTTATTTATTTTATATGAAATTATCTATCTACTAAAACAACCAATTATGTTTTTCTTCTAGATCAATTATTTTTCTCTTTATCTCATTCATATTATTTTACATATCAAGCTATGCATTTATATTCTCAAAATGTTTTCATGGTTACACTCAAAAACCTAAACCGTTGATCTGGTCGTATTGTTATGGACACTTAAAGGCCACATTAAGTTCTCTTTTATTTGGTATAGCTAATGATGATTCTTATATACAAATTGGATAAACTATATATGAACCTGATTAATCATTTTTATGTAATACCAACATAATGATGAATACATTATTATTATTTTATACTTACACAAGAATCCAATATTCTTTGTGTGTTTCCATCTACACACATTTTTTATTTATTTATACAACCCTACATCAATTACACGTGACATGAGATGAAAGTTTCCTTGGATTTGGATTTAACTATCATTATATAAACAATGGAACATAATAATTATTATTTTTAATGGTACAAATAATTTATACTGAAAATTTAAAATACATACCATTTTTGAGTGAACTGTACCCCATCCTTGATTTATGATAAAGGTATGTTTTTTATACATTATATTTATTTACATCACTCAGTTTTTGGTTCATAAACTATCAATTATGTATTAAAGTGATTAATACATTTATTTCCGAGTAAAGTATTACCAATCACAATGTGCATGAAATGAGGCCTCTTTTGGATGGTTAATAAACACAGTCTATGTTTCAGGGTTTTTCTATTGTGAATATATCATTTGTGTGTTTGTTTTCATTCCTTTCAGCATCCTTAATACAGTGAATCATAAGAAATTTCTGAAATAAACAACGATACTCTCCAGTGACAATTAATACAAGATTTCATTAGATAGTTAACAAGTATAAATAAACAATATATGGTATAATGAATAATAAATCATCTTTTCATTGTTTTATTTTTTACTAAAATAGAGAAATTATATCATAATATTACCTTATTCACTTAAAAAGTGGTGACTTAATCATGGGAATAATGTTCTTCCACATATATAAATCAATTGAAACATGAAATCAAGTAGTGATTATAATATAACTAATGAAAATGGACTTACTGTCGTTAATAATCCTTCCATTTTCATTCCATCGAACATTAAATTCTATGCATCTCCTTCTCACCTTAATAATTTTTTTAATACTTCTTCACTATGACACAACAATTTTTTCTAGGACATAGAGTTTTCACCTCTACTATTTCCAGGATTTCAATATCAAAAATATGTTTTTATGAGTTTATATGCATTGACAAGTGAAGAAACCAGTTTTTTCAATGCATTATGTTCATCTACATGTCGATAAAACATTTTCCCCTTGATATTGGGAGAATCGTTGTGTGGATAATCTATTATATATAGAACTGGTAGAACATTAAATTGAGATTATTTAAATAAAGTACTAAAAAAATAATATGTTTAGGTGAAAAATATTTATTAAATATATTACATGATTATTCAACATACATTATTTTTTATTAAAGGATTAAGGTATTTTAACCCTATATAGAGTATGCAAATCCTATCAATTGTGCATCCTCTTACATGAAATACCCCATCTATGTTGGCACATCACAAAATTATTGTGACGCCCCAATAAAAATGATATCCTTGTTTGAATTAACAATTGAACCTGCAATGGTTTTGGTTAATAATTGAATTATTAAACCCTCTATTTTTAGTATTTGGGACCAAAAATACTTGTACTTCCCATTATTCTATTTTGAATGGTTCATCCTTGTACCCATGATTGTTAAAACATTCATTCATGAATCCAAATTCATCTATTTTAACATTACTCATGTCACCAAAACACTTGAATTGAAAAATCAACAAATTGGATATTTTATAATCTAAGTTCAATATATGTACAATGATTTTAATATATAACATATTCACAAAAATTGGATTTTAATCATTGTTACCAGATATAAGATTTTATTTATCAATAATATTTTCATTAATATTTTTCATAGAACTGCATTCATCAAGTTTTTTGTATGAAATGTATAGTAATTAATATCATAACCATTATAACATAATATAAGAAAATTTTATCCTCTGGCTATCGAAAAAAGTCATTCTTTAATTGAATTAAAATTTACAGTTGACTCCTTCAAAATGTGTTCCACAAAAAAAGTATAAACTTACAATTATGTGTATTTTATATCCAATGTTCATCTATTTATAGATTTAATATCCGAAAAATTGATTTATTTTGTTCAAAATATAGAGAAACCTCTAAAATGTAATATAAAATTTAAAGGAAATACATATCAATATTTATAATGGTAATTGAGACAACATTTATTATATAAATTACTTTACCCACAAGTCACATATTGTGATGATATTTTGATAGCCCAATGCTTTCCAAAATTTATGGGTATTTAGTATAGAATTCAACATATTCCTCAACAATATATCAATCTACAATACAACCTTCTAGTCAACTTCAATTTTTGACCTAAAATTTCAATATCATCATATACCATTAAATGGGGTACAACCATCTGTATTATATTGGATTATATATCCAACAATATCTATCCAAGTATGCAATCAAGTGAGACAATATATCAATGATTGATAAAAGGAAGAATATTTCCATTTCACACAATATCAGAATAATTTACTTTTAAATTGTTGTAATTTTATCTTGGTCAATTACTTTAGTACATATACCTTTAAAAAAGAAAAAACACTTGGTTAATGTGTGATGGATTTTTTAATGAAAAATGAAATATAAAGCTATTATAATTAGATATTTCATCAAAACATGAATTTCATGTGATTTTAGGTACATTAAGATTAAATCAATGAAAAAAAGCTATTCTGGATAAATTATAAATACCCTTATAAAAACATGTATATCATTATATAAGTGACATAATTGATATCTAGCTTTCCTAGAAGGACTGTAAGAAGTTAAGGGACAAAAAATATATATTTATCCCTTTATTTGTGCTAACTCATCCTATATATCCATTTCGATCAAATATAATCTATCTGTAATGGAATCATTTATTCTTCCATTTGTATTTAGTAACATTTTTATGATACTACTACTTATATGTTTCCCATATGCATGACATCAAGAAAATTTATGTCCTATACAAAATTAAAATATTCAAATTCAAAAAAATGATCTCTTTTTATAAATAGTTTTAAAAATGTTTTCTAAAGAATGTTTACAAAAATTTATGAAAATATCAATTGCATTCTCAAATATTTAATCACATGTTATTAGAGATGGTGTTGTACCTTCATTTAAATTTCCATTGAATGACGTCATCTAAGATCATAATTTATTTCCTTAGGTTAAAAAGGTATGATTTCCTCTAAACATGATCTTCTAGTAATGTTTTAAACTAACTGAATGTGTAACCTTTTAAAAATGGGAGACCCTTGACTCCATGTAATTTTATATCCTAAAAATTTTATATATGATGCAAATTCATTTAACATCAAATATAAGATGACACTCAATGTGAAATATTCATTTCTATAACCATAACACAAAAAACAACCTGAATACCAAATTAAATTTAAATAATCAATCAATAGAACCAAATAAACCATAATATCATTAACAGGTTGTTTTGGTCCTGGTATATTTAGAGGAAAAATTATTCATTTTTTTGCATGCATAACCATGATGGAAGGTTATAATTTATCATCATAATTGGTCATGTACTGTGAGTGCTATATTAGAAAACAAATGGATTCACCCCATCATTAGATTGCTCAAGAGGGAGGTTACCCAGAACATTTTTAAATTCAGGATACCTGTAATAAATTTTATACCATTGTGGATAGTCTATTAGGGGGCATGGTTTCCAATCATGGTTTATTATTTATATGTTTCATTATAATTTATTTCCAGTTTTCTCACTTCTAAATAGCTGAATAACACTTTGATTGATTGTAAAGAACCACAAAACATTGGATGGAATTTATTCATCTTTATTATATTGATAAAAAAGTCACTTTAATTTTTTTTATTTCTATCATAGTCCTTCTGATACATAATATGGTCATTTGGATATGCATGAGTTCTTTCGGAGATCATACCCATTGAATATAGAATTTTTATCAACATATGTTCATTATGCAACCTCATTATATCATGGTATCATTTCAGTCAAGAAACCAAGTAGTATATTAAATTTAGTGTCACTCCATCTATTTCTGGATTTTACATTATATAGATTCAGTATACATGTAAATGTTTAATATTTTTTAAATCCGATATATGATGAAATCATTACACAATGCTTGATCAAATATATTTTTTTGGAAAATCAGGGAGCTCATCTCTAAATGGTAATTTTCATTTCCCCCATATGATCTTCAGCATCACTAACAGATGTAATCATATTCTTGATACGTCCTTCAACAACGTTCCAACTTGTAGTCATATATGAATATCCATAAAATGTAGTGTTATCCCCATCACTATCTACATTTAGTTCTTCCCCATGTTTAGTCCAAAATTTATAACATTGATCTATTTAATGAAACATCAAAATTTCTTCTAGATCCTAAAAACTATTTAGTCTTGAATGACAAGGTAAACTTGGAAAAATGATTTTAAAACGTTCAGATACATGATCATTAACAAATTTAATAAACTCTTTAACCATATCCTAAAACTCCTTTTTCATATGATTAGAATCCATAAATTTTTTATTCATATTGATCCTATTGGATTTGGTAATATTGATATTTACCAAAATAAATAAACACATATAAGGTATGATCATAAAATCATAAAATTTTATTATTTATATATACACACATATAATAATCATATTTGACAGAAATTTACATTTCAAGAATATTTTGTTAGAAAATATAATGGCCAAAAATATTATGAATTTTAACTATTAGAACACGTATTTTTTAATATAGGAAGTCTCATATCATAATTTATAATTTTTTTAATTCGATTCTTCATGGGGGGTAATATTTTAAACTTTTATATATAGATACTAGTTTGGTTACAATATTATATTTGGTTATTTAATGATATATCATGATGTAAAAAAATAGAAGTGAACATGTTCACTTTCATCCATAAAAAAATTATTATATCCTAATCTGATAAGAAACTGTTTTCGAAGTATAGACATGATTTCCATCACCCAGGGTGATTAAAATGAAAAATGGTATCATATTGGTGTGGTATAGATGTTATAATGACAGGAAATAGAATAGAATTTTATGACTTAATAAGTAATCCATAAATATATCTGAAAAACATTATAATGATTGAATCATGATTCACTAAGGAAGTATAGGTTTTTGTGAGGTTAATCAACTCTTGAATGTGTTTCTTTTTGGTTATTTTTTGAGGTGTCTTGCACAATGATGTACAATGTTGGTAAAGATATTTTTTTTAGTCATTGTGTTTTTTAGGATAAATATAAACTAGTAAATTATTATTTTGTGCTTCCCTAAAAAATTATTAATCCTAAACTTTAATTATTCTCAGTTCAAATATAGTTACTTGTTTATCCTAATCTACAACTTAATAAATAATATTAAGTCCATTAATATTTATAAGACCTCCACTTATTTATAACATTAAAAACCTTAATTTCTTATATAAAATTTACCTTGTTAATCAATTATCAACCAAATGGGTAATAACTATTTTTATTCTAGTGAAACCCATTTAATATTCATATTAATTTCAAATAATAAATAAATTATTTATTCTGTACGAAATCCCTAACATGAGTCTATATTTCTATACACAAAGAGGAATAACAACCCAAAAATTGAGGAAATTATGAATGAGTAGCAAACCAAAATGGAAAGGGAATATAAAATCAAAAAATTCATGAAACATAAGTTTGGAAAATCATATCTTCGGTTTTGAGGTTCATTTTGTTAAAAAAAGGATTTTGGCTATTATAGACGAGAAATGGAACATAAACTCAAAAAATCATGGAAAACATATGTACGATCCACATAGAATCCCTAAAAATAGGTTTTAAATATCATATATTTGGTTTTGATGTTTGATTTATATAAACTAAGTGACTTTGGTTGGAGTAGAGCTTCAGTTCTATGAAAGCCTGAATATAGAGTAAGGAATATGCAATTTGATAGGGTTTCTTTTTAAAAATGGTAGTTGGATTTATCAGTACATTCTGAAAATCATTTATAAACATCCCACTTTCCAGTGTTAAAATTGAAATTTCTTAGAAAAACCACTTCTTTTAGTGCTCTACTAACACTGATAAATCAACACTTTTATCACAACTTAAACAACACTGAAAAAAGTTTTATTTTTTATGATTATATTTTAGCGATGATAAAATATGATTCTATGTAAACTTTACGTAATACTAAGAAAAATTTTAAAAAATATGAACAAATAAATAATATTAATCATGGATATAATAAAATTATTAAAGATTAAAAATACTATTTAAATATTGAAAAAAATTAAAAAATGAATTGAATGAAATTTATTAGATAAGTTAAAAACTTATTTAAATTATTATTACTCATCAAAAAAATATTCAAGAAATGAATAAACATTAAAAATATTAAAAATTAATAGAAATTAAAAATTAATATTTAATATTTAATAAATGTATATTAAAAATATGTAATTTAATTTGATTAAATTACAAAAATATTATAAAACAAGGGATTTCCTAACATTGATTACATATAATAAAAACACATTAATAATTAATACAAATAACAAAATTAAGTAATATTAATTATATAAATAATCAAAATTATTAAAAATGAATAAAATTAACTATTTATTTTAAAGAACATTACAAATTCATTTAAAAATATTAATTATATAAATTTCATTGATATAACAAATATTAATACATAATAAATTAAAATGAATAAATATTATTCAAATAAATTGAAAATTGAAATATTAAGTCTTAGTTAATAAGTATTAAAAAATAATTATTTGAAAATGATTAGGCTATAAAAAATATAAAAATTCTCAAATTCTAAAGATGAATAAATAATATTAAAATGAATAAATAAAATTTAATAGATTAAAAAAATATTTTAAAAAATGATTTTGTAAGATCAATTACTTGAATTTTAATCATAGAAAAAATGGTGAAAATGTATAAATAAATAATATAAATTATAAAAAACATAATAAAAATAAAATATGATAACTATTTAAATTTTAAAAATATTAAAAATTAATTTAAATAAATTAATTACGTAAATTTAATGCTTTTTAAAAATATAAAAAGTTAATAAATAAAATTAAATAAATATTTATCATATAAATTAAAAACATGTTGAAAATAATAGATCATAGTAAATAAATATGTATAATTAAATATCAAAAAAATTATATATTCAGAAAATATTAAAATGGATAAAATAATAATAAATTAGATAATAATAAAAATTAATGAATAATATTGAATAAATTGAAAAAATATCTAAAAAAGTATTTTTAATACTAATTACATATTTATAAACCCTTAAAATGAATATAAATGAGTTTTTAAATTATTATAATTATATAAAAGAAAAAATTATTAAAAAATGAATTATATTGACTTTACAATATTATAAAAATCAAAATGCATTTGAATATGTCATATATATTAATTTTAGATTTTATTCCAAATAATAAAACCTAAAAAGTGCAATGAATAAATACTAATCATATAAATTACAAATATACTAAAAATATTAAAACCTAGTAAATAATTTTTTATAATTTTTTAAAAATTAAAAAATACCACAACTAATGAGAATTAATAAATACTAAAAATGAAAAATTTATAAAATATTTAAAAAATATTTAAAAATTTGAATTTATAACTTTAATAACATGGATTGCAGACATATAAAAAAAGATTAAAAAAGAATAACTAAATAATATTATTACTATTAAAAATAAGATAAACAATTATAAAGTAATAACGATCATACAAGAAAATACCGAGAAAGAGAACCCCTTATTGTCATTATAATGGTTGAAATCTTAATTAATTAGGGGAATATAATTAAAAGTCTCTTTGAGAATACACATTCATAACAAGTAATTCTATTACATCTTTTAGCATGAATATTCGTCACATCTCGCATTAAATCATAACCTATGACATATATGTTTTTTTTTTCAGATTATATATATATACTACCTATTTTACAAATATTCATCGATATTTCTCACAAATAATATTCACACATGATACCCTTCTAGAAATATCATACATAATATTCTTTTTCATAACCAGTGTATTTGAAGCATAAAAAATGGTGAGCTCATATTGCAACAACTCGACTCAAGTAACATGGAGTCAGTGGTTATTTTACTATAACAACACAAAATAAAAGGGGCTATATCTCAAATGATCAAATTGTTTTTTAGTAATTGGAGACTGGATACATAAACGATTCTCACATTAAATTTGAAAAAAATAAAACAAAATATTCTAGTGAGAGTACTATATAAAATAGAACATATAGAGAAAGTTATTTTTGGGATTAGAGGTGTTTATAACCCCTTCCAAATGTATTACTGGTTATCAATTTTTTTTACTAAAGTAGCTACAAATATTTATTAGTGGTGTCTTTTTGGGAGTGATGGTTAGGTAAAAAAATTAAGGGAACTTATTTTAGTGGGGATTTTAAACCCTTCAATTTTTTTAAAAAAACCATTTTTAAACCACCTCAATAATATAATTTTTTTATAAAAAAATATTTGTTTTAAATTTAATAATGTGTCTCCCCTTTCACATACCACTTTTTCCTCTAGTAACCCTCATCCCTCCAATCCTACCCTTGGATCCTTCCTTTCCCCTTTCCACACCCTCCTCGTAACACTTTCAATTCCCCTATTTTCAATTCATGTGTATGCCCCCCCAATCTCTTTCCTCTTCCCCTTGCAACCACACTTACATTGAGTTTTGAACCCACAATTCTCATGTGTAATCCCAAACCCTTTCCACTGTGATGCATAACATTTACATGATATTATTTTTATACATTTAAATATATTTAAATACAATTCTAATATATTAATATGATATTATGTTTATACATTTATATATATTTTACATTTATATTTTATAATAAATACATTCATTTTATAAATTTATCCATACATTTATATTAATGAATATACACAAATATAAATATGGTATATATTTTTAAAATATAGAATATCATACACATTGATGTTTTCATATTTATATTATGTATATGTTTATATATATATATATACATTTATATTCTATACATTTGTATTATATATTATAAAAAATACATATATATATTATGAAAATACAAATATAAGATTATATTATTCAAATGTATTATATATATATATGTATGTATGTGTATCATACAAATAAAAATGTATATTACATTATACTAATTTACCATGCAGATACAAATATATATATATATATATATAATATATGTATAATATATATATATATATATATATTATATAAATATATTATATAAATAAATTAAAAAATATATTTTTTTATATTGAATACTTATACATATAGAATTAAAAACTGTTAGTATAAATACATATTAGATAATTATATATACATAAATATATATTATACATCTATAAATATATTTATATATATACTAATATATATTAAATATATTAATATTATAAGAAACATATTGTATAATCAAAATATATAATTACGATACTGAATTATAATTAATATGGTATAATATATATTTATATTTAATATATATATATATATATAGTATTTATATATTTATATAATTATTTTTAGATAATTATATGTGTGTGTGTTTGTGTTTATATGAAAACAATAATGGCAATGTCTCAGAATTTCTGTGTAATTTTTTTAAATTTTATGGAATTATTTTGAGACTACACGCTTTGACAGAAAATGATTCTAATTCCCAATGAGCCCGAAATTGAATTTTGGTCTTTTTTAAGGAATGTTTATTAAACCCATGAGTTGGTTTTTCTATCATTTGAACCAGTGCTTGGATTGAAAATCTTAGGGCACGGTTGAACACAGAATGCTAGGATTCACCTTGAAAGGACTTAACATTGGCCAACAAGGGATGAACAGAAACGATAATTTTTGGACCTTTCAGAAAAAATATATATAAAATGATATTCTATTTCATTTACTCAACCAGTAGGCAGTGACATGGTGATGCTATGATGCGGTAATGAGGTGACAACGAGGTGCATTAATGGGACTCATTAATGTCTCATAAACAAGTAGCATAACAACATGGCATCGCAGTGTAACTAAAACGATGTGACATGATTTCTTTTTCATTGTTTTGCATGTTAGAAAAACATGAATTAAACCTTGGGAACCCGCTAAAGAACTACCAGTGTGTTTCCTCTCCAACGAAGAATGAAGAATGACATCGACGAACGATTACTAACGCTAATGGATCGATGGTCGACAATGGCTCGAAGCATCGCCCCTTGTTGGCGACAGATCCTCAATCCAGGTAGGGGTTGTGTTTAAGTTTGTTTGTTCCCATTATTAAATTCAACGAAGAACGCGAATCAACCCATGAAGAGTTTGATCCACAAATTATGTGTTCTTGCAAGAGGGTGGATTTTGGGGATTTCATTATCCAGGTTTAAACTATCACTTGTTTGATTAAACAACAATCCTTGAGCGTCACCATTTTTTAAACCTCTAAAGAGGAGGGTGCGACCCAACAAAAACAAGGCCTAGGTCCCTTCTCACGTTAATTCTATGTGGCAGTATCCTCATGTGGTAGTAAGAAGAATTTGGGGCAAGGTTGTGATGGTGGTAACCCGATAGGCCCGAAGGCACTGACAGATCGGAGACCGGACCACCAGAGCAGAGCCGGTGGCCCATAGAAGGTGCCGCCGGTGCGACACATCCGTTGTGGCTCCACCGGCCCAGTGAAGATGGCGACCGGTGGCGGTGACCGGTGGTAGAGGCCATCCCTTATCGGACACGTTGAGGAGAAGGCTCCACCCCATGCACCACGTTCTAGATAAGGCGGTCGGGCTTTGCTGGCTGGGCTGGAGGAGGCGGTGAATGCGGACACACTATAGTTGATGAGGATGCGGCGGAGGAGGACATGATGCCATCCTGACACCTCGTGGATGCAGTGGCCCACATCCAACTACCTAGGTGATTTCAAAATTCGAGGTTGCTCAATCACGTCCAGAGGGAGGCTCCACATCCACAGGGCAGTGGAGAAGCTGAAAGCGGCATCTAATCGCATCTCGGCCAGGTGCACCACCGGTCCTCCCCTGACAGATTTGGCCTCAGCTAGTGTGGGGGGGGTCTCTCCCCTTACCAGCCGACCAAGTCGGACCCACGCTGGTGGCTTAAACTGATTCCAAGTGGGTCAGATTTGTTTCAGTAGGTTGGACCCATGCGCTTTGGCCCAATCAGATGAGACTGGGTCACCGAGCGACCCAGCAGGCTAGACCCTCGGCCAAACAAGGTCGGGTCCATTGAGGCACATTGGGCTTGGGCCACTGACCAAACAGGACCGAACCAACCTTAATCGGAACCAAGTCTGGTCGGGCCAACCAAATCAAACTAGGGTATGTGGGATCCCCAAGCTGTGTTGGTCAGGTCGGTCTGACCATGTCTGACCGGGCCCAGACTCAATCATCCCATGTTTACTAAAAATGCTAATAACTTGCTAAATGGGGATTCGGTTGATGAGCCGTTTTCGGCGTTGGGACCCTATTGATGAGGAAAATATTTTGGTATTCAATAAGGATACTTTCATGGAAGATGATATTTTACGAATGGATTGAGGAGCGGTTCTCCAAAGAGTGTTGTGTACAGAACTCTACTATTGGATGAGACCTGAAGATTGCTGAACAGAGAATCTGTGTGACTTGAGTGTGGCCCAGTGGAAAGAACATCTGTTCGACTTTGTAAGCCCATAGTGGGATTGGGGTTGTGTGAATCAACAGACCCATGGTACATGATGGGGAGGTGTACCTCAGAAATCAAAGGTTAGTGGGAAGCAACTTATGTGTGACCATGAAGGCCCACTACACTCATAGTGGAGGAGTTATCCATTAGTCTAGTTTTTCGATGATGTGACTGATTATTCTTCTGTCACTAACCTAGAATATACCTTGAGTTAGTTGTCTTGTTCTTTGTTCTTGTCCTTCCTTCTTGTGCTTCGTTCTTGTGCTTTGTTCTTGTTCTTCATTCTCTTACATTGTTCTTATGATTCATGCATTTATTTAAGTATTTTTTTGTACTATTTCTATTTTGTTTTAGGTTCCTCTATAGTGTATTTTGTTACACACCCCTAAATGGGTTTTTCCCGCACGTGTTGTGTCTGGTATAGACAATTGGCACATCGACGGAGGACTTGGTGGCATAAGAATAGGTGGGGCCCAGTAGGATCAGGCACAAATGATGCAATACTTTGCCTCCCAGTATCTACACAACTCTTCCATCAGGTGGGGTTTTCCGTGGAAGGAAATCCAAATTCCCTTTGTACATTTCTGTTATTGGATCATTAGTTGTGTTTGTATTCCATCCCACTTGCTTTCAGTTGTAGTTGTACTCAACAATTGTTTTAGTATACTTGTTTTCCTCTTTCAGTTTGTGGGATGTGGTTGGGAATGTGTGTGAATATAGGTACTCAAAAAAATTCCTCCCACTTGCAGGTTGACACCTTCGGCTCTAGTTTCCTGCCCCTGGCCTTCAGGAGGTGGGATTGGGGTAGTCACGACACGGGCCCCGAGGGACTGGTTGGGAAAATGTGAAATCAGAGGTGGTCGGTTCTACCTCATAAACAGGGAGCATGTTGTTTTTTTGGGAAACATTGTTAAATGTTTTGAAATATAATTTTAGATTTGGGGAGTCCCGTGTTGGTGTGGTGGCCAACGTATCCAAACACCAGGACCCTAAATTCGGCTTTTCACCTCTATACAAGAATAGACTAGTTGCATAAGTGTCTCCTTGTGTTTTTTTGTAATATGAGTCATCTCACCAGGTAGAACCTTCTGACCATGGTACATCTTGATCTATCTCTGGATTCCTCCACGTGGATGACTATCCAGTATCCCGATACATGTTCACGAGGATAGTCCGCCTAGCGATGAGGTGTCAGTTCAGGTACTAGTGCTATATATGGCCCCGCTGGGTGGTGCATCTAATTTTCTACCACCCATTGATCAGTGGTTAATATTGGAAGTACGGGTAGAGGATGTACATAGTCTTAGTACCTTTCATGAGTTCCAGATAAAGAGACCTCCCAGGATCCGGGGAGAGATATATCCTTAGGTTTCTAAGGACTGGATGGAGGCAGTGGCATGGTTCTTCCACTTAGTGAGGACACCGCATGACTAGATGAAAATATTGGAGATGATCCATATATAGGGATCAGTAGGGAGTTGGTTTATTTTGACCATCCATAGGGATGATGAGGTGACCCTCACCTGGACAAACATTGAGCATATTTTCCGAGAGGAGTTCTTCCTCGTGACCTTGCACTATGTGCACATACCTGAGATACTTCAATGTCCGTAGGGCAGTATGATGGTGTCTGAGTACTCAACAAGGTTCACAAAGACTTCACACTACTCTATATAAATGGTTTAAGGGTCTCTCTTCAAGGATCAATCCTTTGACTAAGGACTCAGGAAAGAGATCAGGACATCGATGTGGTCTCTCAGCATCCCTACCAAGGTCGGGGTGCTATTGAATTCCCATATTGTGGAATGATTCTTAGAGGAGTAGTTGCTAATAGAAAAAGATACCAATAGACACCAGGAAGCAGACTCTTCAGCATGTAGGAGACAACTGACATGAGGGCCCAAGCTGGCTAGGTCTTTCAGGGGCTGACCTTAGGACTCTGGTCGGTAGTGTGGGGCTCCCAGACCATAGGGAGTCAGTTAGGATCTTGGAATTGATTTTTTTGAGTCAGGTATGGACACATGGCATTTGACTGATTGACCCACCATGTATATGACCATCAGAATGTCGAGAGACCACTGAGATAGGGGAAGTGGTTCAAGCAAGGATGCCCATAGAGCGGCAGACGTGTAAAGGGAGATGGCCGAGAAGCAGGCGGTGGGATATGGTTTGAGGTACTACCACTAGCACCCCCAAGTGGTCCACCCTGACCTCAGGGAGAAGATTGATAGGGGAGACCTCAGCTTCAGGAAGTAAATTCTTATTACCACGGCGCTTTTGAGATGATCTGATGTACGATCTGCATCTTCTTAAACCTAGTTGTAGTTCTTATAGACTCAGGTGCTAGTAACTCTTCCCTTTCCACAGATCTCATTCAGATCATGGATATTTTGGGGGCTCCGTTGGCTTTATCCTCATGGGTAGTGACTCCTACATGAGGGTTTTCGATGATTACACACTACTTCAAGTAGTGTGAACTTACTCTAGGAGATTAGAGCTTCCACTGGGATCTTCTAGTAGCATCATCGAGGCCTTAAGATGTCATCTTGGGTATGGAATGGTTATCCACAACCCAAGCTCAGATCAACTATTTTAGGCGTACAGTGTAGTGTGTCCATAGATATAGGACTATGTTTTCCTTCATCGGTGAAAAATAAACCCTTACAACAAATGGAAAAATTTAATGGTTGAGGGTGCAGCCGGTCACTAACTAGTTGGCTATCCTCACTCTCGGTGAAATTGATGATATTATTCCAAGATATCCTGTAGTGTTGGATGAGTATAAATATATTTTTCCTGAGGATGTTTGGGGACTACCTCTTTGTAGATATGAATAATTTGTCATCAAATTATACCTTGTGATTACACTGATATCCACATTGTCATATCAGATGGATATCATGGAGCTTTTTGAGGAAAGGGTACAACTAAAGGACTTTCATGATAACGGGTTCGTAAGGCCCAAAGTTTCCCCATCGGTAGCCCTAGTGCTGTTTTCCAAGAAGGAAGACAAGGGTTTTAGGTTGTGTATGGACTTCCAATGCCTGAACCAGGTGACCATGAAGAGCAAATATCCACTACTGTGAATTGATGACATCTTCAATCAGCTATTGGGAGCTATATGGTTCTCCATGTTAGGCCTCAAATATCCCTATCACAGGCTTATGGTATGGGATGAGGACGTACCAAAGACAACCTTATAGTTTCAATATAGCCACTATGAGTTCTTGGTGATGCCGTTCGGCATGACCAATGCCCCAACAGTGTTCATGAGACTCATGAACATGATTTTCTTACCTTACCTTGACAATTTTGTCATGGTCTTCATTGATGACATCTTGGTGTACTTGGCGTCAGAGGAGGAGCACACTGCACACCTACAGATAGTCTTAGAAAGACTCCAAGAGAACTAGATTTATAGTACGCTCTCTAAGTGCTAGTTCTAGATTTAGGGGGTCCACATTCGGGGACACATCATCTCAAAAGCTAGATTTGCAGTGGATCCAGTGAAGATAGAGGCAATTCATTCTTGGGATCCACCTAGGAGCGTGACTGAGGTGTGAAGATTCATGGGGTTGGCTGGTTACTATCGGAGGTTTCTTCCCAACTTTTCCAGAGTGGCATCACCTTTATAAGCTTTGACATGGAAGGGAAAGCCCTTAGTTTCAACGGAGATATGTCAGCAGAGTTTTCATGTGCTATAGAGGAGACTAACTAGTGACCCCATCTTGAGACTACCAGAGGAGGGTGTTGAGTACATGTCTTATGCAACGCATCAGGCACGATACTAGGTTGTGTCCGGATGTAAGATCAGACAGTGATCACCTATGGCGCACTCCAGTTGATGCAAAATGAGCAGAACTATGCGAACCATGACCTAGAGTTACTAGTTGTGATCTTTTCCTTGAATATGTGGCATCACTATTTGATGGATGAGGGGTTTAATGTTTACTCCAACCACAAGTGTATTATGTATATCTTCCCCCAGAAGGACGTGAACCTGAGACAATGAAAATGGCTAGAGTTCCTCCAGGACTATGAAATTGTGAGAGTATATACTCCTAAGAAGGGGAGTGTGGTAGTGGACACGATTAGCAGGTGGACCGGTTTACAACTGCTGAGTGCGGTGACATAGCATCTTGATACAATCCATATATCCTTTATTTATGAGGATGGAGAAGCTTACCTTTAGTCGATGACTGTTAATCCTCTACTCTTACAGCGAGTCAGGGAGGCAAGGTTTTTGGACATTGACTAAGATCCCCGAAGTGCTCTATTATCCTCCGGGCATGCTCCTAATGAATTTTTTATAATTGGGGAGAACATTATCATTTTCCTAGGGAACACCAAAGTACCAGTGGTATTGTAGGAGGAGTTGTTTAAGGAGTTCCATACATCCCCTTTGGCGGTACATCCTGGAGTGGTGAAGATGTATGAGGACCTCTGAAATCTGTACTTGTGACTAGGAATTAATAAGGAAGTTGCCGAGTTTATCTCATGATTACTCAATTTTTAGCAATTGAAGGTCGAGCATTAGGTTCCAGAAGGGTTGGCTCAACCATTTGAGGTACCAGATTGGAAATTGGATGGTATCTCAAGGGACTTAATGATGGGTTTACCACATGTATCTAAAGGCCATGATTCTATATGGGTGATCATTGGTCGACTCACCAAGTAAGCTCACTTCCTACCCATCTAGGAGTAGTGACTGATAGAGGGATTAAAACGCCTCTTATTCTAAGAGATAGTGTGTCTTCCTGGGGTTCCTTCGATGATTGTCTCGGGCCGTGATGCACGCTTTATATCCTGATCATGGAAGGGATTATAGGAGGAATTTGGTAATTAGTTGTGCTTGAGAACAACATTTCAGACCCAAACAAATTGTCAGATGGATTGGACCATACAGACCCTAGAGGACTTACTTCATGCTTGTGTTCTTGATTTTGGTTTTAGTTATGAGGTCCACCTTCCACTGGTGGATATTTCATACAACAATAGCTATCACTCGACCATTGGCATGACACCGTTCAAGGAATTGAACTGGAGGGATTTCAGATCATCCCTATACTAAAAAAACTTAGGGGATTCCACACTGATGGGTCTAAAGTTGGTACGGGCTACCACTGTGAAGGTGCAGATCATCCACGAGCAGATGAGGATTTTACATAGCAAGAAGATATAAGGACACGACCTTATTACATTACATAATCTGGAATTTAGTCAAGAAATCACTTCCTTTAATATTGAGAATTTTTTTATGTAAAGGGATTTACAGAATTTGTACATAACAAGTTCATATCATTACACATTAATACATATTTAATACCATAAAAACAGTATTCATTTCTTCCAAAATATATAAATTTTCAAATAAAACTTTATTACTTGAAAAATCGTCATTTCATATAACATATCATTCTTATTTGTCTTAAAAAACATTTTAACATGTGTAAATCATTTAAAAACATTGGATGAGCACAAAAATCTTAGTAATGGATATAAAAGTAATGAAATAATATAATAGTCCATGAATACTTGTAACATATAAATTTATTTTCAAACAAACATACTTGTCACCCATAATTACTTTGTGAAACTGAAGATTTCCACAACATTCCTACAAAACATAAGGAACATAAATAGAATTCTAAATTTATGTTGGGGAATTACTTACATAATATTTTAACCCTCTTAGCTACCTTATAATTTTTAACCCTCGTGGAAACCTTACAATTTGTATAACCATCGCAGTTACACTTGGAGTAACCATACGACCAACCAATAACTTAAACATAACCATTGCATTGGAGGGATATATAGGTACCACCCTTAATCATAAATAGTATCCAAGAAATAGAAGATAATTATACAACATGAATAAATTCATAAAAACATTTCTTTAGAAATTTGTAAAACATAATTATTTAAATCGGATTTTAAATGAAATATCCCTTGTAAATATAATTTAATTGAAGAGAGAATTAATAGTGTGGATAGAATATTTATATACACTATAAATACACATAATTCATCACAATATAAACAATTGTCATAAAAAAAAATTTTAATATCACATGAACAATGAAGTATAAGGTTATCTCAAAGAATGGAAATCAGTTTAAGAATTCCATTACCTCATGTTTGTATTACTTGACTTTTTTTAAACCTCCTATACAATGGTTAAAAGAGTGTTATTAATATATTTCATAAATATATTCATCTTTATAATAACATATATTATCTTTTCATAACATCATTTCACCCTTTAATTATTAGTATATTGTTTCTTTCTATGTTTTGGGTGCGTTGTTTACATGATTTCCATGATCGGTTAATGATGGATATTTTTGTCGATTGGGAGTGAAACTTCAGAATTTTAATGGGGTGGTATTTAAATGTTTCCAAAACTCTAAATTATACCTTTTAACTTTTTTTTATTCTGACATGAGGATGTTTTGTATGTTAAATCAGTATTGATATTTGTTTAAGTCATTTTGACGATCCATCGATCATAAAGAACTCATTTTGTTTTATAAATTAATAACATGTGTAAAAAATGATTCCAAAACATTATATAAGTTATAATACATAATTCATATTCATTTTCCACCATAAAAATGGTTTCATGATCAGTATTGAAGGAACTAAAATAAATTGAAATCACATCATCCACGATGTCGGTAAATCGATACATCGCAGATGATGTTTTATGTTTTTGAATAAGTGGAAAACGAAAAGGAATATAATGGTGAGTCTTCCATAAACATGATGAAATACAGAATATGTAAGATATTGGATCATTTATTTCTCTTGGATAAGTTGTGTGAGGAAAGAAAAAGAAAAGAAAGGAATCTTGAAATAAAATAAAAGTTGAGAAATCCTTTACAAAAATTTGGCAACCTAACGACGTCGCTTAAAATTTCATAAAATATGTTGATGAGGGAAAATGGGTATCTCATTATTATTACATAATATGGGAATTAATGGGGATATGGAATGAAATATTCTAACATAATCCATTGGAAATTTAAAAATAATAACATAACATGAAATCTTGAAATGAAAGGGTGGTGGATTCACTTAACTTGTAGAGTAACACATATAACATGATGGTTGGGACTTTGGGGGCTTGAGGAAACCTTGGTAGGTCTAGTTGGGAGGTAATAAGAAAAAATATTCGTTTAGAAGGAATTGTTAATGAACGGAATGAAAGAATGGGTTGGTATTTTTAGCAAATATGAGGGAATATTTTATTAATTTCCAAGGGACGACTCATTAGTGGTATTGGCAAAACCATGCGCTTGCCCATGGTATTTTACCATGGTATTGTCCCATGGTATTGGCCACATGGGAAACCTAATAACATTTTTTCACTGAAAAAATTCTACCAGGATTGTTATATCATTATTACATCATTAATTATGTCATTAAACACATCAAAACTCAAACTGTATTTTTACTATTCACCGAAAATTCAACTATTTCAGAAAAATCGCAAAAAGACACCCTAACCATTTTTCGACATGTAAAATTATAAAATGAAATCAATATTTTGAAAATAGTTTTCTAAATATTATTAATTTATATTCTAAATAATATCATAATTCATTCAAAAATAACAATTTTAAATCTATAACACTTTTTTTAACACCTTGAGAAATTAATCAACATCTAATTATCTTATGTCCATATGAAAATAAAAAAATAATATGATTTAATATTATAATGGTCATATTACTATTCATATTACTATTAGTAAGGGTATGTTACTATTCACCAAAAAACAAGTTGGTTCTTTCCGACTCAAAATAATTTACTGATCATAATTATATATGACCATTTCGTAAAATTCAAAACATAGAAGTGGAAAATTTATTTTTAAAGTCTAGTTATAAATATGTACCTAACACAATGTTTTATGCATTGCAATTTATTTTTATAAATCCTTTTGGTGTTACATTATCCCCACCTTCGGGAAATTGTGTCATCGCAATTTTATTTACTTATTAAACAAGTGAGGGTGCCTTTTCCTCGTAGCATTTTTGGAATCTCTTATAGATTCTTCAACCATGTTTTTTCCCAACAAAACATTTACCTGGTGGATTGCATTATTCTACAATACAAGTCCATTTCGAGTAAATATTTGAACTTTTTTTAATTCATAAAAATAGTTCTCTTCCAGTTGAACTGCATTTGGGATAAATACATGAGATGAATCTGGCACATTCTTTCTCAACATCAAAACATGAAAGACATTGTGTACCTGTGATAAATTCAAAGGAAAAGCTACTCAGTATGTGACTGGTCTAACTTTCTCTAGAATTTTTTTCGTTCCAATGAACTATGGACTTAGCTTTCCTTTATTACCAAAAATTCAGGACACTTTTCCATGGTGAGATTCTAAGAAAAACATGATCACATACCTCAAAAGAAAAGTATTTCTTCCTATTGTGTGTATAACTTTTCTACCTGCTCTGAGTTTTCCTCTTTTGTTGCTATATCATCTTCACTTAATCATCCACTTCCTCAACTAATTATAGTCCCATCCACTACCTTTTCCCGACTACATCCCAAAAATCTAGAGTTTGGTATCACTTCTCATACAATGCCTCAAATGGTCCCATCTCTATACTGGAATGAAAAATATTATTATAATAAAACTAAAATAAATAAATAAGTTGATCCCAACTTCCCTGGTAGTCCACTAGACAAGATCAAACCATATCCTGCAATGTCTAAATCATTTATTCTATCTGACCATCTGATTGAGGATGAAAAGATGTACTGAAATTTAATTCTGTTTTCAAGGACTTCTGAAGGCCCTCCCAAAAATTTTAAGTGTACCTATAATCCTGATTAGATACAATTGAAAGAGGAACTTAATTTAACCTGACAATATCTTTGAGGTATATTCGAGAAAGCTGATCCAAAGGCATTGTATCTCAAATAGAAAGAAAATGTACATATTTTGTTAGCTGATCAACAATAACCCAAATCGCATAGTTACCCCTTGATGTCTTTGGTATTCCTACCACAAAGTTCATGAATACATTCTCCCATTTCTACTATGGAACTAGAAAAGGATGAGGAATCCCCTTCGGTAACTACCGCTCTGTTTTAACCTATTGACAAGTCAAACATTTCCTGGTAAAATTAGAAATATCCATTTTCATTCCATCCCACTAGTAATACTCACGAAGGTATTTGTACAGCTTAGTACTACCAGGATGAACTGAAAATGTAGAACTATGAGATTCACACAAAAAACCATTCTTCAACTGTTAATCACAAGGTGCACACAACCTTTTACCAAATCTTAAAACAAAATATTTATCAAGGATGAATTCTAGGAACATACCCATTTTAACCAACTCTACCATTTTCTGTAGCTCACGGTATTCCATCGGTGATTGCTTAATTATGTCTGATATTGATGAATGCTAAAATACCTGGAACAAAACAGAGGTATTTTCTGCACCAATATCTTCTAAGAGAAAATTCATCAAATCATTAATCAAGTGATCTTGTTGTTAAGATAACATGGTTAATAATTCATGATCTATTCGAATCAAGGTATCTGCAACTTGTATTGCTTTTCCCAGATGGTAAATGATCGTGAAATCATAATCCTTTTTCATTTCAAGCCATAATCTCAACCTCATGATTAATTCCTTCTAACTGAATATATACTATTGAATTTTATAGTTCGTATATATATGAAATTTGGCACTATACAAATTATGCCTCCAAATATTCAAAGGAAAAAATCACATCTGATAATTCCAAATCATGTGTGGGATAATATAACTCATGGGGTTTTTGTTGTCTTGAAGTATAAGAAATTACCTGATCATTCTGAATCAAATCACATCTAAGTCCCTTCAATGAATCATTACTATATATGAAAAAATTACCATTTTGGGATGTCAATGCTAAAACTGGAGCATTTATAAATCCCTTTCTCAGTTCTTGAATACACACATCACATTCATCAATCCAAAAAAATTTAACCCCTTTTCATATTAACATAGTTACCGGGCTAGATAATTGTGAAATTTGTTTAACAAACTGTTAGTAATAACCTGGTTATCTAATAAAACTTCGAATCTCTATAATGTTTGTGGGTCTTGGACATTCATCAACCACTTTTGTTTTGGAAAGATCAATTGTTATTCCATCCTGATTTACAATGTTCCCATGAAAGAAAATATGTTCCAACTAAAAATCACACTTGATTATTATTTAATATAGTTTCTTTTTCATTATGGTTTGGAATAAAACACTCAGATGTTTTTCATGCTCTTATTTATTCATAGAAAACACTAGAATGTTATCAATAAACACAACAACAAAATTATCCAAGAACTCCTGAAATATTAGATTCAAAAGATTCATGAATATAACAGGTGTATTAGTTAACCCAAATGGCATAATTAAAAATTCATAATTCCCATATCTAGTATGAAAAGAAGTTTTTAGGATATCATCCTTCTTCACCTTTAGCTGATGATATTCAGATCTCAATTTAATATTTGAAAAGTACTGAGCTCCCTGGAGATGATCAAACAAGTCGTCGATATGAGGAAAATGATACATGTTTTTAATAGTTATGTTATTCAAATCTCTATAATCAATGAAAATTAACATGGATCCATATTACTTTTTAACGAAATAAATAAGAGAACCCCATGATGATGTGCTAGGACAAATGAAGCCTTTATCAATAAAATCCTAAAACTGGTTTTTCAATTCAATAAGTTCCATTTGAGCCATTATATATGGGGGTTTTGAAATTGGATTAGCATTAGGGACTGAGTCAATTTTTAATTTGACATCTTGATCGGGAATGACATCAGGTAACTCATCTGGAAAAAATCCAAGAATTCATTTACCACTAGAACATCATTAATCTTAATAGTTCCCTTATTTTCAAAAATATGAGAAAGATAACTTTCATTTCTATATTTCAATAGTTTCTCCACTCCCTGATATGTTATCAAATGTATGGGTTCTTTCTTGTACACAAACTGAAACTCTTTCTGAAAAACAACTTATTTTTCTCTACAGTCAATCTTAGTCTAATAAAATGAATCCCAATTCATTGCAAGAATTAAATAAAAATTTACTTAGGGAAAAAAATAAGGTTTTCAAGTAAATTATTTCCAAAAACCATAAAATAATTATTCTTATAATTCATATTTTCTATAATATTCCCCCATTTTGTTTTAAGAATAAGCTCTGGTCTCATTTGTTGAGATGATATTTCCAATTTACTAGAAACTTCCTTAGAAATAAAGTAATGTGTAGACCCAGAATCGATTTTTTTAGCAAAATCTTTGTAAAAAATCAATGTACCAGATACAACTTTATTGGATGGCCCTATGTCTGCTGACATTGTCGCAAAATTATTTTACTAAACCTTTCTACTTACTGTCTGACTTCTTTGCATCATTCAGATCTCTCCTTGGGTAGGCATTTGTATAATGAACCATATAACCAAATTTAATACACATTAATATTTTCTTATCGATATTAGTATTAGGATCATTTTCATTACAATATCTATCCATATGTCTAAACTTACCACATCGAAAACACTTCACAGTTTTGGAAACACATTCCCTAGGGTGTTTATAACAACCCTGCTCTTTATTACACACATAAACATGATTCATTACATAAAAATACTCTTAACACAACTCTGAGGATCGATTGGTCTAGTGTCTTGGGAAATTAGGAAGATTATATAACAACATAGAATATACAACAAACATCTTTATTGAAAACTTCTTTTACATGACCACAACATTCCTTCAAACCTAGCAATACATGGGATAACTTGAGGACATGAATAATAAAAGGGTGAGCTATAATGAATAGTAAGTGATTAAACAAGGAATAAAATGATGAATATAGTACATGTTAGGAAATAGTAATATCAATGGGGCATAAGAGAAAAAGTAACATAAAGGCTTGATATTGCGTTATTATCATAACATGGAAATATGGCAACAACATTTAACACGATATTAGCATGAGATAAGGATCATTGAACATGAAGCATGATTAAAAACACATATTAATTTATTTATCATTATTAAACACTCATCTCACTTGACATATCATGAAATTAATTGTTACACAACGCATTGGATCACTACTATGGATCAACCTTCTTAATCATTTCATTTCTTGCATAAGTGTACCACATGGATCATGCAACATGGAATCATTCCACATCATCATTTATTCCACCATAATAGAACATGGAACACATAAATGAAACTATATAATCAATAATTAATTGTGTGTAATGGATAATACTGTTGATAGATAAATTGGCATGGTATTCACTACATAATGACATTTTCATGGAAATTGCGATGTAATTTCGGCAGCATGACAATGTGACATAAGAATTCATAAAAAATGGAAGATTAGAGATAAATGGTTATCTATTCCTATTTAAAAGGAATTTATAGTATGGTGGTCCTATAGATACGTTTTCCAACAGTTGTAACATAATTTATATGCATAATATAAAATAATTTCTTGACTGTAAATGAGGAGAGGGAAATCTCTTAAGGAAATTTTTCCTGGTAATAGGTGTACATAAGAGGAATTAATGAGATGGAAAATGGTATCTAATCATTCAAACATAAGTATGGATTTATAGGAGAAGTGTGAAATCATAACCCAACTTTTTTAATTTAAAATAAAAGGTCATTACAATATAAATAAATTTGGCCCAAATGAGAAAGGAAGAAATCCCTTACATGGAAGTGTGATACTTAAGGCTTGGGAGAGGCATGAGAGGGGCTTCATGGGTTCTTGGATAAACTTGGGTGGATTATAGAGTGGGTAGGTCATATTTTTGTATAATTACAAAGGTTTTTAGTGGAGAGAAGTGGTAGATTGAGTGGGTTTATATAGGATATGATAGGAAATTCTTTATTATTTAGGTTTTTGACACTACACGTTAAACTAATCAAAAACACAAACCATCAAATAGTATTTTCCCACAGGTTTTCCAAAGGAGAGAATAAAACATTATTTTATAAGGCCAACGGCTGAACATATTAAAATATCAGGCTTCCTTATGTTGAGGTGAGTCAGACAGTCAATGAAATCATTTAAAATGTTAAAATATTTTATAAGTTTTGGAGGGTCCACTAAGGCTTTGTAAAATAAATAAATAAAAACCTAAAATAACATTATTTTAAATTTAAAACATATATTGGCCGAACATAATATTTATTGTATTTCATTACATCATTATTGGGTCATTATGATGTCATAAAATGCATTATATATTTAAACGGTAATTAATTTTTACCCAAATCATCAACTGTCTCAAAAAGTTATGAAAAATTCATTGTTGGATAGTTTTAACATCCTGATTCCAGAAACAATATTAATTTTATCTAAATAATTTTCTTATATGTGAATTTTTAATTTTAAAATAAAAACCAACAATTATCCAAAATTCATGGTTTTTGACCAAAACAGCTTTCAAACCATAAATAAAATTAAAATTGTATTTATAAAATTTATAAGATAATTTATATTTAATAAAAATTAATTTTGTAATAATATTTTATTAAAAGATTATTTAATTCAAAAAAACATTAATTCATCAAAATTGATTTCTTAATTGAATATTAACTAAAAATACTATTTGTGGTTCAAATTTTTTTTTTACAAAGTAACAATAATTAAATGAATGTATATTATTTATTATATAAAAATATAATGCAAAAAATTATAGTGCTAGGTTCTTTTAACATAACACCTTCTAACACCCACATAAGACATAAGAATAAGGTGTGAGATGGTGACAGACTCTTGGGGAGGCTCAGAAAACATTGATCAGGTGGCAATATCTATTAACTTCATCCTCTCCATTAAGTAGTTCCATTCATTCCTAAATTGTTGAATCATGGCATGGGCTTGGTCAATATTGATTCCTAGTGATGCTACCTCCTTTCTGAGCTCTGAAAAAATGTTTTTGTAAGGAGAAATTCTACTAGATGAGGCCATCACTTTCTTTGTTTGAGTAAATCGGATTTGTTAAATCCCTATATTTATACTAATTGTGTGATCACTATTCGAAGAATATATTTGAAATGTTAACAATTATTAACCATATTTTAAAATACAAAAACATAAAATCAAGGAATTTTATATGTTATATAACCATTTCACATAATAATACATTTAATTAAATCAAGAGGAATTTTCATTAATAAGTGTTTGGGTCGTTAAAATTTTCCCCTCTTAAGAAATTTCACCCTAGAAATTTCCTTTTCCCAAACTAAAATAGGTGAGGGTAACTCCGCTTTATTACTTCCTCTGATTTCCACATTGCTTCTTTAAAATTATAGGTTTTTTCAAAACACCTTGATAAGGGACATTGTATTATTTGGTAGAACTTTTTTCTTATGATAAAAGATCATCACCGGCTTATCTTTATAGGATATGTCATTCTCTAATGGAACCACCTCTGGATTGAGTACATGGGATGGTTTAGGTATGTACATCTTCAAAAGTGATACATGAAATACATCATGCCTTTGAGATTGGTTCAGTGGGGTTGCTAGTCAATAGACCACTACTTCAATGCGATCAAGGATCTCGAAAGGGGCGATGCACATTGGGATAAGCATTACCTTCTTCCCAAATCTCATAACTGTCTTCCACTACGATATGTGGAGGAATACCATGCCTCCAACATCAAACTCAAGGTTTCATCAACGATTATCAGCATAGCTCTTTTTTCGACTCTATGCGTCTTTAACGTGCTGCCGGATGGCCTTAAATCTCTCCAAAATTTCTTCGACCATTTATAGTCCTAGTAGATTTCAATCCCCAACTTCATCCCAACATGCTGGTTTTCGGCACCTCTTCCTATAAAGGGCTTCATAATGAGCCATTTGGATTCTTGGGTGGAAACTGTTATTTTAAGAGAACTCAATTATAGGAAGATGTTGATCCCCTGCTCCTTTGAAGTCCATTTAGAATTATCTCAAAATTTCCTCAAGTTTTTGGATAGTCCACTAATATTGAACATCAGTTTGATGATGATAGGCCATATGGATTTTCAGCTCAGTATTCAGAGCGTGTTGGATACTCTTCCAGAACATAGAGCAGAATCTTGGATTTAAATCAGATACAATAGATAGTGGTACTCCATAAAACCTTACCACTTCTCTGATATATATCCATTCTTGTTTATCCAATGAGAAATCTTCTCTAATTTTAATGAAGTGTTCAGTCATTGTAAGACGATCCACAAAAACATAGATAGCATGGTTTCCTTTGGATTTCTTTAGAAGTCCAGTGTCAAATTCTATGGTGATGTTCTCCCATTTCCATGCTAATATGGGTAATAGTTTCATCATCCCCTTAGACTTCTACCTCTCAGCCTTCACTAGCTGACATACCAGGAACATGGATAAATAATCAATGATCTCATTCTTTATGTTATCCCACCAATAATTCTCTCGGAGATCTCGATACATCATTGTGTTTTCGGGGTTAATGGAGAAATTTGAACTATGTGCATCATCCAAAAGTTCATTCTTCAACATTAGATTTCATGTAACACATATTATTGTCCCAAAGGTCACAATTCCTTCTTAATTAACATTGAAATCCGATGATTTCCCTTTTCTAACAGTTACTATTTTCATTTGAATTCCCACATCATCCTTTTGATCATCCTTTAAATTTTTTAAAAGGTATGGTTGAGAAATAATTTGTGAAAGGATTGATGATGTTCCCTTCTTTATGATTCGCATGTCCATATTCATCAAATTAAAAAATATTGGATCCATTTCAATTCTCATCAATGATAGAATCACTGGGTCCTTTCTAATTAGAGAATCTGCCAACTTGGTCTCTTTCATAAGGTGGTAATGGATTGAGCAGTCATAGTCTTTGATCAGCTCTAGCCATATTCATTGGTGCATATGCAACTATTTTTGTGTGAATATAAACTTTAGGATTTTTATATATGTATATATTTCACACTTCTCCTCAAATTGGTAATGATTCCAAATTTTCAAAGTGAATATTACTACAGCCAAGTCCACATTACGTGTTGGATTGTTTTTCTCATGAACTTTAAATTTCCTTGAAGCATAGGCAATGAATATGTCATTTTTTATCAACACATTTCCCATTACCTTCATTCAATCGTCACTAAATACCACAAAAACTTCTCCACTTGTGGGTATTATGAGAACAAGCGCAATGAGAAGCCTCTTTTTCGTCTCCTTGAAGCTCTCTTCTCATTAATCACTCCAAGAAAACTTGAATCCCTTTCTAGTTTTCTTGGTAAAAGGGTTTGAAAAACATGAGAAATTTCTCACAAATCAGCGATAATATCCAGCTAACCCGAAGAAGCTATAGATATCTATCATCTATTTTTTCCTATTCCATCCCTCGGTTGCATCTGTCTGGGAGAGATCTACAAATATCCCATTGCTTGTGATGATATGACACAAGAATGATACTTCCTTCTTCAAAAACACACACCTATTGTACTTTTCCTAGATCTTATCCTTTCGAAAGGTATATAGTACAGTGCTTAGATGATCCTCATGCTTCACCATGTATTTGGAGCATATTAGGATATCGTCTATAAAGACTTCAAAAAAAATTTACAGGTAATCTATAAATACTCTATTCCTCCTGTCCAAAAATATTGATGGATTATTAGTGAGTCTGAAAGGAATTACTATGAATTCATAGTTCCCATACACTATACAAAAGGTTGTTTTGGGGGATATCCTCCTTATTCACCCTTACATGGTAATATCCCATCCAAAAATCCATCGTGGAGTAGTATTGTGCTCCACATAGCTAATTGAACAAGTCATCAATCCAGGATATAGGATACTTGTTCTTTATGGTTATTTTTTTGATCTATCGATAATCAATAAAAAGGATCATTGACCCATCATTCATCTTGATGAAGAGGACTAGTGCACCCCATGGTGAATCACTTGGGCGTATAAACCCATTAAACATATTCTCCTGTAGTTTTTTCATCAGCTCCTCAAGCTCTACAACATCAATTCTATTGAGAGTATCGGATATTAGAAATTCCCCAAGTATAAGATCAATTTATAATTCAACATCTCCTCTTGGAGGAAGGCCAGGAAATTCCTCGGGAAACACATCAATGAATTCCCTCTCAATAGGATTGTATTCAAGGATGGGTTATTCCTTAGACAAAATCTTCTGAGCAAGATACTCGTGCTCATATAGCAGTAATATCTTCTCTTGAGATGATGGTGCTAAAGAAGATTCATCCTCCTCCTTGAACTCATATAGAATCGTGGGTCGATTCTCCCTATGGAGAGTGATTTCCCTCTCCTGACAATTTATGATGGCTCAATATAGGGAAAGGCAATCCTTCCAATGAATTGTATCAAATTCCACTAGAGGGAGTTTGACGAGGTTATCCAGGAAGTTCAAACCACAAATTGGGACAGGGGAAGAGTTATATTATTGTGTTGCAATGATTGTCCTCATTTCCCATTCTCACTAACATTTTACTTTCATGATTTGTGTTGGTGTTGGGATTGTTCTACCAAACTTTTGGGATATTAAAAAAATCATAGAACCAGAATAAAAAATTATGTCCACTATTCTTGAATGAATAATTAGAGTACCTTCTATTACTTCATTTTTGGGGTTCCATCCGGCAGTAGTGAGGGAAAAATATCTCTCATGCTACCTTGGAGGTTATTGGTTTCCTCTGAAAACCCTTGGATTAGAGAACTGGTTTGAAAAGTGCTCTGGTTCATTGTAGATGAAGCAATGAATAATGTATTGTTGGTCAAACTAAGAGTTCCTCTCCTCTATCACATCATCATGTTTTTCTTGTAGGAAATTAATAGTAGGTGCCCTTCTCTTCCACACCTAAATAATTTTTTCGTCCCCTTCAAGAAATTTTTCGAGGTTCTTCTTTCCACACCTTTGGCAAGTGGGGTGATGGAATTTTTTAGCACCATTGGATTTATCCAATGGACCACCAGAATTATAGTCTACCTTATGCTTATTATCCCCATTATACCCATGAGATTCGTTGATCTCCATTACTACTTTGAGGGCACATCAGACAATTTCCTCATAGCTCTCAAATCCACAGATCTCTAGGGCATTTTATAGGCTAGGTTTCAACCCATTAAAGAAGTGGTCAACCTTGCATTCGGGGGTAATGACAAAGCCGGAGGCATATCGAGAAAGCCTTGTAAAGTTTTCCTCATAATCTCCGATGGATTATTCATCTTTTTTCTTAAGGGTAAGGAATTTTATTTCTATCTTATGTCAGAGGGTGTGAGGAAAATATTTGTCAAAAAATATTTTCCTGAAATTCTTCTATTCCAATGCCTCGATCTCCTCCTCAGGCTTCAAATTTTTTTTCAATTTACACCATTGATCAGCTTCACCCTCTATACGATAATTAGTTAGAAGTATATTTTCTTTTTTAGGACATTGATGGATGGAAAAGATCTTCTAAATAGAGTTGATCGATTTTTTGGTGATTGAGGGATTAGATGATCCATTAAAAGTAGGAGGACTTTGTCTTATGGAGCTATCGATTGAGAATTGTTCTATATTAGGG
This sequence comes from Viscum album, assembly GCA_963277665.1. Taxonomy (NCBI): domain Eukaryota; kingdom Viridiplantae; phylum Streptophyta; class Magnoliopsida; order Santalales; family Viscaceae; genus Viscum; species Viscum album. The sequence continues at coordinate 714,268,723 of OY728137.1, read as the reverse complement.
GGGATGAATGATCATCTTGACTTTTGTTTCTTTTCAAAACATGAGTTAGCTAAGAGAGTATCATGACAAAGATTACGAGTCCCGCTCCCATTGGATTGGGCATCTCATTAGAACATTCATCACATTGATCTTCACATCATTTGTTAGCCTAAGTCCACTTATTACTAGCCATTGGATAGAATAAAAGGAATGATATGGTTTACACATAAAGGGGAATACAATGAAAAAAAGGGATAACTAATAAATTACATTTATTTACATAACTTATCTATGTTATCGATGATCTACTTCCCAACATATATTCTTTGGGGCATTTTTTAATTCCCTTAATAATGGTTCATAATAAACATATGAATTCTCCAAAGCATATACCCTAGGAGTGTCGTAACGAAGAGTACAGCAAGGCCCAATGTCATTCACCAGTTCCCATTTGAGTCTAGCTCAAAGCAGTACTTTCGGGTTTTACCTCTAGATACATTTGTCCCAGGGTTGCCTCTACGTGCTCGTATCCAATCAGGGATGAATTTTCTTGATAAACCACTTACTCAATACTCACAAACATTAATTGATGTTTTTATTATACTTACCCTTATCCCTAAGGATCTCAATAGTATTTTTCTAATCCTATTCCCAAAAATAACTAAACCTATCCTATGATACCAATTATAACCACCCTGCCCTTTATTACACACATTCACATGATTCATTACAAAAAACATGCACTTAAGACAACATTGATGATCGATAGGTCTAGAGACTTTATAAATTAGGAGCATTAAATTATTACATATAATATACAACCCAACGTCTTTATTGAAAACCTCTTTTACATGACAACAACATTCATTCGTACTTAGCATTGCATGGGATAACCAAAGGACATGCATAAGAAAAGGGTAAGCTATAAAGTCCAATAAGGGAGTAAAAAATGAATAACATTAAGAATTAAGTACATGTTAGGAAATAGGAAGATATATGGATCACAATATAAACATGAGCATAAAGGCATGATATAGCATGATTATCATAACATGGAAATGTGGCAACAACATTTAACATGATATTAGCATTATCCAAGGATCATTGCACATTGAGTATGAATAAACCCTCATTTAACTTGAATTAGAATGAGTTAACCCACATATCAATTGACATATCATGATAATAATCTTTACCCAATGCATTGGAGTGCTATCAGGGCACATACTTCTTAATCATTTCATTTCGTGCATAAGTGTGCCACATAAATCATACAACATGAAATCATTCAGAATCAACATTAATTACACTATAAAGGAATTTGGAATAAATAAATGAAACTATATTATCAATATTTAAATTTTTGTGATGGAAAATTCCATTGGTATTGAAATGGGAATGATATTTACTAGACAATGATTTCAGTTTGGAAAATTGATGTATAATTTTGACATCATAACAGTGTGACATAAGAATTCATAAAAATGGTTGATTGATGAGAAAGATGTATCTCATCATATGTACAAGAAATTGATAGTAAGGGGGTTATATATATATTTACCAATATATTTAATTTAATTTAGATGCATAATATAAAATAATTTCTTAAATGAAAATGAGAAGAGAGAAATCCCTTACAGAATATTGGTACTCTAACAGGGGTCCATTGGAAGCATTAATGTGGGAGAAAGGGGTCTATAATAATTCAAAAATAAGTAGGGAAGTATAGTGGATGTGATAAATCATACCCCAACATTTTTAATTGAATGTAAAAGTGCATAAAAACAAAAAAATATTTTTGACAAAAATAAGAAAGGAAGAAATCCCTTACATGGAAGTATGATCCCAAAGGCTTGGGAGAGGCGTGAGAGGGGATTCTTGGGAGATTGGGGAGCCTTGTGAGGATTATATAGAGAGGAGGTCATAATTTAGTATATCTACACTGGTTTTGAGTGAATATAAGTTGGATATTGAGTGGGTTTATATAGGATATGAGATGGAATTATTTATTATTTAGGTTTTGGACACTAAACATTAAACTAATCAAAACCACAAACCATTCCATGGTTTTGGCCCATGTTTTTTTTCCAAAGTGGATTGGAAAACATTATTTTATAATTAATGTGTCATAAAATACTAAAATATTTGCCTTTCTTATGTGGAGGAAAGTCGCACTCTCAAGGAAATCATTCTAAAATGTTAAAATGTTCTATAAGTCATGGAGGGTCCACTAAGGATTTGTAAAATAAATCAAAAAAACCTCAAATAACATTATTTTAAATCTAAAACTTATATTATACAAAAATAATATTTATAAATTTTTATTACATCACTATTGGGTCATTATGATGTCATAAAACACATTATATATTAAAATTGTATTTAATTTTTACCCAACAGTTCGACTGTCTCGTAAAAATAAGCAGAATTCAGCGTGAGATATTTTCGACATCCTGATTCCCAAAATAATATTAATTTCATCTGAATAATTTTATAAATATTTGAATTTTTACTTTTAATATAAAAACTTACCTTTATCCAAAATTCATGGGTTTTCACAAAAACAACTTTCAACCCATACTAACAATTACAGTTGTATTTATACAAAATATATGATCATTTATATTTAATAAAAAGTAATTTATTAGTAATATTTTATTAAAATTATATTTAGTTAAACAATATTTCAATTCATAAAAATAGATTTCTTAATTTAATATTAACTAATAATAATATTTGAGATTTGTAAACTATTTACAAAGTAACAATAATAAAATTAATGTATATTATTTATTCTATAAAATATAATGCACATAAGAATATTTATAGGGTATTGTTACATAACCCATTATAAAACCTGTATAATACCTAAGGGTAAGGTGTGTGATGGTGACAGAATCTTGGGGTGGCTCAGATAACATCGCTTAGTGGTAATCTCTATTAACTTTCACTTCTCGAGTAGGTGGTTCTATTTAAGCTTAACATGTGGAATCTCATCTTGGTATGGGTCAACAACGAAGCCCAGGAATTCTAACTCCTTTCCAAGCTCCGAAAAATGGGCTTCATGTGGATAAATTCTACTTTATGAGGTCATCTCTTCCTTTTTCTGAGAAAATCGGATTTATTAAAGTACTATATTTATAATAATCATGTGATCACTATTCAATAGCTATATTAACAATGATAACAATTATTAATGGTATTTTAAAATAAAAAAACAAGGAATTTCATATGTTATTTAAAAATTTTACAAAATAATACATTTATTTATATTAAGAGTAATTTTCAGTAATACATGTTTGTCTTGTTACAACTCTTTTTCCCACACTTTTCACAAACTGGAAATTGTAATTTCTTACCATTAGATTTATTTGGAGGATTCTTACCCATTGCTTTCCATATAGGCCAATTATTCTCCTTGTTTTTAAATTGCACATGATCATCAGATATCTAAATCTCTAACCTCTCAACACATCAGACAAGTTTCTTATAACATTTGAACTCAATGGAGGCTAATTCCCTTCGATACCTTGGCTTCAATATAGAGTAAAAGTGGTTGATTTTACTATCATGATCGAGGATAATATTTGGATCATAACTCACGAGTCGAGTAAAGTTCTTTTTTTACATGTCCACTAAATCCTACTCCTTTTTATTCAATTCAAGGAATTGATTCTCCATCCTAAGTCACACCACCTTATGAAAATATTTATCAAGGAAAATACTTTTAAATTCGTGCCACTCTGAGGCATCAATATCCTCTCTATAGTTGATATTTTTTTCAATTGAATGCCCCTGATCAGCTTCAACATCAATATGATAAATGGAAAGACTTACCTTTTTATTATCTGAACAACCCATTACATCAAATATCTTTTCATGGGCCTTAATCCATCCTTTAACCACTACTGAATCATAATATCCATTGAAATTTTTAGTGTGTTGCCTCATAAAATGTTCCACTATTGTCATGTTACATTTTAGTTCCTATGGTTGTTTTATTGTATTTATTCCACCACCATTTATTACCTGTTTCAACTGAGCCATTATTGACACGAACTTCTTGGTTCAAATACCTAGAATTCTCGGCTCCAGAGTTGGAAGGATATCATTATGTCGGTACCTCTCCTATTCATCATCCCTATTACTTATTGAGAAAACCATTCTGAAGAAACATATATTAGTTGAAGAAACATTTTATTCTTTAAATTATATAACATTTCAAATTAATCATAGATTAAAAATCATTAATGTTATTCTATTAACATCACCCAAACCCCTAATGTTAGCTAATCCATCCTCTGATACCAACTATAAGGACCCGACCTTATTACATTACATAATCTTAAATTTAGTCAAAAAATCTCTACCTTTGAAATTGAGTATATTTTCATGTTATATCTTTAGATAATTTGGGCATAACACTTTCATAACATTACACATTAATACAGAGTCGATACCATAAAAATAGTATTCATTTCTTCCAAAATATAATCATTTTAAAATAAAACCTGGATCCTAGAAAAATCATCATAACCTTTATCATGGATTCATTATTTGTCTTACACATACCTATAAACTATGAAAAATCATTTAAAAACTTGGGATGAGCACAAAAAATCTCAGTAAGTGATATAGAAAGAAGGAAATAACACAATAGTCCCTGCATACTTGTAACATATGAAATTATTTTTAAAAAGACATACTTTTCACCCATAATTACATACTTCGTGATACATGAGATTTGAAAAATATTCCCCCAAAAAATAAGTAATATAAATAGAACCATAAAGTTATATTGGTTCATTATATACATAATATTGTAACCCTCTTGGAAACATTATAATGTGTAACCCTCACGACTACTTTACAATTTGTGTAACCATCGCAGTTACACATGGAGACACCATATGGCCAAACTCCATCTTAAAAATACCAAATTAATTGTAACGATATATATGTTCCACCCTTAATCGTAAAATATCCCCCAGAATCAAAACATGATCCTACAAAAAGAATATTTTCATAAAAACATTGCTTTTGAATTATGTAAAACAAAATTTTTAGGAGGATTTTAAAAAGAAAAGCCCATCATAAATATCAAATAATTTAATAGAGACTTAATAGAGTGGATTAAATATGTATATACACTATAAATACCCCAAATTTATTATTATATTAATTTATTTTTATCAAAAAATAATTTTAATACCACATGAACAATGAAGTAGAAGGTTAACCCAAAGAATGGAAATCGTGTTAAAACTTCCCTTACCTCAGGTTTTCCTTACTTCATATATGTTTAAACTACTTTATAATAGTTAAAATAGTCTTATTAATATCTTAAATAATAATATTCATCTTTAAAATATCTTATACAATCTTTTCATAACATCATTTCACCTTTTAATTATTTGTATTTTGTTCCTTCTATTATTTTGTGTGTGTTCTTTACCTGATTTCCATGATCAGTTCATGATGGATATTCTTGTCGATTGGGAGTGAAACTCTAGAACATGAATTTAGTGGTATTTAAATGTTTCCAGTATCATAAATTATACCATTCAAATTTTTTAATTATAACATGAGGATGTTTCATATGTTAAATCATTATTGATATTTGTTTCTGTCATTTTGGCAATTCTTCGATCGTAATGAAATCATTTTGTTTTATAAATCAATAACATGTGTAAAAAATGATTCTATATCCTTATATAAGTTATAATAAATAAATTGTAATCTATTTCAACAATAAAAATGGTTTCATGACCAGTATTTAAGTAAGTAAAAAAATTTAAATCACATCGTCCACGATGTCAGTAAATCAACAAATCACGAAGGGTGTTTTAATTTATTGATTAAGTGGTAGAGTAGAAAAAATATAATGGTGAGTCTTAAATAAACATGTTGAAATATATAATATTTAAGATACTGAATCATCCATTCCTCTTGGATAAAGGGATGGTAGGAAAGGAAAATAAAAGAAAGGAATCTCAAAATAAAATAAATGTTGAGAAATCCCCCATGAAAATTTGGCAGCCTAATAGCATCACTTAAAATTTCATAAATTTTTTTGATGAGAGAAAATGTATCAATCATAATTATTACATAATACTGTATGTAAGGGGGATATGTTAGGACATATCTCAACATAATACAATGGAAGTTAAAAAGAATAACATAAAATGAAATCTGGAAAATGAAAAGGGTGATGGATTCCCTTACATTGTAGAGTAACTCCTAAAACATGATTGTTGGGACCTTAGGGTGTTGAGGACACCTTGGTATGAATAATAGGGAGGTAATAAGTCCATATATTATTTGACAAGGAATTGGTAATGAATGGAATGTAGCAATGGTTTTGTATTTATAGTAAAAATGATGGAATATTTTATTAATTTCCAAGAGACACATCATTAGTGGTGTTTGAAAAACCATGGGATTTCCCATGGTATTGTCCATGTGTGAAACCACATAAATATTTTTACTATACACATTTCCACCTGAATTATTAAAAAATTATTGCATCCTTAATGATGTCATTAAACACACCGAAACTGAAACTGTGTTTTTACTATTCACTGAAAATTCAACAATTTCAGAAAAATACCAAAAATTCACCCTATCCATTTTTTGATGTGTAGAGTTCAAAAATGAACTCAATTTTTCAAAAATATTTTTCTAAATATTATTTATTTATTTTTTTCAAAAAATTCATAATTTATTCCAAATTAACAGTTTTAAATCCATAACTCCTTTTTGATCACATTGAAAAATTAATCGACATTTCATTATCTTATATCCTTATGAAAATAAAATAATTATATGATTTACTATTCATAAGGGTCATTTTTCTATTCATAAGGGTATGTTAATATTCACCAAAAAAGAAATTGTTTCATTCAGACTCGAAATAACATACTGATCACAATTATAGATGACCGTTTCTTGAAATTAAAAATATAGAATTGGAAAAATTATGTTTAAATTATAGTTATAAATATGCACTTAAAATAAAGTTTCATTCATTTCAATTTATTTTTAGATATCCTTGGGGTGTCATAGAAAAAATTATATGCTCATAGGAGTCAAAAACCCATGGAGTTTGAGGAGGGAGATCATGTGTTCATTTTGGTCTCACCCTGAAAAGGATTTCAGAGATTTTGATAGGGAAACATGCTATCTCTAAGGTTCATTGGGCCATTTCAGGTCCTAAAGATAGTTGGAGAGGTGTCGTACCACCAAGCTCTTCCCCAAAATGCACTAGGTGCACGATGTTTTCCATGTGTCAAAATCGAGGAGATACGTGCATGATCTATCACACGTCATCGAATGGGGAGAGCTAGAAATTGATGACATGGTGATATTTGGGGAGTTCCCACTGGAGATAGTGGATTGAAAGGCTCAGGTCCTCCATGGGTGGTCGATTCCTCTGGTGCACATTCAGTGGTAGCACATAAATCTCTAGGAGAGCACATGTGCGTTAGAGGCTCAGATTTGTGATCAGTACCCCATTTGTTTGATTAGCCGTTGTCTTGGATTTCGAGGATATAATTACCTATGGTGGGGAGAATATAATGTCTCAAAATTTCTGTGTAATTTTTTTAGATTATATGGAATAACTTCAAGACTACACTCTCGGACGATATTTGATTCAAAGTCCCGATGAGCTCAGAATGGAATTTTGAACTTTTTTATGGTACACTCAGTAAACGTGCGAGCGGTGTTTTTTAACTTTTGAACCTCTATTCAAATCAAAAATCTGAGGGCATTGTTGAACTCAGAATACTAGGATTCACCTAGAATGGACTTAACATTGGCTGGAAATGGCCGAACAGAAGGGTTAATTTTCAGAACATTCAGAAAAAAGTAAAATAACTTTAAAATGATATTTTATTTCTTTTCCTCAACTGACAAGTGGTGACATGGAAATGGTGTGATGTGGTGATGAAATGATGATGAGGCGCATTAATGGGACACATTAATGGGTTGTAAACCTGTAGTGTAATGATGCATTAAATGACGTGTAACAGAAAAATTTCTTCATAATTGAAATTTCATAATGACATGGATTCATAGTGTAACTAAAACATTGCGATGTGTTTTCTTTTTATTGGTTTGTCATGTAGGAATAATAGGAATTAAACCTTGGAAAATCATTGATGAACTTCCAGGAGGTTTCCTCTCCAACAAAGAACGAAGAATGCCATCGACGAATGGCGACCAATGCTAACAGATAGAGGATCGACCACAGCTCAAAGCTTTTCCCCTCTTTAATGACTGATCCTAAATCTAGGTAGGGGATATGTTTATGTTTTTTTCCATATTCCAAAATTCAATGATGAACACGGATCAACCCATGAATATATTGATCCACAGATCCTACCTTCTTTTGGGAGGGTGGATTTTTTAGATTTATTTATCTGGGTTTAAACAATCAAATGTTTGATTGAAATACAATCCCTAATCCTCCATAGGTTTTAAACCTTTAACATGGAGGGAGAGGGTCGACACGAATAAGGCCCGAGTCTCCCTGTATGTGCATTCTTTATGGTTGCATCCTGAAGTTGCTGTAAGAGGAATACGAGGCCAAGGCAGTGATAGCGGTGACCTGAGAGGCCTGAAAGTGCCGAAAAACCGGCGATCAGACCACTAGAGTGGACCTAGTGGCAAGTGGAAGGTTTGGTCAGCGCGACACCACAGGTGGGGCAGTTCCGGCGACCAACTGGCCCTCACCAGCCATGTGGAGGAGGCGGCGCCACCCTGGGTGCTGCGTGCTAGACGAGGCAGTTGGCCCTCACTGGACGCACTAGAGTAGGTGGTGAACCGATGACCACCATAGTAGAGGAGGAAGAAGTGTCGTATTGGCGCCATTTTTAGGGGATGACCTTCATCTGGTCCACCTGAGTGATCTGGTTATCCGCAGTCGCTCGAACGCGACCGGAGGGAGACCCCATGCCAGCATGGTAGTAGAGGATCCAGACGCGATAGCCGGACACATCCTGGCCAGGCGCACCACCATTTCTCTGCTGGGTGACCAGGTCTTAGATAGAAGGACGAACCACCAACCAGCGGTTTGGTCCAGTCTTGTGCGCTTCGGATCAGTCCAGACAAGACATGGTCTCTATGTGACCTAACTAAATAGATTGTCGGGCAAACTAAGTCAGATCTAGCGAGGCCCATTGGGCCTTTCCATCTATTATGGATGGACCAGACCTACCCTAACCTGAACTAGGTCAGTTCGGGTTAGTCAAATCAAACTGGGGTATGCGGGATCGCCTAACCGGGAAGGACTGGTCGGTCTGATCGGGTTAGACTGGGCCTAGATGCAATAGGGCCATGTTAACTAAAACGCTAATAACATGCAAACCGGGAATCTGGTTGATGATTTTTTTTGTGGCATTGGGACCCTCATGATTAGGTAGATCTTTGGTATTCTCTAATGAATCTTTCACGGAATTTGAGAGGTGACAGATTTCTTGAGGAGTGATTCTCCCATGTGCACTACTTATGGAATACTTCGGTTGGATCATATCTGAAGAATGCTGAAAAGAAACTTTTTTTGACTCGACTATGGACCACTATGAAGCCCCTCTATTTGAAATTATAGGCCCATGGTGGGAGTGAGACTTTGTGACTCATTAGACCCATAGTACACGATTGGGAGGTGTACCTCAGCAGTCCATGGTTAATGGGAAGAGGATTCTGTGTGGCCCAGAAGGCCCACTGTACTCATAGTGGAGAATTTCTCCAGCAGCTGAGTCGTTTGATGATGTGACTGATGATTCTTCTACCACTGCCCTTGAATATACTAGGAGTGAACTTTCTTGTTCTTAATTCTTGTGGTTCATGCTTGTGTTTTGTGATTGTACTTCATGCTTGGGATTTGTGAACTTGCTTCGTGTTTATGATTCGTGCTTTGATTTAGGATTTCATTTTGGTCTTTCCTTTGTGTTTCAGGGTTCCCTACTGAGTATTTTGTTACTCACCCCTTCACAGGCTTCTCCCACACATGTTGTGTCTGGTGCTGATGATCGACCCTTTGACGGAGGACATGGTGTCCTAGGACCAGGTGGGTCTTAGTAGGAACAGGCAGACATTACGTATTACTCTAGTGTCTAGTATCCACACTAATCATCCATTAGTTGGTTCTTTTCACAGATGGATATCCAGATTCCCTTTGTAAAATACTATTTCCAGTTCATCTATTCGGTTTGTATTATGGCCCACTTATTTCGAGTTTTACTTGTACTCAACAATTTTTTCAGTATACTTGTTTTCCCTTTCAGTTTGTGGGATGTGGTTCGGTGTGTGTGTGTGTGTGTACAGGTACTCAGAAAAATTCCTCCCACAAGCGAGTTGACGCCTTCGGCACAAGTCTCCATCCCCTGAACTTTAGGTTTTGGGAATGTGGTAGACATGACACAGGCCCCAGGGGACGGATTGTGATAATAATATTAAAAACAATTTTTTTTATTATCATTATTAAAAATATTGTTTAAATTTTAAAAAGTATAGGTGGTTCTATAAATACTACTCATTTATTTAATATATTTATATTATGATTAATATTATAAATATATTATATTTTATACATTAATATTATGACTGAATGTTAAATTTTTATTATTCAATCACTTTTAAGGAAACAATGAGAAATTAGGATGTCAGATAAAAAATGAGATAACAATACCATTAATGAACAGTTTAAGTCTACCAGATTTTGTCTCCCTAAATTATTTCGATGATATTGTAACATACATTTGGGTGAGTTTCATCTGGTATGAGATCTTTGAATCGGGACTCCATCATGTCTCAAGACAGGATGTACTCCTCAAGATTGATTTTCCCATTATTGAAGGCCAAAATAAGAATCAGGTCTTTAATGTTGATCTAGGAATACTACTACTCATTAAGAGTCATCCAAAGTGTCTTCCCCATTATCATTGAAGCTTCTTCTTCAGTATCATTTTTTAACATCACTTATTCAACTACTTCTTCTTCTAAAATCATAATCAATTCAAATGAAGGGTCAAGAAAGTCTCCTTTTTTCACTTTTGATAAGAGGCCTTGTAAGTATCATTATCCATCTATTTCTCATACATCCTCTTTGCTGAATGAGTATCCATTGGGAGTGGAAAAAAGGAATAGTGTTTATCTCCTTTAGAATGCCTTTATAGCATCTAATTCTCCTCATCCTAGGAATCCTATCACCTTGAGATGAATCCTTTGTTTCACCTATAGAATAGTCTTCACTAGATTCTCTCCCAGAGAGCATATACCCATCCATGAGGGGTTTAATTTTTACCCTTCCAAATACTGATCTGGATCCTTATTACAAAATTATTCAGTGTGATTGCCTAGCTCCAATGCTGGAACCAAACTTCTTGTACATGTCCTGAGGTTTGTTTGTTTTCCCTTACCTTGACACACCACTATGGCATTTGAATCACCCAAAGGATTAAAGGGACATCCATCAATCACTTTTTGGAACTCTATTATGAGCCCACTTCTACCCTGAGTGTCCTCCAACAGAACATCCTAAAAATACACCTCCTACAACTATAGAGTAACATTAGATCCTCCCTAGCTATCACCAACAACCACAACATATCGCTAGTTCATAACCTTCAAATATTGTTTTAGCTGGACAAAAATATCATTCACCATAGGCCCATGAGGAGACACCCAATATTTATTCATGACCTCACCCAAACACACTAAACGAGTCCCCATGACGGTATCATAACCTCCATATCCTAGGAAAACTACCACCTAAGGATCTATTATCGCAGTTTCTTCTTACTGTATCCCTTCTGAGGGTTCCTTCCCGTGATCCACTATAGCACCATCTCTAACTGAATCATCTATATTATGATCATGTAATTTCATTCGTGAAGAACCACAATGAAAAAAATAATCCAGGTGACTTAACTGATTGATATACATAGAGAAATCTGTCCCTGATTCAATCTTAATAGGCCACCTCTTCTAGAATTCTAGTTCGTCAGTAATCCATAACAAATCCACATGCGGATTGGAAATGTCAACCTCCACACAAATTTGAGGGAAATGGGTTGAGACAAATCTTTTTTCCGGCTACCATATCATAGTTATTGACCAACCAAGTTCCTAAGAATAAAAAATAAAAGGATTTTGGAATGGTAGTGGGAGAGTAGGAGAAGAAACATAGAATGCCAAATTCGGATTATCTATCTATAAATGGGTGTCGATGTTCCACAAAAGGATGTAGAAGAAGGAACCTCCGCATAATCTGGGATCTCTAGACCTAGCAATAATGAGATCTTCCATCCAATCAAATCGAATCATTATATTCATACTATCATGAAGTACAACAATTACACGATCATGTTACCCCCATGTTTCGAAGATGGAGCAATCAAACATTTCAATTGAGGGGAGTCATTTAGGGAATAGGTCCACCAGTGTCAGGATGAATAGATCTGAAGAATTATTGAACTGTGTTGGTAATAATGCAACCTGCATTGATCTGTGGTACAAATTTGGTACTTTTGGAAAAATTGGGATCCACAAAAATAGAGGAAGGAACTCAAGATTAGATAATGGGAGGAAGGTTGGGAAATATCCCTTTGAGGAAAATTGAGGATGGAAACTCCCCCATCCAATATGGATGGGATACAAGATCTACGTCATCCATGATCCTAAGGCATTGCCACTGTTGTGAGAGCTCCCCCCATGAACCCTCTAATCACCACCCACAATAATTAGTTTCAATGGGTAATACATTAATATTATATATCAAATATATTTATATCATATTATGTGTCATGACACCCATCCTAAAAAGGTACACGTATGGGGTCAGTAATGAAGGTATAGATAAATGACACATAGTTCCCATCTTTAGTAGGCCCTAGGTTAGCGGCAAATACCGAGGGTATAAAATATCACACATATAGAAGGCATTAACTTCTACAATATTATAGAATGAGAGATAAGATAAAAAATCACTCTGAATCTCCATTATATAATATGAAAGTAATGTAAATCAAAACCATCCATAGATTCATTTATAAACTAAATTATTACAATGAGTCTCCAAATAAAATACCCAAAATAATGTCCTAGCGAATCGACACAAAAAGTTCTAATTTTTGAGCAAGTAATGTCCATCACGGTCCACAATATCCCCCCTTGAAACATGAAAAAAATTATATATACATGGGGTGAGAAAAAATTGTATACTATGAGGATCATACCCAATGTGTCTTGTGAACATGTAAAATTAGCTTAATAATGTTCCCCTGAGAAAAATGTAGACCCAAAAGAACACAAAAAAGTCAAATAACAAATCCCATTCTAATTGAGGCTTACCTTCCAAATAATACATCTACGAATATTAATATAATAAGAATTATATCAACAAAAGTGTACCCCAAACCACTTACCACTGACTTTCCACTCTCACACCCCATCATTTTACATTATGTATCCCACTTCTATTCAATATAATGCTTCCTAGAGACACATGTGAAACCATATAAAGACAATCACCCCATATGCAACTGGCCATCACATCCCGCCCAAAGAAACATGGGTCATGTCATTTCATATAAACCACATCCATAACCAGAATAGTAGGGTATCTTGAACTTGAATTACATCAACCTCATGCTCTCATCCTACCATACATAACCCCCACAATGAATCACATCATCCTCTCATAAAAAAATGCACTAAAATCCTACTAGCCATCATAGATCATGACTAAGGACTATTCTTGGAAGAGAGTGTGGGGAAGAGGGGGTATCACACTATGTGTTCTCCCAATCTTGGATGTTAGGAACCCCCCACCCCCCAATTAGGGTGTTGAAACATAGTACATGACTCGGGTGGGGTTTTGGAAGAAATACCAAAAAATAAATAATATATATAGATATATATATTTCAAACATAGAATCCCAATAAATGATTTCATAATAAATAGTCCATCCCAACTCACAACATCTCTATGAATACTCACAAACTCTTCCACTTTCACTTCCACCTATAAATGAATAACATTACATAATAAAACCAAAATCTCAAAACATATTATGTGTTTCTTTTTATGTTAATATATTTATATAATTTACAACTACCAAACATATTTATTTATCAAAACCATTCATTTCATATTTAATGAGAACAACTTAAGGAATACATCCCAGTTCAAATTAGGGAATCATTAATTATTCAAACCCATTATCCATTTCAACCCATTAGCCATTCAATTTTCATCAGTAAAAATTAGTTACATAACTACTAGAAAATTAGAATAAGCACACACAACACACAAACAACCCATCCACCTCCGTCCAACAAGACCTACGTTATCACCTTTTCACATCACAACCATTTCTTCATCAAAAGCATCAAATGTCATGACCGCACAACGAAACCACTTCCCATTTCAAGAATCATACATAACAACCTCACAAGAAACCCTCTAATAATAACAACCACCACTCAACATATTCATTGAAGAAAAGTTTTAACTTATATTATTCAAAATTAAAAATGGGGATTTCATAAAAATCAATTGCATATTTCAAGGGGATTTTTGGACAAACTAGAATTCCAATGGGAAACTAGTTTATTATCAAGATATTTGTTCTTGTCCTATTTAATGTGTGGTGAGTTTAACAAAAAAACATCAAGGATTTCAAATTCAATATTTTCAATTATATTAAAAAACATAACTATAGTCACAAATAGAAGAATATAAATAATGATTACCATACAGAAAAAACATAAGAAGAAATAACATCATGTGATTTTTTCACGTCCACATCTATTAAAATTAACAAATTAATTATATTCACTGTGTTATCGTATACCATATCCCCTAAGGATAAAAAAAGAATGAAACCTCTTACACACAAAAATAGATGAATGATGAAGTATCTCATGCCAGTTATCTTTAATTCAAAAATGGTTTGGCCATGGAATAGAAAATTTAAATTTTGTTTCCTGCATGGAAATTAAAAATATAGTGTTCCGAAAAAATGATGAATCTCATGGAGTTGAAGGGAGGGTTTGGGCTCATATGGTTGTGAAAAAAATGAAAAAATAAATAGATAAGGGTATAAGTGTTTCAATATAGTATATTCTATATCTAGAAAATTTTTCATTGACAACTCTCTCCCCCCATATAATTTCCCAATGGTTTATAAATTGAAACTTAATTTCAGGATGAATATAATATTTTAAAAGGAGAAATAGAATTATTAAATGTGTCAATGGAAATTTATTCCTTTTATTAAGGATTTAAGATCATTGATATAAGGAACCTGGGGGTAAAGGTTGAATAGGAAGAAGAAAACTATAGAAAATTGTGTAAAAATGTTACACATGTGTAGGATAGAGGATCTGTGTAAGGGGAACATTTATTTGGTGGTGTTGCTCAAAATAAATGGATGAGTAATTTACTAATGAAAATAAATGTTACAAGAATAAAAAAGAAGTGGAAATTTATTACAATCACTTTCATAATGAGTTTCAAAATCATTCAAAATTGTATAAGACTAAGTGAGAACCATGAAAATGAATTTTGTATTAATTTTCCACCATGTTCACCTTCTAGAATACATGTGTAATATTTAAATTGAGTCTCATGATGAAATCCATACATTCCATCCACTGATCCATGAGTCTCTAAAAAATATGTAATGGTAACCCCAACTTACCCTTACAGAATCCTGAAAATTACACCTTACCCATATGTGTGATAAGTAATCTTCAAATAAGTATCTTATTTTACCACTATAAAGTGACATTACAAGGCTTACATAGGGGTATATTGATCTTACCCATATAAAACCATTATAAAAGCAATCTTACTATTACGCAAGCATTAGGAATAATATGTTTCCCTTATGCAAGCTAGGAATTCCCCTTATGCAACATATAAAAACACTAATTTACCCATAAAAAATCTAGGGAAGTCCCAAACATAGCATATTGAAATTCTTACTTTCCATTTCGTATGATGAGAAGGCCCATTACAGATTTCATGGGAATACCCCCTTACAATTACATATATTGAGGAATAACCTTATGCAAGTACTAAAGACGTACTATTACCCTTATGAAAATCTATAATTATAACATACCCTTACACTACACATTGAAAACTCTCTATACCTTTACAGAACTCAATTATCATGTGTAAGGGTAATAATTTTATGGAAATTGTTACAATTTAAATTAAACTAACCTGTTATTAATTTAAAATTTTTTATTATTACTTCCAAAATTCAAAAACACTTTCAACATAATTAGAATTATTTTGAAAACTCATAAATTAATTTCCAAATAATCTTTTAATAAATTGAAATTACTTCAATAAATGAAAAACCATTTTAAATAATACATCATAAATTATAAAATCATTTAGACAACTTATATAGTTTAGGAAACTTCTCCCAAGAAACTAGACAGCCATGAACAATAAATGAAGGTTTTGGAAAAACCAGAGCACTTACATCAGATACCCTTTAATATATTCTCATCCTCAAGAATAAAAAAATCAGATCATAGGAAAGAAAAGAATGTTCTAAACAACTATTCTAATGGATTCCTCTCAGGGATATCATTATATATAAAACAAAACCACTATCTCACACCAACCTTAAGACACCTCCCATACATGACCATCTGAACTAACATTCCACCCTCCACACTACCCACACCTATGATTACAATAATCGACATAGAAAATTATCGAAAGTACAAAAAAAATAAATCCACTTCCCATATCAAGATATTATCATCAATGGGATGCATTGACTCAGCTGCTTGGTTTTAAAACATGTTGTAGTATAACATGTATTTATTAGGAAAGGGTTATCCCCTATTCACATTCTTGTTGCTTTAATCACACATAAACATCCAAGAAAAAAACATAAATTTTATAAAAAAAATAATAATCAATCATCACAAAAACAAAACAAAAAAAGGAAAAACTAAAAATAACTCTGGATATTGTGGGGAAATTACATCTCATTCTCTCATGTAATATTCTACAAATCACTATGCCTCAACAGCACCCAATCCAAGGGAATGGTTTGTATATGAAGTATCTTCTCCTGATTCTGGATCCCTACTGAAAACTCCATTAAGATTAACTTTTCATTAATATCCATATCTCCCTAGTCAGTGACATGAGATTAATCAAGAAGATATATTTGGAGTTGTGACACATGAAAGATTGAATTGATCCTATCTAAAAATGGTGGAAGAACCAACCAATATTACACTAATCTAAAAATCTCCAACACATTGAAAATACACATGAAATGGGGATAATTCTTACTCCCCTACCGAAAATATACATACTACAATGAGTGGAAACCATTACAAAGATGTGATCTGCAACTTGAAACATTAAATTCCTCCTCCTACAATATATATATGTATTCTTTTTGCCTTATGATACCTTTATACAATCAGGAATTATCTGATCATTCTCTATCATTCTATGTACAATATCTATAAATAGAAATGGTGACTCCCCATCCACATTCCAACCCAATATAGAATGACATTTCTGCTATTAAAATGACTCAAATGGGGCCATGTAAATAGATATGAGGTAGTCATTTTTAAGAGAACTCATCCAAGGGAAAATTATTTTCCCACGACCTAATGATTCCCAAGATACTTTCTTATAATATAACCTCTAGAATCAAGATGGTTCACTCTGTATTCCCATATGTATGAGAGTGGGAAGTAGTGCTAAGAAAAAAAATGTTTCAAAATCATGCTGCAATCCTCTATAAACACATGAGGTAAATCAAACATCCCCATCTAAGACAATGGACCTCAAAACACTATGTATTCACACAACCACATCCATATACCTCATTTAAAAAACAAACATGAATCCTAAAAACAAGATTGCAAGCATTTGTGCTCACTTAATCAAATAATCCATGATTAACCATATAGCATTATAACATTCTGGGTCCTAAGTTATACCTATTAAAAATTCCATTCAGATAAAAATCCCATCCAATTTATGAAAAAACATGGGCTACTATAAACCTCTAGGAACACAGTGTTAAACTTTTACTTATTATAAATATCAACATTGAGCTACAACTCTACCACTTCTTATTTCATATCATTCCACTAAAACAATATCCCTAAACCATAATACATCATAGAATTTCATGGGTGTACTGATAATGGTGGGAAATGAAACCCATAATGGACTTCGTCATACATTTCCACTAGAAAAAATATCATCCTCTGAAATAATATATGGTTCTGAACAACCTCCAACCCTCCCTCCATATAATAGTTATGGTAAACATGATCATGAATCCCCTCTACCTCTGATTCTCACTACTGTGACGCCTCTATATAACACCCTGAGTTATTATGGAACTCTTTTCTTGAAAAAATTACATTTTCATTTATGTATTGCAATGGACTAAGTATAACATTAATTTAACACAACATTGACATGGAAAACGTAACATTAACTCAGAATACACTATATAGAACATCAACTTGTTCTATGTTACTAGAAACATCTACTTGGCCTATGTTACACGTAACACTGATAATTTTATAAAACATCATTTTACTTTAATAATTATTCAAATTTGGCCATTATAACCTAAATGTTAAGAATATTTATGTTAATATTAATAAATATTTTTCAAATATTTTCTATAATGTATATATATTTATATAACATATTGATAACAAAATATTTAATTTTTGGGAAACTCCTCATATTTTTAAAAATAAAAATTTCACAAAAAATAAAATTAGACGTGCTTCTTTGAAAATAATAAAATTAAATTTCAACAAATATTTAATTTTAGTTTTTTAAAATAAAATTCATTTTTCAATTTAAAATGTCAAAATTTTATTAGGAATACTTTTTAGGATTTTTCTAAGAAACTTCATCTTTGGATGAATATTAAAAAATTCAAGATTTTAATTCAAAATTTTTTTTTTCAACTAAACTATTTATAAGTATATATTGTATATTAAATTTTATTTAATGTTTAATTATATAATATTTTTGCCAATTATTAAAATTTAGGTAATTTGTATTAATGTAAAATAAAACATGGGTATAAAAACATAGAAATATTTTGACCTTTTTTACATTTAAACACTGGTGTGTCATCCCGTCCACTGGATTATTTTCAAATTAATTTCTTCTAATTATCGGATTATAATTTGAAAAAATAGATTCTATACTTTCAATCAAAGTAATTTATCATTTCTAACAAGTTCAAAATATTTTTTGACAAAAAATATTAGTGAATGTGAAAAAAAAATTACAATGATTGAGAGAAAAAATAGGTTTACAAAGTACTGAATATTAAATTTAATACCAAAAATGAAAAATAAAAATTTATTGTGTAAAAAAATAGGTATGAATAGAGCCATTCATCATACTTGAACATTCAATTATTGTGTTCTGTTGTTATGGAATTAAATTTTTAGGTAAAAACATAGGTACACCTAACATGTTTTCAAAAATGCAATGTGTGTCTTTTCCCTACCCTATAAAAGGCCACCGCATCTCCCGCTTCTCCACTCTTATAAAAACACATAGTTACATCCAATATATAACCAATAAAATTACCAAAATAAATCCCTTCCTCTTATAATCCCCCCCTTGTGAAAAAAATAATCCAAGGAATCATTTGACCAGAAACCAAAATGACTTACTTGATTAAGAAGTAACAGATTCTCTGAAGATCCTTTCTTTTATTTTATTTCTCTAACCCCTACACTCTTCAAATTCCATGAATTTATAAAAAAATGTATCTTAAATATACTAGTATGTTTTTATTATATTTTTTCGACCAAAAATTACATACACCTCCATCAAATGAGTAACGAACATACTATTTATGTGTACAACAAACTTCCACCTCACTAAATTATGATTTTCTATTTTATCTTCTACCACAACTCATGATGGATATTATGATATAAAATCTGTTTATATATTTAATATATTATATTTATTACTTCTTTAATATTATATATTCCTTTTAATGCACATATATTTTTTACTCTCTAATTGGTGTAAGTACGCTAATTTCATTTGAGAAAGTGTGGACTACCGCCCTTCAAAGAAATCGGTTTCATTCACAGACTACATGGAATTTATTAAGGATGGGTTTAGTGTAATTATAAAATATATATAAAATTATAATTTCTATATAATTATATTATATATATACGTATATTTCATTTTCATTCTTTCTTTTAATACGATAATAAAAACAAAAACAATGATCGTGCGGACATACGACTTACCGTCTCCATGAATGTTGTATTCCATTTCATAATTAAATAATATATAGATTATTATTATAAAAATATATTTTCATATACATTATATTTATACGATGTTTTAAATTATGAAATCATCATATATGTATAATAAATAATTATATAACAAATTAAGACACATGCGGAAAACTAAGTGGGTATTATCCAAAGTGAAACCTTAACATAGGGTGGTTAAGAAGTGGTTAATATAAGATTGTAATAAAACCATATAATTTCTTATATATAATAATATTATTCCATTTAATATTCATAATTAATTTATATTTATTATAAATGTTGTTTTATGGAGTTTTATAAGATTCCAGAGCAAAGGTAATAGGCTTTCATCTTACATGTTATTTCCGTGAGATACATGATTTATTCATCACCCTTTACTTTTTGTGTTGTGTGTAGACATCCCATGGATGTATTAAATTATTATTACACTTAAATATATGGTTATTTAAATATCCACTTTATGAACATTCTTTCATGGAGATTTTTTTTCAATAGATACCAAATCGGTAAAAATGTTTTTTTCAATTTTCATTCTTTGAGACTCATGGTTTGTTATAAACCTAAAATATTTTCCAAGGTGTATATAATTAAATTTTAAATGTTATATAATGAATATAATTATATCCATGATATTTTATGCTACATTTAATTTCCTTTTCTTACATGGATAGTATGATCCCAAGCAACAAAATCGTAACAGTTTATTTAAACAATCTCATCACTTTTCGATATTATTAACAATTATGATTCCTTGATGAAATTTTATAATCCATATCTCAAGAACACTAATGAGTTTCCCTATAATATATTTTTTCAATATATATCCATGTATTAGTATCATTTTCCACACATTGGTACTTAAGATAATGTTCTTATGTAAAATTTAAATGTCTCTCTCTAGTCGGAAATCAGTTGTATTCAAAAATAATGTTTTCAAAAATATTTTCAAAAGATCATTGAAGCCCATTTCCAAGGAAAAATTATTTTAAAAAACTTTTATTGTTTTCAATTATTCTTTTATTACTTTTCAAAGATATTTTCAAAGAAAATGGGTTTTGAAAGAGTAATTGTTTTAAAATCATTTTTCAATGCATAAAGGATATTTTCCTCAAGAAATCATTTTAAAATATCATTAAAAATTATTACCAATCTAATATAACATCTATTGGGGTTACAAATGACTTTATAGGGAAATTAATCAACTTTTTCATTCATATTCCTTTTTTTAATGGATTTTGTTTTAGTGATATGATTTTTATGAAACACCTTTCTATTTCCGGAGTTATATTCTTTTCAAACCCACTTATTTTCACAGGTTATGTTTATGAGGAAATGATTAAGAAACCTATATTATTTCCATAGGTTATTATATGAGTACATGTTTATTATACCCATTTCATTTCATAGGTTATGATATGATTATTTATAGTTTTTTGGAATATTTATGTATGATTTCAGTATGAGATGGGTAGGAACAATATCTCCCTACAATGCATTGGGTAACAATGTATATATAATGAGATAGAATAGGATGTTCTTGGGACTAAACCTTGACTACTATGATGGCCATGTGAGTGAACCATGACTATCAAGATGGTATGGTGAGTGAACCCATACTACTAAAATGGTCTTGGTAGCGATTCCTTGGATACTATTGATATCATATTATATGCTTAAGTGTCTTCCATAATTCCATGCTTTATTCCTATATTATGCATTCATGGATTATGTTATTTATTTTCTTATGTTTCATGTCATGTGAACATCTAATAATTATTCCACGATTCATGTATATGATTATTGATATTCAAGGTATGATCTTATATTTTCATGATCATGTTCTCGTAACCTTATGCTCATTATTATGTTTACATATCTCCCTTTTTTACCCTTACTGATCATTTTACCTCAGCCCTTTTTATGTTACCTTCCCTGAGTTATAATGATTTTTATTATGTTTAATGTGTATTATAAGGATTCTAGTCCATAAGAACCTTGTTGGAGATAATGTAGCTCATTTATGTACTATTTTTTACATTTTCATGTTTCCAATGGCACTAGGCTAATATAGTCTTTGGGTATATGCTCTTTTAATTTTTCAGAATTCCACAAAAGTTAATTAATTAAAATGTATGAATATACTAGGTTGTTATAGTTGGGATGAATGAAAAGGTTTATTTATCCTTTTTATTCTAGTATGAGAATACCTTAGTGAGAACCCTAATGACATGTCTAAGGATAAGATTAAGTGTCAGGAAAAGTATAATAAAATTACCTAAAACAATGTGGAAGGATAGAGTGAGTGGTTTCCCATTAATACAACCATTTTGGATATTATATGTGGATATGGCTCTCGCACTGATGTACCTAGGAGTAACAAATCCAATAAGATGTTCCAGAACTAAATATATTTAATATGGTACGCTAAAATGGGTCTTACTACACACCTAGTTTTACACTCCCATGGGATATGATTTTGGAATTGAGAAACTCTTCATGAACCATAATAAAGGGTTTAAATAGAAGTTTCCTATTAATAAACTAGGATAATCCAAAGTTGTCATTTATTAAGTAAGATGTAATAATTTAGGCATCCTATATATGACTTTTCACGATTATGTGGTTCCTAAATATGATAAATAGTTTTTACTCTAGGATTTTGGTTTTAGCCAATTGAAGGATCCTAAAGGAACTATGTTAATAGTGATTACGATTAACAATGAAATGATTGTCCTCCTGAGCAATCAAATACAATGTGAGGTGGAATGTAAAACCTCATTTATACTGCCAGATATCTTTCTCAATATATGAATCATGGTGTAATTCCAAATGATAAAAATAGGGATCAATTTTCCTTTGTGTCTTTCATGGGGAAACTCACACCTTCTTTCAGAGGGTATTCAGATCCTCTTGTTGCTGAAAAATGGATCAGTGATACTGAAAATATATTCTCTATTATCAAGTGTTCAGAGAATGGGAATGTCATTATGTCCATCTATCAGTTACAAGTAGAATCATGGTAGTGGTGGAAACTAATCAAGAATATGAGGAAGCATGATGTGATTAATCCAAGGATCCAGATGTGCTCAAAATCATAGTTTTGATGAATTAATTTCCTCAGATTCTCTTAACATGATGGGTAGAAAGTTCATTGAGTTTAATAAAAGTGATGGTGAATCTTTTGGAACTTATTAGGATAATATCATGATACTTGTGAGGTACACTTCATTAATTATCATCCAAACCAAATGTAAAGTTGATAGGTTCTTTAGTTGCATAAAGCCAATTCTTAGAAGGGCGCTAACCATAAGAGAATTTAGTATCTATAAAGAGATTGTGTGTTGGGAAACAAAGTTTTAACTGGAAGATAGAGTCATATATAAATATCATTTTTCGTTTAAGAAAATGAAGATTGATTTTAAAAGAATATCTAAAAACTATGAAGAGAAGAAGATGATATTTCCTTTATGCTCTATGTGTGGGAAAAAACATGGAGGAAATTGTATTAAAGGTTGTAATTAATTTTTTGTGTTTGGAATGGAAGTTCAATGGCCAATTAGTGGTCGATGTAATGGGAAGAAGTTGGATAATGGTGTTAATGGAGAAACATTGGCACAAAATGAACATCCCACACTCTAATCCTATAAGTGTAAGGAGAATGGTAATTACACTAAGAATTTCCAAAACCCAAGGGCTGGGGATGATGATCAATGCACAAAACCTCTTAAGCAGAGGGAAATGGGAAATATCATACAATCACTATTTCTAATGAGGGTTAAAATAAAAATGTGATGAAAGGTACACTTACCATCCAGTCAAGATATTATAATGTCATATTTAATTCTAGATCTACCCACTCATTCATAACTAAAGAATTTCCTAAGGGTGTTGAGATTACACAAAAATAATTATATGTTGAATTAGTAGTGAAATCTCCTAATAGTATGATGATTTCATCAAAAGTCTATGATTCCTCTCCGATTGATGTTTCTGGGAATGTGATTCTTGAAAATCTTTTCATTCATCCTTTGGTTGAATTTGAAGTCATCATAAGAATAGATTGGATTTCTCTACATAAATATCACATCAATTTTCAAGGAAGGGTAATTATGTTTGATATATCCAACCCTCCTACGGTCATCCATTAAAGTGACAATTTGTATGAAATTCCTAGGAGGATTGCGTCCATTGTATGGGTTTAAATTCTAATTACAAATGGGTTTTTACCTCAAATCGTTGGGGTTAAAATTGACATCGATGATATTCCTATTCTTAGTGATTTTTATGTATTTTTAGAAGAGATTACTGAATTTACACCAAAACATGAAGTTGAGTTCTCAATAAAACGCATCCTTGGTTCCACACAAATTTCAATGAATACTTACATAATAGGCCCAATTGAGTTGCAGGAATTAAAGAAGAAACTCACAAAAAATTTTGATAAAGGATTAATTTGTCCAATTGTGTCACCATAGGGTGAAAATATTATTTTTGTGAAAAAAATATGGATCAATATGTATCTTCATTGAATATCAAGAGTTTAACAAGTTCAAAATCACGAACAATTTTCATCTTCCCCATATTAATGACTCGTTTGACCAACTGTGTTGAGATCAATATTTTCCAAGACTGAGCTTTGTTCTAGATGTCTTCAATAGAGTGTAAAGAAAGCAGATATACCCAAGATGACATTCCGTACAGGATATGGACACTATGAATATATAGTAATTCATTTTGGTCTTACTAATTCCCCTTCTATATTTATGGATTTAATGAATATAGTCTGTATATATTACCTCAATCAGTTTTTGGAAGTCTTTATAGATTATATTATTATCTATTCAAAGACAAAGGAAGTGCTTGAAGACTACTTGAGAGTTGTACTAAAGACTCTAAGGAAGAATAAACTATATTAAAAAATTTTAAAGTGTGAATTTTGGTTGTAAAAGGTTTTATTTTTGGGTCACATAATCTCAAGAGATGGTATAGTTGTAGATCCATCAACGATTGAGGATATTGAATGTTATCCTAGACCAACCACAGTGACAATGATCCATAGATTTTTTGGTTTATCTGAATATTTTTTATGGTTTGTGGAATATTTCACATGACTATCTAATCTCCTAACCAAGCTAACTAAGAGGGTGTAAAGTTCCACTTAATAGATGAATGTGAGGAAAATTTCAAGGAACTAAATAGAAGGTTAAGCAGTATTTCAGTGCTTACATTACCCTATAGGGGAGAAGGTTTTTTAATATATATAGATGCATCCATGAAGGTATTGGGATGTGTCCTTATGTAGAATAAAATGGTTATCCCTTATTCATCAGGTAAGCTGAAGAATCAGGAGAAAAATTACCTAACTTGCGATTTTGAGCAAGTATTTATAATTTTTTCATTGAAGATAAGGAGGAAAAATCATTATGGAGAAAAGTGTGATATATATACCGATCATAAAATTATGAAATATATATTCCCACAGAAGGCGTTGAACTTGAACTAGAGAATATGGTTACAATTTATAAAGGATTATGATTGATCAATGCATTACCACCCTAGGAAAGTGAACAAGGTGTCAAATGCATCGATTCATAAGGATCTTTTGAACATTATTCCTGATGAGGATCACAAAAGATCCAATATTTATGGATTAGAAATGGTTTGATCTAAAATCCTAAATGAAGGAGAAAAATATTTTCATTCAGAAAAGTATATTCAACACCATATCAATGTGATGATTAAGGAGGGGATGATAGAATATGTTGAGCTACAAAAGAATGCCAGAAATGTTCTGCAGTTTGACCATGATCATGATAGAATGATGAGGTTAATAAACTATGTATGTCTTCCTTCCATACTGTATTTGAAGGAGCTGTTAGAGTAAGCACATAGTTCTTTATTCTCTAGTCGTACATGAAATATTGAGATGCATTGGGAATTGAAATAATACTTCTGGTGGGATGGCATGCAGAGAGATATCACAGAGTTTTTATCTCATTACTTGGTATGACAACAAGTAAAGGATGAAAGACAAAACCCAAAGGGGATGTTTCCTCCACTACCCATATCATAATGTAAATAAGAGAACATCACTAAGGTTTTTTTCATTGGATTACCCAAAACCTTTTACAGGATTTGTAACATCCCGAGTCCAGAGCCCCTCCACTAGTGCCCCGTACCCAGTTCGCCACATGACCTCAAGCACGTTTCCCCAAATGCCAGAGGCTTCCAACTAGCAGCGAGGGCCTTGGTGAGTTGGTGGGGAAACTATGCCCTCATTCGATAAGGTATACAAGGTAAGAAACAACAATAAACAGCGGAAACAGCAACCAACATGCATAACAACAAAAAACCAAAACAGCGGAAGCAATGCAGATATATAACAATGATGATAATAATGCAGTAGGTACAAGTATCTATGGAAAGTAGCAAACACAACAACATGATGGAATACAACTGAAACCAAGTGAAAAAGAAAAACAAAATAATCTCCTCAGCATCGCGAGCCACAGCTCGGTCCCATGGTCCCCAGCTCCTGATGCAGTCAAGATCCTGAAGTAGAAGGGCGCTTACCCTTGTCTATACCTGCAGCAACATAGTCTGATTGGGCCCAAAAGCATTGCCCAAACAGGGTGTGAGATACAATACCAGTAGGAAATCACCCAAATATTTGTGCCTAACAGTCAATGAATACATGGCAGTACTAAAGATATAAGCAGTTCATAGAAAGAAAAAATAGCTATAGTCCACAGTTCTAACAAGTACAACACTCAAGAAAACAGTCAGCAACAATAAGAGAATAGGTAACCCTCTGGGTATCTCTCATAGTCTAACCCCTATGGTTCAACCTCTAAGTACTAGAAACCCTCTGGGAGGCACACACAGTCTCACCCCTCTGTTTCAGCTACGTAATTAAGTAGACTCTCTGGGGAAGCACTCACCGTCAATTCCCTCCACAGTCTCGTATCGTGCTAAAGGCTCTCTGGGGAAGCACTCAACGTCAATTCCCCCTGTGGCCCGCGTCATAATTAAAAGACACTCTGGAGAATCCTTTCCATCAATTATCCACTTGGTCTCGTATCGTGATTAAAAGACACTCCGTAGAAGCCCTTCCGTCAATTCTCCCATTGGTCTACTACTCTAGGTTCTCACAGTCCTGAGTATCTAAACATGCTCAGCGCGTGTGTATCATCCAAGTAAACCTCAAGAACTACTTGGCTATCAACTAAGGCTCAACAGCAATAAATAACAACAGTCCATAATCCTACAACTAGGCATGGAAACAGGAAAAATGCCAAACAGGCAGAACGAGAATGGAAAAGCAATCTCAGCACAACAAAAAACTCTAATCACAAGAAATAACCTTTACTAAAGCAATCAAGAAAATCAGGAAAGCAATAAGGGAAAAACAGGAAACACACAATACCCCGTTCAAGGGTATTGGTGGAAATTGCACAAAATATTCATCAACATTCTGCGGAAAGGAAAAAACCACCTACCTCGATCATAAGAGATCGATATACATGAACCTCGACGACAGATTCCCCTTAGAATGGTGTAGATCTGAGAAAATGCACAAAACGCTCATCCAACGATAACTTGAAAACAAGGAGGAATCAAAAAACAAGGCTCAAACAGAAGGAAGAACTCACCGCTACGATTCCAACGCAAACGACCATGATCTAATCGGAGAACGGACGGTGAGGCAGGACTCCATCAAAGATCTGGCCATACGGATGATCTCGGACGGTCGAAAACTGAAGAAGAAGACGAATATGGGGGTTAGGTATGACCCCGGTCCGTTTAATGAAAAAAAAGAATGTACATGGTGTGTACTTCTAGAGTACACGGCGTGTACTTTAAATTTTTTCCGTACTCCGAAAAACCGGCCTCCACCTCAGCCTTACACACCGTGTGTGTAGCCTGGAAACGGCTAGCACACGGCTTCGAGCCTGAACAGAGTACACGGCATATACTTTGAAAATTTCCAGAAAAATCATTTTTCTTAAAAACTCCAGAAAAAAGGAAAAACAAACCTGAACGAAGGTCTGGGTTCTTACAAACTTCCCCCCTTAAATAAATTCGTCCCAAAATTTACCTAACTAGGTGGAGAAGAAGGATCCTCGAACATCTCCGGCCACTACGATCATACATCGGCCTCCCTCTCCCAGGTCTCGTCCTATACTCGCCCGTGCTGCCATAACACTCGTACCAGAGAAATAGACTGCCCGCGGAGAACCTTCGTACTGCGATCGACAATCCGAATAGGATGCTCCTCGAACGACGCATCCGCTTCAAGATCGACTTCCTCAAGCTAAAAGATGTGAGACAGGTCTGAAAAGTAACGTCGGAGCTGAGAGACGTGGAAGACATCGTGCATGGCCTGATACCTCTGAGGTAGCTGCAACCGATAGGCGACCGGCCCCACTCTCTCCAAGACCTCAATCGGCCTTACGTATCGTTGTGAAAGCATACCCTGTCTCTGAATCCTCTTGTGTACTAACCTAGGTGCAATACGTAGGAAAACCCGATCACCGACCTCGAACTCCAGAGGTCGTCTCCGCTGATCAGCATAAGACTTCTACCGAGACTGCGCTATAGCCATCCTCTTCCGAATCAGCTCTATATGCTCTGAATTCTCCAGAACAAGATGAGGTCCCAGCAAAACTACCTCTCCTGCCTCCAGCCAGCATAAGGGTGATCGACATGGCCTACCGTACAAATCCTCGTATGGCGCCATATGGATGGTCGCCTGGAAACTGTTGTTGTAGGCGAACTCTACCAGAGGAGTATGCTTCTCCCAAGAACCACCAAAGTCATAGATGTAAGCTCTGTGCATATCCTCAAGCACCTGGATCGTGCTCTCGGACTGGCCATCAGTCTGGGGATGGTTTGCTATACTCAAAAGTACTTCTATACCCAAGGCCTTCTCAAGTCCCTTCCAGAACCGAGAGGTGAAGCGCACATCTCTGTACGAAACAATAGAGCACGGAACTCCATGCAGATGCACAATCTCCCTGATGTAAAGTCATCCGAAATCATCGACACTAAAGGTCTCCTTGATCGGTAAGAAGTGAGAAACCTTCCTAAGTCTTTCGACGACAACCCAAACAACATCGTTCCCTCGAGGTGATCTCGGCAACCCAGTCACGATGTCCATCGCAACATCGTTCCACTTCCACTTCGGAATGGGTAACTGCTGTAAGAGACCTGCTGGTCGCTGATGCTCTACTTTCACCTGCTGACATGTAGAACATCTCATGAAAAAACCAGCAACATCCTTCTTCATACCTAGCTACCAGTATTGGCGATGAAGGTCCCGATACATCTTGGTGATGCCAGGATGAACTTCCCAAACTGAGGAATGGAAATCCCGCATCAGCTCCTCGCATATGTCTGTTGGCACCCATACTCTTCCTTGGAAATGCAAGATCTCATCCTCGCCCACTGTCCATCTAGGAAGTGGGTCCTCTCCTGACACACTCTCCCGCAGGACTAAGCCTTCCGAGTCTGATAGTTTCCTCATCCGTAGCCGATAAAGTAGTGTGGAGGTAACAGCTATAGAAGATAGAAAGGTCTGTCCCCGTCTGTCATGCACCTCTAGATGCATCTTAGAAAAACAGAGCCATCAGCTGCCACTCACTACTGGCCTCTTGAACTGCCTGAATCTGAGTTCTCCTGCTCAACGCATCTGCCACAGCGTTGCCCTTTCCCGGCATGTAGTCAAGCACGAAGTCAAAAGACTATAGATACTCGACCCACCTGTGCTGCCTCGGATTCAGATCACCCTGAGTGAAGAAATACTTGAGACTCTTGTGGTCAGTGAAGACCACAAAGTTCTCTCCCAGAAGATAGTGTCTCCAACAGCGCAAGGCATGAACAACAGCTGCTAACTCTAGATCGTGTGTAGGGTAGTTCCTCTCATGTGGCCTCAACTGCTGAGACCCATATGCAATGACTCCGTCTCCCTGCATAAGCACATCTCCCAGCCCGATACCCGAAGCATCATAGTAAACAGTGTAGCTCTTGCCTGGATCTGGCAAGACAAGTATCGGTGCTGATGTCAACCTCCCTTTCAGCTCCTGAAAGGCTGAATCACAAGAATCTGACCACAAGAACCTTTCCCCCTTCTTGGTCAGACCTGTCAAAGGTGATGCTAGATGAGAAAAGTCTCGAATGAAGCATATGTAGTATCCATCCAGCCCTAGGAAGCTCCGTACCTCAAAAATGTTCTTTGGCTGCTACCAGGAAACTACAACTCTCACTATCTCTGGGTCTATAGATACTCCTATCTCTGAGATGACATGACCCAAGAAGTGAATCTGATCCATCCAGAAGTGGCACTTTGAGCGTTTAGCATAAATTCGATGCTCTCTCAGTGTACTCAGAACGATCTCAAGATGATTGTCATGGTTGTGTCGAGTGTGAGAGTACACCAAGATATCGTCCACGAAGACCACGATGAAGGAGTCCAAGTAAAGATGGAACACTCGGTTCATTAGCGCCATGGAAACTGCAGTTGTGTTCGTGAGACCGAACGGCATGACTCTATACTCTTATAGACCATACCTGCTCCTGAAGACTATCAAAGGTATATCTGATGGTCTAACGCACAACTGATGATAACCAGACCTCAAGTCAATTTTCGAGAACACCCGAGCTCCTTGAAGATGATCGAAAAAGGTCATCAATCGGTGAAAAAGGATATTGGTTCTTGACCGTCAACTAGTTCAGCTTCCGATAATCCATACAAAGCGGAAGGGTACCGTCTGCCTTCTTTGCAAACAGGACAGGTGAACCTGAGGGAGAAGTACTGGGTCAGATGAAACCCTTAGCCTGTAGCTCCTCCAACTGCTTCTTGAGCTCCAATAACTCAGGTGTGGCCATCCTATAGGGAGGAATGGACACCTGTGCTACTCCTGGCACGAGCTCAATAGAAAATTCTACCTCACGCTCCGGAGGAGAACGTGAAAAGTCCTCTGAAAAGACATCCTGGAAGCGATCCACCACTAGAGGGAAGTCCAACTGTGGAGTCCACTGATCCTCCAGGTAAAGGCTAGCAATATGGGACGTCACTCCTCCAAGCCCAAGATGCTCGAGTCCTGCCCGACTCGCCCGAATGTCCCATTCGCCTCTATGAAGGAAAGATTCACCCTCTGGTGAAATGAAACTGATTCTGCGGCGATAGCAGTCGACGACTGCTCGGAAGAGAATCAACCAGTCCATGCCAAGGATGACATCATAGTCTGACATCTCTAGGACATAGAGATCCCATAATAAACGATACCCTCCAACCTCGAGAGGGCACTCTCTACACTGGCGTACACTAGATGTCCTCATTCCCAAAGGTGTGTCTACTGTCATCGAGTCGGAAGAATAAATGATGCAAACTCCAAGGCTCTCCAAAATAGAAACAGATATAAAGCTATGTGTAGCACCAGTATCGAAAATGGATAAAGAAAAAACTGAGGCTACTAAAATCGTACCTCAGACAGTAGAAGGGTTAGGATCCTGATCATGATAAGTCTGCTCCATGGCAAAAGACTGGCCTACACCGCGGCCCTGCGCCCTTAACTGACCACTCTGAGCTGAACCTTCCTACTGGTGCTAAGGAACTGGTGGCTGACTGCCACAACCTCGACCTCCACCTCGGCCTGAACGGCTGGAAGAACTCCAGTTCCCTGAATGGTGAGAGACTGGTGGGGCTGCTCCTGAACGAGGAGTCATGGAAGAACCCGGGTCACCTGCTGCTAGTGAGAAAACCTGGAAGAAATGTTGTAGGTGACCCATTTTGACGCAAGATCGGCACTCCATGGGGTCTCTCTGGAACTGCGGTCTCGTGTACCCTGTCCGGCCACACTGGTAGCATGTCACCTGGCTACCTGATGATGTGTCTCGCTTCCTCGAATCAACACGTGTAGGCTCCCTACATCGCTTCTTGTTGTCATCTGAAGGAAAGCTAGCTCTAGAAGTAGAACTGACCTGACTCGCAGCTCCAGAGTCTCTCAAATTGCACTCCGCAATCAGTGCCTGGTTGACGATGGAAGTAATGGAAGTCAGCTGGAAGATGTTCACCTATGAGCGAATCTCCCGCCTGAGTACATCCTCAAACTTCCTCACCACGAACACCCCACTCCTATCCCGAAGGGGTGTAAAATGCTGCAGCTCAGTGAAACGAGAGGAATACTCCATGACAGATAGAGTACCCTGCTCCAAGCTCATGAACTCCCGGGATCGATCGCACCTTAGGGTCTCCAGGTAGAAGTAGTCATAGAACACACGCTGGAACTCCTCCTAAGTCATATCCTGCTGCGGACCAGCCTCTGAGATCACATCCCACCACCTCTTGGCGGAGTCTCAGAGAATATAGGTGCCGAGAATGACCTGCCTCGCTGGAGGCATCTCCAGATGCATGAATATAGTCAGCATGGCTTCCAGCCATGACTCTGCAGCCTGAGGTCCTCCCTCCCCCGAGAATGTGGGAGGATGCTACTGCTGAAAGACCTGCATCAAGTCTGCTATAGTGGAGGTAGGAGGCAGTGCTCCCTGGAAGGCCTACATCATCCTCATGAAACCCTCCTTGAACTGCACATCAGTGCCCGCAACTGGTACAACAACCGGTGCCAAGGCCGGCTCGGCTGGGGGATTGACAGGAAGTCCCTGATCAGCCCTGTCTGGCATCTGATCACTGCCTAATGACATACGTACGACCAGAGGACATCTAAGAGGCATAGATCTGAAAGATTAAAATCACACCTTAGATCAGGAAAACAAGGACAAGGAACAGAAGAGTACAAAATTGTAACTGGGTAAAAAACACACAAGATTGCAAAACATGACTACACGGCATGTATAAAACTACACGGCGTGTCTTCTTAAACCACTGACATGGGTGTGTACTCCTACCCTACGAGTCGTGTACACGTCAAACTACACGGCGTGTTGACCCCCACACACGGTGTGTACTAGAAACTATTCCCCTTCCCGAGTCTCCTTACATGGCTAACCCACACGGTCCGACTCAACTCGAGACTACACGGAGTGTTCGAATAAAACACGACATGCACTAGACAAGGCTTCAGTGGTCCCTGTTACTGAATACATGACCGTCTACAAGGATGGACCTTACACGGCGTGCTCTGAACAATCACATCATGTATAGGCGAGGGTTACACTGTTATGTGTTGTTCGTGACACGACCGGGCACCTAGAAAGACTACACGGCGTGTTCTGAACAAACACGTCCTGTGGAAAAGAAGGTCACGCCAGCCCGTGTTGTTCGTGACACGGCCGGGTACACGACTCCGAACTCACACGGCGTGTACCAATGGTACACGACGTGTTCCTAAAGTTACTCCCACGACACTGTGTTCTGCTTACACGGTCAATGACACGGCCTGAAAACTACACGGAGTGTGCCCGAAAGAACACACAATGTATTCTGGGTCTTTCTGGGCAGTAGCTCAGAAACTGCACAGAATTTCAGAAACACTAAAACAAGGAAAAAGATGCCAAATTCCGATTCGGTAGGGCCCATAACACCTTAAGAACAAAAATTTTGCATTCATTTTAAGCAAGGAACAAAACAAATCGTTTTCTAACATAACAGCAGAGAATCAATAAAGCAACTATCACAACAGCATGCATAATCTACACAATGTCTATCACAACAACATTCAATCGCTAATGCACCCGAGATGGCATGGCAAGAATACATGGCATGTGATTCCTACAAGTGTCTATATGATGCATGAGATGGCATACCCTCATCTCATCGTGTTGTGATAGAAATAGAACCGAAATATCAAAACAATAACCGCACAAGTCATATGAATCACTCTAGGTGAAAACATACCAACCATAAAATCTCAAAACCAGAAAATTGAAATTAACAAGGTAGTATGGATTTTCCCTGTAAATGGATTAGGTACTCCCGAGCACAGCTTAATGCCAAGTACCAAATCCGTCCTATCCCTGGATAAGGTCTCCAAACAGTAAAGCAAGAGAAAAGAACCCCTCTGATACCACTTTGTAACGTCCTGAGTCCGGAGCCGCTCCACTTGTGCCCTATACCCGGTTCGCCACATGACCTCAAGCGTGTTTCCCCGAATACCAGAGGCTGCCATCTAGTAGCGAGGGCCTTGGTGAGTCGGTGGGGAAACTATGCCCTCATTCGATAAGGTATACAAGGTAAGAAACAACAATAAACAGTGGAAATAGCAACCAACATGCATAACAACAGAAACCAAAACAGCAGAAGCAATGCAGATATATAACAATGATTATAATAATGCAGCAGGTACAAGTATATATGGAAAGCATCAAACACAACAACATGCTGGAATACAACTGAAACCAAGTGCAAAAGAAAAACAAAATAGTCTCCTCAGCAACTCGAGCCACGGCTCGGTCCCATGCTCCCCAGCTCCTGATGCAGTCAAGATCCTGAAGTAGAAGGGCGCTTACCCTTGTCTATACCTACAGCAACATAGTCTTCTTGGGCCCAAAAGTATGGCCCAAACAGTGTGTGAGATACAATACCATTAGGAAATCACCCAAATATTTGTGCCTAACAGTCAATGAATACATGGAAGTACTAAAGCAAGAATCAGT
This sequence comes from Viscum album, assembly GCA_963277665.1. Lineage (NCBI taxonomy): Eukaryota > Viridiplantae > Streptophyta > Magnoliopsida > Santalales > Viscaceae > Viscum > Viscum album. The sequence goes on along the minus strand of OY728137.1, from coordinate 714,233,779 downwards.
AAACAGAAAGCACAAACATCTACAGTCCACAGTTCTAACAAGTACAACACAAAAGAAAAACAGTCAGCAACAAGATGAAAATAGGTAACCCTCTGGGTAGCTCTGACAGTCTAACCCCTATGGTTCAAACTCTAAGTACTAGAAACCCTCGGGGAGGCACACACAGTCTCACCCCTCTGGTTCAGCTACATAATTAAGCAGAATCTATGGGGAAGCACTCACTGTCAACTCCCCCTATAGTCTCGTATCGTGCTAGAGGCACTATAGGGAAGCACTGAATGTCAATTCCCCATGTGGCCCGCTTCATAATTAAAAGACACTATGGTAAAGACCTTCCATAAATTCTCCACTTGGTCTCACATCATGAATAAAAGACACTCTGGAGAAGCCCTTCCGTCAATTCTCCCTTTGGTCTGCTACTCTAGGTTCTCACAGTCCTGGGTAACTAAACATGCCCAGCACATGTGTATCATCCAAGTAAACCTTAAGAACTACTTGGCTATCAACTAAGGCTTAACAGAAATATATAACAACAATCCACAATCCTACAACTAGGCATGACAACTGGAAAAACTCCAAACATGCAGAACAAGCATGGAAAAGAAATCTGATCTCAACAAAATACTCTAATCACAAGCAATAACCTCTACTAAAGCAATCAAGAAATGAAGGCAAGTAATAAGGGAAAAACAAAAAACCTGCAATACCCCATCCAAGGGTATTGGTGGAAATTGAACAAAATATTCATCAACATTCTGTGGAAAGGCACAAACCACCTACCTCGATCCTAGTAGATCGATATACGTGAAACTCAATGATAGATTCCCCTTAGAACGATGTAGATCTGAGAAAAAGCACAAAACGTTCATCCCACAATAACATGAAAACAAGGAGGTATCAAGAAACAAGGCTCAAGAAGAAGGAATAACTCACCGCTGTGATTCCAATGCAATCGACCATGCTTGAATCGGAGAACAGATAGCGAGGCAGGACTCCGTCGAAGATCCGGTCGTACGGACGCTCTCGGACGGTCGAAAATCGAAGAAGAAGACGAATATGGGGGTTAGGCACGACTCCGGTCCATTTAATGAAAAAAAAGAAAGTACACGAGGTGTACTTCTAAAGTACACGTCGTGTACTTTAAATTTTTTCCGTACTTCGAAAAACTGGCCTCCACTTCATCCTTACACACCATGTGTGTGGCCAGGACATGGCCAACACACGGCTTCGAGCTGGAATAGAGTACACGGCGTGTACTTTGAAAATTTCCAGAAAAACCATTTTTCTTAAAAACTCCAGAAAAAAGGAAAAACATACCTGAACGAATGTTCAATTTCTTACAGGATTAATGATATGTGGGTGGTAGTTAGTCACCGTACTAAGTCATCACATTTTATCACTATTGGATAAGACATTTATCTAGATCAACTTTCCATGAAAAAAATTACATAATTTTTAACATTTCATGGAGTAATACATTCTATTTTATCATATCGGGATTCGTGGTTCAATGCAATATTTTGGTGAATTCTTAAAAAACCACATGACATATAATTGATTTTGAAAACATCTAATCATTCATAGAAATATGTTTAGTATGAAGGAACAATTAAAACACTAGAGGATATGTTTATATCTTGTTCATTGAATTTCAAAGATGGTTAGGATCAACACCTTACTATAGTTGAGTTTTCTTACAAAAATAACTTTCACTCATGAATTCAGATGGAACATTATAATGACCTATATGCGAAGAAATCTAGAGCTCCACTATGTTGGTGTGGGGTTTGAGAAAACAATCTATTGGGACCTGAGATCCCTGTAGAATTGGTTGAGATGGTTAGAAAAGTTCCGATGCAAATTAAGGTATATTAATGTTGGAAAAAAAATATCCTGATAAAATTTATTATGATCTAGAATTTGATGTTGGTGGAAAGGTGTTTCTATGAATCTATCCTTCGAAGATGGTTATGAGATTTTGGAATTAGGGGAATATAATCCCTACGTATATCAGTCTATTTTAAATTATTTTTTGTATCGAGATGGTATCATATTACATGGAAATCCCTCCAAATATCTCTCAAGTCCATGATGTGTTCCATTTATCTCTTATAAAGAAGTAAATGCATAGAACATCACATGTACTGAACTTAGAATTCATTCCACTGGAGCATGATCTTTATTATGAAGAAAAACTAGTTTAAATTTAGAATCGTACATAAAATGTTCTATGAAACAAGACCACTAACCCAATCAAGGTTTTATAGAGAAATCACCAGCAATATAAAGCTATATGAGAATGTGAGGTTATGATGAAGCTGAAGTTTCCTCATTTTTTCATCTGAATGATTAATTTTGGGTGAGAAAATAATTTTATGGGTGGTAAAATGTGACACCCTGAATTTTTATGGACCTATTTTTCTTGAATAAATTAAATATTCATTTATTTCTTACAATGAACTAAATCTAAAATTCATTTCACACGACATAGAATTATCATATTGAATTTCAACTCAACATACATTACATGGATCATCAACTTGGATTATGTTACGTGCAATATCTACATAGAAAATGTTACATGAAACACTGATGTTTATACGAAACATCATTTTACTTTTATAATTATTTAAATGAGATAATTAATACCTATATGTTAATCATATTTATAAAAATTGTAATTAAATTTTTTAAAATATTTTTCATAATGGTTTTATATAAATATAACATATTGATAATGAAAGATATAATTTTTGGTAACATCCTTATATGTTAAGAAATACTATTTTCTAAGACGAACTACTTCTCATGTCCTTCATGAAAAATAATAAAATTAATTTTAGAAACATTTTTAAATTTAAATTGAAATTATAAATTCCATTTAGGGATTTATAATTTCTAAATTTTCTTAGGGTGAATTTTTAGTATTTTTCTCAGAAACGTCTTTTTTTGATGATTACTGAAAATACCATATTTTAATTCAAAACTGCTTTTTCATCTAATATACACATAAGGATAAATTAAATTTTAAATTGTTTTAAAATTTTAGTTATATAATTTTAGTATTAATTAATAAAATTATATTCAATGAGATCAATTTATCTTTAAACTTTAGTATAATAACTTAACAACCTTTTGGTCATCTTTAGATTAAAAACCCACATTGTCGCTGATCCGTAGGATTACTTTTTAAATAATTTCTGCCACTTCAATGTTTATAATTTGGGAAAATGTATTCAATATTTTGAATCATAATAATTTATAACGTCTAATAAGTTCAACTTAGTTTTTGACCAAAAATATTAGTGAATGTGATTAAAATTAATTACAATGATTAAGATAAAATTTAAGTTAAAAAATTTGTAAACCTTAAATTTAAGACACAAAACGACCTAGAAACATGTCAAACATCCTTTTATGGAACTTTTTCATACATAAACCTCCCATTATTGAGTATAGTTGGTTTTTTATGAATTTTTTGTTTAAAAATTTTGTTACACCAAACTTGATTTCAAACATGCCAAGTGCGTCCTTTCCATCCCGTATAAAAACACACCACCTCTCCCTCTTCTTCACACCTCCCAAACAACTAATGTTTGGAAAATATCATAATAATACACTTAAAAAATCCCTCAATTCATCATATAATCCTCTTATTTGGTATAAATAAATCCAAGGAAGCCTTTTTGGACAAACCAAAATGAGTTACCCAATTAAGAGGTAACGTCTACTCTTAAGATCCTTTAAGTTATTTTCATTTTCCAACACTTACACTCTATTTATTCCATGTTTGTATAACTACACCCATATATTTAATATACTAGTGTGCTTTAATTCAATGGTATTGACCAATGCTTACACTCACCCCTATCTAATTTGAAACGAATATATTGTTTATGTGTACCGCGAACTACAACCTCACTAAATGATAATTGTTCATTTTTCTTTTACCGCCACTCATGGTGAAAATTATAATGGAAAAAATGTTTATATTTTTCATATATTACATTTATTATTTATTTAGTATTCTATATTCCTTTTACTACACATATATTTTTTAATTTTCATTTTGTGTAATTACGATAACTTTGTTTGAGGAAGTGTGGACTATCGCCCCCTCAAAGCGATGTGATTCATTCCCACAATACATGGAATGTGTTATGGATGGGTTTGATGAATTATATGATATATATAACATTATAATGATACTATAATGTTATTATATATGTATTCACATATGTTATTTTCATTCTTTGAATCAATATGATAATAAAAATGGAAACAACGTTCATGGGTATATACGACTTATTATCTCCATGAAAGGTGTATTATATTTTGTAATACTATATTATATAGACTATTATAATAAAAATATATTTTATATAAATGTTATTTATATCATGGTTTACATTCTAGAATTATTATATAATTATAAGTACAAATTAGATAATAATTTAAGACACATGTAATGAAGAAAGTGAATATTAGATGAAGTGAAATGTTAACGTTGGATGGTTGAGAAGAGGGTAATATAAGGTAATAATAAAACCATATATGTTATTAGATTAAATAATATGGTTATTTATAAGATTTAAAATAAATTTATATATTTTAGATAGGTGGTTTGAGTGAGTACTATGATAACCAAGACACAAGGTAAGGGGATTTCATCACACTTTTTTTATTTTATATTTTTAAAATGTCGAGGTCAAAGCCTCATTTTATTATTAATGAAAAGACCTATATTTTGTATGGGTATAGAGATAACCATTACATAGCTCAAATTCCAAAGGCCTAGTGTCCTGAATACAAGGAATAAAAGCCCATTTTTTCCCCAAAGGGCCCTTCAGTGAATAGTATTATTACAGTACCCAAGCTGCTATAGTACCTACTATAGTACCACCACCACTATAGTTCATCTTACATTTTATTTCTTTGAGATTAATTATTTATTCACCACATATTAATTTTTTTTGTTTGGTATATATCACTTATATTTATTCAATGTTTATTACACTTACATATATGGGTATTTAGATATCCATTTTATGATATTTCATTCATGGAGTTTAATTTTCAAAAATTACCAAATCGGTAAAAATATTCCGTCTCAATTTTCCATCATTGAGACTCATGGTTTTTTCACCTAAACACTTTTTTGAGGTGTATATACTTCAATTTTATTGGTTATTTTATGAATATCTTTATTTTAATGAAATTTTAAGATTAATGTAATTTCCTTTTCTTATATAGGGACTATGATCCCATGTAACCATGTGGTAAGAGTTTATTTAAACAATTTCATCGCATTTCGAGATAGTTAATGATTATGATTCTTTAGAGAAATATAATGATCTATGTCTCAAGAACACTCATGAGTTTCATTATTATCTGTTTATTCACGGTATATCCATGTATTATTACCATTTTACCACTCTTTAGTACTTTAGATTATGTTTTTAATTATAATTTTATTCTCTCTCTCTCCGGTCGGAAATATATTTTATTAAAAAACAATGTTTTTCAAAATGTTGTCAAAAATGATTTCAAAAGATAATTGAATCCCATTTTCAAGGAAAATTTATTTTAAAAAAACATTTTATTGTTTTTAATGCTTCATTTATATATTGTAAAATATATATTCATATAAAAAGTTTTCGTAAAGGATTTATATTTTCAAAATATGTTTTTAGTACATAAAAGATTTTTTCCTCCAGAATTTTTTTTAAAGATATTCAAAAATTATCCCCATCTAAAATAAAATACTTTTGTGATATTCATGCTTTTATAGGGAAATTATTCAATGTTTCCATTCATATTATTTCTTTGAATAGATTATGTTTTGATCGAATGATGTTGATGAAACTCATTTCTCCTTCATGGGTTATATTTTTTTGAAACTCGCGTATTTTCAGAAGTTATTTTTATGATGAAAGGATTATGAAACCAATCTTCTTCCATAGGTTATGATATGATTACATGTTTGTGACACAAATTTCATTTCATGGGTTATCATGTGATATTTTATGATTTTGTGGAATATGTATGTATAATTTCATTATTATATGGGTGATACCTATATCTCCCTCCAATGCCTTGGGGAGTGAACCAATACTACTAAGATGGTCTTGATAGAAATTCCTTGACAACTGTGGACATCATATTATATTATTATTTTTCTACCAAAATTACTTATTTTATTTCTATGTTTTTCTTTCATGGTTTATTTTTTTTATTTTCCTAGGATTTATGTCTTATTAACTACCATTATTTATTCCCTGATTCATATATACGGTCTTTGATATGAACGGTACCATCTTCTATTTTCATGATCATGTTCTCATACCCATATGATAATGATTATGCTATCTTATCTCCCTTGTTTAACCTTATTAAGAATTTTATCTCACTAATTTTTATGCTTTCATCCCCAAGTTAGGAAGATATGTATTATATTTGATGTGTCTATGAAGGGTGATATTCAAGAAGAACCTAGTGGGAGATAATTTTGTTATTTATGTACCAAAGTTTAGGATTACATGTTTCCAAAGGCACTAAAATAATATGGTTTTTGGGAACCTATTTTTTAATTTTTTATGTATTCCAAAAAATTTATATAATGTTAATGTATGAAAAGACTTGTTTTTATACTCTACATAATAGATTAGAGAAGGATGTACATTTATTTGAAACAAAAAACCTTCTCTATCATCAACCCTAACATTTAAGTGTAGGACTAAAAAATCATTGATTTCCCGATAAGAATATCCAATCTATTGAACAACATCCCTTCATGACATCCCGATCAATGTTTTAGCCATGAAATTCACTATTCCTTAGATTTAGAATATTTCAATGAAATAATTCTATAGAAACATAGTCCATATCTATTGATTATGGCTCATGTCATTATAATAAAAGATATACCTAAATCTTTTATGACAGGTGAATACTACAAAGCGTTATCCAATAAGGAAATGTCACCATAGATTCAGTGAAAACCCACCCCCCTCTATCTCCATATCATTTGTGGAATAGATACACTCATGTTGGTGTAACTACCTATACCCAAAAGATATCATTTATTTCTACTACATTGAGACACATCCCGAGACCATATGAGTTGAATCACAAAACACCTCAAACATCACACCCTCCTTTAGAAACTAAAAGACATATCAATTTACCCTTAAGGTACGAAAACACTACCCAACACAAATGAGTCTATATAAAATTTTTTCTTTCCTATTTATAGAAAACAATAAGTCCATATTATATGAGAAATCGAAAATGATCCTTGGGTAATATCCCAGGAGACCAAAGAAACTATGAACATATATCACATTACTGAGTGCTTACCATGAAAAAAAATTCCTCAATAGTTGATGAGTCCACAAACATACCCTGATGGGAAACTAAAACACCATGGAATTGAACCTCTTAAGTCAAAAAAATTATACTTGGACAACATCACATAGAGATTGTGGCATCAAAGGACTTGCAAGATAGTTTTGAGATGATAATTATGATCATTCAAGAAAACCAAGTATATAAATATTTATTTAATGACTATGACAAAACAATGGTCTAGGAAATCATATAACATAGAGTCCGTGAGCCCCATGAACACAACTAGTGAATTTGTGAAACCAAATGACATTTCAAAAAACTCTAAGTGCTTATACCTGCACCATAAGGTAGTATTTAGGACATTTTTCTCCTTCACCCTCAACTGGTGGTACCCTGACCACATCTCGATCTCTAAAAACCAAATCACACCTCTCAAATAGTTGAAAATATCATCAAACCTCAAAAGATTATAATTATTCTTGATCATCACCTGGTTCTACCTTCGGTAGTATATACATGCCCTCAAACTATCAATTGCCTTCTTGATGAACATCTCTAGTTCACCCCATGATAATACACTAGGATTGATGAATCCCTGGTACATTATATCATCTCTCTAAATTATAAACTCTTGAAACATTATGTATGCTATTTGATAAGGATCCATTAAAATAATAGTAGTTCCTCACTTCAAATCTTCTTTGAACTCAATATCACATTGAAGGAGTAGACTAACAACATCCTTGGGAAAAAATATAAAAATTACTATACATCCAAAGGTGAAACCTCAAATATAGTGTCTATTTATTCTTATAAAAACCCTCCCATCAAGTAAATATTGGCCTCCATAAATTTACTTCCATTCTAAAAATCCCGATCATAAACAAAAACTACATGATTCCCATCAATATCTAAGAACCTGACTATTCTACTGGAGAATTTGATAATCGTATGCATGGAATGAACTAGTCTATATTGATGAATAAATCATATGATCGTATTAAAAACAATAAAATATCCCTACATGGATGATATTTCTCCATTGTCAGTCTATAACCTAAAGAAACATAAAAAGAATATAGTCTAGACACTGAAGAGAATAGTAAACACCAGGGGTATTAGAAGCCTCTTTATATCTACTCTTTCATAATGAAAAAGATAATGTGTTTCATAGGATTTTAAAAACAATGAATTAAATAAGGCACCATATTTTTTATAAGATTTTATAATCCTAATTCTAATGATCTATGGCTCCATTAGAACTGGAATGACCCCAATATGAAGTTGTCCACATCTTTATCCCCTTCCACACTATTAATGATCACCATAAGGGTTTTACTCAGATCTGGGTCCTTAAAAATGTTTAACATCTTGATTTCATGTTTATTCTCATCCATCGCCAATTGGTGGAGCATAATCCTAGTTTCCCTACTAATAAAATGACAATGCATGCAGTTTGTGATGAGGCTGACACTAAACAAGACCACCTTCACCATGCTATGCTATAAGAAACATGTGAAAGTAATTTTAAAAATTATTGTAGAGCCCATATACAAATCCCAATATCAAATAGGACCTAAAAAATAAAAAAAACCACTAACCCTTGAATGATGAGAAAGAATATTCTTTGGTGGACTCCCCGCTAATCGAACAATAGAGGGCCCCAATGCCTGGGATTTTCCACTTAAAACTCTATTCATTGGGGAATCCTACTAGTACCCCTATCAAATTAACCTCATAATTAGTGAATATTCTTTACTAACCCCACCTTATAAACCTCCATTTATGTAGGAAATGAAATAATAGTAACTACTTATTGGATAAAATGGAAGATTTCCTCTTCAAGATATCATGGATTGGAATCCTAATCAAGAAAAATATTATATGAGAAATGTCAAGGATCATTGTACTTTGTCCCAAGATCTTAAACATACATACACCTCTATTAAATAAATAGAACATTATACTTATATATGGACTTAATTTTTGATAGTATGAACTCTATTTGGAACTTCTTCTGAAGCATGGCCCATGGACCACATATATCCATCAGTAATCCCAAATACAACACCCACCATTGACATAAAACACCACATATCTAACTGACTATCAGTATGACCCAGTACTCTATCCTAGTATGTATTAGAATTAAAGTGATCTTAATCTCCTAAAAAATATCTTTTACTCCATATTAGAGACCATTCCCTCGTACTTCATAAAGGATTTATACTAAAAGGAACCCAACTTCCTCTTCCACTAATCCTCCTCCTCATCAGATCAAGCCTCTTATAGTTAAATGGGTCAGCCTATTTCACCTGACTAGCCTGAACCACATGTAGAAGACAAACTGAATCCATTACTAAAAAAAGAAACAAATATTTCATAAGATCAGTATTACGGATTTTTATCAGGGATCATTTAATTCAATTAATTTCCCCGGATTGCCCAATTTAGGTTTGAACATAAAATATTATGATGCATGTACCTCCCATGGGTCCCTATAAATCATGTGGAATCACCGTACATGGTTATTCGATTGATTTATAGTCCTTACATTTAATCAAAGAAGTCCATAAAATCCCTTGTTAAAACCGGTTTTCCCAGGCCTATGATATGCCCCAAGATCAGATGACATCATTTCCCTACCATATAATGAATTCCTCATTGTTCATTACTATAAAATACATAAAATACATCAACCATAACTTTTAAAACTACTCTATCATGACCCTATCCCTTCATGGGTACCCCTCTTTGGCTGATTATGAAGGGAGAGAGATAATGACTCTTGGGTACCTCCCTCTATAATCCCTAAGATGGAGACTACCATCAAGGGTAGAAAAACTCACATATGGAAGGAATTACAATATATGATAATATTGGAATTGAAAATAGGATACAAATAAATAAAAAACTCAATGAAATAAATTAAAATAATAGAAACTAAAAGAATCCCATGATGCATCTATTAAGTAAAACAATAAAAATACTCACCAAATAAAATACCCAAAATAAATTTATAAGGTTGTGACACAAAAATAAATCCAATGTGAGGGCTAGTAATGATAAAATATGTCCATGAAGTCCACATAGAAAACGTAAAAAATGTTTTTATATACAAGGGGTGATAATTACATTTATACTCAGTAGGATCAAACCTAAATTATCTCATGCACATATGAAAATAACATACTAATGCACTAGTAAGAAAACAGTAGAACCGAAAACTCTTAAACATATGAACTAACCAATTGTAACATCACTGATGAATATTATCCAATTAAATCATCCTACAATTATAATATAATTTTAATTATAACAATAAAATGGTTCCCCACACAATTTCTCAATGGCTTCCCACTCTCCAATCCTAGCGCTCCCAGATTTTCTATATAATCCTTTAATAATATATGTGGGAAACCAAGTCATGATAATATACCCACATGAAATTGGTCTTCACATCACGAATGAAGACACATGGTCTACCACATCATATCTCAACCACTTATGTAACCAGAATAGTTGGGTATTTTGAACTTGAAGGTTATTAACCATGTTCCATCTTTCAACCATGCATAACTCCAACTATAAACCACTTCATCCTCAAATTAAACAAAAATTATACTAAAATATATAATCCATGCAAACATGTGCATAAAACCCACTATTGGAATGGTGACTGTGGAAGAGGTGTTAGGCATACTGTTACACCTCGATATTTTGTGAAATATTTTTTCCAAATAAATTTAATCTTCTATTATTTTTCATTTTATGAAACATTAAAAATATTTATTTTTATATAAAGAAAATATTTTTGGATTGAAGTATATTAAACACTATGTTATCATGAACTAAATGCAACATAATGTTTAACATGCTCTATACAGATCACAATGTTTAGAATACATTACAGGTAATGTTGAATTTCCTTGATGAGTTGGTTAACACGCAAGAATGAGTGTTACCAAAATATAATATATTAGAAAAAATGTAATTATTTAATATAATAATACATAACATAGTTGTTAATTTGATAGCTATAAATAGGATTAAATAACTTATGTAAATAGATGGTTTAATTCACTAGTTACAAATGAACTAGAAATGTATATACGAAAAATTCAATATAAAGGGAACGTTTTTATAGAAAAATATTTTATCATAATAAATTAAAATAACTAAAATAATTAAGTGATATTAATTATATATATATATATACAATAAAATATTTTTTTATATTCATACAATAGATTTGATACACATAATATAAAAACAAACCCAAATTCACACATTGAAACATATATTTATATTAAGGTACTTTAACCTCCTTTTAGTGGAGACCATATTTTAAGAAAAATTATTTGTATTATAAATAATATTATATGTAAAAATAAACATAATAGGTAAAATAGGAACATAAAAATTAGGATATAGTGATTTTTTGTTATTTTTCAATAAAGTTTCATATTGTGGTGAATATTGAAAAATAATGAATTTTAATTCATAATATAATTTTTATCCAATTCATCAACATGGTTAAATTAAAATTTCAGTTTATTTAATGTTTAGTTATCATAAATTTTTATCATATAATCTAATTTAATACATTTTAATAAATTTCACATAGATATTTAACATAAAAAGATATCAACCGTTTGAATATTTTTACTTTAAAAACCATAATTGTCTTCTCATCGACATGATTAAATATAAATTAATTTCATCCAATTGTGTTATTGGAAATTTTAAATATGTATTAAATATTTGAAATCTGAATAATTTATAATTTATAATTTGTTTAAATTATTTTGAGACAAATAATATTAGTGAAAGTAATTAAAATTAATGACAATGATGAAGGAAAAATCAAGATTAACAATGGAATAAACCATAATCATAAGGGACCAAATAACCCATCCCCCTATAAAAAACATATATTATATCCATGAATTATCCATTAATCATTAATTATTGAATTTTATTGGTTTCATATGGATTCTTTTATGTAGAAACATGGGTACACCTATCATGATTCAAAAAAATACCAAGTGAGTCATTTCCCTTCCCTATAAAGGCCACCACCTCTTCCACTTACTCATAACTCTCAAACCACTTATGATCAGCCATGATAGGCCCAATAAACTACCAAAAATCCCAAAATTTATTCTTTAATCCTCCTTTTTGTCATAAAGAAATACAAGGAAGCCTTTATGTACAAACCAAAAAGAGTTACCAGATTAAGATGTGACATATTTCCTCAAGATTTTTAGTTTTATTTCCATTATCCACCCCCTAAAATATATTTATTCCATGAGTATAAAAAAATATTATCTTAAATATACTTAATTTTTTAATTATAATGGCTCAACCTAAACTTACACACACTTCCATCTAAGGTGTAATGAACATATTGTTTATGTGTACGGCCGACAACCACCTCACGAAACGATGATTGTTTCTTCATATTTTACCGAATGTCATAGCGGTAATTATGATATAGAAATTGATTATATATATATATGATATTTATTATTTATTTATCATTTTTTATTTATTTTACAACACATATATTTATACTTTAAATTTTGTAAATACGATAATTTCATTAGAGGATGTGTGGACTACTACCCCTAAAAGCATTGTGATTCGTTCACGCTTTACACGGAATGTTCCAAGGATGGGTTTAGTAAAATTATTTGATATATATGATATAATAATTATAATTGAATAATATATATATATACATATAATTTTTATTTACTCTCATTCTTTCAATACGACAATAAAATAGAAACAATGTTCAAGTATTTGTGCCACCTACCGTCTCCATAAATGGTGTATTCCATTTCATACATTTATATTTTTTAGATTATTACTATACAAATATACTGAATATAATTTATATTTAAATAATGTTTTACGTTATTTAAATCATGATATAATTACAAGGACCATTGATATAACAAATTAAGACACATGTGAAAAACAAAAGAGAATATTACCCGTAGTGAAAACATAAAAATTAAATTTTAGTAGGTGGGTAATATAAAGTCCTTATAAAACAATATATGGTATTAAATATAGGAATTTTTTTAATGATTTATATTAGACTTATATTTATTATACAGGGTTATTTAATGAGTATGATGAGATTCAAGACACTAGGTAAGAGAATTTCATCTCACTTTTTATTTCCATAAGAAACATGTTATATTCACCAAGATTTTCTTCTGTGTGGGGTGTATACTTCAAATAGATTTATTATGTGATTACTATAATTAAATTTATCGGTATTTACATACCCATTTTATTATCTTTTTTTCATGAGGTTTATGTTTCAAAAGCTACCAAATAAATAAATTAATATTTTCTCAATTTTCCTTTTTGAGACAAATGCCATATTGTACAGAAATATTTTTATATGATGTTTATATACTTCCTTTGAAATATGCTTTCATGAATATACTTATTTTCATGATATTTTATGACTAATTTAATTTAATTTTCATAAATATGGATTATCATTCAATGCTACCAAGTGGTAAGAATTTATTGAAGTAATCTCATCTCTTTTCAAGATTGTTTATGTTTATGATTAATTCAATGAAATATTGTTATCTATCTCTCAATAACACTCATTAAGTATCTTATACAATGTTTATTCCCGATATATACTTGTATTAGTACCATTTTTTCACTATTTAGTACATAAAATATTTAATAAAGTGTTTTTATGATTGCACTAATTCACCCTCTCTTCCGTCAAAAATCTATATTCCTTAAAAATACCTTTTCTAAATGTTTAAAAAAATATTCTAATAGTATCCCATGATAATTGATAATCATTTTTACCCATGTTTTACCTTAAAAATTATTTCGATAAAGGAATCTTCTTGTCATTTTCTATTAAAATAACTTTTCGAATCTTTTTATGATGCAAAAGGAATGTTCGACATGTGAGAATTTACCCAACATCATTACCATGATTTCCTTAAAGATTACAATAAAATAATAAAATGTTATTTTTATTTAAAATACAATTTTTTCTTAATATTCTAGAAATTTATTCTTTTAATGTTCTTCTCGATGAAAAAGGATTTCAAAAAAATTTCATGTTTAAAAAAGTGTTCTAAATGATTTTCAAAACAACATTTATATATTTTTAAAATGAATGTTTTCAAATAAATGTATTTCAATGGTCCAAAATCTTATTTTATATTTAATAAATGTATTTTTAAAGAGAAATATTTTCGAAATGTTTTCATACATATTTTATATGTGTTAAATGAGAAAAGTTTTCAAAATATTTTCAAGATTTTATTATAAGTTTTCAAGAAAAATGGTTTTATAAATAATTTCAAGCCTCCCCTCTATGTTTTCTAGTTATTTTCTAAGAAAAAAATTTTCACAATTTTTTATGTTTTAAAAAAACATTCTCAAGGAACAAATTATATTTTTGTCACGAAATAATTTTTAATAAAATTTCAAAATTATTTTTTATCTAAGATGAAATCTATTGATTTTACTCATGAACCTTCAGGGAAATGTTCTAAAGGATCCATTCAAATTTTTTCTATGAATGATATATGTTTTTATGGTATAATGTTTATGAAACCTGTTCTTATTTAAGGTGTTATATGTTTATGTAACATGTTCCACTTCCATTGTTTGTATTCTTGTGAAACATTATAATCTTCATGGGTTAGGCATTGACGAAATTATTATGAAACATGTATTTGTTTATAAGATAAGATATTATTACATGTTTATGACATATTTTTCATTTCATGGGATAATTATAGGATATTTATAAAAAAATCTATTTTTATAGGTCGTGATATGATGAAGGTTTTATTATCTTGGGGAAAATGCATGAATGATTTAATTATAAGGTGTGTGGGACCTATATCTCCGTCTAATTATTTGGATAAGATTTATTTATAATGATATAATTATAAGGAATCATATAGATGGTATTGATCCCCTATTAGAAGATAGTGAAACCTAGTCCCTAAAGAATATAATGCAACTGGTGATAGTGTTGTGTCCCACCCAGTATGTGTAGTATCCATGAATATGGTAAATGGGTGAACCTGATCCATTTTGGGGAATGGTAAAACCTTTTCCTTTATTAATAAAGGACTGTAATAAGGAATGTTGTGTTTTATACCGCCCTATAGGTACAATTCTCATTAAGTTCCTTGATAAGTTTTAGAAATTTTTCATGAATTATAGGGAATGATATCACATGTTTATGTATGCCAAAATTCCGTTTCTTACTTCTAGGATATGATTTCATGGATTATATTATTTATTTCCTAGTGATTCTAATCTTATTAACTACCAATATTAATGCCAGGATTTACATTTCTATTCTTATGATATGGAGGGCATGGTCTCATAATGTCATGATCGTGTTATCATACCCCTAGGCTCATATTTATGCATATATGCCTCCCTTGTTTACCATTACTAAGAATAAGATCTCACCTTTTTTTGTTTCCATTCCTAGGTTTGAAGATATGTATTATGTTTAATCTGTGTAAGAATGGTAATAGACATGATGAACTTAGTGGGAGATAATGTTACTCATTTATCTACTGGTTTTTACATTTCCTTGTTTCCAAAGGCACAAAATTAATATGGTATGTCCGAATCTATTTGGTAATTTTTTAAGTATTATGGAAAAGTGATGTAATTTCATTGTATTTAATGACTTGGTTATTATAGTTAGATTTACAGTGAAGGTTTATTAATCCTTTGTAAATAATGATGAGAAAACATTATCGATATCCCTATGTATATTTCTAAGGATAGCTATATGGAGATCGCTAAGGATAATTCTAACGATGAGATAACATTTTGAAAAATATTATTGACTTTTTTTAATGTATAGAGTCAGTGGTTTCTTAGAAATAAATATATATCAAGATATTGAAAGTTTATTTTGTTCTGGCATAGATTTACCAAGGGGTAGAAACACCAATAAGTTGTGTCGGGGCCAACTCGGCATAACCTGGTATACGACAATCGGCCATACTACGCACTTAGTTTGACATTACGGGGGGATATTATTTAGAAATTAAAATACACTTCACAAAACATCATTAAGGATTTAAATATAAGTGGGATATGAATAAAATAGGATAATCCTAAGGTGTCAAATATTAAGGAAAGTTTTGTGATTTAGACATCCTATAAGGAATTTTCTATGATTATGTGGTTTTCTTATATTATATTTGTTTCTCACCATATGATTTCTGGTTTTAATAGATGGAGAAAAATACAAGGAAAATGGTTAAAAATTAATTTTTTTGATTTCAAATGTATGGGATTTATGAAAATCAATTACCCTTGTAGAAGCCTCAAAAATAGAATCAGAAAGGTTGTATGAGTATTGGTTATACATCAAAAGATAAAGCGATCAAAAGAGACATGTGAAAGGTTTTTGATGTTATTCTAGTATTTTTTTCAGTAATAATCATGATAATATTGAGTTTTAAAAACCTTGATTAATGATTCATATTTCATATTCGAGGGAAAAGGTATTAAGGAATATGTTGATGAAGCCTAAGTAGTGGTTTAAGAATAATGTTGGGTGAATGGTGTATTTATTTCATGGAATTCAAAGTTTATGTTATATGAATCATGAAATGTATAAATATTTTAAGTATAAGTTTTCATTAATTATTTAAAGGGTTATGTTGAATGGTGATGAAAACATAAAAAAGAGATATTTTTATTAAGTTAGGGTATCCTTTAATCTGATCAAGATGATTAAATAATCGTGTTTATCTTGGATAAATAGATTATTGATTTTGATAAAGTTAATTGTGTAGCACTGATTATCTTCAATATGATTACTAATTTGTTGAAGAAGTTTTCTATATCATCTTGGATGATGTTTACAACTTCTTTGATTTAAGGAATATATCCAGTAACCTTTGGAATAAAGAGGCACTCATTTTTTACAAAGTTATTTGTGGTAATTGGGGTTGTTACCATGCTTCAAGAGAATATATGATGAGGGTATTCACATTTTTTGAATATGAAAACCAAGAGTTACTTTCTGATATATAAGAGATCAATGCTAAGCTAATTTGGTGTCATTCTTTATAAGGTTTTTGGGTTTTCATCATTCAAAAGGGTTATAAGGTTAACAATTTATGGTATGTTTATGTTAAACATTAGGTTTGGTTTTTGATATTAAATTATTGTCTTAGTCCATGAGGATTTATGAATATAAGAAAACCAGATATAATTTTTTTATGGTAACTGAATAGATATGTAATGAATCATCATGGATCTCATGATCTATTAGTGCCTTTGGAATAAAAAATTCACCTCAATTTTTTGTGAAAGTGGTGAAGTGGAAATTGGTCAACACATGCACAAAGGGTGTTATTTTCATTATGAAAGGGAATGAAATTATGTAAGTATACATGCTGTGAAAATTCTTCAACCTTAAAGAGAGGATCTTGAAACCAAAAAGTTAGTCCTAGTGCCCTCTTTTCTGATAAATGAAATGGTCCCTAAGATAATCATAGATTTATGGCATTATGATTATTAACTTTCTATTGACTATGTTCTCTATCACTCTCATCCACAACATGATAATTATATTTATCTTCCATGTCTATGTTTTCACTTTATTCCTATGTTCTCTTATATGGAAACCCATCTATTTGTTATTATGGGTAAATGTTATGGTTCTACCTATCTTTTTTAAAGGTAGTTTTAGTGCTCATTTCTATAACGTGGGTTTGTATTGAAGGAACATAAATTTAGTAAATCCTTAATAATCTTGACCAATTTTTAGGGAGAAATTCATTTTAACATGGTAATAATGTAACACCCTGAGAATTTTTGAAATATTGTTTTTCTAATTAATTTAATCTTATAATATTTTTCATTTCCCGTAGGACTAAAAATAGATTTTTATAATAAAGCACTAGGTTTTTCTAGATTTATATAAAACAAAAAGTTATAATGAACATCCCACCACAAAAATTTTAACATTCTCTATACATAACATTGAGATTATAATCCATTACATGCAATATTCACTTTCTTTAATGACTTACATAACAAGCAATACAGATTGTTACAAAACTATAATATAATAGTAAAAATCTTATTATTTAATATAAAAAGATATATCCTATTTATTAAGTTGATGTTTATTAATGGGATTAACTAACTTATGAAAATACATGGTTGAATTCACCAGTTACAAATGAATTATAAATGAAAAAAATAACCAATTGAATATAAAGGGAATGTTTTTATAGAATACTATTTTATCCAAATAAATAAAGTTAATTAAAGTTAATTAAAATTTGAGATAAATATTAAAATAATATATTTATTATTTTCCAATTTTTTTATATTCATAAAATATATTTTGTAAACATAATATAGGAACAAACCAAATTTCACACCCAAAAACCTATATTTTTATTAAGGATTTTTTACAACTTTATATTGTATAACCTATTTTTTTATATATTTTATAAGGACTATATTTCAAAATAAACTTAATATTTCTAATAATAATATTGAAATTTTCTTATGGGGAATTTGTTTTTGTATTTTCTGTGATGTTTCATATTTTGATGAATAATGAAAAACACTAAATTTTAATTCATAACTTCTTTTTTGACTTATTTATTTATATGGATAAAATATTTTTTTAATTGTTTTTACATATTAATTAAATAAAATTTATCATATAATATAGTGATTTTTATTGGAATTAATTTCACAATTAAATTGAATCGAAAAATATTAAAAACATTTGAACAATTTTATTTTAAAACCCCTCATTGTCGTCCGGTTTGTGGGATTAAATTTTAATTATTTTCTGCAACATCTATGATTAGAATTTGGAAAAATTGATTCCATTTTTTGAATCAAAATAATTTATATGTTATAATTAGTTCAAAAAAGTTTATGACAAAAAATATTAGTGAAATTAATTAAAATCAACTACATTGATTAAGAAATAATTAAGGTTAACGAGGGAATAATCTTTAAACACAAGGATCCAAATGACCTAAGAACTTGTCAAATACACATTATTTGGCCATGAGTCTACCATTAACCTTCCATTATGGATTTTTTTTCTTTTGTATAACTCTTATTAGGTAAAACCATGGGTACATCTAAATTGTTTTTATAAATACCCATGAGTCCTTTCCTCCCCCTATAAAAGGCTACCACCTCTCCCACTTCCTCGCACCACAAAAAAACATATTTTAGACCAATATATCCCAAATTAACAAATAAAAATCCCTCCATTAGTAATTTAATCATGTATTTTGGATGAATTATATCTAAGAAAACCTTTTTGTACAAACCAAAAGGAGTTACCCGATTAATATGTAACATCATTCCTCAAGAATTTTAGTTTTACTTCTATTATACACCATCTAAAATATATTTATTCTATGATTATAAAACAAAAAAATATCATCAACACAATAATATGTTTTTATGAAAGGTTTTAATCTAAACATACATATAATTTCTCTTAATGGGTAACGAACATACTATTTATGTGTATGTTGAACTACAGTCTTGGAAAACGATGATTGTTTGTTCTTCCATTACTGCCTCTCATGGTAATAATTATGATTGAAAATATGTTTATAAATAATATATATGATATTTATTATGTCTTCTATCTTCCTTAATTATTTTACAGAAAATATCCTTATACATTCTATTTTTTTTAAATATGATAATTTCGTTTGAGGAAGTGTGGACTGCCTCCCCTCAAAGAAATGTGATTTATTCAAAAAATACATTGAATGTGTTATGGAAGGGTTTATTAAACTTATATGATATATATTATATAATAAATATACATTTATAATGATATATATATATATATGTCACTTACTCTCTTTCTTTCAATATGACAATAAAACAGAAACAACATTCATGCATATGTATGACCTACCATCTCCATTAACGGTATATTCCATTTCATACTTATATACTCTATAGATTATTATAAAATACATATAATGAATATAAATTATATTTTATTATTTTTATAGTCTATATATCATTATATATGTATAATGACCAATGATACAACAAATTACGATACATGTGAAAAACAAAGTGAATATTTCCTAAATTGGAACCTTAATATATAATTTTTAATAAGTGGGTAATATAAATTAAAAATAAAACCATATGTGGTGATAAATATAAGAATTTTTTTATTTTATAGATTTATAATAAACATATACTTATTATTCATGTGGTGTGAAAGAGTACGATGAGAGTCAAATCCCAAGGTAAGGTAAATTCTTGTCACTTTTTATTTCCATGAGAAACATGCCTTATTCAGCACTTATTTCTTTTGTGTGTAGTTCATACTGACCATGGACGTATTCTATGGTTATTATAATGAAATTTATGGGTATTTACATATCCATTTTATGATATTTATTTCATAATGATTGTGTTTCAAATGTTACAATATTTTTAAAGTAACATAGTCTCAATTTTCCTTCTTGGAGATGCATGCCACGTTATGCACCCATATTTCTCAATGAGGTGTATTTAATTACATGGAAATATTTTTTCATAAATATAATTATTTTAATGATATTTTATGATTCATGTAATTTTATTTTCTTAAATGGTGAGTATGGTTCAATGTTTTCAAGTTGTAAGAGTTTATTTAATGAATCTCATCACTTAGTGATATTATTAATGGTTATACTTACATTGATTAAATATTATGATCCATATATAAAGAAAACTCATGATGTTTTATAACCTATGAATATTCATGATATATCCATTTATTTGTACCATATTTCCACTCATTGGTACATAATATAGTCAATAATTTGATTTTATGATATCCTAACTTTACCCTCTCTTAAATCAGAGATATACGTTCGTTCAAAACCAAGTTTTATAAAAGGATTCCTAAAATAATAATCTATTATTGTCCCATGATAATTAAAAGGCATTTTTACCCATGTTTTACCTTTTAATCAAAAGGGTTTCTATAAAGTAATCTTAATGTCATTTTCTGGTCTAGGCACTTTTCTAAACTTTTTACTGCAAAGAAAAAGGAATTTTTGGCATGTGCGGATTTACCAGTCATCATGACCGTGATTCACATGAAGCTTAATTTACAAGATCAAAAAGTTATTTTTATTTAGAATAAAATTTTCTCTTAATATTATTGAAATATTTTTAAAGTGGTTTTTAAATAAAAATGGATTCAAAAAAGTTTATGTCTAAATTTTCTTTAATGATTTTCAAAATTTCATTTATATATTTTCAAAAGGGATGTTTTTAGAGAAAAAGTATTTAACTATTCTCAGAGATTATTTAATATTTTTTCAAAATATTTTCATGAAAACCAAATTTAAATAAGTTTTAATGTAAATTTTTAAGTGTTGAAGGAAAAAAGGGTTTGAAAATATTTTCATGCTGATTTTATAATTATTCAAGGAAACAGTTTTCAAGAATTATTTCAAGATGTATCAATATGTTTTCAAGGTATTTTATATGGAAACTGATTTCTAATTTTTTTATGTATTAAAGATCTTCTTTAAAAGAATTAATGATATTTTTCTCATGAAATTTTTTTGATGAATATTTCAAAATTATTTTCCATATAAGATTACATCTCTTGATGTTACCCATCCCCTTCTAGAAAATGATCCAAATGTTCTATTCAGTTGTTTTTTTATGAATGGTATTTCTTTTAATGGAATAAGGTTTATGAAACACCTTCATCTTTCACGTGTTATATTTTTATGAAACTTTTTCCTATTATATGGGTTTTATGCCTATGAAACATTCTTCGATTCATGTGTTATGCTATAGAGACATGATTATGAAACCTATATTTTTTTATAGGTTAAGATATGATTACATTTTTATAAAACCCATTTAATTTCATGGGATTATGATAGTATTTTTATAAAACCCATTTATTTTTTATGGGTTATGATATGATTAATGTTTTATTATCTTATGGAACATTCATGAATGATTTAATTATGAGATTGGTGGGACCTATTTATCCCACTAATTTATCAAGTAAATAATTATATCTCATGAGATAATGATACAGAATCAAGTTGACGAGCTTGATCAACTATGGGAAGATGGGGAAACTCAATCCCTTACAATGAAATAAACGTGATTATGGATGGTCATGGGTCTTGCCCAACAGGTGTAGTCACCATGAAGATGGAATATGGGGATACCTAATCCATTATAAAAATATGGGGAAATATTATCCCTTATAAATAAAGTACGATGATTGTGGATGGTGGTGTGTCCCACCAAGTTGGTTCAGTTCCCATGATTTTTCTTTGATATGTTCTGGCTATGTGTCTTGACTTATAGGTAATGATATCACATGTTTATGTATGGTACAATTCCATGTATTATTACTATTAAATGATTTCATGGAATGTGTTCTTTATTTATTTATGATTCATTTATTTTTAACTAGAACGATTTATGCCATTATTGAAGTTTTTGATATTATGATATGCAAGGTATGATCTTCTAATTATATGATCATGTCCTCATAACTCTATGATCACGCTTATTCTTACATGAGTCCCTTTTTTACCCTTACTAAGAATCTTATCTCACCCTATTTTATGTTTCCTTCCCCATTTTATGAATATATGTATTATTTTTTATGCTTCTTAGAAGGGTGCTAGTCAAGAAGAACCTAGTGGGAGATAATGTTTCTCATTTATATAGTATTTTTTAAGTTTCCATGTTTCTAAAGGCACTAAACAAATGCGGTCTTTGGGAATCTGTTTGTGTAATGTTTTAAATATTATAAAAAAGTGATATAATGTCTATGTACGTTAATACTGGGTTGTTATACATACATATATCACTAATAACATGGATTTGGTAAAAATACCAACTAAAAAAATTAGGTGTCAAAATGTAGTGGTGGAATCTTTTGGGGTTCATATAGAAATTATGATGAATATACAATATATATATATATATATTCCACACACAGATTCCCAACTAATCAGTTCATAACAAGAATACCATCCCAACTCACAACATCACCATTAACCCTCACAACCCCTTGACAGTTTCACCACCAACTCTAAATGCATAACATTACATAGGAAAAACATAAACTCAAAACATATTCTATATTTAATTTTAATGAAATCCATTTCTTTAATTTCCAATTACTAATAAACTTAATTTATTATGGTCCCTCATTTAATATTTATCATCAACAACTTTATCAATACATCCTAGTTCAAATTAATGTTCTATTAATTATTCCAACCCATTATTTTTTTCATCCCATTAGACATTCTAGTTTCATCATTAATATATAATTCCATTAATACCGAAAACAACCATAACACCATATAATACAAAAACAATCCACCCTCCTCATTCCAACAAGACCCATATTACCACCATTTAACATCACAAACAATTCCTCATCACAACTTACACATATCACAACCACACACAAAAAACCTCTACTCTTCACAACTCCAACCCAACATAACCACAAAACACAACCTCTTCACATCGCAACCAAAAAACAAAATATTCACTACACCACACATTCCTTATATCTTATACCAAATTAAATAATGTTATTTCATCGCATTCACTTATTTATTTCAAGGGTATTCTCCAAAAAATTATAATTCTCTTGTAAAAACCAATTTATTATCCCAATATACATTATTATTTAATTTCATGTGTGTTTATTTTAATCAACAAGCACAAAAATGTTTAGTAAATAATATTTCTCTACAATATAAATTAATCTCCACATAAAATAAGGATATATGAACTAAAAGAATGAAAATTCTATTTTAAAAACATAAGAACAAGTAACCTCTATGATGTATTCAAATCCTATGAAATTTTAGTAAACCAAATAATTATATTCATTATTTTGGTTCATACCACATCCCCAATGGATAAAAAAATAAGAAACCCTCCAGAACAAATAACTAGAATATAAATGAAGTATCATAATCCTTGTATTTTCCCATTTAAATAAATATAGACAAATAATATAGGAGAGAAAAGGTTATTCCATGCCTGGAAATTAAAAAGGGCGATTTCATGTAATTTAATAATACTTGTGGAATTTAAGAGAGTATTTTGGGTTCATCTAGATGAGATTAAGACAAATTAAAAAACAAATAGAGAAGGTTTTGGGTACATCAAAACAACAACAACAAGTATCTATAAAATATATCATGTAAACCTCCCCCCATTTAATTTCAAAATGATATTTAAATCATAACTTAATTTAAGATCAACATAAATCCTACAAAAATGAGTTATAAAATTACTTAACAGTACAATGGAGATGAATTCATGAATTTGGGATTTATTATCATTGAAATAATTTTCCTGGGGTTTATAGATCCAAGTGGAAACCCCCTAAATAAAATTGGGTAAAAACACTACCCATGCATAGGTTAGGGGTTCTCTGTAAGGGTAACTTGATTTAACCTTATCTAGCACTATGGAAAGTCTCAAATAAGGGTAACTCTAGATTACCCTTAAATAATCTTGAAAATTAAACCATACCCTTATGCAAAGTAGGTCGTATGCATAAGGATAACTGGTTGTATCCTTATGTAGCACTATTCCATGGCTCGTGTAATTGTATCTTGATATACCCATATGAAATTTATATATATGTTGTATTTCCCTTAAGAAGTCATTTGGACTTCTGGGTTACACATTTGAATGTTGGGAATCACCATTACATAGTATATAGAAATCATCACTTACTCATATGCAATATGGGAATGAACCTTAAACAACATATAGAAATTCTCACTTACCCTTACACAAGTCAGGAAGGACCTTTATTTAGCCCTATGGAACACCACCTTAATATCCATGGTTAGTACCACCCTTACATGAGTATTAAAAATTCTTCAATACCCTTACTCAAATCTATAATTTTAGATCTAAAATTATTAAACACGTATAAAACACTCATTACCATTAGAAACTCTAATATCACGCATTAGGGTAATTATTTTCATGAAAAAGGTATATTTTTACTTAAAATAACTACTGAATAATTAAGAAAAGGATTTATTAATTCACTCAAAATTCCAAAATAGTTCCAAAAACACTAGAATCATTTTTAAAAAATGATAAATTAATTTTTAAATAATATTTTCTTAATTTGTAATAACATTCATTGTTTTCCAAAAAACAATTAAAATTAATTTAAAAATTAAAAAAAATTAGAGAACTTATAAAATATATAAAGCCACTCTCAAGCCACCCAACACTGTAGAACAACAAAGGTATCAGGAAAATTTGGGCTCTTATATTATGTATACAAATATATATATATATAATTTTAAAAATTACTTTTACATTTTTATAGTTTATATTTATATAATAAATATGTATATCATATATATAATGTATGTAGAACTACCTCTAAATTATATATTTAAATATATATATTTAAATAAACACATTTTTATATATATTTATAATCACATTTATAATTACATTTATATTATCCATACAATTACACACTGTCACACACACTAATACATATATCCACACATTTTTGTATATATATAACAATTAGGTAATGTATTTCTATAAAATTAGTTTATAATATATTTATAATTCATTTAAATAAATTTATATACTGTTTTTATATAATACACACACACACTCATATATATATAATTAAGAATAATAATAAATAATTTATAGGGGTGAAAACCCTCAATATTTTTTTTCAATTTTTGTTTAATTAATATTTTGTGTTTTAGTGTCATTTTTGATATAAACACACTAAAAATTTAATATATTGATTGTAAGAAAATTATTAAAAAATAAATGGGTTTTTGACCTCATCTATTTTTTAAAAAATATCATTACCATCAATCGATTATATTTTAGGGTTTTTATGTCAAAATAACTAAAAACATAATTTATTGGTGGAATTGACATAATTTTCTCTAATTAATTTAGAAATTTAATTTAGCGGGGTTTTTTACAATACAATCAAAATAGCTACCACTAAATGCACTATTTTTTCATAGTGGGACATTATAATTTCATCTAGTATATCACTAAAATTTTTCACAGATACCTTCTTGGTATTCTATAAAAAGGAAGACATAGTAAACCCTGAGATCAGATACTTAGCAAGGGAAAACATACAATAAAATAAATAATATAATAAATACAGAATTTATCACATGACAATGATAAAAAAATAATAAAATATGTTATATAAATAATATCACAAAAGGGGAATATATCCCTTGATGATATACCACCATAATTAATCACATGGATAACAATAACTAGTTTCATAATGATGGAGGCAATAATGTGAAACATCGAAATCATACCATAATAGCCACATGTCAAGACATCATACATCAACAGGTTAGGTGTACTCAAAAAATCCAAACTAGTTTGTCTCATGAAACCCATTGATGCAACAAGGGGATACAATGGGACCTTCACCTCACTTAAGATTTCCAATGTAGTCATCATATGAAATAAATTAAAAACAATTAATACATAATTAATAAAAAATGTATTAAAAACTACTATTTGGATTGTTAATATTTTCCCCCATCAATCACTTGAGAAACATAACCATAAGCTACAAAAAGTATTATGGTGGACAATATCATTATATTATATCCCTAGTAAACAATTTTTTTCATCAAAGTATATTTACAAAGATGAAAACTCATCTAAAATATATTTGTAACATTTCCTCAAGAAAATACCCTATTCATTTTGAAATCACTTATTGGAAATCTAAAAATTTCAATATTATTAATAGAAAAATATTATTTCAAAATAAAATTTATAAAATTTAATGTAATTTTTAATGAAAATAATAATTTTGAAAATGTTTAAATATATGTTTATGAATAAAATTAAAATAAAAATTGTATTCACCCCATTAGTAAAAAGTAACTCATTTTGAAAATGACAAGATAAATTCTTTCAAACTATTTTATAAAAATTTAAACATGTGTAAAAATAACTTTAATAAATCATTTGAGAATGGTAAAAAGATTCTTAATAATTTTTAAATTAAATATTTACATAGAAGAAAAATATTCCTAACCGAATAGAAAAACATGGTCAATTTTTCATTAAAACAATATTTCGAAACTTTGAGTAAATATAGAGAAGAAAATTAAAGGAAAATATTTAATTTATATTAAAAACAATGAAAAGGAAAATATATAGGGTTTAAAATAAATATATTATATAATTATTGTAATGAAAACATTAATGAAAAAAATCCTGAATATGGATGAGATAGCAAAATAAACCACAATGTCGAGTTTGATTTGCATCCTAATTGATGTTAACACCATGTGTAATAAATATAAAGTTTTTATAATTCTATACCAAAAACATATACATACTTATAATATCATATGTGATCCAATTATAATATTTCAAAAACAATTTATTAATAAATATTTTCTAAAATCATCATTTCTATGTGTTAACAATTTTTTTCATATAAGTCTTGATTCGGTTGTTTTTGACCTTATCTAGTAATAATAGTTATATCATCTCCAAAAATATAATAATGTCATATATATTATATTTAATCATATATAAACTTTTATAATGATTCATATAAAGTGGTGGTAAAAAATGAATTACAAAAATTCATAGAGATGATAATCCATACATACACACGAGTTAGGATTCCACTTTTTGATGGATGGGATGAAAAAAAATGTAAATAAAAATTCACTTTTATAGAACCATTATTATATCATATAAAATATTAAAAACAATCCTTATTACTAGTCATGTAAGGATGAAATTAAAAATGAATCACATTGCTGTGTGGAGGTGGGAGTCTACATGTATGCATGAGAAATGTTTTTATTTCCCAATAGATGAAAATTTAAGAAGGTTGAAAATATATAATAATTAAATAATAATAATTATATCATAAATATCATATATTGACATTAAATATTTCATAATAATCATCCAAAAAATATGGTAACAGAAAATTAATTGTATCTCTATGTGTAGACGGTAGTTCACACGTATGCACAAGTGACTATTTCAATTCCCATTTTAAGGAATGGATGTGGAAATCAATTGTACATTAATCATAGTAGAATATATGTATATATTCACTATGTTAATATATATAAAATATATCTATGGGAAGCAAACATTGAAATAAACATAAAAGAGTAGATAATGATTATGTCTTGTTTGAGAGACCTCTTTGGTGAACATCATAAGGCTTATTAGGATAGTCATATGAGATGAAATAGATAAAAAATGGGGTTAAGTAATATAATCATCTGTTTCAGTATATATTGACTCATCTTGATGCATCATGTATTGTTAATAACGTTGGAGAATATCTACCCTTTTATAAGTAAAGGGTATGGTCACCCATGGGATTACATAAAAGATTTAAATAACATAATGTAATTTTTTTGGGAGTTTCACCAATTGGATGGTAAATAAAATATATGATAATAAATGGTTGAAATATATTCAAAATATAATATTTCAAATATTTTAAATTGAATTTTTACCTTTATCCCTTATTTTAACCCCTGATAAACCTGTTTTAGCCTTTGTTGGACATATAATTTTTAAAACAATTACTATTCATAAGTACTAACTTTTGTTGAAATTATTAAAAAAATTAATTAAAATTATTCAAAATATGAAACCTATTTTATAGTATTATATTTTTATTAGTTTCATAAATTAATGTATGTAAGAGTGCCTAAAATACAACAAAACCCATTTGTTTAAAAATGATAATTTTATGTAAGAAAATTATTTTACAGTAATATAAAGTATAAATTTTAATGATATGGAATTAAATTAATTATTCTAAATCAAAGGAGAGTGTTTTTTATTTTAAAATAAAAAACTAAAGGATCCTTATAGATACTAGATAATGGGATAATAACTAGAATCATTTTTTATTTAAACGAAAACATTTCTTAGAGATCCAAAATGTTAAAAATATATTTCATTGTTGAAAATATTATATTTAAATGAATTATATTAATTTTTAAATATGAATTTTTTATATAAAAATTATTTTCAAATAATTCATGTTATTATTATATCATTATAATCTCATAAAAGTGAAATTGATTTTAAATTCTATAATTTTCATTATCGACCCAAAAATCAACTATTTGAGATAAATCTTAAAATGAACATAAGAAAATTTTAACATAATGAATTCAAATATAAAGTTAATCTATTCAAATTAAATTTATATAATTAATTAATATATATTTAAATAACTTTCTTGAATAATTTTTGGTGCATCATGTAATTATTTCTTTTGAAAAAAAGCATACATAATATAACTGAATCTAGGATGTTACATTAATCCCCCTTAAAAAATTTCATCCTAATTTTTTTTGGAATATCACTTCATGTAAATATATTGGTATTTATTCCTCATAAATTTTTTAGGTTCTCACATCTACTCATATTTCTTAGTATTATTCCATAGTACCATCACTAGTAAAGGTGTTTGATTTGGAAGAACCCATTATCTAGTGTCAAGAATATGGATATGCTCATGATAGTAATATAACATAAGATAATATTGTATTTCCTTATAGTTGGGAACATTAATTGGGTATGTAATTTACATCCTTTATAAAGATATATAAAACACATCATGATCATTCGATAGGCTAGGTGGAATTTCCAAACAGTAAGCCCCAACTCTAATCCTTATAGAACTTCAAAATTCTTGAGGTAACTAGGACATCCCTTTTGATTCATGCAAAGACTTATTCCACCATTACATTGAGATATCCTCAAGAAAATGTGATTTACCTCTTGAAATATTAAAAATATACTTCTATTATTTCCATAATTTTTTTTAATTTGATCATCCAGGATATGATTGTGAATAGTCTCTACATTCAATATTGTCCCCACCATGAGATATGGTCCTATAAGCTTCCACTCACCAAATTTATGCAAAAAAGGTTTATTATTAAAACTATTATAATAAAATGATTCATATAGTTGCCTTTGAGTGCTTTAATGTAAGCTATTATTATATATGAAGTCCACCAAGGGTGTTTCCGATGCTTTCGTCAGGGCGTGCACATCTGTCTATTGAGAACGTGCAGTTGTTGCCCTGCATTCCAACTTTACAAAGGTTGGCGACATCCTTCGCTGATTCAGGAATGTTGACTCCTTGATCGAAATGGGATGATGGGATGTAGGTTCCTCATTCTGTGGATTCTTCCTTAGAACTCGTTCCCTAGTCTGGATATCCCTCATAAATTAAGTCATGGTTCTTGAATTTTATTCCCAGTGCCATATCTTTGTGGAAACTGGTTAATTACACTACTTCCGTCGAGACATTCCATGGGGTCATGACATGGTAGCAACCTTATGTTGGAGTAGATGACAAAATCAGGCATGTTGGGGCATCTCTGTAGGCATTGACATCAGGGAACTTGTATTGTTCTTCATAAGAGGGTATATCAAGGGAACAAGACCCAAGGCATCCCATGTCCGTCGTGAGGTATCTTATACCAGAGGCATGTATCTGAGGTTTTCTTCAGCTTCCCATGTTTAACATGGGGTATGCCACGAGTTTCTCATCTAGCGGAGACAGTTACAACAAAGGCGTTTCTTCTGAGGTTTTCCTTATAAATCTCATGTTTAACACAAAGTAGGCCATTATTTTTACATTTTCAGAGATGGAATGAGGGTGATTAGAACGTCCCATAGAGAAGGATCAGATTGGTACATCTCTAGTAGGTAGCTCTAAGAGTGTTTACCTAGTAGATGGATCAGAACACTCAATAAGAGAAGACCCATGATGGTGTGTCCCATTAAGGGAAGATGTCACACCGTGAAGGCTGATCTGGACACCATTGAGGTCGGATCAGGGAGTGTGCACCCCAGAATGGGGGAAACACCAAGGTTTACCTTTGTCTAGGATTGAACCCAAGTGTAAGCGTGCATGTTCTTTATGCGTGAGTTAGGCTACCTCACTATAGAAATTACACAAGCCGGTGTGAAGGCCACAAGGAGGACCTCTGTGGTTGATGTAATGTGGTAGTTGGGATGACACAGAGTGTCGCAAGTGTGGTAGGGATTACAACATTCCCCCAATCCGTAGGGGTGATGAATCCAAGATCGTTGTTATAATGGTGTGATGGAGCCCAAAGGCATGGAATCCTGGAAAGTTTGTACGATAGGGTGATGAAGCCTAGAAGGCATATAATCATAGATGTCGTTTCGATGGGGGCGATGGATCCCAAAAGACGTGGAAGCCTGGATGTTCGTACAATGGGGGCGATGGTGCTCAAAAGGCGTGGAATCCTGGAACATTGGAAAGATGGGGGTGATGGAGGATGGAAGGCATGGAAGCTTAGACATCGGTATGATGGGGGTGATGGAGCCTAGAAGGGGTAGAAGCCTGGAGCATCGGTATGACGGGGGCGATGGAGCCCGAAAGGCTTGGAATCCTTGATGTTGGTATGATGGGGGAAATGGATCTCGGAAGGTGTGGTAGCCTGGACGTCGGTACGACAAGGGCGATGGAGCTAGGAAGGCTTGGAATCCTGGACGTCGGTACGATGGGGGCGATGGAGCTCAGAAGGCATGGAAGCCTAGAGAATTGGTACGATGGGGGTGATAGAGCCCGGAAGGCGTGGAAGCCTGGACTTTGGTACGACAGGGGGTGATGGAGCCTAGATGGTGTGGAAGCTTGGATGTCTGTACCATAGGGGTGATGGAGCCCGAAAGGTGTGGAAGCCTAGAGCGTCGGTACGATGGGGGTGGTGATGCTCAAAAGGTTTGGAATCCTAGAGCATTGGTATGATGGGGGCGATGGGGCCAGGAAGGCATGGAAGCCTGGAGCGTCGGTACGATGGGGGCGATGGAGCCCGGAAGGCATGACAGCCTGGACGTCGATAGGAAGGGGGCGATGGACCCCTGAATGTGTGGTAGCCTGGATGTCAGTACGACGGGGGCGATGATGCCCGAGAGGTGTGGAAGCTTGGAGCATCGTTGTGATGGGGGAGATGGTGCTCAGAAGGCGTGTAAACCTAGAGCATCGGTCTGATGGGGGTGATGGAGCCCGAAAGTCATGGAAGCCTGGATGTTGGTACGATTGGGGCGACAGATCCTGGAAGGCGTGGAAGCTTAGAGCGTCGATACGATTGGGGTTATGGAGCCCGGAAGGCGTGGAAGCATGGATTTCGGTACGACAGAGGCGATGGTTCCCAGAAGGTGTGGAAGCCTGGACGTTTGTATGATGGGGGGGATAGAGCCAGGAAGGTGGGAAGCCTGGACGTCGATATGACAGGGTGATGGAGCTCAGAAAGCATAGAACCCATCATGCCAAATGGTGGCTTTACTAGTAGCACCTCTATTATGGCTGGTGATGGCGATGAGGAGGACTACTGCATTGGATTATTGTGGAGTGTGGAGGACCTCCACAGAGGCTATTTGTAATATTAGAGATTATCCAGTGGATTGGGGGTGGTTTCACCTGGTGTTCCAGATGACGGAAGAGGACTCGACGAGGAGCTGATGAAGTAGGAAGGAAGATGCCACCTGCACTGCCCATGAGGTTGGCGGAGTTGGCGAGGAGCCTTAGTGGTCAATGGAAGATGCTCCCTGCGCAGCCTCTTATGGTGGCAGCGTCTACGAGGATCCAAAGGAGTTAGGGGTGGATTCCCCCTGCGCGGCCTCTTAAGGCGGTAGAGTTGGGGAGGAGCCGAAAGAGTCGGGGAATAATGCCCCATGTTTTCCTTCTTAAGGCGGCAGAGTCAGTGAGTAGCCTAAGGAGTCAAGGTGGATGCCCCCCTACACAACCTCTTGAGGCGGTGGGGTCAGCGAGGAGTCGATGGAGTCGGGAGAGGATGCCCCCTACATGGCCTCTTTAGGTAGAGGAGTCGGAAAAGAGTTGATTGTGTTAGGGGTGGATACCCCCTACACGGCCTCATGAGGCGGCGGGGTCGTCAAGGATCCAGTCGAGTTTTGGGTGGATTCCTCCCCCCCCCCCTGCGCAGCCTCTTGTGGAAGCAGAGTCAGTGAGGAGCCGATAGAGTTGGGGGTGAGTTCCCTCTATGTGGCCTCTGGAGGCAGCGGAGCCAGCGAGGAGCTGATGGAGTTGCCAGCGGATGCCCGCTACACAACCTCTTGAGGCGGCGGGGCTGATGAGAGGCTAATGGAGTCGGGTGGCGGATGCCAGCTGCACAGCCTCTTGAGGGGGCGAGGTCAGTGAGGAGTCGATGTAGTTTGGGACGGATTCCCCCATGTGCGGACTCTTAAGGAAGAAGAGTCGGTGAAGAATTAATGGAGTCTGGGGTGGGTTCCCCTGAATGGCCTCTTAAGGTGGCAAGGTCAGTGAAGATCCAATGGAGTCGGGGACTGATTCCCCCTGCACGGCCTCTTGAGGCGGCGGGGTTAGCGAGAAGTCGATGGAGTCAGGGGGCGGGTTCCGGGGTCGGCGAGGCACTGATGGAGTTGGGGATGGGTTCCCCATGTGCAGACTATTAACATGACAGAGTTAGGGGGAGTCGAAGGAGTCGGTGTCGGATACCCCATGTGCGGCCTCTTAAGGCGGCAGGGTCGGCGAGGAGCCGATGGAGTTAGGGGGCGGGTGCTCCCTGCGTGGCCTCTTGAGGCGGCAGGGTCGGCGAGGCGCCGATGGAGTATGGGGGCTGCTTCTCCCTTTGTTTCCTATTGATGCGGTAGGGTCGGCGTCGCGCTGATGGATTTATGGGTAGATGCCCCATGTGCAACCTCTTTAGGCGGTGGGGTCACTGAGGAGCCGATGGAGTCAGGGGGATGCCCCCTGCAGGGCCTCTTAAGACGGCGGTGGAGGTGAGGAACCGAAGGAGACGGTGCAGATGCCCCCTCTATGGCCTCTTAAGGTGGAGGATTCAATGAGGAGCCGATGGAGTTTGGGGGATGGTTCCCCCTGTGCGGCATCTTAAGGCGGCCGAGCCGTCGAGGAGCCGATGGAGTTGGGTACGGGTCCCCCCTGCACAGCCTCTTAAGGTGGCGAGGTCAGTGAGGAGCTGATGGAGTCGGGGGCGGGTTCCCCCTCCGTGGCCTCTTAAGGAAGCAAGCTTGGTGAGGAGCCAATCGAGTTGGGGGGGGGGGGGGGGGTCCCCCCTACGCAACCTCATGAGGCGGCGGAGTCGGTAAGGAGCCGATGGATTCGGGGGGAGGATTCCCCCTGTGTGGCCCCTTAAGGCGGAGGAGTTGGTGAGGAACCGATGGAGTCAGAGGGGATGCCCCCTGTGCTACGTCTTGAGGCGGTAGGGCCGGCGAGGAGCCGATGGTGTCAGGGGAGGATGCCCCCTACGGGGCCTCTTGAGGTTCCAGGGTCGACAGGGAGCCAATAGAGTCAGGGACGGATACCCCCTGCATAGCCTCTTAAGGCGGTGAGTCCGGCGAGGAGCCGATGGACCATAGTCTTCGCACACCCGATGTTATTCATCCTCTCATATCTGAAGGAGGGTGGTTTCAAATGGGTGATGACTCAATTTTCGTAACATATTTGATCTACTCACCATTTAAGGAGAAGAGATTCACATCGGGTTCACCATTTCTGTTTCTGAAGCATTCGCCCGGGCACATGCATCTGTCTATCGAGGACGCACCGGTGTTGCCCTGTATTCCCACTTTCCAAAGGCGGGTGGCATCCGTCGCTTATTCAGGGATGTTTTCTCCTTGACAGAAATAGGATGGTGGGATGTTAGTTCCTCTTTCTGTGGATTCCTCCTCAGAACTCGTTACCTAGTCCGGGTCTCCCTTATAGATTTAGTATTGGTTCGTGAATCTCATTCCTAGTGCCATATCTTTTTGGACACCAATTAATTCCACTTCTCCAGCCAAGACATTCCATGGGGTCTTAACATGGTATAAAACTTATGTTGGAGTAGATAAAAATATCAGGCATGTTGGGGCATCTCTAGATGCGTAGACATTGGGGAAACTATATTCTTCCTCATAAGAGGGCATCTCAAGGGAACAGGAACTGAGGCATCCCATGTCAGTCACGGGGTATCTTATTCCGGAGGCCAGTCTCTGATTTTTTCCTCATCTTCCCATGTCTAACATGGGGAATGCTACGATTTTGACATCTAGTGGAGGCGATTACACCAAAGGTGTGTCTTCCTTGTTTTTACTCAGGAATCTCATGTTTAACACAATGAAGGCCACAAGTTTGACGTCCTATGTAGATTGAATGAGGGTGATTAGAATGTCCCATATAGATGGATCAGATTGGTACATCCCTAGTATAGAGCTCCAGGAGTGTTTACCAGGTAGATGGATTATAACACTCAATAAAAGTAGACCTAGGATGGCGTGTCCCATAAAGGGAAGATATCACACCGTGAAGGATGATCTGGACACAACTGAGGACAGATCAGGGAGTGTACACCCCAAAATGGGGGGAACACCAAGGTTTACCTTTGGTTGGGATTTAACCTCATGGAGGTTTCCTATGTACCCTGTGTAGATGACATGGATCAAAACCCCCGCAGTTCAAATGGGTGATGAATCGGGGTCTACACAAAGGACAACGACTCAGAGAAAGGCTGGGGCTTATGCATGGAATGTGTTCCATCACAAGAGGGACACTCTTGGTTCAATGATTATAGATTGTGTGAATTTATGCATGGTCAGCCACCCAAGGGAATGATGTGATTCCACCGGGATGTGGCGGCCCGGGTAAGAATCAAGATAGATGATGGAGAGTTGAATGAAGTAAAGGGGGAATGAGATGGAACCGTCATGAAGGAGACAGTAGTTTTGGGATTGAGCCTCAAAGAGACTTCCTATGTATCCCCGTGGCAGGGAATCAAAGTTCTCATAGTTTAGTCAGTTGATAGGACACCTGAGGAGGCGACCCATGAGAATGGATGCATGGATGGGACCCGGAGGAAGTGGAACCGCTGGGTTAGGGCATGACCTTCCCGAAACACACAGTCTCTACAGAGAGATCAGGATGAGACATGAGTGATTGGATCAAAACTCAAGGAGGCTTCCTACTTATCCCTATGGTAGGGAATCAAAGTCCACGTAGTTCATATTACAATGACTTACCATTGATTGGGGACATCAAAGGCTTATCATCGATTGGGTGACTTCAACGACTTACAAATGAATGGGGTTGACAATGGATTACCACTGAATGGGTTCAGCAATGGATTAATGCTGAATAGCAGATAGTTTAGTGTCATGCATGACAGAAGTGGTGTACAGTTTAATGTCATGCAGGACGGGGGTGGAACGACGTGAAGTAGTCGGGACCGATTGGTGTTGGGGTTGAACCTCAAGGAGGCTTCCTACGCAACTTTCCATGGCAAGGATCAAAGTCCACATAATTTAGGACGGAGTTGTTGGTGAACCAATATGAAGATTATTGAGACCAATGGATTGTAGGCTTGAACATAAATGAGGCTTCTTACATACCTTTCCTTGTCAAGGATCAAAGTCTCTGTAGTTCGGATGGTGTTTGGGGCTTACACTCTAGGCTTCCCATTTGGTGGCATTGAACCTCAGGGAGGCTTCCTATGTACCTTTCCTTGGCAAGGATCAAAGTCCACGTAGTTCGGATGGTGTTTGGGGCTTACACTCTAGGCTTCCAAGTAGGTGGGATTGAACCTCTGGGAGGCTTCCAATGTACCATTCCTTATAAAGGTTCAATGTCAACGTAGTTTAGGATGGTGTTTGGGGATTACACTCTACGCTACCCCGCAAGTGGGATTGAACATCAGGGAGGCTTTATACATACCTATGTGATAGGGAATCAAATTCCATGTAATTCAGGATGGTTTGGTGCACTGACGTGAAGGGGGTCGGGAACAATGGTTGTTGGGCTTGAACCTGAGGGAGGATTCCTACGTACCTTTCCATGACAAGGATCAAAGTTCACATATTTCAGGCTAGTTTGGTGCACCGAGATGAAGGGGGTCAGGACCAATGGTTGTTGGTCTTGAACCTCAGGGTGGCTTTATATGTACCTTGACTTGACAAGGATCAAAGTACATGTAGATCGGATGATGGGAACTTACATGAAGGGGGTCGGGACAAATGGTTGTTGGGATTGAACCTCAGGGAGGCTTCCTACATACCTTTCCTTGGAAAGGATAAAAGTATGCATAGTTGAGATTGTTGGAACCGATGTGAAGGGGGTCGGGACCAATGGATATTAGGCTTGAACCTTATGGAGGCTTCCTACATAACTTTCCTTAACAATGATCAAAGACCACATAGTTTGGGCTGGTTTTGGGGCATACAATCTAGGCTCCCCGGAGAGGATTTCATG
This sequence comes from Viscum album, assembly GCA_963277665.1. Taxonomy (NCBI): domain Eukaryota; kingdom Viridiplantae; phylum Streptophyta; class Magnoliopsida; order Santalales; family Viscaceae; genus Viscum; species Viscum album. Next base: position 714,196,062 of record OY728137.1, on the reverse strand, counting down.
GTTGATGCTTACTCTAAGCCCACATGAGTCATGCTCGGTGAGAGAAACAAGAGGAAACAAGGACATGACGATCACGATGGAAAGCTACGTCCACGAAGTGTGGTTAATGGGGATTACGCAAGGAAGTTGTCCAGGTGCTGCTATAGAGTGGTAATGGGGAATGAGGCTAAAGCAAGGATGCTTCTTGAGTTCTGTTAAGGAGTGGCAATGGTGGATGGGGATTATGCATGGAAACATCCTATAATTTCTTCCTCGTGTCTATCCATGAGGGCATCCCAACTCCCTGGTGGGTTGAGGCATATAATCGAGACCCACACCTATGCGCTAGAGCACAAGCAGGATAATGCCATGGGAGTTGGAATCATTCTGAACAAAGAGAGATGAAAAGTGTGAATCACATGGCTGACATTAGGAACGCGGTGATGATGGCATGAAGATAGAGGATAAGTATTGACCATGTTCGAAACACAGCATCCATATTTCATTAGCATGAAATGGGGACAAACAAAAGAGGGTCGACTGTTGACCGTGTTCAAAACACAGGACCTGACTTGAAGTGTCATCCAAAGTATTTTAGGGCATTGGCCCATGATGGTAGGTGTGGCGAGGTGGCATGGGACCAAGCCATTCATGGGTTCCTTTAGACATGGAAGAGGATTATGGTCCGAATGAAGGACACACAAAGCATCAGGTTGAGTGATGGAATGTTTAAACAGATTACAACCCTCTTCAGTTTATGCCATTGTAATCCTGGAATAAGGTAACATATTATTTTCACATAAGCCATATCTTATTGGAAATAAGAGGAATCCTATTATTGAATGATAAGGCATGATATAGTTTAAAGTCATATAGACAGGACTGTTAACATCTTATGCTTGGAGAATAAGCATCTGTTTTTGTAGCAAGAGGCATCCTATATTTGTCACATAGGGCGTGCTACAGTTTATAGTCATATAGAGAGGACTATTAGAAACTCATTATTAGTGCATAAGTCATCTCTCATTTTTATAATGAGTCATTCTATGTTTGTCACATAGTGTGTTCTATAATTTATAGTCATGTAGATAGGATTGTTAAGCATCTTATGCTTGGAGCATATGTCATCTCTTATTTGATGAAAAAGGCATACTGTAATTGGAACATAAGGATTACTATAGTTTATAGTCATGTAGAGAGGACTCTTAGGCATCTTATTCTTGGAGCATAAGCCATATCTTGTTTGGAAGAAGAGGCATCCTATGTTTGGAACACATGGCGTACTACAATTTAGAGTCATGTAGAAAGGACTGTTGGCCTCTCATGCCTAGAGAATAAGTCATCTCTTGTTTGGAGAAAGAAGAATCCTATGTTTGGAACCTAGGGTGGACTATAGTTTATAGTCATGTAGATTGGACTATTAGGCAGAAGGCACCTAGAAATGGCTAGTGTTGAGACTTACGCAAGTGTGGCGCTTTCCTGGTTTAACCTAGCATAGGTGCAAAGTGATAGGGTTAGGATGAGTTTTATGAGGAATGGTTCATCTCAAGGTACTCAGGGAATTGATGATGAGAATCTCAACTAAAGACATGGTAATTCGAAGCAAGATGAATCTGTTGACTCAAGGTGTTTCATGGTGTGAAGGGAAGTATCTCAAATTATGGTATTCCATTGGTGGAAGGTGGTTTTGTATAAGGGCTCAATGGGGAATTTCGACATCCCGGCCTGAAAATTTTGTGGTGAGACTCTCTATTTGTCATGGGGTTCAGTGACGGGATCAAATGTAGGATCTTCACAAAGGATAGGTCTTCAAAAATTTGCTTTGTGGAGGAAATGTGCTCGTATAGTATGGGGTTTCCCAAAGAATCTTCACGAAGAAAGATGCTCACAGAGCATGGGGACTCATGAAGCATCTTCGCGACGGAATGCTGCTCGTGGAGGATAGGTTCTCATGGAGAAAATAATCTCATGGAGAATAGAATCTCTTAGAGAAAAGCCTCTTGTGGAAAAAAGCGTCTCATGGAGCAAAGAGGCTTGCGGAGCAAAGGTTCTCGCTGAGCATAGAGCAACCTGAAGGAGCTCCCTCCTTTATAAAGGGTGGAGCCCTTTGTGAAGGACATCACTTCGTGAAGCATGGGAGCTCTGCGAAATGGGAGATCAGTCACACAAGTGGTAGTGTGACCATCGTTATGAAGAGGGGTGAGCTGGGTATTTATAGGTGATGGAGAATGGCAGAGCATGCCGCGAAGCGCAAATGTGTGCCACGAATCACAAATGCGTGCTGCGAAGCAAAAATGTGCCCCGCAAGGCACAAATACACATTGTGAATAAAATCGTGCTCATAAAGTGAACGTAATTCCCTCATGTTTCTTGTAATCGTAGAGTCAGCTGTCATCGAGCTTCGCGGTGCTCACAGATGCTCCAATCGAGTTCCTTCAAGTTCATTGTAACTGTGGATCTGACCATAATTGAGATTCGCGGCGCTCGTGCATGATCTGGTCAAGTTCCCTCAAGTTCATTGTTACTAGGGAGTCGACCATCATCAGGTTTCATGGTTCTCGAAGAGGTTCTAGTCAAGTTCCTCTACTCCGTGATCATGGAGGGAGCTTCGCGAATGGGCTCCGCGAACTAGTTTTCCAACCCAACTTCAAATGTCCATGACCCCTAATCCGTAACTCCATTCGGGCCCTATGACCTATCAAATCGAAGCTGGAGAAATATGATATGACCTCGGATCATGTATGGAAGCATTTAGAAGAAAATGGATGCATTTTCTGGTTCCAACAAACGGTAAATAATGACAATACATACCATGATTGTCAAGTGATAATTTCTTAACCATGTCTTTTAATGTTTGTATAGTCCTTTTAGACTCTCCATCAGCGTAGAGACCCTCACCCTAGAATCCCAGGGCTATTGTATATATATTTTTAAATGGAAATAAGATGAAATAAATCATATCCTGAATGATATAATAGCTTATTAGTCTTGGTAAAATAAATACAAACTTATGTATTTTATTTCAACAAAAAACACAAATTACCACATAATTTTCTTGAGAATTTCTTTCTTCCCTCTAGAATATCCTTACATTTATTTCTTATAACCATTCATGAAATCCTATTGAAATGGAAAAAAATATGGCTGAGCTAAAATTCTTAGTATGGAATATGTTTTGTGGAATATACCATTAATCAATGAGCATGATCAATATGTAATGGAAAATATATAAACCAACTTTCCATGTAATCAATAAATATAGAAATAATTTCATCCAATAATAATATCAATGAAAAAATATCATGGAAAATAATCAATTGTGAAAGGTAAATAACTAAAAACACATATAATTAAATAAATAACATGAATATCATAACAGGATAAAAAATAATCAATATAGAAAGGAAGGAAACTAAAAGAACATTCCATTTAATTAAAGAAAATTAATGAAATAAATCCATACATAATATCATTGTGAAAATATAGTGGATAATAATAGCTGAATTATAAACGAATGTAATTCTTATTTATTGGAATCTCTGATCTTAGGCATCATGATACCTATACAGTAAAGACCCTTCACAAGATAGACTAAACTATTGGTAAAAACCAATTTAATGCTTGCATACTTATTTGTCTCATCAAACCTATTGATGCATTGAGGGGATATATTATACTAGACCCCACCCATCACTTCAGGTCTAAAAACATTTCTCATGTTTTTAATGATGGGTTTAATTCATGAATAATGTTTCTTGTCATGAAATATATTTATTGATAAAAGAATACATATTTATAAATATTTCCCAAAATAAACATATGAAATTCAATATAGAACACCATATGTAAAAATATTATATGGTTTATGAAATTTCTAAATCCATGATAAATAATACTGATATTTTGGGGAAATTTAATGCCCAATGATCATAGAAAGTAAATATTTCAAGGGGGAGTTAATAATGACAACAATGAATCAAGATTGGTAAAAATAACCATAAACCATCCTGAGGAAAAATAAGAATGTATTGAATTCAATATATTCCCATTAGAGTAAGAATATAGAGTTATTTTCATTTTATTAAAATAAATACAATAAAAATATATTTAAAAATATTATCGAGGAAAATAAACATTTCAATTGGAAAATTAATTTTTAAAACAAAAAGTTCACAAAACAATTTATGATGCATTTCTTTGAAAATAATATATGAAAGATAAAAATGAATATCTAAAACAATGAATGGATAAGACTATAGTAAATTCTATATATGCTTAGTATGTTGAAATAAATATTCCTTTAACATTTTTTGTAAAATACAACCATGCATTGTTTTAAAAAATATATAATGGTTCATTTAAATGAAATATTAAAATTATCATTAAATAAAAATATATTTTTTAAATATTTTTTAAAAGGATAAAAAAATTGATTATTTTTTTTGAAAAATTGGTTTTAGAAGAAAACACATTTCCAAATGAAGAGAGAAATGAATTAAGATTTTCATATAAAAAATCTGAATTATTTTAGGTACAAAATATTGAAAAATGGATGTTTTACTTATAAATATCATGAATAAAAATATTAGAATAAAATTAAATGGTTTTTTATATAATTATAAAATAATTTCATTCAACTTAAATTCAATAATAAACAATCTTGATTAGAAAGTTATTGTAAAATAAACCCTTAAAATGATAACAACATTGATGTGAAAATTAATCAATGAATAAATTATGTGTGTCAAATTTAAATCCACAGAAGAAAGTGGAAAAAAATAAAATATAATATAAAATTATTACACATATAATCATATAATATCGATTTTTATGAATAAGTAATATAAACCAATGAAAATAAATTGAGTTAAGAAATTATTTTCCACTTGGTAACATTTATTTAATAACTCATTTGATGAAGTAATTAAAATTAAAACATAAAATAAGATAAAGATATAATTATTTTGATATTATATAGAAATGGGGTAGCATATTCACCATATAAAATAAATTAGGTTCATAACATTACAATATGTCTCAATAAAATGAAATTGAGATGAAATCCATTACCCCATGCTTTCTTTTAGTTGAAAATTATTTAAACTACTTTATAGTGGTTTTTAACATGTCATTATCTTATGAAATAACCATATTAATATTTATAATGTTTTATATGATATTTTTATAAAATCTTATCACCTTTTTAGTTACTAATCTTTCATTATTTTCATTGTTTCAAGTATTAATTGCCTTTTTCACCCATTCTCTCTTTTCCATGAATGTTCTAATTCTTATTCAAATTATATAGTTTCAATATCTTCAGAATAATTATAATAAAATTATTATCATATTTTTACATCATCAACACTTTTAATACCAATCCTGAAATATGGTTTTGAAATTTGAAGTATGTTATGATCCTTGAGATGGTGGTCTATATGTACGCATGGGTAACATTTCCATTTTTTTCAACGATCATTATGGAAAGGATATAAGTAATATTTTATATTTATAGTGTAATAATAAAATAATAAATACCATACTATATACTTATATATATCATCCATGTTCTTTATTGATGGAAAGAGTTTTTTATCACTTTATGAAGGTGGTAGTCCACATGTACAACGATGATGTTATCATCTTTAAGTGAGTGAAAAGGTAAGTAATAAAATGATATATTATCTTTTAAAAATGAAAAATATTCCATTCATATTATAATAATATAATTTTTATCAAATATATTAATTAAATTTATCCTTATTAACTTCCTTGTAAATTGTTCGTGAAAGAAGAATCTCATTTCTTCGCGAAGCGGTGGTCCGTCAAACACATGAAGGACGTTATCGTATCCCCTACAAAATGGAAAGTAAAAAAGGTTATATATGATATGATGAATAAATCAGAATAAATAAGTTATATATATCATATAAATACTTTTTATCCATCATCATACCAAACCATTAGTGGTGGTAATGGTAATGACATCAGTTAACATGGGGGTAGTCTTCCATACACACGAATGATGATTTTTAACCGATTTGAATAAAGTACATTTAGTTGGATGTCATGAACTTATTGTAACAAAATATAATATATGGAAGATACTGTGGTTATTATAAAATCATTTTTTATTAATAATTTATAGAGGAGTATGAGTAAATAATATTAAATCATTTGATGAATAACAGTACCTCTTCTTCGGGTGTCCTCATAAGGATTGCACCAAAACCATTCCTAGGTTGAATTTATGACCAAAATATGATATCATGGGTGAGAGAAAATAATTAGGTATGTTATTTGGATGGTTCTAGTATGAAACAAAATAGTTTGGAGGTGTTATGGATAGAGGAGAGGGGATGACCTTTTATAAGTGAGGTGAGTGTCTTGTAGTATTTTGAAAATATTCAATCATACCCACATTTTTGTCATGCCAAAAGCCTCTAAAATGGTCCATTATAGAAAATATAATATATAAGGTTTATATATTTCATAAAATTGTTGTTTGAAATATTATTAGGTAATTTAAACCCTTATCATCTTATTTTAACCCCCCCAAAAAATCTGTTTTTACCCTAACCATACTAATTAATCTATACAGTTTTCACAATTAATATTGCTAAAAAATCAAGTTAATCTTATCAGAAAATATAAATTATTAATATTTATAATATTTCATCTAATTATATAAATTAAATTAACATAAATGGAAAATTTTAATTTAAAATCAATCCCACATACGTGATGAGAACGAGGATTTTTAAAGAAAAAATGTTCAAAAGTTTACAAACTGTTTATATCAAAATTCAATATGATAATTATTCAAATAATATAAATTAGATTATTTTAAATAAATTTTAAATAATTTTACCTTATAAACAATTACAAAAAATTAACTCTCTAAACATTATAAATGAAACTGCAGTTTTAAATTAAAACTCAATATTTTCACTATTCATCAAAAAATAAAATATTTTAGAAAAATCCCAAAAAAAATTTACTCTAAGTTAAATTTTATATTAATATATCAAAAATGATTTTATTTTTATGATATAAGTTTTTTGAAATTGGTAAAAATAGTTTTAATTTTTTTGGTGAAATCATGACTAATGTATCTTATAGAAAAATACAGTTTTTTAGACAATAATAAATTTTCATTTAAATGATTTTGATTTTATTTATAATCAATAAATATCCATAGTTTTCATATTTTTTTATTATTATTCATACCCACAAAATTAATGTATATTTTAAAATGGTATACTATATTACAATTCATTTTAACTATGGGTTTTGTGTTCTTCAAGCTATTGAATATAGTGTTATTCTTTTAGAATTTTATAGGGTGTTACATTATTCCCACCTTAAATAAATTACATCCTCACAAATTAGACTTGGTCGTTTAAATAAAGGTTTTGGAATTTGGATATACCATTGTTGAAAAACCCACACTGTAAAAGGGGAGGTAAAATATCCTCTTAATAAGAGAGAAAGGGTAAGTGTAAAGGTTATATGTAATAACACATAACTAGGCTTCCAAGTATGATGAAATTAGTGAAAAGTAATGATATAGGAATGGAATAAAAACATAAATAGTTATATATCACATCTTTGGTCATTGCTCACAAAAAATTTAATGATCAATGGAATTTTGAGGGCCTTAAAACCAAAAATCTATGATGATTTTAAAGACGGTCTGATTGATCAGATATGAATGTAATAAGATAACAATTTTGTCTTAAAATAATTTTTGTAAACTAGAGTAATGATTTTATTACCTATGAATATAAGGATATATAATTACATGATACATTTCTATTTCATAAGAACAATTTCATCCATTGGTTGTTCTTTGATCAATTTCCAATTCACCCCTTACTCTATGAAATGAGTTTCCAAGAATGAATTATTATTACTGAAGCACAAAATTTCACTTTGGTTATAAGATCCACAAAATAGTGACAATTCATTCCAAATATGTCTAACTACTATAAAACCCCAATATTATTATCATATGTTATCCAATATAATAAATTAATATATAAACATTAAAAAACACCATTTCATTACCGTAAATATTTATTTTTAAAATCTTTTAACAAAAAACAATGACATATTATCAGATAAATCATATAGTCTAGTGGTAGGTGATAATCCTTTATCATCCTTTGTCTAGTGGTTCAAGCTCCGTGTCCTTTCCAGATGTTATGATTTTTCACCCAACTTGTGGGTTTTCCATTTTCAAAAATATAATAATATAATTCATAAAAAGTTCCAGAAAAATATGATAGGCATACTTGAAATTAAATCAATCATTAAATAAACTTTATACTAAAGAATTCAAAAAAAGATTTTTTATGAAATATCTAATAATACTATTTTACTATTATTTCAATTTTATTATCATGTTTACCATTAAGGTTATCAATACCTTTAAAATTATAAAATTTATAGGCATTATTACTCAAATAACCTTTCCACTAAAACATATGTTTGATGTAAATTTCTCCAAAAATATAAATATTCTTGGTAGACTCACAGTACAAAAAACCCATAAAGCAGTGTTTATAAATTTTAACATATGATAAATCTTATACTTATTTCTACACGATGTTATCAATAAATATTATGTTAATTAATGAACATATGCTTCAAAATTTTGGTAAAATACTTAGATATTTTGTGATTCTTATATCCAGAATATCATAGGTAAATCAATTCTATAATTTATTTGTTTAATACTAATACATAAATACTTCAACTATTTTTTTCAAGTTAATCCCTTCCTTTTTATAGTGGTCAAACATTACAATAAGACATTGACTTGGATAATTCTCTATTTATCCACATTTCGGAAAATTAATTATAAATGGATATCTAGGATGATATTTATTTCATTTCATTATACTATTCATTTTTCTCATCAATTCATTTCATTATAATATTTTCCACACGTAAAAAATTTATCCATTTTCTATTAGTCACATTCCTTCTTATATAATATAAAATATTTCTAACCTAGTTTATTCATTATATTCATCTATTCAAATCCCTAGTAATTCTTTGTAATGAAAATTGGAATTATTATAATCATATTTCAAAGGAGTGTCAGACCAGGTGCATATTAAGGATTGTTGTTGTTCACCATGTGATTATCATGTCATGTACAATGAACGCATTTTAGAGTTATTACCCATAAGTATATATTTTCCATAATCACATATAATTTTTGTATCTGGAGAGGGATGTATTTCTTAGAAATCCCATATAATATCTACCTTAAAAAATATTTTGTATGCTCTTCTACACTTATTCTCAAAGTCTATCATATGGCTATATTCCCTAATCTATGTTTTCCTAAATTTAATTTACAAGATTCCTACTAATCTTACTATGATACCAACTATAAAGACCTCATACCCAGTATCCCAGAGCCGATGTCTAAATTATTACATTGGAATTATATATTAGGAACCACATCTCGATGGAAAAAATAGTTTAGTAGTCTTGGTATACTCAATACATACATGAGTCTTTCATTCAATTTGAAACCCCAAATTACAACATGATTTTTTTGAGAATATTTTTTTTCTCTAGAATATCATTGAATTTAATTCATAGTACACTTCATAAAATCATGGGGAATGTAACAAAAATAAGGGCGATCTCAAATTCTCATGAAGGGTTATTTATAAAGGAATCTATCATCAATATGTAAAAATAATCAGTATGGAAAGGTAAATAATTCAACGCATAATCCATGTAATAAAAAAACTCAGAAGGTTGAAAATTTATAAATTATGTTGATGTGAAAATATCATGGAAAATAATCAATATGTAAAGGTAAATAACTGAGAAGTTATTTTATTAAGTCAATAACATGACTATTATAATCAGATAATGCATCATCATTATGTAAAGTTAATTAACAAAAAACACATTATATTTAATCAATAACTGAGAATGAAATTCATATAGAGATAATATCATTCTTAAAATATCATCGATAATAATAACTGAATTATGCATGAAGGTAATTCATAATTACTATACGCTATGATCTAAGACATCATGATAACTCTAATGTCAACACCTTTCACAGGAAAACATAAACTATATATAAAACATGTTAAATATAATATTACTTATCTTTCTTCTAATACATACTACTGTATAGAGGTTTTATATCTTACTAGGACCCACCCTTCACTATTGGTCTAAAGCATTCCTCATATAGAGAATAATTATTTTAATTGATAAGAAATGTTAACTATCATAAAATATCCATATTAAATAATGAATTCTGATTTATCAACAATTCCCCAAAGAAATAAATAACATTCAATGTAAAACATAGTTTGTAAAAATGATATTCATTTTAATAAATTAATATATATATAATAAATAATATGTATATTTATAGAAAATTTAATGTACATTGATCACAGGAAAATGAAAATTTCAAGGGGAAGTGAATGGATAAATATTAATCAAGGAAGGGAATGTTAATATTATACTTGGTTAAAATAATCATAAACCATCCACATGAAGGATAAGGATAATATTAATACAACAAATTCTCATTATAGTAATAATAAATATTTGTTTTCATTAATGAATAAAAATACCATATAAATATTTCTAAAAACATTACTGAGGAAAATATCCATTTTATTTTGAATATAATTTTTAAAACTAAAATTTCACCAAAAAGTTTGAAAATTATTTTCATTAAAATTAATATTTAAATCTTATAAATTAATCATTAAAACACAAAGTTCTCACGACATTTGTAAATTTCATGCATGTCAAGTATGTTAAAATAAATATTCCTTTCAAATTTTTGATAAAAGGAAGACATGAATTATTTAAAAAAAATAAATAATACATTTAAAAAATTTATAAAAAAATTAAAATAAATAAAATTTATTTTTATAAATAATTTTTAAAATTATAAAAACATTTTTGATATTTTTTTATGAAAATATATTTATGGAAGAAAATAGATTTTCGACCGAAGAGAAAAATCATGTCTGATTTTCTAAAAAACACTTTCTCTATTATTTTAATACCAAAGAGTGGAAATATTTTACAATTCATTTAAAATATCATGAATTAATAGAGGATAAGAAAATAAAATGGGGTTTTTAGACAATGATAAAATAATTTCCTTTAACAAAAAATTAAAGAATAAATAATATCTATTAGAATGAGATGTTGAAATAAACCCTAAAATGATCATAACATTGATGTGATAAATAATAAATTAATTTATTATATATATGAAATTTAAATCCATCTAATTTTTTTAAATAAACCATAATATAATCAAAATTAATTACAAACATAATGTTGTAATATCAAAGATGATGAACAAGTAATATAACCCAACAAAAAGAAATTGAGTTATGAAATTATTTACCATATGGTAACTATTAATTCTAAAATTAATAGGTAACCTAATTAGAATTAAAACATAAAATAAATTTTATAATGAATTATTCATTATATTACAAGTCATAATGGAATTATATACTCCATATAATGACAATTAGTGGATAACATTATAATATGCCTCAATAAAATGAAATTGAGATGAAATCTGTTACATTATTCTTCCTTTTGGTTGAACATGAATTAAAAATAGATATAATCAATTTAAAATTGTTATTAACATATACTAGAACCATATTAATATTTATAATATCATATATGATCCTTTAATAACATCTTATCACCACAAATTTTTTTATAATATTTCATTAATTTTATTGTTTTGGGTGTTGATTTCTATCTTTTCCCATTCACTCTATTCCACGAAAACCCCATTTCTTGTGAAAATTATATTGTTTCATATTCTCCATAATAATAATAATGAAATAATTTTCATATGTATACAAAAATTATATATTTTACACAAATCAATAAATATGGTAGTGAATAATTAAGTATGTTACAATCATAGAGACGGTAGGCCATACCTACGCATGTGTAACATTTTATTTCTTTAAAGGTCATTTTGAAATGTACGTAAGTAATATTTTATAATAATAAAATGAAAATAATATTATAAATACCATATTATATAGTGATATATATCTTCCATGTCATTTAGTGATGAAAATGGAGTCAAATCTCTTTGTGAAGTCAGTAGTCCACACAATCATGATTGATGTTATCATATTTAATTGAGTGAAAAGAAAAAACATAATGAAAAATTATATTTATATATGATAATATATCATTAGTATAATAATTATTTCATATATATGACCTATAATAATTATATTTATCTTTATACCCATCCACATAAAGTGTTAGTGGAAGGTGAATCACATCGCTTTGTGAGATGGTAGTCCATCGTACAGAGAAGCGACATTATTGTATTCCTTACATAATGGAAAATAAAATGGTATGTATAATATAATGAATAAAAAGGTATAATTATGTTATAAATATCATATATATATATATATTATCCACTATCATACTCAACTGTGAGAGGTGGTAATGGAAAAAAGGAAGGACATCGGCTTGGGAGGAAATAGTCCACCACACACATGAATGATGGTTTCATAGCCCATTTGATGGAAGTGGATATAGTTTTTTATAAATACATTATTATTAAAACATATAAATATATATAATATATTTATATTATTATATAATTTAGGATTAATATTAATTTAGGGAGGGGGAATAAAAATTAAATAAATTCCATTGTTGAAGAACATTACCTCTTCTTTAGGTATCCTCCATTGGATTGCACCAAATCCTTCCTAGGTTGAATTTTCACACTAAATAAGGATTCTAGGATGAGATTATTGAAGTTGGTATGTGATTTGGGTAGGTATTTTCTAAACCAAAATGGTTTGAATGTGTGAATAACATAGAAGAGGTGTAGCCTTTTATAAGTTAGGTGTGTGGGACACATGTAATTTTTTGAAAATATTCAATAATGACCATATTTATATCATGAAAAATGATTAATAAATTTTACATTATAAAAAAATTAATATATGAGGATGATATATTTCTAGAAAATTTGTTTTGGGATGTTTGGTTTGTCATTTTTAACCCATATCTTATTAGTTTAACCCCTAGTAAATCAGTTTTTTACCTTAATCACAGTAATTAATTTATTTTGATTTAATTATTTACTTTAGTAAAAAAATAAGTTTAAATTAATATCAATTATAAATTATTATGTGCAAATTTTTATTTTACAATTAATCCAACAGACATGATGAGAAAAGAATGTTTTGAATGATAAAATGTTCAGAAGTTTATAAATTTTTTATACACAATTCAATATGTAAATTATTACAATGAACTAAATTAGATTAGTTGACATACAATTGATAACATTTCACTTAGAAAAACATATAATATTTAAAACTATATAATTAATTTGATAAAAGGCAAATTTTGAATAAAATTTAGTATTTTCACAATTCATTAACAAAATGAAATTTTTCAGAAAAATAATAAAAAATAACCCTATGATAATTTTTTTATTATGATGTACTATATTAATATATTTTTATAAAATATTTTTCCTAAAAGAGTTAAAATTTATTTTAAATTATTTGTAAAAACCGTGACTAATCCATCTTTTAGAAAATTAGCGATCTTTTGAAAACATTTATTTTTCTTTTCAAGGATTATTATTTTATTTATAATCAATAGATAAACATATTTTTTATATTTTTTTTAGAAGTATTCATAACCTGAATATAAAATCTATGTTATAATGGTATACTGTTTTAGAGTTCATTTCAACTCAGGGTTAAGTGTTCTGCATGATGTTGAATACAATGTTAATTTTTTTTATAATTTCAGTGTGTTGTAATCAGTTTGAGGATGATAGGATTTAATAAAATGTAGCTCACTTTTAGGACCCTTCTAAATACTCTTCTAGAATTTCAATGTAAACCAATTATCACAATTTAATTCAATTGAATGTGTTTCATCGTGAAAACTCATAACATCATTAATATAGAGTTATTTGATGTACTCAAGAGATATATCTTCCCTAATTAAAATAATATGTGAGGACTTTCTAATTTGATCAATAATAACATGTATCGAATCATTATTTCAAGGAGTTTTTGTAAATATAATGATAATTTGAATATATATATCATTTTATTTCCACATAAAAATTGGTAGATATTTCATGAGTCATTTATAGTGGTTTATTTTAGAATATTCCAGTAGAAAAACCATGAATCTTAATACATAGTCTATAATGTGCCATTTTATATTATTCCACTAAAAGTATTCCTTCACATATTGATACATTATTCTATTATCCAGGTGTATCGATAAATTTTTTCTATGATATTAATCAAATAATTCATTTTTTATATCAAATATAGAAGAAACACATATCCTATTTCAAAATTTAAATATATCATCTTCATAGATAAAGTATACCAACATCCCATCAGTAATAGCTTGGATTTTATTTTGAGAATTTTAATCATCAATCTTGGACCTTTTTAATTTGATCAATAAGGATGATTTAACAATCATTTGGAATAAATTTGATGTCTCCCCTTCCTTAAGGATTACCATATCCACCATTATTAAATCCATGAATATTAGATCTTTGAATATTATAATTTTAGTCAAAAAATGATGATCTTTCTTATTTAACAATATATCAACCTTAGTTTCCTTCCTAAGATGGTAGTATATTGAGAAATCATAATTCTTTTGTAGTTTTAACCATTTATTTTTCCACTTGTTGATCTATTTTGACAAGAACATGCATTTTAAAACTTTTGTGATCCGTATAAAATTCATTCCATTAACTATAAGAGGAATTAATCTATATCTTCAAAGAAAATCTATGGTTACAAACTCAAGATCATGGGTGTGATAGTAATATTCAAGAATCTTTAACTACATTGATGAATAGAAAATAACTCTATTATTCCATATAAGGACACATCCACTTCACTTCATTAATACATTACTATTTATATATATATATATATCAAATTCATTCTTTCCCAATTGTATGGTGAATATTTTTGTATTGACTAATCACCTCGTTAATTATTCAAAACATTCATTATATTCTTCTAAATATATCAACACAATACCTTTATGTGTCAATATGTCTATTGGGATATCTAATCGAGTAAGATTGTGATTAAATTGTTTTTAGTAACCTGATAATAAAAGAAACTACATGACCAAGTTATATTCATTACTATTGGAATTTACACCACTAAATTTTTCTATGAAGATTCAACTGATATTCCATCCTTACCGAAAATATTAAAAATAAAATAAACTTTATAAAGCTAGAATCATAATTTTTTAAATTTTCCACACATTTAAATTTTTCAATGAGTCTTTGGAATGATTCAATAATGAAAATTATTCTTATGATTGATTTTATGGTATATTAATATATCATAAGTAAATACCACAATGAAATTATTAAGATAATCCTTTCATACACTGTTAATTATAAATACAAAAATAGAGGGTGAATCAGTCAATCCAAAGTGCATTACAGTAAATTCTTAATGTTCATATATCGTAAGAAATGTAATATTTGGAATGAAATCCTTATTTACTTGAAGTTGATGATGCACAGAATGAATATAAATCTTCGAAAATTATCGAGTTACAAGAAGTAGGTCAAATAACTCATCCATGAGGGGAAGTGAATACTTTTACATTTTTGTAATATAATTTATTTCCATTTATTTGAGGCAATACCCCATTAAACTATCTTTCTTATGAATAAATAGAATATGTGATCCATATAATGAAACACTAGGTTGTATAAATCCATTATCACACAAATCCTACAGTTGTTTCTTTAGTTTCAAAAATTAGAATTTGATATCCTATAAATAGTATTAGATATAGTTTTTTCATCTAGCTTTAAATAAATATTAAATTTAATCTCAGACTCATGTGGATGTCTTTGTAGTTATTTACATAACACATCAATGAATTCCAATAGAACAATTATATCCTTTATTCTAAGGGTAAATTTATTATTCATACAATATGTATTCTCTTATTATCATGGAATTTCTTTGATTAGATCTACTATAGGTGTCTCAAGACATGATTTAGATTATGAAGTCTCCCATTTAAAGATAAGGTAATCCAGATCTCCATCAAAAATCATAATATCTTTCTCATAATTTTAAATCATTTGCATTATAATTTCCAAGATAATATAAAAAAAAGATTATATGAAATTTTACCATATGCGTAATATTAAATTTTGTAAAATAGAAATATGTATGTGTCATAATGTTAACTCACTAACATATTCTTATTACAATATGATTTTCACTAGGAGTTTTTATTGAAAACTCCCTTCATAAGTTACTAGAAAAGTAAATTATTTTCTTTGTAAACATAAATGTTATTGAAGAGTGTGAAGATCCATAATAATGTAAAAAATTATTCAAATTTGAGTTTATGATAAAAGTACCTACTAAAGTAATTATAAGAACACAGAATTCAATTATAGCTGGTCACATAATCTTGCCCTAGCATCCATTTCTTATTCTAAGTCTAATTCCCTTGATTTGTGAGGATTTCACTTGAATCGTGACTCATATCCTTATAGTTTAATCATTAAACAATGATAGATTCTTTTTTACCCTTACAATCATGATTCTCATGGCATGTTACCCCAAATATGAAGAAAACACATATTCCTATAAATCATGTTCCATTGTGTTTCTTTGAAGATATATTTCAAGTAGGAAATTACAACCTCCTATTCTACCCTTTTTCTATATTTCTCTTTCTATAGCCATCATCCACCCATGTAATATTGTATTTTACTCATAAAAACATTATACATATATAATTCTATCTCTATATTGATATAACTTGATATTATATCCTCATATAATGAATATGTTTCAGATAATAATTCCCTTCGAAATCTCGGCTTCATCCCATAAAAGAAGTGATTAGAATTTTTTTTATTACATACATAACCCATAATATGATTTTATAACCTTATAAATATATCTTCATATACATCAAAATTTTATTCTTAGTTTTCCCTCATATTGAGGAATTTTCATCTCTATATTATCTCCTTTCTCATGAGTAAATTATTTCTCAAACAATATCTCATTGAATTTAATTTAACCCATACTATTTTTTTATCCAAATACTTAGTGTTTGGTTCAATGGTCACCATTTATTTAGGCCCCCTTTAAGATGATAAACTACCATGAGAATTTTCTCACTTTCACTACTTCCCAAATAGAGAACTATATTTTTAGTGGAATGATCCATTGCTCAACTATTAATGGATTAATGATGCCATTGAATGGTAGAGGTTGTTGTCACTTGAAGTAGTCTAATATCATTTCACCATATTGGGGTTGAGAAAAAAAATACACCTAAGAATGGTTATTGGTCAAAACCTTAGTCATCTACCCCAAAATATTTATATTTTTTTCAACTCTTATTCTAGCTTCATTTTCTTACATATATGGGAAGTCCACAGAGTGATTACATGAATTTATATGGGTTTTATTACTTATAATGGACTCCATTTATATAAAATTTGAAAAACATAATTATCTGATGAAATTATAAATTTTCAATCATAGTATATAAATTGAAATCACGTGTAACACTTAAAAGTATTTTTAAAACCTATGCATAGATAATCTTAGAATCATTAGGCACGTATCTTTGGAAGTATCTTTGAATCATAACTGTTTTCAAATATTTTATAATGGATTATAAAGGGAATGATAACCAACCAAATTATATCCCCTAGGAGTATCCATTTATGTGTCTCAATGATGAATGAATTAATACCCAATCACACCACTTCAAATCTGTTACCCTTAGGTGTATCTATGACATAATAACATCCACATTCTGGCATCAAAACAAGGATTTATATGTTAGGAAACCACACTTTGTCAACCTTACCAATATACCATGATATTATATTATACTTACACTTATCTATATACTATTCTATTGGGTCATTCTCTCAAATATTTGTTTTCATAAATCCATTTCCAATGGATTATAATAACAATTATTTGATAAAAACCAAAAATACCTTACTCTAGCAAACTATTTGATAGTTATTTATATACATTAGAATAAGATGCATGGTATCACATGATGATGGACTGAATAGTTTTGTAGAATTGGGAAACTAGATACCTTGATGGTTCTCAGTCTATATTTTAAAATCTGAAATAAAAATTAATATTTTTGTGATTAATTAATCATTTTTTCATGTATATTCTAAAAATAATTCCTAGATACCTTATACATATCCTTGATAAAGTTAAAAATAATAAAGGGTGAGCGTATATACTCAGTTAGAGAAGGCGTATAATAAAATAAATCATATAATAAATTAAGCATGCATAATATGATAGAGATAAAAAATAATCAAATATGTCATATAAAAAATATCATAAAAGGGGATTATATCCATGGATGAAATGAAAATATAAATAACCACATGGATAAAAATAACTAGTTTCATAATGATATAATTCATAATGATGGACATTATTATCATACCTTCAAGGATTCATCCCAAAGAATTAAACATAAATAGTTTAGGTGTAAGTAAAATACCCAAACTATTTTGTCTCATGAGACCTACCAATACATAGAGGTTATATAATAGACCCCACTCATCATTTAGTATGTCTAGTTCATTAATACTAT
Source organism: Viscum album (assembly GCA_963277665.1). Taxonomy (NCBI): domain Eukaryota; kingdom Viridiplantae; phylum Streptophyta; class Magnoliopsida; order Santalales; family Viscaceae; genus Viscum; species Viscum album. The sequence continues at coordinate 714,177,372 of OY728137.1, read as the reverse complement.
GAATCAAATGAAAAAAAATCAATACGTAATCAAAATAAACATTCATATTTAAAACCATCATTGGAAATGTTAATATTTTCCTCATTCAACCATTACTTTGACATGACCAAAATCCATAAAGCGTAATATGGTGGATGTTATCATTAGAGTATATAATTATTTAATCACAAGATTAATTAATGAATGTTAAAATATATGAAAATACTTCTAAAATATTAATAAAACATTTCTTGAAGAGAATACCGATTTCATCTTGAAATCTGTTACTTAAAATCTTAAAGAATCAAAATATTAGGAAAAATATTATTTTTTGGAAAACAACCATATAGAATTGTAATAGAATATTAAATGAAAATAATATTCATGATGGTGAGTAGATCAATTTTTTAGTAAATTTTAAAAGAAATATTTTTTCACACTGTTGGTAAAAAGTATCTCATTGATAAAAATGACAAGAAGATTCAATTTAAGATATTTTATTTAATGTATAAATGAGATATAATGGATTTAATAAATAATTTTTTGATAGTAAAAAACATTAATTAAAACACTTTTTAGAAAATTTGGATGTGAAAGGAAAATATTTTCTATATAATACAAAAAAATACAATTTTCTTTAAAAACATTATTTCAGAATTATGAGTTTGTAGAGAGATAAAATTAAATAATACCTCTATTTTATAGAAATAATAAAGAGTAAAATAAAATATATAGTATCTAATATAAAAAATAATATAATTATTTGAATGGAAATATAAAAATATACAATCTCAAATAAGGATATGATTGTAAAATAAAATGATACCACATATTCGACTTTCTTCGTAAGTGATTTTAACCTCTTGTATAATAAATTTAAATTTATTATATATATATATAATAATAATTTAGATACTTATAATGTCATATATGATCCACTTATAACATTTCAACACCCTTTTATAAATTAATATTTATTAAAATAATGGCTTTTGAGTGTTAACTATTTCTATTTTCATGTATGGTTAAGTTTTGTAGTTTTGGTGCTTTCCTTATAATAACTATAAAATCATATATAAAACCTTAATCATATTATAAGTATCATATTTAATCATTATATACACATTAATCACCATTAATTTAATTTAATGATGAAAAATGAATTACATAACTTCATGAAGATGGTAGTCTATGTGTACACATATGTGATTATTCAATTGTATATGGGTGAAACAAAAGAAAGTTAAATAATCATTATATTATTAAAAAATCACGATTATATAATAAATATAATATATATTAATTAAATATTTTCTAATTACTATCTATTCAAAATTTTAAAGAAAATAATAATCACATCGCTTCATGGATGTGTAGTCCACATATACACATAGGAAACGTTGTTGTTTCCTAATGGGGAAAGAAAGAAGGTAGATAATATAATATAACTAAAAAATAATTAAGTTATAATAAACATATATAAACATTAAATCTATCATAATAACCAACCATCAAATATGGTGATGTAATATGAATCAAATCTCTATGTTGTGGTGGTGGTCCACACATATGCACGAGTTATACTTCCATTTCGCATTTCAAGAAAATGAGGTGGAAAATGTTTGTCCCATAATAATAATAACAACTCAATATATTTACTATAATTTATTCATTATTTTAGGTTTTATAGAACATATTTATATTAGTTATAAGAATATATAGACTTTGTAGGAGTAAGTAATGATGATTACCTCTTCCTTGAGAGACCTCCTTTGGATTACACCTTATGCTTTCATAGGATGATCTTATAAGACGATCATAAGATCAAGATAAATGTTAAGGATTATAGGATGGTTCTTTTCTATTGTTCGTGTGAGGTATAATATAAAATTATTGAGAATAAGGGTGGGAACATTTTTCATCTTTATATGTTAGGGGAGGGAAACAAATGGATTTAAATAAAAGATTTGAAGAATATAATGTCATTTTCTTTGGAAATATGAACCAAATGGCTAGGAAATTAGAGATAAGATAATATAATGTATAAATATATTCACCCAATAATATTTAGAAAATTTTAAGTTAAAATTTTTATAACACACCATACTTTATATATATATATATAACCTCAAAATTTGACGAATATTGAATAAAAACATAACAAAACCACACTAGGATTGTGTAGGTTTACTGACTTTAGCATCTAGGAAACATAAACTCGCATGAATGAACTCAGCTTGACCCTGAACTGGTTACCTAAGCCAATTTGTTGAAAGGCCCGAGAGGTATTCCCGATCCTCCTGGGCTGGCGATAAGCACCAGGGCACCAATAGAGGACAATTGAGAACTATTTCACCAAGTGAAAATAAATAAAGTTTCAAAGAAGTAGAACAAAAAAAAGTGAATAAATTTAGAAAAAAAGGAAGAACAACCATCAATAACACACTAACCCGACCATGACCAAAACTCCTCGTGACCCCGAGAGTCACTCACCAATCCACAACCAACTCCCGCCGACTATGAGAAAGATCAAGTCGAACCTGAAAGAGAAACTAAAAATGGTATAACACTATAGGTATGAGTATTAAAAATCAGTAGGCATTCCCAACAACATATTATCAAAGCACTTCCATTAAATAAATAATTCTACTAATTTTAGGTTTTAACTACATCATATAAAATATGGGTTTTCACACACACTTTAATTTCTAAATCAAGTAATAGTCCATTTCCATTTTTAATTGGAAAACAAGTTTATGATTTGAAGTTATAGGTGAATTACATTTAAAAATATTTTTTTGAACAATTTAAAATCTTAATTTTAGTTTTAAACTAGAGGAAAACCAAACTCACACACGTCATACAACAATGGAAATAGAAAAAGTGGTACATAGGGGCCATAAACCAAACTAAGCACCTCAATCATCGTCCACATACAAATAACCACCAATGAAAACATGGTTTGAACCAGGGAGCTCATGAACAATATATAACTTACTATACATGTGAATCTTCTTGAAGTAATTCCCTAGTCAATGATTTCATAACACCAAAACACTCAGTGTTTCCCTATCTTCCCTAACCGAGGGGCCCAGTCCCCTTGCAGAGAAAAGTTTGTACTAAGGGCCACTAGCCATTGCGTAATCTAATCTAGTGCAGTAATCATTTTCTGAAGATTCAATTACTATGCCATGTTCCCATGCAAAAACATGTAATAAAAAGCGGGTGAGTCAACTATGTCAATAATGTAACTCATCTTGATGCACAAACCTCACACAAAACAACTCACACAATCGATGTACAAAACAAGATCACCCTTGAGTCACCCCAAATAATGTTTTCCAAAATAATTTATTTCGTCAAAATGAAAAACGAGCCTTATGAAACATTTAATGAAACACCATTTCTCAAGAGGAAGATGTTTTTTTCTCATGCATCAGAAGAGAACATTTACCATCAAATCCGAACCACACTTGAAAATCCTTGAATTATGTTCCACGGACAAATGAGCATTCTTTCTATGTTTTGTGTCAATTCATTAAGAAAATAATTCAAGTGCCACACATAAAATAAACAGCTTCGTTTAAATCAAGTATTTATTAAAAAAAATAAATATCTAATATTAGTTCACATTTATCTAAAATCAATGAAATATCATGCAATTAATAAAATCTAAATTTAACGGTGAGTGTAGTGGGGGAGCTACCTCTACTCACAGTCCAAACATAATAATGTGACACGCCTGACATCGGCGCACAAGCACACACAATCCGATGACCAAAGTATCATGGGGTTACCTCACCCATGTGTTGAAACCAATGCACAAAAAATTAAATACATAGACACTGGCTTAAAACAATTTAAATGAAAAAAAATCATAAAATAACCACTTCCACATTTTTCCAAAACACAACTCGCACCATCTACATTATTTACTAAACAGCTTTAAAATTTATAAAATAATTCCAAAGAGAAACCCATGGCTTTACACATCCAAAACCCCTTTAATACCACTTTTTTGATCAATCATGCATCCTCAACATACCAGAACAAGAAATGCACATCTTTACTATTAAAAAAAACTAATTACACAACTTAATAAAAATACACCACATGTCAAAAATCAATTTTAAAACCATACACACGCCACTTTAGAATCTTTAATCTAAAATTCCACTTGGGAACCCATTTAAGGAAAAATATACACCATTTTGAATTCAGAATAAATTCCTAAGGGCCAACTAGGGTTTTAATAAACCATAGAATTCATAACACAGGTTAACATCTTTAAAAGTGATAAGTGGTCCTTACTCAATTTTCCTCAAATCAACTAGTTTTTACAAAATAGTCAAATAGGCCTCCTTCAAACTAGAGTACATTGGAAATTAACTCTAGGAAGTTCAATAACAAAATTTATACATTATTTTATACTTTTATGACCAAAATATTCTTTTAAAAAATACAAATTACTTGAAAAACCAACCATAAAATCTTTAAAAAAGGTTGTACACTATTTAACAATTCACACCAATTGATCAAAGAAACAGAACCAAAACACCACATATCACAAATAATGATAGTGATAAATGTACTAAATCACTAATTAATAACTATGGGTAGTGAGAAAACATGAATTTTGTAAAATTTTAAATTTAAAGGTTATTCACAATGGGAACCTACCTCATCAAATAACCAAGTCCACACTCATCACATGACAGACTTTTCGGTGACAACCTATAATCACCTGATGAAGACCAATGCACTCACAAGGCGACGATAGCCCAGTATGGTATGAAAACATCTCCTTTGTAGGTGAACACCAAAACCCACTAAAAGGGGGTCTCGAGATATGATTCTCATACCAAGAAGGGGAATTTTCCGCTAAAGGAGGGTAGTGCTTTTGAAGTGGTGTGCCAGAGAGGCCACACTAGAAGAAAGGGTTTGGCTAGAGGATTCACTGGGTGGGAAAAAAGGCCGATAGGGGGGAGGGTCATCGGTGAGGGCGAGGTCAGTTGGTGGGTGTACAATGGTCGAGGTGTGTGAAAAGGGGGAGTGCTTCACTGGAGGTCTAGTCCGCCGGAGGGAAGAGGGGTCATGGGTCGCTAGAGCTGTCTAGGAGGAGGAGGAGTCGTGGTCACCAGAGTACGTGGAAGCACTCTAGATAGAGGGAGGGAGAGGGAGAGGGCCTAGGGGGTAAGGGAATTGCGCCACAAAGACCAAGGTAGGGGGATAGGGAAGAGGATTATCTAGGAGTGAGGCACACACAAGGGTCGATCTACATAGAGGGGGGTTTGCGCTGCCATTGAGCAAGATGGACGTCGGTAGAGGGGACCGGTTGGGAGAATTCACACCAGACTAGCATGGCCGACAAGAGGTGTGGTGGCTGGTGTGGCCGGTAGGAGAGTGGGGAGGGAGAGGGTGGTGGTGTGTGGGGAGAGGAAGAGATGTGCATAGGGTCAGGAGAGAGGAAAAAAAGAGACAAAAAAGGGAAATGAATAGAGGAAGATAGAAAAAAAAGAAAATAATAATAAAAATAATAAAACTTTAATCTATAATGATAATAATGTGGACAATTATAAAAATAATTCTCATAATAATAATTAAACAAATATAAAAATGATAAAAATAAATAATCTTGACAACAAATAATCTTTACTGATAATATTATAATATTATAATTATTTATAAACTATTGGTTCATTATTAATAATAATAACATCAACAACATTTTTAATAATTATGAAAATATTAATGAAGAATTTTAATAATAATAATAATAATAATAATAATAAATATTTATATAATTATTCATTTCATTTAAATTTTAGTAAAATTTTTTTAACAAAAATAAAAATTTTAAATAACACAATAAATTACAAGAATTACTCATTTTAATTTTTTTTTGAAGGTAGGTAGATCACAAAATTGCCTTTCAAAGCCACACAGTGTATCCAAAATGCACTCTACTCATGTGCTTGAAGACGTCATCTCAAAACACACAATTTTTAATAAAACTCAAAAAAATTATTCGGGATTCAACCTGAACCTCGACAGAAAATTTAAAACACAATGAAAATAAAAAATTAAAATAATTAGATAGGTCAAGATGTGATAATTCTCCCCATCATAATGCTTTCCACCCCTGAAAAGCCACAAAAAGATCTGGACCCAAAGATAAAACTTCTTGAGTGCCACACACCTCCAAAAGTATAAGCACCTCCAGTTGATCAATCCAAACAGACGATGAAATCCCATGAAACAGAACTCATCCTCAAAATAAAAATACCTTAACCACTACTAAACAGAACACAAACTATCCATTTCAACCAAGGAGCGAACAAACTTAAACCACCTCTAACACTTATTCCCATATTCCTAGTCCAACAAAACATTTGGGTGTACATCAATACAAATGTTTACTCAAGAGGAAGAACATAGGATTAGGTGGTTCTGCACAAGACCACCATCCACCAAATGATACATGAAATAAAATTATGATGATGACATGGGGAGGCCCGGAAGCACTCCCCACTATAAGGATCACGCTAACACTAAATTACATCTAATGTAATGCTACGAGACCCACCATGGGTCTCCCCACCATAAGAAATGAAAAGATTAACCAAACATTAAAACATTCCTTACGGACCAAAAATCCCCTCCATGAGGGGGATAATGGAAGGGTACAATTGATAGAGAATCAAAACTACCACCATCGCCATATCAATAACATCACACCCTTAGAATATCATTAACCATGCCATACCAAGGAAAAAAATTAATCCAATGAACTTTTTCACCGATGGGGCTCTCTTGACTATGCTCCAGATTCACTCCAGGGCCTATGCCTAAAGCACCAATGATTGAAGCATCTCCTGCCTCACAGTCAAGATTCAAAAATTCCCAAACATAACACACGAACCCAAATTTTACCAAGCACACTTATTTTCAAATAAAAGTGTCAAAGAGGTTAGACAATAACCATTCTTGTAGCTAAAGGAAAAGAAACACCATAGAATGATACAAGAGATAACAACTACATCCATGGAATAGAAAAAAGATAAAACCCCAAAATGGTCCCAAACATTTTCCTACTCCTACTGATAGGATGAGGTGACCTTCAACAAGCCATGTCTGGGTTAAACAAGCTTCTTAGAAACATCTCAGAAGAATCACTGCCAGTGACCCCAATTCCCACAAGTGTGGCAGGGTTTAGAAACACTCTGTCACGTCAGCCTCATGTGACCCTATTTACCACACTGGTGACAGATCATAGCACTATGATGCTAAGAAGACGACTGATGGTCTGAAGGCCCCCTGATTCCTTTATTAGAGCCACCAGCATCTGGTCGCTTCCCATTCTTCATATCATCCTCCTCTTCATAGTATCCCAAGGCGGGGGATGATTCTCCACATCATGTCCACTTGCTAACTCAGCTTCAGCCATGCAGAATTGCCCCAAAACATCTTAGATGGTGGTTAGGTTAAGATCTTCCACTTTCGACTATAGTTCTGGTCAGATCCCGAACTCAAATTGTCTAGCCTTTTCAGGATCCTTCGAAACAAAAAATTTATCGTATGGAATTTGGTTTATGAAATGTAGATAGTATTATAGTACTGATTCAATGCCCTGTTGAACACAACACAACTCCATCCTCTTCCTCAGCTTCATCAACTTAGAAAAATATTATTGTACAAACGTAGACATGAATAACCCCTATGTGATATCTTCTCGAGGCTTTCTTAGAGACATGGACTTCCACCATTTTCAGGTTGGACCATCAATCATAATGGTATCCACCGTTGTTGGATTGGGTTATACCAAATATGCACAAGAGGGGGGTTGAATTGTGTCTTTTAAAATTTCTTCGTCAATCGCGATGATTTCAAAATCTATACTTTACCTTTATGGGAATGTTAATACAGTCTAAAATAAATAGATTGAAGGCCACACATATATATAGTGGTTTGGGGAACAGAAGTCCCCTAGTCCATTCCACCAATGCACTACTCCACGAGCATTGTGATTTTCACTATCTGGTTCTCTTATCAACAGACCGTCTATAAATGACTGTAGGCTATTGAAACCTTTACAAGATAAGGCTAAAATAGATCCTTTTGGTTTATGTATATAATCGAATACACATCTTTGTACGATAAGTTGGTTACTCAAAATGAAAAGTATGTTTTTCTAAAAATACTTTCCTGTTGTTCTTCATAGTTGCAGCAGCATGCATCTGACAGTAGATGGATCGTCATCTTCAGAAAATATGTTCTTCAGGTAAGAGTAGTTCTATGTCAATATAGTTACAAATAGATCTTGAAATAAAATCAGAATCCTTAACAACAATAGACTAATGAAATATCTTCTACGTAGAATAAAAATATTTAACGATTTTTCTTTTCTTTAGAAAAATAGAGTCTGATAGATCTTGAAAGCAGAAGATCTGTGTGACTCGTATATCTCTATAAAAATTGTAGTCAAAAAACTCAAAATCATGTTCTTTTAATGCTTTATGTGATGGCTCATCTCTCTATATGTAATTTAAAATAACATAGATATATAAAGAATGAAGACGGGCATTTTTATTTCAAATTTAGATCCACAAATGTCACCTTATGAATTGTGATATTCAAATGTTTGAATAATAGAGAAGCATAACTTCCCTTAAAAATCGGCCTAAAATACTCTTCATAAATTAATCCTTTGAATAAAAAACAAATGTATTTATATCATTCATAGATGTTCATTAACATCAGGATTTGAATCTGGCTTGAAATAAGCTTGATATTCTGCATAAATATTGTTTTCATGATAATGTCATAATTTAAATATCTGATGCCAAACTTAGGGTTGATGATATATTATTCAAATGTAAGGTTGATCTCAAATGTAAGGTTGATCTCAAACGTAAGGTTGATAATCCACACATTTCTCTTCAAATTTCAAATGTATTCTATATTATCTATACTTTTCTCTTTAGAAAAACATATGATTCATGAACCATACTTTTTGATAGAATATAAGTTTCATTATGAAAGTAAGGCTGATGATAAATTCTTTTGTGAAACAAACTTAAGGTTCCATACTTATGTAAGGTTCTTCTTCCATTATTTTTGGATATTAAAAACATATGGTTCTTTTACTATACTTTTCCAATGATGTATGGTTGATTAACCATACTTTTTTGAACTCCCATAAAGTAAATGTAGAATTTTATCCTTATGATACACTCTTCGACGTAGGGTATGAACAATGTTTACAGAACATGCTAAAATGATTTCTGAACACTTTGTAAAATATTACACATAGAATATATGCTTTAATATTATTCCAAAATAAAAATATAAAGAATACTATTTTCCTGAAATATACTCAGAGTAAAATCATTATAATAACAAACAAGGGTATGTGTGAGCATCAAAATCATCATAAAAATATAGAGTATTGGGGAAACAATACATTCTCAACAACCTTATTTAATCATAATAGTATAGAGTATTGTTGAAAACAACACATTCTCAAAAATTTCCTCTATTTTGATGATCACAAAACCCATGAAATTATTTTCATAAAATTAATAATTTTTCAAGGAAAAAATAATATTTTATTTTAACATAATTATTTCAATAAAAAATAAAAAAAGTGTTATCGATCGTTCTCCCTTATATAAGGAATTTTTTAAAAAAAATTAAAATTTATTTTAGAAATTTCTCCCCCTTTATAAATTAAAATAGAGAAAATAATATTTTTTCATTATCCAATTTTCTCCCATAAAGGTAAAACATGAATACAATATAAAATGTTGTATTGTATCCAAATTCCCCCACCCCTGAGAATGAGATTTATTTGTTGTCTTAAAATAAAATGTTGTGTTTATATAATTTCTCCCCCTTTTTGTGATATCAAAATGAATGATAGAATAAAAATATAACACATTTAATGTAGCACAGATTTTAAGTAAATTCCATTATAAACTAATTATCAATAATTGAATCTGGATTCTGGTATTCTAACGTAGACAGAATAGTAAAACAAATTAAAAACCGATAAAGATGAGATACAAAAATATTTTATTAAAAATATATGTATAAGTAAATAATTGATATAGGAATCGTGGTTATTCTAAAAGGGTTTAAAATGGGTTTCAATGCCTCTGAAATGCTTTATTGAGCTCTACTAACCACATTCTCAATCTCTTCATCAGTCCATCTCTTAACTGAATTATCAGATCTCTTCCTTCCTAAGTCAAATGAATATCTTAAATCAGATTAACTATAAACACTCATGAAATATTTCTTCCTTTTACATTAACTGATTTATCTTTTTAGTGAAGCTCTTCAGTAACTCTCTTACTCTTGGTTCATCTGATGTAAGCTGCTCAATAAGATTCTTTTGATTATCCAACAGAATAGATAGTGGAGCACTATTTCATTGTAATTCCTACGACATATCCTTCATATTTCTCATTATAGTTATAATGGACTGGAATCTCTAGATTAGATAAGGCGAAGTACCTAATGGACTTTCTTGACTTCCCATGATTCTTTCTAATTTTTTCGCCATGAATGTTTTGAATTCTACCAAATATGATTTCAGTAAAATATCAGATTTTAATTTTCCAACTTCGAATAACATCTCCTTATTAAAAACATCCACTTTCCTTTTTGAAACTGAAGTGTATTTCATGTTCTGAAACTTCTGTCTCTTCATCTCTAATGCTCTTCTCAAAGAAGTATTATTAGCTTGAAATATTTTAATATTTTTGATTCACTCCCCCGCATGATTATTCTCAAAATCAGAGGCACCCTATGCTTTATACTCATCTTGATTTATCAAAATTATTGGAAATGTATGTGCATTAGATCTATGACCTATAGCCTTCCCCATTGGTTGCTCAACCAATTTCTCTTCAGAGTGATGAACTGACTCATCCATTCAAAAAATTTCATTTAAAACATCAGTATTAACTTCATATGGACTCTCTCCTCTATTCACATTTTCATCAGGTTGTTGGTCTTCATGAGCATATATATTTTCTTCCTCTAAAACATTTTCTTAAAATGGTTCTTTTGGAATAACTTCAGCAGGTTGTGCATACTGTTCTTGAATAGATTCAGTTTGAGCAACTTCAACTTCTCCAGGATTTATCTCTACCTGAGGTATAACTTCCTCTTCAATTTGAGGTACATCCTCAATCTGAGAAACATATTCTCTTAAAAAACACATTAAAATATCCCAAGTTTTAATATCATTTGTTTAAATATGATCCTCACCAGCTTGAGGCACTCTATGTCTTTTCCTCAAAAGTCACTCTTGACATCCCTCATTAGTAGGTGCAACAAATGATTCAAATCTAATTCTTATGGATGTTTTAGAAAGATCACTGGTCCTTGACTCTTCTATTCCTTATTAGTTTTACCAGTTTTCTCTCCCAGAGTAGACTCGTGATCTTCATCAGCACCAACAGGCATATTGTTTCCTTTCACAGGTCTCCTAAAAAATTCCTATTATTCTTAATGTTTTAACATTTAATACGTTACTGTCATGGAATCACACTATGTCATCTACTAATCTCACCACATCAGACATAAAAAATACTTTTGAAATTAACCTCTAATAGGGATAGAAGTTTATTCTAGCCTCTGGTTAACAACATTAGTTCAAATACCTGTCATATAACGAGGAAAATTCAACTTTATAACACTTAGAAACATAAAAATAAAATACATATCAGGATATAAAATCTTCTCCATTTCTGACATCCCTGTGGAAATCCCTATTTGACCAAATTTTATAAGAAGTTTCTGATCTGGATAGAGATCCTTGACTAACATCTTTCTGATATTTGTATAACCAAATAAAAATGACATAATTTCCTCTAACATATGTTCATTATCTCTAATGGATTTCAAATCAATGTGATAAACTCCCTTATGATGGAAGTATAGGATTCTAGCTATTTCCATAAACGAAATAGAAAAGTACTGATCTTCAATTTTTGTGACTATGGAGTCCTCTATATCTCCAAGACTAAACTGAATAGATTTAAAGTAATTTCACAACTCTACCTCATTCAAAAATTCCGTGTTTCCATCACTGAACATTTGTTAGAGATTCTGAAAATCCAAAGCTAGCTTCAGTGTTAGATTGGTATGGTACAACCATTCCAAATCAATTACTTTGCCCTGTAAGATCATCCATCCTGAAGAACATTAACTTTTGGCATTACTATCTTCTCCTTCCTCAATTATCTTTGTCTTGGACATTGTTTTCTCAATGTTTTGAAGGCTCAAAGTTGTAGGGTTTCGATAGTAGATGAAGGTGGTAAGGGTTTCAATGATTGCAAATTTTCTAAGAAATTGAATAAGTTTGGAATTTAAAATGGGTTCTGACAACCTTTATTCCCATGTTATTATGTACATAATCATAATTACATTATTTAAAATAACGTAAAAATGTATGCGGAAAAAAATTGTTATAGTACAAAAGAAATTTTAAATTATTCAAAAAATAAATAAATAATTTATTTAAAATAGTAAAGATTAAAATTAAATAAGAATTAATAAAATCAAATAAGTAAAATTAAAATTTTATTAAAAATTATATAAACCTAGCTCCCACTTAATAAAATTAAACCTTGCAGTAGGAAGTGGTTTAGTAAAAATATCAGCGAGTTGAATTTTAGTACTTACAAATTCTAATAATATATCCGTTTTAAGAACATGATCTATTAGAAAAGGATGTCTAATATCAATGTGCATAGTCATAGAATGATTAATAATATTTTTGGGAATATTTTTTGCGCTAGTATTATCACATTAAATATATGTATTATTAATTTTTAGTCCAAATTCCATAAGAGTGTTTTTCATCCCCAACACTTGTGCACAAGAACTGCCTACAGAAACATATTATCCATCAGCTGTTGATAAGGAAACTGAGTATTGTTTCTTACTAGACCATGAAACTAATGATTTTCTTAAAAAGTGACAGGTTCCTAAGGTGCTTTTTCTATCTAATCTACACCTTCCAAAGTCATCATCTGAACATGAAATTAAATTAAAATTAGAAGTTTTTGGATAGATAATAGGTTGAAAAATACTTCCTTTTAAATATCTAAAGATTATTTTAACAACACTTAATTGAGATTCTTTACGATTTGATTGAAATATTTCACAAAGATACACTGAGTACATTATATTTGGCCTTTTAGATGAATGACCTAATAAACTACCAATCATACCTCTATATAACGTTTTTTTAACTTAGTTTCAAGTTTAATCTAAATCAAGTTTTATATTAGTAATCATAGTAGTTTTATATGTCTTGATATTTTAATGTCCAAATATCTTAATTAAATTTGTATTGTATTTTCTTTGATTCAAAACATTTTTGATAAATTTGAAGTCCAAAAAAAGAAATTTAATTGTCCCATCATACTCATTTCCAATTAATTTTTAATTAAATTTGAAAACTCATGACAAATATTTTTTGTTTTTGATCCAAAAATTACATCATCGACATAAATTTTACCCAATAAAATATTATAGTTTATAATTTTTTTAAATAATGTTGGATCTTCCATTCCAATAGTAAAATCATTTTTCAAAATAAAATAACTTAATCATTCATACCAAGGTCAAGGCGATTGTTTAAGGCCATAAAGAGCTTTAATATGTTTAAAAATAGAATAAGGGTTTTGAGAATTTTTAAAACCCAGAGGTTTCTCAACATAAAATTCCTCCATTAAATAACTATTTTAAAAGGCAGACTTAACATTCATATGAAATAATTTAAAGTTCAAGGGAGATGCATAGGATAAAAGGATTATAATGTCTTATAATCTAACTACAGGTGAAAAGGTCTCATCATAATATATACCTTCTTCCTAATTATATTCATTAACTACTAGTCTTGATTTATTTATAGTTATTATTCTTGTTTATTTATAAAGACCCATTTTGTTCCTATAACTAGATTGTTCTGTGGACTTTCAACTTAATTACAAAATTCATTTCTATTAAACTGATTTAGCTCTTGTTGCTTTGTTATCATCCAACATTCATCAACTAAGGCTTCTTTTAATGTCTTAGGTCTTAATTGGGATAAAAAAGTAGAGAATTCAACAAGATTTCCTACATTTCTTATAGTTTTTATTTCAGTGTCTAGGTCTCCGATAACAGTTTCTAAAGGGTGATTCATTAAGGTTCTAGATTGTTTAGGTAATAAAATATTAGGTTCTTCAGGTTCATGTTCTTCTGAACTAGAAGGAATTTTATTTATATATTTTTCAAAATTATCTTTCATGTTCTCAAGTCTCATGTTATCATTAGAGTCAGATTCATCAATTTGATCCTTCCTTTTCTCAAAGAGATCAGATTCATTAAATTTTTCCTGAATTTATTCTTCAACAATCCTTAACATTTTATTAAAAAATTTATAATCTTGGGAAGTTGCAGAATATCCTAATAAAATTCCTACATTATATTTTGGATTGAATTTACCAAGATTGTTCTTGTTGTTCAAGGTGTAAACCTTTCATCCAAAAACATTAAATTACTTTTATTTTGGTTTCTGTTATTCCATAGTTCGTATGGTGTATTTTTGTAAATAGGTCTAATTAAAACTCTATTCATTATATAGTAGACTATACATACAGATTCTTCCCAGAAATAGGTAGGAAGATTGTATTCATTTAACATAGTCCCAACCATTTCTTGAAAAGTTATGTTTCTTATTTCAATAATCTCATTATGTTGAGGTGTTATTGGTGTAGAGAAATTGTGTTCAATACCTAAATTTTAAAAAAAAGAATTGAATTCTAAATTCTCAATTTCTCCACCATGATCACTTATTAATGAAAATATTTTAAAATCTTTTCATTTTGAACAGCTTTAAAAAAAATTCAAATATAGTAAAAGCTTAATTTTTATATTTTAGAAAATAAATCCAAGTAAATCTAGAGTAGTCATCGACTAAAACATATATATATAATTTACTAGAAAAAAATTCTATTCTTAAAGGTCCAAACAAATCCATGTGTGTATGTTCTATAGGATTAGATGTATCAATTTTTTTAATAGATTTGAAGGTTGATTTGTGCTACTCTCCAAGTTGACATACATCACAAAATCTGTCACTATTAAATGTAAGACTGGGTAAATTAGAAACTAGAAGTTTCTTAGATAACTTATGTAATGAATATATATTGAAATGTCCAAGTCTTCTATTCCAGATCCAAGATTCATTTATCTTAGTAGTTAATCAATTTACTTTTTGTTTACACAAGGAATTTAAATCCGGACTATAAACATTATCAGTTCTGGGTGATTGAAATTTAAGCAATTTATCTTTGAAAATAGAACAGTAGTTTCTAGAAAAATCAACAAAATAACCATGGTTAGATAGTTGAGAGATACTTATCAGGTTGTTTTTCAATCCTTTTACATATATTTCTATATTGATTTAGATAACTTCTGGGTCTCCAATATTTTCAATGCCAATTATTTTACCTATGGAATTGTCACCAAATCCGACCAATCCTCTATATTTTTGAGTTAGTGATTTAAATTTTAATGAGTTCTAACTCATATGCCTAGAGAAGACACTTTCTATATGCCATATTTTAGTTCATCTTCTATGACCTGCTTCTTACAAAGGTATTCAAACAAAATTTTATTTTGGTACCCATATTCTATTGGGTCCAGCAGTGTTAGCTTGCAAATATCTAGGAATTCAAACATGCTTTTTTTTCTATAATCAATAGAATCATATGAACTACTTATAGAAAATTCTTTTTTAATCCTAATTATTTTAGGTTGCCTTAAATAACAGTTTTTAGATAGGTGACCTTTTGTTCCATAGTAGTTACAAATTATACCTTTTCTACACGAAACAAAATAGTTCTTCTACATTATGGGTTTCTTATCTTTACTTACTATTCCATGTCTTTTCTTTTTTAATCACATTTTTTCCAAGAATTTCATTTTGAGAATTTTATCCTTTTTTAAAAACAAGAGATTCATTTTTGTAAGTCCTTACTTTTGTTAATAGTGTTTTTATTTTAGTTTCATTATCTATAATGTTTGTGTTTTATGAGTTATATTTTTCAATTAACTCTTGATGTTGTTTTAACAGAGTGTATCTTTCTTCTAAAATAGCAGTGTGAATATTTTTCAGTGATTTATATTTCTTAAATAACAAATCATATTTATCTTCATGCATATTGTAGTAGGCTGTAAGTTTACCATTTGAGCAAATGGAACTAGAATCTGAATCCGATGAGTAATAATATTGTACCTTATCATCTTCTTCCATAAAGAAATTTTTTTTTAGATTCAATTCTTTCTTTTCTGAGTCAGACTTTGATGGGCAACTGGAGTGTTCATAAACACTCCAAGTAGCTTTCATTTTTATTTTGTCTTCCTTCTCGTAATCATTGTTTTTGAAAATTTTCTTTTTTCTTTTCTCTTTTTAATTGAGGACAATCAGGTCTTATGTGACCCATCTTTTTGTAATCATAACATCTGAATTTCTTTGGATCCTTTTCATCTATCTTGATGAATTTTTAGAATCCCTTCTCCCTTTTGTAGAATTTAATGATTTTTTGGATAATTGTGCTAGTTCTACATCAGAATTAGATGAATCTAAACTTTTTGGTCTTCTCTGGATCTCATACTCTATATTTCTGGTCTTATTTTGGGATTTAACTTTCACAGTAGTATTTTCTCCCTTGATCAAGACTTTATTCTCATTTTCTTCATCTTGCATCTCATCTTCATAAATAATCAAAGTTACAATTAATTCTATCATAGATAGATCTTTGACTGGTGATGATTTTCTAATGGCAATCGATATTCCATTACATCTGGGTGGTAGTACTTTCAATACTTTGAAGTCTTGATCTTCTTGTTGGATATGATATCTCAAGGAAGTGATGTTATTGAAAATATATATGATCCTTCCGTTCATTATAGTGATGCTTTGACCCTTCACCATTCTAAATGTATCAAATTTTAATTTTTCTATGGCATACCTCATTTGTTTGATACTGCAGTTCCTTCAAAAGCAATTGCAATTGTCTGCCACATTTCATAAGTAGTCGGGCATTGATATATTCTATTTAATTCATTTTAGTACAATACCTCATATTATAGAATTCATAGATTTTGAATTTATGTCATATTCTACTTCAGTAGATACACTCCATGTTTCAGGTTTTTCACAAATTTCATAAGGAGTAAGAATTTTTTAGTATATTTTGTATCTATGATTTTGTAAATAACTGATCATGCTCAAATTCTGACATCCATAGTTTTCACCATTGAAGTACGGAGGTCAAAGCACTGAGATTCCTTCTCGTGTATTATCCATTGATATCAAATAGTATAATCCTTTGAAACATTCATATTTTTATAACTATATCAATAGAAAGCCCAAACATTGATACCAATTGTTGGATTGGGTTATACAAAATATGCACAATAGGAGGGTGAATTTTGTATTTTAAAATTTCTTCAAGAATTGCCATGATTTCCAAATAATCCCTTTAACTTTATCAGAATGTTTATGCAGTGAAAAATAAATAGATTGAATGATGCACGGATGTATAGTGGTTTGTGGTATAGAAGGACCCAAGTCAACTCCCCCAACACTCTACTCCACAAGCATAGTGATTTTCACTATCTGGTGCTCTTACCAATAGACCGTCCACAACTACGGGTAGACAGTTGACACCTTTACAAGATAAGGCTAAAACAGATCCTTATGGTTCATGCACAGAACCAAATACACAACGTAGTGTGAGAATCCATTTACTCAAAATGAAAAGAGTATTTGTCTAAAAATACTTTCTAGTTTTTATTCATAGTTATAGAAACCTTCAACTGACATTAGATAGATCATCATCTTCAGAAAAGTTGTTCTTCAGGTAAGAGCATTTTTGAGTCGATCCAGTCACAAATAGATATTGAAATAAAATCAGAAACTTTAACAATAATAGATTCATGAAATATATTTGATGTAGAATAACAATCATTAATGATTAACCTTTTCTTTAGAAAAATAAAGTCTGATAGATCTTAATAGAAGCAGATCTCCATGACTCATATATCTCTGTAAAATTTGTAGTTGAAAAACTCGGGAGATTGATCTTCTAATAATTTTTTCAATGATTCGTTTCTCAAAATGTAACTCAAAATAACACAGATATATAAAGAATAAATATGATAATTTTAATTTCAAATTTAGATCCACAAATGTCACTATGAGAATAGTGATATTCAAGTGCTTGAATAACAGAGCAGTATAACTTCCCTTAACAATCGAAAGGAAATCCTCTTCTTAAATCAATCCATTGAATCACAAATAAACGTCTTTAATTCAGTAAAAGTTGTTATTTAATACCAGGCTTTGAATGTGGCTTGATGTTAGCCATATATTCCCATAATGTCCGTTTGTACGATAAAGTCATATTTTAAATCTCGGATGATAAATGTAGGTTTTATGATATATTCTTTAAACATAAGGTTGATCTCAAACGTATGATTGATAATACATACATTTCACTTAAACATTCAAATGTGTGCTATATTATCCATAATTTCCTCTTGAAAAATTTAAGATACATGATCCATAATTTTTGATAGAACATAAGGTTCATTATAAAAGTATAGTTGACTATCAATAATTTTGTGAAGAAAACATATGGTTCCATACTTACGTAAGGTTCTTATTCCATACTTTTCTGATATTAAAAACATAAAGATCCATTACCATACTTTTTTGATAATATATGGTTGATTAACCATACTTTATGAACTCATGTAATGTAAATGTAGAATTTCATCCTTACGCCACACTCTTCATCATATGGTATAATCATAGTTTATAGAACATGATAAAATGATTTCTGAACACCTTTTCAAATATTCCATATGGATTAGACGCTTTAAAATTATTCCAAAACAGAAATATAAATAATATTAATTTCCTAAAATGTATTCAGAGTAAAATTATTAGAATAACAAACAAGGGTATTTGTGAGAATCAAAATCATCATAAAAATATAGAGTATTTTTGAAACCATACATGCCAAATAATCTCCCCTAACCATAATAGTATTGACTATTGCTGAAAAAAACCCTTGCTCAACAAGAATTACCTTCAATGGCTCAGGAAACCCAATAAAACATAAATTCCTCTCAATCTTCTGCAACCACTCCTCTGCCTCAAGAGGTTCTTCTTGACTATAAAACAGGGGAGAGTTCAACTTTTGGAATTCCAGAACATAGTCTATAGGTTGACCAAATGAAGGATTTGATAAGGGTACACCACCTGAAGCTACACCTTAGGCATTCAACAAA
Organism: Viscum album; assembly: GCA_963277665.1. NCBI lineage: Eukaryota > Viridiplantae > Streptophyta > Magnoliopsida > Santalales > Viscaceae > Viscum > Viscum album. The sequence continues at coordinate 714,158,025 of OY728137.1, read as the reverse complement.
CCTTTGTGGCGGTGAACACTATAGAATAAGGAAACATAGAACTTAATTAAAACATGGTCATTGTCAATTAAAATAAAAAAATAAAACTTTTCACAAAGATTTTCAGAATTAAGGAAAATCGAAATGATTTATTAGAGGAAAACTACTGCCAATGGGTGACTCAAACATATGTTTGGCAGCCATACTCTATTTATTCCACTGTCACAGAGTGCATTATATGGAAATTTCCCTAGCTCTATATGGATTTCCCGGACCTATGAACTTATAGGGATACATTCCCAACTCCCTTTTCATTTCCCAACATAAAACAATTCAAAGAAACAAAAAGACACCAACAACCTAGACATCCCTTGGTAACTCGAGGTTCATAACGAGAAAAGGTTCATGACGTCCATCCTGTCCCTACACCTCGAGTCCCGACATTCCTACTCTTTTCTACCATGTCAACACAAAATGATGATGGGTTCTCTGAAAAACAAGGTTTTCTCAAGATCCAACCTCTTTTGAGACCATTCTGTCATGAACCAACCCAGGTCAACCCTGATCCGGTCTCCCGAGCCTATTTGAGGAAAGGCCCAAGAGGCATTCCCTCTAACACGCTGCCCCAACCTCATTGTCTTGAAGAGGCGGTGAGGGCTACATGGACTTATGAGATGTTCCCAATACGCCAAAGGCTAGCAATAAATGCTGAGGGCTTCAAGATGAAAATGGGGAATGATTTTTCCTTAAGAAAAAACCAACCAAACCATCCATTAACCACCACTATATGATGCATGTCAATAAAACATTCTAACATGAATTCCCAAAAGAGAACCAAGTTGTTCCACCATACAACCAAAAAACAAAACAACAACAACATATTAGAGTACTATTCAGAATAGCAAACAACAAATCACCACATGCCATGATGCCACCATAGCTCTACACCAAGCTCAATGCTCCAAGCTCCACCCAGACATCACGATTCACCACTAAAGGACAGTGATGCATTATCTTTTCCCACATCACAGTACACAAAATCTGGAAAGACAAAAACATGCCAAAGTAAGGGGTGAGTACTAAAACCCAGTAGGTTTTCCCCAAATGACTTCCCTACACACACCACTAGGATAAAACCATTAGCACATTTATTTATAATAATCACAAGTACAACCATTTCCATAATACAAACATGCCCTTACCAATCCATCACACCCGACCCAAGAAACCAAGGGAATGCTAACCAAACCTGACATAATCCATTTCATCATTCACACACTAGCACAACAATTTCCAAATTTTAAAGAAATGCACAAAAAGACCAAAAAAAACAAACAGTGGAGCTTCTATCCATCCTGTTCACCCATTCACACCTAGTGGTACTTACCAACAACAACCAAATGGTGGATCTTCTGTCCAACCTGTTCACCCATTCACATGTAGCAGTACTTCAGGACCATTGCCGACAACTAGCGGTACTTTCTGATCACTACCCATATGGTGGTTCTTCCAAACACCATCCAACACCTTTTATAGTTGGACATCCCGCCCAATTCCACACAATAGTTCAACCGATATCAACCAAGAATATAACCCACCAATACCACAACAACATACAATCAACCAATTCCATCGCATACCAATCCACTTTAATAAATAGTCCATTTATTGAAAACCATTTTCCATGCCAAACCACATTTCAATAAAAACAAAATCTTTATTGAAAACCATTTTCCATCAACCATTTTCCCAAATCAATCTCAAAAACCCTTTTTAAAATCTCTATTTTAAAATCCAAAAAAATAGAATTTCACCATAAAACCACCTTTTTCCCCAAAAATCCCCAAAACATCACCAAATTTATTTCCAACCAATTTGGCACAAAAATAACAGATAATTTCAAGCACAACTAATTAATTGAAATTAAACACCACTAGTTCTAACCTAGTGGAGTCGAGAGAGAAGCCACATACCTTTAGGGTTCCCGATAAATCGACCCACGAGCAACCGCACCTCCAATCCGGTGAATGCCCCCACCGAAACCCCTCTAGATACCATTCCCTAACATAATCAAGACTTAAAATAATCATCCAAGAAAACCACAACACTAGATCTATAAACAAAAATTTTAGATCTAGAAAACCAAGAAAGACGGAGATGTGGATCTAGAGGAAACCACAAGAACCAAGAGGAGAGACTTACCCATGAGAAACCACCTATAAACCACCATGAAACCCCTTTTAATCGCTTCAAGAATCGGTGGAAGATCCCCTTCAAACCCTGATGACCCAAAATCTTGAGTGAGGCTCGAGTGGGAGAGGATTTGGAGAGGAATGAGGCAATCCCGAGTGAACTCGGGTTTTAAAAACCTATTTTATGTGGTCGCACGGTTTGGAAAATCGTGTGCTAACCGTGCACGTGCTACTGCCTTGAGAGAAGAATTTCACACGATTTCCTCGCATGGTTTGGAAAACCGTGCGCAGGTCTTGCGAAGCCTACTATATCCCCCTGCACAGTTTCCTAGAGCATCTGCACAGATTCCCTTAACCGAGCTCAAACCGTTCTCCTTATTAAAATCCTCCAAACTCATTCAAAACCATTCCAAACTCTCTCAACCTCTTCCCAAATCATCCCATGCACTTTAATCACATAAAAATTCTTGAACAAAGGCTACATTCCTCAAACCATGGGTTCTAAAATCTCCCCATCATTGGACTTTCTATCCTAAGAAAGTAGGGAACCCACCCTTTGCCGAAAGAGCTCGGGCCACTGCTCTACCATCTCTTTCTCCAACTCCCATGTCTCCTCTTAAATCTTACCATGCTTCCAAAAAACATGAACTAAACTGATGCTTTTACCATTCAAGGCTTTATCTTGCCTATCCACAACCCACACTGTCACGTGCACCAATGAAGCATCTGGTTCTAGTTCAACATGATCCCATAGAATCACATGGTCACAATCCTGCTGATAATTTTTCAACTGTGACACATGAAACACATTTTCCACCGCACTGAACCTAGGTGGAAATGAAAAAAGATAATCCACCTCACCAATCCATTCAAAATATCAAAAGGGCCAATATACCTCGGAGATAACTTTCCCTGCTTCTCAAACCGACGATGTCCTAACCTAGGAGAGATACTCTATAAAACATGATCACTCACCTCGAACGACAATATCCATAGACAATGTTCCACATACGATTTCTGATAACTCTGAGTTGTCTCCATTATCTTTCCGATCAGATTTATCTTCTCCATAGTCTCCTGGATGAGGCTCGGTCCAACCATCGAGGACTAACCTGTTTCCACCCAAAGATATCATCGGTGAAGCCAAACGTGAAAAATCTTGAACAAAGAGCCTATAATACCCAGCTAGACCAAGGAAAATCTGTATCTAAAACACATTCTTTGGTGGTTTCCATGAGATAAAAACCTCTATATTTTTCGAATTCACTGAAACACCCCTGTCAGAAATCACATGGCCAAGAAAACGAACATCCAATATCCAAAAGTCACACTTTGACAATTTGGAATACAACTGATGATCCCTCAAGATCCCTAGCACTGTCTCCAAGTGCTGCTCATGCTCCACCCATGTATTTTAATACAACAGAATATCATCTACAAACACCACCACAAATGAATCCAGATATCTCTGAAATATCTGATTCATCAATTCCATAAACACCACTAGCGCATTCGTTAGACCAAAGGTCATAACCACATATTCATAATGGCCAAATTTACTTATGAAATCTATGTTTGGAATATCGTCCTTCCTGACCCACAATTGATGATATCCCAACCTCAGGTCGATCTTGGAGAACCACTGGGCTCCCATCAACTGGTAAAAAAAATCATCAATTCGTGGAAGTGGATATTTTTTCTTTATCATAACTTTGTTAAGTCTATGATAATCAACACAGAACCTCAATGTTCCATCTACCTTTTTCAAAAACAACATCGGCGTTGCCCACTGGGATGTGCAAGGCTGAATAAACCCTTTGTTTTCTAACTCTTCCAACTATACTTTCAATTATCACAATTCAGTAGGGGCCATCCGATAATATGGATGTGAGATAGGACTGGTCCCTAGAAGGAGATGAATTGTAAATTCTTATTATCTTATGAGAGGTACCTTAGATAATTCTTCAGGAAAAACAGATGTGAACTGATCAGCCACTGTCCGAAGAAAACACTGCTCAACACCCATTACTGATTCCAATGACAATACTGCCAACCAATATGATAACATGCCTAATGCTGGTGGAACAAAACCCATTTCACATGGCCTTTCATGGCTCCTTCCTCTAAAGATATTCCTAATGCCATCATGTGTAGTAAAATCCACTGTTCGCTTATCATAGTCGATGTGGGCCTTAAAATCCAACAGGAAATCCATTCCCCTGAATACATCATACCCATCCAACTCAAGCATTGAGAAATTCTACATTAGCTCAACCACACCCACAATGATACAACATGCTCTACACAAGAAGGCTCGACACTCTCTTAGACCTAGAGGAGTTTGTAGTTTTGAGACCGAAGGTATCATTTCTACCCTTAAACCCATCAAATCAACCACACGTGCAACAATAATAGAGTGTGAAGCACTCGTATCAAACAGCACCTTCATCAAGGTAGAATTTAAAAGAACAATACCTCACACTGTGGATGGTCCCGACTGATCATCCACCACAACCTGGTTAGCTCTAAACAAATGTTTTCTTTCCATGCTCTGCTCTTTATTTCCCTGCTGAGGTGTTGTGGTATTCCAAGAATCACCATGACCCACTTTACTCTACTGTCGAGGGGTATGCTGATGTCCTCATCCCATCAAATCAAATGACTTCTGTGATCTCTAAGGAGTATCACACGCACCCGACCTCAAATAATTCTGAAAATAATGTTGCAGATGACCCATGTGCTTACAATTATGACATCCTCGAGGTTGTACCATACAATCTCGCTTGATGTGGCTCGTCGAACCACATTGAAAACATCCTATTTTGCTCTGGGGCTTTGGAGGAAGATTCACCAATCCTGTCATCAAATTATGTTCCATACTCCCACCCTGGGAATAAGTGTATCTCATATTCATGAACCCTGCATTAGAGTTCCCACTCTTCCCCATGGGTACCACCATGCTTCCTCCACCCGGAGCACACAATAGTTCCCGCTGAGCCACCGAGGCTCTATTCACCATCTCTGTGTAATCATCTATACATGGTAAAACTATATTTGAACAAATTTATTGCCTTAACTCTACTTCAAAGATCCTTTCCTTCAATGACATGCTACCCGCCACCTCCGGTTCAAGCCTCAATATGTTTATAAACATAGATGAATACTCCTTCACAGACTTAAGGTCTTGCTTCAGACTAAATAAATCAGTCGTACGCTGAATTATGAATGTATGTGGGTAGAATTATTTATTAAAAAATTCCTCAAATCCTTTCCACGTCACACCCTAGTCCATCCTCGCTTGGACTACCAACTTCCACCACTAAAGGGAATGATCTGCCAACATATACGTGGCCAACTTCACTTTTAATTCTACCGGTGTCCCCAAGAACTCGAAAATTATGTTCATTCTATTCAACCATGCTTCTGCCCTCTTTGGAACTAAATCACCCCTGAAGATGGGTGGATTTGGCTTTTGAAACAGAACTGCATGATCCACATGCCTTGGTTCATCCATTATATTTCCAATTTCCATAGCTCGGAAAGCTTGCACTATGCTTTGCACTAGCTGCTGGTTCACCTAAGACTCAGGTGCTACCACATTCTCAGTAGCCTCCTCCAGTTGGTCTCTACGACGCCTAACCAGTGCCATTTCTATCAACTGTAAAAAAAAAACAATGTGTCTCACTTCTGTAGACATCAAGAATTCCCATTTCTAATCACATTACACAACACTATCACACAAGGCTTTCCACAAGTTCGAATTTTCCATGTTTTTTCATTTTGAAAACCAAAACATTTTCAAAATTCAAAATTTATTCGCATTACAATTTCACACATTCATATGACACCATAAATAATTATACCTCAATGAAATATGAATCCTATATGGAAGTCATTTCTACCTTATATTCCATGCACATCTCATTGGATAAACCCACGACAATGAGATTTACAATTCCTATAAGTGTCTCCAAAAAACTTATATACCCAACTCCCTAGTAACTTGAATTTTAGAATAAGAGGGTTAGCTACATCATTTTATGATATACATTCCAAGTTCTGAAATTCATATGCCTTTCTAACATCAAAACTCAAGGAATATACCACAACGAATATGAACCCCAAAACCAAGGCGCCAAAGCGACCGAAAAACTGCTCTCACTTGAAAGCTAAGGACCGAACAAACTGACACCACTTGTAACACCCCACCCCTACCTCATTGTCTTGGTGATGCGGTGAGGGATTCTTGGCCTTAAGCGATGTTACCAAGATTCCAAAGGCTAGAAATAAATACTGAGGGCTTCAAGATCAAATTGGGGATCAATTTTCCCTTAAGACAAAACCAACCAAACCATCCATTAACCACCACTATATAATGCAAGTCAATAAAACATTCCAACATGAATTCCCAAATGACAACCATGTTGTTCCACCATAAAACCCAAAACCAAAAGAACAACACCATATCAAAGTACTATGAGGAAGACCAAACAACAAATCACCACGTGCCATGATACCACCACAACTCTACACCAATCTCCATGCTCCAAGATCCACCTAGAAATCACGATGCACCACTAAAATAGGGTGATGCCTTACCTTTTCCCACGTCATGGTACAAAACATCTACAAGGACACCAATGTGCTAAAGCAGTGGGTGAGTAAAAAAACTCAGAAGGTTTTCTCCAAATGACTTCCCTACACACACCACTAGGATAAAACCGTTATCACATTTATCTAAAACAATGTATATAAAAAAATAACAAGTACAACCATTTCTATAAGCCAAACAAGCCCTTACCAAGCCAGCACACCCAACCCAAGAAACCAAGGGAAAGCCAACCAAACATGCCACAAGACATTTCATCATTCACACACTAGAAAAAAAAAATTTACAACTTGCAAAGCAATGCACAACAAACAACCAAAACAACCAAAACAACCAAACGGCAGATCATCCGTACAACCCGTTCACCAATTCACACCTATTGGTACTTCCCGACCACAACCAAATGGTGGAGCTTCCGTCCAACCCGTTCACCCATTCACAACTAGAAGTACTTCCCGACCTCTACCAACAACTAGTGGTACTTCCCAGCCACTACCCATATGGTGGTTCTTCTGACCACTATCCATTACCTTTTATAGTGGGAATTTCTACCCACTTCCACACAACAGTTCAACCAAACTCAACCAAACATATAATCCACCAAGGCCACAACAATATTCAATCAACCAATTCCATCGCATACCAATCCACATCAATAAATTGTCCATTTATTGAAAACCATTTTCCATGCCAAACCACATTTCAATAAAAAGAACATCATTATTGAAAACCATTTTCCATCAATCATTTTCCCAAATCAATCTCAACAACCCATTTTAAAATCTCTATTTTAAAATCCAAAATAATAGAATTTCACCACAATGTCCCTTTTTCCAAAAAAATCCCCATAACATCACCAAAGGTATTTCTAACCAATTTGGCACAATAATCATAATAAATTTCAAGCACAAAAAATTAATTGAAATAAAACACCACTATTTTTTACCAAGTGGAGTCGAGGGAGAAGCCACCTACCTTTAGGATTCCTGAGAAATTGACCCATGAGTAACCACACGTCCAATCCGGTGAATGCACCACCAAAACCTCTCTAGATACCCTTCTGTATCATTCACAAGACTTAAAATCATCATCCAAGGAAACAACAAACCTAGATCTACAAAAAACTAGTTAATATCTAGAAAACCAAGAAAGATGGAGATGTGGATCTAGAGGAAACCAGAAGAACCAAGAGGAGAGACTTACCTGACAGAAATATCATCAAACCACCATGAAACACCTTTGAATCACTTAAAGAATCAAGGGAAGATCACATTAAACCCCTGAGGACCCAAAATCCCGAGTGAGGCTCTAGTGGGAGAGGATTTGGAGAAGAATGAGGCAATCCTGAGTGTACTCGGGTTTTAAAACCATATTTTACGTGGTCGCACGGTTAGCTCGCAAGGTTTGGAAAACCGTGCACACGCTACTGCCTTGAGAGCAGGGGTATCCACAGTTGCCTCGTACGGTTGGGAAAACCATAAGCAGGACGTGCGAAGCCTATTGTCTCCCCCTGCACGGTTTCTTTGAGAATTCTCACGGTTTCCCTTAACCGTGCTCAAACCATGCTCCTTAAAAAATCCTCGGAACACATTCAAAACCATTCCAAACTCTCCCAACCTATTCCCAACTCATACCATGCACTTTAAACACATAAAAAAGGAATGAACAAAGGATACGTACCTCTAACCAGGGGAGCTACATTCCTGACCCTTCGAGGATGGAGAAAAGCACCATGGAATCAATAGCTAACAATTGGGAATGATTTTTCCCAATGAAGATATATAATGTTGCAAAAAAGTAAAACAACACAAAGTGAATAAATGACATGAAAAAGGAAGAACAACCAATAACAACACGCTAACCTAACCATGAACAAAACTCTTCATGACCCCAATATTCACTCACCAATCCAGAACTAACTCTCTTCCATGGTGAGAAAGCTCGAGACAAACCTAAAACAAAAACTAAAATCATGAAAACACTATAGGAGTGAGTATTAAAACTCAGTAGGTGTGCCGAACAATCTATTCCCAAATCAATACCATTAAATAAATAATTCTACAAATTTTAGGCTTTTACTACATAACATAAAATATGGGTTCTCACACACAGTTTCATTTATGAAGAAAATAATAGTCCATTTCCATTTTTATTATAATACAAGTTTATGGTTCGAAGGAAAATGTTCATTACCTTTTATAAACATTTTCATGAACAATTTAAAATCTTAATCTTAGTTGCTAAACCACAGGAAAACCAAATGCACACATAACACACAATAACAGCAAGAGAAAAAAGTGGTACACATGGGCCAATAACTAACTAAGAACCTAAATGGTCCACCACATACAAATAAGGGCTAAAGAAAACACTGGTCGAACCTTAGAGCTCGTGAAAAATCCAGAACATACTATAAATGTGACTTATCCTGAAGTAATTCCCAACTCAATGATGTCATAATTCACAAATGCTCGGTGTTTCCCTACCTGGCCTAATCAAGGGGCCCAATCCAGTAGCAGATCAAAGTCTATACTAAGGGCCCCTAGTCAGTGTGTAATCTATACAAGTGCATCAATCGTTCTCTGAAGGTTCACTTACTATGCCAAGTTCCCATGTCAACATGTTTAGTAAAAATGGGGTGAGTCAAAAATATCAATCAAATAACCAATAACGATGAACATACATCACTCACAAAACCTCACACAATCGACCTACACAATAATATCACCCTTGAGTCCTCCCAATGTATATTTTTCAAAATAATTTATTTTTTCAAAGTGCCAATCGAGCCTTATGAAACTTTTAAAGAAACACCATTCCTCTAGAGAAAACAAAATGGCTGTTCACACATTAGAAGAGAACATTTACCATCAAACTAGAACCACATTTAAAAATCCATTAATTATGTTCAAAGGCCAAATGGGGATTCTTTCACTATTGTGCGTCAATTTATCATGAAAATAATTCAAGCGTCATACATAAAATAAATAGCTTTGTTTACATAAAGTATTTATTCCCAAAATAAATATATAATATTATTTCTCGTTTATCAAAAATCAATGAAATATCAAGAAATTAATAAATTATTAATTTAATAGTGAGTGGAGTGGGGGGTCTACCTCGACTCAAAGCCCAAACACATTGATGTGACACACCTCGCATATGTGAATAAGAACATGCAAGCTGATGACATAGGTATCATGGGGTTACCTCGAACATGCGCTACAACAAACGCACACCAATTAAAATATATAAACAAAAACTTAAAACAATATAAACAAATAAAAATCGCAAAAGAACCACTCTGGCATGTTTTCAAAAGACGACTCACACCATTTACATTATTTACTAAACCACTTTAAAATTTATAAAACAATTCCAAAGAGAAACCCATGGATTTACACACCCAAAACCCCATTAAAAACTATTTTATTATCAATCGTGCATCCACAACATAGCAAAATTGAAAACACACAACTTTACCATTAATAAAATAATAATTACACAAATTAATAAAAATACACCACACGTCAAAAATACATTTTAAAATGATACACACAATGCTTTAGAAACTGTAATCCAAAAGATCACTTTGTAACCCATTTAAAGAAAACTAACCACAATTTTGAATTCATAGTAAGTTCATATGGTATATATGGGCATTTAATAAACACTTAGTATTCATAACACAATTAAACATCATGAAAAGTGACAAGAAGTCCTTACACATTTTTCCTCAAAACAACAATTTTCACACAAAAGTGCAACAGGAAACATTAAAACCAGATTACTTTAGAAATACATTTAAGGAAGTTCAATCAAAAAATTTCAACATCATGTTTATACTTTTAAGACCAAAACATGCTTAAAAAGTACCAATTTCTTGCAAAAACAATCGAAAAAATTTTAAATAAAAGGGTTGTGAACTATTCCACAATTCATGCCAACTGATCAAAGAAACTGAACCAAAAAACCACATATCACAAATAATGACCATGATAAATGTACTAAATAACTAATTAATAAATAAGGGTAGTGAGAAACCAAAAATTTAGTGAAATCATAAATTTAAATTTAATGTACAATGAGATCATACCTCAACAGAGAAGCAGGTCCACACTAGGCGCTTGAAAAACATGCCGACGTCAACCCATAATCACCCGATAAAGACCAATGCACTTGTAAGGTGGTGATATCCCGGAATGGTTTTAAACCCTCTCCTTTGGTGGTGAAAACCAAAACCCACTTGAATAGAGTCTCAAGATACTATTCACATGCCCATAAGAGGAAGTTGCCGCTAAAGGAGGGCAGTGTCGGTGAGGTGGCATGCCGGAAAGGCTACGCTAGAAGGAAGTGTTTGTCCAAAGCAGTGGCTGGTTGAAAAAAAAAGGTCACTAGGGGGAGGGTCTTCGGTATGGGTGAGGTCAGCTAGGGAGCATGCAGGGGCCATGGTGTGTGCAAAGGGGGGGGGGGGATTTTCCGTGGGTCTAGTCGGCTGGAGGGAAGAGGGGTCGCATGTCGCCAGAGAAATCCAAGACGAGGAGGAGCCATAGTCACCGGAGTATGGGGTTGTGCACTAGAGTTGGAGAGGGATAGGAAGAGGGTCACATGGGGGCAAGGGCGAAATGCTGCATAGACCATGGGAGTGGTAATGGGAATACAGTCATATAGGAGTGAGGTGCAGACAAGGGTCAGTCTGCATGGAGTGTGAGGGGGGGATGCACCCCAGTGAGTAGGAGGGACTCTAGTAGTGGGGGTCGGTTGAGATAAGTAACGCTGGACTGGTGAGGCCGGTAGGAGGTATGACGGCTGGTGAGGCTAATAGGAGGGTGGAGAGGGAGAGGGTGAAGTAATTTATGGAGAGGAATAAGAGCGCGTAGGATTAGGGGAGAGGAAAATAAAGACGAAAAAATAAAAATAAGGGATGAATAAAGAAAAAAAGAAACAAAAAACAAAATAAAACAAATAAAAAAAATTAATATATAATGATAATAATATTGAAAATTATAAAAATAATTCTCATAATAATAATAAAACAAATATAAAAATGTTCAAAATTATTAATTCTGACAACAAACAATCATTAATGATTATGATATATTATTAAAATTATTTCTTCACGTTTGCTTCATTTTTACTGATAACAATATTGTTAAAATATTTAATAATTATGACAATATTAATTAATCTTTTTAACAATAATACTAATAATAATCTTTATAAAAAAAACAATAAAAAATTAAAAATATTCATTTCATTTTAATATTAATAATAAAATAATTAACAACAATAAAATTTTTAAATAACCCAATAATTTAGAAAATTTACTCATTTTATTTTTTTTCGAAGACAGTCGGATCGCGCAATTTTCTAGGAGAAGCCGCACAGGGTTTCCAAAAATCACTATGCTCGAGCTCCCAACGACGTCATCTAAAAAACACACAATTTTTTAAAAAATCATAAATCTCAGTCGGTATTCAAGTTGAACTTTGAAAAAAAGTTTAAAATACAAAGAAATAATAAAATAAAATAATTAGATACATTGGGGTGTGACATAAACAACTAGTTCATATGACATATACATTGTCTCATGTTTATTTCTTCATAACTAGATCCCTTTTTAAAAATTCGTAGTTAATAACCTTCTTCATGAATTGGGGACAAAACATATGAAAGGGTGAGATCATATGCTCAATAAGTATAAACAAGGGAGATTTCAATCATATCATAAGTATAGGTAATATGAACATAACATTTATAAATTTTATCATCCATATGAAAGATCATGATATCATATCATGGAATAAATTATAAAAGTTCATAAAAATCATTAAGAGTAATCCCAAAAGTCAAAACATAAGACATAAAATTTTCTGGCATACACTTAATCATAGAAAATCATATCATATTATTCATGTATCATTTCCAATATCATCATATTAGACAAAGTCCATTACAGTATCGAGTTCACTCATTCTATCCATATATTATGAAATTAATATCATTTCCGATTTTATCCCTATCTATCTCAGCAGATATAAGTCTTTACCCAATGAATTGGAGGGAGATATATGTCCTAATTATCTCATAATGAAATCATTCTTATTTTTACCACAAATTAACAAATCATTCATCATAACCCATATAATGAAATGGGTTTCTTTAAAAATCATTCCACCATAACATAATCCATGTAAAAAAATTGATTTCATAAATAATGTTCCATCAGAAACACAATAAAATCATATGAATGATAGGTATAGTATACATTAAACATAACCCTATTAAGTAATTCCATCATAAATTGAAAATAACTTTGATAGAATACTTGAAATTAATTCTTCTGGAAAATATAATTTCTTTTTCAAAAATGATTTATTTTATCAAAATGCCACATAATTTTAATGAAAAATAATTTGTTTGAAAATAATATTGAAATATTTTAATATAAGATTCCTGGAAATAATGAATATGAAAATGTAAAAATATTTCCATTCCATATAAGTTAAAGGAAAACACGCTTCTCATATTTTTGTCAGAAAGACAAAATTTAACTCGTATAAAAAATGACAAAACATTCGTTTAATATAATTTGATAAAAATTCACCAATCATTAAAATTAAATATAAAAAATTCTATATGGATATAAATAGTATTTTTGAATACTTATTTAGGAAACATTTTCATGGATGATAAATATAACCCTGCATATACTTACGTATAAACAATCCTGGATAATATTGAGATTGAAAAATTATACCTTACCTTAGGTCCAATATACTTTTCCTATATTGAGCCTCATGTATAATGATTTATATAATTCTATAGACTTATTCTATATTGATAGTCATTTATATAAAATCATACATGACCATATTACCATCTGTTTGTTAGTAACATTTCATTATTACTTGTTATTCATGTTTTAACTGCTTCATTTTCTTATGTATGTTTTGTCGAATAAGTTCATCTTCTCCTTTCTAGGTCATAGATAAATAATTAAAAACTGATTTTAAAATAATATATAACATATTTATTAATTCTATACATTTATATAATAATTCATTACTGGATATCACATAGAATTAATCACATCGTTTCGTGGAGATGGTACGCCATACATATGCCCGAGCGACGATATCATTCCCATAATTTTGAAATGGTTTGAAATTGGATGGTATATATTTTTTTCTAGAATCCATATAATGTTATAATAATAACCTAGAGTTATTATTTCCATTATTATACCCATCGAAGTAAGGTGGAGGTGAAAAATAGACTACACCAGAACATGAATACGGTAAGTTGTACATATGCACAAGTGCTGATTTCATTTTCCATATGATGGATAAAAGGTAGAATATGGTTGTTCCATAATCATAATAATAATATATATATATATATATATATATTATACTGGATTTATTAATTTATAATAGAAACAAATCATGATGTTGAAGTAGAAGAATAATTAAGTATGAAATAATCGGTTGAGGAGATTACCTCTTCTTTGACAAGCTCCCTCTACATCACATCTAAAAGCACTAGGGAAGATATTTTGAGAAGAAAAAAACCTCAATAATGTGACTATGGAAGTTGAGAATGAAAATGGGAAAGGTATGGACAATCTTTAAGGTTCAAAATGAAGCAAATAAGTGAGGCAGGTGGTGCCCTTTTATAATTGAGGTAATGTGTACTTATGGAATCTCCGAAAATATTAATTTATATTAAAATCAAAACACATCCAAGATCCTCCAAAATTTCCTAATATAGAATATTATATGTAAAAATGTTATAATATAATCAACTAATTAATTTTAGACAAGTTCTTTTATCATTTTAAATAATATCATTTTAATTGCCACTTAGTTATTCTATTTGATTTTTAACTAAGGTAACAAATATTTCTATATTTAAAGGGTAAAATATTTATTTTTTATGAAAATTGGACCAAAAAAATAATTTTCAACATTATAGACCATATCATAATTACTATATATTTATTAAAAAAATATTTTTAAATTATTTAAAGAAACATTATTTTGATAAATATTCGATAGTATCAATTTTTACACTATTAAATTAATTTTTTTTAAAATATGAATATAACAATTTAACTTCAAAAAAAATATTTTTTTATATTCCTAAGAGATCAAGGTCATCTAGAAAATTATTTGGATGTTTTAATCATCCCAAATTATATTTATTTAAATACTTTTAATCATATTTATTTGTAATTTATATTAATAAAATAATTACTACATCATTTTATGTAATTATTTAAAAAACATATTCGTTGAATAAAAAATAAAAAAAAATAAGAAGAGGAATATAAATATTATATCTTTAAGAAGAATAATTTTAGTCAAATATATATTATAGAAAATCAAACATTAAAAATGTTATATTTAATAAAACATGAATGTGACAACTGTAACATCACTTTTAATAATATAATATAAATGTCATAACCATTTTCATATAGATCAAAATGGTCAAAAACCAGACCCTTGGATGATTATGGTTGAGATATACATGACAATTAATATTTGGACAAGTTTTTGGGTCTTTTAATAGTTATTTTAATTTTAATAAGAATTATTTTATTTATTTCTCAACAATTTAATAATTTCTATATCATCACTATATAAGCCTTTAAGGTAATGATTTATTTCCTAAAAATTACCAATAAATTACAATAATAAATAAAAACATTTTATATTTCAAATTATTATTTATAATCAAATTTTAATTCTTTATAACATTATATTAAAAATGATATAGTTATTAAAAATTGAGTAATTAATATTCATATTTTCATTAAATAAAAAAATTAAATCTCCTAGTCTCATCCAAATGGATTCAAAAGGATAACATTTCGAAACAAGGATGAGTTTGGTTAAAAAAACTCATCCAATTATTTTAGGACACGTGTTAGGTTAAATTTATAATATTTTTTTACCTTAATTACTCAATTTTCCATTTATCGTATTAATAAAAATTACCAATGATACAATTCATAATGCCAAAATATAAATATATTTAAATAATTTGGGCATAATGATTACAAATATGAAATAAATTTTTAGGAATTCTAAATTTAGAAGTATCTATAATTAATTTAAGATTGATAACATTATAGGAATGAAAGAATAAGTATTAAAAGTTAAAAAATTGCAAAATATTTACATATTAATATATATAAATTCAATTTAAACTTAGTGAAAATAACCTAAATTAAATTAACTAATAAAAATAAAATCTATATATAATTTAAATCCATTCTATAATATAAGTTATCAATATAAATTATTCTGATGGAGAAAAATTCAACTAAAATGTAGCATATTTTTACTATTAATCAAAACTTGAATTTTGTCAAAAATATAAAAGATTTATATAAAGTAAATTTTTATATCCTGCTTCCAAATAAAATTTTCATTTTTTCATATAAAAATTATTAATGTGTCAAAATGTTAATTTAAAATGGGGTTTCTATTGAAAGATCGTAAAATTACCATTTTGAAAAAAAATAAGCTTTTATACATATAATATGGTTTATTCATACCCTATTACAAAAATATATTTCGGATTAATATAAAAAATATTGTATTAAATATATAAAAAATATATTTAATTAACTTCATTTAATAATTTTTTTTCACTAATTTATTAATACAAAAATAAAAATATATAATTGATTTATATTTTTCATAAATAATTAGTAGCAAAAGAATTAACCATATATTTTCATAGGTTAGTTATATTTATTCCATATAACGTGATAGCTAGGATATAATATTCATTTTAGATAAATGGTTTCTTGCGGATCGTTTAAGCTCATGATTGAATGCAATGAAATCTATTGAAGAATTAAAATTATTTAAAGGAAATATTTCAAAAAAACATATTGGTGTTACATTCTACCCGCTTAAACTGAATTTATTCCATGAAACTCCTCACATGGATACAAATAGACGAAGATACCTCTTCCTCATCACATTCTAAAGTTCCCACGTATCTTCATGAAATTGGTGGTTCCTCCATAAAACTTTAACCAAGCGCATGGTCTTGTTTCAAAAAAATTTTTCACTATGATCCAAAATCTCTACCGGTTGTTCTTTATAAGAAATATATTTTCCCAGAGGTACGACATATGAGTTCATTACATGTGAAGGATAAGGCCTGTACTTTATATGTATAGATACCTGTAACACATCATGAACTTGATAGATATTCAGTTGAAGTGCCAATCGATAAGCTACCTTCCCAACACAATCCAGGATTTCAAAAGGGCCGATATACCTTGGACTCAGCCTAACCTTCCTTCCAAATATCATTACTCTCTTCCAAATATATATTCATAGAAACTCCTTGATAACCACTTTTAACTATAGTACTTTTCTTCGGCTGTCAGCGTAATGTTTTCCCCACTATGATCCTCTCTTATGTATTGTCGAATAGATCAAACTTTATATGTCATTTCATCAACAAGATCTGGTTCTAATAGCATTATTTCCCCAAACTCATCCTAGAAAGATGTATTTCTTTACTTATTTCCACAGTGGGATTAATATGGATCCATCTGAATACTAGAGTGAAATATATTTTTGAAGGAAAATTATACCAATGGTAGCTATTGATCTCTACCACCTTTGACATCCATAGAGAAAGCTCCCAACATGTGTTCTAGAGTTTGAAATGTTCTCTCAGAATGATCGTCTGTCTGATGATGATAATCAATGTTGAAACTTAACTATGTATATAGATCTTACTAAAGACTATGCAAAAACTTTAAGGTAAACCTTGGATCCCAATCAGATATTTTTGAAGGTTTTACTCCGTGGAATCACAATACTTCTTTTATATATATCTTGTAAAGCTTATCTAGAGATAAATATTCCTTAATATAAATTAATTGTGTTGACTTCGTAAGGTGATCAACTATGAAACATATAGAATTATGGCCTTTAGATGTTTTAGGAAGACTGAAAACGAAGTCTACAGTAATGTTTTCCCATTTCTATTCTGGTATGGGTAATGCTTGTAACAACCCCTTAGACTTTTTTCTCTCTATATTGACATTTTAGAAAACCAATAACTAGGAGAAATATTTTGAAACATCTCTTTTAATTCCATACCACTAGAAATAATCTTTCAGGTCCATGTACAACTTTGTGTTTCCATGATGAGTAGAGAATGAAGAACTATGATCCTCATCCGACATCTCTTTCTTTAATTCAAGTGTAAGAGGAACATAAACATGATTCATTAACATTTTTATTCAATAATAATGAAGGTTTATTTTATCAATATTTCTCACAATATTTTATTTCTCTATATCTTACTTCACCAACTCCTTAATCTTCACTTATATAGATGATTGAACATTCATTTGAAAAGATAAGATTTATCTTCTTCCTTGAAAATTGCAAGATTCATCCATCACAAATCCATAAATAATGGATCTTTTTGGATCCTCATAATAAATTATCTATAATTTTCTTTCTGACTCAAAGAATCGTCCAACTTGTTTTCTTTCATATAGTGGCAATGTATTGAGTATTCCTAATCTTTAACCAACTCCGACCATCTTATTTAGTGGATATTCGCCTCCTTTTGTGTGAAAATTTACTTTAAACTTTTATTATCATTATAAATATCACACCTTTAACCATAAAGACAATTCCACTATAAATTTAATACAAAGATTACCGAAACTAACTCCATCTCATGATTTGGGTAATTTTTCCCATGGATTTTCAAGTGTTGTGGGGCATAATCTATCACCATATATTTTTTTATGAGAACACATACCAACCCTTTCTTGGATGCATCACTATAGATCGCAAACATTTCTGCACTATAAGGTATTGTGTGCATAGGTGCACTAACTAACCTTCTTTTTAGCTCTTTGAAATTCTCTTTACATTCCTCCTTCCACTCAAACTTAACTCTTTTTTTGGTCCAACTTGGTGAGTTGGTTAGATAGTATTAAAAATTATTTCACAAAACATTGATAATATATGAAAAAACCAATAAATATTTGGATCTCAATTTCTTTTTTCAGACAAGGATATTTTTTTAAAAAGTCTATTTTTATTGGTTCAATAAATACACCTTCCATTGAGATTATGTGACCAAAAAAAATTTCTGAAGACAAAAATCACACTTGTTAAATTTTTCATAATGATTATCCTTTCTCAGGGTCTTCAATTCAATTCTCAACTGATCTTCATGTTCTTCCTTACTCTTTGAATATACAAGAATATGGTCTATGAAGACTTCCACAAACTACTCAATATAGTCTCTAAATACTATATTAATTAGATCCATGAAGATAGTATGGGAATCAGTAAGACCAAAAGGAATCACTATAAATTCATAGTTTCCATACCTTGTATGGAATTTTATCTTTGGTATATCCTCTTTATTGTAAATTAATTCATGATATCATAAATAAATATCAATCTTGAAAAATCATTTATCTCCACATAGTTGGTCAAATAAGTCATCAGTACGGGGAATAAGATATTTTTTCTTGATAGTGATCTTGTCATGTTCATGATAATCAATGAATACTCTCATTGATCCATATTTATTCCTAAAAAACATAACAGGTTCCCTCTAAGTTGACTCACTAGGGTATATGATTCCCTTGAAAATATTCTATTGGCATTTCTTCTTCATTTCATGCAACTCAATTGGGGTTATTCTATATGTTTTCTTTGAAATATGCATAAAACCCTGTATGAGTTCTATTTAAAACTCAACCTCATGATTTAGTGGAATACCTAGTAGTTATTCTGGTAATAAATCCAAAAACTATCATAAAATAGGTGGATTTATAATGGTGAGTTTCTCCCTAACCATTTAAGATAGATAAGCATCATTTATAGGAATCAATACCCATAAGATGGTAGAAATTTCCAATTGAAGTTCATACTCATCCTTGCATCGATAGACGCTCATAGATTGATCCGGAATATGAAATTTGAATTATCATCCTTGAAAATAGATATGATATCCGTATAAATAAATCCAATCCATGCCATAAATCGCATAAAATAACACTAAAGGAAGAATTATAGGATTTGTAGGAAGCACTTTTGCACAAAATTTAGTTAGAGAAGAATTATAAACATTTGATGTAACTATTGTTCCATTAGAAGTCGTCATAGATAACATGACATCTAGTAGTTGAGTTAATATGGTGATATAATTAGAAAAATCTTCAAAAATAAAAGATTTGGTGGATTCATAATCAAATTAAACATTTTCTACTTTATAGTGGATTTTGACTGTACCTTTCACCACTTCATTATCATACTCCACATTGCCAATATTGATCATATGTGACTTGACTTTTTATTTTGACTTAATGTTTTATAATGTCGATAATCATAGATAACCCTTATATTAGGGTATTGGTTGGATGAATGCCACATTTCCTTACACTTGTATCATTGTATTGTAGGAGGTGAATTCTATATAGCCTTTTATCTATTCCCATAATTAGACATATTTTTTCCATCACATCGAAATTCAACTGCCTGATGACCTTCTCTCCCAATTATAAAACATTTTCAAGTCCCATTAAGAAAATTTTCTCCATGTTTCTTTCCATACATGGATCATACAGGAAAACTCATCATCTTCTTTGTGGTATGTATATTTTAACTTGAATTCCATTTTTCTCTTCTTATCAAACCCATGGGACTAATGGGTTAATCCAATATCTGTATCAACATTATGAGCACATCAAATAATTTACTCTTAGCTAGTAAAGTTCCTTATGCCTAATGCCCTTCGGTGACTTGGTTTTATGCCACTAATGAATTGATCAATTTTACTCTTTGGTTGGATACTAATTCTAGAAGAGTACCCTGAAATTCTTGTAAAATTTTCTTTGTATATAATAGCAGATTCATCTTTATTTTTCTTATACTCAATGAAATACTACTTCATCATTATTTGATGAATATATGGAATGTAATTACAGAAAAATATGTTCTTGAATTCATTCCCTTATATGGAATCAATTTAATCTATTTTCCTCTTATTATTGATATGGTTCGATCATTGGTCAACTTAAACTTCCAAATAAAATACTAAAGGATGAAATTATCATGTACTAAACATTGAAGAACTGAAAATATATTTTTATTGGTACTGATTCATTTTTCATCCACCAGTGTATTAGAAGAACCACTGAAAGAAGGTAGACGTTGCCTCATGAAGGACTCAATAGAATGTTGTTCCCTCCTTTTCTCATTTAGAAATGCTCCATGATTCATATCTTAATAATGATTTGTGAGAATAACTACAAGATTTTTCATTCCAACTCCCATAAAATTTGGTTTCTCAAGAGGGAAATCATTTCATTTCCCTCACATTTAGAATTAACGTAGTTCCGTCAGGTTCCTTCCATTGACTAATACCAAGATTCATAGTGTGAGAAACAGTAGTCATATTGGGAAAAGCACATAATGAGGAATAAAATATTAATTTCTGACACAATATGATTTATCCTTGGTAATTGATGATCATTTATAAAACAATTTTATTTTAACCTATACATTGACATTTCCTTAGGGTTTCTAATAAGGATTTGTCATCCAAGATTCTAAAGGTTAAATATATCATCATTATGATACCAACTATAATGGACAACACTTGAGATACATAGATATTACATAATTTTTTTAATAATATTCATTAAAAACATAACAAAACCACATCATGACTATATTTGTTTAGTGTCATTAGAAACTGGGAGGCATAAACAACTAGTTCATGAGACATCTACACTGTCTCCCACTTATTTGTTCATAACTTGACCCCTTTTTGACATATCTAACATAATACCCTTTTTCATGGCCTGGGTAAAAGATACATATGAAAAGGTGATCTCATATGCTCAGTAAAGGTAAATAAGAGATATATCAATCATATCTTAATAATAATAAATAATAACATTACATTTGAAAATATTATCCTTCATATGAAAGATTGTGATATCATGTCATGGGACAAATAATAAATGTTCATAAGAATAAATGATCAAAATCCTAAAATTCATAAAAATAGACACATAATTTTGTTTCATACACTTATGCATGGAAAATAATTTCATATTAATCAAGTCAAATTTCCAAGACCATCATGGAGAAAAATTCCATTACTGAACCATGTTCACTCCTTGTTCCGAATTTTTATTACTGAACCGAGATCATTTTATGTTACATACAAATCTATATCATGAGATATAAATTTTTACCCAATGAATTGGAGAGAGATATAGGTCCCGACTTTCTCATAATTAACTCATTGTAACATGATCCACAAAAAAATATCATTTTTCATAGCCTAAGGAATAAAATGGGTGAAAAACATCATACCACCATAACATAATCCATGTAAAACAAATGGATATCATAAATTGTATTCCATCATAAATAAAATAAAAAAATAGTAGAAATTGGGATAGTATATTTGAACCATAACCCTATTAAATAATTCCATCAGAGATGGAAAATTATTTTGATACAATACATGAAATTAATTTTTGAGGAAAATATATTTTCTCCATCAATTTTTTTATTTTATCAAAATGCCACACATCTTTAAAATATAATAATTTATTTAAAAATAAACATGAATCCATATAAACAATGATTCATGAAAAGTAGGTGTTAGGAAATAGTTAAACTCTTTTCATACTGTACATGCTAAATGAAAACAAGCATCTCATACTATTTTCATAAAGTCAAAAAGTTACTTGTAATAAATTGATAAAATATCCCTTTCATACCATTTATTAAAAAATCACCAATGGGTAAAATTGACATTAAAAAATTGTAGAATGATAAAGAAAATATTTTTAAATATATATTTTGGAATCTTGGACAAGGATGATAAATATACCATAGTATATACTTACATATAAACAATCTAAGATAATATTAAGATGGAAAAATTATACCTTACCTTAGGTATGATATTAATATTATGTATCTGAACCTACTATATAATGATTTAAATAATTTCAATGAATTATTCAAGAATTGTATTAATTTTTATGATATCATATATGACCATGTTATCATCTATTTGTTAATAAAATTTCATTATCACTCATTATTTAGGTATTAACTACATTTTCTTATGCATGTTTTCTCGAATAAGTTCTTGTTATCCTTATTAGGTCATAGTAATATTATTAAAAAATGATATTGACATAATATATACCATATTTAGTCATTATATACATTTATATAATCATTATTTTATCGATATCATATCGAATGAATCACATAGCATCGTAGGGACGGTAGGTTGTATGTCCACACTATCAACGATATAATTCCCTTACTTTTGAATTGGTATGGTAGTCGATAGTATATATTTTATTCCAAAATAATTATCAGGTTATAATAATCACATATAGTTATCATTTCCATAATTATACCCATCCATGTATTGTGGTGGTGAAAAATAGATTACACCATGGTGTGGAGATGGTAAGTCGTACGTACGCATGCGTGGTGATTTCGTTTTTCATAGGATAGATAAAAGGTGTAATATTTTTGTTAAATAATCATAAAAATATCATAGTTTATAATTGAAATTGTAGCTATTACTTTATAATGTAAATAAACCATGAATAATAAGTATAAGAAGAATGACTTTTAAATGAATCTGAAGATAAGATTATCTCTTCCTCGATGAGGTCCCTCAAGATCACCTCTTAAAGCACTATGGTTGGTATTTGGGGAAGAAAAGAACCTCTATAATGTGACAAGGTAATTTTATAAGGGAAATAGGTAGGTGATGGCTGAACATGAATTTTCAAAATGAATTGAAGTGGGTGTGGAGGAGGTGCCCTTTTATAATTGAGGTGAGGGCACTTATAGATTCTCCTAAAATATTAATTTATAATAAAATAAAACCACATAAAAAACATAATTTCAAATATGAGACGATTTAAGGTTGTAATATCATTAACCAATAAATTTTAGACAAGTTTTGTTTATCATTTTAAACCTTTTAATTTTAATTAAAACATTTTTTTCTATTAAATTTTTAACTAAGGTAACAAATATTTCAATATTTAAAGGGTAAAATATTTACATATTTGATTTAAAATAGATAATAAATAAATAATTTGGGACATTTTAGTCTATATCACAACTATTTAATATTTTCAAAAAAGGATTTATTATTTTTAAATAATTTAATAATTCATTATTTTGATAAAAATCAATAATGTCAATTTTTACACTAGTTATTTCATTGATTTTTAAAAATATTAAAATAACAAGGTACCATTGAGACAAATATTTTATTATATTCTTAATATGTCAAGTTAATCCATAAAATTAGTTATATATATTAATTATCCAATGTTATATTTATTTTAATATTTTTAATTTCAATTATTTATTATCTCTATTAATAAAATATTTAGTACATCAATTTTGTCTAATTATCAAAATATACTTATGTTTTGAATAAAATTTAAAAATAAAATACTAATACAAAGAAAAATCCTCAATATTTCAGAACAATACTTCCAGTCTATTATATATTATATAAAATAAAATATTTAAAATGCTATATTTATTAAAACATGAATGTGACAACTTTAACATCACTTTAAATAAAATATTATAAGTGTCAATATCTTTATATGTGGCTTCAAATGGTCGATAACTAGACCCTTGGATGATTATGGTTGAGATATAATCAACTAATAAAAATTTGTAAATTTTTAGGGTATTTTAATTGTTATTATCATTTTAATAATCATTTTTATTGATTTCTCATCAATTAAATAATTTCTGCATCATCAATGAATAATCCTTTCAGACAATTATTTATTTACTAAAAATTAAAAATAAATAACCATGATAAAAAAATAGATTAAATAGTATTTATAATCTAATTTATCTTCTATATAACATTATATTAAAAATAACAAAGTTATTAAAATTTGTGAAACAAAGATTTTACTTTTCATTAAATAAAATTAATTAAATGTCCTAATATCATCCAAGAGGCTTTCAAAAGATACCATTTAGACCCAATGATGATTTAGGTCGAAACACGTCGATCCAATGATTTTCATAGAAGTGTTAGAGTAAATTTATAATATTATTTTTTACCTAAATTACATGATTTACTAATTTACCTTATTAGTAAAAATTACCAACATTACCATACAATGTTCCCGCAAATAAATAAATATATTTACATAATTTAGACCAATTGATTCCAAATATGGACTCCATTCTTTATAATTCAAGTAACTAATGTTGTAGTAATTAAATTAAAATATACTCTTTATCAGAATGAGAAAAATGGTATTAAACATTTAAAAATTGAAAAAGATTTAAATGGTTTTATATCTAAATTCAAGGTAAAATAAATTCCAATAACCTACATTACATTAATTGAAAAAATATAATATAAATATAATTAAAAAACATTTCATAGTATAATTCAATAATATAAATTATTCAGTTGAAAACAGTTTTTTCAGTTAAAATTTACTATATTTTTACTATTCACCAAAACATGAAATTTATGAGAAAAATATCAAAAAGTAATCCAAAGTAAATTTTATATCTCGTTTCCAAATAATATGTTCAATTTTTCATATAAAAATTATTAATGTGTCAAAATTTTAAATTAAAATAGGTTCACCATTAAAAGGCTATCTAATTACACTTTGGAAGAAAATAAGTTTTTATATATCAAATAGATTTTATTCATACCCTGTGACTAAAATATCTATTGGAAGAATATAAAATATATTTTATTACATATATAATATATATATATATTTCATTAATTTCTTTCACTAAATGTAATTAACATAATTTATTAATAAAAAAATAAAAATATATAATTGATTTATATTTTTCATAAATAATTGGTATCAAATGAATTCACCATATATTTTCATATGTTAGTTATATTTATTCATACTAACATAACTACTAGGATATTATGGGAATTTTATACAAATGAAATCTTGCAGTTCAGTTAAACTCATGATTGTCTCAAATTAAATCTATTGAAGAATTAAAATAACTTAAATAAAATATTTTATAAAAAAATCAGAGTGTTAAAATTCTACCTGTATCACTTAGTTTGAAACTATGTAAACCAATTTTACCCTTTACTAATGTAATAAATTTTTAACATGGTTATATTCATAATCAAAAAAATTAACTTAAAAATATTACCTAATATTAATTATAATGATTAAAAATATTGAATCCATTTTAAAATTTTAATTTGAATAAGTGTAAAAACATTAATTTTAATATTGTTGCGTAAAACACACCAAAAACCACTTTTTATGCTTGTTTTAAGAATCAAATTCATTTTATAGAAAAATAATGTATAATGTGGATTCAACTAGATTTAATTGAATTATTTCAAATAAAAGGAGACTTGTTTTTATGTAAAATTATCATTTTTCACTATTCACCCAAAAATCATTTATTGTTGAAAAATTTCAAAAATTATATTAATGGTATTTTTGACATGCTGAATCCAAAAATGAAATTCATTTTATCAAATTATAAAATTATGGAATTTTCCATTAAATCAAATTCTTGAATAAATCTAAGTGGATTATGTTAATTTTATTTAGAAAAAAATATTACATACAATAATTGTCTCTCAAGTGTTACACATATGCTTATTAAAGGTTAACATGAGAGGTAAAAATTGAAGAAAATAATTACACATAATATAAACAAGTGGGTTTGGGAACATAATCAAGGTCAATGGAAATAACATAAGATAATCATACCTCATAAAACATAAAATACTAATCATGATTTATGGAATAAGGATTTTAACATAACATATGAAATTTTTCATAGAACTATATAAACATGATTCAATAATCATGATATGAGAAATAATAACATATTAATGGTTCATAACATAGATTTTTGGCATATATATTATAATAAAATATCATTTCCTATATCAATGATCACTAGTAATACCATCATCCTATAGTGGATAGATTCCCTTTATATATTTTGTTTAATCCCAAATTCATAGTAGATCAACTCATGAGATATAATGATTTCTCGAAATCATTATAGGGTGGTATCATTATGGGACCACCCATCGCATAATAGACATAGTCCCTTTGGTTTTTTATTTTTATCCCATTAATAGTCATATCAGGAAACATAAAACATTACACAATGCATTGGAGGGATATATAATTCATGCATCAACCATAATAAAATAAAACCATAAAAAAGAGTGTAAAAAGAATATGATAAAATTCATATTTCCATCATAACTTAATCTATCCATGTGAAAGAAATGAGTTTTAATTTTTTTTTAAAAATACATAAGTCATCCAGATAAATTGAGTGGATGAAATCCTCAAGGAATATCCCTCAAATAGTATAAGAATCATTAAATGGTATTGACATAGAAAAAAATTATACAAAATTTTTAAATTTAATTTAAAAATGAGAAGAAATACCCTTTATAATTATATCAGAATTACTTTAAAATGACTTATTTTATTAATTCATGAGAATAAGAATTACTATAGATAAATATGAAAACATGGAAATAAATGTTGTTAGATAAAAAAGAAGAAAATGATATGAAAATATTATCATGTGAAAAGTATTGAAAAATTAGACTATTTTCACAATTTTTTAATGAAAGTCAAGTTAATAAAAATGTCACGTGTGGAGAATGTTGAAAATATTCCACTAAAAATTAAATTGAAAAGAATGTGTCATGAAGAAATCATATAATTATAGATAAGAACATTCATAAAAAATATAAAAAATATGGACATGGTGGATAAAGACTCACAATCAAAAAGAAGATATATGGTCAACTCTACTAACAAGAATCCTTTAATTCAAATTGGGAAAATAAAGATGATGTGATAAGAAAACATGTTCGAACTAAAGGAAACAGATGTAATACCCCTATATTATAACCATGGCTATAGGAAAAGAAACAATGGATTTAGGTAATAGCTACAATTTAGTTTATTGGGGATTTTATTGGATTATAAATTGGTCCAAGACCATAGACAATATTTCTAGTCTGACTATAGATAATTCGGTTGTATTATAATTCCATGGGTAAAAACTGTGGCTTTAGACCAATAGCCATAGTTCAAATCGTGGTTGTAGGTCTACGACTAAAGTTTCAAATTGTGGATACATCCTACATTTTATAGAAAAAACACCATGTCTACTACCACAATTTACAAATGTGGCAATAGACATCTGTTTTTTGAAAATAATAACTCTACTTCACCCTTCACCTTTCTAGAACTAAAACAGAACATGAAAACACAAAAAACTCACATGGATATCACCTAAAAACATGAAAATTTGGTACCGAAGTTAACTGGTAGTGAAATTAGGTGCTAAGAAACATGTAAACCCCAAGACTATAAAATCCAAAACACATATTTAAAACAACCTCTATAATTTATTATCATGAACGTCTAATTCCAAAAAACTCCTAATATTGTATACACCACAACATCTATAAAAAATATCATTGTAATATGATAAAATTCAATTTATATACCATGAATAAAATTTACGTCTCAAATGTAACTCAATATCTGTATTAATAGAACTATCACAACCCACATAATCTCTTTTAAAATACCAACATCATTATCACCTCCCCTCATACCGCCCACATCATCATCAACATATACCTTGGAATTTTTGCCTAAATTAGTGTAAGGAGAAAAAAATCCTCTCAAACCAAACAAAAATAATTCAGAACACTATTATTTAATGAAAACATAAAAATTTTATCAATAAAATAAATAAATCAATATAGATTTATATTATTCATAGAAATTCAAATAAAATGTGAAAATATAGTAATACCAGGGATTTTAATGGAATTATTGGCGATTGAACGATGAATTATATATAAATATTTATAAATTCTTATCTTGATCACTCTACCCACACTAGTTTTATCAAAAACCAGGGTAATTCATAATCTACAATACTTTTTAGTAATGAGAAAAACCTCACAAATATGAAGTTTATAGACATATAAGTTCATCCTGAAATCAAATTTTAGAAAACTAAGATCAAAATCTTGTTCAATAATACAACAGATTGAAAGTATTACTCAAATAAAATTTATGAGACATAGTATAGTTCAATTCCAATAAACTTATAGAAATTACAATTTCATATTAACACAATACAAAGTTCACATTTCACTTTTATTCATATATTTTACCAAATAACATGCATAGTAGAGATCAAATAATATCCAAACAGTCAAACCTTAGTAGTTCAAGATTCATCATCAAACATAAAAATCATAAATTCAAAATATCATGTTTTACACAAAAATTTAGTATGAAGGTTTGTAGATAATATCTTTAATAATCCTTTTATTAGTTATATATTATAGCCCTTCTATACATCATAATTTTAAAAAGTTTATATATTGAGGTTTTTTATATTACAATTATCAACTTATCTGTTCGGATTTATATCTACTTAATATGTTAGTTTTCTTTATTGTTTTTCTATTTATAAATTAATGTTATTTAAGGTTAATGAAATTTATATTCATGTATTTCAATGTATAATATATTACATAGAAAGGAATAAAAATATATCAAAATGTATAGTGTTTTTATAAATGAATTTATATAAAAGAGGTAATATTAATGAAATACAATTCATATATTATTTTAATGATGTTATAAATAGTTTTTGAAATAAATAAATGAAAAATTAATCCTATGTGCATACCACAGGGGTTACATCCAATCTAAATAATCAAAGGCTTTA
This sequence comes from Viscum album, assembly GCA_963277665.1. Taxonomy (NCBI): domain Eukaryota; kingdom Viridiplantae; phylum Streptophyta; class Magnoliopsida; order Santalales; family Viscaceae; genus Viscum; species Viscum album. Next base: position 714,128,395 of record OY728137.1, on the reverse strand, counting down.
ATTATATAACTTCATTATTGTAACATGATGATCCAATAATGACATAAACCTTGTAAAATTTAATATATACCATTAAAATAATTAATATGGTTAAATCTATAAAACATATATAAGAAAATAAGATTCTAAATAATTAACCTATAATTGGTAATTTTTATTATAAAAACACAGAATGAAAAAATAGAGGGAGGTATGAACTGGTAAAGATCGAGTCCACATAAAAAAATCCTTACATTCTGAAGGTAAAGAACCTAGACTTGTGTAATAAATTAGATCCTCTTATTAATTTCCTTTGGTATCCAGGTAATCCTTGACACAATAACCCCATTACATATATGTAAGATCATCACCCCTTGGGGAATCATGCTTTTTCAAGCCCCATTTATATAAGAGATTCTCTAGGGAATAAGAGAGAACCCATTTATGAATCTCCCTACTAATGATATATCCAATTTGATCTCTGAAAGGGAATTATTTTTTCAAATTTAATAGTGTTAAAACATAAAATAAATCCATCACTTTTACCATAAGGGATTTTCCTTCTCTAATAGACGAATAGAACTAAATATAAAATGAACCCTAATAATCATGAACAATACCTCCATCACATTTAATTAACATGAAAATAAAATCTATATGAGTTGAGTTTGAACCCTGGGATAGGGGATCTCCACTTCAATTAATGAACACAATTTTACCTATTTACATGCACCCTCTATTAAATAAAACTAGGCATTCAATTAATGAGTCACCTTAGTAGGTGAATTATTTTTCACTCAAAACAAAAAGATATGTCAGGGGAAATGAATTTAAATTTATATATTCAATATTCCATCACACACCAAATTTTTGGTAATTGTTTCACTACTCTTGTGTAACACAATAACAAATTGTGAATAAAATAAATGTTCCGGGAAAAAATAATACCCTCTTGTGTTGATTTAAGAACATGTATCAATGAAAAAATCTATATAATTGAAAAATATATGTACTATTGGACAACATCTCAAATTGAACCATATAATTATCACCCCCTCATTATCAGTGAACATGAGAAGAATCAAATAAATAATATCTTTATCACAAAAATATCATTTTTAGGTGATAGGGATGCCAAGAATTTTCACCACAACATCTATTGGAAGGGATTGATTTGGGTTACACTACACAAGAATAATCTATAGACTTGAAAATGAATTCAAGGGTCAATAGATACTAGAGAAAAAACGTAAAACTATAGAGGAGTAGTAAATGTGATGAATTGGACTCTAACGAAACTTACCACCAACACCAATACCACATGGAGTTTGAGAAAATAAACACATAAAAAATCTTATCTATCCCATATAATATCCCACAACTTATAAAATTCTTATCAAGCCAAATGTGTTGCAAGTTGATATGCATGTACACCAAAATGTACCTAAAATATGTGAGAATAACACACTCATTGGGGTTCTAAAAATGTGACTCAACTTAGTAATGAACAATTTGGTGTATATGTGAATATGTCTACTCATTTACACATGTGTTTGATAAAATTGATCTAATAGTTTTCATCAATAAAAAAAGGATATTAAAAATATGTTATTATCAAATAGATGAATTCAAGACTATGCTTAAGGCCTTTTTCCATTATAATATGTATTTATACCTTTTACAACAAAAGGACTCTCCTACCTTGAGTTATTAAAGGATTATCCCCAGTCTATTTGTAAGAATAGTTTCCAAACAATTTCATCTTCTCTTCATGAGAAACCGTCACATTCATGAATAAGTATAACTGCATAATAAAATCATTCAAGTTCTTATTTAATGATACCTTATCATTCAAAATATATAGTAGCACCTATATAGACTCTTTCTCTATCTCCAACCCATGATGTGACCTAGTATACTCTACAATCATGTATATATTTTTTCCCTTTAATTTATATAGATAAATTTTATTGGTTCATTAATATACTATAGAAAACTATAATAATAATTTCATAGAGTATGTTTATAAGGAAATACTGAATGGTGTAGTTTAAAAATTATCATGTTATGAATACAATATAGATTCATGGAATAATGTAAGTAAGTTAGTCCTCAGACTGGTTAGCTGATGGCCTTAGACTGGCCAGCTGATGGGTATGAGACATCGTTGTCAACAATCCATAATGTAATGGTCAAAATGAATTGAATTTGTTAATTAATGAATTGGATAACCCTTGGAATTATACTACATCTTGAATTATATACATAAAACCCTCGGTACTATAAAAATTTTCTATCTCATTCTATTAACAATGTCAAAGTTCTATGATTGCTAAATTACTTCCAAGAGCTCTCAATTTCAAATTTCTCTCATTCCTTCTAATTATTAATTATTTAATATAATAAATTGAAAAAATAAATGATTTCATGATATGTTAAATAGATGTAAAATGTTAGGAAACATTAAAAATGATATTTATAGACAAATATGTTCAACAATGTCATTCTAGATGTTTTTTACATAATCTGAAAACAATTTCAAATATTATATGCTTGTTATATATTTAGGGGTGTGAAAATAAATGATTTTTTAGTAATCATTTGTTCAAGTATTACCATAGGCATTGTAAACATCGAAAATATGTTTGTATCATTTTATTCATTTAATTATAAGTATAAACATATGGATTTTCCAGGAATTATATTTTATACTATTTGTATATTTTAGTATTTATAAATGTGTATATATTAATTGATTTTTTTAAAAACAATTATGGTAATATTTATTATGATTAATATATTGCCCAATGTATTAATGTTTCTTATCATTTTTATGTTAATGAATAAACCTTGATAATTATTGAAACATTTTATATTCATGTATGTTTAGGTAGAAAAAATTACATAAAATTTCTTCAAAATAAATGAGTAAGTATAAAGTTTCCATAGATAAGGCTATACAAAAGAGGCAATGGTATTAAAAAATAAAATTCACCAAATACTATATAATGTATAAAATTAAAAAATTTATCCATGTTTTGGATGTTAATGAATGAAATATACATATTAAGCATGTAATGTATCAGGGTGAATTAAATATTTCTGTAACTATTGTGTTTGACAGAAATATCAATGCAGATGAAAATAAATCAGTAGATTAACAAAACCAGGATCGGAATACGAATATGAAAAGATATAAAAACATGAAACTGATTAAAAGGTAAATATTATAAAGGAAAAAACAGGAATATATAAACTGATACTTACCATTTCTTTTCATGTTTTTTTCTTTATTCATCTTTTTTTAGTAAAATTTTCTTGAATCGCCTTTGATGTTTAAGTTCCATGATTAAAATATTTATTACCACTACATTAAGAAAGTGTTATTCATCAAATCATGTGATATATATATGTTAAAAAAAAATTTCCCAAACTGTGAGAGGTGATAGAGGATTTTATTTATAGAAATAGAACCAAACAGTTTATATAAATATATATATATATAAGTATATTCATTTTAGATGATTAAATTTAACTTAAAATGTAAATATTCTTACATGTGAATGTAAAATACATAATGGATGACTGTAAGAATTGTATACAGTTCATCTGTAGTCTATTTATGCAAATCATTATAAAAAATATTTTAACTAAAGTTAATAGTTCATTCTTGAGGAGATTATAAAATGTATACTATTCATTTTGGAGGCATATCATTTTATATAATAATGACTATATATTTGTGTCTACCTATTTATGAAAAATTTAATGAAAACACATAAATTTCCAAAAAAATATACACCTTTACATATTGGATTAATATATGTGTGAACATGAAATAAATAAAAAAAATTATTTAAATATTATCTTTGAAAAATATTTTTTCATAAAAAAATTAATTTTAAAAGAATTTTAAATACATTATAAATAATATAATCAAATTTTAAAAAAGAATATATGAAATGAATAAATATTTTTTCCTAAAAAATGTAAGGATTTAATAATAATTTTAAATCCACCTTCAGTTATAAAAAATATATAATTGGGGGACATGTTATAAAAAACTCACAAACTAACAAATAAGTAATTTGGACTTAAGAAATCCATATAAATATAATGAAAACATAACAACAATTTATAAAAATATAAATAGTTTGGTTATGTTAATTATACAATTAATTATATGAAATTATTATCCATAATAATGAGTTATAATTGAAGACACGTTATGTTTTTGATACGTTTCAAAAATAAATTATATTTGAATGTGAATCATGGAACAAATTAAATATGTATGTAGAAATAAATAAATTGAACAACTAAATGGTTGAGTAAAATTTTAAAAAATAAACAGATAAAAAAACACCCAAAAATAAAGGATAAATCATCTTAGATTAGAGATCCATTGGATAATCCTAAAGAAAAATATAAAGAAATTAAATAAAGATAAATTCAATATTATTTTTAGTAATTAAAGGGTACGAGAAATGGATAATATTTTATAATTTCTATTTGTAACTCCATGATAAGAATATTCAATTTTAAAAAAATATGTAAATATTAGTAACTAAGAAAAATAAAGCATAGTTATATTTGAAGATACCATGTGAATGTTAAAATAAAAAATAAAAATGATTTAAAAATACGAGTACATTTTAAAAATATCCACAGAACACAGTGAAGCTGGTAAAGTTACAATTTATTCTATTACACATAGAAAAAAGATCTACATATTAGGTTCATCAATAATTTCAAATTAATCTGTAATTTAGTCAAAGTAAAATTATTCATCACATAATTTTAATCTCGATTGTGGAATGTTTGTTTTCGACTTCAACAACATATTTATCATTTGTGGAACCTTAAGATAATTTCTCATAACACATTGAAACATTAGTTTATTGAAAGAACCATGCATTAAAAAATAAGCAGATCAATAATCAGAATATTACAGACCATGAATGAAGTATATAATACTTGAAACTCAAAAGCATAAAAAATTAATTACTACAAATAATAGTAGTAGGGAAAAGGAGAGAGAATTTAAAAACAATGTGACTTGTGTATAAAAAATACAAAATTATATTACAAAATTTCCAAAACCCAGATAAATTAATATCAAGATAACATTCAAAGAGGTCCAAACTAATCCTTAATTCAAAGAATTCATATTGTAGTAAAAGAAAAACATGCATCTTGAATTTAAAAACAAATATATTTCTTCTTTCCTAGAGATCTACTTCAAAAAGTAAAACTCACAGTTTGACTAATAAATTTCAGAAAAATATGAAATTGCATGACTGTAAGAGGATAATTCCCAAAAAATTTGTTTTTGTGCAACCTGGAATACTGAAATAGAATTTAGTATGGTGTTTGGATGGACATGAACATTTCACTAAAATTTCACAAATAGACAAAATAATTAAAATTTCCTTTTTTTCATCAACTAATTAACTTTTTCACTATGTATTAGGCATTGATACTTGGTTCACTATGTATTTAGGAAGAAAATATAGTGTTCACTTGAAAAACTAATTCTAAAACTATGCTATCAAGAAAAAATAAAAATGAATACTTTTTAAAGTTCTCTACAGTATCCAGAATTCAAAAAATGAAGGGTTTTTTTGGAATCCTAATTTTTTAAGCTTATAGATCATGTTAGATAATATGATAATATAATTATTTTTTAAAATCACATTTTTCAAATTGGTCAAAAAATCTGGAATGACAACAAAATAAAACATATTATAACATCAATGAACTAGATTAAAAAATTATCAAATACTCCAGAACAATCATAATGTAAACATTATTAGAGGAAAAAAAATTATTTATCACTAAATTGGCATAACCACATAACACTACAATATGACCTTTTCATGAGTATTATGATGAATAAAAGAATTTGAAATAATAATATAGAAACCGAAAGGATTCACTCAAAATATAGTGAATCAATTAAATGTAATCTACACCTAAAAATTGATTATTAACACCCCCATTTATAGTTATATTTATATTAACAAAATAGAGTCTTTAAAATCAATAATAATAAATAATAAACTAGCCCTAAAATTATTCATCATGTAATTACAGCATTAAAATCCACTTGAAAGGAGTAGAGACCGAGATTCATTTATGACAGTAGTGGTAGTTATTTTCTTCATGTCAAAAGAAATAATTTTGAAGAGGGATATCTGATACATCATAATATTAGATAAAATAGAGAAAAAGTGAAAGAGGATCTTTTGAAGGGAAATAACTATATCTGAATTATTCACTCCATTTAGAGTGTTCCTTAAATGATATTGGGTAATAATAATATGCCACTTAAGAGGAACATGAAGTCTACTAATTAAATGGTTCATCCTCACATTAAGAAAATTAACCATGTGATATATAAATATATTACATATAAACCTCCGATATTCCATTATTATTTCTATTATCATTCCTAGGGACACATGTTCATATATCATGTCCCCCTAATATTGTGCCTTCCCAAAGTAAACCTATTTGAAAATAATTTTTCATAGTAGCTCACTATCTGTAAAATTAAAATAAACAATTGATATTTGTGACTTGAAATGAATTTATCATGTTAGAGATATATTAAAATAAATAATGATAATTCATACCTTCAGGATCTAATAATCTATGAATTGGAGTATTAGAAATTTCATATTTACCATAATAAAACCATTTAATTCACTAATACAATTGAATAATAACCATGTTCATGGGTAATGACTTCTTCATATAAAGTGAATAATATATAAAGATCTAATATTATTCTTAAAAAATCATATATTGAGTTTCTGAAAAGAAAAAACATTAGAAAACCTTTTTTAAGACAACATGAAAATGAAAATGACCAGATAAAAATCCTTTTATAATTTTTTTAAAACAAAAACAGTGTAATATTAATTTAAAGGAAGTGTTACTATTGATATATCTCAGAAATAAAAAATAGAATATAAAAAAATATTAATGTCTTTATTTTGTATAAAATATTATATCAATAGCAAATGTTATTATATAGATCTTAAAAAATGACATTAAATGTAATATATGAATTTAATATGAAATAAAAATTATAAATGAGTTAATAAATTTTGTTTTAAAATAAATAAACAATAGATACCAATATATTGATTAAATCAATGTCAGATATATAAGAAAATTGAATTTACTTAAAAAATATTATCTATAGTCATCAGTATTAACCATTATCTAAAGGAACGAGTAATTGAAATCAGTATAGTTAAGTGTATATAAAAATATAGGAAATTTAGTGTGGACAAAAATTGGATGAAAAAATACAGGGTGCATGATTACAAAGAATAAGTCACATTAAAGAATATAGAAATTATGATTCAGGGGTATCAAACTGTAAAGAACAAAGATGAAACAAAACTTGAGTAGGGACAAAATGATCACTATATATAGGCATAAATTTTTGGGGAGAGTAGCTGTTGTGAAGGAGTAACCACAAGAATAACTGTAGAAAGGGTAGGTGTCAGCTCATGCGAATCCCAATCATGTTATGTCTCTATTTAGCTGACTCTACAAATAGGGGAGAAATATGTGATGAATGGGTTAGAGGAGGGGAGGAATGTGAAATGAAGGTGATGAGAGGGATTGCATGAGTAATATATGAACTCAATGAAGAATCCAAAAAGGATCAATCGAGGTATAAGGGATTGGTCAGTGAATATTAGACGAGGGAGAAGGGTTTCAAGAGAGGGGATTGTGGTAGGAGAGGAAACTCATGAGGGATATAAAAATTTTAGGACCCAATTTCCAAGGGCATATTTTTTCGATGGTTATTTGTATTGTAAATCCATGGTTTTCAAAAAACATTGCCTATATGTTAACCAATAGCTACAAACCAATTAAACCATAGCTAAAGGCTTCTGTCTATAGGGAATATTTATAGTACTGAAAACCCATATTATAACCATAGGGAAACTTTTATGGGGTTATAGAGAGAAATTTCATGTAATTTCCCCAAATGTATATTTAATCATAAGTAATCTCTATTTGAAAATGAGATTTCAAAAGAAACCCTTACCTTTATTCCAAAATTATATGAAAGATCTTTTAACATAGGTATAGTAAACATAACCATATTAAAAAAATATTTGAGATCATTATTAATTTACAATAACTTTTATACTCTTCAATTATATAAATTCATTTCACATATTTCATTTAGTAATTATAAATTTTCATCATAAGATTTTAGTAATTTTGATTGTTTCATAAAAAGTTTATAATGGATATGTTGATCCTAATTTCTCATACTAAGGTCATAATTACAATATTATTAATTTTTTTAGAATTGTTTTTCATTTATTCATTCTTTAAAATGGTCATTTTATTGAATATAGAGGTATGACTCCTAAGAATAGAATCTACGATGAACATGTTTTGGGTAATTTACTGATAACGATGTGTTACTTTATAACGGTCATTCATTTTTTGTAACCATTAAAAACATATTCATAATATAAATTACTATTTAAAATCATATATTAATTTTATTAATTTTTTGGTACTCATTGATGTTGGACATAGTGGTGATAATACAACATAGTTCACCTAGTTGGTTGAATCGACCCAAAAAATAATATGTTATACCAATTATTGAGTGAGAGTGTAAAGTTATATAATAGTAACATAATTTTAATATAAACCTAATGATTTTAATATAACTTCATAATAGTGGACAATGAAATTTATAAATAAGAATATAAGAAGGTAACAGAAAAAGATGGTGTAGAACTAAGCACATACTTTGAGGGATTATCTTCTTCTCTAAACATGTACCTTTAAAATAAAGGATTTAAGTTTATTTTATGTTACTAGTAGTTATAAGACATATATGAAAATTTTATTAATGCCAACTAGGTTATGTATTCAATAGAGAATCGTATGCAATGTTTGGTGTGGGAGGGGTAGAAGAGGGGTCCTTTTATAAGGGAGTTTTGAGTGTCATTTGTTCATATACACATTCCCTAAGGTGTAAGGTTTAAATTTTCCTTTTAATGTTGATTAAAAGTGAAGAAATAATAGATGTGGGTTATTAATTTCATTATCCATAATATTTATATATTATTTTGTATTTATGTTTTCCCATTAACCCTTAATTCACCCCCTTTACCTCTTTTTATCTTTACCGAGGTAACACAATTATTTCAATGGTAACTTATTTTATACATGAAAATTAAATTCATCTCAATAAGTATTTTAGATATTTGGATTCAAAATAAGAGATACATTTTATTTTATTTTTTTAATAAAATTGATAAAAAAAATTTATTGATATTGAACACAACACATAAAAATAGGTTTAAAGAAAATATATTTTTGCACGTAAAATGTATATAATATTGTTAATTAAAAATTAATAATCATTTTATGGATGGTAAATTAAATATATATCTATATCCATATCTATTAAATAAATAAAATTAAAATAATTCATTAATAATGATGAGTTTATTTTATTAAAATAAAAATACATAACATGTATAAAAAAATCTTCGAAAAATAGTTCATTTTAAAATTAAATGATTTTAGATTTATTACTAACTGAAAAAATAAATGAATGAATTTGTATTAATTTTTAAATATAAAATTTAAATTATATTAAAGTATATACTCTAAATATAAGAAATTTATCTTTTAAATAAATTAGAAAATATATAATCATAACAATTTTATCAAGTACAGTATTTTTATCCACGAGTAATTAAGATAGTATTCATTATAATTTATTAATTATTTATTTTATGTTTTTAATTGTTAATACTATTAATTGTTTTAATTTTACTAATAAATTATGTAGATATTTTTATTTAAATGTAATATATTCTATACAAACACATAATCTATGATAATAGTTATTTTAGAATCAATGATATTTTTCTAGCAGAATTATTATCATTTATTTCTATTATAAAATAATTTATGTAATCTAAAACAAATTTTTTATAATATATATATATATATATATCAAAAATACCTAAATATTTTTTTATTAACTATATTTCAATATTTCTATAATTATACCATGTTTACTAGTATTTTACCCAACAAATATAAACCCTTTAATAAAATCTATATAATTAGTATATTACCCTCATTACCTCTTATAAATATACTCAATACTAGCTTTACAATTCACCGTTATCATTCTCATAATTATAATTCAGGATTTTTTATTATTTTTCTGCTTTCATGATGTTTGTCCTCATTATTTATTTAGTTGAACTAGTTATGATTCTCATGAGTGATAATGATCCATGAATTTTCATAGTTGTAAATATATTGTTCTTTTATATTCATTATCTAATATTAATATATGATCTTTTAAGGGATTTAATCATCCATGGTACATAATTACCCATAATAAAAAGTTCTAAGGTCCATATACTTTTGTTTTAATATCACAATAAGATTTAATAATGTGTTTTTTTCATTCATCTCATTTATGATTTTGATTTTTTAAAATTCATAATAATTATAAATAATTAAATAAGTAACATAGGGAATAAAAATTCATAGTTAAATATTTGATGTCACATTACCCAAATTAAAAAAATCCTCATCATAATTTTAATTTCACTCACTAATGAGGATTTTTTAACATATTCTATACTAAAGGCATTGTTTATAAGGAGATATTTTTCATTACTATTTTATATAAGACCAAACAATAATATTTTACCTATAATAGGCATATGTTTAGATTTTAATTTTAATAACCATATGTTCCATATATTCTTACATATCATTAATGGAAATATCAGTATATATATCTCCAAATCATGTGGTTGGTCAATTTTTTCATTGAACATTAGTAGAAATAATGAAAAAGATACTCCATTTCATTTTCCCTAAGGAAATATCCTAATCCCTTCTATGATATGACATTGTATATCAAAAACCCTTCTTCACTACAGGGTAGTGTGAGTACATATATGGTGATCAATATTCTCTTAACATACCTAATTTTTTCTTCACATTCATCTTTCAAAAGGAACTAGAATCCCTTCTATGTTAACTTATTTAATATATTTTATAGTCATAAAAAATTTCTCACAGAGGGTATATAGTTTCAATTACACTTAATAAAACTAAAATTATCTATTACATAGGTCAGTATCTTTTATTTTTCAATCACCACTATTTTTAAAATATTTATATATATACAGCCACTTATGAATTCATGATAGAAGAATTAAACTTTATTAAGAAAACACTCAAACATGAAAATTTTGGAATATAATTTCTCTTTTCTCAAGCTATATTTTTTAATCCCCAAAAAACCATTATTCTCATCATTTCTCTTAGAATATATGAAAATTTAATTTATTAATAATACTACAAACTGGTCGAGGTAATATCTACCAACTCAATTCATCATATCTGTATACATAAAATGATAATTTGTAATCCCAAATGGAATCATTATAAATTCCTAAATTCTATTTATAATATTAAAGGTTGTAAAGAGTATATACTCCCATTTCACACTTAGTTGATGATATATATATCATCATAAAATCATTAAGAAGTATTAAACCACTCTAAGTTGATCATAAATGTCAATAAAATAGGAAAGATGATATTGTTTTCTTCTTCTTGACATAGTTATCTTCAGGATAATCCATATAGAGATGAATTGATCCATTATTCTTGTTAATAAGGAGGATAAGTGTAATTAATTATGAAGAACATGGGCATATAAAACACTCATCCCATTTCACTTAGAGTTTCTTATTTAATTCCTCTTATTCAATTTGGAAAATTTTATAAGGATTCATTAATATAGGAATAGAACAATGTATGAGTTCTATTAAAAACTCATCCTCACAATTCGGGAGAATAAGAAGTAATTATTTATTAAAATCATAAACATATTCTCAAATAATATATGTATCATCAATATTTAGTTTTCCCTAAACCATAAGTTATAAATATCCCCACATTATTGGGTATTATGATTCAAATAATTGAAGTAAATTTCATAGAGAGTTCAATGTTGTCATTACATTAATATATAATCATTATTTGATATGGGAAATGAAATGTGACATTTAGATATTAGAAATTAATAAGGGATATATGTATAGATATTAAATCAATTCCCAAAATCATATCATATTCAAATAAAGGGAGAATGATCAATTATACTGGAAGAAAATTCCTATACACTTATATCATAGATAAGTTATGGGATAGGGATTCAATAATCACACCTCTATTTGTTTTCACATATAATTAAATATCAATATTTTGGATATATTAATTAATAGTATTATATAGTTTTCATGATATAAATGAAATGATTTAAATACACTCTGATAACATGTTTTAAATATTGAATATCTGTGTCACCACTTCATATTCATTATGCAATTTAATAGTTGTTATTGCATAGGATTTCCCATTCCTAATTGTTTTAAGAGGTTTCTTACATTGAATTTCATTATTTACCATTTAATTGGTGAATATTTTTCACAGTTCCAAAATACCTCACATTTAAAAAATTAATATTTTAGTGGTATATTATAAAAAAAATTATTTTACTCTTTTATGTTAATTGAACTATTCTTTTTCCATTGGAATTTTATTTCTTGATTCCTTACATTTCCACACATAAAAATATTTTAGTTCATTTTATTCATTTACCTAGGTGTTTATTCACAATTTTTGACTTCTAAGAAGTTGAGTCTTATTTCCTCCATGGTCTTTATAACATGGATTCTAGTAAAACTCAATTTTTATCGTATATAGTGTGACTATAAGTTTGGAATGATTTAGTCTATTGATAATAACATAAGATAATTTGTTAATAATTGTAAATGTATTTCAAACATAAAATTATATCCAATATGGTTGATCATTTTTACGATCATCACATTATCACTCACATTCATTTTTCACTTATTTTATATTGGTTCTATCCATTTAAAAAACCAAAAATGTTAGTTTGACTATCAAGAAATAAAAAATATAGTAAGAAACTACATGATAAGTGAAATAAATCATATGATGTATGAAATTATGACACTTAATTTCATCCCATGACATCTTCAGTTCATTTTATATCATTTTATGTTCATCATAGGCTATTTTAGTTTTCATCCTCTCATTATTCACAATATAATCCCCAAAAATAAAAAAACCACTATGATAGAAGCTGATATGAATCTACACCTAATATACATACAGGTTTCATAATTTTTCATGAATATTCATCACAACTCACATTAAATAACATAATTTAACCTATACGATTAGTGTCCTTTGAAATTACATTCATAACCAACTTATTTTACAAACATTATTTATTGTTTAACATAAATATTATTCACATGTGATATCTTTATAGATGTATCACACATAGTATTCTTATTAATAACATGGGTAGTGAAAATATAATAAAGGGTGGTCTTAAATTCTTAGTAAGGGTAAACATGATATATAACAATAAAATGACATAACTGAGCATAAGATAAACATATAGGTATAAAACATAGTCAAGGTACATGGATATAACATAAAAAATAATTCTCAATAAAACAAAGACCATGAATCATGAGTTTTGGCATATGGTTTTTAGAATAACATAATACATGAGTTATAGGATTATAGAAATAGAAACGAATAATCATGACACATGAGGGCATAAAATTGGAATGTTATATAATATATAATTTTTGGAATAAGAATGTGTTATATAAATAAGAATGGAATATAATTTATTATGTTAAGGCTCTCATTCAATACCATAATTACATCTTTAATGTTGTCCCTTAGTCGAATGAGTTTACCCCAAAATCCCTGACATGTTTTCCCATGAGATATAGGGATTTACTAAAAACACCACAGGGCTGTATAATTCTAGGCCCACAAACCACTTAATGGAAAGAGTATCTTAAGGGTTTGGGTTTTCTCCCCATTCTCAATTATCTTATGTGATTAAAAAATTTACCCAAATTTTTAGAGGGATATATAATTTTAGGCACATCTAACACATTATGAAAACCCATATGTATGCATTCCATGTGAGCCAGAAAACATTGAAAATTCCCTCATATCATAATTAATATTTTAGAAATAAACTAGTTCTCTGAATATTTCCATGACATAAAATCCCTATAAATATTGATGTGAAATGTATCATTATGTAATATACTTGGTAAAGAATATTAATCCTTAAAAGATATTGGCATAGATGAAGAAACATTATAAGGGGATTAAAAAATATCATTGAAAAACTATAAAAAATTATCCCTTTTATTTTGCTAAAAAATATTTATAAAGGAAATATTTTGTAAGAAAATGAAAATAGGAATTAAATTAAAAAACATGAAAATGTGGAATGTAATATTTTAAAGTAAAATTTAAAAAATGAAGGGAATATTCAATAATGTGGGAAGCATTAAAAAGGTTGATTTTTTCACATTTTTTTAAAGAAAGTATGGTTAATAGAAAATAAATCATGAGGAAATTATTAGAGTATTAAATTATTATTTTTAAAATAAAGTCAATGTTAATATCAAATTATATTGTTAAATAATATATTAATTTAAATTGACATCCATAAAAAATATACAAATTATGGATATGGAAGACAAAATCCCATGCTGAAATTAAAAGAATGGGTCAACTCCAATTGGATGCATAATTTTTTTTTACTAAGAACAAAAAGGGAGTTGAAAAATTAAAAAAGACATGTAATCACATATAATAAAAAGGGAATAATAAATTTTAAGGTTTTTATTATAGATAATTATCATACAATGTCCCTAGAAGGAAATTTAATTATATTCATCCTCTTTTGGAAAATGAGGTTAGAAAACAAACCCTTACCATTACTTACAAATTCCACCAAAGAATGTTAATATCTTGTATATGATCATAAACATATTAATAATTTTATTTAATAACCATATTTATAAAAAATTACATTTATACCATTCAATTATATCCATTCTTATAATATATATTAGTTAGTAATTTTTTATATTCACTATCGGATGCTTGTTATTTTTATTATTTCATAAAAGTTGGGAAATAGATATTTTATTACTAATTATTTGGTACCAATTTTATCATTAACATATTATTCAATTTAGTTGTAAATTTTTTAATGATTCATATATTCTCATGTTTATTTTATGGAACATATGGGTATGCATCATAAGAATGGAATCCATGAAGTTCTTTTATCAGATAAGTTGCTGATAACAAAAAGTTACCTTATAATGATCATTTATTTTTGTTTCACACTTCTAGTACCATATTAATGACATAAAATAGTATTTAATATCATATATTAACAATATTAATGTCTTGATACTTATTCATGTTGGAAATGGTAAATTTATTATAACATCATCCATCAAAATGGTTGGCCCGACCCAAAGTAAAACATGTCATGCTAATTAATGAGTAAGAGTATAGAGTTATATAATATTAATATGATTTTATCAAAAGTATTATTATCTTAATATTATAAAATCATAGTTGATAATTATATTTAGAAAGAGTGTATATTATAATTTAATTGAAAAGGATAGTAAAAACCTGGTACTTTGATAAATCTTTTCCTAAAGATAGGTTCCCTCAGAATGAAGGATGGAGGCATAATTATCATGACCAATGGATAAAATTTTCTAATAATAATTTATTATATGCAAAATTTTCATGTATTAAAGAGATAACTAAATGAAAATATATTTTTGCGAGGGGTGGAGGAGGGGCCCTTTTATAGGTGATTTTTGAGTGATTTTTTCAAAAAAACCCATTCCATATGTTGTAATGTTGTAATTTTTAATTTAATGTTGATAAAAATTAGATACATAAGGGCTATAGGTTTTTAATTTCTTCTTACATATAATTTAGAAATACTAATATAGTTTCTTAGGCATTTACCCTTTAATTTACTCTTTTTACCTTTACATTGTTTACTCAATTTTTTATGTCAATAACATCTTTTTTATGGTTGAAAATAAAATTAAACCTCACTTAATTTAGATATTATAATTAAAAATATTAAAAATATTTTATTTTATTTAATGAATAAAATTAAATAAAATTAATTTTAATATAATAACATATAATACATAATTTTTTTAGAAAAATCTATTTCTAGGTATTAATATTAATTTAATCTTATTTATTACGATTTAATAACCATTGGATGGATGATATTTTATTTTTTTCTATATATAATAAAAAAATTCATTAATATCATTCTTTAATCAAGTAAATTTTCATTTATCAAAAAACATACAACGCATTGAAAACCAATTCATTGTAAAATATGTCATTTAAAAAATAAGTGATTTTATCATTACTAATAAATAAATAAATAATAATAAAACAATTTTTTTATTCTTTATTCAGTATAAAACCACATTTTATTAAATTATAAACTCCTAATTTGATAAATGTAATTTTTTGTTAAAAAATTAATTATATTAATAAATGGGTTTGAATGAAATATTATTTAATTTCTATAAATAATTAAATTAGTATTCAATATAAGACATTGATTATATATTTTATGTTATTAATTTATTTTTCTAAATATTCCATTAATTTTAAAAATACAATTTATTGATATAAATAATTAAAGTTAATAAATTTTAAAAAAATATATAATTCTAGAAAACAAATTATTTATATAAAATGATATTATCCAAAAAAAGTATTATCTTATAATTATATTCAAAAATATTATATTATACAAATATATATTTTTACATCTAAATTATCTTTATGTTTATATATTATATACTTCTAAAAACAAACTAGTAACATATTTACTAGTATCATAACCAATGACTATATACACATTAATAAAATCCATATAACGACTATACTAGCCTCATTATATCTTATAAATTTATTTCATTATAAAATCAAAAATCACCCTTATCATTCCCTTTATTCTCATTTATGATTATTCATTCTTTGTTATTCTATTATAATGTTTTTTTCTCATCATTGGTTTATATCTACTAATAGTAATTCTAAAAAAAATATGATCCATGAGATTTCCTTTTGGAAAAGAAATTGTTCTTTACAATTTACTATACCATTTTAATTTAGAAGCATTTAATGGATGTAATCATTCATGGTATGTAATAATACATGTAATTTAAAAAATGGTTTCATTCACTTATATTTGAATGTTCCATTATGATTGAATAATGTGTAGTTATTTTTATTCTTATCTTATATGATTTATGTTTAATCTTTTTTCTATTAATTATTTATAATAAAAAAACAAAATTAGTGAATGAAAATTCAAACTAAAATCTGGGGCGCTACCCATTGAAATCAAAAAAATGTTCTAAATTGGAGGAAATACGAAATTTTATATATTTTGTATATACAAATACATTAAATACATATAAGATATAGAGAACATAAAATTAAAATCCAGATCAACAGAAACCCCTTTAGGGACATCATTGCTTGTAAGGTATTATATATCAATCAAATATATGATAATAAAAGGGATATATATATCTTATTAGTTAGATGAAAAATAGAGAAATATAAATTGAAATTTTAGAATTTATAATACATAAAGGATGATTGATAATGAAAGGGAAATATCATTCATAATAGTTTAGATAGTGAAAGATAACCCATTAAATTTATTATCTCTTTATCAAACATGCTCATACTCCCTGCATAACACCCAAAAAGTTTGTAAAATATATTTATTAAAATGAATTTAATCTTTTTGATATTTTACATTTTAGGTAACAATAAATATATCTTTGGTGACACAAAATCACTAGGTTTGGTTTTCCATAAAATCAACAGAAAGTTATTCTTTTTCTATATGAAACACTAATTATTGATTTTTTACACACAATACCAAGTTTATATTGTGTTACACACAGCACCGAACTTATCATATGTTTTAAACAACACAGTTTTTAAATAAAATATGATATATCATAAAAAAATTAAAAAATATGATAAATGTCACCTACTCATTGGAATGGAAGTTATGAATAACATTAATTAAATTACTCACACTTGTTTTACACATGTATATATCATAAAATATTTTTTGACCAATCAAATATAAATGAAAAATAAAACCCTTTTGAAAATATAGGAAATCATATTCTAGATTATTTTTTTCAAAATATTTTTACATCAAATAATTAATTAAAACAATTGTGGTGAACTATTTTAATTAAATGATTATATTATATATTAATTCAATTATTTAACCTTTATATTATGTGATTTTTAAAAAATAGATAAGAATAAAACAAATTTTTTGCTTAAAGTAGTTTTTTTATTATAAGAAATTTTGGAATCTTTTTATGCGGGAATCAGTTCAAAAATTATTTTTGAAATTTTTTGAAAATTAATTTGATAAAATAAACATAAATTTTGACATCACAATTTAAAAATTACCTTGGCGTTAATTTTTTGTATTTTTTTAGGTGTTTTAGATTTTGATGAATAAAAAACAATAGAGGATTTTAATTAAAAACTGTTTTTCATATAATTTATTTATATAGTTAAACTACCTTTCAAATTAGTTTTTATTTATTTTTAGGTAAATAAAAAATAAATAAATCCAATTTGGGTCTTTGGATTGAATTTAACATTGAAATTGGAAGTAAGAACATTTCAATATTTTGAACATTTTCTCTTCAAAAATATTTTTTCTCCACACGTCTCCAGGATTAACATTAAACTAATTTCTAACACTTATTTGTTTTACATACATAAAATGGATTAAATATTTTAAATAATTGTAATTTATAATTTATAATATTTTAAAATATAATTTTTTAGCAGTATTATAATAAAATAAATTAAAATCAATTAGAGTAATTAAGTAAAAAACAAGTTTACTTAGTGGTTAAACATAGTGTATAATATGTAAAACAATCTCAACACGTGTCCAATAGAAATTTTATTGATTAATTTATACCATTACACCTATAGTGTCTAATTTCTTGTGTCGTATAATCCTCTTGTTAGGTAAAAATGTGGGTTATCCTAACTTCTTTTCAAAAATTCCAACTATGACCTCCCCTTCGTTTATAAAAGGCCACCACATCTTCCAATATCATTATAACTCTCAAGCCCCATTGAATCAACAAAAATATACCCCAATATATTAAAAAAATCCTTATATTCATACTAGACAACTCAGTTTGGGAATAAAGAAAACCTATGATTCCTTTTGGTGAAATCCAAAAGGAGTTACCCAAAGAAGAGGTAATGTTCATCAACGAATGTCTCTGTTTTATTTCATCCTTAAAACCATATACATAATTTTAGATCATGATTATATAATAACAAATATATCTTAAATATTTTTATATTTTTTTAAGGGTATCACCTACACTCACACACAATTATTTCATATAGTATACACAATAATCATTCTTTTGTACGGAGGAATACCACCACAAAACCAAATTTTGTTCATTCTCCCATCACCAATTTTAAAGGGATGAAATAATGAAAGATTTATAGTTTATATATTATATTCATGGTGTTTATGAATTTATTATAATTCTTTAATTTTTATATAAAAGATATCTTCATCCTTTATATTTTTTGTGAATTTGATAACTTCATTCGTGTGTACGGTTGACTACTATCTCACGAAGCGATATTACTAATTCACAATATACAATGAATGAATTAAGGAAGTTTTTAATGAACATATGTGATATGTATGACATAATGATTATACTATAATTATTTTATATAGACACATACACACATAAACAAACAAACACACACACATGGATATATATATACATATATATATTACTTTTCTTTCTTTCAACAAAAAAATGGAAACATCATTCATGCATATGTACGACCTACCATCTCTTTGAACAGTGCATTTCATTTTTCATTTCTATATTTTACTGATTATTATAAATACATTTATAGTAAATTTATATTATATTTATATATTTTTTATCATTCTAGAAATGATTAAATCATGATTAAGGTAAGAGGACCAAATTTGTAACAAATCAAAAGGCATGTGAAAAATGAAGTTGTTATTACCATAAACATAACATTAATAATGAATTATTTATAAATGTGTAATATAAAGTCCTAATAAAGTAATATATGAGAATATATGTGTTAATATGGTTCTTTAATATTTTTATAATGGACCAGTATTTATTATACAAGGGGGTTGAACATATACAAAGGTATTCCATACTTAAGGTAAGGGGATTTGTCATCTCACATTTATTTCTACAAGACTTATGCAATTATAGCTAATCTTTTATTTTTTGAGGAGAATATAATTCCCTATGAAATGTTATAACATTAATTTAATTTAGTTATTCATATTAAATGTTTCAATTTATTTTATTCTTTCATGGGTCACACGTTTCAAAATTTACTCTAGTAGTAATGGATTTTCATCTCACTTTTATTCTATGTGAGACAAGAGCCATGTTCTCCACCTACTTCTTATATGTGGTTTGTATGATGAGAATTGATTTATTTTTTGATTATTATTATTATAATTAGTATGATTTTTATATACATTTTAGTAACTCTCTTTATTTGGGTTTACAGTGAAAATTTTCGACATCAGTAGTGTATTTTTGTCTCAATATAGATTCTTTCAGACACATTTTTTTTTATACACCTATATCATTTTATGAGGTATATATGAATTCAATTTTAAATTTAATATCATTAATGTAATTATTTTAATTATATATTCTATATTTCAATTAATTTAAGTGTTTCATGGGGATTAGGATTCATATTTACCAAAGTGGTAAGAGTTTATTAATAAAATATCTTCATTTATTGGGATTGTTTATGATTATTCTTCCATGGATAAAATATTATAATCCATATATCAATAATTCCCATGAATTTTCTTAACTTATGGTCATTAATGATATCATAATGTAATTATACCCTTTTCACACTTTTTTCTATATGATAATTAAGAAAATATTTTTGAAAATCATACATTGTTTCTCTCTTCTTTTGAAAATATATGGTTCCAAAGAAAAGAATTATAAAAATGTTTTTTATTTTTTTAAATAATATTTAAAGTTTATTTTTAATGGAATTTATTTTGAAAATTTATTATGTTTTGAAAAAAAATTATTTTTAAAGCATCCCAATTAAATTCTCGAAGCTATTTATAAAGAAAAATGTTTTCAAAAAAAATTATATTATAAAAAGTATTTTTAAAAAAATTGGAAGGTATAATTTCCTAAAAAAATTTAAATGAATTTAAATTGATTTATTGGAAGGTTTCCAATGTAATTTTCAATATAAATAATTTTTAAAATGTTTTATGAAAACGATTTTCAATGAAAGTTTATTTTACATATGAACTTTTCCAAGTGATATTTCAAAATACTTCTCCATATAAGATGACATCATTCAATATAGATTATGATTTACTCTAGATATGATCTAATGAAACCATTATTATTATTTATCTTAATGGTTTATGTTTGTAATTAAAAAATGTTTATGAAATCCATTTCTCTTCCATGGTTTATACCATTATAATATTTTTATGAAACCTGCTTCTTTTCATGGGTTATTATGTGATAAAATGATTATAAAATATGCATCTTTTCCATAGGTTATTATATTATAAAATATTATTAATACACATTTCATTTCTCGGTATATTATATGATGTTTTTGAATCTCATGTCTTTTTATAGGTCATGATATGTGGAATTTTTTATTATATTATGAAACACATATGTATGATTTCATTATGTGATGGGTGGGACCTATATCCCTATAGAATTAATTAGGTAAAGATTTATATCTCAAGGGATATTCATGGTTGTAATGGGGAGTGATCCTGGTTCAGTAATGAAATATTTCCACTAAGATTGTCATTGGAGTGAACCTTGAAAACAAAGATGTTTTTGGGAGTGAACCTTGACTGTTAAGATTGTTTGTGGAGTAAACCTATTCTAAAAATATATCATTGGTTGTGTACCATGACTACTATAATTTTATACATTATATAGATTACATGTTCATAATGTTATATGTGATCTTAATTATATGTTCACAATGTTATGTATCAACTAGGTTTCATGTCTATAAGTTTATGTGGGTACCTGATTTCATTTCATTAACTTAATAGGTGAACTTGACTTTATTTATATATGTTCACAATTTTATAAGATGATTTATATTTCACAAATTCCATTTCTTATGCCTATGTTATTCTCTCGAGGCTCATGTTACTAGTTTATATTATGATTCATGTCTTATGAACTACCAATATTTATGTTATGAATCATGTTTATAATCTATGATAGGTTAGGCATGATATTCATAAGTTATGTTCATGATCACATACCATTATACTTATTTTATTCTTTCATATGATCATAAAATAACATTTATTTTGTTTACCCTTACTGAGAATATAATCTCACCCTTTCTTACGTTTTCTTTCCCCATGTTATAAATGAATGTTTTATGTAGGAGTACTAAAGTGGATGATATTTAAGGGTGATGATAATGATATTTCACTAAGTTAGATGATTTTGTTCCATGTTTCCAAAGGTACTAAACTATTATGATCCTTAATCATGTGTTTGTGTTACATAATGAATATTAATTTAAAAAGATGTAATATCTGTGTATGGAAATATTGTGTCAATATAGTTAGTATCGAATGAATGGTTTAGTCAACATTTTGAAACTATAATGAGAAAAAAGTTGAAATCCCAAGGGATATTTCTAAGGATACGTCTAGAGAACTATCTATGAAAAAGTATAAAGATTAGTTAAATTATTGGAAAATGTCCTATAATGTTAAAAAATTATAGAGTGAGTGGTTTTCAAAAAATATATTCATGTATTTATACTATAAGTGGATGTGGATCTATTAGATATTTACATAGGGGTAACAACCTCTAAAATATTTTATTGCCCTAGAATTGATCGGGAACTAATGTATGATAACAGGCCTTGTTACACACCTATTTTGACACTACCGGGGGATGCTCTTTGGAAGTTAGGAAAATATTTATAGACCATCATGATGTATTTAGATAGAATATGACTACACATAACCAAGGATAAACCCAATGTTTCATATACTAAATAAGGCTTCATTGTTTAAAAGTCCCATAAGTGATATTTTCTGAATTTTTGGGTTTTCGAATATGATTAATTTTTACCACATTATGATTTTAGTTTTAATCAATGTATGGAATTATAAGGAATCTTGTTAACATGGAATATAATGGAAAATTAAATGGCAATAGGAATACAAGTTGGTTGATTACTAGAGAGAAATATATTCCTATTATGCCTAATTAATTTTCATGAAACCTGACTAACAACATGTAACATAACCAACTCTTAAACTCATAAAATAAGAGAGGTAAGGATCTCTGAGAGTTTGGATAATGAGGTCCATGAAGGGAAGATGAATTTATTTTCCTTTATGTTGAGAATGTTTAAAGAAACACCCATGTGTATGTCTTAGAGGATCAATAATATGTTCTTAGTATGGGAAAGAAAGACACAAAGCATGTAACTACAAAGTGAAAATGAAAAGTCCATTTAACATAATAGAAGAGATTAATTTCCTCCCTACGGTATCATTGATTATTATATTTTTTAAATATGGAAGGTATAATAATTATAGAAATCCTTTCCCTAAAGGGAAATATTTTGAATAGAATCAGAAAATATGTATGAGTAATGATAAAAGTTTTGATGATAAAGAGACTAAAAATCACAAATGAAAGGTTTGGTTTGTTCTAATAGTATTTTTTATGTTTAATATGAGAATAATGAATAAATTTTGGTTTATGAATATTATAAAAGGATTAATATATTACACTATTAGAAAGTGGTATTAGGGAATAATAAAAATGAATCGTAGTGAATTTCATAAGGATTAGGTGTAAGAAATGAAGTATTTATGTATTGGGATTAAAGTATTATGTATAAGAACTAATTTCCTAATGGTATTTTTAAAAATCTATAGATTATGCTTTTTTAGGAAGAATATATATATCCATATAATATTAACATAGGAGTTGTGGATTACATCATGGGTACATAAAATTAAGATTAATCATTTGTTCAAAGTCTTAGACATCCCTTGTAAGGTTTTACATTATAGAAGTTTATCAAGATTGAGGATATTTTATGATCATAACCATTTATTTTTTCTATATTTTAATGAAAATATTATTTAAGGAAGAGTGAATTTGCACATTATGGACTTAATATTAAACGTACTGGTATGAATTAGAGTTTACCTTATTATTGATTTGGAGGTAATTTATGATTTTATCTTATCACCTTAAAAAATTAGAATACTTATTTTCAATCAAAGAATATATATATTTGGATCTTCTTTAAAAAATATACATTAAAGAAGTTATATGTTTTCATGGACTACCACATTAAATTTTATCTTATTATGATTCAAAGTTGAACTCAATGTTTTAGTAAAGTCTTCACCAACCTCTTGATATTGAGATGAGTTCTAACACTGTGTATCATCCTCGGATTTTTGTTCTATCATCGAGAATATTGAAAACCATATAGGTTGTTCTAAGATCTTTTTAAATGTATTTAAAAGATTTTCAGGATGACACCTTCCTTTGGATAGATTTTCATGAAACAATATCCTTCACTTGATCATTTAGGTGAAACCGTTTATGTAAAAAAAGTGTATAACATAAATTTAATGGAATGAAGTTGTAGAAGTAAATCTATTAAGAACTAGGAAAGAGGATTAGATAGAATAAAATGATTGATCCATTCTGAAACATGTAATAACTCCAAAAGGTTTAATAAAATGTTATGCTGATAATTGACAACATGATCAATAATTTTATGTTGTAATGAAGTCATTTCAATGAATTTATATATTAAAGAATGAAGTAAAAACTAAAATCTAGATATATTGGTCACATTAAAATACATGATCATGTCTGAACATTGGCATATCTTTCGGTGCTTCCAACAATCCACTCCCAAGTTCATGATGTGTTCCATGTATCACTCATAATGAAGTATATACCTGATCTATAATAAGTACTAAACATGTTGTTTATATAAATGGATCATGACATATCATATGAGGAACAACCAATAAGGATTATTGGTCAAATAGAAACAATACTGCAAAACGAGACCACTCACATGGTCAATGTTTTTTAGAGAAACAACCATTTTAAATAAGCTATATGGGAACCTAAGGATGAAATGAGGTAGAATTATACTCAATTGTTGGTAAAAAAGTGATAAATTTGGAGGTCTAAATTCATTTTATGGGGGGTCAAATGTAACGCCATGAGATTTTAAGATATATATTTTTAATTAATTTAATATTTTCAATATTTTTCTTTTCACTTAACAATGAATTTATGTTGTGTTACACAAGAACACTATGTTTGTATTTGGATACACTCCACACAATTTTCATATTATGTTACATGAAACACTGATATTGTCTTGTGTTACATGAAATACCATGTATATATTTTTTTGCACACAACACCATGCTTAACTTGTGTTTTATTAAAAAATAGGTATAAATATAACATGGCACATTTTAAAATATTATTATCTAATATGATAATTTTCACCTAGAAGTTGGAATAGATTTTATTAATAGTATTAACTAAATTATTAAAATATGGTTTATATTTGTAATAAAGTGAAATCTTTGATGACCAATTAAATATAAATGAAAATAAAACACTTTTGAAAGTAAAGAAAATTATTTTCCAATAAACTATTCTTATCATACAAACATTACATCAATAAATATAATAAATAAATTTTATTGAATTATTTTATTAAAATGAATATATTATATATTGGATAAATTATTATACCTTTATCATATTTTTTATAGAAAATATATGAGAATAAAATCAAATTTACTCTTAAAAATACTATTTTTCTAAAGAGAACGCATGTCACCTTTTTTTGGAAGAATCATTATAAAACTAATGTTTGAAACATTTACAAAATATTTGTTTTAAAATAAAATTCATTTTCAAAATCAAAACATAAAAATTAAAATAGAGTGTTTTTTTTTATTTTTCTGAGATGTTTTATTTTTTGATGAATAGTAAAAAATACTAAATTTTAATTGAAAATTTTTTGTCATGTAACTTACTCATATATTTTTATATTTTAAATTGGTTAAAATGTATAATTAGATCAATTATTAAATAATTAATCAAATTTAGGAAATTGTAATAAATTTCACATTTAAATTGAATATAAAAACATTTCAAACATTAGAACATTTTTTTTAAATATCCTCTTTCTCAACACATTTATGGGATTAATTTTAAATTAATTAATATCAATTTTATAATTAAAAATTTGAAAATGAATTCCATATTTGGAATCATAGTATTTTATAATTTATAATATCTACAGTATAATTTTTTAGCAATGTTATTAGTGAAATAAATTAAATTTAATTTCAATGATTATGTTAAAAATGAGTTCACTTAGTGGTTAAACATAGAGTATTAGGTAAAAAATATGACCCTAAACCTTTCCAATTATCATTTTTGGGCATATTCAGACCATAAACCCACTATCCTAGTATTTTATGTGTTATATAGGACTATTTTTAAGTAGAAATGTGGGTTCACATTACTTCTTTTCAAAAATTCTTTGTGGGGCCTCTCCCTCACTTATAAAAGGCAACCACCTCTTCGCCTCTCATAACACAACTCAAGACCTTTTTGCATAACCGATATCTACACATATCTCTTCCCAATTTTTGTCCCTTCGTATTTTAATCATCACCTATAGAAAACCAACAACGAAACTCTTTTTGTGCATACCAAAATGTGTTGCCCGAAGAAGAGGTAACATTCATAAACAAACATATTTTTTATTTATTCCTCAAACCCCTTATTTTATTTTTACTTAATTATTATATAATGAAATAAATATATTATATATTTTTATATATTTTTATGTTAAGGGTAATACCTTCACTCTCACACACTTCTATCAAATTGAATACAAAAGCATCGTTTGTGTGTACGACAGAAAACCGCATCACGAACCAATATCATTCATTCCTCAATCACCACCTTTAAAGGATATTAATAATTATGTATATAAATATTATATATTATATATAATATTTTTATTATTTTATTAAAATTATTTAATTCTTATTTCACAGATCACTTCATGAGTTCCATTTTGTGGGAATATGATAATGTTATCCGTGTGTACGGTGGACTACCACCTCCGAAAATGACATGTCTCTTTCACGCTATACATAGAATATATAATGGTTGGGTTAATATAAATATGAGATATATTTGACATAATAAGTCTACATTAATTATAATATATAAACCTATACATGTATATAAATTACTTTCTTTTATTTCAATACGATAGGGAAATGAAAACAACGTTCTTCCAAACGTATGGCCTACCATCTCCATCAACGGTGCATTTCATTTTATATTTATATATTTTATAGATTATAAAAAATAAATATATACTTAATATAAATTATCTTTATATAATGTTGATAATTCTGGACAAAATTAGATCATGATTAAAGTAATAAGAGAAAAAGTATAACAAATCAAAGCATATATAAAAAGGCGGTTGTTACCTGAAAGAGAATTAAAACATGGAATTTTTAATAAATAGTTAATATAAATTCATAAAAAACGATATATGAAAATATATATTGTAATTTAGTTATATAATATATATATATATATAGTGAACTTTTATTTATTATAAATGAGTGTTTAACATATACGAAGGAAGTGAAGACTTAAGGTAAGGGCATTTCAAGTATCACATTTATTTCTATGAGATGTATTCCATATTCACTACTTCTTTATTTTGTGTGGAGTATATACTACCTGAATAAATTTTATATCCTAAATTTAATTAATTTAATGATATTAAAAGTTTAAATTGATGTTATTATTTCACAGGTCTCGTGATTCAAAAGTTACTCAAGTAGTAAAGTATATTTGGCTCGCATTTAATTTTCATTAGACACAAGTCATGTACGCCACCAATTTATTGTATGTGGAGTGTAAATGTACCAATGATGTATGTTATGATTATTAATATATTATTTATTTGGGTTTAAATATCCATTGTATTATCTCTCTTTGTTGGTTTTTATGATTCAAAAGTTTCCAAATCGGTAAAGTATTTTGTCTCAATTATCCTTCTATGAGGCACATGTTCTGTTATGGACGTATATTATTTTACGTGTTGTATATAATTACTCATTGACATGTTATATCATGAATATTATTATTTTAATTATATTTTAGCCTTCATATAATTTTATTATTTCATGGGGATTATGATTCAATGCTGCCAAAGTGGTAAGATTGTATTTCTACAATCTCAATTTATAATGTGATTTTTATGATAATGCATCCATTAATGAAATATTATAATAAATATCCCAATATTTATAATTAATTTTCTTCAAATCTAGTTATTAATGAAATCCTCAAGTATTGATTCCTTTTTTACTCTATGGTACATGAGATAATTATGAAAATTAATTTTATGAAAATACAACTTCATTTTTGTCTTCGATTGGAAATCTTCATTCTTTCAAAACTATGTTTTATAAAAAAAATTAAAATGTTGTTAAATGAACTTTTAAGCTCATTTTGAAAGAAAATTGATTTTAAAAATGAATTGTGATTTAAAATTTGTATTAAATCATTTTCAAATCTTCCTATTTATGTTTTCAATGGTATTTACAAAGAAAAAGACATTCAAAATGTTTTAAATTTTAAAAACCATTATTTCAAATGATGAATTTATATTTTTATCAAAAAATATTTTAATTAATTTCTATTAATTTATTTGTAAGTTCCCAAAATTAGTTTTTAAATAAAAATGATTTTGAAATTTTTTTATGAATGTGATTTTCAATGAATGATTAATCAAATGAAGAAATATTCCATGTAATCTTTCAAAATCCTTCTCCATATAAGATGAAATTATTTGATATAGTTTATAATTTAGTTGGTATGTAATCCAAGGAAACCTTTATTATTCCTAATTTTAATGTTTTATATTTATGATTTCTTGTTTTTTATGAAACTTGTTTCTCTTCCATGGGTTATACCATGATAAACTGATTACAAGACCCACTTTTTCCATGGGTTATTCTATGATAAAATTATTATAAAATCTATCTATTTTCCATAGTTTATTATATTTTGAACTTTTTATAATACCCATTTCATTTCATGTATTATGATATGTTTTTTGCAAACCAATCTCTTTTTATGGACATTATATAATAAATGTTTTATTACCCTATGAAAGATGTATGTATGATTTCAATATGTGAAAACTGGGACCTATATCTCCCTCTAATATATTGAGTAAATATTTTTATCTCTTGAGATATATATGTCTTGAATGGGGAGTTAACCCAGTTCAATAAAAACATTGTCTGGTAATATGGTATTGGGAGTAAACCTTGACTACTAAGATGGTGTTGGGAGTGAACCTTGTCTACTAAGATGGTTTGGGTAGTGAACCTATTCTATTAATATATCCTTAGAATCAGTCCTTCACTACGATGATGTTATGTGTGGACATGATTACATGTTCTCTATGTTATGCGTGAACCTGATTACATGTTTACAATGTTATGAGATGACCTGCTTGTATGTAGATAAGATTATGGGAGGACTTGATTTCATTTCTTTTACTTAATGGGTTCACTCATTTCTATTTATACATGTTAAAAATGTTATAAAATGATTTATATGCCACAAATTCCATGTCAAATGCCTAGGTTATAATCTTGTGGATCATGTTCTTTTATTATCCTATGATTTATGTCTTTTTACCTACCAATAGTTATTCTATAACTCTTGTTTATATTATATGGAAGGTTGGGTATGGACTTCATAAGTTATGTTCTAGATCACATACCCTTATGCTTATCATGGGCTTTAATATGTTCATTGATTGATATATCTTATGTCTACCATTATAGAGAATTTGAGCTCACCCTTTAATATGTTTTGTTTCTATAGGTTATGAATAATTATTTTATGTATGAGTATTAAAGGGTAAGATATATAAGGGTTATGTCTATGATCATTAACCAAGTTATAATATTATTTTTCTATTATTACAAAGGCTCTAAACTATTATGCCCCTTGGGATTGTGTTTCTGCAAAGTAATGAATATTCATCTAAAAAGATATAATATCCATACATGGGAAGCATAGGTCACTATACCCTATATATTAAAATTTAGATTATTAATAATTTATATATGAATTATTTATTTATATTTATTACAATTATTATTAATCAGTTAAATTATTTTATTATATCATTATTTATTATTATAAGTTCATATCAACCCCCAGTTG
This sequence comes from Viscum album, assembly GCA_963277665.1. NCBI lineage: Eukaryota > Viridiplantae > Streptophyta > Magnoliopsida > Santalales > Viscaceae > Viscum > Viscum album. The sequence goes on along the minus strand of OY728137.1, from coordinate 714,097,958 downwards.
TTAGTAATTCTAATAATTCCATATTTGTTTCGTTAAAGAGGTCCTGAACATCATTCCATGTTCATTACTTCAACATATCATAAATATTAAAGGTACTAGAATAATAATTTTATAATTATGTCTTATGTTTATTTTATATTCCATTATTGTTATCTGTTTAATTCACCAAAATGAAACCTATAACATATTTGTTTCTTCAATTTTAACAAATATAAGGTGTTGTTTTTCATAATAAATTAAATATTAATATTGTAATTCTAAAACCATATAAAATATTATTAAATTACTTATATCAATCATTTCTATAAATTATGTTTTCAATGCCATCAATTATAAAAAAATTATCATAATCTATGTATGTAGTCAAATCAACCCATCATGGAATTTCTAAAATCAGTGAATAAGCATGAATATAAAGTTATATTATTATAATATCATTATAAAAAATTATAATTAAAATTTTTAGGTGCTAGAAAATTTATATATCAAATCCAATAATAATTAATGATTAAATAAAAATAAAGATAATAATTCATTACTGACAAATAAGAAAATCTATATAAGCCTCCCTAGTTTTGAAGGATTTAGGGATTCCCCTTCTAGAAAGAACCTCAAAAAATATAAATTATGATAAATAGAGATGGTATTTTAAAATTATTTTGATAAATTTAAATTTAATGTGTGGTTTGGTGGGGTGGTGGATGGACCATTTTATAAATGAAAACTGGTGCAATTTTGTTTTCTTTTGTAAATACACATTCCTTAATGTTTAATGAATAATTTTTTTTAATTAAAGTGACTAAAAATATAAAACTAATGAATATTGATAGTTAATTTACCTATATACATATTAAAATTGATTTTTTTTAAGAATTATTATAACTCTAATTATTATTTTAACAATTTATGTCATTTAACTCTTTGCTGCCAAAACACACCTTTTATGTCGTTTAATTTTTTTCAAAAATAAAATTGATCCAATTTCCTAATTTTAATTTCTTGATTTAAAATATGGAATAAATATTAATATAATAAATTTAGTGACATAGTAAAATTAATTTTAAAACAAAACACATAAGACCTAAAAAACTATTTCAAGAAATATGTCTTTTTAAACATTAAATGATTTTATTATTATTTCTTACCAATTATTAATAATCATATGAATATTAATTCATTTATATTAATATATATTAACTAAAATAATTATTTAAATGTGAATAATTTAATTTTTACAACTAAAAATACATAATGTAAAAAATATTCATTTTTGAAAAATATAAGATATTTTTTACAAGTGATTTATTATCTTCAAATTTCATTCAATAATTATACATTAAATTTTAGTTAATTGATAAATATCTTATTTTTAATTTATTTTTTTAAAATCTATATACATTTTATTTATAATAATTTTCTTCTAGTAAATTAGAAATGTATAGATGTTTCTAGGTACACTGGCCAATGGCTATATATGCAATGACTATATAACAAAAAATAAGGTAATAATAATATTTTACAATTATATTACTAAATATAATAATTTATACGTATCAAACAATCTTTCATATTATTCTCTTCTTCAAATTGGTTACGGTATTTATAATACTTTTCATTCATCCAATGATTATACTAGATTATATGATTCTCAAGGGAGACCGATTCTCACAGAATACAATGATAAATATTATTTCAAGATAAAAGTATTTTTATTTATTTGTGTTTATTGTCCCATTTTATTGGAATTAACCTTATATAAGATACTTAAATTAAATTTGTAATATTATTTTTTTATAAAATAAAATAATTTTCATTTTACAATTGTTTTTATATGATTAATTTTTTATGTGGTTTATTTTATACACAAAGATAATTAAAAATAAATGACATTTGATGATAATTAAAATTAAAAAAATGTCTATGATATTGTGGTGGTTAATTTGGATAATATTATCTTTTACTATATGGTGGATAGATATATTTAGAGATATTTCATTTATATTTTTTACACAAATTATATTAAGGATTTTTATATTTGTTTCATCTAGATCCTTTATTTTTTATTTATTTTGTTTGTTTGACATTCCATACATTATTGTTCTCTTGTATTTATGGTTCATTGTTTGTTTGAAAATGTTGATGATTGGTTTTAAAAAAAATAAAAGTGACCATGTCAACTATAAAATGAATTTTTTATCATTTTTGTTAGTCTCCCCACAAGTATTGTTAGAGGTAGGCATTGAGGGTTACTATCAACCTCACCACTGACCAAGGGGAAGTCTTTTAATGGTTGGTTAATGGAAACACAACTTAATATGTACATTTTTAAGGCAATTAGTAAATACATGAGATGGAACAGATGGGTTATATCCTAAAACAAGAAATGAGTAACTATATATATGTGGTATTTTATTTTTATTATTGCTAATTTTTTACCCTGAATACTTATTTATTATTTGTAATAACAATTTTATGATATTTATTTGATAAAATTATAGGAATCTATGACACAAACCTATTTTTAACATATTCTCAACTAGATACATATGTGCATGATCAATTATGAATTATAATTAATTAATTTTTGGTGTCATATATTATTTATTATATATAATTTATACATATAAAATATTACAATGATGCATGATCATTTAAATGTAGTATAATTTTTTTATAAGATGAAAAAATCTTGAATAAAAATACAAGGTGAAGACAAAATTCTATTAGATATAGATTTACATATTAGAATACTTCCATGTATTTTTCTTATGTTGAAAAACACACTTGTGTGTGTGTGCTGATTTTTAAAATACATTTAATATTGAAAGAGAAATTGCTTCAATTTAATTATTTAGATAGTATATTATTTCTCTAATGGATTATATTATTTATGTCATTTCAGTATTATTTATGATGGTGTTTCTTCTATTTTTGGTGTTAATATTTTCAATATTTTTTTATTTAGGTTAATATTCTTTTAAACCCATGTAATTATATTTCGGTATTTACAAATAATTTTCATTTCGTGATGTGTTTATGATTATTATTTTAAATAACCAACATATATAGTTAAAAAAATATAAAAATTTATAAATACATAACTATTATTGAAAATAATTATCATATATAAATAAATATATTACGATTACTAAAAATAAATGAATTATATTTTAGATTATTTATTAACTTTTTTTAACAATTTATGATTACCCTATAAAATAACCCTCATATATATTATATAATCAACAAAAAAATTAATAAATGTGGAAACAAGTCATATAAATATATGATGAGAATATATAAGATAGTTAAATATAATCACATATTCCAAAATATCCCACTATATTTTTTATAGTAGTGAATATTTATAAAATATGTCTTGTGAGGATATTTTTGTCACGAATTGACCTCCCTCAACTCTGAACCTTTTAATATGGTCTTAAGGGTCTCTTGTGCTACCTTGGTTTTGGTCCCCGTACACTATAAACTATCACCTATTGGGTCACTTATTAGGATAATGATGGTACCCACAATAAAACTCATGTACTTTAAGTGTTATTTGTCTTCAATAACAAGCACCCTTGTAAACTTCCTAGGATGTCACCCATACTAACACAACTCCAAGCCAAGAAATATTAACTATGAAGTTCTAATAATATAATATTCTAGTGATAATGGTGGACCTTTTTTCCAAGGGAAAAAATATTTACTATCATAATTATCACTTTTCCAATGGTTTTACTTGTAACACCAAGAGATTTTAGAAAATATTTCTCTTTAAATAATTTTATTTCTTTGGTGGCATATGTTACATACAACACTGAGTTTAAATGAACCATGATAAACTATTAATATATTATTATTTAATGTGAAAGTAATAAACAATATGTAAATTTTTAAGGAAATAATATTATTAAATTTGATTTAATTACATACGAACTCTACACTCAAGATAAATAAATATTAACTAATCACCCTATTTTTAGTATAGTCATTTTATTCCTTAAAAATATGTTTTATCCACAAATGAATTTCTAATTATTTTTTTCAAAAAAATTTATAATTAATATTCGGAACTTTTTTAAAATATATTTTATATAATCAACAACTTTTTTTAAACCAAAATATCTGAAAATTATTTGGGTGAAATATTGGAAATTTTCTGAATTTGTTTTTTCAATGAATAATGAAAATATTGATTTTTATAAAAACAAACAATTTATTTTCATATGATGTATCATTATTAATTTACTTAGATATAAAATTAACATAATTATTATTTAATTATATATAATCTAATTATCTTCATTTGAAACATCCTTATACATGATTTGGATATAACTACAATTTTGGGCATAAAACACATTTTTCTAAAAACTATTTTTTGTAGTGTATTTTGAATTTAGATTAAAAATAATTTCATCCACTTATATAAATTGAATATTTCAAAATGTATTATATATTTATAATTTTTAGGTTCATATTCGGTCATTAATCCATTTATATTTTTGGTGAATATGAACAGTAACCACATTAAAATTTATCACCTCGATAAAGGGTAAATCAGGTTAATATAGGATAAAACTAAGTGATAAGGCCATATTTATTCATTATAATTTTTATTTTATGAATTAAATTATACCCTTGACAAAATAGGTTATAAATTTTGTTATTTAAGGGTCTCATTACCATGAAAATGACTTTTATATTATTTAACCCAGAGGAAGTGGAAAATGTCACTCTCTTACTTTTAAATATAATTTATTTATTCTCAGTGGAGAAAAAATTAATTATGAATGAATATTAATTATAATATTAATCCAAATGAAATTAATATTATTAATTTAATTTATTTATAATTTTTAATAATTAAATAATTAACTTAATTATTTACACAAAATCGATGTAGTAATTATTCAATTAATGGAAAATCAGATAAATGATATTAAGTGTATTTAGTGTATTATAATATGAGATAATTAAGGTGATACACGAATTTTTTAGATGAACATAACCTATTATGCTTGTATTGAAGGATTTGGTTCTAATTTATATTATTTTCTTAATGTTATTAAATTCAATGTAATGAATAGTGTTAAAATTGACAACAATGATATTTTATGAAAATAATATTTTATTAAATTATATAAAAGTCATAAAATATTAAATAAGTACATAGAGGATAATATAAGGTCCAATATTTCATGAAATATGAATTTATAGGTCATTTGGAAGAATTTGGATCCTGAATAGTCTTGTTATATTTTTATATTTTGATATATTCTAAAGGTTCCCCTCACCTCAATTAGTAAAGGGGACATCATTTCTTACTTCTATACACCACTTTGAGCATTTTAGATTAACCATACCCTACCAAATTTTCTTCTCACATTAATTTTAAAATTTTAGATGTGTTCTTATTTCCAAAAGAACACCCCTATAGCGCTTTAAGGTATTTCTAAAGGAGTCATTTCGAAGAAGATGAGGTCTGAGTGTGAACAAGGAAAGGTGAGACTGGAGGTAATGGATTTTTATCTCACTTTTAATTTTTTTGGGACACATTTATTACGAACTAATTGTTTATTTGGGAGTGTATATACTTCCTTGAAATTAATTTTAAGCTAAATATTATAAATATTATGGGGATTTAATATCCATATATTTTTATTTATTTAATGTGGATTTTGATTAAAAAATTACCATAGCATAAAGATTTTATTTCACAATGTCATCATTATTCAAGATTGTTTATAGTTCCACTAGGGAATATTTCTCTTCCATGTATATGTTTTATAAAAAAATAAAAAATCTTTTTAATATTCTCTTAAATTATTTTAAAAAAATTACCTATTTTTTATTTTTCACAGAATGGTTTAGAAATTATCTTCTTTCAATTTTATAAAAAATGTTCTTTGTGAATTTTTAAACAATATTTATGGGAGGATTTATTTTTAACTTATAAGAGATAAAATTATATCCCAACAATCATGATGCCTTAATTATTAGAATTCTTAGTTATAATTTTACATGATTATTTTCAAATAATTTTTTTATTAATATGTGCATAAATTTTTTAAAAGAGAAGTTGTTTTAAAATAAGCATTCTTTTTTCCTGAACAATTATTCCAAGTGATATTTTAAAATCACTTTCCATCTAATAATATAACATTTTATGTTACTCATACTTTAATGGGGATATGATTCAAGGATATTATACTAATTCTTTCTATGGATGGTTTGTGTTTATAACTAAAAGTTGAAATACTTATGAAACTCAATTCTTTTCATGGGTTCTGATATAATAAGGTTTTTATGGGCCTCCGGAACACATATATATAGTTTTAATTATGTGATTGGTGGGACATTAATTTATCTCCAATTTATTGGGTAATGTATTATATCTCATTTTATAATTATGGGATACAAGTATAATTGCTTGATCTATTATGGGAAACAAGTCAAAGTGCTTGACCTGAAATGGGAAACAAGTCAAAGTGCTTGATATGTTATGGGAAATAAGAAAATGTATTTTATCTATCATGCGAAACAAGTGTTTATATCTGATTTGAGGATTTTGGTTTTCAAATGTGACATATATAATGATATTTATACTTATGATGATTCCACAAACATTTATGACATGAACGTATGGTCTATGATTGAGTTATGATGAATTATCCTTCTTATGATTCATCTATTATAAGAATTTAATTTGTTACACCATAATTGTTATTTATGATCTTTTCCAGACTGTGAATAAAAATTGTATGTTATGATCAAGATGTCATGACCTTATTCTTATCTTATGCTTACATGTGATCATTGATTGATATATCCCATGCTTACCTTTAATAAGAATCTGATATCACCCTTTCTTAGGTTTCCCTTCCCCAAGTTATATATAATGTTTTTAGTAGGGTATTACTAAGAAGAATTCCATAAGGGAATATCTTTATGTTATATGTCAAAGATCATTCACAAAATAGTAATATTGATATATAGTCAACAAAGGCACAAAAGATTTATGGTCATTAGGCATGTTTGATGTAAAATGTATTGAATATTCATTTACTAAGTTGTAGTATTTTTGTATGAAAAGATAGGGTCATTATAGTTGTTATTATAGTATGTTTTAGTCAACTATTCGATATTTGGGTCAATGAAATTTGGTGAAAACCCATGGGATAAGTCTATGTATAAGATAATAACATATAGTCTTTTGAGGAAGTGATTGTGTGTTTTTCCCAAAAATTGCATCCCTGTCTATATACTACAAGTGGTTGTGGCTATGGAACTATTGTACCAAGGGGCCATAACCCTGAAAGGCCATATTGGGAAAGACTTTATCTTCACCTGGTATATGAAAATGATCCATGATTCATACTAGTATTGGCACACATGGGGGAAATCCATTGTGTAACCCATTTTTTTATAAATCCTTATGATGGATTTGAATAGATGATAATCATAGATAATGTTAGTTCAACCTAAGATGTCAGGGACTAAAAAGAATATGTCATCATTTATACATCATATAAATGATTTTTTTATTTCCCACTATGATTATAGTTTCTCACACTATTATTCTAGTTTTAGTTAATGTATAGAACCAATAGGACTCATGTTAATGGAGAATCTGATAAATAATTGAATGATTTTATTCTTGATAAACAAAATAAAATAGGAGATGGGAGGATAATCCTTGCTATTATACATAATCAGAAAATATCATAATATGATCAATAATATCAATTTAGTTGACTCTCTTGACATATCTAAGAAGAGAAAAATGGTGTTTAATGATGGCCATAGAAGAAAGAATGCCCAATTTTAATCATGTCGTTAATGGTGGAAGAAGCTTGGAGGATAATGCCTCAATGAAGTAGGAAGATGTTTTGTGTGTGTAAAATAATGACATAGATTAAGTTATATCCACAGAAAAGTAAATGGTTTTTTCAATATAGTGGATGGATATAATGCTTTGAATATGGTTTATTTTATGATTGAATTTCTTAAATGTGAAAAGTATGGGAATTATGAAAATTGATACCCTATGGGTAAAGATCGGTATAAGGATAAGAAAGGATAGATGAGTAATCATTTTTACAATAATGATGAAGAAACTATGAATGATTTATGAGAGGAAATAATTATTAAGGAATATGATTATGAAGCGTGTTTAATGGATTAATGTGGAAGTGGAAAGACTTAAATTGTAATGTATTGTGATTTGAGAATTATATTCTACAAGTGTTTTACAAATAATAGTCAATATTATTAGGATCATTAAAAATAATTAATTTTTTAATAAACCAATTTAATTTTAATAATTGAAATTATATATTTAATTTCACCAATAACCTATAAAATTTATTTACTGTCAAGATGATATTTTTAGAAAAAATATTATTAATGGAAATATAACCCTTAATATTTGTCCAATGTAGAGATAATAATGTTTATTTGGGATAAATAGATTGTTGAAACTAATGGGATGATATTGGTAACAATGAAATCAGATATTGATTTGATGAAAATGTTATTTAATTCTTCTTTGATAATGTTTATTGTATTTTTTATTTATGTAATATATTCAATAATGTCGGATTTTAGTTGAGTAAAATGAATAATGTTAATTTTTGGAAGCAAACTGTTTTGAATAAGTTTTTATGGTAATTTAGGTTATTATCATGTTTCCAAAGAATATGTGACCAAGGTGTTTAAATATTAGGTATGTGACATTAAGAGATACTTTTATGGATTATGGTTAATTTGAATTTTTAATTGTAATTAATTTCTGTAACGACCCAAACATTTATCAATGAAAATTACTGTTGATCTAATTAAATGCATTATTATGTAAAATGGTTATATAACATATGAACTTCTTGGGTTTTATGTTTTTGGATTTTAAAATACTGTAAATAATTGTTATCATTTCTAATATAGTTGTTGAACAGTGATCGCATGATTATTATAAATATAAGGTTTTAACAAATCCAATTTACACGGACAAAGGAAGTAATGGCCTAATCAAGTAGAATTTCTCCATACAAATCCCATTTCCGAGAGCTCGGAAAGGAGGTGGCATCATTGGGCTTCACTCTTGACCAATCCCAAGCCGAGTTTCAACACGTTAAGCTCAAACAGAACCTCCTATGGGAGAAGTGGAAGTTGAAAGAGATTACCACCCGACCAATGTTATCCGAGCCACCCCAAGAGTATGTCACCATTGCACACCTTACCCTTCGATCGCATGTGGGTGTTACAAGTGGTTATGTAACCAGACCCTAGCACTATGATTTTGTACAATATTTTTGTATAGAGATTATACATTCATTTTATTATTCTTACTTTGTAAATAATTTTTAAAGATAAAATATAATTTTTAATTAATTAAGAAATCTAATATGAAGATTTAATAGATTTTGGAATTGAATAATCTTTTAATAAAATACGATCACTAAATTAAATTTTCTTAAGTATAAACGATTGTCTAATTTTTTTGAATACAATTGTGATTTTTATTAAGGTTTAAAAGCTATTTTTGTCAAAACCCATTAATTTTGGATAAATGTCGGTTTTTATTTTAAAAGTAAAAATTCACATATTTAGAAAATTATTTAGTTAAACTGAATATTATTTTGGAATCAAGATGTTGAAATTTTTGAATGGTGAATTTTTCATAATTTTTTTTGAAGGTCGAATTTTTGGGTAAAAATTAAATATCGTTTCAATATAGATTGTGTTTTATGACATAAAAATGACCAAATAGTGATGTAATAAAATACTATAAACATTATGTTCGGCCAATATATGTTTTACCATTAGAATAATGTGATTTTAGGTTTGTTTGATTTATTTTAAAAAGCCTTAGTGAACCCTCCAAGTCTTATAAAACATTTTAACTTTTTAAATTGATTTCCTTGAGAGTGTGACTCACCTCCATATACACTACGGGAAAAGGGCGTTTTGCGATGGGAATAAATCCAGTCGGAAAAGGCCCATCCAAGAGGTTATTTGCGACGTGGGTAAAGACCCGTCGCAAATAACCAACTATTTGCGATGGGATTTCGTCTCCCGTCACAAATAGTTTGGCGCGGATAGAGCGCCAAACCGCCCGAAGGTTATTTGAGACGGTGGGATCCCATCGTCCCAAATAACCAGTGGTGGTTTATAGCTTTTTGCAACGGGAAGTCGTCCCATCGCAAAAGATGTGTCGGCAGGGACTATTTGTGATCAGTCCCTTCACAAAAAACTTTTAACCGCTGTTAGTAATTAATGCGTGCGTAGGTATTTGCAATGGGTCCCGTTGCAAAAGATACTATTTGTGACGGGATACCCATCGCAAATAATCCCGTCGCAAATAATCTAACCTATATATCACCCATCCGTTTTTCCTCTCATTCCACTCAAATTTTAGATCATGTTTCTCTCTAAAATCGGATTTTAGAGAGGGATTTTTTTTGTTCATGAAGAAGTTGTGAAGTCGTCCGCATCAATAGAAAATCAGTCTTAAAGGTATTTAGGTTTTTTTTAATTTATTATTTATTTCATTTTTTTATGTTATTTATTTTTATTGTTGATTAGTTGTAATTAAATTAAATTTAAATTGTTTTGTCATTAGTATTTATTTGTACTAATAAATTGAAATTTTTAGAATTAATTTTTAATATAGTAGTAATTATTAAATTTTAACGATTATTAGTAATATATATTATTAATTTGTAGTAATTAATAATAATTGGTAATAAATATCAATAAATAGTAATAAATAGTAAAAATTTGGAATAATTAGGAATAATTAAGAATAAGTATTAATAATTAGTAGTAATTAGTAATAATTAGGAATAATTTGGAATAATTAGCAATAATTAGCAATAATTATTAATAATTAGTAATATATTGCAACAAATAGCAATAATTAATAATAATTAGTAATAAATTTTAATAATTAGTAATAAATTGTAATAATTAGTAATAAATTGTAATAATTAGTAATAAATACTAATAATTACTAATAATTACTAATAAATACTAATAATTAGCAATAAATACTAATAATTAGGAATAAATGGCAATAATTAGAAATAATTAACAATAATTTGAAACAAATAGAAATAATTAGCAATAATTAGCAATAATTAGTAATAATTAGCAATAATTAGTAATAATTAGAAATAATTAGTAATAATTATCAATAATTAGGAATAATTATCAATAATTAGCAATAATTAGCAATAAATAGCAATAATTAGTAATAAATAGCAATAAATTGTAAAAAATAGGAATAATTAGAAATAAATAAGAATAATTAGTAATAATTAATAATAATTAATAATTATTAGGAATAATTTATAATAATTAGGAATAATTAATAATAATTAGTAATAAATTGTAATAGTTAGTAATAAATTTTAATAATTAGTAATAAATTGTAATAATTAGTAATAAATACTAACAATTACTAATAATTACAAACAATTAGCAATAATTAGCAATAATTAGGAATAATTAGAGATAATTAGCAATAAATAGAAATAAATAGTAATAATTAGGAATAATTAAGAATAATTAGTAATAATTAGCAATTATTAGGAATAATTAGTAATAAATAGCAATAATTAGTAATAAATAGAAAAAAATAGGAATAATTAGTAATAATTAGTAATAATTAGTAATAATTAGGAATAATTAGGAATAATTAGGAATAAATACTTATAATTAGAAATACTTACTAATAATTAGTAATAATTAGCAATATTTAGGAATAATTAGCAATAATTAGTAATAATTTGCAATAATTAGTAAGAATTAACAATAATTTGAAAAAAATAATAATAATTTGTAGTAAATTGTAATAATTAGTAATAAATTGAAATAAATTGTAATAAATTATAATAATTAGTAATAAATACTATTAATTAGTAATAACTACTAATAAATACTAATAATTTGCAATAAATACTAATAATTAGCAATAAATAGGAATAATTAGCAATAATTAGCAATAATTAGAAATAATTTGCAATAATTAGAAATAAATAGTAATAATTAGCAATAATTAGAAATAATTAGCAATAATTAGAAATAATTCGCAATAATTACCAATAATTAGCAATAATTATCAATAATTAGCAATAATTCACAATAATTAGCAATAATTAGCAATAATTAGCAATATTTAGAAATAAATAGCAATAATTAGCAACAATTAGGAATAATTAGCAATAATTAGAAATAATTAGAAATAATTAGTAACAAATAGAAATAATTAGTAATAAATAGCAATAAATATTAACAAATAGGAATAATTAATAACAATTAGGAATCATTAGTAATATTTAGGAATAATTAGTAATAATTATGAATAATTAGTAATAATTAGGAATAAATACTAATAATTAGTAATATTTACTAATACTTAGGAATAAATACAAAGAATTAGTAATATTTATCAATAATTAGTAATAATTAGGAATAATTAGCAATAATTAGGAATAATTAGAAATAATTAGTAATAATTAGTAATAATTAGTAATAATTAGCTATAATTAGTAATAATTACTAATAAATAATAATAATTAGTTATAATTACTAATAAATACTAATAATTAATAATAATTAGCAATAATCAGGAATAATTAGCAATAATATTATATAATTAGCAATAATTAGCAATAATTAGCAATAAATATCAATAAATAGGAATAAATGGTAATAATTAGCAATAATTAGGAATAATTAGGAATAATTAGAACTAATTTTCAATAATTATAAATAAATAGAAATAAATAGCAATAATTAGAAATAATTAGTAATAATTATGAATAAGTAGAACTAATTAATAATAATTTGCAATAAATATGAATAAATTGTAATAATTTGTAATAAATTGTAATAATTAGTAAGAAATAGTAATAAATATTAATAAATAGTTACACATAGTAAAACAAGTAATATTTAGTAGTAAATAGTAATAGTTAGTAATAAATATGAATAATTAGTTATAAATAAGTATAAGTAGTAATAATTAGGAATAAATACTAATAATTAGTAATATTTACTAATAATTAGGAATAAATACTAATAATTAGTAATATTTAGCCATAATTAGTAATAATTAGCAATAATTAAGAATAATTAGTAATAATTAGTAATAAATGGAAATAATTAGTAATAATTAGCTATAATTAGTAATAATTACTAATAAATACTAATAATTACTAATAATTACAAATAAATACTAATAATTAGGAATAATTAGGAATATTTATAAATAATTAGGAATAATTAGGAATAATTAGCAATAATTAGCAATAATTAGCAATAATTACCAATAATTAGCAATAAATAGGAATAAATTGTAATTATTAGCAATAATTTGGAATAATTAAAAATAATTAGGAATAATTAGCAATAATTAGGCATAATTAGTAATAAATAGGAATAAATTTTAATAATTAGTAATAAATTTTAATAAATTGTAATAAATTGTAATAATTACTAATAAATAGTAATAAATAAAAATAAATAGAAATAAATATTAATAAATATTAATAAATAGTAATACATAGTAATAAATAGTAATAGTTAGTAATAAATATTAATAGTTAGTAATAAATATGAATAATTTGTTAAAAATTAGAATAATTAGTCATAAATAAGAATAAATAGTAATAAATAGGAATAATTAGAAATAAATAGTAATAAATAGTAATAACTAGTAATAAATAGTAATAATTAGTTAGGAATAGTTAGAAAAAAATTTAATACATTCTAAGAACCTGGCACAATTTTCAGTGGATTGATGACACTCCTTTTGCTCGATGACTTTTCTCCTTTAAACACTCACTAACTCGAAACAATATGAAAAATATGTTGCTACATAGGTATATTCAATATCGTATACATGAGATTGGATATGCATTTGTAGGATCATATTTTTTATAATGTTTTTAGGTAGTGATAGTTGGATGAAGAAGATTCATTGACGAAAAGGGGGCTCTTTTGTCTGATGCCTAATTTACTTACATCTTTATCACACTGAAATCACAACAAAGTATCTGGTCGGAGATACATATATTCATTCTCGTGCATATGCGAATGAATATGCATACCTCCGATGAGATTCTTCATTGTTATTTCAGTGTGAGAAAGATGCAAGTAAATGAGGAGTCGGACAAAAAAGTAGTCTTCAATCCACTAGAAATTGTGTCCCCTTTAATTAATGATAATTATTAAGAAGTAGTAGTAATTTTTTATATTCTTATTTCAGATATTATTTTTATAATTTCAAATTTTTCAAAAATAGTGATGATTTTATATTTTTTAGAAAAATATGGAACAAGGAATTCGATATCAGTCATTATTAGATGATCACGCTTGGATAAATTAGTGCATAAATACAAATGGTTCTGGTTTAAATCCTATATATATTGACGGTGTTGAAACCTTCTTAGCATTTGCATCATCAAAACCAGAATATATTTCATAAGGCACAATTAAGTGTCCTTGTGAAAAATGTGCTCTGAGAACGTTTGACACATTTGACAAGGTTTGTGGACATCTCTTGAGGTTTGGTTTTCAACCAGATTATGTTTTTTGGTATCAACATGGTGAATGATGTTCGAGAGAAGATACTAATATCTTGATTCTGGATCCATCATAGTTCCAAAATTTAGTATATGATGATGCAAGTCCATCTGTTCAACAAACTAGAACTCTAGATGATATTGATTTAACTCTTGAGTTGGCACCATCTGAATTTTATGAGTTGTTGAGGTCTACTGAGGATGCATTATATCCTGGTTGCAAGATAAGAAAATTAGAAGTGGTTGCAAAATTTATGGCATTTAAATTAGATAATGCAATGATAAACAAATGTTTTGATCATATATTTTCTTTTGTTAAAACATTGTTACCTAAAGGAAATGTGTTTCCTACAAAATACTATGAGAGAAAGAGGTTGGTTCGTAATCTAGGCATTAGTTATTGGAAGATTAATGCATGTGAAAATGATTGCATCTTATATTCTGGTGAAAATGAGTCCTTGGATAGTTTTCCAACATGTGGTAAATCGAGGTATAAAGAAGCTCAACCAAGGAAGTCTGGATCGATATCTATAAAACAGCTGAGATATTTCCCCCTTATACCCATGCATCAACGTTTATTTATATCTCATAACATAGCATCAATGATGTCATGGCACAAAACCAATATTTCAACCAGTAAAAGCTAGAATCATCCATCTGGTGGTGATTCATGGAAACATTTTGATCGCCTCTATCCGTCTTTACCTTTAGAGGCCTCAAGCGTGCGATTGGGTCTTTCTACTGACAGTTTTTGTCTATTTAGTTCTTATGGTAGTCATTATTCATGTTGTCCTGTCTTTATAACTCCATACAATCTACCTCCATGGATGTTGATGAAGGAGAACTATATATTTTTGACCTTATTAATCCTAGGACATCTAAAAAAGAATATTGATGTTTATTTGAAACCATTGATTGATGAGTTAAACACATTGTGGAGTAATGGTGATAGTACATATGATGTTGTTGAGAAATAAAATTTCACATTAAAAGTTGCATTGATGTGGATGATTAGTGACATTCTGGCATATGACATGTTATTTGGCTGGAGTACACATGGTCTGAAATCATTTCCTTATTTTATAAAAGACAATAAAGCTTTTATGCTCGTTAATGGAAATAAACCTTGCTATTTTGACTTTAATCGCAGATTTCTTCCAACCGATCATACTTTTCGAAGGAACAAATCTCATTTCGGAATCAGCACAATTGAAAGGGATGAACCTCCAAAAATTATCTCAGACACAGTGTTAAAATTAGTTGTATTTTTATCACCTCCCATCACATTTGGGCTAAAAGTAAACCAACAAAAAATTCCGGTCTTTGGAAAAGAACATAATTGGATAAAACGAATCATTTTTTGGGATCTCCCATATTGGTCTGATTTGTTGGTCCGCCACATGTTGGATGTCATGAACATTTAGAAGAACTGTTTTAATAATTTATTTCATACAGTTTTGGATACACTAGGTAAAACCAAATATACTGTAAAAACACGATTAGATGTTGCCCAAATTTGTAGGTAACCAGAACTTGAACTATTTGAATATGTCAGATCATAGAGGTTAATGAAGCCAAAAGAAGCTTATAAACTTTCCAAAGAGAGTCATTTATTATTTTGTCAGTGGATTATAGATTTGAGAATTCCAGATGGCTATTCATCCAATTTGGGCAGATGTTTTAAGAATAGTCATATTACGGGATTAAAAAGTCATGATTGTCATGTTAAAATGGAAAGACATATACTGATAGGATTCAAAGGTTTGTTGAATTATATGATTTGGGATTTGATAATATACATATCATATTTTTCTCAAGACATTTGTGCAGTGACAACTCACTATGATGCGCTTAGAAAACTGGAAGAATATGTTGTTGTAATTATATGTAAACTAGAAAAAATATTTCCACCTACTTTCTTTGAATCAATAGAACACCTAATATTACATTTTAAACAAGAAGCTATATGTGGAGGTCCAGTACAGTTTTTATTGATGTACTCATTCGAGAGATTCATGCAGAAATTGAAGAAAAAATTACGTAACAAAGCATCAGTTGAAGGCTCAATTGCTAAAGCTTATTTGCAAGAGGAAATTGATTTTTTCTTCTCTCACTATTTTTAATCTGAATATCCCTCAAAACAAAATAGCTTGGTACAGAACGAGGCACATGTTAATGATGAAATGGAAAATCATTTATCAGTTTTTAATCAGCCAAATGTTGGCTTCGGTGGAGTTCAAGAACAATGGCTTTTAGATGATTACATCACAGAGCTCATACATTTGTTCTGCTCAACTATGAAGAAATGACAACATTTGTAATGTGAGTGCTTCTATCACTTATTATATAATTTTTATTACAGTATGTAAACTTATTTTATTTGTAGGTTATATGATAATCATATCAAGAAACAAGTTCCACAAATTACTGCAGCTCCTCTTGAAGAACGCAGACAAAAAAAATTTCTCAATGGTTCTAAAAGATTGTAACATAAATTATTGATGGTTTAGTATCAGTTCAATTTACTATTCATTATATTGATAATTTATTTACAAATTTTCAGCTGTCTCAACATGATGATAAAATTGTTAAGCGGTTGTGTATATTGAGTAACCCACCATCCAAAATTTTTAAATCCTATAATGCATATGTGGTGAATGGTTTTCGATTTCATACACGTGCATATGGGGAATAAAAAAAACAATGAACAGTGGAGTTTGTTTGAGGGGATAACATCACAGAGAAACTGATGTTGACTTTTACAGAATTCTGGATGAAATTATTGAGCTCTGTTATCTTGGAAAAAATTACATAATGATGTTTACATTTCGGTGGTCAGATAATTAAAGAATATTTCTTGTTCATCCGACTCATCGAATCGTCGATATTAAATATAAAATTCTTCTTGCAATAAATGAACCATTTTTACTAGCTCAACCGGAACATCAAATTTATTACGCAAAGTACTATGCTACTTCAAGATACCTGGGTGATTGGTGGAGCATAATAAAAATGAAATCATGGGAGAATAAATTTACTCAAACTGAATGTGGTTCCACTAAAGTGGAAGAAATTGAAATTTTTCAAAAGACAACTCAAAATCCAGATTTTTCACAAAGAAACATGAATATCGATGAGGACACCCCATAATTAAGGGTCCATGGTGATGTAGATGTTAATGATGTTACAAATGAAATTGTAATGACAAAGGATGATGAAAGTGAAACTCATATTGATATTGATGATGCCGAGGAGGAATATGAAGACATTGACATCGTTAGATATGAAGATAATGATGAAGGTGATCATTGGCATAGTTAAATGGTGGTTATGATCATAACTAATATATATATATATAATAGTTACTTTCAACTATGTACTAACAATAATAATTTTGTGTTTCAGATGGACTATGATCTATTGTGTGAGTTAGAAGAGGTTGAGCTACCTTTGGATGAGGGGGATGTGGGATCATCTGACCCTTAACCTACTGGTGGTTCAGGAGGTACGCGGAGGGGGCACGGTCTTGCGCGACTGATGATTCCTGACCCTATCCCCGAGCGACGTCCACATCTTGGCTTCGATCCACCCACATAGAGGTATGGTAACCTATATATTTTCGTTAGATTTCATTTATTTATTTATATATATTGTAATTATTTGATTATTTATTCTTTTTTCACAGTTTTGCGCATGTAGTTGTTGAATAGGGGAGCGCTATCTTGTGCAATTATTTTTCTCAGCCATGGACCACATGGGAAAAGATTACCGTTTATGTGTAGCTTGGCATGTACAATCATTGGCTGGTACGTAAATAAATAATATTTATTTTAAAATTAATGTTATTAATAACTTGATATTATAAATTATTTGTAGTGTTTATGGTATCCCATCAATGAAAGCATGCATGACAATATCCATGAGGCATGAGAGGTGGCTATGTGTGAGTGTTTGTGTCAGTTTTTGCATAATTTGAGAAAGACAACCATTAATAAAGCAGGAGAGACAATATTTGATGAGTCGTGTAGAGCCCACCAACCAGAGTACATTTCATCTCAGGTTTGGGATGGATTGTGTGCACACTGGAAGGGTGGTGGATTTAAGAGGATGTCTTCTTTGGGTCGACAGAACTGGGGGAGACAGGAGCAAACGCATCGAGCTGGTAGTCATATATTTAGTATGCATAGAGAGCATCTAGTAAGTATTTTTTTTAATTATTTTATATAACATCAAATATAAACAGTTTATTTTATATTTATATAGGCAGTCAAGCATCACGATAATACAAAGTATGATGTTTATCAGAGGAGGTAGAGTGATCCAGCCAACGAAGATATTAGAGATGATCGCCAGAGTCAGATTGTGGTTAGTCTTATTTTTTTCAGTTTTACAATTAACTGCATAAAATATTTTTACAATTTTAATTTCAAATTTGAATTTAAGGAGTCATATGAGGCTAAGACTTCTCAGACACAGGCTGAGGGTTAGGACGAGGTGACTGATCAGACCAGTGCCCACCATTTCGACGAGGCGGCATGGATGCAGGCGAGTCATTATGGCTTTGAAAAGGGCCGAGTAGTTGGTATCGCCTCTCATGTGACTCCTGGTACTTATTATGGTACTGATGCGATGTTGGAATCCATCTCGAGAGGAGCTCTTGTAGACGAATCATCTTCTGGCTCATAGTATCAGGAGCAGTTCCGAGCTCAGAATGACATTATAGAGAGTTTGCAGAAGCAGCAAGAAGTGAAGCGTCAGCAGCAGTAGCAGCAGCAGCAGGATGAGGAGAAGATGGGTCAGTGGCAGCAACAGTAGTAGTAGCACGAGAAGGAGATGTGTCGATGGTAGCAGCACATTCAGGAATAGATGGAGTACATGCGTCGTCTGACTCGTTGTTTAGGGATGGAGTTTCCTCCACCAGCTCCTTCAGCTCCTCCTCCTCCTCTAGAAGACGACCCCCCGGTGATTTTTTATGTAAAAAAATTTGAATTTAAAATTTTTGTGATATGAACTATTTACAGTTTCTGTCTTTTATATCAGTGTGATTGTTACATAATTCAATTTTTAATATTTTATGATTTTTTTTTGTGAATATTGAGAATTTTATTATTTTTTATTTTTTTAATTTTAATAATATTAATATTATTGTTTCATTAATCATAATTTTATTAAATATATTTTCTTAGTATTATATTTTTTAATATTTTTCTTATTTTACTAATAATAATAATAATAATAATGTTTTCTGATTTTTTTAATATTTTTTTGTGAATATTGAGAATTTTAATATTTTTTATTTTTTTATTATTTTATTAATATTAAAATTAATTTTCAGTAATAATAATAATATTTTATGATTTTTTTATATTATTTTGTGAATTTTGAGAATTTTAATAATTTTTATTCTTTTTTTTATTTTAATAATATGAAAATTAATTTTTCAATTATCTTAATTTTATTAAAGTTATTTTTTTTAAAATTTATTTATTATTTGCGATGAGATCTGTTGCGACGGGATCCCATCGCAAATATTCTAATTAATTTTTTCTTAAAAAAGGTATTTGTGATGGGATTATGGGCCCATCACAAATAGTCTAAAAAAATATTTTCAAAAAGCATTTGCGACGGGATTACGAGACAGTCGCAAAAAATAATTTGCGATGGGCTTATCGCAAAAGAGATTATATATATATAAAGTATACAATCAGAGACTAATTTGCAGTGGTGAAGTTTCCCATCAAAAACAATATTATTTGTGATGGGCCCATCGCAAATAATATTTTTTTCCATGGTGTTTTGTACAACGGGCTATTTGCGACGGGGCCCCGTCGCTAAAGCTTATTTGCGATGGGATCCCGTCGCAAATATCTTGATTTCTAGTAGTGATAATAAACCCTAATATTTTAATAAGTATGGCCATTTTCGTTGTAAAATAATGTTTTCCTCTCCCCTCGGGTAAATACCATGGAAAAACCTTGGGTTGGTTTGTGGTTTTTATTAGTTTAATGTGTGGTGCCCAAAACCTAAATAGTAGATAATTCCCTCTCCTTTACTATATAAACCCATCCATTCTCCCACTTCCTCTTCACCAAAATCCTTTTTAGTTCTTCCAAACTCTTCCCTCCTCCCTCGATAATCCTCCCAAGGTGCCCTATGGTCCCAAGAAGCCTCTCCCTAGCTCCTCCCAAGCCTTTGGGATCACACTTCCAAGTAAGGGATTACATCCTTTCTCATTTTATTCATGTTTATTAATATTGTTATGCCCTATATTTATCAATTATAAATGTTTTGTATTATTTCTCACCTCCCCCATATTTCCCTCGATATTTTTGAATGATGAGAGACCCCTTTCTCTCTCATTAATTCCTCCCATGTACACCCGTTACCATGCCAAAAATCTATAAAGAATTTCTCTCTCATTTACATTCAAGCAATTATTTTTTATTATGAATCAAAATTCTTGTACATATGTTGGGACATGTATCTATATAACCCCCCTATTGTCCACATCATTTAAAATATGATGAGACACGCCTTTCTCTCTCATCAACCCTTTTTATGAATTCTTATGTCATGCCATTATGCTGCCGAAATTGCACCCCGATATTCCAAACCAAAGGTCATTGTGTAGTGAATACAATTCCCATTTATCTATCAAGGGTATTCACCTTTATGGACATTTACCTATTTATTATGGAGTTTCATGTTTTAATTCCACATTACTTTATCATGTAATAAATGATGATGTTTAATGAATCCATGTTATATGATCCATGTGGTGCATTTACACATGAAATGAAATATTTAAGAAGGGTGCACCCAGATAGTGCTCTGATGATTTGGGTAAAGAATAGTATCCTCATACGTCAACTGAAATTAGTGTTTACTCATGCTAATTCAAGTGCATTGAGGGTTTACTCATGCTCCATTTTCAATGATCCTTGGATCATGTTAATATCAGGTTAATTTTTGTCGCCACATTTCAATGTTATAATAATCATGCTATATCATGCCATTATGTTCATGTATCTCTTATTCTTCATTGAGTTTCCTATTGTGTAACATGTATTTTATTCTTTATTTGATGCCTTGTTTACTCTCTTACTGGGCTTTATAACTCACCCTTTTCTTATGCATGTTCTCAGGTTATCCCATGCAATGCTAAGTACGAGGAAATATTATGGTCATATAAATTTTTTTTTCAATAAATATGTTCTGTTTCATGTTTTATGTAGTTATGTAATGTTACTAATCCCCAAATACACTAGAAATATCTATCTAATATGTTGTATCAAATGAAGGTTTTATGTAATAAATATTGTTTAAGTGTGTATTAAAAAACAGGGTTGTTATAGTTGGTATCAAATGATAGGTTTAGTTATTTTTGGTAATTGGATTAGAAAACCATAGTAAAAGCCTTAGGGATAAGACTAATTATAATAAAAACATCCCTAAGTTCTGTGACTATTGGGTAAGTGGTTTATCATGAAAATACATCCCTGTCTGGATACGATCAGGTAGAGGTGGCTCTGGCACAGATGTGCAAAGGAGTGAAAAATCCGACAAGGAGTTTCCGGCATGACTCCGCGTATCTTGGTACTCGACAACGGGACTTTCTACACTATTTATTATGACACTCCTGGGGGATATTTTTGGTAAATTTATAATCTTATTATGAACCATTATTATGGGAATTTAAAAAAAATGCCCCTAAAAATATATGTCATGTAGTAGATCATGTATAACATAGATCGAATCCTATAGATTCATAAGTTAAGGAAATAAAAGTTATTTATAATTCATCTATTTTTGTATTTAGATTACCCTTAATGTGTTACCCCTAAAATTTTTTATTCCATCCAATGGCTAGTAATAGGAGGACTCGGGCTAATAACTAATGTGAAGATCAATGTGATGACTTTTCTAATGAGATGTCCAATCCAATGGGAGTGGGAATCACAAACTTTGTCACGATACTCTCTCAGTTAACTCAAGATTTGAATAGAAAATGGGTCAACATGAATGTTCAATCCCTCCCCCAAGAAAGAACAAGTCGTAATTGAGTGATTCATGAGACAAAGGCCTCCTACTTTTAATGGATCATCTGATCCCTCAATTACCGAATAATGGACCAAATCCACTGAAAAGATCTTCTACATAATTTAATTTTTCGAACAAGAGAAGGTTATTCTAGATACTTAATATATGGAGGGTGAAACAGATCAATGGTGGACAATGATCAAAAATATGAAGCCTGATAAGGATATCGAGTCATTAGAATGGAAAGATTTACAAAATATTTTTTCGATAAATATTTTCTGTGCACCCTCCGACATAAGATGGAAAGGGACTTCCTTTCCCTTAAAAAAAAATATGATGAAACCATCAAAGCGTATGAGGAAAACTTCACAAGTCCTAAACGATATTCCTTCGGCTTTTTTTACCCCTAAATGAAATATTAAATGATTTTTTGGTATGATAAAACCTAGCATATGGAAATCCTTGGTGATCCGTGACTTCGATAACTAGGAGGAAATTTTCCGATGTGCCCTGAAGGTCGAAATGGATATTAGAGAATATGAGGGGTATCTTGGGGATAAGAAGCTTAAGTTAGACTTCAATTATGGTGGTCCGATGGATAAATCCAATGGTGCTAAGAAAATACAGCATCCCACTTGCCAAAGTTGATGAAATAAGAACCACAGAAATTACCTAAAGGGGATGAGGAAATGCTTAAGGTGTGGAAAAGAAGGGCATCTATCCCTTAAATACCAACAAGAAAAAAATGTGGCTAAAATAGAGGATAGGAACGCTGCGTTCGAACCTCAGTATGTTGTTCATTTTTTCAACTAAAAAGAACTAGGGAACCTTGCAAATCAGTTCCCTAATCCAAGGATTTTTTGAGGCAACCAACAACCTCCAAGGCAGTAAGGGTGAGCTTTTTCCATCACTAATGCCAAAGTGAACTCCAAAAATAAACTGGTGACAGGTATGCTATATATTCATTCAATAAAAGAAAAAAGTAATTTTTTATTCTAGGTTTATGCATTCTTTTGTATCCAAAATGTTTAGTAAAAATAATCCCAACACCACCACAAATCATGGAATTAAAATGTCGGTGAGTATGGAAAATGGGGCAGTCATTTTATCCCATGAATATAGCTCCTTACCTATCCAAATTTGTGGATTTAACTTCTCAATGAACCTCATAATAATTCTTCTTGTGGAATTTGATGCAATTCCCAGTATGGATTGGACTTCCTTTTATAGAGCCAACATAAATTTCCATGAGAGGAAAATCACTCTTCCAATTCTAAATCAAACCCCCATTTTATAGATGTCCAAGGAGGAAGATGAATCTTCTTTAGCACCATCATCTCAAGCATGTATATGAAGTCCCTATGAGGATGTGAATCTGGCTTAGATTGTTGAGTCTAAGGATGAAACCATCCTTGAAGACATGCCTATTGTGAGGGAATTCGTTGAAGTGTTTCCCGAGGAATGGCTTGGTCTTCCTTCTAGAAGAAAATTTGATTTCTCAATTGACCATATACCAGGGGAATTTACAATATCCAAGACTCCGTAAAGAATGGATATTATGGAGCTTGAGGTGCTGAATAAACAACTATAATAGAATAAGGATAAAGGGTTTATAAGCCCATGTTCTTCACCATGGGGTGCACCCGTCCTCTTTTTCAAGAAGAAGGATGGGTCAATGCGCCTTTTCTTTGATTATCGTGAGCTCAAAAACATCATAATAAAGAACATGTATCCTCTTCCATGAATTGATGACTTGTTTTATCCACTACATGGAGCACAATACTTATCTAAGGGAGATTTTCGGTCAGGATATTACCATGTATGGGTGAAGAAGGAGGATATCCCCAAGACTGCTTTTCGTAAAAAGTTCGGGAACTATGAATTAATAGTAATTCCTTTCAAACTCACTAATGCTCCATCAATCTTCATGGACTTAATGGATAGAGTCATTATAGATTACCTTGATAAATATTTGGTAGTATTTATGAAAAATATTATAATATACTCCAAAACCAAGGATGAGCATAAGGAATATCTAAGAACAGTACTAGATACCTTAGGAAAGGATAATATATATGAAAACTACATCATGTGTGAGTTATGGTTAAAGGAGATCTCATTCCTGTGTTATATCATCATAAGTAATGGGATATCTGTGGATCCCTTAATGATAGCTACAATTGAGGGATAGCTTTGGCCAACATCATTAACGGATATCGGTAGCTTCCTGGGGTTATCTTGATATTATCACTGATTTGTGAGAAATTTCCTAGGATTGTCCAGCCCTCTTGCCAATATAACTCGGAAGGGAGTAAAGTTTTCTTGGAGTGATGAATGCAAAGTGAGCTTCTAGAAGTTGAAAAGAAGTCTTATCACTGCCCCCGTGATCACATTACCCACAAGTAGAGAACATTTTAGGGTATTTAGTGATGCTTCAATGAAGGGACTGAGTTGCGTGTTGATGAATAATGACAAATTAATTGCCTATACTTCAAGTAAATTAAAATTTCATGTGAAAAACTATCCATCAACATATTTGGAGTTCACTGCAATGATCTTCACTTTAAAAATTTGGTGGCATTACCTCTTTGAGGAGAAGTGTGAAATATACATGAATCACAAAATCCTCATGTACATATTCACACAAAAAGAGTTGAATATGCACCAATGAAGATGGTTAGAGCTGATAAAAGACTATGTATGTTCAATAAATTACAAACTTGGGAAAGTGAATAAGGTGGCAGATGATTTAAGTAGAAAGAACCCAACGATTATATCATTGCAGATAATTGAAATGTATCCAATCTTCTTAGATTTGAACAAGATGGAAAATGGAATCATAAAGAAGGGAAAATCATCAATCCATTCACAAATTATTGCTCAACCATATGTTTTTTAAATTTTAAAGGATTCTCAAAATGATGTTGTGGGAATTAAAAAGAAGGTGGAAACTATCCGAAAAGAAAAATCCTCGGAGTTCAATGTCATTGAAGAAGGAATTTTGAGATTTGGTTCAAGACTCTATGGTCCATCAAATCCAGAGAAAAAGAATGATCTTTTGGATGATGTGCATAGATAAAATTTCGTCATTCACACAAGAAACACAAAGATGTATCGAGATCTCTGAGAGTTATTGTTTGGATAACATGAAGAAGGATATCGTTGAGTATACATCAATGTGCCTGGTATGTCAGTAAGTGAAGGCTAAGAGACAGAAGTCTAAAGGGGTGATGCAACCATTACCCATACCAGCATTGAAATGGGAGAACATCACATGGACTTTGTCACTAGACATCCAAAGACATCCAATGGAAACAATGTTATTTGGGTTATTACGGATTGTCTTACAAAAAATGCACACTTCATTGCAATTCGGGAGGATTTCTCACTTGATCAGCTAGCATGGATATACATCAGACATGTGTTTAAGCTTCCTGCAATACCACAATCAGTTGTATTTGATCGAGATCCACGATTAGTCTATAAATTTTGGAAGAGTATTCAACATGATCTGGATACTTAGATGAACTTCAGTAAGGCTTATCATCCTCAAACTGATTGTCAATCTGAGCGGACTATCTAGACACTTAAGGACTTGTTGAGAGAATTTTCAATAGACTTCAAAGGAGGCTGGGATCAATATCTTCCTCTAGTTGAGTTCTATTATAATAACTATTTCCAATCAAGCATACAAATGGATCCTTATGAAGCCCTATATGGGAAGATGTTTAGAACACCAACATGTTGGGATGATGTTGGGGAAAGAAAAATCCTAGGTTCGGGAATGGTCGATAAAATGATGGAGAAGGATAAGACCATCTAGTAGCACATTACAGTTGATTAAATTAAACAAAAAAGACATGATGTTAATCATCAAAAAGACCTATAGTTTGATGTTAGAGATATAGTATTCCTCCGAATATCACCATGGAATAGAGTTTTGATATTTGGGAAGAAGTTAAAGCTTAGTACAAGGTGCATCGTCCCTTTTGAGATACTTGGTCGCATTGGAGCAGTGGCCTATCGATTAGAAATTCGATCAAACCTATCTCAAGTACAATATGTATTCCATGAATCAATCTTGAGGATGTACATACCTAACCCATCGCATGTACTCAATCCAGAGGTGGTACCATTGAATAATGAACTCTCCTATTAAAAGAATCCGGTGAGGATCTTAGATCATAGGTAAAAAGTTCTACAAAATAAGACAATTACCTTTCTAAAAGTTTTGTGAAGAAACCATGAGTTTGAATAAGAAATGTTGGAATTGGTGGAAGTGATGAAGCAGAGATACCCTCATCTATTTTAGTGCGGGAAAAGGAAATTATGAGGGTGAAATCTCTAAATGGGTGAAGATTGTAATGACCCAAACATTTATCAATGAAAATTACACATAATCTAATTAAATGTCTTATTATGTAAAATGGTGGTATAAAATATGAACTTCTTTGGTTTATGTTTTTTTATTATGAAATACAATTAAAAATTCTGACCGTTGCTAATATAGTCATTGAATAGTGATCACATGATTAGTATAAATATAGGGCTTTAACAAATCCAATTTACTCAGACAAAGAAAGCGATGACCTCATCCAGTAGAATTGCACCATATGAAGCCCATTTGTAAGAGCTCAAAAAGGAGGTGGTCATTGGAATTTTCACTTGACCAAAACCAAGTCGATCTTTTACACGTTATGTTCGAACGGAACCACCTATGAGAGAAGTAGAAGATGATAGAGATTACCACCTGAGAAATGTTATCCAAGCCACCCCATGTGTTTTTCACTATCGCACACCTTACCCTTCGGTCATATGTGGGTCTTATAAGGGGTTATGTTACAAGACACTATAACTATGATTTTGTAAAAAAAAATTATAGAGAATATACATTCATTTTATTATTGTTACTTTGTTAATAGTTTTTAATGAAAAAATAAAATTTTTAGTTAATTATGAAATCTATTTTGATGAATTAATGGATTTTGAATTAAATAATATTTAAATAAAATATTGTCACTAAATTACTTTTTATTAAATATAAATTATCGTATAATTACTATGAATTTTTTTATGATTTTTATTAAGGTTTGAAGACTATTTTTTTAAACCCCATTAATTTTTTATATATATCTGTTTTTATTTTAAAAGAAAAAAATCAAATATTTACCAAATTAAATATATAAAACGAAAATTATTTTTGGAATAATGATTTCAAATTTATCCAATGGTGAATTTTTCATAATTTTTTTAGAAAATAGAATTTTTGGGTAAAAATTAAATACCGTTTAAATTTATAATGTGTTTTATGACATCATAATGACCCAATAGTGATGTAATAAAATACTATAAATATTATTTTTTTCCAAATATATGTTTTAAAATTAAAATAATGTGAATTTAGGTTTGTTTTATTTATTTTACAAAGCCATAGTAGACTCTCCAAGACTTCTAAAACTTTTTAACTTTTTAAATTGATTTCCTTGAGAGTGTGACTCACCGTTACAAAAGAAAACCTAATATTTTAAGAATTTCTGAAATTTTCCTTATAAAATAGTTTTTTCCAATCCCCTTTAGTAAAAACCATGAGGAAAAACCATGGGTTAGTTTGTGGTTTTGATTAGTTTACTTTGTGGTGCCCAAAACCTAAATAATAAAGAATTTCATCTAATATTCTATATAAACCCACCCAAGATACCACTTCCTCTTCACTAAACACCTTTAGAGTTCATACAAACTCTTCCACACTCTCCCTATAATCCTCCCAAGGTTTCCCAAGCTCCTAGGAAGCCTCTCTCAAGCCCCTCCCAAGCCTTTGGGATCAGACTTCCATGTAAGGGATTTCTTCCTTTCTCATTTTATCCATGTTTCTTAATATTATTATGCCCTTTTATTCTCAATTATAAATGTTGGGGTATGATTTTTCCCCTCCCCATACTTCCATACTTTTTTTTAATGACGAGATACCCCTTTATCTCTCATTAATTCCTCCCATGTACACCTATTTCCATGCAGAAATTCCGTAAGGAATTTCTCTCACCTAATTTACATTCAAGAACCTATTTTGTATTATGAATATAAATTCCATTAAATATTTTGGGACATGTATCTATATGAAACCTTTACTGTCCATTTCTTTTACATGTCATTATACACTCTGTTATCTCTCAACAATAATTTTTAGGATTTCATATGTCATGTCGTTATGCTGCCGAAATTGCACCACGATTTTCCAAGCCAAAGTCATTGTGTAGTGAATACCATGCCCATTTCTCTATAAAAGTTATTCACCATTATTCACATTTACTTATTGATTATGGAGTTTCATGTATGAATTCCATATTCCTTTATCATGGAATAAATTATTATTTTTAATGAATCCATGTTATATGATCCATGTGGCACACTTATGCGTGAAATAAAATCTTTAAGAAGGGTGTTCCCTAATAGAAATTCGATGAATTAGGTAATGATTTGTATCATGATATATCATGTTCAATGGGGGTTTACTCATTCTCTATGTGCAATGATCCTTGGATCATGCTAATACAATGTTAAGTGTTGTAACCACATTTCCGTGTTATGATAATCATGCAATATCATGCCTTTATGTTCATGTTTCTCTTATGATCCATTGATATGCCTATTGCCTAACATGTATTGTTTTGTTCATGTTATTCCTTGTTTACCCTTTTACTGGGATTTATATCTCACCCTTTTCTTTTGCATTTCCCCAGTTTATCCCATGCAATGCTAATTATGAGGGAATATAGTGGTCATGTAAAGGAATTTTTCGATAAAGATGTTGTGTTTCATGTTTTAAGTCGTTTTGTGATGTTCCTAAGCCCCAAAGACAGTTGACCCCTCAATATTCTATGTTGTATCAAACGAAGGTTTTATATAATAAGCCATGTTTAACTGTGTATTAAAAATAAGGGTTGTTATAATTTTTTTATTAATTTATGTGTCTTGGATTTTGTGAGATATATTTTTAAGGATTTTTATAATTAACTACTTCTCGATTGGATAAAGCTAAAACATTGGAATTAATGTTGATATTTTATAAATTAATTTATTTATCCATATTATATAACTTATGGAAACCATTTTGGTTTTGGTTAATATCTAAGGAAAGGAGGGGTAGATTGTTACACTATTATGGATTATGTGATATGTTATATGTTGATCTTACTAATTGTGGCTTAAAATATTCATCATATACTTAATTTCGAGAAGAATATGAGATTGTGGTGGAAATTTATTAACTGATGAAATTATAATTTCCATGTATGTATATTTCATTATGTTATTTTTCTTTATAGTAACGGAATTCATCATATCTACGAAAAAGATCTTTAGACCCAAAAAAAATATTGTTCTATAACATTCAATTCCAATGAATTGACTGTATTTTTTCACATCTCTAGTTTACAATTTTGTGATTTATAACATTGTCATGATTATTCTATTTTTTAAGATAAATGATCTATTGGCATTAATTTTCATCCATTTACATATCTTATATTACCACTAATGGTCCACAATTTGGAATCCTTGTATGTGCAATCCCATATGACCTTCATCCTTCCGTTTATCTCTTTTCAAGTTAAATTTTTATTTTCCACTATTATGTTAGGTATTTCCAAAAAGAAATATTTACATGAAAAATCACCCATTACCATGAAAAAAGTGTAATGGAAACATTTATCTGATACTTTAGAAAATATTTCTCTTTAAATAATTTTTTACTTTGATGGATTTCCCTACATGAAACACCATATTTAAATGAAATACGATAATGTATTGAAATATTATTATTTAATGTGAAAATTATAACCTCGTATTTGGTTTTTTGGGTTTTAATATGGTTATTTACTTTATTAATTTTATACAAAGTATCTACATTAGATAAATACATATTAATTAATCTCTAAATTTTTAGTGAAGCCGTTTTATTCTTTAAAAATATTTATTATTCTTAAATGAATTTATATTTATTTTTGTGATAAAATTTTATAAATAATATCTAGAACTTTTAGAAAATATTTTTTATAAAATTAAATTTATTTTTTAATTCAAAATATCCAAATTACCCTCTTCCAGAAATATTGGTTGTTTATGAAAATATTGATTTTTCAGTGAAGAGTAAAAAAATAATAGGATTTATAGAAACTCTGCATTTATTTTCTTATAATGTATCGTTATCAATTGAATTTTATATCAAATTAATTAGAGATTTATTTAATTATGTATAATATAATTAACTTCAATTGAATTATTATTATACATAATTTTGGTAGAAGTACATTTTTTGGCATAAAAGTTATTTTTCAAAAAATTATTTTTCATTGTGGTTTATGTATTTATATTAAATGTTTTTCTGGAAATTATAAATATTGAATATTGAAAAATTTATTGCATATATAGAATTAGTAGATTAAAATTTGGTGATTATATCCCATTTATTTCTTGTCAATATGAATAGTAACAATGGTAAAATTTGTCAACTCGGTAATGGGTAAATTGGGTTAAAATAAGATAAAATTAATTAATAAGGTCATAATTGTTCATCCTAATTTCTGTAGGGTAAATTAAATTTAAACCTTAACACATTTTTTTATAAATTTATTTATTTAATTGACGCATGTCCATGAAAATGATGTATATATTATTTAATGAAAAGGAAGTGAAAAACTGTCACTCTCTTTGTTTTATATATCATTTATGTGTTCACAAAAGGGAAAAATTACCTATGAATTAATATTAATTTTAATTTTTTCCTAATGAAATTATGTTAAATCTAATTATTTTTTAATAATTTTTAGGGATTAAAAATTATATCAAATACTTACACAACACTAATACAGTAATTATTGAATTAATGGAAAAACCAAATAAATGATATTAAAAGTTTTAAAAAAACTTTAATATAATATAATTAAGGTGAATACTTATATTTTAAATTAAAATACTTATTATGGATTAATTAAGGGGTTTTTTAGTTTATATTAATTTCTTGTTATTATTAAAGTAAAAGTAATTAATAGTGTTAAATTTACAATAATGATATTTTATGAAAATAAAATTTTACTAATTAATTTAAAAATCATAAAACTATTAAATAAGGAAAATGGGATAAGGTATAGTCAAGATGGTGGTGTCATGTGCAATTTTATGCCATTTTGAAGCATTTGGAACTAGAATAGTCTTATTATATCTTAATCTTCTGAAAAATTATAAAAGTTCCCCTTTCCTAAATTATAAAAGGACACATCCTTTCTCACTTATTTACACCACTTTGAGCCTTCTAGGTTGATAATACCATCAAAAATTCTCTTCATACCATATTTAGACCAATTTTATATGTTATAATCTTCCCAAAATACCAACCATTGTTCTGATTATAGAAGATCTAAATGACCTGATTTCAGGAAGGGGAGGTTTGAACATGAACAAGGAAAGGTGAGACTTGAGGTAAGGGATTTTTGTATAACATTAATTTTTGAGGCACACATGTATTAAAAACAAATTGTTATTTTTTTGTACTGTATATACTACCCACCAATTCCTGTTATGGTACAAATGATGAATATTATAGGGATTTACATATTCATATATGCTTATTTCTTTCATGGGGAATATTATTCAAATGTCACCAAAGTGGACAGGTTTTATTTCTCATGCTCACCAATATTATGGATTTTTTTCCTCCATTAGGGAATATTCCTTTTCCATGTCCATGTATTATAATTAAATCAAAAATATTTTTAATATTAACCTATAATTCTTTAAAATAATATTTTAATTTATTTTATTTTTTAAATAACATATCGAGAGAAAATATTTTTTCCATTTTTTTAAATTTTTTCTCTCTGACCTTTCAAAATAAATATGGAAGGAATTATTTTTTTAACATATATGGTATGATAAAATTTTCCTACCATCATAATGACCCAATTATTTAATGAATCATTTAAATGATTAAGAGTATATTTTCAAATAATATATTTTTCATTTAAAAGTGTGCATATTTTTAAAAATAGAATAAGTTTTATAATATAAAAATTATTTTCCTAAGATTTAATAATAGGGATCCTATAAAATCATTTTACTTATAAGTATTATTCATTTTATTTAACTTATACTTTACTGGGGATATGATTCAAGGGTACCATGTCTATTTATTCTTTGGATGGTCTATGTTTATTGTGAACAGATGAAATTTTTATGAAACCTATTTCTTTTAATTGGTTATGATATGATGAATGTTTTATGGTTCTGTGGAACACATCTATATGGTTTTAATTATGTTATTGGTGGGACATATATTTACCTTCAATTAATTTGGTAAAGTATTATATCTCATGAGATAGTTATGGTAAACAAGTCAAAGTGCATGATTCGTTATGGGAAACAAGCCGAAGTGCTTGATATGTTATGAGAAACAAGTTGAAGTGCTTGATCCATTATAGGAAACTAGTGGATGTACTTGATCCAATATGGGATATATGTTTTGATTCCTAATTTTTATGGGATATATGAAATTATATATATTCTTATGATGATTCCAAACACATTTATTACAGGAACATATGGTTCATTTTTGTGTTATGATGAATTTTCATTCTTATGATTCATGTATCTTGAAATTTTAATATTTTATTCCATAACTAATTTAATGGTATTTTTATATTTGTTTAAACATTTTATGTTTTGTTTGAAATATTATTCCCTTATAATTATCTTATGATCATCAATTAATATGTCTCATTTTTAACCATACTGAGAATTTGAGATCACCCTTTGTTATGTTTCATCTAACTAGGTTATGAAGAATTTTTTTCATAGGTTATGCCTATGAAGAGTGCCATAACGCAATTTATTTATGGGAGATTTTGACGATCTTTCATAAAATAAGAATATTGGCATCTAATCTCCAAATAAACTAAACAAATATGTTACATGGGTGTCTTTATTATACAATGTATTGAATATTCATCTATTAAGATGTAATATTTATGTATGAAAATCCTGGGTTTTTATATTACACTTCCTACCCCATTAATTAAAAAACCTTGTTGTAGACCCCACATTTCAATCATACGTTATACCATAACACTTATGGCTGGGTATTGGATATGATAGTATTTTTGACAACCCAACATCCCCAATATATGAATCTAGTCAACTAATCACATGGGTCACCTATAATATCTTAGTGTTTATCACTTGACACCATATGATATTACCCATCGGTGTCACTTATAAAACTAATTACTTCCCCATAGACAGCACATCTTATTTTAATGTTCTTTGTGCTCACTCACACTAACCCTATGAAGCTTCTCAAGAGATCACCCATATTGACACTACACTATGCAAAGTAGGCATACCTATAGAGTTTTTATTGGGTAGGCTCACAAAAATAATGGTTTGTATTTTTGAAATGGGGAGTAACATTTATTATTTAAAGACTCACTTTTCTAGGGATGTAACAATTTTTATTTTTTTAGGATCAAAAAACACATGTTAATCCTTGCATAATAAGTAAAGACTATAAATCCCAATATCTACCATGTATGAATACCCAAAACCCTACAACTATACAAAGTGATGAAATATCCTTCTTTACAGTTTACTATTGATAGTCACTACTATTGTCTCTATTAAAATGATTGATGAATAATATTTAAGGATAGCCATCAAACTCTTTAATGTATAGTGTATCCACTTATTTTATTTAATCCCCCACCACATGGGTGGTATTCTCCTTACACCCATGATATACAAGTATCTCGATTTGTTAAAATGGTGAAGGAGAAAGAGATATTCAAGAGAGGAATAGGTTCATCTAGGAACTTACATTAGTATCACACGGTTCATTTTTACGACCTTAGTCCATTATATAATCAGTTGGGGACATTACCCAATCCTTTACATTTACTCATGTGTTTCAAAATGGATACGTAAATAGAAATTTACACAACCCATTAAGACCTTCATATGAATATTATGAACTCATGTGTTTGTATAAGATTCTTCATTAACAAATTCCAAAATAAGTGTGATTAAAAACTTAATCCTTAACATTAAACTATTAGTAAAAGAAAACATATTTGAAATACATATCATGGGAATATTACATAAATTTTGATCAGTTACATCATTAAATATGATATAAATTATATTATGGCCTAATACATCATATGAAAATGGTATCAGTGTATATCTCCATCAATATCCAACTTAGAAATTATATTAACATGCCTCATTTCATTTAATATATTATTGTATCATACACTATAACATGTCAAAAAATATTTGAAAATCAATTTTCAAATCATCAAAAACACTATTTGAAAACTATTATTATCTTCACTATGAATCACATTATATGAAATAACAAGTCAATAACTATCTAAAACTCCTTTATGATAAACACTAAAACACTTTTATTGTATCTCTCCGAGTCAAACTCAGTTCCAATCCTTAAAACCCCAACTATTAATCACATTGGATTTTCTATCATTACTAATAAATATGATTTTTTATTCCATAAATGTAGAGAAATAGTAACCCCCAGTAATGTATAAATGATAGTCATGGGATAATGGGATCATATGATCTCTTTAAAAAATATATCTCTATACTTGTGTCCAACAGTTTCCTAATTTACAATCATGTGTTTTCATATTACCCATTTCCTAACACATCATGTGATTGTGGGGAACATAATTTTTAAATACCAGACATCCACCTCATATTCTTTCATTTCTCAAGGTATATACTAGCCGGATTGAAGAATACATCTCATGCCATTCACCATTATAGGAGATCAAAACACATTACCTTCACATAAATAAATATTCACACAGTATGTACTATCTTGTTATTTCAATCTTTTCTAGCTCGAACTCCTTGATTTAGGACTCAAAACACATACTTTACACACTGTCCTTGATTCCAAGTGAGATTCCCCATTAATCACAGACAAACATATTTCTTCATTTTATATGTATATTAATTCCACCTCATAAATACTCCCAATCCTAGAACCTAATTATTTAGTATGTCTTTCATAGTATCTACATAAATATTGAATTATAAATTACATATTTGATATATCCCCCAAGTTCTTCTACATAAGAGATTCATCTAAGAAAATATAATTTATATTATTCTCTATATAAATGAAAAAAATGGAGTGAGCTCAAATTACTAGTAAGGTAAAACATTTCACTGATTCATAAATGGGTAAGATCATAAGAATCTAAAAAAACATGTTTATAGGATAAATTTATAATTAGAAAAAACACAGACTCATCAGAGTTATTCATAAGTCCTGACCGAAGGATATATAACCTCGAAAGGATCATCATGGAAGCATAACATACATATTGTCACAAGTATGAGAAATCATGCAATAATAACACTGAGTTTAAAAAAATTGTTATGTGGTATAAATATAAGCATATAAAATCACAGAATTGTCAATATAAAATATCAAAATAATGTCCCTCATTTTTTATTAGATAAAATCAGAATAATTCCCACATATTTGGTTATAAAAATAGAAAATCACAATCATGTCCACTCATTTGGTTATGAACATTTCTATTCAGAATCATGTATACAAATTATCTTGTGAAGATATCTAATTTTAATCATGTTCATGCAATTGATTATGAGCGTATATTTTATAAATCAGGTCCACATGATAGATTGTGAACATTGATTATTGAAATCATGTCAACTCATTAACTCATGTGATATAAATTTTACCCACTGTATTTTAGGGTTATATAGTACACACACATCATATAATGATAGTACCTACACATGGTTTCAACATGAACTTAAAGAATCTTATAAATAAATCATGTCATTTTTAACTATTGAAAAAGAAATGAGTTTCATTAAGAAATTTTTAAAACAACATCATAATCCATCTTGAGAATGAATATGGATGGTATCATTGGATCTTATACCATTTGAATCAAAAAAATGTTAAAGGATGTTTACATAGATGAAATCAAATTAAATAAATATTATAAAATATCCTAGAAAATATAATGAAATATATTTTTAATTTTGATAACATATATTTAAAAATAAAATATTTTATAAGATAAGGAGGATATTCATTTATTTTGTATGTCCATGAATTCTCATAATATAATATTTTTAAGGAAAAGTAATGTGAATTAAAGAAAAATTAGATCCTGTGGAATGAATTAAAAATAATATTCTTTTCAAAATTTTTAAATGAATGTTAAGATAATAAAAAATCAATTCACAAATCAGTTTCAAAAAGTTTGAATAAGATTAAAAAAATGTTTTTTAAAAAAATTATTTCTGAAGTGAAATCATAATAATAGAACTAAAAAATTAATGTTAATGTAGGTGAAATATGGGGTGGAATAAAAAATATATGGATGTAGATAGAAATAACTTTATAACATTTTTAAATATCTTTAATGAAACTTACATCATTAATAAGAATAATAAAACAACCTTTTTAAAATATATAAATAGATGTATGAAGAGTGTAAGGGTTGGTGTCCTAAAATCCAACTATTTTGTACTTTGATTACATGAATGTTCACTTGTTGTGTATTTTTCATTGTTCTGCATGACTATAATACAATAATGTCCTGGAATATTTGTTTCATTAATAACGTCATGGAAGATCCCTACTATGATGAGAACATTGAAATAATATAACAATATTCTTAAATATAGTTCTGTGGTTGGATCATATACTATGATAGGACACATAGTATACAGACCATCATGTGCGAGTACTCGTAAGAAGACGAGACTCTCTCTCATGCAGTTCACACATGTAATCTCCAAGATGGGAGATTATGGGAACAAACCCGCCAGTAGAAATTCCGCATGTGGTGTCATCAGATATTTCTATCTATGAGTGCGGGTAATGGTCCTTAGACTGGATGATTATCATTAACTCATATCACGACTCGCGCACTTAGATTTACTGAAGAAAACCACCACATGGACAGTTGGTGGGAAGTAGGGTATGTTGGATGTGTCACGAGTGACATATTGTTAATGGATAAGTCGAGGAAGGATTTGTCCATTCCATTTATGGAAGTTGATATCTCGGACCATTGATTGAAATATAACTGTTTCATGAAATTCTATGGCCATGGTGTAAATGACGAGTTTATTTCAGGTAGTCAAAGAACGAAGGATCAAGAATATAGGTTTATGACACTTCTATGAAACCTTCTTGATGAGATATTGATACAAAGGGATTAAATTACATAGTAAGCATTCATATGAGGTGATACGTCAATGCGGCATCAAATTATTTCTCTTGGGTGCCTTGACCCGTTTCTAGATGGTAATATTGGACTTTAGGCAAACCCACCTAATGCCAACTAGAAAGGGCCCAAGAGGGCCACACACTAAGTGTATTCAAGTATCTCAAGTAGAATAAAGATTATTCCCGTACGTTTTTTAACAATTATTCAAGGAAGCCTACATCATTTAAATGATAGAGGAAGAATAAAATAAAACATGTACACGTCGTGTATCATTGATTACACACTGTGTAGTTTGGTTTTGAAAACAAGTATACAACGTGTATTATTAATTTTACACGCTGTGTAGTTTTAATTTTTGAAAGGAAATGAATAACTGAAATCATGATATACACACCGTGTACATTAAATATACACGCCGTTTAGTTTTCAATGAATAACAAGTACATGCCGTGTAATTATAATTACACTCCGTGTAGTTTTTACAGTCGGGATTTTGAGGAAATATCATTTTATAAAATGATATTTATTATACTCAGTGTGGGCGCATGTCAAGGAATTAATGACTGGACATGGGATTTTCAAAAGAGTTAATGAAATAAATAAAACGTGCAACACGTTTGTTTATTATCATAACTCTACAACCACAAACCCGACTATAAATATCCTCACAACCCCAACTCTTTTTCTAAGACAAGAGAATCGTTGTGCACAACAATTCTGGAGAATTCTTTCAAGGCTGAAAGAACCTTTTCCTCCAAGAACGCTCTCAAGAACGAGAGAGATCCTCTTACAATGGATCAAGACAATCTAAGGCGGACAACTCAAGCAATGGTTTCTCCACGTTAGCACCGAGAGACTCCTTTGGCGACGTCCAGAGATACGAGGTGCACGTGTGGACCACTACTAGAGGAAGTCTACACTAGGCTTCTGCGACTCAACGAAGAATCACCTCGGAACGTGATCAAGAATATCAACAAAAAAAGAACACCAAAAGGTACTTCTTTTCAATTAATTAAATTAATTATAATCAACCTGTAACGATCCTACTTTGGGGTTCCGGGACTTTCCTTTTTCGTTGTCTATTTCTATGATTCGATCTGTGGAGACTGGCGTTTATCGACGTATTGATCCCGGATTGATCATTGTTAATGAAAAAAAGGAAAGTGGTCACATCCACCCACGTGCTTCCGTTGCGCCCAATAACTTTAAAATGGTATCAAAGCAATCTTACAATGTTGATTATTGTTATTTAATTTTTATTGATAATTTACGCATTTATATTTGATTCAATTTGAAATAAATCATTCTATAAATCTGAATAAACGAGATATATTCTTCCTCATTATTTTCTGGATTCATATCATAGAAATAGCCTTTTATTTTTAATTTTGATTAAAATAAAAACTAGGAACCCATCCGGAGGGGCCTCTCTTTCGGTCTGAACAACCCGGAAATACACAGCGAGTAATGAAAACTACACACCGTGTACTTAGGTTTAACGAACTGGTACTGCTCTGCCAAACCACGCCGTGTTAATTGATTACACCTAAGAATTTAACACCCTGTGTTAACCATAATGAATGGCTCATGGGAACCAGAATACACGGCGTGTATATTAGAGAAACATGTTGTGTCGTCTGATCTAGCCCAAGTGAAACCGTGTACAAAGGAGAAGTCGCGTACTGCATACACGGGATTACTAGGCCGGTTACCGCGTAACAAAGAAGTACACACCGTGTATGATTTATCTATATGCCGTGTACTCAAAAATTTTCAAAGTTCCAAAAACATACCAAATCCCCCGGTGTATACTTTGGATAAAGGGTGAAAAGAAATACACGCCATGTAAATATAAACTACACTCCGTGTACTTTCCAGAAATTTCACAAGGTTTCCACCAAAAGTACAAATACATGTACAAGGAATATGGATGAGAAAAATCTCATGGAAATTCAGAAATGAATTTAAGATAAATAATTGGTTAATTATAAGATCATAATTAATTTAATTCAAGCGTGACTTCTCTTAAATGAAAAAATTATTAAAAGAATTTGAATTCTAAATAGGCATAAATGTCATTGCATGCTATGGATGATCATGAGCTGGACCAAAGACCCTTTGTATGTGTGTATGGTTTCATTTAAATTTGTTTAATTTAAATTCTTTGGCCTGTGAGCCTTCTTCCAATAAAATGTAGGGTATGCTTGCCCATGGGTTCTTTACTGTAAACCCCATGTAATAGAGGATCTCCCAATCTAGAGGAGACTGTCCGAAATCCGAAGTTGAGGCGAAACCAACCCAAGAAGATAAAAAGGTGGATAGGTGGGAGATGAAAACCACGAACCATCAGGTTCGAGGTGTTTTCCCTAGGTCAGGGTTAGCTTATCAAAACCTCTAGATAAGCTAACCTATAGAAGCTCATGATCATGCCATCTTATTATAATTCTCTCTGATTGGATGGTTTATTTATTATGTATGTATTGTCATGATCAAATAAATAATAAACAAGCATGCAAAGATGGAATAAAATAAAAACCAGAATATTTCTAAACATTATCAATACATGGTTAATAACTTAAGCAAGAATCACTTAATATTAACAAGCATGTGATAATGCAAAACTACGCATAAATATTGAAATCCCTCAAATACAATATTAAGTCAGACCAAGCCTTCTGTTACATGATTAAGGGAAAGACTCAATAAAACTATGTGATTGACCAACCCTTGTTGGGACACAAACTTTTATAAAGGAAGCCCTTATGAAAGGTTTTGATTTGACATGACAATATTACATCAAGAGGAGTATCCCCTGCTAGAATTGATGTAATATTGGAATCAAGAGTATAGGAAATTCATGTCAGGATTTTAGGATTGGGGAGTCCACTCAACAGATCAAGGAACTGTAAGCTCACAGTTGGCAAAGACCTGCCTACATAAATACCATAAAATAGATTGACCAACCCTTGTTGGGGTTATGCAAAGGGGAATATGGATCCTTGCCACTAGATTGTCAAAGAAACTGGACATTCCGAGTTCAATGGTTAAGACCATTGGGACTTGATAAAATATTAGGAGAATTAATAAATTCATTTATTATTTTTCATATAATGTAACCAAAGGTACTGATAAATCTGCTCTTTTAATTTGTAGAATCGAAATGACAAAATCGTCAACCAAATTTTCTCTGCGATCAATTTTTGATAAAGACAATATCCTCACCGGAAGTAACTTTACGAAATGGTTTAGGCACCTTCGGGTTATCCTACGCCACGAATGAAAGTTTTACGTGATGGAGTCCTCACTTCCTGATCCGCCTACCCAAGGGGCGAGTGATAAATATTTCCTGGTCTATGATCAACATTTGAGCGAAGCACTCGACATTCAATGTTTGATGCTGTCATGAATGTCTAGTGAGCTCATAAAGTCTCATGAAGACATGGATTCATACAGCATGCTCGAGCACCTCCATGGTCTATACCCGAATAGAGCAAGACAGGAAAGGTTTGAAATTTCCAATGCACTATTCCAGAGAAATCTTGGAGAGGGTGCCCTAGATGGGCCTCATGTAGTCAATCTCAATGTCTACATTGAGAGCTTGGAAGTTCTAGGGTTTAAACTCCCCGAAGAATTGGGTACCGATATCATTATTGCATCACTCCCCCCGAGCTTCTCTAACTTTATTGTGAACATCAATATGAACAACATTGGGAAGTCTCTGTCTGATCTTCTTATCTACATTTTCCATGTGGACAATGACATGAAGCGTGAAAAGCCTTCTATCCTCATGGAAAATAAAAGCAAAGGGAAGGTGAAGAGATTTAAGTCCAAATATTCTTCAAGGCCTTCCAAGAAAAGGAAGATCAAAGGGGAGGCAAAATAATAGGAGGATATTTTTTCGCATGTGGCAAGAAGGGCCACTGGAATAAAAACTACACCCAGCCAACAATGAAAGGGGAAGCTTCATGTGCGTTTGTTATCGAATGCAATCTATCTGTTTCTACCAATTGGGTATTAGATACACCTTTTGGTGCTCACATATGTTTCCAAATACAGAAACCATGTAGATTCTGAATGATTGGCCGAGGTGAGGTGGATCTACGAGCAGCCAACGGAGCCAGATTCGCTGCTATAGCTGTCGGACACTACCACCTCACATTGCCTACTGGGATGGTCTTGGTTTTGAAAGGATGTTATTATGTACCCTTTGTAACCAAAAACATTATTCC
Source organism: Viscum album (assembly GCA_963277665.1). Classification (NCBI taxonomy): domain Eukaryota; kingdom Viridiplantae; phylum Streptophyta; class Magnoliopsida; order Santalales; family Viscaceae; genus Viscum; species Viscum album. The sequence goes on along the minus strand of OY728137.1, from coordinate 714,055,805 downwards.
AGTATCCAAATTAGATACTTATGGAGTCATGTTCAAGTTTGGAAATAGATTTTTCTACTTTTATAAAGACAACATTTGCTTTGGTAAGGCACATTTATATAATGGCCTTTATGTGTTAGACTACACAAACCAAGTAATGGCAATAAATGACAATGTTAATTCACCTGACTCATAACACACCCAACTTTTGAATCACCAGCAAGGTCATGTTAATGAGAAACATTTGACAAAATTACATCAAGATGGATATTTAGATTCTTTCAAACTAAAACCACTTGGTGTATGTCATGCGTGTATAAAAGGTAAAATCACCAAAGCCCCAATTTGTGGGAAAGGTGAAAAGGCTATGGAGATTCTAGAATTAGTTCACACAGATGTGTGTGTTCCATTTCCAATTGAAGCAAGGGGTGGGTTCTCATACTTCATAACTTTTACTGATGATTTTTGTAGATATGGATATATTTACATAATGAGGTATAAGTCAGATTCTTTTGATGGGTTCAAAGTATACAAGAATTAAGTTGAGAACCAGCTTGGTATGAAGATTATGAAACTCCACTCAGACAGAGGAGGAGAATATCTTAATTAGGACTTCATTGATTTCTTATGGGAGTTTGGGATTTTATCTCAACTCACTCATCCTTACACATCTCAGTGGGATGGTGTAAGTGAAAGGAGGAACGTCACCCTATTGGTCATGGTGAGATCAATGATGAGTCATGCGAGTCTTCCATTATCATTTTTCTGATATTCATTGCAAACAGAAGCACACATACTAAACCATGTACCAACTAAATCGATTAATGGTATCCCATACGAGTTATGGAGTGGACACAAATCCATGTTATCGAATTTACATGTGTGGTGTAGTGAAGCATTTGTTGAGGCCTCTTCAGGTAACAAAATTGCACCCCAAGGCAAAAAGTGTATCTTTATATGATATACCAAGGAAACAAGGGGATATTACCTATACTACCCCTCCAACAAAAAGGTTACAGTGGAAAGACATTCCATATTCCTTGAGAGGGAGAACATCTCCCAAAGAGATAGTGGGAGAAAGATAGAATTATATGAAGTTGAGGATCAAGATACATAGTAGTTGGTAAGAGAATAGATTCCACAATGCCCCATGGAAGAACAATAGGTTCCAGCGACACAAGAACTGTATAGGAGAACGAGAGAGGTGAGAGAACCAGAATGATGTGGTTTTCTTGTCACCGAGGATGGTGACTCGTTATTGGTTAGCAATGATGATCCTCATACCTACAAAGAAGCATTCAAAGGCACATACGTTTCCAAGTGGCAAGAAGCCATGAATTTTGAAATGGATTCCATGTACCAAAACCATGTCTGGATTTTGGTAGATCCTCCAGTTGATGTAAAGACAATTGGTAATAAATGGGTATTCAAGAAGAAACTGGACATGGAGGTGAAAGTAATCACCTCTATGGCATGACTGGTTGCAAAAGGTTTTAAACACCATCAAGGAATTTTCTATGATTAAACCTTTTCACTGGTTGCAATGCTGAAATCCATCGGAATCCTATTAGCCATTTCTGCTTACCATGACTTTGAAATTTGAAAAATGGATGTCAAAACAGGTTTCCTTAACGGGAACCTCGAGGAAGATGTCTACATGGCACAACCTGAAGGGTTTGTGTTCCAAAGGATGAAAAAAAGGTATGCAAGTTGCAGGAATCCATTTATGGTTAAAAACAAGAATCAAGGTAATGGAACATTCATTTTGATGAAGATGTAAAAGAATTTGTCTTTGTTAAGAAATAATTTGAGCCTTCTGTATACAAAAGGTTTCGTGGAAGTGTAGTCATTTTCCTAATTGTATATGTTGATGACATATTACTGATTGGAAATGATGTACCTATCTTATAGTCAGTTAAGGCATGGTTGCAAAAATGATTCTCCATGAAATACTTGGGCGAGGAATTATTTATTCTAGGGATAAAGATCCATCATGATAGATCCAAGAGAATGATAGGCCTGAGTCAAAGTACATACATTGACAAGATACTGAAGAGATTCAGTATGGAACAGTCCAAGTGGTTATTGTTGCCATTGTCACATGGCATTCATCTTTCTAAGAAAATTTGTCCTCAAACACACGAGGAAAGAAAGAGAATGGAAAGGATTCATTATGCATCAACGATTGGATCAGTCATGTATGTCATGCTATGTATGAGGATAGATGTTTCTTACACATTAAGTGTGGTAAGAAGATATCAAGCTGATCCTGGAGAAAGCCATTGGATGGAGGCCAAAACTATCCTTAAGAATCTGAGGTGTACTAAGGATATGTTCCTGTTTTATGGAGGAGATGAGGAACTAGTCATCAGAGGACATGTAGATGCTACTTTCTAGACTGATCAAGATGACATGAAGTCGCAGACTAGATACATCTTCAGTTTTAATGGAGGTGGAGTGAGCCGGAAGAGCTCAAAAAAAGTGTGGTGGCAGATTCTAAATAGGAGTCCGAGTATATCGCAGCTTCTGAGGCTGCTAAAGAAGCAATATGGATGCAAAGAATCATCCAAGAGTTGGATGTAGTAATGAGCAGTAAAGATCCTATCACACTCTGTTGTGATAATACTGCAGTGGTGGCACTTGAGAAAGATCCATGGACACATCAGCGGACAAAGCACATACTTCGGAAGTATCATCTTTTGAGAGATTTTTCTCAGAGTGGTGAAGTTGCAGAAAGCAGTATTTACATGGAAGACAACGTGGAGAACCCCTTGACTAAAGCCTTGACTCAGCAGAAACATGTTCATCATGTGAGGTCTAGTGGACTAAAAGTAGTAGGTAGTTGGCTCAAGTCCTAGTGGGAGTTGTAAGGTTTGGTGTCCAAAGAACCAACTGTTGTGTACTTTGATTACATGAATGTTCACTTATTGTATATTGTTCATTGTTCTGCGTGACTATAATACAATAATTTCCTTGAATATTTGTTTCATTAATAAGGTCTTGGAAGTTCCCCGCTATGATGAGAACCTTGAAATGCTATAACAATATTCTTAAATAATGTTCTGTGGTTGGATGACATACTATGATAGGACACATATTATGAAGACTATCATGTGTGAGTACTCGTAAGAAGATGAGACTCTCTCTCATAGAGTTCGCACTTGGTAATCTCCAAGATGGGAGATTATGAGAACAGACCCTCCAGTAGAAATTATGCATGTCTTGGTGTCATCAGACATTGCTATCTACGAGCGTGTGTAATGGTCCATAGACTAGAAGATTATCATTAACTCATTTCAGGACTCGCGCACTTAGATTTACTGACAAAAACTGTCACGCAGATAGTTGGCGGGAAGTAGGGTATATTGGGTGCGTCACGAGTGACATGTTGTTAATGGATAAGATGAGGAAGCATTTGTCCCTTCCATTAATGGAAGTTGATATCTCAGCCCTTTGATTGAAATAGAACTGTCTCATAAAATTCCATGGCCATGGTGTAAAGGACGAGTTTATTTCAGTTAGTCAATGAACGATGGATCAAGCATATAGGTTTATGACACTGCCATGAAACCTGCTTGATAAGATATTGAAAAAAGGGATTAAATTACATAGTAAGTGTTAGTATGAGGTGATACGTCAATACAACCCCAACTTCTTTCTCTTGGGTTCCTTGACCTGTTGCTAGACAGTAATATTGGACTTTAGGCAAGCCCGTCTAATGCCAATGAGAAAGGGGCCAAGATGGTCACACTCTAAGTGTATTCAAGTATCTCAAGTAGAATAAATATTATTACCGTACGTGTTTTAATAATCATTCAAGGAAGCCAAAATTGTTTTAATTATGGAGGAAGTATAAAATAAAACAAGTACACGTCGTGTATCAATGATTACACACCGTATAGTTTTATTTTGAAACCAAGTACATGTCGTGTATTATTAAATGTACACGCCATGTAGTTTTCATTTTGGAATGTAAATTAATAAATGAAAAACAAGATATACACACTGTGTACATTGAATGTCATGCTGTGGAGTTTTCAGTGAAAAACAAGTACACACCGTGTAATTATAATTACACGCAGTGTAGTTTTTTCCAGTCGGGATTTTGAGGAAATATCATTTTATTAAATGATATTTGTTATAATCAGTGTGGGCGCTTGTCAAGGAATTAATGAATCGACATGGGGTTTTCAAAATTGTTAATGAAATAAATAAACCGTGTAACATGTTTATTTATTTTCATAACTCTACAACCACAAACCCGGTTATAAATATCCTCACAACCCCAACTCTTTTCCTAAGACAAGAGAATCGTTGTGCACAACAATTCTGGAGAATTTTTTCAAGGCTGAAATAACCTATTCCTCCAAGAACGCTCTCAAAACTAAGAGAGATCCTCTTCCATCAGATCAAGACGATCTAAGGCGGACAATGAATGCAAAGATATCTCCACGCTTTCACCCGGAGACTCCTTTGGAGATGTCTAGAGATATGAGGTGCACGTGTGGGTCACCACTTGAGGAAGTCTACACTTGGATTCTACAACTCAACGACGAATCACATCAGAACGTGATCAAGAATATCAACAAAGAAAGAACACCAAAAGGTAATTATTTTAAATTAATTAAATTAATTATAATCAACCTATAATGATCCTACTTTGTTGTTCCGAGGCTTTCCTTTTTCTTTTTCTCTTTCTTTCATTCGATCTGTGGAGACTAGCGTTTATCATCATATTGATCCCGGATTGATCATTGTTAATGACAAAAGGCCAAGTGGGCACATCCACCCATGTGCTTTCGCTGTTCCCAGAACCTTCAAATGGTATCAGAGCGAGGTTACAAGGTTTATTATAGTTATTTTACTTTCGTTGATAATTTACGCATTTATATTTTATTCAATTCGAAATAAATCATTCTTTAAATCTGAATAAAAGAGATCTGTTATTCTTCATTCTTTTCTTGATTCATATCACAAAAAAGGCCTTTTAAATTTAATTTTGATTAAAATAAAAACGAGGAACTCATCCGAAGGAGCTCCTCTTTATGTATGTACAACAAGAAAATACACTGCATGCAATGAAAACTACACGTCGTGTACTTTGGTTCAACGAACCAGTACTGGTCCACCAAACCACACCATGTGAATTGATTAAACCTATGCATTTAACACCCCATGTTGACTAGAAATGAATGGTGCATAGGAACCGAAATACACGGCGTGTATGTTAGAACCACATAACGTGTAGTCCGACCCGGCCCAAGTGAAACCGTGTACAAAGGGGAAGTCGCGTACTGCGTACATGGGATTGCTAGGACGATTACCGCATATCAAGGAAGTACACACCATGAATGATTTATCTACACTCCATGTACTCAAACATTTTCAAAGTACAGAAAACATGCCAAAGCCCCCGGTGTATACTTTGGATAAAGGTTGAAAATAAATACACACCGTGTATATAAAAACTATACACCGTGTACTATCCAGAAATTTCACAAGGTTTCCTTCAAAAGTAGAAAGACCTATATATGGAATATGGATGAGAATAATCTCAAGGAAATTCATAATGGAATTTAAGATAAATAATTGATTAATTATAAGATCATAATTAATTGAATTCAAGCACGACTTATCTTAAATGAAAGAAAGATTAAAAGAATTTGAATTCTAAATAGGAATAAATGTCGTTGCATGCTATGGATGATCATGAGCTAGACCAAAGACCTTTTGTATGTGTGTATGGATTCATTTAAATTTTTTTAATTTAAATTCATTGGCCTATGAGCCTTTTTCCAATAAAATGTAGGGCATGTGTGCCCATGGTTTCTTTAATGTAAACCCCATGTAATGGAGGATCTCCCAAGCCAGAGGAGATGGTTCGAAATCCAAAGCTGAGGCAAAACCAATGCAAGAAGATACAAAGGTGGACAGGTGGGAGCTGCAAAACATGAACCATCAGGTTCAAGGTATTTTCCCTAGGTCAGGGTTAGCTTATCAAAACCTCTAGATAAGCTAAAAAATATAATCTCATGATCATGCCATCTTATTTTAATTCTTTATGATTGTGTGGTTTATTTATTATGTATGTGTTGTCGTGATCACATAATTAATACAAACGCATGAAAATATGGAATAAAATAAAAACTGTAATATGCGTAAATATTATCAGAACATGGTAAATCAATTAAGAAAACATCCCTTAATATTAACAAGCATGTGATAATGAAAAACTACACATAAAGATTAAAAACCCTCAAATACCATATTAAGTCTGACCAAGCCTTCCGTTACTTGATTAAGGGTAAGATTCAATAAAACTATGTTTCTGACCAACCCTTTTTTGGACACTTAATTTTATAAAGGAAGCCTTTATGAAGGGTTTCAGGTTGACTTAACCATATTACATCAGGAGGAGTAGCCCGTGCTAGACTAGATGTAATATTGGTGGCAAGAGTTGAGGAAATCCAATTCAGGATTTTAGGATAGTGGAGTCCACTCAACAGATTAAGGAACTGTAAGCTCATAGTTTGAAAAGACCTGCGTACCTAAATACCTTAAAATCGCTTGACCAACCCTTGTTTGGGTTATGCGAAGGGGAATATGGATCCTTTCCACTAGAATGTCCAAGAAACTAGACATTCTGAGTTCAATGGTGAGGGCCATTGGGACTTGGTAAAATAGTGGGAGAATTAAAAAATTCATTTATTATTTTTCATAAAACGTAATCAAAAGGTACTGATAAATATGACCTTTTAATTTGTAGAATCGAAATGACAAACTCATCAACTACATTTTCTCTGCGATCAATTCTGGATAAAGACAATATCCTCACCGACAATAAATTTCTGGAATGGTTTATCCGCCTTTGGGTTATCCTATGCCATGAATGAATGTTTTACATGATGGAGTCCTCACATCCAGATCCACCTGCCCAAGGGGCGAGTGATGAAGTTTTCCTGGTCTATGATAAAAAATTGAGCTATGCACTCGACATTCAATGTTTGATGTTGTCATCAATGTCAAGTGAGATCACGATGTCTCATGAAGAAATGGATTCCTACAGAATACTCGAGCACCTCCATGGTCTATAACAGAAGAGAGAAAGATAGGAAAGGTTTGAGATCTCCATAGCTCTATTCCAAAGAAAGCTTGGAGAGGGTTCCCCAGCTAGTCCTCATGTAGTCTAGCTCATTGGCTACATTGAGCGCTTGGAGGTTCTAGGGTTTAAACTACCTGATGAACTGGGTACCGATATCATTCTTGCATCACTCCCCCAGAGCTTCTCTAACTTTGATGTGAACTTCAATATGAACAACATTGAGAAGTCTATGTCTGATCTTCTTATCCTCATTCTCTAAGTGGACAATGACATGAAGCGTGATAAACCATCTGTCCTCATGGTAAATAAAAGGAAAGGAAAGGAGAAGAGAATTAAGCCTAAATCTTCTTCAAGGCCTTCCAGGAAAAGGAAGATCAAAGGGGAGGCAGGAAAACATGAGGCTATTTGTTTTGTATGTGGCGAGAAGGGCCACTGGAAGAAAAACTGCACCCACCCAAGGATGCAAGGGGAAGCTTCAGTTGCATTTGTTATTGAATGCAATCTATCTATTTCTACCAATTGGGTATTATATACTGCTTGTGGTTCTCACATCTATATCCAAATACAGGAACCAAGTAGATTCAAAAAAATTGACTGAGGTGAGGTGGATCTATGAGCAGCCAACAGATCCAGACTCGCTGTTATAGCTGTTGGGGACTACCACCTCACATTTCCTACTGGGATGGTCTTGGTTTTCAAAGGATGTTATTACGTACCCTCTATAAGAAAAAACATTATTTCAGTATCCAGATTAGATACTGATGGATTTATGGTCAAGTTTGTAAATTGATGTTGATACTTTTATAGTGATAGAATTTGTTTTGGTAGGGAAGATTTATATAATGGGCTTTATGTGTTAGACTACACAAATCAAGTAATCGTAATCGATGAAAAAGTTAATTCATAGGACTCATAACACACCCAAATTCGGCATCACTAGTTAGGTCTTTCCAATGAGAAACATTTGACAAAATTACATCAAGATGGACATTTAGATTCTTTCGAACTAAAACCACTTGGTGTATGTCATGCGTGTCTACAAGGAAAAATGACCAAAGACCCATTTAGTGAGAAAGGTGAAAAGGCTAAGAAGATTGTATAATTAGTTCACACAAATGTGTGTGGGCCATTTCTAGTTGAATAAAGGGGTGGGTTCTAATACTTCATAACTTTTACTGATGATTTTAGTAGATATGGATATATTTACTTAATGAGGTATAAGTCAGATTCTTTTGATCGGTTCAAAGAATACAAGAATGAAGTTGAGAACCAGCTTGGTAAGAAGATTAAGAAAATCCGCTCAGGAGGAGAATATCTTAATCAGGACATCATTGATTTCTTATGGGAGTTTGGGATTCTATCACAACTCACTCCTCCTTACACTCCTTAGTGGAATGGTGTAAGTTAAAGGAGGAACCGCACCCTATTGGACATGGTGAGATCAATGATGAGTCATCTGAGTCTTCCATTATCCTTTTGGGGATATGCATTGCAAACATAAGCATACATACTAAAACAATTACCAACTAAATCGATAAATGGTATTCTATACGAGTTATGGAGTGGACACAAAACCATGTTATCGAATTTACATGTGTCGGGTAGCGAAGCATTTGTTAAGGCCCCTTCAGATAACAAAATTTCACCCTGAGGCACAAAGTGTATCTTCATAGGATATCCCAAGGAAAAAAGGGGATATTACCTATAAAACCCCTCTGACAAAAAGGTTACAGTGGAATGACATGCCATATTCCTTGAGAGGGAGCACATCTCCAAAAGAGATTGTGGGAGCAAGATAGACTTCGATGAAGTCGAGGATTATGATACACATGAGTTGATACAAGAATAGATTCCACAAAGCCCCATGGAAGAACGATCTGTTCCAGAGACACAAGAACTATGTAAGAGCATGAGAGAGGTGAGTGAACTATAATGATATGGTTTTCTTGTCACCGAGTATGGTGACTCATTATTGGCTGACAATGATGATTCTCTTACCTACATGGAAGTAGTTAAAGGCACAGATGTTTCCATGTGGCAAGAAGCCATGAATTCTGAAATGGATTCCATGTACCAAAACCAAGTCTATATTTTGGTAGATCCTCCAGTTGATGTAAATCCTATTGGTAATAAATGGGTATTCAAGAAGAAACTGGACATGGAGTGGCAAGTAAGCACCTATAAGGCACGACTATTTGAAAAAGGTTTTAGACAACATCAAGGAATTGACTATGATGAATCCTTTTCACTAGTTGTGATTCTGAAATCCATTAGAATTCTATTTTCCATTATTTCTTACCATGACTATGAAATTTGGAAAATGGATGTCAAAAAATATTTCCTTAACGGGAACCTCCAAGAAGATTTCTACATAAAACAACCAGAAGGGTTTGTGACTCCAAATGATTCCAACATGGTATGCAAGTTGCAGAAATCCATTTATGTATTAAAGAAAGAATCAAGGTCATGGAACATTCATTTTGATGAAGCTCTAAAGGAATTTGGCTTTGTTAAGAACGAATGTGAGCCTTGTGTCTACAAAAGGTTTAGTGGAAGTGCAGTTATTTTCATAATTGTATATGTTGATGACATATTACTGATTGGTAACGAAGTATTTGTCTTATAGTCAGTTAAGGCATGGTTTCATAAATTGATCACCATGAAAGACTTGGGCGAGGCAACATATATTCTAGGGATCAAGATCTATCGTGATAGATCCAAGAGAATGATGGGATTGAGTTAAAGTACAAACACTAAAAAGACACTAAATAGATTTAGTATGTAACAGTCCAAGAGGGGATTGTTTCTAGTGTCACATGGACTTCATCTTTCCAAGAAAATGTGTCCTCAAACACATGAGGAAAGAAAGATAATGGAAAGGATCCCTTATGCATCCGCGATTGGGTCAGTCATGTATGATATGCTATGTATGAGGCTAGATGCTGCTTATTCATTAAGTGTGGTATTTAGATATCAAGATGATCCAGAAGACCACCATTGGATGGCAGTCAAGACTATCCTTAAGTATTTGAGGCGTACTAAGGATATGTTCCTAGTTTATGGAGGAGATGAGGAAATAGTCATCAGAGGACATGTAGATGCTACTTTATAGACTGGTCAAGATGACATGAAGTCATAGACTAGATATATCTTCTGTTTGAATGGAGGTGTAGTAAGCTGGAAGAGCTCAAAGAAAAGTGTGGTTGTAGATTCTATAGTGGATTCCGAGTATATCGTTGCTTCTGAGGTAGCTAAAGAAGAAGTATGGATGTGAAGCTTCGTCCAAGAGCTGGATGTAGTACAGAAAAATAAAGATCATATCACACTCTATTGTGATAATACTGAAGTGGTGGAACTTGCAAAAGAGTCAAGGTCACATTAGCGGACAAAGAACATACTTCGTAAGTATCATCTCTTGAGGGATTTTTCTCAGAGAGGTGAAGTTGCAGTAAGGAGTATTTCCACGGAAGACAACATAGCAGACCACTTGACTAGAGCCTTGATTCAGCAGAAACATGATCATCATGTGAGGTCTAGCGGACTAAAATTCATAGGCAGTTGTCTCTTGTCCTAGTGGGAGTTTGTAAGGGTTGGTGTCCTGAGAACCTACTGTTTTGTACTTTGATTACATGAATGTTCACTTATTGTATATTTTTCATTGTTCTGCATGACTATAATACAATAATGTCCTGGAATATTTGTTGCATTATTAATGTCATGGAAGATCTCTACTATGATGAGAACCTTGAAATGCTATAACAATATTCTTAAATATTGTTCTGTGGTTGGATGACATACTATGATAGGACACATAGTATATAGACTGTCATGTGTGAGTACTTTTAAGAAGATGGGACTCTCTCTCATGGAGTTCGAGCTTGGTAATCTTCAAGATGAGAAATTATGAGAACAGACCTGCCAGTAGCAATTCTGCATGTCTTGGTGTCATCATACATCTATCTACGAGCATGTGTAATGGTCCTTAGACTGGAAGATTATTATTAACTCATGTCATGAATCGCGCACTTAGATTTACTGACGAAAACCGTCACACAGACAGTTGGCGGGAAGTAAGGTACGTTGGGTGCGTCACGAGTGACATGTTGTTAATGGATAAGTTGAGAAAGGATTTGTCCCTTCCATTTATAGAAGTTGATATCTCGACCATTTTATTGAAATAGAATTGTGGCATGAAAATCCATGGTCATGGTGTAAACGACGAGTTTATTTTAGGTAGTCAAAGAATGAAAGATCAAGCATATAGGTTTATGACTCTACCATGAAACCCACTTGATGAGATATTGAGACAAAGGGATTAAATTACACAGTAAGAATTCGTATGAGGAGATACGTCAATGCGGCGTCAACTTCTTTCTTTTGGGTGCCTTGACCCGTTGCTAGACAGTAATCTTGGACTTTAGGGAAGCTCGCATAATGCCAACGAGAAAGGGTCCTAGAGGGTCACACACTAAGTGTATTCATGTATCTCAAGTAGAATAAAGATTATTCCCATACGTGGTTTAATAATTATTCAAGGAAGCCTTAATCATTTTAATACTGGAGGAAGAATAAAATAAAATAAGTACACACCGTGTATCAATGAATACACGCCGTGTTGTTTTATTTTGAAAACAAGTACACACTGTGTATTATTAAATGTACACACCGTGTAGTTTTTTTTGGAAAGGAAATGAATAAATGAAAACAAGATATACATGTCGTGTACATTGAATGTACACGCTATGTATTTTTCAATGAAAAAAAGTACACGCCGTGTAATTATAATTACACGTTGATTAGTTTTTTCAGTCGGGATTTTGAGAAAATATCATTTTATTAAATTATATTTATTATAATCAGTGTGGCCACATGTCAAGTAGTTAATGACTCGACATGGGTTTTTCGAAAGAGTTAATGGAATAAATAAAACATGTAATCCGTTTATTTATTATCATAACTCCATAACCACAAACCCGATTATAAATATCCTCACAAACCCAACTCTTTTCCTATGATAAGAGAATCGTTGTGCACAACAATTCTGGAGAATTACATCATGTCCGGATGAAAATCTTCCTCCAAGAACGCTCTCAATACTGAGAGGGATCCTCTTCCATTGGATCAAGACGATCTAAAGCGGACAATGCAAAAAAAGTTTTCTCCACTCTAGCACCCGGAGACTCCTTTGGCGACATCCAGAGATGCAAGGTGCACGTGTGGATCACCGCTACAAGAAGTATACACTTGGCTTCTGCGATGCAACGATGAATCACATTGGAACGTGATCAAGAATATCAACGAAGAAAGAACACCAAAAGGTAATTCATTTCAATTAATTAAATTAATTATAATCAATCTGTAACGATCCTAATTTTTGGATCTGGGACATTCCTTTTTCTTTGTCTATTTCTATGATTATATCAGTGGAGGCTTGTGTTTATCATCATATTGATCCCGGATTGATCATCGTTAATGACAAAAAGCCAAGTGGGCACATCCACCCACATGCTTCCACTGCGCCTAGAACCTTCAAAGAGTACAAAAGATAATCTATATTTGTATTTGAAAATATGAAAGGAAAGGATTTAGTGTGAGATAGAATATAGACACGGTGGATAAGTATTAATTAGAAAAGATAACAATCATTCTTAATGGATTAATATTTTTATAAAGAAAGGAATCCGTAATAGAATAATATTTTGATGATAAAATTGAAATTTCCTTAAGAGATAATGAAATATAAAATTGATAAGATATAGAATCTATCAACAATAAAATAACATTATGAATGAGTAATGTGTTAGACTCAGTGAAATAAAATTTATTCATTAAAAACCATAATGAAATTGCTAAATTTTGAATAAAATTCCCTTAAATAAGATAACATGTATTGAAACTTTGTATAACATGAATAAAAAATATAACTATTATATAATGATTTTAAAGTTATATTTGATACTCATTAATAATAAAAATAGGTTTAAATATGAAACATGTCTTGGTGAAGGTGAAATTGATATGAAAAACTCCATACATTAGATTTCTTCTTGGTTGGATGTGTTCTAATGTACATTATAATAATCATGGGCTCATTAACTATTACAAACCAACATGTATAACCAAATTAACAATGAAATCATTCTATCTCTGAAACAGACTAAAGGATGTTCTTGATCCCCATGGGCTGAAAGAAAGCTCTTGGGCATAAAAAAATTCCTTGGGATTGATTTTTTTTAAAAATAAATCATAAAATTAAATTAAATTTATAAATAGAATTTAATCATTCCAATACATGTAAGGAATTCAAAAAGTGGCATAAAAATAACCAAATATAGTTTCAAACCCACAAAACTAACCAAGGTAGCCAAGTATAAAAACAACCCATCAGCATATGACATGTAATCACTACAAAACTCTCACATTATGATATTAAAAAAACCCCTCACCACATTAGAATGCATTGAACATACCTATATTAGATGAAATAAGTTATACATACTCCCAAAGGTTTATGTATGGTGTGAGCCAAAATAATACCACTAGGATCCCACTATGTAATTCGTAAGAATTATATATAAAATTAACCATTTATTCTCAAATAAATAATGAAAATTAATGTGAACAACTTTCACAATTTATATCAAAACATGGAAACACACATATAAAATTTTATAAAACAATTCTTGTTAAAACAATTTTCAATGAATTTCCTTAGCATTCAATTTATCAATGAATTTAAAATAAATATTCAAAATAATAGCAACATGAAAAGTATCCCTTTGTTAAAATAGGTTCAGGTTATCTCGGATCATTACATTATTTCTATGATCAACTACCACATTTGGTTAATATTACCCTAGAACAATGGTCCTAACAGTTAATAGTACACACCCAAGTTTTCCTCAATCCATGACAATATAATCGACAAAATGATCACATTAACTTAATATAATGGGCCGAAGGGGTAAGATACCACTCTTGATAGTTTCTCATTGCCACAATAATGATCATACATGGTATACCATTTTCCAAAATTAAATCCTTTAATGAGACTTTAAAATATAGATAATCATTAAACATCAATATTATATAAAACATTATTTGAAATCCATTTTCATTGACAACCACAAATGGGAAATCCATTTCATCTCATTTTTACAAAACAACCTTATTTTTCAAAATCATGACTTTAAAAACCATTGGAAAACCATTTCCAGGATAAAACCATAGAGTTGGATTTCAAAAAATATTAGGATCCAATTGAAACTCTCAAGTATGTGACGTTTATATATCAATGTCTTACAACCACCTACCTCAAAACATTAGTAATTCTAACTACCAAAAGGGATCTATAAGAAAGAGAAATAGAAGTACTGAAGAAGAAATGGGGAATATCCTTGGAACCACAATTCACAATTAGAACCCCAAATCAAACAAAACCCATGGTTGTTGTGGTCAATACATAGAAAGAAAAAATAAGAATACAAGGTTGAAGAGGACCTATGAATAAATTATAGTTAGACTTTCCAAAAGTGCATCATGACTGTGATCGACACTTTGATTCTCCAAAGATTCATGTTGGAAGAGTTAAAAATATACAACTAGGGATCCAAGGTTTGTATGCATTAATTTAATGTTAGAGAGGAAAAATAGGAATAAGAAGAGCGTTATGGTTTATGGTTATAATAATATCATCACTATTACTAAAGAGATTAGTTTCACTGATATGTAGGTGGTTGGTGATAGAATTACTACAACTCCATATTTCTCACTGGTTGGTCAGTGTCTGGTCATCTATGAGTCAGTGGATTCAAGCAGAATGATTGTAACCAATATTTCGTCACTAATTACCATGTGGTTAGTCATCAGTTTCCTAGTGGCCTTTGTATTTCTAGAATTATCCTTCGATAATCAATTGTATGGTTGGTGTCCATCATCGGCTAGTCAGTTGACCTCATATAGAATTTCTATCTATCGGAATAGGTCCAAACTTACACAAAACTCTAGAATAACCCCTATACCTTAAAAAGGTTTGAAAATGGATAGATCCAACTATATATTGGAAACCAAATAAATTAAACTAAAAATTATATAGATCATGTGTGAATATAACACTAGTGTGTGACAAATCTCCCAACCATATTTCTAACACCCCAACCCCAAAGGCCCAGAGATGGTTCATTATTTTAGTATATTAGAATGATTAGAAAGAATTAAATCCCAAAGGAATGATTAGTTTATCATTTCTGGAAAACCATATTACAAAATTGAACTACACAATACAATTTAAACTATAAAATACAATATATTCAATCCTATTAGAGCATCAATATTCTCCAAGATTAACCCTAAATATCTGTCATAATAAACATCTTAGCATCCAAGGAAAAATAAAACATAAAAAGGGGTGAGATCAAATAATAAGTAACGGTAAGAATACAAAATAATATATTATGAATATATATTCATTTACATTATGTAATGGTGTATAACTAAAAAAATCCACTTAAATAGAACATGATCATAATAAGGCCAAAATTAATAATTCCATATAAATAATCTCATGAGCTGAAAAAATAACAATGCAATTATACAAGTTAAATAATCAAAATAAATATCAATTACCAATTTCATAATGAGGTAATGAATAATACCAAACATCATAAACCTACCATCTAGGCTTAGGCCAAGACACCATACATAAATAGGTAAAAAACCAAACTCGTTTGCCTTGTCAGACCTACTGATTATATGTGGGGCTATAGTCGACCCTCCATGTCAATTAATAAGTTCAATTAATTCCTCATATGAAAAGGTTAAAACATAACCAAATAATCCTTAGTGTTAAAAATATCATATGAAATGTTAATATATTAACCATAAATCATGAATGGTATAAAAATAGCACATCCATAGTCAAACATATCATAAAACATTCATTATAGTATAGTAGATTATATCATAAGAAATAAACATCAATTAATCATACGGTTCAACAAAAGGAGTCTTAAATAGATAAAATAATCAAAAAAATTATTATAAATTTCTGGAAAAAAATAACAATTTTACTTTGAAATAATTTATTCAAAAGTATTTCATTTATAAAAGTAATTATTTAAAAAATGATTTGTAAATATAAGTGTCTCATACCACTTTTAAACATTTTAGATAATTTATAAAACTAAAATTTTAAAACATTCATTTCCTTATAAATAAATCCATAAAAATAATTTTGAATACATGGAGATGAATGAGAATGATTAAGAATTATAAATCTTAAAAAAATTTAAAATTATTTTTTAGTTGAAGAGTCACTTACATAAAACATTAAAAATATTCCTTTAGAAAACATTTAAATGAAATTAAAAATAGACATAAAATTTCCTTTATAATACTTTTGTATCCATATAAATAAATATGTAAGATAATAACAAGAATTTTGAAATTGGGAAAGGATTAATTCATTAAACATTCCAAGTGTCTCATACAAATTTGAATATTTAAATCATAGTCCCAAAGAAAGAATATTATTTATCAAAAAATTAAATAACTTGAAAATAAATAAATTTATTATATGATAAGTTAATGTGACTGTATATACACCTCATAAAATTATGGGGCTGTATAACATCGTATTATACTTCACTGAAAGGTGATTCGGAAGAAATCCATTACCTTGTGATTTATTTTTGGTGAACATATCTTAACCTACAATATAATGATTTTTAAATTTTTTATTAAGAAATAAAAAACAATAATTATATTTATAATTCCATATGTGATCCTATAATCTTATTTTATTACCTTTTTAATAATATTTCGTTATTACCCTTGTTTTGGGTGTTAGCTTATTAATTTTTCTATGAATGTTTTATCATAAATTTCTATGTTATTTTGATTAGGATATAGATCCAACATATTAAGAATTATATTAAGTTCATATATATTATATTTACTCAAAATATATATATTTATAATCCTTCTTGAATGATTAATAGGAAAAATGGATCACATCGTGTCATGGAGATGGCATGTCGTATGTACGCGTGAGCGAGAATATCAATTCCTTAATGGAAAAAATGGTAATGAATTGGATAGTATATTAATTATCATGAATCAATATCATGTCATATTTATTATTTTTATCCATTATAACCATCATTATATCCATTCACATTTGTAGTGATGAAAAACATGTTACACCACAACGTGGAGATGGTAGGCCATACATACACATGTGTGGTGATATAATTTTCTTTAGAATGGATAGAATGTGTAAATTTGTTTTTACATAATAATAATAACAAATTTTTATATATTTTCTAGTGGATTTATTAATTTATAATGGAAAAAACATTAAAAATGGAACTAGAAGAAAAAATTAATGGAAATGTGTGGGTAAAACAATTACCTCTTCTTTGATCGACTTCTTTTGGATCTCCTCCTTGGGACACTGGGGTTGGAATTTTTAGAATAACACGAACTCAATAACATAAATAAGAATTTTTTGAGAATAAATGGGTAGGGGTTGGTCAATCTATACGGATAAATGTTGTGTAAGGATTTGAGGGAGGAGGTTCCTTTTTTAAAGATATGGGAGAGCCACTCTTGGAATCCTACAAAATATTAAATTAATATAAATTAATTTTAGATTTAAAATAGATTAAAAGTTACTTATGAAAAATATAAGATGATTTCTGGAACAATTCCTCTAAAAAAATGATATTTATACATGATTAAATCATAATATTATCCTTATATGTTTTTATTAACCCTTATTTAATCTCTTTAACTCTTATAGTGACAACAAGGATTTTTAAACATTACAATTTATATAGTTACTATTAAATGAAAAAATAATCTAAAATGTATTATTTATGAACTATTTAAACCTATTATAGTAATTTGGCCAAATTTTACATTTTTGTGAATTTTATATCGTTTAATAAAATATTATTTTTTTCAAATTATCATTCGTGTCAATTTTGATGCTATTCATTATTTTTATTTTAAAAATATCATAACAATATAATAACTTCAATAAAACACTTCTAATATATCACTATCATGTTAAATATATCTATAAAATTCTTGTATGTAATTAGTTATGTAAAATTTTATTTATTTTAATATCTTTAATATCATTTATTTGATATTTCAATTAGTTAAACTATTAATACGTCATCATTATGAAAGAATTTAATTAAATTATTTACTCTATAAATATTAATTATAAATTATCATTATGAATATAAATTTATTAGATTTCAAATTAATATTTATATTTAAATATATCTTCTATATAACCCTATATTAAAAATGGTTTACTTATTAAAAATATGAGTATTATATTTTAAACTAATCATTAAATAAAATATAATAAATGTCATATTCTTACCCAAGTGGCGTAAAATGTATATAATTTTATAATAAGGTTTGTTTTGGTCAAAACCCACTCATCCAATGAAATTATGATAATCTTAAGGGTATCTTTATAATATTATAATATTATTTTTACCTTTAATTACACAATTTACACTTAACTGTGGTAAATAAAAATTTACCAAATATATTATTCATAATATCAATGAATATGGCTAATAGAAAGGGGAAAGAAGTAATGGAACTTTTTGATAAAGAGGGGATGAAGACTGGTGAGCCTAATGTACTGTATATGGGCGGGGGACTGGAGAAAAATCAGACATATAGTGGGAGTAAATCTACAGGGCAGAGCTCTCCTGTCATGGTACAGGTTAGTGATGATGGATTGATAAATTGTTCGGAAAATCAGTTTGCTGTTTTGATGGATAATGATCATGAGGAGGATAAACCAATGGAAGAGGAGGCATTTCAGTTTATCCCATCTCATGAAGATTCCATCATTGTCCATGTGATGGAGAGCTCAGCTGTTCTGACCGTGGGTGACTCTCGTGGACAGCCTCATGTCTCACCTGGGATGGAGCATGTAAAAAATGGTAAAAGTTTAGGGGGTTCTGATGAGCAGATCAAGGAGATCTCAAAGGAGGTTAATGGGATATTGTAAGCTTCCCATGGGCAGGTTTCTCAAGGTAGGTTGGTCATTAATGGTGTGGCTGAACAGCAGCATGGTTCTGTGGTGGCAGAAGGCTGTGAACATGGCCTTGCCATGCCAAAAGAAACAATGGTGATGGAAAATCCGAAAGTGTGTCAGGTTGTTGGAATAATTATGAATGACTTGAGTAAGAGCAGTAAGGTTGACCATGAATGTGTTGTGGATTCACATGGTTACCCCATGCAAGAAGAAGAACTCCATAATCACAAAGCATCCTACACTGATGTTGTCAAGCATGGAATTCATGAGCCCCTAAGCAAGGAAGTGGAGGGGAAAACCAAAAGTAGGAGGAAGACACGGAGGGACTATACGGACCTACCCAAACCAATGGCGACGAGGTCTGCTTACAAGAATGAAGGGTCACAAGAAATTGTTCATGTAAATGGGAACAGTGGCGAGCGAAGGGGAGGGTCTTCTAAGATGGATAATGGACATAGTGGGAAACGGACAATCAAGGAGAAGATGTCTGAGGAGATGCTTAGGAAGAAAAACATGTATCTTGAGATGATGCGGAGGTATGAATCTTCAGAATGGGAGTCAGCTGATCCTGGTGATGAGTTATCCGATGATAGGGAGAGGGGTGAGTATGGGTTATATTTAATGTAGCATTTTATTTTCTACTGTCTTTACTTCCACTTTTTTCTTAATAAATTTTCGGGATCGGGCTTTCGCCTGGTTCAGACTTTTCTGGTATTATTCATAATATCCAAAAAAATATTTTGATCATATTAAACTAAAAATATCATAATTATTACAATAATTTATGTCAGTTTTCCCATATTCTATTCACATATGTGGCTAAATTAAGTTTAACACTAATCCCGCAGATATGGCGAGAAAGCAGGTAAAAGAGACGTTCAAAAGTTCATTAAATTTTTTTCTATAATTTTAATATAAAAAATATAACAATAGCCTAAATTGGATTAATATATGTATTATTGATCTATTTTGACTTCAGATAATTAAATTGAATTAATTTTAAAACTGAAATTAGTTTTTAACTACAATGTATTATTTTCAACTATTTATCAAAAAATGAAACATCTCAAAAAAATACCCACAATAACCCAATGTAAATTTTGATACTTTAATTAAAAAAAAATTTATTTTTTCAAAAAAATATATAATATTTTCAAACATTGGATTTAAAATAAGTTATCTATTAATAGTCAGAAAAATGACTTTTTGAAAAATAGATATTTTTATAGGTAAGATTGTGTTTATTCTTTTATTATACCTATAAAATATATTATATGAATATCAAAAATATTTTTTGCAATAGGTAGAAAATATATTTCATTAATATCATTTAATAATTTTAATTAAATTAATATATTAAGAATCAATTATTTTGGGAGCATAAATGTAACGCCCCGACCCCAGTTACCAAGAGTCGGTGCATTATTACATAAAACTGAAATGATCACAAGAAAGATCAAATCTCGAATGACCGATTAG
The DNA here is from genome assembly GCA_963277665.1 of Viscum album. Taxonomy (NCBI): domain Eukaryota; kingdom Viridiplantae; phylum Streptophyta; class Magnoliopsida; order Santalales; family Viscaceae; genus Viscum; species Viscum album. The sequence goes on along the minus strand of OY728137.1, from coordinate 714,035,175 downwards.
TTTAGTAGACTTGGAAAGACTAGATATATTTATATGTCTTACATTACATCATATAAATGAAAACTACAACAACATAGTCTCCATATTTTACACTCATATCCCCACATACTATCCCCGCAGGTCATTCACAAATTATTTCTTCACATCCTGGGAAAAATAAAACATTGAAAGGGGTGAGCTCAGATGCCCTGTAAGGATAACAATATTACATAAACTTTCATAAATAAGAATAAACATTTAAGGCAATGTATAACTAAAACAAAATCCTTTTAAACACGAACTTCAGAATAATATGAAAAAGATAAAATGAAATAATTCCATTTACTTATTAACATGGATATTACACTAATAGAATAATCACATGAAATTTCAATAACCACTTTCATAATGATGGAATGCATAATGATAGACTATCATAACCACATAGTCAAGGACTCATGCCAAGACTACAAATAATATTTTGTCAACGCCTTGTTCCAAGACACTAGTTTGTCTCATGAGACCTACCGATGCATCGAGGAGTTATAGCGGGCTCCACCCATCACTTATTAAGTCCAATGCATTCCTCATATAAAAATGTTTAAACATAACATAAACATTCGTATTAAAACTAGCATACGAAATGTCAATACTTTATCTATAAACCATGAATGGTATAAAAATAACACATACAAAGTCAAAAATATCACAAAAACTTCAATACAATATGTATGTTTTGTATCATAACAAATCAACATCAAATAAGCTTAAAATCCATCAAAGGATGTTGACATAGATGAAATCAATACTATTTTAGAGAAATATCTCTTTTTTCTAATCATTTAAAAGTCACATAATTATAAAATAAAAAATTTTCTTTGAAAATTTTCTTATAACATTGTAAGGGAAGCTTTGACGATTTATAATGGCATAAAATAGCCGCATCCTCTGTATAAGTTAAAAAAATTTACCTTAATTCTGTCGAAAGGGTTAAAAAGGACCTTGTTTGGAAAGCGATGGAAAGATTCCTTTATAAACTTATTATAAAAAGTCAAACAATGTTATAAATTACTTTAACCCATATTCTATAAAATATTATGAATGTTTTGAAATACATTTTTAAGAAACATGGATGTGGATGATAAAGAGGTCCCAGTAGATAATTACGTATAAACAACCTCGATTAATGATGAGATTGTGAAATAAACCCTTACCTTGTACTTTTCCTTGCTTGAGGGTTGGTTAACCTTGTGTATAATGGTGAAATAATATTTATTAAATTATACAAGAATAATATACATTAATATGATATCATATATGATCTTTTAACATTGATTTGTTAATAACATCTTAGTATTATCGTCGTTTCGGGTGTTAATGGATTCATTTTCCTTTGTCTGTTTTGTTACATAAGCCATGTTTTTTATGTATAAGTTGTATCTTATTCATATACATAATAATATAAAGTCTTTAAATATTATTTTTAATCATCCAATAATATTTAGTCTTGAATGGATACGATGGGGAATGAATCTCATCGCGTTCGTGGAGACGGCAATCCGTACGTACGCACGAGCGACAATATCATTCTTTTGATATTAATATAATATATAATTGGATTGTATATCATATAGACAGAATAATTATCATGTTATATTTATTATTTACATGAAGTATACATCATTATTACACCCATCTAAATAATAATATATTGAATAACAATTACACCACAACGTGGAGACGGTAGGCCGTACGTATGCACGTATGGTGACATGTCATTCAAGGGATGGATTGAATAATGAATTTTAATGATCCATAATTATAATAGCATCACATTATATAGAAGATACTAGAGTTATTATTTTAGAATGGAAATAACAAGGAAAGAAGAAGTTGAATAAGATAGGAACTTTAAAGATGGTGGTTAAGACGTTACCTCTTCTTCGGGTTCTTCCTTTTGATTTGATCAAAAGGGCTCCTTAAGTTGGCTTTCTGATCAAAATATGGCCTCTAGGATGACGTGAGGGATGTTGGGAGGATATTTGGGTAGAGTCTGGATGAGACAAATGGATTTGAAGTTGTGAATTAATGAGAAGGGGGAGTTCCCTTTTACAAGAGGGGTGAGGGGCTCCTTTGGATGAGCTAGAAATATTATTTTATAATAAATCCATATTCGGTTTCTATTGGATCTAATGTAGATTATTTGAAGGTTAAGGTGGGGATAGGTCGAAAAAAACTCAACCAATATATTTTAGACATTTTTGGGTCACATTATTAACCATATCTTTTATTTTTAACTCTTAGTTAATTAGTTTGACACACTTCGTATTTTTATATTATATAGTTAATAAACATACTATATACATCCAAGAGACCCCAAAGTGGTCCATTAATGATATAACAATCCTGATATAAGTCCTTTGGCCTAACCATTGAGTTTTAGGATTTAAATATCAATTAATAATATAATATTTTCTTTAAAAACACTTTTATACCAATTTTGACAGTATTGGGTATTTGGTTTTTGATAAATTCATAACAGCATTATTATTTCAAAAATAATTCATTTAATCAACACTATAATGTCATATTAACCTATGAAATTCGTTGAATTCATTAAAAGTATCAAATTATATTTATTTGGGTATTTATAATATCAATTATTTTAATATTTCACTAATAAGGTAATTATTTCATCATCATTGTGTCATAAATAAATTAACTTATTTAATGTCTAAAAATTATAAATAAAATATCATTATGTATGAAATATTTTTATCTTTCTAATTAATATTTATAATCGAATTTATATTTTGTATAACCCTATATTGAAAATGTTTTTGAAATTAAACTTTGATTTTAACTCTTTTTACTCTTCTTTGAATTAAATAATAATAAATGTCCTAATCTAATCCAATTGGACCTAAATGATAATATTTTATTCCTAAGGTTGTTTCTGGTCGAGATACACTTGTCCAATAGAATTAAGTCATGTGCTTAGGTAATATTAATATCATTTTTATCCTTAATTACCCTATTTACTTTTTACCATGGTAAATAAAAGTAAAAAGCTACTATTCACCAAATAATTATATTTATCTTATTGAACCACATTTTACTTCCTGATATTAACCGTGTATCTCTAATTTTAAAAATTCCACTCACAGAAGCCGTAAAATTATGTTTTATTTAAATTTCTAAATTCTCCTAGGAGGTGGGTAAAAGACGGTGAAAAGTTTAATAAAATTTTTATATATCTAAAATTATTCTAAAATAACTCCAATGAATTACATTGAACTTATATAAGTATTATTTCTCTATTTTGACCTTAATTAGATTTAAATAAAATAATTAATTATTTTAAAAAAAATTCGTTTTTAAACAATAACTTAATGTTTTTTCACTATTCATCAAAAATTGAAAGTTTTCAGAAAAATACCAAAAATTCACCCTAGGCTAACTTTGATATTCCAAATCCAAATATAAAGTCCATTTTTATATATAAAATTTATAAAATTTCAAAAATTTGGTATTGCTATTCATAACGGCTACTTTGATTGGTCGCGGTGTGTTAGAATTCGAAGTTGCGTGCAACATACGCTATTGTATTATTCTACGAGAATTGTACCATAGAAGCTTAGGGTCTTAAATTCTCCCCTCCTTAAAGTAATTTCTTCCTCAAAATTTCTATAATATTACTGAAAAAAAATACTCGGATGAATTTTCATCATAAGTTCCTCGGGTTCCCACATTTCCTCTTCCATCTCATGGTTTCTCCCTAGAACTTTTACCAGACGAGTCGTCCGGTTTCTCAGCACTTATTCTCTCGTATCAAGAATCCTGACGGTCTCTTCTCAATAGGACAGATCGGGTTCCAGTTCTAATCCCTCATAGGTGAGTACATGCGTTGGGTCAGGCATGTATTTTCTCAGCAATGATACATGGAACACATCGTAAACATTGGAGAGATTTGGTGGAATTACCAAACAGTATGCTATAACCCCAATTTATTCATGAATTTCGAAAGGTCCGATGTACCTGGGACTCAATTTACCTTTCTTACAAAAACATATGACTCCTTTCCATGGAAATACCTTCAGGAAAACATGATCTCCTACATGAAATTCCAAATCCTTCCTTCGATCATCGACATAACACTTCTGCATACTTTGAGCTGCTTTGATGTGGTTTTGGATTACCTTTACCTTTTCTATTGTTTCCTACACTAGTTCTGGGCCAACATGTTTTCTTTCACCAACATCATCCCAACAGGTTGGTGTGCAACATCTCTTTCTGTACAATGCTTCATATGGTGCCATCCGAATACATGAATGGAAACTATTGTTATAGGAAAATTTTACCAGGGGTAAATATTGTTCCCACATACCCTGAAAGTCAAGTGAGCATGATCTCAACATGTCTTTTAAGGTTTGAATAGTTTATTCTAATTGTCCATCTGTTTGAGGGAGGTAATCATTGCTCGAACGAAGTTCAATATGCAAGGCCTTCTGAATAATTTTCCAGAATCATGATGTTAAACGGGGATCATGATTCGAGACAATCGATAGGGGTACTCCATGAAGTCTCACAACTTCATTAATATATAGCCATGCTAGACGTTCAAGTGGTAAATCCTCCATTATTGCCATAAAATGTGCTGACTTGGTAAAATTATCAACAATGACCCATATTGCATCGTTCCTTCTAGGAGTCATTGGTAGTCCCATGACAATGTCCATCATGATATTATCCCATTTCCACTCAGGTATGGGAAGAGGTTGCAATACTCCACCAGGTTGTTGCCTTCCAGATTTCACATGTTGAGAAACCATACATCTTGACACAAAATCAGCAATCTCCATCTTCATGTTGTCCCAAAAAAATGTTCCATAAAATATCTATACATTTTGGTGCTCCCAGGGTGTATAGAGAAATTGGAACTATGAGCATCATCCAATAATTCTCTTTTTACATCAGGTATATCAGGAACACAAAGTCTCTTCCCAAACTTCAAAATACCATCTTCATACACAAAGTCACTCAATTTCCCTTCATTCACAACTTTAATCTTCCTTTGTAACTCTTCATCACCAGTCTGAGAACTCTTTATCCTTTCTAGTAAAGATGGTTTGGAAACCATTTGAAAAAGAATTGAAGTTTCACCTTCCAAGGTGATTCCCATATCCATCATCACTAGATCCATGAAAATAGGATCCCTTTCAATTCTCATCACATTAAAAACTCCATCATCCTTTCTGCTCAAAGCATCTTCCACCTTATTTTCCTTCCCCTGGTGGTAGTGTATTGTGCAATCATAATCCTTGAGTAGTTCAAGCCATCTCCTTTGCCTCATGTTGAGTTATTTCTATGAAAAAATATACTTCAAACTCTTGTAATCAGTATAAAAATCACATTTCTCACTATAGAGATAGTGTATCCATATCTTCAAAGAAAATATTACATCAGATAACTCAAGATCATGAGTAAGATAGTTTTGCTCATTAAATTTTCAGCTGTCATGATGCATAATCAATAACTCTATCATTCTTCATAAGGAAAGAACCAAGTCCTTTCATTGATGCATCACTATACATAATGAACCCATCATTCCCTGGTGGTAGAGTCAATATAGGAGAATTGACTAATATTCTCTTCAGTTCTTCAAAACATTCTTCACACTCTTTTGTCCAGACAAATTTAACCCCTTTACGTGTGAGCTTCGTTAATGGGTTAGCCAATCAGGCAAAATTCTGGACGAAACGTCGATAATAATCTGCTAAACCAATAAAACTGCGTACCTCAGTTATACTCGTTGGTGCTGGCCATTCTTGGATTGCCTTAGACTTAGAAGGATCAACAGAGATTCCATCCTTAGAGACAATATGGCCAAGAAAAGAAATCTCTTGAAGCCAAAATTCACACATGCTACACATCCCATATAATTCACGTCTTCTCAGAGTCATCAATATAATGCGCAAGTGATTTTCAAGATCTTTGTAGGTTTTGGAGTATATGAAGATATCATCAAAAAATACCACTACAAAGTCATCAAGATATTGCTTGAAAACATTGTTCATTAGATCCATGAATATAAAGGGTTCATTAGTCAGCCCAAAAGGCATTACTATAAACTCGTAATGCCCATACCTTGTTCGAAATGTTGTCTTCGGAATGTCTTCCTTCTTCACACACAACTAATGGTATTCTGATCGAAGGTCAATCTTTGAAAAGTATTGAGCTCCATGCAGTTTGTCAAATAAATCATCAATGTGAGGTAGGGGATACTTGTTCTTTATTGTTATAGCATTGATCTCCTTGTAGTCGATACATAACCTCATAGATCCATCTTTCTTTTTAACAAAAAGAATAGGGGCTCCCCATGGAGAAACTCTAGGCCGATTAAATCTCGTATTACTTAATTCCTCTAGTTGTTTCTTTAGTTCAACTAATTCCATAGTGGCCATTCTATAAGGGGTCTTCGATATAGGCCTTGATCCAGGAATTAAATCAATGGAAAACTCAACATCTCGTTCTGGAGGATGTCTAGGTAAATCTTCCGGAAACACATCTACATATTCTTTCACATTAGTTACATCCTATAATTGAACATTCCTTTCCTCACCCACAGTTCTATCATTCTATTCCTCCCCGATAATTGAATTTAGTTGAGCTACTGGGGGTGGATCTATGTAAAAATTAGGTGGTGACGATTCTACTCTAAAGATAAGGTGTTCCTTATCATCATCATAAAAAATCGTAACCTCCTTCTTCTCACAATAAATCTTCACATCATGGTTCGAAAGTCAATACATCCCGAGGATTATATCAAATTAAGTCATGGGTATGACGATGAGATCAGCAAATAAATAACATTTATATGCCCTAATGGGAACGGATCCACAGAACATTGTAGCAATGATACTTCCCTTAGGGGTTTTGATTGACAACTCTCTTGTTAAATAAAATTGGAAATATCTAATTTTCTTAGCAAACTGGGAAGACATGAAACAATGCGATGATCCAGAATCAAATAAAGAATTTTATAAACTTGAGGAAACCATTAAATTACTTGACACCATGTCTTTCGGAGCTTCTACCTTAGCAGTAGTGATAGCATAAGCTTGGCCTTGATCCATTGGGCTTTTCTGAGGCAAGTTCCCCTGACGCTTAGGAAATTCATTTGCATAATGTCCCATCTCTCTACAATTATAGCAGTCCACATTGATAGCAACTCTCTTTACCTTGCAATAATGAGCTTGGTGGCCTTTTTCACCACACCTGTAACATACTCCCATTCCATTTAGGTTAGTACCGGGGTGTTTTTCCCACATTTACTGCAGGATGGATTTTCAACTTTTCCCTTCTTCCCCTTATTTCCATTTCCAGATTGATGAGCAGATCTCTTCTTCTCTTGCTTTGCTTTAAAGTCATAAGACTTAGAGAAATCATTTTCTATCTTGATAGCACACGAGACAATATCTTTGTACGATGAGATGGTTTGTGAGACTAATGCTCGATGGAGGAATGGTTTTAACCAATAAAATAAATGATCAATCTTACTTCTTGGGTTACATATATAATCTGTAGCATACCTCACTATCCTTGTAAATTTAGCCTCATACTTTGCGACATTCTCATCCTCTTTCTGCCTCAGACTTAGAAATTGCCTTTCCATATGTGCTCGATGGTCTCAAGGAAAGTATTTTTCTAATAACAGCTCTTTGAACTCCCTTCATTCCATATCTGATACTTCATCATCTTCCTTCGTGTTTTGTATCAATGACCACCATTGATCAGTATCTCCAGTGGGGCGATAAAATGCCATGATAACATTTTCACTTTCACTACTTCCCAAGGCATGGAATATTTTCTCTAAAGAATTTATCCATTGCTCAGCTACCAAAGGGTTTTGTACCCCCATTGAATGTTGGTGGTTTTTTCCTTATGAAGCGATCTAACATTGATCCTCTACACTGTGGATCCGGGTGATCCATATGGGTAAGGTTATTATTCTTAACCTGATTGAGTTGTCCTAGTATGGTGATTAGCTGTTCAGCACCAACTGCTTCACTAGCTCCACTATAATTATCTTGAGAAGGAGGCAAATCCCTACATGGAGTGCATGCATTGATACGGTTTCCATTCCTTACACTATGTCCCATTTCTAAACAATGTCATAAACTAGATTAGTTTATGAATAGAAATACATAATTCCAACCTTGGAAAACACTTAACATAGATTCAACAGTTTATGGATATAATCCATAATCATTAAAATATTTTCTTTGAGGAAGTATATATTCATAAACACTTCATAATGGTTTGTAAAGAAAATGAGAATAATCCTAAACATATCCCCCGGGAGTGTTGTAACCAAGAGTGCAGAAAGGCCTATTGTCGTGCACCAGTTCCCGTTCGAGTCTAGCTCAAAGCGGTGTTTTTGGGTTTTACCCCTAGGTACATCTATTCCAGATCCGCGACTACCTGCTGATATCTAGACAGAGATGTATTTCTCGGAAAACTCACAAAATCTCTATAATACCAAAATTATAGGAAGTTCTTCTATACTCATCCTCAAAGTATATCTTAGGGCTATGTGTTCTAATTAGAGTTTATCTAAATCTAGCTTCTAGGGTTTGTACTAAAATTCCTCTGATACCAACTGTAACGCCCCGACCCCAGTTACCCAGAGTCGGTGCATTATTACATAACATTGGCATGATCACAAGAAAGATAAAATCTCGAAAGAACGATTAGTTTAGTAGCCTTGGAAACACTAGATATATTAATAAGTCGTACATTACATCATAAAAATGAAAACTACAACAACATAGTCTCTATAGTACACACTCATATCTCCACATATTATCCCTGCAGGTCATTCATAAATTAATTCTTCACATCTTGGGAAAAATAAAACATTGAAAGGGGTGATCTCAGATGCCCAGTAAGGATAATAATATAGCAGAAACTTTCATAAATAAGCATAAACATTTACGGAAATGAATAACTAAAACAAAAGACTTTTAAACTTGAACTTCAGCATAATATGAAAAAGATAAAATGAAATAATTCCATTTACTTATTCACATGGATATTCCCCTAATCAAATAATCAAATGAAATATCAATAACCACTTTCATAATGAGGGAATGCATAATGCCAGACTATTATAACCACATAGTCAAGGCTTCATGCCAAGTCTACAAATAATATTTTATCAAGGCCTCGTTCCAAGACAATAGTTTCTCTCATGAGACCTACCAATGCATCGTGGAGCTATAGCATGCTCCACCCGTCACTTATTAAGTCCAATGAATTCCTCATATGAACAGGTTTAAACATAACATAAACATTCGTATTAAAACTAGCATACAAAATGTCAATAATTTCTATATAAACCATGAATGGTATAAAAATAACACCTCCATATTCAAACATATCACAAGAACTTCAATACAATATGGATGTTTTGTATCATAATAAATCAACTTCAAATAAGCTTAAAATCCATTAAAGGATGTTGACATAGAAGAAATCAAAACTATTTGAGAAAAATATCTCTTTTTTTAATCATTTAAATGTAACATAATTATAAAATAAAACATTTACATTGAAAATATTCTTTTATGCTTGTAAGGGATGCTTTGATGATTTATAACGGCGTAAAATAGCCACATCTGCCGAATAAATTAGAAAACATTCTTACCTTAATTCTGTCGGAAAGGTTAAAAAGGACTATGTTTAGAAAGCGACGGAAGGATTACTTTATAAACTTATTATAAAAAGTCAAAAAAGGGTATAAATGAATTTAACCCATATTCTGTAAAATATTAATAATTATTTGAAATTAATTTTTAAGAACCATTGATGTGGGTGATAAAGAGGTCCGAGTATATAATTACGTATGAACAACCTCAAATAATGAAGAGATTGTGAAATAAACCCTTACCTTGTACTTTTCCTTGATAGATGGTTGGTTATCCTCCTGTATAATGGTGAAATAATTATTATTAAAATATACAAGAATCATATACATTAGTATGATATCATATATGATCTTTTAATATTGATTTGTTAATAACATCTTTGTATTATCGTCATTTCGGGTGTTAATGGATTCATTTTCCTTTGTCTGTTTTGTTACATAAGACATGTTTGTTATGGATAGGTTGTATCAAATTCATATCCAGAATGATATCAAATCCTTAAATATTATTTTTAATCATCCAATAAAATTTATTCTTGAATGGATATGTTGGGGAATGAATCTCATCGCGTTCGTGGAGACGGTAATCCGTACGTACGCACGAGCGACAATATCATTCTTTTGATATTAATATAATATATAATTGGATGGTATATCATATATAAAGAATCATTATCATGTTATATATATTATTTACATGAAGTATACATCATTATTACACCCATATAAATAATAATATATAGAATAACAATTACACCACAACGTGGAGATGGTAGGTCATACGTACGCACGTATGGTGACATGTCATTCAAGGGATAGATAGAATAATGAATTTTTTGTTACATAATTATAATAACATCACATTATATAGAAGATATTGGATTTATTATTTTATAATGTAAATAACAAGGAAGGAAGAAGTTGAAGAAGAAAGGAACTTTAAAGAGGGTGGTTAAGACGTTACCTCTTCTTTGGGTTCTTCCTTTTGATTTGATCAAAAGGGCTCTTTAAGTTGGATTTATGATCAAACTAATGCCTCTAGGTTGAACTGAAGGATTTTGGGAGGATATTTAGGCAGAGGATTGCCGATCCCAATGGCTTTGAAGGTGTGAATTAATGAGAAGTGGGAGTGCCCTTCTATAAGAGGGGTGAGGGGCTCCTTTGAAAAAGCTAGAAATATTATTTTATAATAAATACATATTTGGTTTCTAATGGATCTAAATTAGATTAATTAAAGGTTAATGTGGGTATAGGTTGACAAAAACTCAACCAATAGATTTTAGATAGGTTTGGGTCACATTATTAACCATATTTTTATTTTTAACTCTTAGTTAATTAGTTTGACACTTACCATGTCACTTTGTATTTTTATATTATATAGTTAATAAACATACTATATACATCCAAGAGACCCCAAAGTGGTCCATTAATGATACAAAAATCATGATATAAGTCCTTTGGCCGATCCTTTGATTTTTAGGAATTAAATATCAATAAATAATATAATAGTTTTTTTAAAAAACTCTTTTATGTCAATTTTGACAGTATTGGGTATTTTGTTTATGATAAATCCATAACAGCATTATTAATTCAAACATTATTCATTTAATCAACTATAACAGGTCATATTAACCTATTAAATTCGCGTAATTCATTAAAAGTCTCAAATTATATATATTGGGTTTTTATAAAATCAATTATTTTAATATTTCACTAACAAGGTATTTACTGCATTATTATTGTGTCATAAAAAAATTAAATTATTTAATGCTTAAAAATCAAAAATAAAATATCATTATGTAGGAAATATTTTTATCTTTCTAATAAATATTTATAATAGAATTTATCTTATATATAACCCTATATTAAAAATATTTTACTAATTAAACTTCGATTTTATCCCTTTTAACTCTTCTTTGAATTAAATAATAATAAATGTCATAATCTAATCCAAGTGGACCTAAATGATAATATTTTATTCCTAAGGTTGTTTTTGGTCCAGATACACTTGTCCAATAGAATTAGGACTTGTGTTAAGGTAATATTAATTTCATTTTTACCCTTAATTACCTTATTTACTTTTTACTGTGGTAAATAAAAGTAAAAAGTTACTATTTAAAAAAAATTATTTTTATATTATTAAACCAAATTTTACTCCTTGATTTTAACCGTGTCTCTTGGATTTTAGAAATTCCACTCACATAAGCCATAAAATTATGTTTTACGTAAATTTTCACATTCTCCTATGAGGTGGGTAAAAGAAGGTGAAAAGTTCAATAAAATTTTTATATATCTAAAATTATTCTAAAATAACTCCAATGAATTACATTAAACTTATATAGGTATTATTTATCTATTTTGACCTTAATTAAATTTAAATAAAATAAATAATTATTTAAATAAAAATTCTTTTTTAAACAATAACTCAGTGTTTTATCACTATTCATCAAAAATTGGAAGTTTTCAGAAAAATACCAAAAATTCACTCTAGGCTAATTTTGATATTCTGAATCCAAATATGAAGTCCATTTTGAAATATAGAATTTATAAAATTTCAAAAAGTGGGTATTACTATTCATAACAGCTACTTTGATTGGTCACGGTGTGTTAGAACTCGAAGTTGCGTACAACACACGCTATTGTATTATTCAAAGAGAATCGTACCATAGAAGCTTAGGGTGTTACGATAAAAACATTTCTTTTATATGAAATTGGTTTATATTTTCGTTTCAAATTTATTGGTAACCATTTAATTCATCACATATTTTTTTAAAACATAAATTTTTATAATTTATTTAATAATATTCGTAAATTATAATTTAATGGATATGTTATAATGTTAAAATTTAAACAATAATATTTAGTAGTTTGTTTTAGCTCATTGTTTCCTGCAATGTAAGATACCAAATAAATTGAATTTAAAAAGAGATATACCATAAAAATATTTGGGTGTTACATTATACCCTCCTTAAATAAATTGTGCCCTTTCAATTTATGAATACTATTTTTATAACTATATTTTGACTATTTAAAATTACTTTAGTGATATCCTACATCAGAACAAGAGTCAATAAAACATCAAATTTAAAATAAAGGGAAGTATGAAGGTCACCATAGGTAACACATATTACAGTTCTATATAGGAAAACATTGGCATGTAATTGAAATATAACAATCATGTTATGATGAATAGTGTTAGAGAACATGGTCAGCAGAAAGGTAATAGTCACAAAACTATAAATATACGATATTCTAAGGGACTATTTGATTCATCAAAAAATAGGGTTCTAGGAAAAAAAATTTGTTTCAATATATTTTCCCTATACTTGAAAAATTATTTTACTATTTAGATAATAACTTACTTGAAGTTATAATGTAATACTTTGGTAGTGATTTAATCAATTTTTACATTATCCATTATATCTGTAAATGAATGTTCAAGATTTTTTTTTCATTCCTGAAGAACATTTATCATCATCCAATGGCCCAAAGTCCTTCATTTTTTTATTGATTTTTGATAATCCACCTTTAAAGGGGTGAGGTGGAACCCTTATAAAACACATAGGTGTAAGTATTACATGTCCTGTAGGCCTTAGAAAAATTCATTTCCAGTAGGCTTCAAACATTATATACAACCTAGACTAACAAATTGGAACTGCTCCTCCCCAGTATCTTCATCATGAAATTAGCTCTCCACCTTCTCATGGTTGTTCAGCTAGGATTTATCATGAATCCATAGGCTTGTACCAATGGCAGGTTCCATATCCTTTCATTTTTGAAATCCGTTTAGCTTTTTCTATGTTGAGAGCTCCTTTCCCATCGTGCTTCTGGAGCTTGTTCCTTATAGGTTTTTTGTTTGCATCTGCACTTAAGGTGGTCTAGAGGCCTTGAGGTGGCACAAAGGCCTTACTAACCGGAAGGCCTAGGTGGCTCAAAGGCCTCCAAGTACTAGAGGACCAAATCAGTGGACCGAAGGCCCAAACATGGGAATTTTTCCAACTGCTACAGTATTAAACAGTTCCTGCTATAGTACTACTATAGTACCTCTGAAATGTGCCTCCACCAAGATTTGATCATGAGTCGCATGGATGCACTTAAGGAGTCCTCACCAACTAGGATGAGGCTCATGTGCCCTGAAGAACATTTATGAATCATAAGATCCATGATTCATTCCATAACATTAAATTTTATCAAAATAAAAATTCATAGAACAAGTTATCCAAAATTACGATTCAAAATTTAACCTCAAACAATAATATATAATGTTTAACTTAATATATTCCAACATTAAAACTCACCAAAAATACTTATGTCTAAATAAACAGTTCAAAAGGGTCTCCATATTTCCAAAATTAACCATCACATAAAATTATCTAAATATATAATGTATATCTTATTTTCATATATAAAATATTTTATCACCAAAATAAACATATTGAATAAGGTATTGCTTTCATATCCTTAATGAAAAATTATTTCACTTCAATCCTTAAATATTTCAATAATTTATATAACCCTTACATTATGAAAAAAAAACTCAAATGGCCTAATTTTTAATTGACTAATAATTATATTAGTTATTCCTCTTTGTATATGGTAATATCATAATCTTTTCAATGATTCATTAGGTTCTCCTATGATATATTCCACTAATGCTTGGGGAATTTGTTTTTATATTGTCCTACTTCACTATAGTAGAAGCACTAAATACCAGTCTTTTCTTCTTTCCCTTTGAATTATTTTTCCTAGAGACCCCTTTATCCGTACTTATAAATAAATATAAATCCTATCAATCATTTCCTAGGTTTATTCATTCCATAAATATCACATTTTGGAAAATCCTTCATTTTCTTCATTCTTTTATCTAAATGTTTCCCGGTTGGTCTCTTGTTCTTATGCTTTCCTACAAGACCATAGTACTTAAAAAATTATTTCTATCCCTCATAATCACATGATATTATGCCCTCATATGATGAGAAGGTTTGGGAGACCTGTTTCTGTTGAGTGATTGGATTACGACCATAAAATATATGATACTTCTTATTATTTGGCTCATGTGCACTGGTTAGGAATTTATTCCTTTCAGTATGAGATATTTCTAAATAATGGCATACACTATATTAGATAGTGAATTAAAGTGCAGGATTTTGAACTAGTAAAAGCCTTAACATAAATTGAAAAATTTATGCATAGTTAATCTCATAATCAAAAACATGGTTTCTTTGGCGATATATTTACATTTAGATATTTCATAATGGTCTTCAAATAAAATGTGAATTATCCTTTAAATACCCCTTAGGAGTTTCAAACCAGATGCGTATTACGGCCCATTCTAATGTACCATGTTACACTGAGTTAGGCCCAACGCACTGTGTTAGAGTTGTTACCGCTAAGTACATATGTTCCAAAACCAAATCCCCTTTTAGTATCTAGATATGGATGTATTTCTAGAAATACCCTCATAATCATTACCTTACAAAAATTCTATGATGTTATTTTATTATTATCCTCAATATCTATCTTAATGTTATGTTCCCAGGCCATTTATTTCTAAATCTAGTTTCCAGGGTTTCTGCTAAAATTCCTTTGATACCAACTATAACACCTCAACCCTAGATGCCCAGAGTCAGTGCACTATTTTATTACATTGGAATGATAACAGGGAATCATATCCTAAATAACTAATTTGTTTATTATTGTTCGAAATCCAGATTACATTCATGAACAATAAATTATAATTAAATATATACAATAAAACATAGTAATACCTTCTATAGCATCAATATTCTTCTATCTTAACCATGAATATCAGTCATAATATATAACTTAGAATCCTAGAAAAAATAAAACATAAGTAGGAGGTGAGCTTAGATACTGAGTAATGGTAATAATACAACAATATATAATATGAATAAATAAGCATAAACATTATAGACAAGTGTATAACTAAAATGAAATCCATTTAAATATAACTTGAGCAGAATATGGCCTAAATTATTAATGGAATATAAATAATCACATGTGGTCAAAATAATAATCATCAATATTCTAATATTAGATCAATCACATGGAGTAAAAAAACAAATTTCATAATGAGTGAATGCATAATTTTAGATATCATAAATATACACCCAAGGATTTGGCCAAGACACCATACATAAACATGTAAAAACCCAAACTATTTTCTCTCATTAAACCTATCAATACATCTATGGGATATTGCGGTCCCCGCCTATCAGTTACTAAGTCCAATGAATTCTTCATATGAAAGGGTGAAACATAACCAATGTAAACATTCATATTAAAACTAGAATATAAAATGTTATAACATTGACCATAAAACAAGAATGGTATGAAAATAGCACATCCGTGGTAAAACATATCATAAAACCTTCAATAAAATATATTAGATTATATCATAATAAATCAACCTCAATTAAGAATATGATTCAATAAAGTATGTTGAAGTTGATGAAAATACTCTAAAAAAATAATTATAAATTTCTGGATAAAAATAAACTTTTATATTGAAATAATTTAGTCGAAAGTTATGCATTTATAAAATAAAACATTTAAAAAATATTTTTAAATCAATGTGTCCCATACCACATGGAAACATTTGAGAAAAATCCTAAAAATTACATCTTAAAAATTTCATTTCCATATAACTAAATCTAGAAAACCCATATTTAAAATTAATACATGAATGATAATTATTTAAAAGAATAAATCAAAAAAATATATAAAATGGTGTTTTAGTTAAAGAGTATCTTAAATAAAACATTAAAATGATTCTTTTTGATATATCTGAATGAAATTCAAACTAGAAATAAAATTCCATATATAATCCTTTTATATCCATATAAAAAATATTTAATATAACATCGAGAATATTTAAATGGATAAAGGATTAATTCTTTAAATATTCAAAACATCTCACACCACTTTGAAAATATAAATCATAACCTTATGAGACAATAATATTTATCAAAACATTAAATAACTTGATAGAAAATAAATTAATTATATGATAATTCAAAGAGTATTTGTATACACCAAATAAAATAATGTGGTTTTATAACATCAAACTACGTCTCAATGAAAGGAGATTGAGAGGATGTCCCTTACCTTACAAATCCTTTTTTCTGAATGTCTCATAAAATACTATATAATGGTCTTAAACAATTTATTAAATTATTCCATAACTATAATTATATTTATAATAACCTATATCATCCTCTTATATTATTTTATCACCTATTTTTTAATAATATTTCTTTATTATACTAGTTTTTCATGTTAGCTGCTTAATTTTCTTATGAATGTTTTGTCACGAATATCTTAGTTATTTAGATCAGGATATAGATCCAACATATCTATAATGATATTAATTTCACATATATTAAATTTAATCATTATAGACATTTTTATGATCATTCTGGAATGGATAACAAGAAAAATGAATCACATAGGATTGGGGAGACGATATACCGTATGTACGGACGAGCGATGATATCATTCCCTTAATGGTAAAAAGGATAAATAATTGGATTGAATATTGATTATATATGAACAATATTATATCATAATCATTATTTTTCTCCATTATATCTATCATTAATCCCATCCAAAAAATTTAATGACTATAAATAGATTACACCATGGCGTAGAGATGGTAGGTCGTTCGTACATCTGTAGGATGATTTTATTTTTTGTAGGATGGATATAAGGTAGAAAATGGTTTTTTATTAATCATATTGACATCTTAGAAAGTATTTTATACTATATTTATTAAATAATAATGGAAACAACGCAGGAATATGACGTAGAAGAATAAATGAAGATAAATGCGTTGGTTAAATAATTTCCCCTTCTTTGGTGGACTTCCTTTGTATCTCCAATTAGGGACACTAGGGTTGGTATTTTTAAAATACCTAAAACTTCATAACATAAATAAAATTTTTTTCAATAGAAATGGGTATGTTTTGGTCATGATAGAAGGCTAAATGTGGTTTAAGAAAGTGAGGGGAGGTACCTTTCATAAGAGAGGTGAGGGGTACTCTTGGAGTCCTTTAAAATATTAAATTAATATAAATTTATTTCCGATTAAAAATTTATCCAAAGTGTGTAATTTAAAAGATATAATTATTATTGGTATAAATACTATCCAATAATGATTTTTTGACATGTTTAAGACATAATAATAACATTACCTTTTTTCCTTTAACCCATAGTTAAACCATTTAACTCTTACCATGACAACATGGTTCTTTACTCTTTGGGGATAATATAGTTATTAATATTCCAAAAGAACCTAAAATCAATCATTGATGATATATTTAACGTTATTATAGTCATTTGGATGAATTTAATATTATTATGATTTTTTTTATTTGATAAAGTTTTATTGTTTTAAATTATCATTTATGTGAATTTTGATGTTATCCAATATTTGTCTATTTAAAAATATCCTAAAAAAATTATTACATAAAAATATATATTCTAATATATCACTATCATTTCCTATTTATATATACAATTAATTTATGTCATTACATATGTCAAATTATTTATTTCAATATTTTTAATAACATTTATTTGATATTTCTATTTACTAAACTATTACAACGTCTTCATTATAAAATCCAATAATTGAATATTTTTTATCTAAAAATTAAAAATAAATTATTATAATGAAGATAGATATATTATTTTTCAAATCACTCTTTATAGTTGAATTTATCGTTTTTATAACCCTATATTAAAAATTATTTACTTATTAAAAATATGAGTATGGCAATTTTAACATACATTTAAATAAAATATATTAAATTTCAAATTCTTACCCAAGTGTCTTAAAAGAATATAATTTAAGAATAAATATTATATTTGTTGAAACGAACTCATTCACTAAAATTAGGACAATTGTTATGGTAACTTTAAAATATGGGAATATTTTTTATCTTTAATTACCTGATTTACCACTCACTATGGTAAGTAAAAATTTAACTCATTTACTATTCATATTATCCAAAAAACATATTTGATATTATTATACATTAAATATCATAATTATTACCACTATTCATGTCCTTTTTTCCAAATGCAATTTCTAGAAGGGGCTAAATTCAATTTAACACTAATCTTGCAGATGTGGAGAGAATGCGGGTAAAAGAGGCGTTCAAAAGTTCAATAATTTTTTATCTATAATATTAATATAAAAATGATTCTAATGACCTATATTATCTTAATATATGTATTAATGATCTATTGTGACATTAAACAACAATTTAATATATTTTTGAATGAAAAATTGGTATTTAACTACAATGCAATACTTTTAACTATTCATTTAAAATTGAATCCTCTCAAAAAAATAACAAAAAATCACCCAACTTAAATTTTTATTCCTAAATTTCAAAGAATAATTTTAGTTTTTCAAATAAAATATATAAAACTATAAAATATTTTATTTAAATAGGTTCACCATCAAAAGTCAAAAAACCAATTGTTTGAAAAATAAAGGTTTTATGTATAAAATTGGTATTTTTTTTATGTTATACCTTCAAAATATATTAGATGACTATAAAAAACTTTTGAATTAATATATAAAAAATATATTTAATTGATATTATTTACTAATTAAAATTAATTTTAATTTATTAAGACCAAACACTTTTGGGAGCATAAAAATATTTCATTTATATTCAATTGATTTATATTTTCATTTCTAATTACATAGTATCCAATTAATTAATATTATATTCTTATAAAACATATATTTTAATTTTTTTAGTTAATACTATTCAGAACATCTAATTTGGAATCTTGGTTATAATGGTAATATTTAAATAATAATATTTAGTTATTTTTTTAAGATCTATGTATTGCGCAACATAATCGATCAATGAAATTTAATTTTAAAAGATAAATACCATAAAAGTATTGGGGTGTTACAATATTTCCTTCTTCCCCAATGAATCAAATTTTATGAATTATGATCCACAAAAAGATAATTTTATTGCTCACTCATCAATGAATTATGCTTCCACATCTCATGTATATCTAAAACATGAGTCCATAAAAATTAGGCCGATAATATAGACTAGTCATATATAACCATTACTTGAGAATCAATAATTCAAACAATTTTCTTAGTCACCAAAATATTGGTTTCTATTATGAGTTCTTCCTAATCCATAACGTAATATGGTTTCGGATGGTACTTCTTATGTTGAGCAACAAGGAAAATATTGTGGATCAAAGATAGATGATGAGGTAAATATAAGATATATTCAACCTTTATAGGACATTAAATAACCTCAACATGTCCCAAAACCCTATGAGTTATCAATCCTTTCACTCTAAGATGTCAGTTACCCAACTAATGTGAGGGTTTTAGGAATATATATTCACCAACTGAAAACTATAAAGGATGAGTAAAATGATCTATATAATAATTGTACAAAATTTATTCATCCCCAATAATCAAATAATAATCTAGATCTTTGTCGTTGTTTCTGAGACCAAACTTCTGCAAACCAAGGAATATTGATAAACCACCAAATAACACATTAGGGAGTTACATTTTCATCAAAATAATGCATCACTAGTTAGCATATTTATGGAATATTAGAAGCAATTATTATAAGTGAACTCTTCTTGCCTCAAATGGTTATCCCATGAACCCTCATAGTCTATGACATAAGAAAAAATTACATCTTCCTGAATTTGAATTTCTTATTTCATCCACCCATCTGTTTGGGGATGATATTTTTTTCTCAACTTTACTTGAGATCATTTATTCTCATGAAGACCATTCAAAGAATGAGAGGTAAAACAAATATCACAATTCGAGTTAATGGTTGTTGGAGTCATGTGAAACAACACAATCTCGTTCATATAAAACATAAAAAACCTCCACATTAGTGGTGTCATGAATAAATACAAAATATACAAACATGGTTACTATGTCAATCTCTACTCGAATATAGTTCTTAACCCAAGAACTATGAGGTAAACCAAAATTAAAATCCATTGATATCCTATTCTATTTCCTAGTTTGCATGATGAGATGCTGATGAAAAATAGAAATATTTTGATTCCCAAACTTCATATATTGTAAATTGAATCATTGGGATATGAATTCAATGATATCCAATATCATACATGGCCACAAAAACATTCATTTAATCTTATAAAAAATATTTTTTCCTATGGTGGATAGACCACTAGGAAAAATGATAGTATCCCATCAAAATATTTCTCACAAATCGAGCAATGAAATCCTAGTTCCCAAAGCAACGATCCCCTTCCAAAGGGATAAAACATTCACGGATGGTATCCCCTTCATATTAAGAGTCTCTAATATCCAAAAACTCATTATAATTTTACTCCTCCAAGAGAATATTCTCGTAAAGAGAGGATGTAATTGGAACACTTTATAGAACATTACATAACTCTTCCTCCTTAAATTCCAAGTGAATCTGTGAAAATATTCCCATTAAGTTCCATTAAACCACAAATTCATATCCTAGACGGGAAAATTCATTCTAGGATAATACAAGACCACATTATCTTTTCTTGGAGTATATGAAATCCCAAAATTCAATTACTGTAGATATTATTCCTATCATCTCTATGAGATATTCAAATATTTATTAGAAAAGAAGTATGAAAAACTCTTATGGTTAGAGTAAATAATGAACTTCTCTACAAAAAGATAGTGCCACCCAATATTAAGGGAATACACGACATATATGAGTTCTAAATCATTAGTGGGTTAATTATTTTCCTGAGGTCAAAGCTTACATTATCCATTACCCACCACAAGTTCTATATGCATAAGGAATCTTATCAAACATACACATATAGCTTCATAATAATCCACATATCTATGTATTACCTAAAGGTGATTTGGAATAGTGGATGAGGATAAACACTGCTTCAATTCTTCGAAGGATGCCTAAAATTTTAATTCATATAGGAACTTCACCACAATTGGGCCAGACAATCGAATGTTAATGCATATTTTGAGAAAGCCTTCAAAAACCACTAATAATATCCAGAGAATTCAAAAATTCCTTGAATATTAAATAAATTACATAGTTATTCCCATGACATGACAACCATTACCTTTTCAAGATCAAATATGATACTCTGTTCGAATATAACATGTACCAAGAACATGTCATCGCATATCCAAAATTGAAATTTTGATAATTTTTCATACTGGTAATGATCTCTTTGGATTGATAAAATGTGTATTGGGTGATTCACATGATCTTTTTTAATAATTTAGTATACCGAAATTCATCCACAAAAACTATGACATAAGTGTTAATATACTTGTGGGATATCTAGTTTATCAGTACCATGAAGACTCTATGAGCATTAGTTAGGTCAAATAAAATTTTACGCTCTTCAAAATGGCTATACATTCTCCAAGTGAATATCTTGATAATATCCAACTCTTTGATTTAGATAAGGTAGTAACTAGAACAAAAAATCATTTTTTTAGATGCAAATTTCCCATTTAAAATTATTATAAAATAACTACTACCAGAAAAGGGTATTTGTTCTTGATCAAAACTCAATTGAGCTTTTGAAAATAAACACTAAAATAGTGAGTTACATCATCCTTATTGGAAACGAGAATCAAATATTCCCATAGCGACACACTCAAGAATATGAATCCCTAGCATCTCAAATGATTCAATTGAATTTTTGATTCATTATACTTGAATAGATTCATAGATTAAGGTTTAATTGAAATCAGATAAGCCTCTAAAACTATGTTAATTGAGATATCAGAGTCATTATATGATGGAAACTAGAATAATCATCTCAAAACACCTTAAGAAATTAATTTACTATTATATGAATCTCACTGATAAGAGATTCACATCCATGTTTGACAATAAACAAATATATCAACATACCTAGTTCTGAAAGAAAAGGTCCTTGGCTATTAAACCTCATGTACCACTCTCCTTAAATCACTTAGGATTTTCCATCAGGGGGAGTAAAATACACCTATCAATGATAACAATATTTTTTAGGTTTATTAGAAAAAAACAATCCATATAGATAATAACATAGAATAGTTCTATGTTGAGATAAAAAACCGAACAATCTCATAATTTAACATAAATAATTGCCAAGTACGGTATCTGACACCCTATTCTTTATTTGTTCCTAGAAGGGTCTCTAAATCCATATTGAATTTCATGACTTCCATTATAAATTTTAATTGATCCAAAAAATACATTTACTTGAATGTGTTAGAGTAACTTGTATAAAAAAGTAGTATCTAATTCAGATCAATATAAATGGTTCCTCTCATTGTATCAAGACCTAAATAAATTTTTTTGGATACTCTTATATTGTCTGTAATAGCATCATTCTGGATGACTATGGATAGAACTCTTTTATACAAGAATCACATGATAAAATTGTATATCCTCTAGGTGTGCAAGATCCAATGATAAATCATATAAAATATAGATCCTGAAAGAACCTCTATGAGTGATATGGATCCCATATGAGTTCTACATTCTACTAAGTATGGGGAAATAATAATTCACCTTCACCTTCTGGTCGAACTAGTAACAAGATAGACCACAATAGTTGTTGAAGGGGTATAATAAGACTTATATAAGGCACCAATACTACATAATCTATAAAACTCACTCCAGTTCACTTCCCCTTATAAAAACCATTCAAGATACTATAAAAAGCAGGGGAAATCAATTGAGCCTTATCATTCTATACAGTTCAATATTTTCCATCAATTTCTTATCCACCACTTCAGTATAGGTAGAAATATATAGAATAAAATATTGTTAATAGATTTTAGGTAAAAGGAAAATCATAATCATTTGAAACATTGTCTCTTCATTTCACTCAATTTTTTGTGAAAACCAGATAGAGGTCAGGGAAGTGACTAACATAGCCCTTCAATATCTTTTTCCCTTTTCTGTAGGTCAAATAACTCCATATATTTCACCGAGGTCATACAACCCTGGTATAATTTGATAGTGAATGTGTACATAAATTCATTCAACTCTAATTCGTCATTCTTATCTCCTAAAAATACCAAATCCTACAGTGTTCTTTTCAAGCCATTAATCATGAAGACAACACACCTTAACTTGATATAATATGGGGTTTCCATGCATTCAAGGATCCTTTTAATTTTTCTTAATTAGTCATTCACATCCTGGGGATCATCCATCCCCTAGAAAGATGATGGATTCTAACAAATAAACTAATGAGTTCAATTATTATCTTCATCCCATTTAGATTATATCTATTTATCCCAATAAAGGTTAGGTTCCACACCAGGGGAAATTTCCCTAACATTGCACAAAACTGCATTGATGTGATTCTAGTCAACATGAGGATTTTCCAACCAAGGATTACTAGAAACACCCGCACACAGATTCATAAAATTATTTTTAAGGGAATTGAACCACCAAAAATTAGAAAAAAATACATAAGAACATGATACCCAAGAGTAAATTTCAACTTGATATAAAAACGTATACTTGAATCATAGGGTGACATAGAAAGAGAGATAAAAATTATATCACTATATATCCCAAAAGAATCAATTCCCAAACATAAATTATAACCTAAGAAATTCTATATGAAATCTAGAAAATCAATCTCTCTCCATCTCTCTCAACCTTCCCCTTATGTGTAATAACCCAATTTTTTATATTATATTTTCTTTTAAAGATAACACGACGTTTGATAGCATGTAACACATGAAACACTAAGCATAAACAAAATGAAAAGTAGTATTACAGTATTATTATTTGAATGTGATATTTATATCCTACATGTTGGGTTGATTAGTTTTAATATGAATAGCTAAATTGTGAAAAATTATGTATAAACGTTTTATATATTGCAAATGTATTTTTTAATGCATAATAATTAGACAGTAACATAATCCACATATATTTATTAAAAATATGATTAATTATAAAATAAAAAAAATTATATGTCAAACTGGGCAAAATTAATTCAATTTCTGAGTTCAACAAGTTAAATTTCATTTAGGGTGATTTTTTTATATTTTTAAAAAATAGTTAGTTTTTAGGTGAACATAGAAGATAATTATTTTTCTTAATACTTAGGCTATTGAAAAATTATTATGATGAAATTATGATTTAATAAATTTTAAAACATTTTTCATGAAGAATTATGTGTTTAAGGATTTAAATAACTTATTTTAGAACATTATTTTGAAATTGGGAACCTAAATAAGACTTTTTGTAATATAAGCTATATTTTATTCAAATTAAAAACTACTGTTGGGTATCTAAATTTAAAAGTATAATTGGAAGGATAAATTAGTATTTGAAATAAATTTAAAAGTATAAAAACCTATATTTTTTGTTAAATATCCCAAAAAATTAGGTAAATAAACAATTCCATTTGATTTCAATGTAAACATATTTTTAAACTTCAATATGTTATTTTCCTTAAAACTATTTTCCATGCATTTTTTTTCATATATTAAAAGTAATCTCTACCAAAAATATATCCTTAATATAAAAAACTATATTATATATTTAGTATCATTTTAATTATATTTTTTTATAATTCCTTTTGTATTTATTGTTACATAAATTAGTTGTCAAGGTAAAAAGGTATCCCAGTTAAGGTTACATTGGGTTTAAATTGGTTTAACTATGATATATGTCTTAAAATATATCCAAAGCATGAATATATTTTATTATATAATTTTTTAGATCCTATAATATCTTATATATGAATTTTATTTTCCTTGGTTCCACTTTACCATGAATAATTCCTTTTAACATTTTAAAACAATGAATAATTACAAGAGTGCCACTCCCATAACGTATAAAAGGGAACCAATTCTCCTATATTATTCAAACTTATTGAGCCACATAGATTGAATATAAGAAAAAATAATTCATTAAAAAAATCCTCCCCATGACCTATATGATCTTGTATCATAAAAATACTAACCTAGAAGGCATGATTTGTGTGCTAGTGGTGGATTTTCCAAGAATATGGATAACTGTTTACCTTGTGTGTTAATTTTAGTTATTATTATAACTCCTTAAAGATAGTCCATCAACATGATAATATAAAGAAATTATTATCTTCCATATAATTTAATTTTATTATTCCATATTCAATTCTATTATTTATCTCCTTTCAATCATATATAAAATGACAATGTCACTATTACGTACGTGTGGACAACCACCTCCACATAATGATGTGAGACATTTCCATCACTATATCCCATGGATGATTATAAAAATGGATTTAATATATATCTATAAATGATATTTATGATGTAATAATTATCATTTAATGATAAAATATTGTCAATATTATTTTCCTTTTTCTCATTACAAAATTGAAGTATCATTCATGTAAACGTACAAACAATAATTTTCAAAACAGATATATTTATTTTTCAATATCCTCATTTTATATAAATTCATAATATATATATATATATATATATTGAATACATATGGTACATATGACATGAATTATCATATTTAAATGTTATATTTTGATTAATCATTGTCATGTACTTGAATAATTGGTCTTTATAACACACTCTAGTTTTTGTCGGTTTTAACACCTACATGAGTGATGTTGTAATGTATATGAAATTAATAATTAAGGAATGATGAATAATTATGATATTGTATAATTATATGATATACAGGAATGATTAGGTTTCTAGAGAGGATGTAACTATGATAAAATTTTAAGGAACAGAACTCACGAACTGAAATATACATCACCTAGAACTGTGACTTTAATAACGAATTGTTAATGAACAGGTAATAAAATGTTATAAGTAAAAAATGTATTTTTTATAGGTATGAATATTTTTCTAATATAAAATTATACTAAATTGAAATTTATTATACAGTAGTTTAGTGAACTGACCACGAAATTAGGAATTGAGCTAAGACTTTTTTATCTCAATTTCATTTCATTGAGACTTATGTTATATTACGAACCAAATTAATTTTATATAGTTTATATACTTCCACTATTATATATTTTTTCATTAATTACACTATATTTATGGTAATTTAATTTTTAATCAATGTTTTCACTTTTAAAAAATTTCAATTCAAAATTTATTAAATCCATAATTGATTTTTTGTAATAAAAACTTCATTTCTAATAAATTGAACGTCTTTTTTCTTAATTTACTATTTTATGATTTTTTATTCATTAAAAATATCATGATAACATTACTCATCATTTTATTGGACATTATTTTATATTCCATGTTAATCTTTCAAGTATTATTTGGTATATAGAGGTATTTTGACCACGTTGATGTTCTATCGACCGTATAACATTTTTATTTACTGTATTAGCTGATGGAAGATTATTAAGAAATTTATTTCAATTCATGGGGATATATTCCATATTCTTGATTCAATATGGATGAGTTCTTATTTTTATCTAATTTTGAGAATGAATTATATTGATCACTCAATATATATGATGAATTCATTACATATACAAGTGAGATGTGAGGGATGGTTTTAGATATCCCCAGATGTATCAAAAATTATTGTGAGAAAAAATAAGTTGGCATGATGTATAGGAATATTCTATAATATCATATTATAATAATTGGATAATTTGTTTATACAATCCCATTCACTAAAATATCATTTCCCATGGATGTAGTGGTAAGATTCACGATATCTTTGTCAAGGCTCTAAAGGTTACATCATGAATGTTCATATTTATTCATTTTACAATATTATGAATTCATATTTATTTCTACATGTAATTAGTATATTTCTATTATCCATGGATATACTTTTAAATTAAGATATTGATTGAATGGAATGTGTTTCTATTTTCTACTCTTCTATATTGATTATATCTTATTTACTCATTTTATCTTCCACGATGTGTTACCATCCATGAGCATCTGATCTCAGTCTGTCTTTGTTTTCCTTTCCCTATGAAATGATTAAGGATTCAGTGAATAATTTTTAATATGAAATATATTTTTTCATTCAATGTTTTTAATTTAAAAAATAATATGGAATCCATGTATGTTTCATGTTTTCTAGGATTAGTAAACCAATATATCATGGGTGGCATGATCTCTTATATCTAATGCTAATTTAATGTGTAAGCACCAAATCTAGTTTTTTGGAGTCAGGGTCATTAAATTAAGTCACAATAATCATATATCATGTCTTCCAAGACATACCAAGATGCATACCAATAATTAAAATAGAGAATCCTCATCTGATACAAATTTTTCACGAACCGAACCAGATCACCCAACTAACTAGTTATATAATCCAGTCCAAATGTATATATAAGGGCCTTCCTAATACCTAAAGGATGGTGAAAAGCAATTTTCCATCAAGAAAAACAATTGGGAATGATTTTTCCACAAAATATCATAAAATAAAATAAAATTTGTAAATAAATGTTGGTATTACGACACAAGATAACAATAAAAAGATATATAACAATATGAAAAATAGGTTCCAAACCACAAACCAAATCTAGGTACACATGTACACCAAAAAACAATCTCTATGTGATATTTAGTCACCATCCGACTCCCACAACATGCTAACAAGAAAACCCTCCACAAATGTGATTATCCTTTCCCTTACCTATATCAGATTAAACAAGGTCTATAAACACCCCAAAGTGGGTGAGCCAAAACCAGCCAAGTAGGATCCTCACAAATAATTTATAAGAATTCATTATAATATAAACCAATTACTCTCAGATAAATAATGTCAATGAATGAGAATCAACTTTAAAAATTGATATTAAAACACAGAAATCCGTCCTTTCTAGAAATTACAAAACATTTATAGATAAACCCATTTTCTAAGTATTCCTATAATGATCAGTTTATCAAAGAATTATAAATAAAAATAAAAATAATAGAAACATGGAAATTAGATCTTGGTTAGACTAGGATAGGGTTATCGAGGATCCCCTAATGATTTCAATGATCAATAACCAACTAGTTCTCACATTAAAATTTAATAATGGGACTATGAGGTAATATTACAATCCTGAGAGTATCTCCAAACAACAATAAAAATTTCCACCAATTTCACACAATAACCTACAACAATGAGATGAGGGGTTATGATTTCACACCCAAGAGTGTCTCTTTACCTCAATAACAATAACGCATATGTTAAATTTTTCCTCAATTCAATAATTTAAATATATTCT
This sequence comes from Viscum album, assembly GCA_963277665.1. NCBI lineage: Eukaryota > Viridiplantae > Streptophyta > Magnoliopsida > Santalales > Viscaceae > Viscum > Viscum album. The sequence continues at coordinate 714,006,233 of OY728137.1, read as the reverse complement.
CAAATATAGATAATCGCACAACCACAGAAACCATATAAAACATTCATTGAAATAAATTCTCATTAACAAAACCAAAGGGGGAAACTGATTTCATCATGTTTTCACAAAATAACCATATATTTTTAAATAATTTCTTTTGAAACAATTCAAAACCCATTTCGAAGATAAAACCATAAAACATGATTTTAAAACAATTTAAAAATAAGTTTAAATGATTATGAAAACATATTTTAGATGGAAAAGTATTATTAGGATTCCACCAACCTTGAATCACTTGTAATTTCATCTACATGAATGGATCCACAAGAAGCTATCATTCTCTCTAGTAAATTAAAAAATGATGGGATCTACATGAAAAAGGGATTGAGAGATATATAATGCTTGAAAAACAAATAATAAAATCCCAAGAGACTTAATTAAAAATTAGATACACATATCCAATGATTACCCATGGTTTTCATAGCTGATATATTGAATAAAATTAGTTTAACACAAGGAAGAAGAGTATCGAAGACCAAATTATAGATAGACATGCTAAAACAAGAACCCTACTTCGATTGAAACCTTTATCTGATAATGATTTTAGTTTGGAGAGACAAAAACATCCAAATAGGGACCCTATGTTTTACGAGTCATTGTTTGGTCTAGGAAAGATTTCTAAAACGTAAAATGGGTTTTCAATGAAAAATTAAAAATTGCTCCATACTAATATTAACCAGACTAGAATCACTGGATTGTTGGTTGATCCCACTGAGTAGTTAGTGGTTGTAAGAAAAATGCACAAAACTCTATATTTCATAATACTTGGTCAGTGGATGTTCACTGATGATCAAATGGTTGCAATTGAAATTCATGTAACACATTTTCCTCCACGGAGGAGCTGGTGGACTTCTTATAACTTTGATTTGTCATGGTCGGTCCTCTAGATAGCAGGTGGCCCTCACTAGCTCCCGAGTGGCCCTCCTATTGATTTTATATCTATAGGTATAAGTCTATAAAAACACTTCATAAACCCACCCCAACCATAAACATGGTCTTAAAAAACAATAAACAACCATTAATTCACATGAAAAGAGGGTAAAAAAGAAAACAAAGATATTATACATGAAATACACACTAACTGTGACATTAAACATAAATTTAAAAACCTATTTCATATTTATCACCATTTTATATTTATATTTTATATATATTTATTACACACCAAATATAAATAATTAATTAGGGATGATTTTTTAGTCGTGTTTTCAAATGTTGCTAATTTTTAATTAATTCATTTTCTAAAACATTACTAGTTTTTTATTTAATAGAGTTTTAAAATGATAATAATTAAGATTTATTTTAAAATTTGGATTTTTTTAACAATGTTTTAAATGTAACATGTCTATAAAAAATAAAATTTATTATGTGTGTATATATTTATAAAAGTTTCACATAAAAATAAAAAATTGTTATTCAAATAAATTTAAAAAAGACACAGAGAAATACATATAGATGCATATATTTAAACACACCCACATGTTGGTCAAAACATAATTATAATAAATTAATAATAACTAAGTAAATAATAATTAATAATAAATGATAAAATATGTGAATATTTAGGTAATAATTTTATGAATTACTAATTATATATGTATATATATATATAAATTAATTTTTATATATGTATGTATTAATATATATATATATATAAATTTATAATTACTCACACCAACACACATATAATAATATATTGAAATATAACTAAATATAATACAGACAATTAATTTATATATATATAATTTTAAAATTTTATAAATATATAAATTTAACTGTATATATATATACATATTATATTAATTTATATTTTTATATAAATATATTAGCATATATGTAATGTAATGTACCAGAATTTCATTATAATTTTTTTAATTATATGGAAATATTTCAAGACTATGAAATCTAACGGCACGTGATTCTGAGTTCTGAAATGCCCGAAATGATCCATCGATGTTTTGTTAAGATTTAATTAGCACATGCAAGAAGTTTTCCTGAAAAAGTGGAATAATTCTTAAATGTTTACTCAAATTAGAAATTAAAGGTCACTGTTATGTTTAGGATGGCGGGTTTACCCTAGGCAGGACTTAAGTTTCATTGACGCAGGCCTCCTATGACAAAACCCGAAAATGCCATAACTGTAAATAAAATAATTAAATCAAATTCTTTTATTTTTAAAATTCTTATAACTCATGAACGGTAACACAGATTAAAAATATGATACCACCACAGAACTCATGATGGTATGCTTTCCTTCTATTTATATAAACAATGGTTGGTGCAAGCCACCAGTGAAAGTTAATTTTTGGCCGTAAATAAAATAATTAAGTGAAAATTATTTTATTGTAAATCCCTAACATATAAACCATATCATGGATTGAAAAAAAGAAGGTACCCTTGAGTTCATTGGGGAATTTCTCTTTAGGCAGAGCCTAACCTCAACCGACACGAGTCAAGGGTGAACATTATTAATTTATTGACCTTTTTTTCGAGTACGTTCAGTAAATGCTCGAGCAGCATTTTCTATCTTTTGAATCTACAGTGCAATGATTCGCTTAAGGGAGACTTTACATTGATCGTAGTAGGTCTTGAGAAAAAGTTATGTTAGTGACTTTTTTAAAAAAATGAAACGAATTTTGTTTTATTTTTTTCATATCCTCCAACTGACAAGCGTAATGTGGGTCCAATGATGTGTCAAGCTAATAAATGGCTTGACCTACCAATTTTATTTAATGACGTCGTTGGGGAATTAGGAGGGCTCATAATTTATGAGTTCCCATTAGTCTCCCACGTCGTTACCTACCCTCCCCCTATCCTATATATATGGAACTTGGGGAGAGGTATTGTCACAGCTTCTACAAACAATGAAGTGCTGAAGGAGCGTTGTGACGCCAAACCCTTAAGGGACGGAGTTGATCCTAGTGGGAGGTGACAGGTGACACCGAACCCTGAACTGAAGGGCTACGTGCGAGTACCGTCATTGGGAACCGGTTGCAGGAACAAAGAACATGACCAACCTTCCAGTGCAAACATTATCCATCAGGTTTAAGAGGTTGGAGGTTTATTTGTTTATGATTTTTAAATATTTTCTTCTTTCTGGATCTTGAATGATACAAAGAACGCGGGTCAACCGAATAACGGGTTGACCCATGATTAGTTCCCATTTGTAATAGGTTGTTGCGTGGTATCTTTGTGGGGTTTATCTTGATTTAAATTCCAAGAGTTTGTTAAAACCTTAACCCCATCATGTTTCCAAGATAACACGGAGGGCACTGTCCAAAAAAACCTGGCTTGAACCCTCCACTACTTTTCTAATTTTTCACCTCTATAGAACACTGACGAAGTGACAATACTGACCGGCTACATTGGGGATAGTGTGTCGACGCATGCCGTAAGAAGTTTCTGAGGCACAAATCCATGGAAGTCATCAGAGAAGTCAGCACCGGCCGGCCGCAAAGGCGGAGCGACGTGCCATTGCGTGTCACCAATGAATAAAGGAGGTCACGGCTCATCAGCTGTGGTGACTGATGGAGTGGTCGGCCAGCAAGCCGGTCTACAGCGACGGAACCGGTGGAGTGGAGGTGGGTTACACCACCGGCTGCGCACCCACGTGGCAGAAAGGCTGCGGCCTACGACGGTCGTGGCAGGAGTAGGGGGCCACTGATTCGACCGTCGGTCAGTGGATGGGGAGCACGCCAGCAGCGCACCCGTTGGTCGTGGCACGAAGGACCCACGACGCCACAGGGAACTGCGTTGGGTCTACCCCTCAGGTTGACCCACTGACGTGGCATAAAGCCACTCAGCCCTTCTTGGATGCGCTATGTCTAGATATCCCTGGTGGCCTGTGCCGCGAGGGGGGGTGGCACTGCTGGGTCAGCCCAGCAGACCGACCCACTGCCTAGTGGGCTGACCCACGGACCAGCGGCCTGACCCATGACCCAGATGGGTCGGGTCGTGCCCACTGGGCTAGTTGGACCTAGGTTGGGTCAGACCCGAGTCGGGCATGGTCGATCTGGGTCAGCCCATGGCGAACCGGGTCAGGACGGTCCGACCGAGGCAGATTAGACCCTGACCCAGTATCGACAAGTTACATAAAAAAGACCCTAACTCCTAAAGAGGTTGTATATTTGATGAACCGTCTGTGGAGTCAGGATCCTTGGATAAATATGGTCCATTTCACTTACTCTATGAGAGTTTTGGAGAAACATAGAGTACAGATGGGTGGGATCTCACCCGAATCCAACCTGGCCCTCAATACTGAATTTCCAATAATGCACAGACCCAGCGTCTGATTGATGTTCCAGCTATTTTGTTGGAACCATTGTCACACGACAGATCATTGGGTTACATTCTTTGTGAGACTTCATGATGGTTGAAATACAACCGATGTATTGGGGAGAGGTTCTCCCAAGCACGCTACGTACAGAACCCTTCGATTGGCTAAGCCTTGACAACTACTGACTATTTCAAATCAGAGTGACACAACAGGCCTAGTGGGGAGTGCCTTTGTGTGATGCAGAAGACCCACTATGGGGAGTGCCTATGTGTGATATGGCAGACCCATTCTACTCGACAGGAGGAGTACCTCGGTAGGCCACGAGGGGTGGCACCTCTGTGTGACATAGTAGACCCCCAGTGGGGAGCGCCTCTATTTGATGTGGCATACCCACGATACTCGATAGGAGGAGTACCTCAACAGTACAAGGTTAGTGGGAATCACCTCTGTGTGATGCGGCATGCCCACTGTACTCGTTAGAGGAGTTCTCGAGCAGACGAGATTTTTTATATTGTGACTGGGAATGTTACTTGTTCATAGGCCTAAAAAATCTATGAATGGCTATTAGAATTCATAACAATCCTATTTGAGTCATCATTATAATTTTTTTCTCTATGTTTTATACCTAGTGTGAGCTTAGATGCTTTTTGAGTTGAGATTAAAATTGAGCTGTGTCTATTGTTTTGTGCTTTCTGATTGAGATCAAGCTTTGTGGTTTTCCTTGTGAAATTCTAAGAGACCTTCAGGGGTCTCGGGGTCCCTACTAAGTATCGTTATACTCACCCCTGCACGGTCTATGCCCACAACTTGTTGTGTCTTCTGCAGATGACGAGCAGCTGGACTGAGGTTTCAGGGTGCCAGGACTAGGCGGTATGTGGAGGAGACGGGCAAACATGGAATACTGGGGAGGATATCTGTACCTACCCTTCTGGTTGGATCCCGAAGGAAGAATCAGTGGCTATTTTCACTTTTCCAGTTGTATTGTTCATTTCAGTTGTATTTGTAGTTTTTAGTTATACTCTTACTTTCAGTTGGGCTTGTATTCTCACCCATTTTACTTTTAGCACTATTTTTTCTACAAGAGTTTTCTTCACAGTTGCATCTTGGTGTGTTTTTGGACCATGTTTTGTACAGGGTTAAAGGAAATTCCTTCCCATTTTAGGGAACACACCTTTTAGTGATAGTCTCCATCCCATGGCCTATGAAATTCGGGCTTGGGGTAGTCACATCACAGGCCCCGGGGGATGGGTCATGACAAAGTGGTATCAGAGTAGTTCGGTTCTACTGAAGAACTAGGACTCTAATCTATCCTGTGTGGAAATAGTGTTTGGTCTTATGAGTGTGTTTTTTATTTTGGGGAATCCAGTGTTGTTGTTGCAGCTGACGTATCCATACACTGGGACCCTGAATTCTGATTTCCGACTCAGCGCACAAAAACACTAATTGCGTGTGTCTTGAAAAGTTTTCTTTTTGATCACTTGAGTAAGCTCACCAGGTATAACATAATGACTGTGGAGCACCTGTTCCTTATCAGGATGCCACCACATAGAATACTATCCAGGATTCCCAAGAGAGTACATGATGATGGCCCACTGTGCGACGAGGCTCTGGTGCAGGGTCCTCTTACTGTGTTGGAACCTTCGGGTGGTGTACCAGTAGCACCACCACTTGTTGGGAAGAAGTTACCACCAGCCGCACTAGAAAATGGTTCCCACCGACTGAGCATATTTCATGACTTATAGTGGTAGAGGCCTCCACGGTTTCGAGGCGAGACAGATTCCCAGGTAGCCGAGGACTTGCTGGAGGCTGTGGCTAGAGTTTTCCACCTAGTTGGGAAACCAGTTGAGTAGATGGTGATCCTAGCTACTGGTATTTTTTTAGTATGTGACCATGAATATGGTCTATAGGGTAATGAGGATTCGATACATGGACCGTTTCTTGAGATTTTACATTCGTGTATGGTGCTAGATATATCACTTCTCATTGGTCAGCAGTTACAACCGGTAGTACCGGTAGAGGACACATGTAGGATTAGTGCCTTACACGTGTTTCAGCATCAGATACCCCCCAGGTTCCGAGGCGAGCCCAACTCAGAGGTGGCTGAGGACTAGCTTGAGGAGGTGGTTGAGAGTTCTCTAGATCTTCTATATCTTTGGTAAGATGACATGTCTGTGGATGAGTATTCATTGAGGCATACGAACCATTCCTAGTACTCGATGAATACGATACGATCAGTGCTTTAGGGCTCGAACTTCCGAGCAACTTGTTTTTAAGAACATCCGAGATAGAACTATTACTCTATTAATTCTTACTTTTGTTAGGGTTCTAGAGATAACCTTTGTGGTTTAATTTTCTTTGTCTAAGCGGATACAGCCCGTGAATTTTCGTAGTGGGAAATAAATAAACTGGTGCCAGTCTCAGAGACTTGGGCATGTAAAATGCTTTGGGAAAATGATGTGATAGGGATAGACAAATCTGCAGGACTGCGGACATGGAAGCAGATCTAGGAGAGCTGCATGAGATGGTGTACATTTTGACATGTTACAACCACCCCTCCTTTGTGGTCCCCACTAGGCTCAGGGAGCTAGAGGTTGGGGAAGGGAGTAGCTACATGCGGTCAAAGAGTGTGACCAAAGGGCTCTAAGAATGATTCTAGGTAGGGTCTATGTATCCTAATAGATTCTGTATTAATATAAATAGGTACCAATCATTCCTTCCTTCCATGAATCTTGTACAAGACCAAGAGTTTCTGGTCAAACTTTTGACTTGACCCTCATGTCTGGAGATACCATTGGAAGGAGACTCAATAATCACACATATTTTGATGGTGTGATCTAACCCTTGAGGTGAGAGTTTCGGTCGGAACCTCTTAGTGGAAATGTTGTCACCTTACAATGATTGTTTGAGTATGGACTAGAAATCCAAAGTTCATACTCAGATTGACTGTATTAGGAAAAAAGGTTCTGTTTTATCTACAATGTTGGAATGGGGTTTTCCTTGGAAAAAAAAAGGAAACCCATGCAACATAGGATAAACTCATGGAAAGGAGGGTAAAATAGATCACTCTTGAGTCAGCCAGCCTTACCCTCATGGAAGCAAGAGTTTTCAGTTTTCAGCTTCTAACAAGAGTGGTAGAGTGTGGGGAAATATTTTCAAAATATGTTTCTAGGATTACCTCCGTGACGGGAGAGGGACTTCTGCTTGGAACTAAAGGTTCATATAGTTTTGGATGAAGGAGAAGTAGATAATTTCCATGAGAAAATTGATATATTTATTTAGTTTATAGAAATAGAATCAGTGAGGGTTGTGAGTAATATGTCAGAATTGATATGGGAGTTCAAGTTGCACCACCCCCCGACACTCACTAGAGAGGGTATGCCTTTTGTAGTTGAGTTCTTGATTGAATATATCCAAAAGATCCATGAATATTTAGAGACTCTTAATAAGAAGAGATTCAAGCTATTGGATTAAATGTTATGTGGTAAAGTGAATCATTGGTGGGATATATATACTCGAGATTGGAAGATAGAGAATATAGAGTGGAATGAATTTAGGGAAATGTTCTTCAAGTACTTTTACCTTGAGACAATCATGCAATATAGGACTATTGAGTCCAAGTGGTTGACCTAGGGGAGTATATATTTGATGGTATATGTCAGTTGCTTCAATTATTTCCAGTGATTTTTCCTAGTGGTGGAAGGAGATGATGCAACATTAGTGATTTTTTTTCAAGATCACCTTAAATGTGAGAATAATCCCTTATTTAGTAACTTTTGGATGAAATTTTTTTCAGAAGTGGTGAATTAGGCTATCATTTCTAAGGGGAACCTGGAAGAGGCATCCTATAAAATGCATGTGATTTATGTTGAATGACTAGGGGTATATCTTCTGAGACTAATAAGTTTCACTATAACAACTTCAACTAAGGAAATAGAAACCATAGTGGCCGAGGAGAAGGAACAATTACTTAGAGCAGTAATCATATATACTATGACAAGTGTTATAAGTAAGAATAATTCATATATACTATCCAAAACCACAAGTGGGGTTCCAATCTTATATCATGATGGTTCACTTATATAAGTATTAAATAAAATCTTGAACTATGGGTAGTGACGGGTGATCCATGAAGGGTCATAGTACTTGAAGGGTTTATTTCCCCGTATCAGTATAGTGGTTGGAGATTCTTGGGCCATGGAGATAGAAGTAGTGGATATGGTACGAGAGGGAAAGGGAACTCATATTAGTAGAATGGTGAAACTCAAGGAACATAGACTGTAGCATAGGGAATAGGGTTAGGTAAGTTTTATGTTCTTTAGGCTACACTCATGTGTAGAAAGGTTGGACCATTGACCGTCAGAGGTACTATTATCTTATATTATACTATTTATAGTAAATTATTTGATATATGAGCCTACCATTCTTTTATATCTATATAACATGTGAATTTTTTGAGTTTGGAAATGGACTTTTGGAGTGGGATTATGATGATTGAAACAACATTGAGAGTGCAGTTGAGGGAAATCTGTTTATGTAAGCAATGTTCTCTCAAGGTTGGGGTGTATCATTTATGTTGGGATCTTTATATACATGAAATTTTAATCTTTGAATTGATTTTGGGTATGGATGGTCTAGTATCATATCAATACCATTTTTATTGTTACCATAGGAGAGTGGACTTTACATATCCTGAGGTTAATAGTTATGTTCATCGAGGATACTAGAATAACCATGAAGGCCATGTAGGTCTAGTTCACTAGTGACTAAGGGATCTCAACACCTATGTTGCAATACCTCTTTTGGATGATGGGGGAGTGAAGCATGATTTCATTCCACCAACAGTGGATCAATATCAGGATGTTTTTATAGAAGAATTCCTACGGCTACCACCATGGATGGATGTTGACTTTACAATTGAGCTCATTCCTAGAGATGAACTAGTTTCTATTCCTCCTTAAAGAATGAAACAAACATAGATTTAAGATATTGAGACTCTACTGTAAGAGTTGGTTGATAAGGAATTTATTCTCCCAAGTTCTTCACCATGGGGTTCAACATTCTTGTTTTCTAAGAAGTCTTAAATGTCCTTGAGTTTGTGTGTGGATTACTAAAAGTTAAACCATATGATAGTGAAGAACTGGTATCCCCTTCAATGTATCAATGGCCTCTCTGTCTAGTTGATAGAAGATTATATTTTCTCAAAGATCGACTAGATATTTGGGTATCATTAGTTTAGAGATATACATTATGATATACCACAGATAGATTTCAGAAGCATATATATCCTTTACGAAGATGTTGTTATGTTGTTCATGCTGAAAAAAGCAAATCGTGTGTTTTTTCATTAATGAAACAAAATTTTCACCCATACCTAGATCCATTTTTGGTTGTTTTGTGGATGAAATATTTGCTTACTCAAAGACTCATGATGATCATGGCCAACATATTGACATCATCTTGATTACATTGACATATCATTAGTTATAACCCAATATATCAAAGTGTTAATTCTAGATCATCAATATACATTTCCTGGGTCACATAATCTCCAAGGAATGAGTGTTTTTAGACCTATAAAAATTTCAGGTAGGGGTTTGATCAGAACAGCCCAAGAATGTTTTTGATATTTATTGCTTTCAGGGTTTTGTGGGTTATTATTATATGTTCATCAATGACTTTTCCTACTCGAAATCGCCTCTGTCAGGCATTAATGACAATTTAGTTATGATTGAATTGTTTAGAGTGCATGATAATGAAATCAGTTGTTAAAGAGGTGGTTTACTACTACACAGATCTTGATCCTCCCTGAGCCAGTTGAAGAGTGTACTGTGTTTTGTGTTGAATTTGGGATAGGAATTGGAGCAGTGTTGATGTAGGTGGATCAAGATGTGGTGTATGGGTCATGAGTGTAATAACCCAAAATTTTATTAATGAAAATTCATCTTGATATAATTAAATGTCTTATTACGTAAAATGGTTATATAACATATTCAATTATTTGGTTTCATGATTTGGGATTTCAAAATACCGTTAATAATTTTTACTATTTCTAATATATTCATTGGACACTGATCACATGATTAGTATAAATATATGGCTTTAACAAATCCAATTTACTCAGACAAAGGAAGTGATGGCCTCATCCAATAGAATTTCTCCATACGAATCCCAATTGTCAGAGCTCAAAAAGGTGGTGGCATCACCGGGCTTCACTCTTGGTCAATCCCAAGTCGATCTTCAACATCTAAACTCGAATGAAACCGTGTATGTGAGAAGTGGAATTTGATAGAGATTACCACCCGAGCAATGTCATTGGATCCACCCGAAGAGTCTTTCACCATCACACACCTTACCCTTAGGTCATATTTGGGTATTATAAGGATTTATATAACAAGACCCCAACACTATGATTATGTGAATTATTTTTTATAGAATAAATAATATACATTCATTTTATTATGGTTACTTTGTAAATAGTTTTTAAATCACATATAGTATTTTTAGTTAATATTAAATAAAGAAATAAATTTTGATGAATTAATGGATTTTGGAATTAAATAATATTTTAGTAAAAAAATATTACTAAATTAAATTTTATTACATATAATTGACCATATAATGTTTATGAATACAATTGTGGTTTTTATTAATGTTTGAAAGTGGTTTTTATCAAAACCCATGATTTTTTATAAATATATTTTTTTATTTTAAAAGTAAAGAATTGAATATTTAGAAAATTATTTAGATAATATTAATATTATTTTTTGATTTAGAATGTCGAAATTATCCTGCAGTAAATTTTTTATAATTTTCAGAGACAATTGAATTTTTTGGTAAAAATTAAATATCATTTAAATTTATTATGTGTTTTATGACCACATAATGAACCAATAGTGTTGTAATAAAATACTATAAATACTATTTTTGTACAATATATGTTTTACCATTAAAATAATATGATTTTAGATTTGTTTGGTTATTTTTATGGTGCCTCAGTGGACCCTCGAAGACTTATAAAACATTTTAACTAATAAATGATTTTCTTGAGAGTGTGAATCGCCTACACATAAAAAATCCTAACATTTTAAAACGTTATGCCATTGGAATTATAAAATAATTTTTTCCACTACACTTTTTAAAAATACATGGGCAAAAAACATGGGTTGTTTTGTGGTTTTGATTAGTTTAATATGTGGTGTCCAAAACCTAAATAATAACGAATTTCTTCGCCTTTTCTATTTAAACCCACTGAATATTCCACTTCCTCTTCACTAAAATCCTTTTGAGTTCAACCAAAAACATCCCTCCTCTTTATATAATTCTCTAATGGTTCCTGAAGCACCCACGAATCCTCTCTCAAGACACTCCCAAACCTTTTGAATTGCACTTCCAAGTAACAGATTTCTTCCTTTCTCGTTTTTGCCTCAATTTCTTTATGTTGTTATTCCCTTTTATTTTCAGTTAAAAATGTTGGGGTATGATTTTTCTCCTCCCCCATACTAATATCATTATGTTTTAATGAAGACAAACCCCTTTCTCTCTCATTAATCCCTCAGAAGTACAACCATTACCATGCCGAAATTCCCTTAAGGGATTTCTCTCTCCTCATTTACATTCAAGAAATTCTTTTGTTTTATGAATATAAATTCCAATAAATATTTTGGGAAATGTATCTATATGACTCAATTACTTCCCATTTCATGTAAATATGATGATACACCCTTTTCTCACTCATCAACCATTTTTAGGAATTCTTATGTCACGTCGTTACCCTTCCAAAATTGCACCGTGATTTTCCAATAGAAAGTCATTGTGTAATGAATATCATGCTCGTTTACCTATCAAGGGTATTCAACTTCATGAAAATTTAATTATTGATTATATTGTTTCATGTATAAATTCCACTTTCATTTATCATGTGATAAATGATGATGTTTAATGAATACATGTTATATGATCCATGTGGCAGACTTATGCATCAAATGAAATGACTAAGAAAGGTGTGCCCTGATAGTGCTCCAATGCATTGGGTAAAGATTAGTATCATGATACATCAATTGAAATGAGGGTTTACTCATTATAATTCAATTTAAATGTAGTTTTACTCAATCTCAATGTGTAATGGGCCTTGGATAATGCTAAAATTATGTTAAATTTTGTTTCCACATTTCCATGTTTTGATAATCATATTGTATCATGACTTTATTTTCATGTGTCTATTATGATCTATTAATATTTTTTTGCATAAAATGTACTATATTCTTCATTTTATTCCTTATTTACTCCTTTACTGGGCTTTATAGATCACCCTTTTCTTATGAATGTCCTCAGGTTATCCCATGAAATGCTATGTATGAAGGAATGTTGTGGTCTTGTAAAAGAAGTTTTTAGTGAAGATGTGTCTTTCATGTTTTATGTTTTTATGTAATGTTATTAAGCTACATAAACACTAGGAATCTAAATATTCTATGTTTTATTAAGTGAATAGTTTATGTAATAAATTTTTTTAAAGTGTGAAATAATGAGCAGGGTTGTTATAGTTGGTATCAGAGGATAGGTTTAGTTATTTTTGGGATTAGAATTTGAAAACCCTAGTAAAAGCCTTAGGGATAAGATTATGTATAATAAAAACATACCCAAATCTTGGTGAGTATTTAGAAAGTGGTTTATCAAGAAAATATATCCCTATCTGGATATGAGTATGTAGAGGTGGATCTGGCACAGATATATCTATGGGTGAAACTGAAAATAACTGCATTAAGCTAGACTCGAACGAGAACTAGTGCATGACAATAGGCCTTACTACATTCCTTTTTAATACACTCCCAGAGGATATGCTTTGTTAAACTCAAAAGCTTATTACAAACCATTATTAAGGGAATAAGAAAAATGCCCCTAAGAATATATGTTCAGATGTAGATCATGGATAACATAGATTAAAGCCAATAAATTCATCTGTTAATGAAATAAAAGTAATTTATAAGTCATCCATTTTGTCTTTGGAATACCCTTTATGCTTTACCCCTAACATTCCTTTTATTTTAGCCAATGTCCAGTAATAGGAGGACTTGGGTTAAATATTGATGTGAAGATCAATGTGATAATAGTTCTAATGAGATGCCAAATCCAATGGGAGTGGGAATCGTGAACTTTGTCATGATACTATCTTAGTTAACTCATGTTTTGAATATATACATGGGTCAAGAGGAACATTAAACCCCCCTAATAAAGAACATGTTGTAATCAAGAGATTTATGAGACAAAGGCCTCCTACTTTTAATAGATCATCTGATCTCTTAATCACTGAACAATTGATCAAATCCATTGAGAAGAAATTATCCATCCTTAAATGCTATGAAGAAGAGAATGTACTTATGGATGCTTATCATATAGAGTTTGAAGCTGATTAATGGTGGGCATTAATCAACAATACAAAGCCTAATGATGAGTTCGAGGCGTTGGAATGGAAAGATTTCTGGAATATGTTTTTCAAAAAATATTTTCCTCGCACCCTCCGACTTTATATGGAATGGGACTTCCTTGCCCTCAAGAAAAAAAGATGACTAATACATCAGAGCGTATAAGGAAAACATTACAAGTTTTAATCAATACACCTCCGGATTTGTTGTTACCCCCAAATGCATGGTTGAACACTTCTTTGGTGGGAAGAAACCTAGCCTATGGAAAGCCATAAAAATCCTTGACATCGAGATAAATGAGAAATTTTTTTGATGTGCCCTCAAAGTCAAAATAGGGATAAAAAATTCTTAGGGGCATCATGGGGATAAAAAGAAAAAAGTGGAATTCAATTCAGGTGGTCCTATGGATAAATCCAATGGTGCTAGGAAAATCAAGCACCCCACTTGTCCATGATGTGAAAAGAAGCACCCAATAAATTTCATGAAGGTGATGAGGAAATGCTTTAGGTGTGGAAGATATGGGAACCTAGACATTAACGACTGACATGAAAACCCTGTGGCTGTGAAAGAGGAGAGGAATGCTTTGTTTGATTCTAAACGCATTATTCATTGCTTCAAATGCAAATAATTGGGGAACTTTTCAAACCATTTCCCTATGACAAGGGTTTTCAAAGGAAACCAAAAACCTCCAATGCAGAAAGTGTGAGCTTTTTCCATCACTACCTTTAATGTGAACCCTGATAATGTAGCTGTTACAGGTATTCTAGTTATTTAGTCAAGAATTGAAAATGTAATTTTTTACTATGGTTCTACACATTATTTTATATCCCGAATGTTTATTAGAACATTACCAACACCAACATAATTTATGGAAGTAAATATGTCAATGGGAATGAAAAATGGGGCAATCATTGCATCCTATGAATATAACTCCTCCCCTATCATAATTTGTGGATTGAACTTCCCAGAAAACCTTGTTATACTCCCTTTGGTGGAATTTTATGAAATTCATGGCATGAATTGGCTTTCCTTATATATATCCAACATAAATTTCCATGAGAGGGAAATCACTCTCCATATGGAAAACTAACCCCGATTCTGTACAAGTGCATGGAGGAGGATGAATCTTATTTAGCACTATCATCTTAAGCTTTGATATTATAGCCCTATGAGTATACTTATCTGGCTCAAATGATTGATTATATGGAAGAGACCATCTTTGGAGACATGCCTATTGTGAGGGAATTTTTTGAAGTGTTTCCTGTGAAATTGACTGGTCTTCCTTCTAGAAGAGATGTTGAATTCTCAATTGATCATATCCCGGGGGAGTTGCCAATATCCAAGACTCCATATAGAATGGGTGTTGTGGAGCTTGATGAGTTTATGAAACAACTACAAGAGAATTTGGATAAAGGTTTTCTATGCCCAAGTACTTCACTATGGGGTGCACTAGTCCTCTTCATCAAGAAGAAGGATGAGTCATTGCGCATTTGTATTGATTATCGTGACTTCAAGAAAATCAAGATAAAGAATAAGTATCCTCTTCCATGAATTTATGACTTGTTTGATTAGATACATGGAGCACAATACATCTCCATGGTGGATTCTTGATTGAGATATTTCCATGTAAGGGTGAAGAAGGAGGATATCCCAAAGACTGCTTTTCGTATAGGACACAGACACTATGAATTCATAGTAATTTCTTTCAGACTCACTAATACTCTTTCAATATTAATGTACTTGATGAATAGAGTCTTTAGAGATTACCTCAACAAATTCTTGGAAGTCTTTATAGATGATATTCTAATATACTCCAAAACATAGGAGGAGCATGACGAGCATCTATGCACTATACTATAGACCTTGTGAAAGGATAATCACTATGCAAAGTACAAAAAGTGGGAGTTATGGTTAAAGGAGGTATCATTCCTAGGTCATATCATCATAATAAATGGGATATCTGTGGATCCCTCTATGACAGCCCCAATTGAGGGATAGTCTATGCCATCATCAGTAACATATATCTATATTTTCCTATGGTTAGCTAGATATTATCATCGATTTGTGAGAAATTTCTCCAGATTGGAACACCCTCTAAATAAGCTAACTCGGAAAAGGGAGTAAAGTTTTCCTGGAGTGATTAATGAGAAGAGAGCATCAAGGATTTAAAAAGGAGGCTTATCATTTCCCTTATGCTCACACTACCCACAAGTGGAGAACATTTTATGGTATTTAGTGGTGTTTCAAAGAAGTTCATGGTATGTATGTTGATGAAAAATGACATTATTTTCCTATGATTTAAGGAAATTTAATGTTCATGAGAAAAACTATCCAACACATGATCTTGAGATGGCTTCTATAATCTTAGATTTAAAAATTTGGTGACATTACCTCTTTGTAGAGAAGTGTGAAATATACATGGATCACAAAATCCTCAAGTATATATTCACACCGAAAGAGTTGAATATAATCCATAGAATATGGCTAGATTTGATCAAAGACTATGACTTCTTATTCCATTACCACCCTGGGAATGCGAACAAGGTGGAATATGCTCTAAGTAGAAAATACCTAGCAATTCTATCATTAATGATAACTGAAAAGGATCCAATATTCATATATTTGATGAATATGAACATGTGAATCATAAATAAGGGAACATCATCAATCCATTCACAAATTATTTCTTAATCATCCCTTTTGGAAAGTTTAAAGGATGCCCAAAAAGATGATGTGGGAATTCAGAAGAAAGTGGAAATTATGAGAATAGGGAAATCCTAGGAGTTCAATGTGAATGATGAAGGAATTGTGAGATTTGGGAAAAAACTATGTGTTCCATCAAATCCAGATTCAAAGAAATAACTTTTAGGTGATTCACATAGTTCAAATTTCTCTATTCACCTAGGAAACACAGAGATGTTCAAGATATCAAAGAGAATTATTCGTAGGATAACCTGAAGGAGGAGATCGCTGAGTATACATAAAAGTGGAGGGTATATCAGCATGTGAAGGTAGAGAGGAAAAATCCTAAGGTGATGATGCAACCATTACCCATACCAACTTGGAAATGGGATAACATCACCATGGAATTTGTCATCTGACTTCCGAATACATCAAAAGGAAACAATGATATCTAGGTTCTTATGGATATTCTTACAATGATTTAACAATTCATTTCAATTTAAGTTGATTTATCATTGGATCAACAGACATAGATATACATCTAAGATGTAGTAAGGAAACATGGATTAACACTATTGATTGTATCCAATCAAGATCAATGAATCACCTCTATGTTTTCAAAGAGTCTTCAACATTCCCTGGATACTGAGCTGAACTTCAGTACAACTTATCATCCTCCAACTGATGGCCAATCTAAGAAAACTATCCAAACACTTGATGAAATGTTGAGAGCATGGTCAATGGAATTCAAAGGCGGATGAGATCACCATCTTCCTCAAGGTGATTCTCTTACAACAACAGTTTCCACTCAAGATTACCAATGGATCCTTATGAAGCCCTTTATGTAAAGAGGTGTAGAACACTAGCATGTTGGGATAAAGTTAGGGAGAAAAAACTCCTAGGTCCATAAATGGTTGAGAAAATGGTTGAGATGGTTAAGACCATCCAGTAGCACATTAATGCTACATAGAGTCGGCAAATGAGATATGTTGATAATTGTCAATGAGACCAAAAGTTTGATGTCGGAAACATGGTATTCCTCCATATATCCCTGTTGAAGAGGTTTATCAGATTTGTAAAGAAGGGAAATCTTAGTCCAAGGTACATCGACCCTATTGAGATCCTTGTTTGCATTGGAGCAGTGGCCTATCGACTAGTACTCCCACCGAACCAATCTCAAGTACACGTTGTATTCCATTTATCACTCTTGAAGATGTACATACCTGACCAATCACATGTCCTCAATACAGTGATGGTAGCATTGGAAGATGACCTCTCCTATGAAGAGAAACCGGTGAAGATCTTGGATCAAATGGAAAAAGTTCTACAAAATAATAAAATGCCCCTCGTTAAGGTTTTGTGGAGAAACCGCATGTTTGAAGAGGCATCGTGGGAATCAGAGGAAATGATGAAGAATAGTTACCCACATCTATTTTGGTGTAGGAAAAGGAAATTTTGATGGGAAAATTTCTTAAGGGGGGAATATTATAACGACCAAAACTATTATTAATGAAAATTCCTCTTGATCTAATTAAATGTCTTATTATGTAAATTGGTTATATACCATAATCAATTTTTTGGTTTTATGATTTTTGATTTCAAAATAACATTAAAAGTTGTTACCATTGCAAATATAGTTATTGAACAGTGATCACATGATTAGTATAAATATTGGGCTTCAAAAAATCTAATTTACTCAGACAAAGGAAGTGATGGCTTCATCTAGTATAATTTCTCCATACAAAGCTCATTTTTCAACGCTCAAAAAAGAGGTGGCATCCCTGGGCTTCATTCTTGACCAAGAACAAGCCAAGATTCAACACGTTAAGCTCAAACAGAACTTCCTATGCTAGTAGTGGAAGTTGATGTAGATTAGCACCGAAGAAATGTGATCTGAGCCACCCTATGATTTTCTCACCATCACACACCTTACCCTTAAGTCATATGCAGGTTTTGTAAGGGGTTATGTAATGAGACCCTATCCTTATGATTATGTATGTTATTTTTTTATAGAATAAATTATATACATTCATTTTATTATTGTTACATTGTAAATATAATTTAAAGCACAAAAAGTATTTTTAGTTAATATAAAATTAAGAAATAGATTTTAATGAATTAATGTATTTTATAATTAATAATATTTTTAAAAAATATTATTACAAAATTATTTTTTATTAAATATTAATTATCTTATATTTTTTTAGAATACAATTGAGATTTTTATAAAGGTTTGAAAGCCATTTTTATCAAATCATATTAATTTACTATAAATGTCAGTTTTAATTTTAAAAGTAAATAATGACATATTTAGAAAAATATTTATATTAAATTAATATTTTATTTGGAATGATGATGTTGAAATTATCCAACGGTGATTTTTTCATAATTTTCTGGGACAGTTGAATTTTTGTGCAAAAATTAAATTCTGTTTAAATATATAATGTGTTTTATTACATCATAATGACCCAATAGTTTTGTAATAAAATACTATTAATGGTATTTTTGGCCAATATATATTTTACCATTAAAATAATGTAATTTTAGATTTGTTTGGTTAATTTTACGGTGCCTTAGTGGACCCTTTAAGACTTATAAAACATTTTTACTTTTAAAATGATTTCCTTGAAAGTGTGAATCACCTCCACATAATCAAGCCTAATAGTTTATGATGTTAGACCATTATCCTTATAAAATAGTTTTTTATACTCCCCTACGAAAAAAACCATTTTAAAAAATCATGGGTTGGTTTTTTAAGTATTTTAACGTGTGGTGTCCAAAACCTAAATGATAAAGAATTCCATCTCTTTTCCTATATAAACCCACCCAATCATCCACATCCTCTTCACTAAAAGACTTTGGAGCTCGACCAACCCCTACCCTCATCATTCTAAAATCCTCAAAAGGTTCCCCAATATTCCAAGAATCCTCTATCAAGCCTTTCCCAATTCTTTTGGGTTCACACTTCCATGTAAGTGATTTCTTCCTTTCTCATTTTTGTATCAATTTCTTTATGCTTTTATTACCTTTTATTTTCAATTACAAATGATGGGGTAGGACTTACCACCTCTCCCATACTTTCCTCATTATGTTTTAATGACTATAGACCCCTTTCTATCTCATTAATGCCTCCCAAGTACACATGTTCCAATGCCGAAATTTCGTAAGGGATTTCTCTCTCCTCATTTACATTCAAGAAATTATCTTGTATTATGAATCTTAATTTCAATACATATGTTTGGAAATATATCTATATAACCCCCATACATTCCATTTACTTTATATTTGTTGATTCAACCCTTTATCGCTCATAAATCATTTTTATGAACTCTTGAATCACACTGTTGTGCTACTGGAATTGTATAGCGATTTTCCAAGCCAATGTAATTTTGTAATAAATATCAGGACCGTTTCCATATCAAGGGTATTAAGCATTAAAAATATTTTATTATTGATTATAGAGTTTCATGTAGGAATCCCACATTACTTTTTCATGGAATAAATGGTGATGTTTAGTGAATCCATGTTATATGATCCCTGTGGCACACTTATGAAAATTTTATTATTGAGAGAAATCCTTGACAGTAGGGATTCACCTTCCAATTTGACTATAGAAAAAGATGATATCATCTATTTAAAAAACAATATTTTTGTTCCTACATGTATTAATAAAGAGTTGATTCTTGAGTTTCATGCCTTAAAGAAGGTGGTTCATCCTGGTTTGACCAAAATTCACCAGGACTGATATTGAAATTATTTGTGTAGGGGTTTGAAAAATGAGATTTTTTGTTTTGTGACATAATGCTACACATGTCTTCTGATGATTGTTGAACATTGATGACATATTGGTTTACAACAACAATTTCTCTTTCCATAATTGAAGTGGGATGAAATTACCATGGAATTCATGGTGTTTATTCCAGGGATTCCTCATAAGAAGGATTCCATGTGGGTGATTACATACCAATTTAAAAAATTAGAAAATTTATATCCTATTTGAGAGTCAAAATTATTTCATTAGTTGGGGGACATATAGTTTTGAGAGATAGTCCATCTGCATGGGGTGAAACAGAGCATAGATTAGGACTGTGACTCACTTATCACTTTATTTTTCTGAAAAGGATTATAGATGTCACTTGGTACATAGGTATTGCTGATTATGGATTTCCACCTACAGATAGATGGGTAGTTGAAATGTAATAGAGATTTTTTGGAGAATATATTAGACGCATGTGTCGTAGACATTTTTGGGTCTTGGGAGAAGAATTTAGATCTCGTTGAGTTTTCCTACAACTTCAATTATCATGAAACTATACATATGAAACCATATGAGAAACATTATGGTAGGTCATTCCGATCACATCTATACTGGATGGAGGAAGGAGAGTTAGAGTTTTTGGGACCAAGTCTCTTACAGGAGAAATCATTGTAGAATCATAAAATTCATAAATGTATGGATACAACTCAAAGTAGGAAGAAGTTTTATTCTGATTGACATCGATGATCCTTTGAGATTATATTTGGTAATCATGTGTTCCTTCGTGTGTTGCCTATATTATGTCACCATAGGACATAGAGGAACAATATGTTGGCACACAAGTTTGTGGGAACTTTAGATATTGTGGAGAGAATCGGGTTGGTGGAATATAGATTGCCTCTTCCCTAGAGGTATAGTTCTATAGATGATGTTTTTTATGTGTCATGGCTTCGATAGTTTTTCTTGACCCTTATCATGTGATCGATATTCACGATGTTGAGCATGAGACTGATGTCTCCTTTGAGGATCATCTAATTCATATTATGGATCCTAGTGAGAAAGTGTTGTGGGGAAAGACTATGATGATAGTTTGAGTATTGTTGAAATATATAATTGTTCATGAGGAAACATGGGAGAGTGAAGAAAATATATATGCCCAATGTATTGATCTTTTTACCCTAGAATGTTAGAGATTCATGTGAGTAAAACTCAAGGATGATATTTTATAAGGTGGGAAGATTGTATGATCCCGAACTTTCTAGAGATTCTTCATACTCATTTTCACGAATTCTTTTACCCAAGTTTTTATCATACTTGTTTGAGGATTATTTTTGAAGCATTCAAGAGAGTTTTGGATGTTATTGTGTATTTTTTATAGTGCAAAGTTGGTGCATGGTTTTCTCAAACCATGCACCCATCCCATAAATTGTGCGACCTAAAATAGAGGGCATTTTCACAGTTGGTGCATAGTATTTCAAACTATGTTACTATATAGGAGAAATTTTCCCCACCAAGGGAGAGGTGTGTGGTTAAGGTGAATGGATAATGGTCACAGTTTGAAAAAATATATTCCCCATCCCAGGACACTGTCCATACAGGTTTTGTTTCACCAAAAAATTTATTAAAAATTCTTGACCCCAGGTATTAACTCCTATTCACCTAAATCATCCCTAACCTAATTCCTTAATTATTGGTAGCTATAAGGAAGATTACAAGTCTCCTCAAACACCTTTAATGTTGAATCATAGATCAGTTTGATGGATCAGATCCTCATTGTTAAGTATTTCTTTCCCTGATTGATTTTTTCTCTCTTATCTCACTTTACTAATAAAGAGGAATGATTTTTCCTCCATTGGTGATGGTTTAGAACATGGTTTTTAGGGATCCTAATATTTTGGATCTTGATATTTGGTATTGATTCTTTATCTACCACATCATTGTTATTTTGATCATTCTGTAACAATTTAGGTATTTTGGTTCGGAGAACGTTTATCAACGACCATGAGGTATGTGGTCTAATAGATAATCCCCACGGTCATGATTTTATATGCATGTATGTAATTTTAAAATTTTGAATTTCTATTTATGGAAATTTTATCTTGAATTGAATTGAATTAATTATATATTTCACCCATATGATAATGAAATTGGTATTAATTTTGGTTGTGTAATTTCTGAATAATGGGAATTACCCAACTGATGAATAATGGGTTAATGAAATTGGTTGAGTAATTAAATTTTGAAATGGGTTTCCACACTTAGGATGTGATGATAAATTTATAGAATGAGGAATTTTAATATTTGATTTCTTAAATAATGGAATTTTTAAATTTTTAAATAATAAATTATTGAAAATATTGATAAATGGTTAGAAATATAGAACCATGTGATTTGACAATTTTAAATGAGTTGTGACATAGGGACTACTACTTCAAATATCTACAAGGTTATAGACTACTACTCTAGGCCCCCAATATATATATATATATGTGTGTGTGTGTTTGTTTTTGTTTGTGTGTGTGTGTGTGATCACATAGTTGTGGGACAGTGGCTACTGCTCTAAATAACTATGGGGGTTCCAAACTACTTCTCAAGGATTCCATTGTGTGAATGAAAAATTGGAATTACATTATTAATAAAACCTCTGATATATTGAAATTATTTGTCTTTTATGGATGGTTCAGACTCTGTAAAGAGCCTAAGTATGTATTGATGGTTTGAGTGTCATCATGAACCCTGGTAATTATGTGGTTAATTAAAGAATTATTTATTGGGAATTTATTTATTTAATTGTTAATATTTATTATTTATAAAAACTACGTACACTTTTATAGACAATTTATTACTATATATTTTATTAGTGGTGGAAGACTGAGTTTTACTAACATCTTACATATACTTCCTATTTAGTACTTTAATAAATGTCTTTTTTATAGGATAAGATATGGGAAAGAGAACTATCTTGGATGGTTGATTTGGAATGGAGCTTAGAAGACTGAACTAGACATGATGTTGGGACCCATTTGGGAGTTTTTAATTTTTCATTTGACACATGACACATATATGGAAAGACATATCTACTACTTTGGTTTGGATATTGTTTTCTTGTTTTAGTTTATCATATAATACAGGTCTATATTAGTTATGGTGTTATTTCTATTTTTTATCATCAGTTGGATATTGTTATTTATTTCTACTATTGTGTTTCTTTGATTAAGAGGGTATATTCTCCCCACAATATCTATTTTAGACCCTCACTTCTTGTTAGGTGCCTCTAGTTTATGGGGAGGTGAACCTGAGGTCGTGTGACCAACTAGCTTGGGGAACCAGCATGTGGAACCCTAGATCGGGACATTACACTATAATCTTGAATGGCGAGAAAGATGTCTGGCATTCAATAAAAGATTCAGGAATTAGACCCTTACTTGAGCCTATAGCTCATTAGACTAGTTATGGACTCTTGAGTTATGCCTCAGTTCTAGCTAGCATCTATTATCCTTGTTTATTCCTACTTATGTAATCATATAATTTTTTCATAAACATGTATATAGTTTATCACTAGATATATATATGGTTACTATATATATGGTTACTAATCAGATTCTTATATGGGACTATACAGAAGTAGGTGAAGTCTGACATGTGTCTTATATGACCTGAAGATAAATACTCTTTTTTATTCAGCATTGTCTATTATTATTTATACATTTACCCTACTATGATATGTATACTTCTTGGATTATTTCTAGACACCGTTGGTGGTGGCATACTATGTTTAACTCAAACCTTACTCAGGCTATCATTGAGACCTTAGTATACTTCATGTCTATAGGAATGGGTACGGGTAAGTTCCATACTATAAATACATGATCTATTTTACATATATTATATAGCATGGGATAATATGACCAAGATTTTTCTCTTGATAATAGTGGATCAGTCTTTTGGTCCTTTTGTATTTTTGTGTTGATTGTTGTATAGGTTTTTCCCTTGTATCCCATACAACCATTTTTTGTATATCATCATGCTATGACATCACAATGCATATGAATGATACCATGTGATTTTGATTATTATTATAGTAGTTGGGTTATTTATGATTCTTTAGTTTATTATTATATTGATTATACAATTCCATATTTTTATTATTCTTCCAATGTGTTATGATTATTTATCATCACAGTTATGCCACTCTGATATAATGGTATAGTCTCCCCACCATACCACCATGGACACTCTCTACATGTCAGCAACCTCTAGCATATGGGAAGGCATTCTTGAGGCCATTCCACTGGCTTAGGGAACCAATAAATTGGATCCCGGGTCTGGGCGTTACATCTCTGCACCTTCATTTTACAATCAATTTCATCTTTAAATAATAACACCTTCAAAATGGTGTATTCATATTTTAAATACAATTGTATACATATTTTTTTAAAAAATCATGTATATAATAATGAAAAATTATCATAAAAAACTTTCAAAGATACAAGGAATCATGGAAATCATGTTAAGATACTCAGGGAATAAAAAAATAATTTTTGAAGATTTAAATGTAACCAAAATAGATTACATATTCCTATAAACAATCTCTTAAAATATATTTTGTATTTCTCACATTATAGAAGAATTTGATAATATATTATTCTCATGTCATCATACCTAATGAAAAAATAATAATAAGATCGTGTATTTTAACCATAATATAAAATAATCAATTAATTTGGAATCCAAGCTATATTTGGTTCAATAAAATATATATAAGTACCATTAGAAACCAAAAAATTGGAATATTTATAAATGTATCCTTAAATGAATATTTTCACAAAAAAACCCTTCTCAAGTCCTTGAGATTAAAAATTCATAAAAGACAAAATATGTGCATATTGACTAAAAGCACCACATTTAATGAAAATAATAGATGAAATACCTTAATTTATACCTTTTATAATTTTTTTCATGTACAACTAAGGTAAAAAATGCTATAATAAAGATTATTCATTTCCATGATTATTTTATTTAAGGAAATCATTTTATCAAACTTTTCTCTTCCATGAGAAAAAGTATAAATTTTTTGTTTAGGATGTAAAATTGAAAAATATAACTTTTCATTTTATTATTCAAAGGATTATAAATCATCAAAAACATTTTTATTTAAACTATAAGTTGTATTATTGAATTTTTAATTTTATTAATCTAGTTTTAAAATTTAAAAAATCAATATTATAGTTATCTCTAACAAATTTTTTATATTCTTTTTTGCTTAACATGTGTATTATAATCATCCTCTCTAATTTATTTTGATAATAATTACATATTTCTTATATATCATCCTCATTTCATTTGGATGGTGGTGCACCATTTTATTGGTGATGTTGGATGGAAAACCACAAAAAAGGTATGGGTGTGATGACACCCATCATTCGTCCATTTGTTATCATTATTTGATGGATGAATGTGAACCTTGATTGAACATTTTATCATTTTTTAGTGTGATTTTTCGATGCATTTGGTTTACATTGTTTTGATTTGATCCAAACTTTGTTAAGTGGGATTCTCAGAAGAGAGAATGGTGTCCATGCACCTTATATCTTCCTCACCTCTATAGGATTGTGTTGGTTGGAGAGGTTATCTTCCATGTGGTGCTTCCAACACAGTGCAACTTCTTAGCAGAGGGAGTGGTTAAATTTTTTGATTAATTTTATTATTTCAATATATAGTGATGGGGTGATGAGGGATTTTCTGGTTTTTGTATTGATTTTTTCTTCCTTTGGACTTACATGATCTTTATGACATTTGATTATTATTTCTTTATGGAATTTTTATCATTATTATAATGGGTTCCCTCTTTTCCCATTTTCAAAATAGGCATACATTAGTTTTTTAAATAAAGGGGGATTAACCCTCAGCCTTTATAAAAAATTAAAAGTAAGATCAAAATTATTTAAATATGAAATTAAACTACCTTTATTAGACTTTTACATTAAATTATTGATTAATTATTCTTTATTTCCTTTAAAACAACATATAAAACCTTTGTTATCCTCTTCCTTCAATTAGTTGATGAACCTAAATCATCAGAATAACTAGATGAAAAAAATAAGAGTTCTAAATGAAATATATTTCTTCTTTTCATCAGTTTGATTCTCAATGATTTTAAACTAAAGCTCATATTGAATATTTTAACCAATCATCTCATCCAAAGTGTATTATTTAAAAATTATGAATTCATCAATTGAAACTTTCCTAGCATGCGGCCTTTTGGGTAGTGACCTCAAAACTCATTCAACCATTATAATGTTTTCCAATACTTCTTCAAGAGCACTCATGTCATTGACAATTCATTTGAATCTATGGAAAATTTAATTTATAGTTTAATTTTCACTCAAATTTAATTCAAGATATTTAACCCATACATTACAAGATTTATTCTAATAAACATTTTTATCTATAATTAGTAACTTGAAATTTTTTCCAAACCTAAAAAAGAAGTTATAAAATGAATAAAAAATAGTAAAAAAATTTATACTAATGGAATAATATAAAATATTCATGATAATATAATTAAAAATTATAATTTTCCACCTCATTAATAGTAATATAATCTAGACTATATTTAGGTATTTTATGAGTTTTTACTATCATAGTAAGATGATGAATAGTAACTACTAATTCTCCATTTAATTGTACTAATAACCATATTCATTTCTATAAAAATAAGGCGGTATCATGGGAATCCATCCACCATTTAATCATTTTAATTATAACTAAAATGAAATTAACCGTACAATTATTTTGTACAACGATAACATTTATCTCAAAATATACATGAAAAAGGTGATAAAAGAAAAATAAATCCAAATAAATGAATCCTCTAAAATCAATTGTTAGTCCCAGATATGGGTGATGTAAATGGAAAAGAGGTGGCAAGGGGATGAATATTCTTACTTAAAATTATAATTAGAGTTAAAATTTATTTAAATAATAAATTGGATTCTAATATTGAACATTTCAAACACAAATATAAAAGTTCATGTAGTATAAAGAGTGTAAGAAGAATAATAAAAAGGTTAAACCACTGAATCTAATAGTTATTAAAATCTAAATCATCCTATATCTATATTTCACACTCCCAACCTAAGAGTATGACACTTATAAAAATGTATAACTTTTTTAAGGAGATTTATAAGTAATATAATCCACTTTTTCACACCTAGAGGCGCGAACCCAAATCCCTTATCTTTTATGGTTTCAACAAAAACCAATCCACTTATTGGATAACACCCAATGTTAAATTTTACTAGTGTAGTACTAACCCCTTTTACGGGTTTATACAAAAATAATAATTTTATAGGTGTAGACCCAACCTAGATATTCAGGGAGAAGTCCTAACCTCTTGCCTTTTAATATATATAGATAGAACTTAAGGACCTAAATGTATATACCTAGACCTCTTTCCATTTTTGAGTATAGATAAAACTCGGGTAAATTTATATTTAGTTATGTAAGAATTACTTGTGATAACTTTTTATGTGTATAATAACGATATAAAACAAGAATAAGTGATCAAATTTATAGTGTAGATGGTAATGGTTTAGTGAAGGAATTATAATATAAAACCAATGAATGATTTTGAAAGTATATATTGGGGTTTTAATATGGTAGCAATTTTCCCCTTATTGACGAAGAAGATGAATTTTTAGAAAACCAGTAAAGGCAGTGAAAACATTTTAGCTCTGTAAAAAATAAAATATCGTAGCTCATGTCACATTCATCCAAGAAATGTCTGCCTTCAACCACGTTAAATAGAAACCCAAAGGATAACCATATTTTCTTCCATGAATAATAATGTTTTCAAATAAATGTATCAAATTAAATAATCCCAGTAATCACCATTTAATGATGGAAATATTTCCTATAAATCATGAAAATTTAATGTCCACTAAAAAATACATATTTGAAATTAAAATTCTAAATTCATTAATATCATTTAAAATAGATATTAAAGTCATCTAGACTATTAAAAATATTAAAAAATAAACTTTAATAAAATCTATAATTATATAATCTTGAAGGTATACTAAAATATTGAAGGTTTATATGTTCATATGGATATGTCAACTCATATGGTTCTCTGAACTCTAGATGTTATTTCAACCAAAAGTATACCTATACGTGGAAGGTTAAATAAATTAACTCAGAATGTACGTTTTTTAATTTGAAGGAAATCTTATATAAAAAAAATAAAAAGTCAAAAGCTTCATTTTTACTCATATGGTGCATTTTTATCATAAGATACAAATGTGGAAGGTAATTAAACACTAAAGGCTCAATTTGTAACACATAAGGTTAAATTTTAACTCTGAAGGTTAAGCACTTCATCTTAGAAGATATAATTCTTTTCAGAATGTTTAAGACTCATAAGGAATATAAATAAGATTGTTAAAATACAGTTAAAAATGTATAGAACTTCAGAAAATTAGTTTTACTCAAAATCATTTAGTATATATCCTGAATAATAATGAAGTAAATAATATGAATAAATAATAAATAAATAATAAAAACAAGTAAAATAAATTAATCAATATTGAAATAAACATAGTTATTTTTTATAAAAGTATCACAATTTTAAATGAAGTAAAGATGTTATTATAACTCATACCTAAGGGAATAAATAAAATGAACATTATGTAATTATCAAAATAACTAATAATGTGGCTATGATCCACTCAGCAGTTCTTAGTGGTATTACACCTAGAGATTATATACTCTTTTATAATAGCAATGTAATGGATATATTACACCAATTATATAATATAAATTCATTCTATTCTAACTTATCTAATCGCACTTATCATTCATTAATTTTCCATTAGGATTTTACAAAATGATTTATCCTTTATTTTGATATTTATTTATTGTAGGTTTATCCATACTGATGGTGATTCTCAAGGGTGAATAATATAAGGGATATTATTATTTTGTATTTATTTTATAATTTCATTTTATTCAATTTGTGTGGATGTAATCTTTCATGGAATGTAATAATAAATTTTATTTAATAATTAGTTTTATATTTTTTTAATATTACCTTATGGTTAAATAATGTGTAGTTGTTTTGATTCATATTTTATATGGCTTATTTTCTACTAAAGTTTAATTATTTTAAAATAATTGCATTTTTTTTAGGAATAATACACATATTCTTTAAGAATATAAAATGTGTCCTGACACCAAGGGTGCTACATCCCCCCACCCCAACAAATAAATTTCATTCTCAAAAATTTTAATTGTCTCTCATTGAAACAAATTACGTATGTTATTGTTAAAATATTCATGACATGAGATATAATTTATAATGATATATATTCCATTATATAATGAGAAAAACTAAGAAACTAATTTTCTTCCATATAATAGGAATACGTTTTCATTATAATTTTTCAAAATCATATGTTCCAAATATACATCCTTAAGTGGTTATAAGAAAAAAGAGTTTCTAGAGGCCTAATTTTCATAGATTTGTTTTCATGATCTTATACCAAATCAAATACCAATAAATGGTTAACATAATAAAATTTTATAAAATCAAACGGACCCATTATATTAATATGATAAATTAGTTGTAATATGTGGTATCCTATAAAACCATAAATTCAACCAAGGCTACTTATGGACCAACCAAAGTAGATTTAAGTTATGTTCTCTTAAATTTATTAGCCTAGTCCCCTAAAATAAAAAATCCATTATAATTCTAATATAAGCATCTTATACATACACTTCTAAATCTGATGATAAAAATATATACTTTAAATAATTTATTTGATACCAAGTGAGAAAACCAAAGAATCACATACTTAAATATTGGTAAATTTTACATGAATATCCATTAAATATCACAATTAAACTATAAATATTAGAACATTGTGCTTTAGTGTCTTTGGATACGAGCTACATAAATTACTTATTACTCATTACGTCTTTTCCATTTCCCAAAAACTTCTATATATACAAATTCATTCTAAAAATAATTGTGTTTATAATTCCTTTGGGAAATGGGAACCAAAATAAGGAGTGAGATTAGATAAAAAGTTATAAAAACATATCAATGATTCAAAATGGGGTTAGATCATAATCATATGGGAAATTATGAGGATGATAAAAATATCTGATTAAAAAGAACATGGGCTCATTAGAGATGCCCATAAGGCATGATAGAAATCTATATAACCTCAAAATGATCATCATTGAATAATAACATAAATATTGACATAAAATTAAAGAAACATGGTAGATAATCACTATCCCTATATTATAATAAATCTTTGTGATATAAATATAAAAATATAAAAATATAACATTGTGAACATAGCATATCAAAATCATGTTCATGCATTTTTTGTGAATATAGCTTATCACAGTCATGTATATGAATTTGGTTATGGATATAGAATATCACAATCATGTCAATACACATCATTTTGAACATATCATATCATAATAATTTAAATTCATTTTGTTATTAAAATAACATTTCAAATTCTTGTCCATTCAGTTGGTCATGAATATAGTTTATCTAAATCATGTGTGTGTGTGTTTGTTATCATGTGAACATATATAAATGTAATGATGTTTACCCAAAAGGTTGTGAATAAAAGTTATCATAATCATGGGAATATATTACCTCATGAGATAAAAAAATTAACCAGTGAATTAGAGGGATATATAGGACCCTCCCATTACATAATTTTAAATCAAATATATGTGTTCCACAAGAACATGAAAACACTTACAATTCAATCATAGCATAATTTACCCATAATAAATAAATAATCTTCATGAATAACTCCATTATGAAAAATCATAAGCTATCTAGAGAAATAATATGAACGATATCATTTTATCACATCCCTAGATTAGAAAAAAAAAATGTAAAGGATATTGACAGAGATGATTATAGTTTATAATAGCAATATAAAATTGCTCTGATAAATAATAAGAAATATCCATTACCATTTGATAACATATGTTTAGAATAAAATATTTCAAAATATAATGAGGATATGAATTACATTAGAAAACCATGAAATATTACAAAGGGAAATATTTAAGTAAATTTATTATTGATGAAGGAAAAATTAATTCACATAGAAAACATTTAAAATAATATTTTTTAAAACATTTATAAAAATGGTATAATTAATAGAAAAAAAATCACCAGTTACTTCAAAATATAATTTTCAAGAAGATGAGATGAATGAATTTTAAAAAAATATTATAAAAAGTGACATCTTAATAATGGATCTATATAATATAAAAATTTCTTGAAGTGAAATATGGATTACAAGATAAAATATATGGATGTTGAAGGAAATTTCTTTTTGACCCTTATATTTTTTAATGAGAACCACATTATATAAAGTAATAATAAAATATTCATTTTAAAAAATGTTTAAATAATAATGATAATTACAAAATAAAATCGAAATTTTAATTTAAAATTAACAAAATAATGAATTGTGGTAATAAATATTGTATACTTGGAGGAGAAAGATCCATTAGAGGTGATATAAATTATTCTTAACAAATATTATATATTTATAAAGAAATGAATCCATCATGGAAGAATATTTCTATATTAAATTATAAATTCCTTCAGATATAATACCATATATAATGGAGATATATTAGATTCAATAAATAAAAAATTGAGATGATTAAGGAAAAATGTGTATGGCTTAACTTAAAAAACTGATTGAACAGAAAACATTAATATAATGGTAATTTTGGAATAAAAATACTCTATAAAAAACATCATGAAATATAAATTTAAATACTAAAAATTAAAATATAGTTATAATAAAATATTTTAATGTGGAATTATATATAATATAAAAATTAAAATAGATGAAAATACGAAACATGTATCCATGAAGGGAAATTTGAGATTAAAAAACTCATTACCTTGGATTTTTTATTCATCAGATGTGTTATAACCTCCTGTATAAAAATCATAAACTCCATAACCATCTATTTTATAAAATTATTCATAATTTTCAACTTTTATATTAATATTTTTATTCATTTATTACATTTTTATTACTTATATTTTGTTAATATTGATCATAAGTTGTCAGTAATTTCTACCATTTCTTCTTTGTATCGAAATAATAGTTTTTTTCACCATTCCATTTTCATGTCTTAATAATATCTATAATATACAGAGTTATATAATATAATTTTAGTATTTATATTTAATTTATAGGTTCACTTAATGTAATTTTTTAGTATGGTTCACTTAGATGAAACCTATAATTTAGTTGTTTCATTAAATTTTAATGAAAAAGGTGATATATTATTAATGAGTTAAATATTACTTTACCATTAACAAACTAAAAAATAATTATTTACTTATTAAGATCGTATATTATCAATTTTAATGTTTCTATAGTCATCCATGATAGAAAGTTATAGCATGATCCAAGTATGTGGATAAATCGACCATAATAAGAACATGATATAATCTATGGATAAGTTTGGTTATGAAAGGGATTTGTTATAATATCATTATTCTAGAATTTCACAGGTATTATTTTTATAATATTATCATAAGAAATAATATTTGAGAAGATTTGTATAAATAATAAAAATTAAAAATATACATAAGAAACTATTTCTTGCAAATATGAAATTGTATCTCCTCTTTGAAACATTCTTGGGTTTGACGAAATTAAGTAAATATATAGTAAATATATGTTATAAAATGTGGTATTTGATTATTAGAGAAGGTAATATGGTATATAATAGCGAATAATTTTTAATGTTTTTGTGTGGATTTGATAGAGTGGTATAGGGTTCCTTTTATAAGGGAGAAGCAATTGATGTTTTTGTAAATACTAATTCTTTAATGGGAAGGGAGGGTCATTTTCAAGGAGTGTGGATAAAAAGTTGACAATAAAAGATAGTTGATATGTTTTAGTTAATCATTACCTTATACACACCTTTATAGATAATGGTTTTTTTATATTTTAGGTCTTTACCCCATTGTTAATACCCCATTACCTTGCATTAACTCTACCATGGTGAGTCAATTTTCACCTCAGTAACTTATTTCTATACATATAAATGGAATTGAATTATGATACAAAAATTTAAATTCAAATTAAAAACATGAAATCTATTTTATTATATTTTATACATCAAAGTGTGAAAAAGTATTTTTAAAATTAAGTACACATAACCTAATAAAAATAATTCTAATAAAAATATTTTCAACCATAAAAATAATTTTTATATTATTAATTAATAAGTAATAATCAATGGATTATTTGGTAATGTATTTTTTAATATATAATTGATAAATTTAATTGAAATCAATCTTATCAAATGGTTATGTGAATTTATTAAAATAAAAATAAATAACTCATCGAATGAGAATTAATTGAAAAATAGGTCTTTAACATTAAAATAAAATATCATTATACATAACTAATTAAACATATATGATTCATTTTTTTAAATTTTTTAATAAAAAATTCATTTTATTACATTTAATACACCAAATATAATAAATTAAACTTTTTAAAAATCATATTACATATCATAATTCTAATTTTTTGAATAAAATATTTTTTTAGTCATAAATTATTAAATTAGTATTCCATATAGTTCCTTAATAATTTATTAGATGTTATTAATTTAATTTACTAGTAATTTATTTAATTTTTATCAATAAATATTGTTGATATAATTATTTAAAATTAAAAAATATAAAAAAACCTAACTCATAAAAATAGTTTCTTATAATCATTATAACTTTTGTAAATGAATTATAATCTTTGAATTAATATTAAAAGAAATTATTTTATATGAAAAAATTATTTATAATAAAAAAATTTATACTTAATCTTCTAAATAAACATTATGTGTATTAATTATATACCTTTATTTCAAAAATGGTAACATGTTTTCTTTTATTGTATAAAATTTCCATATAAAGACATATAATGTCATTATAATTACTATATTACCCTTATATAAATATTATAAATTCACATTTTCTAACTTCTCCAATCCCACTTCCCATTAATTTAGAATTTCATTAGGATTTTACAATTTTTTTTGTTATTTTTTAATATTTTTGGGTTATTTTATGTTTAGTAATGCAAATGATTATTCTTAAGGGTGAAGAATAAAAAAGGATTTACTAGCTGAAAAGTTATTTTTAATTTATATTTATTATCAAATTTTAATAAATGAACTTTTAAAAAATGCAATCATCCACCAAATCTAATAATCTATGGTCTGTATTACTTATTTTCATGCACATTAGTTTTATTATTCCATTTTTACTGAATAAAGATTCATTATTTAGAATCCTATCCTATATCAATTATTTTCTACTCAAGTTAAATTATTTTAAAAGAATATAAAAAATTCGTAGAGATAATATTCATTTTTTAACACCCCAAATTTTTAATATTTTCAAAGTATATGTTGTATTTTTATGTTATTTCATTTCTCATATTGGTTTTGGATATTATTTAATGGGCCCATGATTAGAGATATTAATATTGGCACATAGGTATTCCCACACCATGGTGGTAGCAATGGTGGTGTCTGTGGTCCGATCCATGTTACTATTGTAGGCATATTGTCTGATCGGAGTGTACGTGGGTATCTAACCATGAAATGAGGATTTCACTATATCTTGGGGTCTTAGTTTTATTAGGTGTTTTATTCTAGGATAATTATTGTGGGAAATGAGGATAACAACATGAGGGTGGTGATTATAATGTTGGAGCTTGGGCTGTGGTGTTATCATGTATTGTATACAATATAGGGGGAGGATCAAGGTGGATCTTCCACACTATAGAAGGATATGCACCTTATAGAAATAGGTAAGGGGGATTCACTATGATTTGGTCCTTACTATTGTGGGTCTCTATGGGGCGAGGTGTGGTCATGGGAACCTTGGGTTTTGTGGGAACCACCATGCCTAGGTGGTTGTGAAATTCATTATAAAATATCTAAAACCATCACAGAGTTTATAGGAGGAGTTGTGAACCAAGTTGGGAACATAATAAAATATTGGGGGGGGGGGGTTGAATGTTTTCATTAGCCTATTTTAATATATTGAAACCCTCATTCTCCTCTAATTGTATGGACTATCATACCAGATAGATCTAGAGGACATCATGGAAAAATATTTTTCATCTGGACAATTGATTATTTGACTCTACAAGATGAAAATATTAATGGTAGGTGGATTTTTAATCATTTATATTATTCATAGAATTGGACGTCTTACGATAACATGTTTTAATTTTCTTTTTGTGGTTTGAAAATCCTGAATGAGTTCTTCATGAAAAACTATTTTGATGAAACATGGTTTTCAATGAAAAACTATGGATCAATACCATAAAAAATTATATAAAAACATTTAATGATGCTTTGGACTTCACATAATATATAAATCAGATTAAATCTAATGCTTTGGGGAAATTAGTGGTGTGTTTTATTTGTGAATTTGTGTCAGTCCTTATTGTTTTAGACAAGGATGACAATGTCAGGATTAAGGGTCTTATTGGATTGACATGGGATAGTGAGAATACATTATCTTCATTTGTATAGATCCTTGTTGGTTTAATCTTGGTTTATAGTAATGATGTTAGGGGAATTAGAGTATATAATTACAAGTAATGACACTAGTCAGTCTGAAAGGACTTTTCTCATGATTTTTGTCCATTCATAAAGTTCATAAATGGAGTGGTCATGCTTGGGGTTTATGGAATGTTTGTATTTGTGTTGGAATGGGTGTTCACATGGAATGTATGTGTGAGTTGTGGTGAATATTTCACTGTGAAAATAATGGGTAAAAATGAATATTGTTTTTTTTCAAGAATTATTTACATGGTTTACTTGGGACTATTATTTATAATTTTTTTCTCACTTATTTTATATTAAATGTTTTCTAAATTGATTTATTTAATTATTATGTGTGGTAATTCTATAGTGGAATTATTATGAAGTAAGTATACCCAATCCTTGTATATAAACTTTAGTGTATTTTATGTTTTTATTATTTATTATATAGGTAAGGGGAGGACCCTTTTAGGAGAAAATATGATGTCTTTCTATTGTGGATTAGAATAGCACTGGTATGTTGGTGGTAGTGATAATTTAGAGAATATAAGAGTGACACGTGGGAAGCATTTAATTAGTTCTATGTCATTTAGTTCTATATAATTTTATTCTTGTTAGCTTTTTCACTATGATATTCAAGTAACAATATGTTCTTCAATTGATTTTATCATTGTTTTATTCATTCATTATGCTTACACATTGTCTTAGAATTTTTACTATAGGTGTTTCCTTATATAAATTTCATTCATCCCCCAATGATATTGTATACCCTTGGAATTTATTTATAGCCTTTAGTGTCTATGGGATATCACCTAGGGATAATATAATTTATGTCCTACTAAAGACAATGAATTAAGATCAAGATGTTACAATTGGTATCAGTTTAGTTTGGTATGTTAGTTAAGAATTTAGGAATGAAGATATTATGTGTTAGAACATGAAATTAATAGTATAAAAATTAATAATTATCCTAATTATGTTTAAATTAAAGTCACATGGGTTGTCTTGGTATAAAATTTCACACCCTGATTGTGGAAACACTTTAATTTTCTTTTTTTCTTACTATTAGAACCTTTTGATGAGGTTTGAGTAGAGTTCCGGTTTGAATATTTGAGTTTTTTATGAAAAGATCTGTTTTTGGTCTTAGAAGATAGTGGTGCATGGTTAGCGCACAGTTTGGGCAAACCATGTGGATTCACATAGGAAACTATGTGGCATGAGTTTTAGATCTTGGGTATGGTGAACAGCTTTCGCATGATTAGGTAAAATATGCGACAAGCGTACAATATGGTTTTGGATTCAGGAAATGGCATATTTCATAGTTGGGGCGTAGTTTGGGAAACAATACTTCCATCTTATGTGGGGAGACCCTCATATATAGTATGGTTCACAACAATGGGGTATAGTTTGACATATCGTTTGGAAAATCCATGTGACATTCTTAGCTCATTAAAAATGTGGAATTCTGTGTTTTCTCCACTATTATTTTATCTCTATTTCGGGATTGCTTCCCCTTCTCCAACCTAGACGCACCATGGGGATCTAGGACACTCTCCCCCCTTGACCCCTTCATATTTTGAATCCATTTGAAGGTCCCAATGTATGATTATTTGGGCTTTTAGTCGATTTCTTCCTCGTCCATTACTCTAATCTTGGTTTACTTGTGTTTCTTGGTGGGCGTTCTCTCATGGAAGAACCTTAGAAGAAATGTTTGACATGTGGTTTGTTTTATTAGATGTTAG
Organism: Viscum album; assembly: GCA_963277665.1. Classification (NCBI taxonomy): domain Eukaryota; kingdom Viridiplantae; phylum Streptophyta; class Magnoliopsida; order Santalales; family Viscaceae; genus Viscum; species Viscum album. The sequence continues at coordinate 713,968,673 of OY728137.1, read as the reverse complement.
GGTGTTCAGTTTGCCTCTCGAGCTTGTATCTTTCTTCTCTTGATGTTTTGTTGTGTTTGAACATCATTGAGGTATGTGTTTACATCCATTTTCATTTCTAGCACATTCCATTTGATTATTTATCTTTTCCAAATAGTTTAAAAATATTATTTTATTATTTATTATTTCTTGGAATGAGTTTATTTGGTGATATTATGATGGAAAATGGGTGTGAAATGGTTTTCCAAAGAGTTTGTTTAATTATGATTCTATTAAATGAATGCAAGGTGTTTGATGAAATGTTAAATGTGTTTTTAAAGTGATTTTTTTTTGTGTTCACCCTTTTTTATGTTTTGGTAATGTTGTTGGATTTTGAGTCAGGTGTTTTATATAGAAAGTGGTGTATTTAATAGTGTGACTCTTATGTGTTCCTTGTTATTTAATTTCAAAGAAAGTGATAATCCTTTAGAAGTATGTTTACAAAAGTGGTTTGAAATTCACATATGTTGGATGTTGGTTTCTAAAAAGAGATTGATTGTATTTTAAGTATGCATATTTTTCCTATATAAATATGTCAAATGGAATATGTGAAAGGTTTGAATCATTTTTTAAAAATATGTTGAGGTGAAAATGTCAATAATGTAGGCTTTATTAGAAAGGGGGTTTTTGGAACACAAACTTCATTTTTGTGCACCTCAAATATGTTTTCAAATTGTAACAGTGAAGCGAGACATGTTTTAAAATGGATTTTGTGTGAGTAAGAATTTAGGAAAGGATGTTTTCCCAAGAAAATGGTTGTTCATAAATTGTTTTGTTTGAAACATAAACCATTTTGCGCTTCTCATATTTTTTCATATTATCACTCTAGATTGGAAAGAGTTTTGGATTTGAAATGTAAAATCCCACGTGGAGTTATGTATGTGAAAGTTGGGTTTAATGTTGAATTAGAGAAATTATTTGAAATTGTACTTGAAAATGTGGTTAATTTTGAAATGTTTTTCCTGGTTGGAACTTGAGATAATATTGGAGTTTTTTTTAAACTCATATGATGAAAAATCACAGTTTTCTCTTTCCGTTGTCTTTGAAAAAACTGTTTTGATATGGTATGAAGTGAATTCATGGTTGGAATTTTATAATTTCTTGTAAAATTATTTGAAACCTTCCTATTATGTGAAGGCTTGGTTGGAACTTTTGGATGGATTTTTGTGATTTGGGAACCTCTATGGAGGATTTCCCAGATTCAAGGGTATCACATAGGTGGTTTCAGTGTTTAGGGTTAGTAAGTGTGATGGTGGAAGGTCAGGGGAGACACATAGTCTAGGGCCACCCCCTTTTATTATATATTATTGAATAATAATAATGGGATTCATTGGCATCATCTAGAGGGTAGAGTGATGGTTTCTTTTCTACACTGAGTTAGATAGGTTGGTACCCCCTTGACATGATATGGCAAGGTGGGACATACCACTAGATTGGCCAGTTGAGAGAGGCTAGTTGGTTATTGACTAAGGGGAAACACCATATGATTTAAGGTGGCTCCAAATTGAGTACATCCATAGATTACCTCTAGTGATGTTCAAGAAATTCCCATGATCTACTGTTTTTATGTCATATTTACTACTACTGTATATTGGATATTGGTTTTTCTAGTTATTACTATTTGTTTGGTTTCATTTATTTTTCTACACAATCCTATTTTTTATTTGTTTTGAATTTTATGTGGAGTTTTTTTTGAAATGGGTTGAAAAAATTATTTTCATTAAAAAAAGAAATCTTTGTGTGTTGTTTTTAAAATGGGAATGTCTGGAATGCTATGTTGTCTTACTGGAAGTTATTTTAAAGCCAATTTTCTAAAATGTTTTCAAAACAACAGTTTGTGGACTATTTTGGGAAAGGAATTACATGGAATCTATGGTGATTACCAACTGAGATGTTTAACCTCACATCCTAATTGTATCACTCGGCATCGGTAGACCTATGGTCTTTTGCAGGTTCAGGTTTTTGGTTCGTGTATTCACCTTTGGTGTATGCTGGTCTTGTGGTTGGGGGTGACCCAGAGGTCATGTAAAGATTATGATATTGTGGTTCAATCTCAGTTTTGTATTAGGATTTATTTTATTTATAATTTTTTTTATTTTTGTCCAATTTGTATATTTATTTGATATTCAGTTCTTCTTAGTTCTTCCACATATCTATTTTTTATTTGATCTTGATTTATTATGAGAAAACATTCTCATGGTGATTAATTTTATTCCTAGCACTAGTTTCCAACCTGTGGGGATCAGGAATGCCTTTTTGGCCTTGTATTGGACCGGGTTAGATGTCGGATTGGATAGAATCTCGACATGGTTCCTGAAAAAATGATTTTAGAACTGGACCATGTTATTTGGTGTGTTCGGTAGTATGAGATTAATACTATTGGGACTCATGATATAGGTATGGTAAGGATATCATGAACCCTTTCCCATTATAATCCTCTATTTTCTTAGTGTAGTTCAATATTTGAGTATATTGTCTTTGGATTTAGAAGTGAAAATGGAGGTTGGCATGTCACGACCCGCCTTCCCCAAGATGAGGGAAAGGGATAAAAGATTGCCAAAGCCTTCCATCCCCAATTTGAAGGAGATATATTGACCCCTGAGACCCGCCTTCAATAGGACCTAGAGTGGAGACTTATCACCAAGGGTATAAAATCACACTAAAAATGGAAGGCATTACACTTTTTATTTTGTTAGATCAGGAGATAAGATAATAAGTCCCAAATAACACCAAAACTGGAAGTAAAAGTAAAGACCAAAAAATCCTTTCCCATATGCATGTTTCAAATAATAAGTACTACAATTTAAGAAATCTCCAAATGTAAATACCAAAGAAAAGAAAACATCAGCAACAACTATCGAAACGCTCGAACTAGTATGGTCCCACACGGTCCATGAAGTCCTCTTGAAAACATGAAAGCAGTTTTATATATGTAGGGTGAGAATACATGTATACTCAGTAAGAAAAAACCAAAATCTCTTGTTCACAACTAGGGAGGCATTCTAATGGCCCGTGAGAAAACAAGATAACCAAAGCACCAAGCAAGGAAACTATCCACCCAAACCTCACCAAGAACCACTCAACAAATAACACAAGTAAAGTAAGGTAATAATAATAAAACATCGATGTTTGGGTACCCCTTACCACTTCTCCCCTGGTTATTGAAGACAACATACACGTCAGACCTTCCCCGTCATTTTCACCGCAGTCCCACTACCATACCCCTCCTGCACAAACCTCTGCTACCACTACCACACATCCTGCACGCAAACACCTGGGCCACAACCACATGTAACCACACCCACAGAAACCTGGTCCAGAACAACTACCGCCACGCCCAAACACACCTGGGCCCAAACAACTACTACAACGCTTGAAGACACATGGGCCTTATCCCAAAGACACTTAGGAAGCAACCTACCCGCACACACCTTGGCCGACCACCACAACTACCCTGCCCGATGAATCCTGGGCTATAATGGACCTCAAGTCATCACAACCTAGCCGAAGAGTCTTTGGCTACTCAGGAAAGGGAGAAAAAAAGGAGCTAATACCCAACCACTCATAGGAGTGTTGGGAAAAACACCCTCCCCCATGAAATGAGGGTGTTCGGCACGAAGTTCTCAACTTGGGTGGGGAAAAAATTAGAAACATAAATACTAAATTATACATATAGGAAACATGAACTCATCCCTGTCTATGGGTTTCCAAAAACATCCCATATACCAACACCCTCGTTACTATTCATTCATAAGAAGCACCATAACCACAACAATGTCATAAATCATTCCAATAAAATAGTTCCCCATTGAACCCATTCTTGTTTTCATAATCAAGTGATTCCATTTAGATAATTCTTCACTACCAGGCAACTAATGGGTATAGCCACAATCCAAGGAAGGTAAAATAGGCGAACATCAATTTATGCATTCACACCCGGTTCTCTTGTTAAGTCACAACAAAAAAAGGGATTCGTGAGATCCCTCAAAGTAACGGAACTGAACAAAGCCCCAACATATGACCCCACATGGCCCCCAAAACCACAAGCCAACAATTGCACAATAGGGGATCCCATCCCCATCCATATCACCTCCCAAGCATCAAGAAGAAAAACTATACACATAACCAGAACAGAGTAAGAGAGTTTCTAGATTTAGACACACCTTTCCTCTAGTTAATTATTTCTGTTTGGTTAACCGGGGTGACTACAGAGGGTTTCTTATTCATTAGACATCCATTTATTCATCCAAGTTTACGTGATTAACCAGTTTCTATGTTACAACCATTCAATCCCAGAATTATCTAGAAAATAGAGGTTCATTTGTGCACAAGGAATGACCACCAACAACCACAATTTTCAGTGGATATAAGCCCCTGTAATTCAGAATATATAAGAAAAAGTATAAGAGTGCAGTAGTATCATCAAACACAACCGGTCATTCTTTAAAAGTCCGTTTATTATATTCATTAAGATTTGGTTTTATCCATCCCCATAGAATCATTAGCGTACCCGCCCCGCATGATACATAGTAAAGAGAGAAATAGGAAGAACCCTACTTGGATGATCAATGATCTAAGTGTTTCTCCATGCACCAAGAAATAGGGATGTGCTAATTGTAGGGGAGGAACTCCAAGGACTCCAAGAGTGAGCAGAAAAGCACCGTCAAAGGTGCACCACATTACTCGAGAAAGGGGGGAATCCAAATGCACCCAGGAAAGGAAAAGAAACCAACCAAGAATATGAAAGAAGGAAAGAATGAATTCTCATGCGATAAAGATGTGAGATCCATGAGTTACAGGATCAGATTTTTGAATGGATTTAAAGGCGGATCATGGTTTCACCATGCGGTTGGGTGGTTACACAAGATGGAATTAATTTTAATTTAATAATTATCATCAAAGAGGTGTCCATAATGACTATGAGTTAAAGGGTTTCCTTTAAATAGAGGAAAATGCCAATAGAGGTGGAACTATAAAGTACGAGAAAAAGGTTCTGACACCGAGGAAAAGCCACAAGTTTTGGTAATTCAAGGGTCTCCCAAAACTTGGTGGATTTTAGATATCATTAATGGTCTTTAAAAAGGCTTTGAAAGGGGGTGTTAAAACACTCTTATGTCAAAAGATATGTTTCAGGAGAATAACTAGAAAATGAATGAAGGGTGGGACACCATTTTGTGAGACACCATAATGGTGCCACGGTCATGGTGCCACCAGTTCTATCGAACACCGTGAGCGGTGCCACCATCATGGTGCCACCGTTTTAGTGGAACACCAGGAGTGGTGCCACCGTTATGGTGCCACCATTTAGGTGTGCGACTGTGACCGGTGCCACCATCAAAATGCCACCATGACCATTGCCACCGTGACAGTGTCGCAATAACCGGCGCCACTACTTTGGTGGAACCGTTTGATGGGACCGAGCTTCAGGAAAAGTCCTTCATGAGACATTGCCAAGGCCAATACATCAGATACCACCCAAATTATTCTCTCCCTCATGAATTTAAACTACACCTGATGAGAAGAGAGGGGTCTAAACAACCACCTCAAAAGATACCTATCAAGAATAAAACCCATTGACATCTAAGAACACCTCTCCCTTAAGTAACCACACAAACATATAAACATGTCACTCTCCAAACATATGGATTAGGGAGTCATTTCCCCCATGTCAAGATATTATCCACTTTAGGCAGCAGTGACTCACCCACACAGATTTAGTCGCATCCACTCTAACGCATCTTGAATAGGGATCAGGTCCTCCCTTCCCCACCATCAGGACCCTTCACACACATTCAGAGAACAAGGAAAGTGACACATTCTTAGTTAACAAGTCTAATAATTACATCATGAACAAGTAAAAAACAGAGCAGAACAAAACTCAAAACAACTTTGGGTACTAGGTGCGCATCTATACCTCCCATTCCCAGGAACTCCCCTCGAGGTCGTCATGCCTCAAAAATAAATGAATCAAGGGAATGGTTCATCCCCAAAGTACCTTCTCCTCATGACATTTGATCATCATTGGTCACTCTACGGACATCACACCATCCGCGATATCCATCTTTCCCTAGTTGAGGATGTGTGAATCATCGTGTAGATACTGATGGAGCTAAGACACATGGAAGACATCATGTACTCTTAGTAGTGGTGGTGGTAGCTCTAGTTGATAATCCACTTCGCCGACCCGCCACAACACCTCGAAGGGTCCGAAGAACCTGGGAGAACGATTACTCCCCCTTTCGAACCTCCGATGTCCATGCCTAGAGGAGACCTTCGAGAACACATGGTCCCCATCCTTGAACCCCAAGGGTCTCATCCTACTATCAGCATATGACTTATGTAGGTCATGGGCTGCCTTCATCCCCTCTCGTATAAGTTGAATCTTCTACGTCATGCTCTGCACCACTTTCGGGCCAAGAACAATTGCTTCCCTAACCTCTGTCCAGCACATGGGTGAGAAACACGACCTCCCATACGAAGCTCTGAATGGAGCCATGCCAATGGTAGAGTGATAGCTATTGTTGTAGGAAAACTCTACCAGAGGCAAGTGTCGTGCCCACGATCCCCCAAAGTTTGAAACACATGCATGTAACATATTCTCCAACATCTAGATGGTGTGCTCTGTCTTCCCATCTGTCTGGGGGTGGAAAGCAGTGATGAGGCATTGCTAGGTTCCAAAATCATGTTGAAATCCTTTCCAGACTCATGAGGTAAACAAGGTATCCCGATCGGAGACTATGGACCTCAAAACTCCATGAAACCGCACCACCTCATCCATGTATTGTTGTCCTTTGGAATCCACTACACCCGACTCCTTGATTTCTAGAAAGTGAGTCAATTTTTTCAGTCAGTCCACCACTACCTAGATGGCATCGCAACACCCTTGAACAATGGGTAGTTCGGTGACGAAATCCTTCGAGATCTCGTCCCACTTCCACTAAAAAACATCTAAAGGGTGTAATAGACCTCCTAATATGTAGCGTTCATCCTTCACCTGCTTAAATATGAGACACTTTGCCACAAACTCTTCTAGGGAATGCTTCACCTCGGGCCACCAAAACTGACCCCTCAATCCCCATTACATCTTGAAAACTCTTAGGTGCACCACCAGGGGTGAGTTGTAGAACTCCGCAAGAACTCTCTTGCGCATTTCTACTAGGATGAACAACATCCCAAGAAACATCATATGATTCCACCCATCTTCCAACCATCCTTTTGAAGCATTTATCTTACTAACACTACAGTGCATCACTTCATCCTCCGAGTCTCCCCACCGAGACACCTCCACCTTCCGCAATAGAGAGGATTGCACTGTCATTTAAAATAGACTACCTCTACCACCATCCACCCTTGCATCCAGATGTAGGGAAGTCAACTCCTCCATCACCTTATTAGCATCTTCCAACTCTCAAACCACATCCTTCTATGACTTCCTCGTCAAGGAATCATCCACCACATTCCCCTTTCCCATGGTGTAAGAAATTTCAAAGTCGTAGTTCTGAGGAAACTCCATCAACCTCTGCTTCCACAAGTTCATGTCCCACTGGGAGAAGATATACCTCAATAACTTGTGATCTATGAAGACCACAAAGCGCTCCCAGATTAGGTAGTGCCGCCACAATGTTAGTGTGAACACAACCATTGAGAGCTCCAAATCATGGGTAGCATATTTACTCTCATGGGGGCGTAACTGCATAGACCCATAACAGGTCACCCCTTTCTATTGCATCAGCACACACCCCAAAACTTGGGCTAATGTGTAACAGAATACCTCAAATGTCACCCATTCTTCAACCAACCTCAGCACTGGGGCACAAACTAATTTCCCCTTCAGATAACTGAAGGATACCTGGCACTTCTCACTCAATACAAAAGCCTGGTCTTTCTTGGTCAAGGATATCAAACTTTCTACAAATCAGGAGAATTTGGGCACAAATCTTCGGTAGAAAACCACTAGACACAAGAAACTACGAACCTCCACCATGTTCTTTAGTTCTACCCAAGAAATAAAAACTTCAACCTTTGATGGAGCAATCGCTATTCCCCACTCGGGCACCACGTGTCCAAGGAAGTGCACTTCTCGTGTCCAAAAATTGCACTTGGAAAATTTCCTATAGAGAAGGTTCTATTGGAGGACCTCTAAAACCATCCTTAGATGTTCAGCATGATCATCCTCTGATCTTGAGTAGATCAGGATGTCGTCAACAAACAGAACTATGAACCATTCCATATAATCCCAGAAGATAGAGTTTGTGAGCCCCATGAACATGGCTGGATAGTTTGTAATGCTGAATGACATGACCTCGAAATAAAAGTGACCATATCTGCACCTGAAGGCTCTTTGAGATGTCACATTCAACTAGTGATATCCTGACCATAGGTCTATCTTGGAGAACCATCATTCCCCCTTCAATTGGTCAAATAGGTCATCTATCCTTGGGAGATGGTAATGGTTCTTGACCTCAAAATCAAAGTACCCATATATGCACCTCAAGGCAGTCTTCGAGATGTCACCGTCAACTGGTGATATCATGACCATAGGTATATCTTGAAGAACCATCATGCCCCCTTCAACTGATCAAAGTGGTCATCTATCCTTGGGAGAGGGTAATGGTTCTTGACCATTACCTGATTCGGTCTCTAGTAGTCTATGAACAGCCTGAGATCATTGTCTACCTTCTTCGCAAATAAGACTGAAGCGCCCCATAGTGACATGCTTGGTCAAAAAAAACCCTTCTTCATCAGATCATCAATCTGAATCTGTTACACACATAGATCAGAAGGATCCTTCTGATAGAGAGCCATCGAAATCGGACGAGCTCCAGTTTGCAAGTCTATCTCGAACTCAACGTCACATCGAGGGGGTAGAGCGACCAACTCCTCATGGAATACATCCATGAACTCATTGAAAATCCCCGAAACATTCACCATCTCTGTATCTACCAACTATACTAATATCTCAGCTAACAATGAAAGAAGGGGCTCCACTCGCTGAATGCCCTCCTAGAAACCCTGGTCACTGATGAAGGTCACACATTGTCCACCCACATCTAAAAACACGATCCTTCTTCAGAATCAGTCAATAAAAACACATATAGAGAACAACCATTCAATTCATATAATGACATCATAAGGTTGCATTTGTAGCAAAGAAGTTCCCCATTGGACTAGTGTGGTCCCAACATCAGTCTACATTCTCGACAAACGCAAGACAAGCTGGTCTGACCTCTGACTAGAATACTCAAAACCAAAGGTATGGGTAGTATCTCTGCATCTAGACACAAAGAATGGGATCGACTGGGTGCAACAAAGAAGTTCAAATATTCTGAATCATACAACGCAGATACAAGAGTGCTGAACAAACAAATTGTAACTCGAACAACCTCTGGCCCTGCTAGAACTGATGCCCTTCCAGCATGTAACTTCCCACACCTAGCTCCTCTACCCCTCGATCTTCGGCCGCCTCCCCACCATGCCCTGGTCGAGGTTCCTGAGGAGAACCTTGAGGTCGGCCTCTTCCTGCAACATCTGTTCTCGGATGAGTCGGAGCTCGTTGTCCCTACTGCTGCTGCTAAAAGGGCCTGGATGAAAACTGCTACTGTTGAGGTTGGTGCTGGACCAGCCTACCCCCACTGTACTGTACTCGGTCTGGGCACTGATTCCAAATGTTTCCACACCTACCATAGATTAAGTTTCTCAGTCCTAGAACCAAAACGAAAGGGAGATGACTGAGAGATTGAAATTGGAACTACTGGGGCCTACTCCCCACTGGCCAAAACATAGAATGCATTGACACTAGAGGCATGTTGCTGATGGGATTTCCCTTTGATGAGCTCAACTGGCTCCCCTATCACGGTACACCTCCCAGCGTGTGCAGCCTCTTCACCACATGATCCATTATCTGAACTTCCCAGTACCTCGGTAGGGTGAAGGGAGTAACAACATACTAAAGAGAAGGTCTAAGTGCCTCCTCTAAACTTCTCACCCGAGACTCCTCATCTAGAAAGAGTTCCAAAGAAATTTGAAGGAGATACTTGAACTTGATCCATAACTCCCTCACTTACATACTTCCCTGCTGAAGGGAGAGTAGCTCCTGCCTCTTCTCAGCATTCATCATGGAAGAGAGGAATTCCACTCGGAACTCCCTCTCCAAGTCAGCCCATGTAACCTCACCCTCTCTCTTCTCCCAAAGAAAGAGTTTCCACCACTGACGCGCTGATCCCTGTATCAGGCTCACAACCAGAAGAACCCAGTACACCGTTATAGCTCGAATCAAGTAGAAAACTATCACCAGCTCCTCGACCCTACTCTTTGTGTCCATGTCCGAGATGCTGCCCTCGTACATCCCGAGGGTCTACCGATGAAAGGCACGAAGCATCCTCTACAACTGATCGTCCTCCTCCTCTCGGTCATCCCTCTATCGATCCAACAAATCAACCTCCTGGGTCTCAGTCTCCCATACTACTCGTGGTCATCATCCAGGTTCCTTAACTACATGGTAAACAAGGAATGCCTAATCCTGAGAAGTCTAGAAGATTGCTTTTAATTTTTCATAGATATTTTATTCATTTTAAATCCCCAAAATACCCAATACACACCAGAACACAAGTCATTATGATGCATGTACCTTTCCTAGGGTCTCTACCCTACAATCAGTGTAGCCTCATTTGGTCATTCGGTAGGCCCAGAGTCCTTACATCGGACCACAGGGGGCCCTAAAATCCCATTTCCAAGCCGATCTTCCATGGACTATTTCACGCACCAAGATTACCTAACACTATTGACCTACCATAACATTAAATCCTCACTCTGCCTAACTCCGGACTCTATCCTATCTCTCAACCTCTGCCTTTGATACCATTCTGTCACGACCCGCCTTTACCATGATGACATAAAGAGATACCATATTTCCAAACCCTTCCTTCCTCAACATGAAGGAGAGATAATGACACCTGAGACCCACCTTCAATAGGCCCCAGAGTGGCAACTCGTACCAAGGGTATAAAATCACACGTAAAATGGGAGGAATTACCCTTTTTATTTAGTAGGATCAGGAGATAAGATAGTAAGTCCCAAAAAACACCAAAACTGGAAGTAAAAGTAAAGCCCAAACAATCCTTTCCCATAAGCATGTTTCAAATAATAAGTACTAAAATGAAAGAAAACTCCAATGGTAAGTACCAATTAAATGAAAAAAACAACAACAATTGTCCCAATGCCTAAACTAGTACAGTCCTGCACGGTCCTTGAAGTCCTCCTAAAAACCTAAAAGTAGTTTTATGTACGTAGGGTGAGTATACAAGTATACTCATTAGGGAAAAACCAAATGATCTCATGCACACGTGGGGAGGCATTCTAATGCCCGGTGAGAAAAGGAGATAACTGAAGCACCTAGTACGGAAACTATCCACCCAAACCTCACCGAGGAACTCTATCCAAATAACGAAAATCAAGTAAGGTAATAGTAATAACACGTCGATGCTTGGGTACCCCGCACCACTTCCCCACTGGTTATTCAATACATCCCACGTGTAAAACCATCCCCACCATTTTCACCGTAGTCCCACTTCCATACCTCACCCACACACACCTGGACTTCCACAACCACACATCCCGCCTGAAAACACCTGGGCCACAACTACACGTACCCATGCTCACAGACACCTGTGCATGAACAACAACTGCCATGCCTAAAGACACATGGGCCCGAACAACTACTGACATGCCTGAAGACACTTAGGCCTCATCCCAAAGACACTTGGGAAACAACCTTCCCGCATACACCTAGTCCGACCATGAAAACTACCATTCTTGAAGAATCTTGGGGTATAATAGACCTCAAGCCATCGCATCCCACCCGATGAGTCTTGGGCTACTAGGAAAGGGAGCAGAAAAGGAGCTAATAACCAGCCACTCATAGGAGTGTTGGGAAAAACACCCTCCCCCATGAAATAGTGGTGTTCTTCATGAAGTGCTCAAATTGGGTGGGGTGTGAATAAGAAACATAAAAGCTAAATTATACATATAGGTAACAATCACAAAACCCAGCCTGGGGGGTCCCAAAACCAACCCATACACAAACACCATCCTTACTATTCATTCATAAGAAGCACCACAGCCACAACCATGTCGCAAATCATTCCCGGAAAACTATTCACCATTGAACCCATTCTTATTTTCATATCTAAGTGATTCCATTTAGATAATTCTCCACTACTGGAAAACTAACGGGCATATCCACAAGCAAATGAAGGAAAAACAACGAAATATAAATTTAAGCATTCAACCCTAGTTCTCTTGTTAAGTCACAATAACAAAGGGGATTCGTGAGATCCCTAAAGGTACTGGGACCAAACTAATCACAAACATACGACCCCACATATCCCAAAAAACCACAAGATAACAACTGCACAGCAGGGGATCACATCCCAATCCTTGTCACCTCACATGTATCATGTATAAAAACTATACACATCACCCGAACAGAGTAAGAGAGTTTCCAGATTTAGACACACCTTTCCTTTAGTTTCATCTTTCCGTTTGGTTAACTAGGATGACCACAAAAGGTTTCTTATTCATCGTACACCCATTTAATCAGACATGTTTAAGTGATTAACCAATTTCCATGTTAGAACTATTCTATCACAAAATTATCCAAAAAAAAGGATCATTAGTTCACAAGGAATAACCACCAATGACCTTGATTTTCAGGGGACATAAGCCCATGTAATTCACAACATATAAGAAAAAGTATAATAGTACAACAACATCATCAAACACACCCGATCATTCTTTAAAAGTCTATTTATTATCTTCATTATGGTTTGGTTTCATCCATCCCCATAGAAACATTATCATAACTACCCCGTATGATGTAGATTGAAGAGAGGTGAAGGAAGAACCCTACTTTTATGATCAACAATCGATGTTTTTCTCCACACGCCGAGAATTGGGGATGCGAGACTTCTAGGGGAGGAACTCCGAGGACTCCAAGAGTAAGAAGAGAAGCTCTAGCACAGACACACCACTTACCTCGAGAAGGTTGGACCCCAAAAGCACCATGTAAAGGAAAATAAACCAACCAAGAAAAATAATGAAGGAAAGAAATAATTATCATTAGATAAAGGGGTGAGATCCTAGAGTTATGGTAAAATAATTTTTAATGGATTTAAATGTGTATCATGGTTTCACCACACGTTTGGGTGGTCAAACGTGATGGAATTAATTTAAAAGTAATAATTCTCATCGGATATTTGGCCATAATGGCTATGAGTTAAAGGGTATCCTTCAAATAGAGGAAAATTCCAATAGTGGTGGAACTGGAAAGTACGAGAAACTGGGTGTGACACTGAGGAAAAGCCTCACGTTTGGGTAAGTCAAGGGTCACCCAAATCATGGTGGATTTTATATATCATTAATGGTCTTTAAAAAAGATTTAAAAGGGGCTATTAAAACACTCTTACGTCAAAAAGATACATTGTGGGAGAAAAACTGGAAAAACAACAAAGGGTGGGACACTGTTCGGTGAGACACAGTAACGGTGCCACGGTCACGGTGCCACCATCACAGTGCGACCGTCATAGTGTCACTGTCACGGTGCCACCAGTTAAGTTGAACACCATGAGCGGTTCCACCATCATGGTGCCACCGTTTTTATGTGAAATTGTGACCGGTGCCATCGTTTCGGTGGAACCGTTTGAGGGAACCGATCTTGAGGAAAAGTCCTTAATGAGCCATTGTTCGGGCCATTACAGAGCTAATGTTATGTTGTTATCTCCCATGGAGTAGTTACCCATGTGGAATCCAATTAAACGGTTCAAGGTCCTCTTAGTTATTGATTCTTACTTTGGTAATGGCCCACTAATCATCTCGCCGAGTATGTCATGCCCACTAGATCCTCATTCCAGTGGTTTGATGTGAGTTATGTTTTTATTTTGTTTCTGTTGTTGTGAGTTGGATTCTAAAAGGAAATGGGGTTTCAAATGGAAATTATTTCTCTTAAGTTATTTTGGACTAATAATAATGGGTTTTATTTTAAAAGGTGTTTTAGATTGAAAACATTGTTCAATGCTTGAGGTTTGATAATGAAATTCTTTGTGTAACCCTTAGTATTCATTAAGGATGTTCACATATGTGTGGGTATATTTGTAAAGTTAATGTTGGAATGTGTGCATGAATGAGATCATTGGAAGTTCAATAAATGAATATGTGATGGTTCATAGGATTCAACAAGAGTATTTTTTGAAATCTAAATGTTTCTGGTTTCATTTTTCATAGAAAAGTGGGTTCCTCTCTTCTTAAAAAGCAATTTCGGTATTCAAAATGTGTTGTTAGAAGAATAATGTTTTTAAATTGAAATGTAAATGGTAAATTTTTAAAAGAGTATTTATTTTCTTGTTTATAATGATTGGATTGTTAGTTGGTTGTGTTGGCCTAGGATGGTCTTTTGGTAGTAATTTTGGTAGATGTTGAATTCAGTTCTATGTTTTTCTCATATTTGCAATATGCTTCCTATAAAAGTCAATAAGTTTTATAGTGAGTCTTAACTATTTACTTATTCTTCTCAGTTGTTACATGTTTTCCATGATTATTTTGGTCAATTAGAGGAAGTGGAATTGAAAGAGGAGGTTTAGTGTTTCTTCATATCATTTGGAACTCCTAAAGCTATTAGAGTCTATGTTGTTCTGGTTCGTTTGAATGTCTAGTTTTAGACAAGTGGAAGGTGACTTATACATCATCAATGCATGTTAGGATGGTATAGAAGGTTATTAAGACCACTCTCATACAAGGTTTCATACCAGATGAGGTTAACAAGATGAAATTTGAAGATCTCTTTACTATTTAATAATTCTATTAGTCAGTGAAGGCTTATGTTGAGAATTTCAAGGTGTTGGATTCCTTCTCTCTATAGATAGAAATATAGGATCCATTGAATGAAACTCCTTTTATCTTGTATCTTTATACAGATATAAAGGAGTGAGTTCTCTCCTCAATATATCTTAATTTGTAGAAGTTTGTGGATGGATCATTCTTAGGTGATTTGATTTCCAAAGCCATGTAGTTGGAAATCTGGTGTCTCTTACCACTCATGAAGGTTCCTCATCTAAAGAGAGGTGTATGTATTTAGAACCTTTTTCTAAAAATCACATTTCATTTGTTTTTCCTTCCATTTCCTTAGACCATTTCCATGTGTTCCACCATTATGGTTAGTTTGGGAATCTAAAACTATATTGTCATAATCCCCTGAAGACTTTACATCATTGTGGCAATTTACGTCACATGGATATGTTTTATAATAATCATTTCTTGAAAAAGTATTGAATGGATTATGTCAAATTCTGGATGTGAGGTAGTGGATACTTCAAACATAAGGACTCTATCCATATGACCCATAGTGAAGTTTTTGGTCATTCAAAATCACAAGGACATGTATAATCTTGACCTAGTTCTTTTTTATGGTGTTGGAGTCGATATTGTTTAAATTTATTTTTGTGGTTTTATAATTTTGAGGGTTTGACTTATCTTTGTAAGAGGCTCAGTGGTCTTTTTTTCTTATAATATTTTTTTCCCTTGGATGTGGATCTTTAAATTGTTAGCCTTTCATAAATTAGTTTTAGTTTTTTATTGTTCTTGTTTGTAGATATTTGTGCTTCTAGAAATCTACAATTAATTATTTTTTTCATGTTTTCTATTTTATCAAGTTCATTTCATGGGATTCACCATTTTTTTGGTATTTTAGCTTATGTGGGATGTTTTTGTCTTAGGTTGAGAGTTCCAAGTTTTTTAGGTTACCTTATAGTGGGTTTCTTGTTTCGGTGTCATCTTGTGGAAGCTTCAATGTTGGTGGTGTAATTAAAGTTCTTGTGATTGGGAGAGACCTATCATGTTCTATATTTTTTCTTCATTTTTTGGGTTATTTGAGAGTTTTTGGGTTTGACTTTTGAATTGAAAGGTCACCATTTCAATCATTTTCTTGTTCGGATTTATTTTTATTTAGTATCGAGTATTGTTTATCATTCATCTGGGTGAATTTTTGGGAGAATAAACTGTTTGTGGTGTTTTTGAATTATTGCACACAACCATGGAAACTATTTTATTTTTTTCTTTTATTGATATTGGATGCTTTGGTTGAGGTTCAAGTTGAGCCTTGGTTTTAGTATTTGAGTTTTTGATGAAAAGTTGATATTTTAGAAATAGAAGTATGTAGTGCATAGTTAGAGAATGATTAAGGGAAACCCCTTAGCTTCTCCCACAAAAGTATGTGGCTTGAGTTTTGGTGCCTAGGGAATGGTGTACATCCTATTCATGGTTAGAGAAACCATTCAAAAAGTGTGTGGTATGGTTTTGGATTTGGGAAATGGTATATTTCATGGTTGGAAGATGGTTTGGGAAACCCTCCAGCCCGCCCGTGTGGGGTGGCCCTCATCTCTAATATAGTACACATATTTGGTGCACAATTTTCAAAACTATGCATCCAAACTATGAGACTTTCCCAGTTCATTAAAAATTTTAAATTCCAAATTTTTCCCTTTGTTCTTTTAATGGTATTTCTGGTTTTCCTCCCCTTCTCTGACTAAGGTTCACAAGGGGGCACTAGGAGACCCATATCCCATATTCCATTACAATTTTCGAATCCCCTTACATGTACCTAGGAATATTTCTTTGGGTTTTTAGTCGATTTCTTAATATTCTCTTCCTCATATCTTGGTTTATTGGTATTTCAGAGTGATGGTATCTCTTGGATAAACCCTAGAAGGAATGGTTTGGATGTGGGTTTTTTTCAATGATTTTAGGGTGTGTAGTTTGAATCCCAGTCATACATAAACCTTTTACATAAGTTTGGTTGCATTTGAAAATCATTATGAAATGTGTTTCCAACAATTAACATTCTATAACATTTCATTATAGGCTTGATCATTCCTAAATAGTTTATAAATGTTATTTTCTTTCTTTCAATATCTTGGAATGAATTTATTTGGTCATTTTATGATGAAAAATGGGTACAAGATGGTTTTACAAATATTTTCTCTAATTATGCTTATGTTAAATGCATGTAATGTGTTTGATGAAATTCTGAGTTTTTTTATAAAGTGAAATTATGTGTTTTAGGTTGTGTTCCCCTGTTTATGTTTTTGTAATTTTTTTTGATTGTTATTTAGGTGTTACACATAGAAAGGGGTGACTTTTTATGGTGTGTCTTATTGTTTTATTTCAAAGATAATGATGCTCCAATAAAAATATGTTTACAAAAATGGGTTTAAATAAACTGATGTTGGATGTTGGTTTCTAAAAAGATATTGACTGTATTATAATTACGCCTCTTTGTTGTGCCTTCATAAATGTGTCCAATGGATTATGTGAAAGGTGAAAATCATATTTTAAATTTTTTTTGGAGAATATGTGATGCATGTTGGTTTTCTATGTAAGGGGGTTTTCCGAATAAAAACATCTTTGTTTTGTGCCTCAAATATGTTTTTAAATTGTAATGGTGATGGTAGGAATGTTTTAAAATGGATTTGGAGTGATTATTAATTTGGTATATGGGATTTTCCCATGAGAATGGTTAGGCATCAAGTGTGTTATTTGAAACTTGGCCTATTTGGTGCTTCTCATGTTGTTTTCACCCATGCTTAGAAGGTGTTTTGGATTTTAAATATAAATTCTCATTTAGAATTATGAATGTGAAGGTTGTGTTTTATGTTGACATTGGAAAATGATTTGAAAATGGCCTTGAAAATGTGGTTATTTTGGAAATGTGTTTCCCAATTAGAACATGAGATAATATGGAGTTTTTATTTAAAAATTAAATGATGTGAAATTTAGGTTGGATCTTTCTATTGCCTTTTAAAAGTAGGTATTTATGTGATATGAAGTGAAGGCCTGATAGAAATTTTATAATGTCTTGGAAAATGATAATAAATATTCATGTGATGTGAAGGCCGAGTTAGAACTTGTGGATGAATTGTTGTGAGTTCATAACCTCTATGGAGGATTCCCTATAGTGAGGGGAATCACATAGGTGGTGTTATTTATTAGGGTATGCAATTTTAGTGGTGGAAGGTCAGGTGATCCATGCGTCCAAGGGCCTCCCCCAATTCACTATGTATTATTGTTGTTGTGGGATTTCTGGGCATCATCTAGAGGGTTGAGTGATCACTTCTTTTCAACCCCAAGTTAGATAGTTTGGTACCCCCGTGAATTGATAGGGCTATGAGGGATGTTCCACTTAATTGGATAGTTGAGATTGGCTAGTGGGTTATTGATTATGGAATTGTACTATATGCCATCAGGTGAGTCTGAACTAAGTAAATCTAGGGATTTCCTTTAGTAATGTTCAGAAAATGACCATGATCCACTCTATTTGTGTCATGTTTACGATTGTTGCATGTTCGATATTGGGTTTTCTAGTTATTACTTCATGTTTGGTTTCTTTTATTTTCCAACACATCCATGTTTGTTTATTTGGTTTGTAATTTTTACATAGTTTTAGATTACAAATGGGATGTGTAAAGTGAAACTATTTTTGAAAAAAAAATATTTCATGTGTTGTTTTTAAAATGGGAATGTGTGGAAAGCTATGCTTACTTGATGGAAATGATTTAAAAGAATATTTTTTAAAAAAAATTAAAACTAGTATTTGTATACTATTTTAGAAATGGAAATTCATGGAATGTGTGGTGATAACTAGTGAGCTATTTAAGCTCACACCCTACTAGTGAAACTTGGCATTGGTAGTCCCGAGCAGTTTTGTACGTTTAGGTTTTTGTTTTGTGTGCTCAAGTTTGGATCAGGTCAGTGCTGTGTTTGGGGGTGACAAAGAGTTCATGTCCAGAACATGTTTTCGTGGTTTGGTATCATTTTTTTATTCAGATTTTTTTGTTTAATAGTTTTTGTATTGAGATTAGTTTGTATATTTATTTGAGATTGATTTATTTTTTTGTTATTCTGAATGTTCATTTTTATTATATGATCCTGGGTTTTGTAGAAAAATCCTTCACACAAAGATTGCATTGATACCTGAAACTAGTTTTCCGCCTGTGGGTGGCTGAGAATGCCTTTTTATCCATGAAAAAGACTGGGTTTGATGATATATTGGATGGAATCCATGATTGGTTCATGACACAAAATGTTTTGTTAAAAACTTTTTTGTGTGTTGTAACCTCATCAGTGTGGGTTTACCTGATGGTAATTTTTGTAACAAGAATTTCTTAAGATATTTTCCAATAGGATTCTTGGATTCTCCTCATAATTAACGTTTTTATGAATTTTTATATTATTATATGATAACTAGGTATTCTAGAATTGTTGGATGTGCTAGTGGATAAAATAGCAAGTGTATAAGAAATGAAGTTCCAAACATGATAAAATATGGTCAGGTTCTATGTTGTTTATTAGTGATTTCTTGTATTGATTTGCATTTATATATTACATGTTCATTATTTTTTAGAGGGACATGAAAATAATAAGGAATTACATCATATATTAGCAATGACTATGGTTGGTGGTAACTGATTAAAGAAAACTGAAATCCATTTTATTTTAAGAGACCTTTAACAACATCATGATGAGTACTTAAAACAATATTACATGTTCACTACCTTATTTAGTAATAGTTGGTGACATGTTTATAGACCAAGAAACATTTATACATGAAAAAGTGGATTGTTAAAGCCTCATAAAATTCTAATTTCCATGACATTCAATTACTTAGATTAATTTTAGTAAGAGGAATGTATTATGTATATTGAATAAGTTTGACAATTTTTTGGTTAATATAAATACATAAAAAAGAGAGGCCTATTTTTTTATCCCATAATATGTTCATAATTAGTTGATAATGTTTATAATAATTATTTTCTTAGTAAGAAAATATTATAAATGTATCATGGGATATCCTATCATAAAATTGATATTTTTGGAGGTTTCTTAAATTATTAGGAAGGGTTTTAGAAAAAAAATTGGAACATTGACATGCTAACAAAAAAAATATTATTTAAGTATTATCAATTAGTAAAAAGAACATTTTTTATAAAATATATAATTTGGAACAACATAACTTGAATTAGGAAGATGATATTATATACAATAAATATAACATTCTTGAAAGATACAAATAAATATAGAAATTTCAAATTTTTTCAAACATTATGAAATTAGCCTCTATTTTAAACTACTCTATTGATTTTATGATGAAATTAATGATTTATTCATTTATATGAAATTTGGTGTGTATATTATTAAATGTTTTCTTATTATCATTAATGTTATTTGGGAGGTGGTTCTTATGTTATTTGTTTGTAGAATTTAAATTATTCGGTTGAAAAAGAGAATGTTTTGTTTATAAATACATTATCATATTAATGAATTACCCAATGAATTTTTTTATATAATAATTTATTCGTACATGTTGGATTTTTAAAATCAATTCTATTTGTAATATTTATTTTATAAAAGTTGTATTAATTAAAAATAATATTTAATGGGATTTTATAAAAAAATAAAGATTTTATAAATGGTTTTATATGTGATTGAATAAAAAAATTAAATGTTTCCATTAATTTTTTTTAAGAAAGAAATTTTGATTATAGAAAACAATGTAAATGTTTTTGGAAACATTGTAACATGAGGATGGTTTTATGGGAATATTGTAATATGGTGACTTTATGGGCTGAATCCTTGTGGAGGATTACTATAATTGGATGTTAAGGGTTTTTGTAACTAGGAAAGATGTTTTTGATTATTTAATTGGTGTAATTATTGTGTTATTCTTTTTATGATAGTTATGATCATTTTGATTGTTATTTTTTATATGTATATTATATTGGTTACCATGGTTTCTATTTTTTGGTAGAAATGATATGTGGTAGAAGAAAATAAAATCTCATTTTAAGATGTTTTATCTTGGGATGGGTATTGAAAAACTAATAGGAACGAGATGTATTGGGATTCAAGTTGGTTACCATGGAAAATTATCTCTAACATGGGATAGTATGGTGTAAATTCATATTGTTATTATGGATATCTACTATTATTATATGGATGGAAGGGTTATCACTATTCAAGACCTATACTGATCAATACACTTAATGAGTCTTGTTCACATATCCTGGTTAATTTGGTTATGATTCAAAGGGTTATAAGAAATGAAGCAAGAAAGAGTCGTAGAAATATAATGGAACTATCTCTATTTATCCGTCAACTAAACTATATTAATTGGGAGTATGGTTGGAGAAATTGGTAAGTAATTCTCACATTATTTTTCAAAAACCTACATGGTTTCAATTTCTTAGATAGGTGTGCTTTCTGGGGAGTAGTTTCAAGATGGGTAACCTCATTTGATGAAATATGTTATATGGGTGTGATTATTTTCATGACATTGTATTTAGAAATGTGTTATCTATTTTATTAGCATGGTTTAATGGTATCATTTCCAAATACCTTGATGACCCTTACCCTGTGTGATTAGTGGGTTATTGTTAGTACCTTAATCATGGGTTCTAAAGTATTGTCCCACCGAGGAATCATTTAAATAGTTCTAACTCGTTGGGATCTTTGGAGTGGGGGATTTCATATTCATAACGCTGTCAGTTTTGGGTTAGTAAAATTTTTGATCAATTATGATTCATGTGTTAAATTCTTTTCATACACTTTGAATGAAAATACCATGATTATGTTGTGGTTTTCTATCAGCTAACATTCATTAATAGATTCGGTGTCCATGTATAAGAATGTACTACGATGAAATATTGTTAGACTTACTGTTATGTTAAAACTTAATTAAGGGGGTTCATTAGTGTTTGGGTAGAGTATGAAAATATTCTCTTGTTTTTGGGATCCAATTATGCTCACACATTATTTCAAGAATGTTATACCTATCATAACTTAATTGGTTTATCATCTAGGAACTCTGAGTGCATGAAACATAATTATGCTCAAACCAATAACCATTGAGCATGTTATAACTATTGAATATACCTTTGTGTAATTGGATTAAATTCTCATGGGATTTCACACTATTTTTTTCTAAAAATACTCAGAAGCATTACATCATAGAGGTGTTAGCTAACTATTTGATTTGTGCATTTCATTCCAATTTGGTGGATGATGTTTTTAAATATCTATAACTGGGGAATTGTTTTGATGTTAAAAAAATTCATGTCATTTTTTTAAAAAATTAAAAAATATTTTTTAAGTAATTTTATATATAACAAATCTGAAAATAATTTTTTTTTAAAAAATATAAGAGAATGAAAAAGATGACATGGTTTTTTAGAGAATAAAAATTAATATTCATAGTTTTATATGGAAAAAATAATTGGTTTAAAACTATAAAACAAAAAAAATCATCATCCATAGATATAATCAAAAAAATAAAAAACAAAATATAAATAATAATATTAAAATAATTACTTGAGAATAAAACAAATTCCATGGATTTTACCTCTCTGAAATGATATTACATAAATAATAATTTTCAAAAATAATCTATTTGTCATTATATAAATCACATACAATGTTTCTCTCATTGATATCAACCTCTTAATCTTATCATTTCAATTTCAATCATGTATTAGAATATATAAATAATGAATGTATGGTGTAATAAATATTTGGGAGAAAAATCATGTGGGTGAAATAGATATAAATATGGGGGAAAATTAAATTCTAATATTGAAAAGAAAAAAAGTATGTTATTTTATTTTTTATATGTGAATAAATAAACAAGATCCCATTGTAAAAAATTGAAATTCACTTGTTCGTCATGATATATTTAAAAGACAAAACGTTAATTTTTTTTGAAAAATATTCAAAAAGTAATGTTTGTATCTTAGGGATTTAGTTTTTACATCAATTATTTCAATAACTGAATTAAAAAAATTATTCATATTATTATTAAAATTAAAATTTTAATGTTTTTTAATATTTGTTATTTGAAAACCAGTGCTACAACGGTTTTTAAAAAAAGAACTAAATGTTAAATGATTTTTTATTTTTGGTTATTTAAATAATTGACATAAAAAATATCTTGTAAAGTTTTTTTAACATCCTTTTTTAGAATAACCAACATTAAAAATATTTTGGAATATTTTTTTTAGGTATGTTTTTAAAATAACTAACATTGAAAAACCTAATATATTTTTAACAGTGGTTATTAACATAAATAACATTACAAATACCAAGGTATGAGATTTTGTGTTAGCTATTAAATAAATTAAGTAGAGAATATTTGTAACATCTATTATTAAATAATCTATGTTATAACATCTACATTATAAATACTTTTTCTACTAGTGATGTCATTACAACCCATAATACCTTATAATGATTATTGATTGGAGATACATGTGGTGGCTGGAGAATTATAGACTAGGATGGTGGACGAAAGATAAGTTGTGGTATTAGTGGAATAAAATTAAACTAACACTAAGAATTAGGACTTACTATTTATAAAAACAATTAAAATTGAGTAAATATAATCCATGAAATGATTCAATGGGGTGGAGGTAGGAATTTGGGGCTTTGGGACCTAGGAAAACCAATCTAACTTATAGATTGACAATGCACGAATACACATAAGCAAGGGAAGATAGAATCATTCATAATGAAATAGCGATAACATAAAATTTAAGAGTTTCAATAATTTATTGTAAAAACAAAATTCAAGTTCCATGGGATTATATATTTATAGCCAAGGAATGACACAATATTTAAGGGTAAGTACCAAGAAGTCATAAAGCCTAAACCTACTTTCCCCCTTAAATACAAATAGATAAAGTGTAATAAATACATTCTATAATGTAGCAGATAGTTTTATCCCATGGATTTTGAATTCAAGGAGGTGTATAAGATGATTTCAACACATAGGTCTTTACTTTATTTCCATATCCTAATATACTTGAATTTTTTGACTCCAACATTAAATTTTGAGATTCTATCATGTGAGTGAGGTTCAAAATTATGTCAACCACATAGATTCGGCTTCATGTATCATATTGGTACACAAATAAGGGTAACAATAATCCCATTTTATCCATCCATATGATGTAAGATATATAATTACATTAATCCATTGATACACCGTCCCATTTTTATATGGAATATTCTGTGTTCCATTTAATTTTATTAGGAACTAAAAATTAAACTCACTACATGTCATCAAGTTAATATCATATATTATTTTTTAAGATCCCAAATGAATTATTTGTATTTGATTTCAATAATGATATTAAGAGGAAAATTCAATGTATGCTATTAAATAATATTGAGTTACTTTCATATTAATGGATTTTTTAGGATGTATATTTATTTATTACTTGTAATGATTCAAGATAAGGAATAAAATTAAATGTAATGATTTATAGGTTATTCATCAATTCAATGAATCAGTTTGATTTAGGAATAACAACTTCAATAAGTTTATAAAGATTTTATATTATGATAGCTAATGGAATGTTTTCATTCAATGTCATGATTTATAAGCAATCAGTTTTAAAATGTGAGTAATGTCCATCTATTGAAATAATGTCCTTTAGATGAATTTTCAATGTAATATGAGTGATTTATAATACCTTATCATATGTTAAAGGGGTTATAAAATAGTTGAGTATAATCTTGAAGAAATAGTTGAGTAAAAATTCGCATAAGGGTATCAATAGAGTAGATCTCACTGTAAAGGGATCCACATAATGGGATTACAAATATAATGATCCACAAAAATAGATCCATAATATTGCTCCATATAAAGGGATCCAAAACATAATACTCATGTATGGAGATTCATTAATGGAGAACTATGTAAGGGGGTTCATTGTATAAATTTTTATGTAAGTGGATTAACATGAGTGGCCAAGGTATGAGGATTCATATAAGAAGACCCACCACATAAGGGGATTCACATCAAAGTTTCCATGTGAAGATATCAACAAATAGAGATTAATGGATGTATATCCACATATATGGATTAATGTTATGAGATTCAAATAATTGGATTATTTATCCTTGGGAGGATATTTAGAATTCTAAAATTATATTTTTGATAGAATTTTGGAAATGAATTAGATGATTCACAAGATTATATTTAATGAAATTTAATACTATAGTCACATTATTGAATTGTGATACTTTTCAAAAATCAGGAATCAAGCTGAGGGTGATGCTATGAGGTAGTTATGATTTCAAAACTATAAGTTACGGTTCCATATCATAGTATATGAGTCCATGGACACATGAATTTTATATTTTAGATGAATTAAAAGGTTCATATTTTGGGAAATTTTAAAGTATGTTATTTTAAATATTCCATGTGGATAAATATATTGTGCCTTATGGGATTTAAAAGTGTTTTTTGAGGAATAATTAAATTTGGGATATATAAATTTGATTTGAATGAGAATAAATCATATATACTAAATTATTGAAGAGTTTAAAAATCTCAAATATAGAAATAATACTCACGATCCTATAAATATGATAAAGAGAATAAGGAGAATAATATGTAATTATTCAATGATATTTCTCTTTGGATAAGCATATTTAGTCTAATATTCGAGAGAACCAGATATTGTACATATAAGAAGAACACCTACTAGTGTGAAGGAAAAATAAGAAGAACATGAATACATAAGGTTATGATAGAACTGTAACATAAAATGTGATCAAATAATGGTTATTATAGAAGATGAAAGAGTATAAAAATGATGGAATGATCTACACCAAGGAGGAGAAATATAAGTCCCACTCGATGGCCTATGGATTATCCACTCAAGGTATGCATGAGGTAGTCAAAATGAGTCATGAGGACTGAACTCTTAGAGATAATAATAAAGTATGTGGGAATTTGGTAACATTGTACGATTTAGTATAAAGATCATTTAGTATGAATCTAGATGCAATGGAAGAATTCTATTGAAGAAAAGTGTCAGATCAGACCATGCAATCACTTCACATAAAATAGTGGATGAATTTGTGGTTATGAAACTAACCAATCATGAATAGAAGTTTAATTTCAAATAAAATCCTTGTAAATTATTTTGTACTTGTGCCTTTATTGAATATATAATTTTGGAGAGGCTAAGTGACACAAAGGCAAGAGATTTAATGACTTTAACTAGTCTAAGTCATCGAATTAAAAAGGAACAATTCATAAAAAGGAAAAGAAGATAAAGGATTCACCCATACCCCCTCTCAAAGACAACAAAAACTAGGTGCTAAAATTAGAATCAAGTATAATATTGAAACCCTCTGATAGTATCCATGTTTTCAATGGTATTTTTTAATAACTCTATGAAATTAATATTTAACGAATCATTTGAGATGCATCAAATAGAGAAAAAGTGAAATACTTCTCTTGGTATAAATTATTAGGTATCAAAAAAGACTAAAAAAATTAATAGGCATTGTAGATAAATATGATTTCAATATTCAAGGAGGAAAAATAAGAAGTAGAAGGTAATCGGAGTTTTAAAATTTCTGATAATTTTCTTAATTATTATTTTACTAATAAATCTAGTTAAATTTGTGATGATAATGTATCACTTAGTGATCTTCATTCTAAAATCATGGATCATTTGGGTAATGTTCTAATAACCATATCAGAAATAATCCATAGTCCTATAAATAGTAACAAATAAGATAAATAGCATATAATGTGAGGATATTAAGATCAAATTTGCAATTCCCACCCCCAATTACTCTACTCAAGACCACCATACATCCACAACACACAACCCAAGGGTATAAATCACCCATAAACACCTTATCTTAGTGGTGTAAGATTGTAATCGACTGATCCATGAATGTCACATCATCCTTAATATGTATCACTCGTCATTCAATGACATGGCAGTTATTGAGAATATGTTATTGAAGCTGGGACACAAGAAAGATGTTTTAGTCCATGTTAAGTTGTAGTGTAAGTGATTCCACATTTACAACACATTCCATCTCCTCAAAAGGACAAAAAATCATGAAAATCCTACCCTTGGTCAAACCTCCACTATCGTTGATAAGGGGAAACCCTTATGAACACATGGTCTCTATCTTCAAAATCCAATTTCCTTTGTCTATGATCAACATAGCCCTTATAATGGTCACGTGATTCCTTCATCCAATTTAAATCCTTGTGAATCTTCTTCTTTATACTCTTTATAGAATTTGGACCCCAGATTATGGAAAGCCCAACCCCATATTGTAATAACATAGACAAACACTAGCATATATACAATGTAGTTAATTTATATTTACTAATGGATGAGTGATAGCTATTATTGTAGGAAAACCCAACCAAGGGTAGGTTCTTTACCCATAATCCACCAAAATCCAAGACACCAGATAATAATATATCTACTTACATCTAGATTTTTTTATCTTTCTGCCTATCTATTTAGGGATGGAAACTAGATATAATTCATATTTGAGAGACAAAATAATGTTCCAAGCCTCTCTATAATTTCTTGGTGAGTAGAGGTTCTGGTTTTAAGGTGATGGTCCATGGTACCCCATGGATCCTCATCACATCATCCACATATTGACTCCTCTAATATTTATGATATTTTATATTAGAATCCCATGAAAATGACTACCTTTATTAGTTGATCCCTAATCACCCAAATGTGATCTCATTCACTCCTAGCAATACGGTAACCATGTGATGAAATCTATCAATATGTCCTCCCAATTCTGTTCGAGGACATCTAAATGATATAGTAACCATCTAGGGACATGGTTCTCTTCATTATTATACTAAAAAACAAAAAAACATTCCATGAAATTTGTTAAATAACACTTCATTACCTTCCATAAAAGCTACTTACTCTTTCTTTTATACAAATTGGATATACCTAGATGCACCATAAAGGGTGAGCTATAAAACTCACAGAGAACTCCCTAACATATGGACAACATAACAAATAGAATCCCCTATAACAGTATCCAATTCTTATTATCATTTCTCTACCAATATATAGAATCACCAAGGCTAACACGGTATCACATCCCTCAACATATAAGTCTTTCCATTGAGACTCCTATAAGAAATTATATAAGGAACATTACACTATCATTTCTAACATTAAAATTTCACAGCGGTCTCAGATCCTATAGGATGTAGATCCACTAACTCCTCCATCACTCTCCAAGAATTTTAAGAATTTGAAAAGACATCTACACATTACATACTAATCAGTTCATCATCCTCAAAATTTCAATTTTATTGGGTAGAGAATATCACAAAAATCATTACCCTAAAAGAAACATCATCCTCCTCTATTAATTTAGATCCTCGTACAACTGCATGAAAACATACCTCAATATCTTATAAGTGAATACAAAGATGTGCTTTTTGATGAGGTAATACCTACATAGATTCAAAGAAAACACGACTACTAAAAAATCTCGTTCATGGGTGGAATAATTATACTGATGGAGATGTAACTACCCATACCCATAAGAGACCACCACTCTCTTCTACATCATGACACAACCTAAACCTAGATATGAAGTTTCATAGAAGGCCTCAAACATAATCTCTTGTTCTAACCAATAATGCATTGGGGAACAAACAAAACTCTCATATGGTAGTCAAATATTGTCTATCATTGATTATTCTAGAGAATTTATGATAATTTGGATTCACACCACTGATAATATCTTAAGATACCAAGGAATATATGAACTCTTTACATGTTCTTAGGTGATTCCCAAGAAATGATTGCCTCATTCTTTATTAGGTCCATGGTCATTCCCGGTCAACACACCACACAGCTCTCACATCCAAAAAACACACTTAAAATAAATATTTAAGATTTTATGGTGTTGAAGAACCCATAGGTCATCTCTATGGTTCTCTCTATATTCATCCTCTAACATCGAGTATATGAGGATGTATTCGATGAAGATGGCTATGAATTTATCCATGAACTCATAGAATATAGAGTTCATGATCCCTGAGAATATAGCTACTATGTTTGTAACACACAAATCCATTACCATGAACTCAAACTATATATACCTACATCAAATGGTAGTCTTCAAGATAACCCCACCATTCCATCATCTGGTGATATCCAAGCTACAGATCAGTCTTCAAAATCAAACCATCCATCATTAGTGGGATGAATATATCATCTATCCTCGGAAGGGGTAACATTTTCTTAACATCACCAAATTCCACCTTTGGAAGTCCATGTAAAACCTCATACTACTATATCCATTTTTATTAAATAAAATTCTGGAACCCGAAGGGGATACACTATATCGGAATAATACCTATACTATAATTCATCTATCTTAATTATAATCTCACACAACTCCACGTGTGTTATGTGATAGGTATCCATCAATATTAGAGTTGAAACTGACTATCAATATATCATAAAATTGATGCCATAATAAAGAGAGTGTCAAGACATCATCTATACAGATATATTGAAACTCCTCAATAACTCATAGAACCTTCATTGCATGAGAATCCACATACGGGTCTAAAAAATGAGATAATGTGAGATTTATAAGTTGGTTACCCATTTGGTAACATCACTCACCAATAAAAAACACTAAATAATATTCCACGTTAGAAAATATGACTCTCCTCTAGAATTATTTGACCACTAAACATATGTATTAGGACTAATACATACCAAGGATGACATCTTATAGTTGTGTCTATAATAAGAATTAATCAACCACCAAATGATGTTTTCCCATTATAAGTCTAAACATCTTACTCACATCAAGTAGCATAGTATGAACTGAAATTAGAGTGGGTAACACTATGTTCCTGAGAAGTCTCTCCACCTCGGGTGATAATGTTTCAAACAATGTGAGTGAAATAAGGATGTATGAAGCTATATAATCAAAAAAGGAAAAAATTAAAGTTGAAAATAAACCATACATACCTCTTGTAAACTCTTTCCCCTATAGTGTTGGCCCCTCTAGAAAAAGAATATGTTCACTCCCAGCTTCTCTCCCTTTTCGTTGAAGACCTATATAGCATAGTTTTAGTATAGGTCATTGAGGATGAGTACCATTGTAAGACGACCTCTATCATTCCCTCTCACCTAAGTATGGAATAATCCTGTTAACTCAGCTACTCATACAAATTTGGTGGATAATGTTGATAATACATCATAAGATCAATTTTTTATTTCTACTAAAAAGGGGCCCATCTAACAATACCAAACTAACATCCATGAATGTTCAGAAAATAAGATCGATGATGACCACATCCTCCATAGAAAAATTTCACAATTCAAGAGATTATTGTAGGTGATCTGGAATTGATAAACCCAGATAAACATGAAACTATCAATTACATTTAGTTTGCTAAATATTGGAACCTTAACTACCCTAACATCCATGATCCCTTTATTTAATCTCTACTCCAAAAGTATCTCTCTAAAACACTCTCTCAGAGAACACCTCCTTAATACTTTATACACTTGATAGATTCCATTTTTTCATGTCGAAGTACACAGGATGTGTAAATGGAGTGACTACATATTTGAGTATTAGAAGTAATTCCTTCTTTTGACACCATGATTTGGACTCCATATATGGAAAAAAAATTGGGATAGAATCATAGTATTTCCTTAAACCTGATCCTGATATCTCATATACTCATGCTCCATTATTAAATAGATAGGACTCTATCCACATTTTTTACTTCATCATCAATGACAAGAACTTTGAATGGAACACCTTCTAGAAGTCAACCCAAGAAACATCTACATCATTCTCCACTCCAATATATTATATCCACTAGTAACATTCCACCCCATGATTATGAATGATTACCAGTGGAACCCAGTACTCAGGTTGAGCCCAAATCAGAGTGAATTTTATATCATTATCCTCTTTCCAACAATCTATCTATAAATTATACATTTTCTACTCATACTATTCTAGACTTTGTAACTAGAAATCCTGAAATATCGTTATCCAATACTCATTAACCTTAGTAGAATTGATCATATAATTATTAACTAGATTATATTTCTAAACATATCCTCCTCAAACCAAAGATGGGTGATGAACAGTATCCATTTTTAAAAATAAGGCACAAGAGAAACCCTATGCCCAGTAACATGGATTTTTTTAGTACATTTCAATTTCACTACAATGCCCCATTAAATTACAAGTGAAAACAAGAATGATTCATGTGCCCCTCGTAGGTCTCTACCCTATAAGTAGAATAACTTCACTTTAAATGATTTTATAGCTTAATGTCACTACATCATATCCTAGGGGGACAACAAATCCAGTTTACAAGCCTATATCCCTTGCTTACTTCACATGAGAAGATTTTTCGAGACTATTTCTCTACTGAATCCTGAAATCCTCAAAACTATCTAACCCCAAGACCCATACTACATTACAACCAATATCTACGATACAAATTTTTCATTCCCCCCTCCGATGGCACCCCTCCTAGGCCAGCAGTGGAGATAATGAGTGACCCATGAGTCCCACTGCCACTAGGTCTTGTGTCGGTGACTAATATTGAGGTTATAAAATAATAAAATACGAGGAATTACCCAAAATATATTTAATGAATAAATATATAAGACAAAAAACAAAAAACACCCATCATGTAATATAGAATATAACAAAACCCTATAATCCATATTAGAAAATACCTAAAAAACTCCAATATGAAACAGTATGATGGGAAAATCTAAATCAGTAGCTCCATGGTGAATCCAACATCCATGTTATTATTTTTCAGCTCATTATTCAATGACTCCCAGAAATATAAAAACTATTTTCTATACATAGTGTTATAATCACATTCATACTCAGTAGGATCACACCAAAGGTCTCTTATGAAAATATAAAAGGGAATACTAATGCCCCAGTAAAAATGACAACAAATCTAAATATAACCAAAATAAGTCATTTAACCATCCTAAACACACCAAGTTTCATCCACAAAAAAACACATCCAATGGAGTAACATAATATCAAAAACATAGATAATATCCCCCCATGTCCAATTACCTTCTAGGTTGTCTCTATCATTCCCCAATTGAAACTTTCATCTTATATTATCATTTCAATATATTCTACCCATCATGTATCAATCCATATATGATGTGGGTTGGGTCACAACACTAACTACCCCGACCTTCCATAGATCCCAAAATCCTATGATTTTATTAGTCATTTTCCATGAATCACCCACCGTTGTCACATCATTAGTATTCGTGTCATTACATAGTTGAATTCTAAATGATAACTAATGCAATGGGATATTATGAATATGATGGAAATAAAACTCATGTCCTCATCCTACATTGCAAAACCCCCAATACATATATCATACTCTTATTACAAGTAATCACCACCAAAATGTTCCATCATCAGTCGATACTCCCCACCAGACAAGAAACATCACTACATACCATTTCATACGGGGAAGAGAGGAAGGTTTGTTGAATAATAGATGTGTTCCATAAAAAACTTGTATGTTGGGGAAAACACCCACCAAAACATTTGGGTGTTGGTGCGTCATACTAGACACAGATGGGGTGTGTAAATAAATAACATGATAGTATAATTGCTAATATCCTTGCACAAATCCCAATCAAAGGGTTCATATTAGTAGTGTTAGACTCTACCACACAATATCATTACTTCCCAAAAAAATAAATCACCAATTTTTTCTCCACCTAATGAAACACATCTCACAAAATAGCCACAAAAAAGTCCCAATTACTCTCTTATAATCTTGAGTTAACCAATTAATATATTTGATAATTTATGACCCAATATTATTTTATTAATCCATTCAAACCATGTTTAAATAAAAATTCACTCAATCCACCACCCAAATTTATTCCCATTCATTTGTCTAATAGTTTTTCATTAATATAAAACATATTTTTCATTTACATCCCACACAATACTCTAGTTTTACTATTCAGAAATAATCTCATATATACTGGGAAATATTAACAACACCATGTAATGAAATTATCCAACCAGCAAACCACAATAACATAATGTCTCCTAAAAATCCATCATAAAAACACTTCACTTTATTAGAATGACCACCACCCAAAAACCAAAACCATACCCCAACTCATCCTGAACCAATCAATTACAACCCCACTGCCCATCAGATTGAACATACAAACTAGTCACCACCACTATCATACAAACTCTATGAAATCCACATATGAACTAGTATTATAATAAAACAACACATATAGGAATAACAATATTTCTACATCTCACAAAAACATCATAATTTGATTCATCTCTATAGAATTATTTCATAATAATTCACCAATTCTAGCATGGGGTATTTTGAAAAAATCTAAATTTATACACAACTAGATTTTTTCCATTTATATGTCCTTAAAATTTTACAATATTTTTTTAATTAATTATTTTCCACAAATTTTCATAATTAATAGAAATCACTACACACACAAGGATTCACAATTAAAAGGGTTTTCAGAATTTTGAGTAAGTATAAATGATCTCACAAATAATATCACAAAAAATAGGTAAACACATGTGAATATGACTCGCATTTATCTCTAATTTCATTAAATATGGTTGATTAACATCTTTTTTAAATCATCCAATAAAACTACATGTAAGAAAGATTATACTAATATCTCATATTCATAAACAAATAAGGGTGGAATGAGGATCCTCTACCATGATTATAAGTTCAATATTCTTTATACAAGAACATACCATTGAGGATAAACCACCGCCAATGGAAATATCACCAAATCTGAACAAGGACTCATAAAAACCTTAATAAAACATTTATCAATCATTTACTGAATCTCATCTCAAAATAGTGATTCTCTACTAAAATTAAATTCTATAAGGAATAAGAATATAGAAAATTAATAATATAGGGAAATATTGAGAGTAACATGATTCGAGACATAGATAAAGATGAACAAGAGGGTTAGCCTCTCAAGAGATGTAATTAGAGAGTGGTGATAGGCATATGGGTCAATTAGGGGTGAAAATAAGAGGTGAAAATCCAAAAAAATAGGTCAAACCTCTATTTATAATGTGTGGTTCAAAAGCCCCCAGCATTACAAAACAAAGAACACTATAATTGTGGTTCTCTCAGGTCAAATAGAGATCTGAAGATCCAGAATTTATACCTCCAATACTAATTATTTTTAAAAACTACATCTAACTATTTTGACCACAACCATGGTCTTTGAAAAGATGTGGTGAGATATCATTATCCATTTCAACCCACAATGAAAAATCCCATGGCATAGGGATGAACCACATTCAGCATTTCCCCGCAATCCTCTTCTTACTCTACTATTCTATATTGTATTCCATTCCTAGCTTCCAATACTATTTTGATTGTTCCTTGGCTATTTGGACCCACCTTTTCAAGGACTATTGTGTACTGGTATCTATACTGTCTATTTTCAATAGCATTGCTCTCCAAGCACCACACGTGGTCTTTCTCATCAAAATAATATCCCTAGAGAATTTTAACCTCAATAATTCTACATGAGTGGAAAACCAATTCGATTTTATTCTCAAATGGATTACCAAGCTGTTTCACTCATCATGGTGCACTCCAACACCGATTGGACAAGTCTACATTTGACCTTTACATGATATGGAAGAGATGATTCTTAAACTTATAACATAACCCTTACAAAAATATCTTCTTAAAATATAGGTTATATCACCACAAAAGATAACTAAAACTCTTATTACCTTTTTGCAAAGCTCACCAGATCTTTGAAAATGGCCACAATGGGTGTTTTAATCATCAATGTGTTCCAAATTCTACATGAATAACCTTAAAATGATCACCCATGAAAAACCATATCCAAATGGACATTCACAACGATTTGTTCTACAAGGAACTCTAATGTCTATAATAATGACCACTACTATGGAATTAAGGCCCTATTGAAAGGAAAACTGAACTATAGCCTACAAAACCCATATGAACTCCTTCTTTTCCCCTCCTTTCCCTAGGAAAACAAATTCGATGGGATCAGAAAACATGATCCCTCAAACTACTAGAGGATCCGGATTACGGACTCAAAATTTTGGTATAAAATATCAATTTTTAAATATTATAAAAGGAAAAAATAAAGGGAAATAATATCAAAAAAGAAAGAAACTCAAACTATAAGAAAGAAATTTTTTTATAATAATGAAAATTTAATACTCAATATTAGGTCTTAACTACTTTAATTATTTTGTGGTAATTCTAAAAAATTTTATATCATTATGATGAGTTCTTGTATATTTGAAAAGAACAAATCATATAATAATGGAAAAAATAAACCATAATAAAATTATAATCATGTTAAAAAAACGATGAATCTTCCTTGAGAGAAATGGAATCAAATAATTGATTAAAGAAACCTAATCATGTTACTCCTAAAATTTTTATAAAGAATGGTGAAATGGATATCAATTCCAAAATGAAAATATTTTATTATATAAAAAATATTCACATCTTATGTTACTGTAAACGTGAAATTGAAATCAAATTCAAATTAGAAATGATGAATCAAAAGAAAGAATTCATCACAGAGGGTGGTGAAGAAATTTGTTTATTAGTTGAAATCCTAGAAGAATAAGTGGAATATTTTTTTATAAAAGGATAAAATAAATAATTTTATGAATCCATGTGAGAACTCTATGAATTTATAATATGTTAATAAATAATTCATGACTATTTTTTCATACAAAAATTTTCAAATAATTGGAAAATAAATAAGCAATTATAGTGTAAAAATAAGATGTTTCACATGAAAAAGAACCTAAATCGCAAGGGGGGTTATCAGTGGCCGATTACCTAGAGGTTCCATATAACTTGTTTGGATGGTGTAAAAAGTGTTTTCATAATTCTGATAACTGTATGAAAATTATTCCCATTCAAGAGGAAATACTGATGAAAATTGATACAAATGGAATGAAACCAATTTCTAACAGTTATTTATTACTGAAGTTAAAAAATAATATACCAAAAAAGAAAAAAGTTAATGATTAAAATAAAACTATGTTTTCCAAGGATTTCATAATAATAATATTCAATTATGAACTATAATAAAGAACTATCCTAATGTCAAAGATGGAAATAATGAAAAATCTTCGTTGAGAGATAGTTCTCACCTTTTATAGTGCATATAAAGGGTAATTAAAATCAACCCTTTACTCCCTTTTATTTTTAAGTTATTTAACATGTAGTGAATGTATGTACAAAATTAAAAAAGGGAGTTAAATGGTGTCAAAATAATTACATACAACAATAAATAATTACATCCCTTCAGGGGATCTACATAAAAATGATATACGAAAATATTATTTTTTAATAAATATATAATTTCCAGAAAATCCATAAAAACTATATAATTTATTATATATAATTCTTATTAATATATTTAAAATACCCTATAATGAGTAATTAAGTTGGAATTATATGCCTCTAAATTTATGGACAACATTGATAAACTTAGATAAATTTCCCTCTTTTTCCACACCAGGATAATGCATATAGACTTTTACTTGATTAACATAAGTCTTATTACAATGAAATTCATGTAATTACATCATTCTCTCAAAAGTGGATTCATTAATTATTCTACATTAATAATGGAGGATAATTAATTATTTTGAGAATTAGAGAAGGAATAGATTAAAAATGAGAGGAGAACACCACTATATTCCCATTACATTTATTTTTAATAAGGTGGGATGAATTACTTTGATTTTGGTGAAGTTTTAATTGTTAATGAAAAAAATAAAATGGGGGATATTTTTGTTCCCAAATTAATGAGTTATTCTTATTTTCAATAAGGTTTTGAAGAGGTAACATCAAATTATGTTGCCACAGAATAGTGATTTATATCCATATTAAATGTATAAAGAATATTTGAGTATACAACATAGAGTTATCAATTTGTAATATTCATGATAAAGTAATAATTTACATGTGATGATTTATGGTTAGATCTTCAAGTTAATTATGAGTTTTGATGAAGTTACACCATCTTCAATAGGTTGGTAATGAATTCATATTATGTTAATAAATGGGGAGTCAAAATTTGATGTTATTATTGATAAAAAAATTGATGAATAGAGTGTAGAAAGTCAATAAATTGATGTGACATCATTTAGATGAGTTTTGAGTGTAATATGATGGATTTATAAGACCTAAAAATGTGTTTAATAGGTTCTAAAATAGATTAGTTTGATCTTGAAAAAATGGTTGAGTCTAGATTCTTGCATTGGGATCCATAAAACAATGCTTAATTTAAATGGATACATAGAAATGGATTCACAATAGATTGATCATTATAAATAGATTCATGGTTTTGCTCCCAATAAAGGGATATGTAATAAACTAATCATGTAAGGATATTCATTAGTAGAGAACCATGTCAGAGGACTCATTATGTATCGATCTACATAACAGGATTCACATGAGTGAAGTGTGTATCCGGATTCATGTAAGGAGATCCACCACATAAGGGGATTCCAATCCAAGACACTATAAAAATAGATTCAACTATTAGTATTTAGTTATATATGTAGCTGTGTATGGGGATTGACATAAATAGATTCATATAAGGGGACTAATTATCCAAGTGTGGATATTGATAACTCCGTAATTATGTTTTTCAGAAGATTTAGAAAATGAACCAAATGTTTCACAATCTGATATTCATAGAAACTAAATATCACAATCACTTAAATTAATGTTGATTATTTCTGAAAATAAATCATTAAACTGATTGTTTTGATGTGAGGAGATGATGAGTTCTACAATGAAATACATGGTTCCACATCATACTGTATGAGTCCATGTACACATTGAATGGATATTTCATAAGAATTATATGGAATAGATTTTATGGAATTTGAATCAGTAATATCTCAAATTCAACATGATGAAAAATATCTCAAGTCTGATGAGATTCAAAAAAGTATACAGATAGATAATTCAAACTAGGAAATGTGTCATAGATTTTAATGAAAAGAGATAACATATTGTTGAATATTGAGGAGTTTTGATGACTGAAATATGATAAATGTACTCATGATATTGTGAATATAAAAATTATAATGAGGTGAAGAATATGAAATTCTTGGACACTTTTATTCCCTAGATAAGTACATTCAGTCAAAGATGCAAGAGAACTCGATATTGTATGTACAAAAATTACACCTTCTCTATTGAAAATGGTGAAAACAAGAAGGGGGGCTATGATAAAAAATGTTATTTAATATGATCAAATAATCTCTACCAAATTAGAATAATAATTCAATCATGGTTAATATATTACATAAAAAGGAGGATCAATTTTATGTCTAAATAACTAGTTTGTGGAAAATCCATCTAAGGATCATGTGAGGCATAAGTAACTAGTCGTAGGGACTGTGATTTGGGAGACAAAAAAATATGTCTAGTGGGAAGATGTTTCAGTATAATGATACTTAAGTGGGACTCTAGAGAATATGGTGTAATTTCATCCTAAAATAGTGTGAGACAATATCGTGTAACCACTTCATGTGAAATAGTATATGAATATGTGATTAATGGAACTAACCAATCCAAAAATTGGGTAAAATTTGAAGGCTAATCATTTTAAATTTTTGTGTTATTTTGTATTTATTTAATCTATAATTTTGTAGAGGGTGAGTGACACAAATACAATATGAATCGTGAATTTAAACGGTCTAATATTTTTAATTAAAATGGAGAATTTTTAAAAAGACAATAAGTACCCATATTCACCTCTCTCCCATCTCTGTGATCACCAAACCTAGGAACTACAAGTTCTATATTACCCCCACTTGAAAAAGAGTTATCCTTGAACCTTTATCATATTTATCTATAGAAAATTAAATATTATAAAAATTTACTTTAAAAAAATATTTCATTCACCTTATAAAGTGATCTTCTAATCAATCTCACCAAGCACTATGTGTTTTCTATCTCTATGTATCTTGACCGTTGATTTTATTCATTTGAAACTCATATTTTATGGTGTAAAACCAAAATAATTCATAAGGGTCTAGAATAAATTTTATGTGACTCGTATTCAATTGATAAATGTATTATAGGAATATTTTCATCGAGGTCATCCAATGGTGTCACTTAATGAGTTATACAAACCATTTACTTCCATATTTTTGATTTTTTTCCATCTCCATAGGCTTCCCACTTTCCAAACATGTTAATGATCATGAATTTTGCACTTGATAATTCACTAGAAATATATTCTCTACCTTGTAAATTGAAACAATGGATATCAAAGGGATATTTATTTGATGATATAAGTACTTTTTCACTATTATGATAAACAAACAACTTTTTATTTGACAATGAAATAACCTCATTTGTATTTATCTATAGAGGGGTTCTTAAATTTCCTCTTTCTCTATATTGTCAATCAATATTTATTTCATGGTGGATCATATAATCTATTTATTTAGAAATGTATATATACACTTGATATAATATCTCCTAATTAATTCAATGTAAAACTAGTTCCATTGATACCTCCACATTCTCACACACATTGGCTCAAATCATCACAATTATTATCTCCTTATAGTATTTTTTCTAATGCTTACACACTTGGGTAAGATTTCATATATTTTTATGGATACTTATATAAAAGTATGATAGAATAGAGTGATTTTTTATCCTCATATTCATATCATAACATGTATGTATTGGGAATCATCCATATCAACCTTTCTCGTTTTGAACATGATCCCACAAAATTAATGAATAATTAATGAATTTAGGTTCTGTGAGTTTTAACTTTTTTCTTAATATTTATGGCAAGATAAAAATTTATTGATACAAATATCCTTATATAAGTAAAAATCTATATCAATTTTCACTTGAAGTAAAGGAACCTTCACCTTGATCCCACCATGTAGGTTATCACCATTTTCTATCCTTTGGTATTCTCTAGGTTACTGGAATAACATCCTCCTTTATTGTACATCCTCAAAATCATCATCAAAATTCTTCATGTTTTCATTCACTATATGGGGATAGAATAGTGCCTAAGTGTGTTTCAGGTTACTTGGTATCAGCCTTGGGCTTGGTTAATTTTCTATGTTATCAATCCTCTCATGAAATACCACCAAATTCTTTTAAAGAAGTTTCTAAAAATGGATAATTAAATATTTCAATTGGATTTATGTTGCTTCTTGTGTGGGATGTGTACATTGTATTATATTATTTTTATCTTTACAGATTACCTTACCATGATATTCATCCCTGATAAGTAACACAAACATAAATACACACTAGAATAAACAGACACAGTGGAATACACATAGTGACGCACTCAAATATGCACACACAAACTCACACACATGAATATGTGCACACACACAATGATATACACGCACATTCATAAAAAAATACTCACTCACACTCACACTCACATTTTAAGGTACACACACAAACTCACACACTCAATATATACACACTCTCACACATAGGTATACACACTCACACACATGAAATTATAGAAAAAATAAAAATTTTCCCTATTTCTCTCTACACAGAATTCAAAATTAAAATTTCAATAACTTATGGAATATAAAACCTTATTTTACATATCACAATCCTCCAATAATTTCCCTAAAGATATAGTGAATGGAAATTTATTAACATTACTCATTCGAGTGGTAAAGGGGTACAATATTTTAAAGTATTGAAAATAAGGGTTTAAAATATAGTTTTAAGGTGTAAAAGGGTGGATTTGTTTGGTATGTGGCTTTTTTATAATTATAAAAGATAAGGAAATTTAAAAAAAATGATATAAATATAATAGGGTAAGATAGTAAAATAATGGAGGAATGTGTGGAAATATATTGTGCTAATAATGTAAATCGTAAATAGATGATGAAGCAATGATATCCTCTCTCCCTTTTGTTCCTTTATTTTTTATTTCTTTTTGAAATATCTCAATGAAAGAACGCTTTATATATTTAAAAGTACCAAATTATTAGTTGGGGAAATTTTAGTTTTTTACATTCTTTTTAGATATAAATAACAGAGAGATAATTAAATAAGAAAATAAGATGGATAATTAATCATATCATAGAAATATTTAACACTTGTAAAACATAGGCCAACATTATAGATATTCAATAAAAGAGTTGAATTTTTTGAAAGTCTGGAAAACATTAGGAAAAAATAAGTTTAGTGGATAAAAGAAGTGTAAATGAAGGAATATATGTTGACCATGTAAACTAAATCTCCAATACCAATTTTCATGAGACACATGAGGTGGTCCTATCATCATGGACTAGGATGATGGGTGAAATATAAGTTGTGGTCTAAGTGGAAGTAAATTATCAACCAACACTTATATGAATGACCTATTTTTTTAAAAAATATCCAAAATGGAGTGAATCAAATCCAAAAAATGACACGTTTGGGTAGATTGAAAATTGGGGGCTTTGTAATCACAGATCTCCAATATAAATTATATATTGATAATGATATAATACAGAAGATAAAAATAAGGTCAAATCATCACTCACGAGGTGGATAGAGAGAAATATTTTAGTTCAAAAATGTAATATTGAGTCAAAATACAAGTGCAATGGGGTATCTATTTATACACGAGGTGTGATAGAATAGTCAAGGTGCTAATAACCTAATGTTTCAAATAAAAAAAAATTTCCTTTAAAATCAAAAGGATATATTTGAATGAATATATTTTTTACTTTAAGGTGTGTATGATGCTTTCCGAACACATATCTCGACTTCATTTACATATCTCACCATACATGATTTTTTTTATCCAACCATGAATTTGTAGATTCTTTAATGTGAGTGGGCATCCAAATGCAAGCATCCAATTATTTTATACTTAATTTATCGGATTAGGGGCCAAATTAGGGTGGTAATAATATTATTTTCTCCAATAGTGCAATTTGTGATATATATATTCTTTAATCCATCTCAATTCCCTCTAATTTCCATATACAAAACTCTTTATTAATTATTTATAAGTAGGCATTGGGCCATCAAATCCACACATTCCATCACTTCATTTTCTTCCACTAGTTCAAAATCAATCATTGATTATGGAATACAAAAATTCATATTTTGAGGGGTTATTATGATTCTACACAATTGGGTTCATAAATGAAGTAGACATAAATGAAAGAAAAATATATATTTCTTTTATTAAAAAATTATGATGCATTTTTCTAATATTATATCTTATCTCTCATATATAAAATATCTATAGATTCAATTGTACCATCATGTTTTTTTTACGACAACAATTTTATAAATGGATTTACTATATTATATTTTAAATCCACCCAATAGGCGTTTACATCACCCCATTCAGTGATATCATGAATGAGATAGTATTTGAAATGGATATTTTTGTTCCTTAAGTAAGACCTATATTCTTTAATAATATAAATAGATTTATGTTTTCATATTAAAGATAATTTTATCTATTGATTCTATAAACATCCCATGTTCCATAATGAACATCATGTTCTAGACAACTTCATTCACAACATATGATTTATTTATACACTCTGCCTTTATTATCAAGTCCTCCATGTTGTTTTGTTTAGGGACCTTCAATTGATAACTCTATATTTGATGGAAAACATGATAATGAGATCTCATACCACCTTTTAATCTTAGAAAATAGAAAAATTATAATTCCCTGTAATTATCTATTCTCCATCCCCAAATACCATGAAAAAATACTTACTTCTTCTCACATATATAAGGATTTTCCTAAAAGTAACCTAATAAATCTAAATATGGTTATATTTGTATTTTATTATTATTATAGAATAAAAAGTGACACTGGGTTGATTAAATTATATGGAATAACTGATAGATCTTATGGATAACACATAACCAGTCAAATCTATCCATTCTAATT
The DNA here is from genome assembly GCA_963277665.1 of Viscum album. NCBI lineage: Eukaryota > Viridiplantae > Streptophyta > Magnoliopsida > Santalales > Viscaceae > Viscum > Viscum album. The sequence continues at coordinate 713,925,741 of OY728137.1, read as the reverse complement.
CATCAGAAGGAGCATGAATATTTATAATATTTGTGCCATGAAACACTAGAAAAATCTATTTCTTATTTTCCTACATGTTAAAAATATTATGTATTTTATAAATATATATGTTTTGACTCAGTCAAGATATCCTCTTCAGCCTCCCTCTATTTATATTTATACCTAGTATGTAGGCTACTTCACCAATCACATTAATTAAGAATCATTTTACTATCCAAATATTTACAGAATTTAAATTCAGAATATCATTTCCAATAAATATTATGTCATCTATAAGAAATATTAGAAATATGAAAATGCTTCTAGTAATATTCTTGTATATATAATAATCTTCTATGTTTTTAATTTAAAAAAATTATGACATCATCAAACCAGATATTCAAACTCTATGAATCCTTGATCCGCCCATAAATGGTCTATGTCAACTTTCAAACCCTAGTAGTGTCATTCAGCAACATAAAACCTTTAGGTTGTATCATATACACATCCATGAAAAAAATCATTTTAAGGAAACTGGTTTTGATATCTATTTGATGTATCTTATAATCATAATGAGCTACTATGGAAAGAAATATCTGAACGGTAATTATCATCACCACTAGATAAAGGGTTTCTTTGTAGTCGATTGCATGATATAATTATTATGATCTTTTCCATTGAATGAGTTTTATATGTTCACACACTTATGTTAATGTATGTTTTTTATAAACCCACTTAGACCCAATGAATCTACCTCTATATGTGTATCCTCTATGTTCTAAACTTCATTAGTGTATATTGATTCTATTTAAAACATCATAGCCTTTAACTATTTATTAGATTCAAGACCGTCAATGGCCTCTTATTATGTTTTAGGTATATCATATATATTATTACTTTATCATTATTTTCAATAAAAAACACGAATACATTAGTCTCTTGATGAATCATACCAGAACATAAAAGTTATTATATAACTTGATTTGGTACTTTTTACTCGAGCCTTTATAAAACCGACTTAATATCTATTTTTGGAACAATTCATATTTTTAGATCTTGAACTTATATTATTCGAACATTCCTCATATTGACTCTATGATTGATGTATACCTACTCAATAAATGTAACAGATCAAACCAAAAAACAATATTTTCTCAATAATATTGTATAAATAACATCCCTTAGTTTCTTTGGGATAACCAATAAATAAGTATATTTTTTATTTAGTGTATTTTTTTCAGAATACAAATATCATGCATATTATTTACAACACAAAATACAAAAAAACAATTATTCATTTATTAGTCCATATTTAATATAGTAACTTTATGAATGATTTTAATGAAAATAATTAGGTATAAATTTAATAGTATCTAGAGGACATCCCCAAAATTATATTGGAAGGTCATATTTACTAATATTTAATTTAACCATGTCTAGCATTGTAGGATTAAACCTATCATATATGAAATTCCACTATATTGTTTTTAGAATAGTGAATTATGATCTAATTTCATAATCTCTCAAATATTTAGTAAATTCATTGATTAATTATTCACCACCCATCTCTAGTTATATAATATTAATAAATTTTCCCAATTGATTTTGTAATTCAATTTTCAACAACTTAATCTTTTCAAAGTCTTTAAACATTTAGATTAAAATAAACATATAACCATACTAACTAAAATCATAAATAATTGTTAAAAAATTATATATATACACAACCTTCTAAATTACTCATCTTTCCTCATACATCACTATGTATAAGACTCAATATTCGACTATCCCTTTCACCTATTATATTAAAAATTGATTAATTCATTTTTTATAATAAAAAAGATTCACATTTATTTTAAGATTCACAATAAACTTATTCTAAAAATCCATTTCTATAGAGACGTTATATATTTTTCTCATTTATATAGATAATGTGACAATGATGAAGATGAATAGTGATAAAATAAACTCTAGCAATCATATAATGAATGTTAACTAAATTATTATCAATACATAAAATATACAAACCATTAATAATATTCCCAATTCCATAAAACATTTCATTCTGATATATAGAGTGACATTAGTTCTTAATAATGAATGAAAATCCCTTCCGGTCTAATATATATATATATATATATATATATATCAATTTTTTATTGATATAACATAATAACATTTATATAACTATAGAACTAATATTATATGAAATATTATACCATTAGTACGATCATCTAAGGAAAACACTCCTACCACATTTCCAGAACATATATCTAATTCACCTTTCATCAATTATACACTATTTTTTAGTATGTGTTTATCAACGCAATTGTGTAATACCCACCTATTATCTAATACCCATAAATAAGGTTTAGATAAAATAATTATTATAAAATTCACATCTATATAATTATAATTCTTTACTTTGAGAACACTTCTCAACCTTACATACCAGTCTAGAATTATATTAGAGTCCCTTCCTATAAGGCGACTCAATGTGATAATCATGATGATTTCCATATTCTAAAAAAATATCTATGTGTGAGTATCATGTTTTCTATCATTTCATCAAGGAATTTTAATAAAATACCCCAAACAAAATGATGACCATGTACCTCATTACTTTTAGTTGGTCATGATCTATATATCCATACATAATGGGTATACTTAAACATTATTATCCTCACATGGTTATTTAGGTTAACCATTCTACAAATCATATCACATATAATTCTTATATATTTTTTTATATAACTCTTTATCATAATCCATCACATGGACACACTCAACCCTATCACATTGGTAACCAAAATCATATGGTTTCATGGTTAAGTGTAACTCGAATATCATAATGGGATTATATCAACTATAACTTATAGATACAAATTTACACCATTCCTAACAAAATAAAATTCATAGGAATCCAACTTTGTAAAAACCAACCTATAAGAATTTTTCAGGTCTTAACTGGCATTATCTTTAAAAGAAATCACACACTTAGTATTTGAGGGGTTTTCTTGGTCTAACCAATTTAATATACATCATATTAAAATTAAAATAATAACTATTACATACCATACAATATTAATTATCTCATTTTTTCAGATTTGTATGAATGTTTATAATGATATAGTTATGGGATCATTATTCCATCCCCCAAATTAATATGTTCAAACCACATTAAATATAAATTCTTTTTAAATATTTATTTTTTTTAAAACACAAAAATAGAATCCAAAAATAATTATATATATAAATGAATATTATACATAAGGTATAAGAAACTCTTTCATGTAAATGTTTTAGAATTATATGAAACTAAAAATCCCCATAGGATAAAACATGGAGTGATAGGTAGAAGATCCCCAAATTTATAGATAAGGCATATACTCTCAGTCCACAGAGAATTTTAACCCAAATTTACAATCCAACTATGCTTTTGTATGTGGAAGAGACCTCAATTCCATTATAAATATAAAACCTAAAATGTTTGAAAAATAATTAACCCATAAATTCAATCATATAACTCCATAAAAAATTATGCAAAGGTAGTAGAAAATTAAATCTTATATTGTCACGTTTAGAATATATTTAATGTTATAGTAATCTCTAATAGAAAATTTACTATATAAATTAATATATATATATATATTATTCACATAATATAAAAAAATTATATTCATGAATATTAAAATTAAAATAAATAAATTAGCTAAATTTTATTTATTTTCCAAACATGAGATATCAATATGAATAATTCACATTAAATTAATTCATAAAAATATTCCATTTATTATTCATAACACAAATCATTTATTAATAATATCATTATTTGTATCAATTTTATACTAAATATTAAATTTTTACATTTTTTGTCTTGTATCATATATTATAAGAGATGATATTTATCTTAAGCTGCTACCTAGTCACCGTGTATGATTAGATATATCACCAATGAACTTTTTCATCTAATAATATACTCTATTGTATATAACAGTTTAGTTCATGAGTGGTATCATAACTAGTAATATAACCTATATCATTGTTATTATATTACTCATCTTTCTATAAACACCACATTAGCTATCAGATCCAATGATAACTTTAATCATTGATTAAAATATATTTATAATGTTGGTTTTAATAAACATTAAACTATAGTTCATCCTTTAATATCCACTAATATAACAATATAATGAATTACACCTCACAATATCATATACCTTACCAAATGACATAGTGATCCAACGAATAACAATTAATCACGTCATATTATACCTTAGGATATAAAAAACAACATACTATGATATAAATATTATTTTTCAAGAAATAAGAAAACATGTTAATTATATGTGAATGGTGGTTATAAAACCTTTGATGTTTTTTTATAATAACATCATATTCTTATAAAAATAGAAGAAACCCATTAATATAAAAGATGTATCATTATGAAATCTACATATAAATGAATAACAAAAATGTAATCATGCATACCTAAAGTCCAATGTTCCTCATCTTGATAGAGTATACTTAAGAAGGATTATTAAGTAACAACACCCAGGATCTTTTCTCTATAGGTAGAAACGAGCCACTAGAGTCTATATAATCTTTTTAAATACCACTCCTTCTTCTAAAAGGTATGATAAATGCTTCTAGTTATATATTAATAAGAAATATAGATGAAAGGAGTTTCTACTAGGATTTAGAATGCCCCACCCAAACTAATAAGACAGATTGTAATCTTTATATATCATGCTTAAATAAATGAATGAGGTTGAGAATCTGCTACCAATGTTTGGGAGAGTCCATATGTCACTTATTATGTATTCTTGTTTGGTATATTTTTTTCATTGAATATTTGAATGATTTTATTATAATTTTCACTTCTTAAATAAATTATTTTCATGATTTATAATCAAATTAAAACTATTTAAGATATGTAGTATTAGCTCATGTATTATGATATCATATATCAAACACCATAGATTTATCATTTGAAGAAACCATAAATACTTGAACTTTCCATAAACATTTATTTTCAATTTTTTAGGAGTTAGGGGTTTTTGAAGAATCTGGGTGGACATTTAAAGGTGAAATTTTATTTTTTGGAAATTTTAAGATGAAAATACCCATTTTGAAGGAGGATTATTCCATATTGAATGTTTTATTCAATATTTTGTTGTGAGGGACATTATGTTTTAAGGATCTTGGGGATCATAGTGTGACACGCTTTTTTTTAGAGAGATTAGCTATTTTGGGTGAGTCATGGTCTGCAATTCCCATTTTATTATAAGTTTAAATTATTTTATAAATATTTAAATGTACATATTCCTCGATATAATATATATTTGAAACTAGGAGGGGTGGACATCCATTTTAGTAGTCATGGGGGCGTTATGTTTTGGTTTGAGGAGTTATTCAACATTTTTCTTGAAGAGTAAATCATGAAATGTTTATGTTGGTTCCCCTATAAAATGGTCTTTTTTAGTTTATGTTATGGTTGGAGGTGAAAAAGACCATTTCAAAGACCATTATCTTAAGGTAATGTTCAAATATGTTTTTAAACAGAAAAATAACCAAGTAAAAAAGAAGGAATTTTGAGATTTAAAATGGATGTGATTTTGGATCAATATTTTATTGAAGAAAAAATACAAATTTTAGTGTTCGAAACAACCATTTTGTGGGTCACCCTAATTATCTTATAAATTAGAGACTAAATCGTTCCTTGGATAAAATTATTTTAAATCCCCCAATCCTTAACCAACCCTAATTCTTCTCAAAGTTCCCTATAATGGAATCCTTGTGGATCTAAACCTCCTAATCCATTTTGCGATTTCTCTATTTTTTTAATGATACTTATTTCTCCTTTTTTACATAATTCCATTTAATTATTTTATTTATCCTCATTTTCCTAAGGTTATGGAAGAATGGTTACCTTATTTTGATTATAATTGGTCTGGGTTTATATGAGAGTTTAATGTGTTTAGTTCATATGAGGGATCCTTCCAAGTTTAGTGATGTTTGATCACAATTTGTTCATTTTACATTTAAATATTAATTTATGTTTCTATCATGGTTGGAGATTCATAACTTCTCATTATTTTATTCATGTGTGAATGTTTAATTAACATCCTAATTTTTTCATTAGGTATATAGTTTGAATTAACCTAACATGAAAATCTGCTGGATTAAAATAAATTAGAAGTGAAAGGGTGGTCTCAATTGATATACATTTTTTTCATGTAATTTATAAGGTTATAGATTGGATTGATTAAATATGTGTTGTTTTATATAGTAGTATTTTCTACTACCTATCTTTATCCTCACCTTTAAAATTAGTAAATCATTTAATGATAGTGAAGAATAGAAATAATGTTAATATGGTGTTGATAATGTTCTTGGTTATGCACTAGAGATTAAATGAATATATAAGTATGATTATGGGAGATGCTTTTATAAAAGTTATCATTAAAATTTTGTCTTCACTATTTTTTGTCCAATTTTACCATTATTTTGATCAGATCGGTATTGTTAGTGAGTTTTTGTGGTTGTAATTAGATTTTTTTTATAATTTTTTTATTTTCTGAAAGTTTAGAGTTGTGATGTGTTGTTTTTGGGGACGATTTAGCATAGTTGATATGGGAAGAAAGTGGTTTCTATTGTTGTTATGGCGATTTTATAGTGATTTATTTTTTATGTGTTTTTTGGATGTGTTTTGGAGGTACATTATTTGTGGTTGTGTCATGGTTCCATGAGAATATAGTTCAAGTTTAAATTAAATAAAATAATTAATGGAATAATGATGTCACTATTGGGTTTTGGTTGAGATGAAATGAGAAATAACCCAAATATGATAAATAATTAGAATTAAGAATGAAATTGGTCTCTTTAATGAAATGTGAAATGGGATGGTTAATATGAACTATTAATGCTTGTAATAAAATATGGTTTAATAAATATAATGAGTTTGATAAATAATAAACCTATAATTTTATGATTATTTTATTAAAGAGGTAGTTATTGATATTTTGTAGCTATTTTTAGTATGGTGTGGATGGTTAGTTGTAAGAACGAGTGTCGATATGAGGTTGTTTAGTTATAGTGGTTATAGTAATAGATTTAAAAATGTTTGTAATTCAACCATTAGTATGGGCATGTATGGTCTATTATATATTCGTTTTAATATCAGGTTGTTTCATATACACCACCACCAGAGTTGGTTAGCCTTATTGAATCCCATATGAGTTTTCTGAGTTCTATGTGTTTTCCCCGAAATCTCTATTATAGAAGGAATGTATGATTGAATACCTCCCCTTAAAAAATATCTCTTACATACATTGTATATATTGTGGAAAGATCAAGTCATGATTCATAGTATATAACAACTCGAAGATATAGTGTGTATATATTATTATTGTCGTGTGGATGCATGGTAGTGGATGTGCAAGTGATGAGCGAAGAAAGAGCTTTATTTCCTTCAAGTTCATGTTACCCTAATATAATGTGGATTTTTTTTAAAGTAGTGATATGATGATATGGAATATGGTAGTGTTTCTGGTTATGGAATGATTATATGGTTATGGTATGTGGTTTGTATCTATTAATATATGGTTTCATGGTTGTGTTTATGGAAGGGATGGTAGTACATTTCATATTCTATTAGGGTTTGATATAAACTAGTTCAATGTTAAAGTGGTTATGGGTTACCTTTTTGGGGATTCCCTTGACCCACACTCCTATATCTGATGTTATAAACTCATATATTACATAATTTCTTGGCTAGCATATGTAAAATCTTAGATACAACCATCCATAAATACAAAATCAATAATTATTATTGATTATCTTACATCTGAAGGACACTTTTTTCTTTAGGGATTTATAGAATTATGAAACACCATAATCTAATATTTCCTTTGTATTTCTCAACTAATGGACATTATTCCATTATATATAAGAATCCACTTAATCTATGATAACCGTAAAATTATCACATAAATTCTTCCCAACATTTAATCATTTTAAATATGTTGTGTGTAATAATATTCTTCATAACATTGGGATTAGAAAAATAATAAAGGGTGATATCAAATGTATAGATTTGGAAATATATAACTGAAGCAGTCACAGTATAAAAATGGAATTAATATTATGTAAGGAATATATATATAATAATAATTCATAATCAATATCAAAATGGGAGAATGATAAATCAATTAAAATAACTAAAAACATGGATATCATTAACATTGATATCATACTAATGGAATTCATAATGTGGTCGATCAAAAATCTGATTTCTAGGCCTTATTCCAAGACAATATCCTATTGTAGGGTGATCTATACACCAAAACCCTTCTTTTTTTATCTCCCATTAGACCTATAAATTAAATAAGAGTCAATATAATTTTAGTCCCCACCAATCACCTAATTATGTCCAATTCATTCACTATAATATTAAACAATACATTTCAATCCATTCCCTAAGGAATCTCTTACTAAGTAAAAAACATAGTTGTCCATGAAATGGATCATACAAAATATCAATAAATGATCAACCTACATTGAAATTTTATAACAATAAAAAATACCAATAATTTTCCCCATTTCAATTATTGGGATGGAATGATCATAACTCATCCAAATAAATAAGATATATGGAAAAAATAATACAGATTAATCCATCCAGTAATCATCTGTATTGTAATAACAACATAAAAAATTCAAATACTTTTACCAATGTCAAGAAATGTGGTAATGTGATCATAACCCATTAGGAGAAATAAAGTGGATGGTTAAATAATACATATTTATTTTTCTAATAATCATCTATATTTGAAAAATAATATATGAAAAAAGAATAAATTTCCCCATGTCAATAAAATAACATACATTCTATGTGAACACCATCTGGGTGGAATTATATAAAATGTGATTACTGAACTATATAGAGAAATGATTATATGGATAAGAAAATATGTGAATAACATGATCATAATACATATAGATAAATCAGTTGGAGGAGAACCCTAGTTTAACAATGGAAACTTAGAAGGATGTTGACATAGGTGAAAAAAACCTTGTAAAAGAATGCTTTGAACAATAAAAAAATAATTTATCAAGATTTGAATTGTTTGATTCCGCAGGTTATGTCCCCTAAATGATAACATATATTTATCATGAAACATAAACACCTTTAGGGTAATTAATTTATAAAATGATAGTAGAAATGTAATTGAAAACATAAAAGGATCATTTAGATAGTATTTTTAAAAAATTGATGTAAAATAAAAAAACTACATGTCACTTTCAAAGGTAGATTTATAAATGGTGATAGGAAATATTTTATAACCCTTTACTTTTAATAATTATCTATAATCATGGATCCTTGAAAATATATAATTTTTATCTTGGAAAAATGGGGAGAGGAAGAAAAAACATATGAATTTGAAACGAAAAATCCCTTTTAATATCTTGAAAAATAGTTTTGTTTAAACAATCATTGATGAAATATCTATAAATCTTTATTTTATTTAAACATAATTTTCTCATTGAGGAAAATAAAATACCATATAATACAATATTTTTGTTGGTGAACCATAGAATGAAAGAGAGCAGTTGATGAAGAAATAATATGACTCAAGGAAAGAAGTTATCAATATCTCTTTTGAGAATCATACATCATTATGCATGAAATAGATGAAAATTATTTTAATGATTAAAAATTTAAACAATTATTTAATTCCACATAATATAGTAAAAGGGTAGAATGTTCCCAACTTATAAAAAATATGTTCAAGTGAACGATCATAACTCATTGAATAAAAATAGGGTTATCAAAAAAACTCATGAATAGTTAACACTTGAATCAAAAGACATTTTAAGAAAATAACATTATATGGATTATTTTGTCCCATGAGTTAAAAGGAAATAAGGCATCGAACATTCATGGGATATTAAATCAATAAAACGCCATAAAAAGGAATTTTGGGTCATAATATCTAACATGTCTCAAATATTTACATTTTAGGCTAAAAAAACCCACTCATATTTGGTGACACTTTAATCAAAACCCATTTAAATAGAGGGATTTTATAACACCCAAATATTTTAAAAAGAACCCTTTGTTTGATAGTGTATAGAACCTGCAACACTAAACATAAAAGAACCATGAAATATTATTATTTAAATTTTATAGTTATAATCTAGCCATTTAATTAGATATTATGAATAATATTAACCACATTATGAAATATATATAAGTTTACATGTTAATAAAAATGTATTGATTAATGATTAGGAAATAAGAACTCAATTTTTCAGTAAAGTCATTTTATTATTCAAAAATTTCATTTCTCCAAAAAAATGTATTTATTTTTTTGAGTGAATTATATTGTTATTATTTTGAAATTTTATAAATTTTTATTATAACAAATATATCATATTTTCACATCTTCCTTTAAAAATTATCTAATGGTGAAATTTTGGGATTTTTTTGAATTGATTGATTTTCCAGTGAATAATTATACTAATTTATTTAAAACAATCATTTTATTATATTAAAATATAACATTTGGATACGAATTTTTTATTAAATTAATATATATATATATAATTTATTTATAAATAATATAATTAATTATACAAGAATTATATTTATTCCTTATTTTGGTATAAGTTCATTTTTTGGTTTAAAAAAAATATTTATGTAAAAACTAATTTTCATTGTGTTTTTCGTATTTATATTAAATTAATTTCTACCATTTCTATGAATTGAATATGAAAAAATGGATCTGATATTTTTTAATCAAGAGGTTAATTTTTTTAACTAATCCCCGTTTATTTTTTTCATTATGAATAGCACCATCGTAAATGTTTATTACCACAGTAATGGTAAATTGGGTAATTAAGGTGAACAATAATATAATAAGGTCTCAAAATCATCCCAATAATAACTTATATATCATTAGATGATTATATTTCATTCATAATTTTATTAAAAAATTGGGTAATTTATTGGTACTTTTCTTTGATTATAATATTTATATTACTTTATTTAAATATAAAGTAAAAAAGTCCACTCTATTTCTTTTAATATATTTAATATTTTTTTAAAGCGATAAAAAACATGTGTTCAATTATAAATGTTAATTGAAAATATAAAATAATATTTTTACCATGGTATTTTTTTTTAATTTTTAGTACTAAAATAATTACATTAAATTCTCATGCAACGTGGACACATCATTGGTGCATGCTCCAAAAAAATCAAGTAAATGAATTTAAAAACTCTAGAAATAGTAGTTTTTTTGGTAAGATAAAATTTCCCATGAATTTTTATGATAAATATAACGTTTTAGATATTTTTTATAGGTTTATATTCAAATTACATTGATACTTTTTTTTCATATTTAAATTATGTGAATTGTTCTTAAAGTAATATTAATATTATATTATATTAAATATACTTTATTAAAATAATTAAAAAACCTAAAAATAATTAAATTGGTAAATTACGATGATAAATGATTTAAATTTTCATTCCTTTACCTTTTTTATCCAATTCTCACCTTATAAGTAATGTTATGAACCTTTAATATTGAAAAAGTCATTACCGTGGTTATGGTTAAAATTGGTAAACCAAGGGGTCAAAAGAAAAGGTAATGTTTAAAAATATTTATAATGATTTAAAATATATATTTTGTGATTATATTGACAAAATATAGTCCTTATATTTTAATAATGTTTGTTTTTGAACCATATTACATGAGTAAGACACATATTATATATAATATTTCAAGTATTTTCAAAAATGACTTTAATGATATTTTATGATAAATAATAACATTTTAATTGATATAAAATAAATAATATATTATATTTTCCTAATTTAATGGAACATTTTTTATAATATTAACCATGGTCTATTTAGGAGTCACTTTTCCTTTTATAGTAGCATTATAAAACCTTACAGAGTAGAAAACATTGATATTGTTGTAATTGTCCAAAGGGTTAACAGAGGTTAAAAATAAGATATATGGGTGGAAACATAAAAAATACTTAAATAAATTTTATTCTATTATGTTATATTGACTCAAAATTATATTTTATTCAAATTATAGAAATTGTGATCCATTTTTTATTGAAATTAATTTATATTAATTTAATACTCTATGTATTTCGAAGAGTACCCCTCTCTTCACTTATAAAAGAGAACATATTCTCATATATTTCTCACAAACTTTTATTCATATAGATATACCAACAACTATAAAAATATATTATTTAATTATTAATCCTTTATTTATATTCAAGAATCATCTTAAAAGATAATTCCAATGGTCTTTAAGTGGGGATCTACAGGAGGCCTGTTGAAGGAGAGGGAGTCATCTTACCTGACCTTTTTCAATTTAATTATTCATTTAACTCATATAAATCTATATTATTCTACTTAAAATAATAAATTATAAATAATAAATATATATAAAATATATTATGATTATATTACCACCAATATCTCTCCTATATTCTTTCAAATGGTATGTAAAATTATTGATCATGTGTACTTGTGGATTAACACCTCGACATAGCAATACAATTAATTTTTCATCACCATCAGTCATAGATGGTTATGTCACGACCCGCCCTCGGGACCCGTGTCGTGACTACACCAAGCTCGCCTTCCATAGGCCAGGGGCTGGCGACTAGCACCAAGGCGTAAATCCCAACAAAAAGGGAAGGCATTGCCTTTGAAAAGTAAACAACCACCACAGAGTAAGCAAGCGGAATAGTAAACATTAAGTAAAAACAGAGTACAACTGAAGTGCGGAAAAGTAAATGGGCAAGTATACAAACCCAAACTGAAAGTAAAGTACAACTCGAAAGGGAAAACATCAACTGTAAAGTAAAAGCTGCTACACCGAGCTGTCCACTGGAAATCCCACCTGAAGGGTGGGTACAGATAGCTCCACTGCTCCTCGGGTCCCGTCGTCCGCTCCGAACACGTCCCGCCCAGTGGTCCACCTCCAGGTACCGTCCTACTTTGCAAACCTCAGCCAAAATCAACGCCGTCCGTCGTCTTCAACCAACACAACGTAGTGCGGGCATAGCCCGTGCATGGGTGAGTATAAGCTACTCAGTAGGGACCCCGAGACCCTTGAAGGTCTCCCAAAATCCACAAAGCATAACCCACAAAGGAAGATACAATCACGAAGTAACAACCGACACTACTTAGGTATATTCCCATACATATACCTAAGTCATCAATTCCAAAACGCTCTAACCTCCGAGCCCAAGTACAACTCAGTCCACAAAGGAAAGTAAACGTATACCACATAGGAAAGAAAAACGAAATCCACACAGGATAGCACAACACAATCCACACAGGAAAGCAACAGGATTCAGCTCATACAGGTATACTTCTTCAAAGGACTATAAAGATGATCTCTGATCCATCTAAGTCGTCGGGCCCACGAAGGATCGATAGGTAACTAACCCCCGCAAAGACCCACACAGGATCGGGCCCACACAGGACCTGTAGGCGCCGGTTCACACAGGACCGCTGAGTGCAAAGACCCACACAGGATCGGACCCACACAGGATCTGTAGCACTGATCCACGTAGGATCGCTGAGTGCTGTAGTCATCGTCGAATCCACACAGGATCTCTGTACTGTCATCATCGCAGTCACAGTAGCAGTAGCAGTAGCAGTAGCAGTCACAGTCGCAGCCAGCACTAGGGTTCCCGCACACAGCAAGCTCGTTCGGGAGGGTCTACTCTACGAGCTGAGAGGCTGATACATCAACTGTCACAAAGTCCAGAGTTGATGTATCCAAAAGTTCCGTATCGTCAACAGGAACTCAACGCAACAGACGGCGCGTCGATCGGACGCCCGGTCTGAGAGTTATTGGCTTTTTCGTCCCGGGGGCCCGGTTGGTTTTTAAGGCAAAACCATCCCAACCATACTCCACCTGCGTCCAAACCTCAGGCGGAGTATGCCAAAAGATCCGTCTCACTAAGAGGAACACAACAAAGCTGACAACACGTCAATCGGACGTCCGTAGCTCAAGATATGAGCGTTTCCGCTCCGAGGGCCCGGTTGGTTTCGTGTACGAACCAACCCGGCCATACTCAAAGTATTCCGAAACTTTGAGTGCGATATACCAAAATGACCGTCTCGATCCAAGGATCGCATCTCCGCTGACGGTTCGTCGATCGGAGGTCCGTAGCTCATGTTATGAGCAAAAAAACGAAGTTGATTCGAAAACGGGGGGGTCCGGGTCTGGGCCGACCCGGCCCGGCCGGCGGCGGGGTCCGACACGGCGGCGCGGCGGCGCGGTCCGGCACGGAGGCACGGCCCGGCCAGCAGCGGCGCGACCTGGCGCCGCTCGGTGCCACGCGCGGGGGGCAAGGCCCCCGCTTCTTCTTAGCTGGCGGCGCGGCTGAAGCCGCGCCTTTGGAGGAAACCGGCCCCCCTCGTTTGGGCCTGCCTTAAGGGAAACGGGGGGCCGCCTGCCCCCCTTTATGAAACCGGCCCCCCCTCTTAATTGGGGGAGCATTCATTTTGGCCGGGGGAAATTAATTCCCCCAGTTTGTCCCCTTTCGTCCGGCCCACCTGGCCGGCCGGTTCTTCTTTAACGGGACTGGCAAAGCCAGTCCCCTTCTGGCTTCCGACACCGGTGGCCCGGTTAGCCGCTGGTCCTCTCGTTCCTCCGCGGCCCGGAACCGTCCGTGGCCTTCGTCATTCGGCGCAGTGCGATGGCACCGCGCCCCTCCGCCGCGGCCCCGCTCCGGCCGCGGCGCCTTCGGTTCTCTTCGACGCGGCGCGACGGCGTCGCGTTCATGATGATCCTTCCACGGCGCGGCGCGACAGCGCCGCGCAATATAACCGTGCGAATTCCCGCGTGGTGCGACGGCACCACGTCATCTCGTTCATCCGCAAGGAAATAATATTCAAGAACAGAGGAGGGGGGATTCGGCCGTGTTTGTGCGGTCCGGCCCCCCTCTCGTTAGTCGATAACTCTTAAATATTTATCCACAAGATTATCATGCTAGAACCAAGAACGAGAGTAAATAAAATAATCAACAACAAACCCCTACCTCAGTTTCAAGATCGATGATCGTCAACATCCCACGGAAGACGCGTTGCGGTGGTCAGCGTCACAGAAGAAGGACGTCGATGTCGTGAAGCGAGGATTCGAAGTTCTTTGACGACGATTTCGTCGCGGGAAATCGTCGCGGAAGAAATGACACGGATGAGGACGTCGACGGTGTCGCGGGTTTGGCGTCGCGGAAGACGGTTCCCGAGAACGTGGCGTTCTTCGTTGAAGCTTGAAGAAGAAGAAGAAGAAGAAGGCTCCAAAGTCTCCCAATGAGGCTAGAGAATTCTAACCAAATAAAATAAGTTAAGGGCTTATTTTATTTACACACTTAACAATTTGAATTTCAAAGGTTTGAAATTCAAACAATTCAACTCCATTAATTAACAAAGTTGTCATGTCATTAAAAGTGGATTTTAAAGGAGTTTAAAAAGAGAAAAGAAGTGTCATGCTTCGGGTGGGCCCCACCACACTTAGTCCTCCCAAGGGAGGTTAAGTGGTTGTGGGTTCCACCACTAACTCCCTTTGGGAGAAGTTAACCAATAAGTTATAATAAAAATTTGTAATCCACAATTTTTATTTAACTTATTCTAAACTCCCAAAAACTAACTCTCAACCCAAAATAAATGCAACCTCGGAAAAGGTCTCCTTAAGAGAATATTGGCGCTGCGAGTTCATCGGTGTCCTCGGAATTCAATTCTGAGCACCGGGTCAAAAGTTAGAAATTCCCGCTCGTTCGTTCACTGAACGTACCCGAGCCAAACTTCGGAAATTGATTCCGGGCACTCCGGGCCTCGGAATCAGGTGCCGTCAGAAACCGCACTCTGGAAAAATTCCAAAGAAAATTAAGAAAAAAATTCCCTTGAATTTTACGGGTCTTTAAATTACTCCTACCTCAGGGCTCTACGTCCCCGTAAAGATACATCAAAAACTAGGGGAACAAATGAGGGTACTGAGCACGCATCTGAGCCTCCCGCTCCCATGTGCTCTCCTAGAGGTTCTCGTGCTGCCATCTGATGCGCACAAGAGGAATCGATCGCCCGCATAGGACCCGCTCATGTCGATCCTCGACCTCCACCGGGACCTCCGTAAACGTCTCCCCATCGTCAACGTCAAGCTCCCCATGGTCAATGATGTGCGTCGGGTCGTGCACGTGTCTCCTCAGCTGAGACACGTGGAATACGTCGTGCACCCGGTGCAACTGAGGTGGTAGAGCCAGGTGATAAGCCACCTCGCCAATCCTACAGAGGACCTGGAAGGGTCTGATGAAGCACGGAGATAACTTGCCGCCTCGGCCAAATCTCTGTATACCACGTCGAGGTGAGACCCGCAAGAAGACGTGGTCGCCATCCTCGAACTCTAGTGGCCTCCGCCTCATGTCAGCGTATGACTTCTGCCGGCTCTGAGCTGTCCTCATCCGCTCCTGGATGACCTGGACCTTCTCTGTCGTGGCTTGGACCATCTCCGGTCCCACAAGTGCTGACTCCCCTGGGTCTGTCCAGCACAAAGGAGATCTACAAGGTCGGCCGTACAACGCCTCGTACGGTGCCATCCCGATGGTGGAGTGGTAGCTGTTGTTGTATGCAAACTCCACCATGGGTAGGTGGTCCTCCCAGCTACGACCAAAGTCAAGGACACATGCGCGGAGCATGTCCTCGAGAGTCTGAATGGTCCTCTCCGTCTGACCATCTATCTGAGGGTGAAAGGTTGTGCTCAGACGTAGTTTCGTCCCGAACGCCTCCTGTAACCCCTTCCAAAGTCAAGAAGTAAAGCGAGCATCTCGATCGGAGACGATAGATGATGGCACGCTGTGGAGCCGCACAATCTCTTGAACGTAGAGACGTCCCAAGCTCTTCACTGATCCCTTCTCTCTGATGGGTAAGAAGTGTGCTGACTTGGTGAGTCGGTCAACAATCACCCAAATGGAGCCGTGACCTCTGGAAGTGTGTGGAAGTCCAGTCACGAAGTCCATAGATATCCTGTCCCACTTCCACTCCGGGACCTCCAAGGGTTGTACCAAGCCTGCTGGTACTTGATGCTCTGCCTTCACCTGCTGGCTGGTGAGGCATCGAGAAACGAACTCTGCTACAGCCTTCTTCATACCCGGCCACTAGTGCTGTCGTCTGAGATCCTGGTACATCTTCACCACTCCCGGATGTACCGCCAAAGGAGAAGTGTGAAACTCTCTCAGCACCTCCTCTCGCAAAGCGACTGGTACCATTGTACGTCCTCTGAAAAGGATGTCGTGCTCTGATCCAAGGGAGAAACCATCAGGTGCCTGTCTCGAGGATATCTGTGCACGCCGTGTCTCACAGTCAGAGTCCTCATGTTGTGCCTCTCTGACCCGCTGTAGTAGTGGAGGGGTGACTGTGAGAGACTAGAGGAAGGCTGCTCCATCTCTATCCATGAAGGATATCTGCAAAGAGGCTAGCTGCTCCGTCGCCTCCTCAAGTAGCTGAATGCCCGTCCTCCTGCTGAGGGCATCAGCTACTACGTTCCCCTTCCCAGGAGTATAGACTATCTCAAAGTCATAGTCTTGGAGGAACTCGATCCATCGCCGCTGTCTCAGGTTCAGGTCCTTCTGCGAGAAGATATACCTAAGACTCTGATGATCGGAAAAGACTGTAAAGCGCTCTCCCATCAAATAGTGTTGCCATGTCTTCAGAGCGAAGACCACTGCTGCTAACTCCAGGTCATGGGTAGCGTAGTTCTGCTCATGCGACCTCAACTAACGTGATCCATAGGCGATCACTTCCCGCTCCAGCATCAGGACGCAACCGAGTCCGGTCCCTGATGCATCGCAGTAAACTACGTACCCTACTCCCTCCTCAGGCAACCTCAAGATAGGTGTGCTAGTCAATCTCTGTATCAGCTCCTGGAAGCTCTGCTGACATCTGTCTGACCACACGAAGGGTTTCCCCTTCTTCGTCAAAGATGTGAGTGGTGCCGCAACTCTAGAGAAGTCTGGCACGAATCTCCGATAGTATCCAGCTAGTCCCAAGAAACTCTGAACCTCAGTCACGCTCCTGGGTGGCTCCCAAGCTGGCACTGCCTCATTCTTCGCGGGATCCACTGAAACTCCCACCTCAAAGATGACGTGTCCCAAGAAGTGGACCTCACGTATCCAGAACTGGAACTTCGAGAGCTTACCGTAAGGCTGGTGCACTCGGAGTGTGTCAAGTACAACTCACAAGTGATAGGCGTGCTCCTCCTCAGTCATCAAGTAAATCAGAATGTCGTCGATGAAGACCATGACAAACCGATCGAGGTATGGCTGAAAGATCCTGTTCATGAGAGCCTTGAACACTGCCGGAGCATTGGTTACACCGAAAGGCATAACCAAGAACTCATAGTGTCCATACCGACATCTGAAGGCCGTCTTCTGCACGTCCTCGTCTCTGACTCTGAGATGATGATAGCCTGACCTGAGGTCTATCTTCGAGAACCACCGTGCTCCCTTGAGCTGATCAAAGAGGTAATCAATCCTCGGTAGCGGATACTTGTTCCTCACTATCACCTGGTTCAGGCGACTATAGTTAACACAAAGTCGCAAGCTCCCGTCCGCTTTCTTGGCGAACAATATCGGGGAAGCCCAGGGTGAAACACTGGGTCGGATGAACCCATTTCCCTGCAAGTCCTCCAACTGTACCCGTAGCTCTCGAAGCTTGGTGGGGGCCATTCGATATGCTGGAGTCGATATCGGGGCTATCCCGGGGTACAAGTCAATATAAAAGTCTACCTCTCTGCGAGGAGGTAGCCCTGGAATTTCATCGGGAAAAACGTCCGCAAACTGATCCACCACTACAGGAAAACCAGGACTCCGCACGTCAACTGCTCCAAGGATGAGGCTAGCCAACTGATGAGTGATAGGTTGTCCTCTCCTCCGCGGAAGTCCATCCTGTGCTGCAAAGGATTCCTTCTCGCCGGTGAAGGTGAACCTGCTCCCGTCGGTGCGTACACATCGCACCTTGCGCCTAAAACAGTCAATCTGCGCATGGACCGTAGATAGCCAATCCATGCCCAAGATGACGTCGTAAGGCCTCAACGCTGCTACAAGAAGATCCCAGCCGAAGCTCTCTCCTCCTATAGTAAGCTCACACTGCCGACACTAGTGCGTAATTGTCGATTCTACTCCCGTAGGAGTCTCTAGCCGTAAGGATCGAGCCAACGGCTCTGTCGGAATCTCTGAGTTCCGAACAAGGGCAGCGGCTATGAAAGAGTGACTCGCTCCTGTGTCTATAAGTACTGCAGCAAGGGTGGAATAGACATAGATAGTACCTAGAATCATCTCGGGTTTGCCGTGGTTGTAGGCCTCTGCTGCCTGGAGCTGTGCCTGTCTCTGCCCGCCAGCTCCCTCTGGTCGGGGTGGACCTCCAGGTGGTGGTGGTGGCAGAGCCTCAAACCGTTGCCCACCACCTGCTGCTCGGCCAAATCCTCTGCCTCATCCACCTCCTCCCTGCGGACTGCCACGGTCAACCCTCTGCCTCTTCCTCGGTGGTCCCTCAACCGTCTGCTGCTCCTCGGCACGACAGGTCGGGCAGTCACGAGCCATGTGGCCCTGCCCGCCGCACGAGAAGCACTGCCTGCCTCTCGAAAGACTGGCTCCTCACTGTGTGCCCCGCACTGCTGAGCCTATGTCTTGAGGTCGTCTGCCTGAAGGTCTGGTCTTCCTGAACCCCTGAGTCATCCGTCGACTGCCTGCTGCAGATGACTCTTCCACGTGCTGCCCTGCGGTGGGTCTCGGTGCTGGTGTAGACTCAGCAAGGAAGCTCTCGATCAAAAGGGCCCACTCCAGTACTCCTGTCTGATTCGGTATGCTTAGGGAGATCAGCGATGCCCTGATCTCGTGTCTCAAACCCTGGTCGAAGGTCTGGGCCCGGAAGAATGGGTCCCGTACCATGTCAGTCGAGTAGCGCGAGAGATCAGTAAATCTCGCCGAGTACTGAGCGACCGTCATGCTGCCCTGCCGCAGCTAAAGAAGCTCCTGGATACACACTGCACGAAGAGTGGCTGGGAAGAACTCCGAGCGGAAGAGGCTCTCAATGTCCTTCCAAAGTAGAGATGCCTCATCGTGCACCTGGAGCATCAAGCTCCACCATCGTCCTACTGCTGCGTGTAGTAGGCTCGCAGCGAGAATCACCATGAGGTCTGCTGGTGTCCTCACTAGCCTAAACACACATACCACTGCCTCCAGCCAGTCCTCGGCTACCTGGGGATCCGTCTCCCCGCGAAACCTGGGTGGTCGCTGGTGCTGAAACTCATGCAGTGCGCTGAGGCGACGTGCATCGTCAGCGGCTGGCGCTGGAAGTATCGGTGGCTCGACGGGTAGAGCTACCGCCGGTGCCACTGCTGACAAAGGGCCCTGCACCGAGGCCTCGTCGCTCGGTGGGCTGTCATCACACTCGAATCTCAGAACCCTAGCTGGCTGCCATCATGGGGCCATCCTGAAAAGGAAACAGGTGCGCCACGGTCAGAACAGTATACCTGGTGAGCTGATATAAAGTAATCACAATGAAAACTTTGAAACACACATGAAATCAATGTTTTCGTGCATTAAGTCGGAAATCAGAAGTCAGGGTCCTGGTGTACGGATACGTCGGCCGCCGCACCAACACTGGACTCCCTGGACTGATAACCACACTCAATACACTAAACATTATTGCTTCACATAGAAAAGATCAGAGTTCGCGGTAGAACCGAACTCCTATGATACCAATTTGTCACGACCCGCCCTCGGGACCCGTGCCGTGACTACCCCAAGCCCGCCTTCCATAGGCCAGGGGCTGGCGACTAGCACCAAGGCGTAAATCCCAACAAAAAGGGAAGGCATTGCCTCTGAAAAGTAAACAACCACCACAGAGTAAGCAAGAGGAATAGTAAATACTAAGTAAAAACAGAGTACAACTGAAGTGCGAAAAAGTAAATGGGCCAGTATACAAACCCAAACTGAAAGTAAAGTACAACTCGAAAGGGAAAACATCAACTGTAAAGTAAAAGCCACTACACCGAGTTGTCCACTGGAAATCCCACCTGAAGGGTGGGTACAGATAGCTCCACTGCTCCTCGGGTCCCGTCGTCCGCTCCGAACACGTCCCGCCCAGTGGTCCACCTCCAGGTACCGTCCTGCTCTGCAAGCCTCAGCCAAGATCAACGTTTTCCATCGTCTGCAACCAACACAACGTAGTGCGGGCATAGCCCGTGCAGGGGTGACTATAATCTACTCAGTAGGGACCCCGAGACCCCTGAAGGTCTCCCAAAATACAAAAAGGATAAACCACAAAGGAAGATACAATCACGAAGTAACAACCGACACTGCTTAGGTATATTCCCATACATATACCTAAGTCATCAATTCCAAAAGGCTCCAACCTCCGAGCCCAAGTACAACTCAGTCCACACAGGAAAGTAAACGTATTCCACACAAGAAAGCAAAACAAAATCCACACAGGATAGCACAACACAATCCACACAGGAAAGCAACAGGATTCAGCTCACACAGGTATACTTCTTCAAAGGACGATAAAGATGATCTCTGATCCATCTAAGTCGTCGGACCCACGAAGGATCGATAGGTAACTAACCCCCGCAAAGACCCACACAGGATCGGGCCCACACAGGACCTGTAGGCGCTGGTTCACACAGGACCGCTGAGCGCAAAGACCCACACAGGATCGGACCCACACAGGATCTGTAGCACTGATCCACGTAGGATCGCTGAGTGTTGTAGTCGTCGTCGAATCCACACAGGATCTCTGTACTGTCGTCGTCGCAGTCACAGTAGCAGTAGCAGTAGCAGTAGCAGTCACAGTCGCAGCCAGCACTGGGGTTCCCGCACACAACAAGCTCGTTCGGGAGGGTCCGCTCCACGAGCCGAGAGGCTGATACATCAACTGTCACAAAGTCCAGAGTTGATGTATCCAAAAGTTCCGTATCGTCAACAGGAACTCAACGCAACAGACAACGAGTCGATCGGACGCCCGGTCGGAGAGTTATTGGCTTTTTCGTCCGAGGGGCCCGGTTGGTTTTTAAGGAAAAACCAACACGACCGTACTCCACCTGCGTCCAAACCTCTGGCAAAGTATTCCAAAAGATCCGTCTCACTAAGAAGAACACAACAAAGCTGACGGCACGTCAATCGGACGTCCGTAGCTCAAGATATGAGCGTTTCCGCTCCGAGGGCCCGGTTGGTTTCGTGTACGAACCAACCCGGCCATACTCAAAGTATTCCGAAACTTTGGGTCCGATATACCAAAACGACCGTCTCGATCCAAGGATCGCATCGCCCCTGACGGTTCATCGATCGGAGGTCCGTAGCTCATGTTATAAGCAAAAGACCAAAGTTGATTCGAAAACGGGGGGTCCGGGTCCGGGCCGACCCGGCCTGGCCGGCGGCCGGGTCCGGCACGGCGGCGCGGCCCGGCGCGGTCCGGCACGGCGGCGTGGCCCGGCCTATGGCGGCGCGACCTGGCGCCGCTCGGTTCCACGCGCGGGGGGCAAGGCCCCCGCTTCTTCTTAGCTGGCGGCGCGGCTGAAGCCGCGCCTTTGGAGGAAACCGGGCCCCCTCGTGGGGGCCTGCCTTGAGGGAAACGGGGGGCCGCCTGCCCCCCATTATGAAACCGGCCCCCCCTCTTAATTGGGGGGGGGGCATTCATGTTGGTCGGGGGAAATTAATTCCCCCGGTTTTTCTCCTTCTGGACGGCCCACCTGGCCGACCGATTCTTCTTTAACGGGACCGGCAAAGCCGGTCCCCTTCCGGCTTCCGACACCGGCGGCCCGGTTAGCCACCGGTCCTCTCATTCCACCGCGGCCCGGAACCGGCCGTGGCCTTCGTCATTCAGTGCTGTGCGACGGCACCGCGCCCCTCCGCCGCGGCCCCACTCCGGCCGTGGCGCCTTCGGTTCTCTTCGACGAGGCACGACGGCGTCGCGTTCATGATGATCCTTCCACGGCGCGGCGCGATGGCGCCGCGCAATATAACCGTGCAAATTCCTGCGTTGTGCAACGGAACCACGCCATCTCGTTCATCCGCAAGGAAATAATATTCAAGAACAGAGGAGGGGGGATTCAGCCGTGTTTTTGCGGTCCGGCCCCCCTCTCGTTAGCCGATAACTCTTAAATATTTATCCACAAGATTATCATGCTTAAACCAAGAACGAGAGTAAATAAAATAATCAACAACAAACCCCTACCTCAGTTTCAAGATCGATGATCATCAACGTCCCGCGGAAGACGCGTCGCGGTGGTCAGCGTCATGGAAGAAAGACGTCGATGTCGTGAAGCGAGGATTCGAAGTTCTTTGACGACGATTTCGTCGCGGGAAATCGTCTCGGAAGAAATGACGCGGAAGAGGACGTCGACGGTGTCGCGGGTATGGCGTCGCGGAAGACGGTTCCCGAGAACATGGCGTTCTTCGTCGAAGCTTGAAGAACAAGAAGAAGAAGAAGAAGAAGGCTTCAAAATCTCCCAATAAGGCTAGAGAATTATAACCAAATAAAATAAGCTAAGGGTTTATTTTATTTACACACTTAACAATTTGAATTTCAAAGGTTTGAAATTCAAACAATTCAACTCCATTAATTAACAAAGTTGTCATGTCATTAAAAGAGGTGTTTAAGGGAGTTTAAAAAGAGAAGAAGAAGAGTCATGCTTCGGGTGGGCCCCAACACACATAATCCTCCCAAGGGAGGTTAAGTGGTTGTGGGTTCCACCACTAACTCCCTTTGGGAGAAGTTAACCAATAAGTTAAAATAAAAATTTGTAATCCACAATTTTTATTTAACTTATTCTAAACTCCCAAAAACTAACTCTTAACCCGAAATAAATGCAACCTCGGAAAAGGTCTCCTTAAGCGAATATCGGCGCTGCGAGTTCATCGGTGTCCTCGGAATTCAATTCCGAGCACCGGGTCAAAAGTTAGAAATTCCCGCTCGTTCGTTCACTGAACGTACCCGAGCCAAACTTCGGAAATTGATTCCGGGCACTCCGGGCCTCGGAATCAGGTGCCGTCAGAAACCACGCTCTTGTAAAATTCCAAAAAAAATTAAGAAAAAAATTCCCTTGAATTTTATGGGTCTTTAGAGGTTATTATTATAGTTTATGTGTTTATAAATGATATTTATAAAATAATTATGGTTTTTTAATTATTATATCATATCTTCTTTTTTTATCTTCTAATACACTGTAAAATGATAATGTCGCTCAAGCATAAGTGTGCACTACCACCTCCACGAAGTGATATGATTCCTTTTTTTCATTACCATTTAACAAGGATATCAATAATGATAAATTTATTTGATTTATATGATATTATTATTATTATTAAAGGGTCAATTATTATTTATCTTTATTTTTTTATGCATTGAAAAGTGGAAACAACATTCCATAGTATGTAGGGCTTATAATCTCCTTGAGCAGTGTAGTTCATTTTTATAATCTCTAGCATTAATGGATGAATATAAATACATAAATATAATGAATATATATTATATTTATATAATGGATAAAGTTATTTATATTATAGAACCATGATCAATGTATAAGGACTGAAACAATATAACTGAAACTTCTATGAAAAGTGAAATATTTAACAGCTAGAAAAGATGATTTAAATAATTAATTGTTAATAAATAGTTGTTGAAATATTTGAACTGTATGATATATGTTATTATAAGTATTTATATTATTATGATATATGTTTATAATAGTTTTAAATTTATTATATATAAGGTTATATTTCTTATAAAACAAGTTGGACATGTGGTAACAGTTTCTCATCTCACATTTGATTCCATGAGATATATCCAAATTCACCACTTGAATAATTAATATGGGGGATATAATTCACCATTGATATGATATATCATGATTGAATATATATTCAAGGTATTCAATGTTTCTTTTTATGTTATTTCTTTCAAAGGTGTTATTATTAAAATGTTACTAAAGTGATAAGGGTTTATTTTAAAAGGTTATAATTATTTGAGAATGTTTATGTGTCACAAAGCAAGTTGGGATGTCATCTGAACCGGCACCCAACCCAGTCTATTCCATGACCAGAATGGCATTCTCAATCCCCATGGTCTGGCACAGGTGCTCGAGTATAAAATTAAATACCTTGGTAATAATTCAAATTAATTTACCATATTAAAATTTCCAATAAAAACAAACAATCCAGTTCTAGGAAATTCTACCAAACACACCTTTAATAATTTTAGGATTTCAAATTATAGCTAAAAAGACCGAAAAAGGGATACAAAAAAAGGAAAACTAAAACAAAGCCCCAAATATCTGTGGAAAAATATTAGTAACATCCTCAAGCCACCACCGACAAGATCCACAACCAAAGCCACTAGAAACCCAACATGCCAATACAACACGTCTTGCTTTAACCTTAAAAAAATAGACAACAATGTCTGCATACACCCAAAGGTGTATGTAGGGTGTGAGAAAAATCCCAGTAAGATGCCACCCAAGAAAAAATTCCATTTCATAAACATTAAATGACCCATAAAATTTTAATCATTATAATTAAAGAAATTCTTGGTCAATTTTAACGAAAATAACTTTAAATAAGAATAACATTGAATGAGTGAAACTTAAAATATAAAATAGTTTTAAAGATTAAATTTTAAATAAAATAGTTTCAAATAATTCCACTTTAAATACAACATGATTTCATTTAAAATTACTAACCCAACCTACCATGTGTCGATGTTAAGGGCAATGAAAATCAATGAGCACTAGTTATGGTAAATTCCCTTAGGCAATAGTTAAATGTGGGGCCCTGGGTACGTCATATCTACATGTAAAAGTAACCGTAACCAATAAACTTCTCATTAACAAGCCATTAGGAGGGGAAACCCCAATCGCCTAGTGGTCCCCAAACAACATCTTAGTTTAGTTAGTGTTGTCATCATCAATATTGCTAAGTGAAATAGGGATGAGGCCACTACTTGATCACTAGCATAGAAGTCCACATCTTCCCACCTAGTTGTATGGGCTTCCCTTTTGTGTTAAATCATGTTCTACATGTCATATAACACACCCCATCGACATTTCATCATCCAAACAAGGAATTTCAGAACAAAATCCGCAACTTGCACACCCAAAATCCTCTTTGAAAATCAAACGCACATCGAAACCATTTCAAATCCAGATTTTCATCATCTATATAACATAATAAATAATTTAAAAACATTAAAAATCAATTCCAAGAAATTCCACAACTCTTTACTCCGAAAATGCACCTGAAACCCTCCTTTAAAATTAAATGAATAAAAAACCATTTCACATTATGATTCAAAAATCTTAAATGATTAAATAAATCATTTAGACAAATTATAAATCATATCTAAATAAAAAATCAAGGGTTTACACAAATAACACACAGAATTTCACAACGAAATTCTACATTAAAACCAAATGCACATAAAATCACTCCAAAAATCACTTTTTCACTACACACACAAATCTTATAACATCCAAAAACACTCAATCATACCATATACATTCATTAAATAATGTTTAATCATGGAATCACCTACATCAGACCAAGAATCTTTGGAAAAACATTTTGAAACCACAACCACACCCAAAGGAGGCTAATACCAACCTCAAGGAGCCTTAATAAGGATGAAACTCTAGAAATAGAGACACCCTAGTGATTAAAATCCACCAACATAGACCCTAGGGTTAGGGAAGAAGAAGAAACTGGATAAAAATCAAGGGAAGAGAAGAAGAAATCCCTAACCTTTTAATATGGGTGAAGAATCACAAATAAAACACCTTGAATCCCACTTAGAGGGTCATTGAGATGCCAAAAACCACAATGGGAGGTTTTTTGGTCATGGGGTTTGAATGGGGGGGGGGGGATAAGTGATGAAAATCCAATTAAAAGGAACAATAAAATCCCAAAATTTGCTTTTCCAAACAGGTTGCACAGTTTTCTTACATAGTTTGAAAAACCATGTGTGAACCACGCAATCCTCCACTGTCTAGAGATGGATTGGATTCACACATAGGCTAAATAGTTATATAAACCATGTGAAAACCATGTGACCCCCTGCACACTTACATTATGGTTTAAAAAATCATTCACACTAACTATGTGACCTAGAAAAAGTCTCCAAAAATCACCCTATACACCCTTGATCTCATCTAACTAAGGGGATAAACCACAAAACAAACATACCCCATACAAATGGTCCACTATGAGTGTTACAAACTCATTTTCCCAGCCACCTCCACATCAAACCTTTCAATATAACCATGGATAGCTCTAGAAAACACCAAAAACCTCCAAAATATAAAATTATATCTTGAACACCCAAAACGAAGAAGAAAAACAAAGAGCCAAAATATAATCTGTTACAAAGGATGAAAAAAAATTAGCTGTGGAAACTCTCCCCACCATTAACACTTTCCTCCCCAGGAGTGATTAAAGTGAATATTGACGGCCCTTCTAGAGGTAATCCGGGTCCGGCAGGCTGTGGTGCCATCTTCAGAGACTCGCATGGCAGATGCCTTGGCTGCTTCTTTGGTGGTTGTGGCACGTCCTCGGCTCTGGAAGCGGAAATGTTGGGAGTCATTCATGCGGTGGACCTTTCCTTGTAGAGGGGTTGGAACAACCTGTGGATTGAATGTGATTCAACAACTGTTGTTCATGCTATCTAGAAGGGTGTGGTGCACCTTGCTTGGCCGCTCACTTCTCGATGGATGAAATGTCTTACATCGCTCAAGAACCTCAACTACATTGCCACTCATGTGTTCCACGAAGAAAACATGGTTGCCGATAGTCTCGCCAACAAGGGGGTATATCATGCCATTACTTGGTTGGAACTTTTTCCTGATGATTTGCTCCCTTTCTTTAATAATATTTGTAATAAGATTATATCTTTTAGACTTTTGTAACTCCTTTACGTTTATGCAATAAATTGTGCCTTGGTTTTTGACTGAGGCACCAGCTCCTAAAAAAAATAAGGATTCTCAAAACCACAAGATTCAACCCCTTGATCTAAAAACATACCAACACATCCAAACACAATATATTCTTCTTTCCTGAAATATACCAACAAACTAGAATGGATTCTATAGAATAAATGGGAAATTAGTTCCACAACCTTCATAACTATACATCTAATAGGACAGTTGGGAATGGTACAAAAATCTCAAAATTTACCCAACCAATAAGGAAACTCATAAATAGAACAACTTTAATGGAAATCCACTTCAACTGCACTTACAGTGCAACTAAAATAGATCACTGACACAGGGAGGCCTAAACAGAGTCCCCACCATTAAAAACTATTGAGATTAAACAAAGTTGAAATCTTCACTCCATGGACCAAAACCCCCACAACAAGTGAAGGGGAGGGAAGTGGAGGGCCCCAAATTATTGGAATAATGAAACCACAACTGAAAACTACCCTTGAATTATCACCTCAATGTAGCTTTAAACTAAATCCATAATTGATTCACATAAAAATTCCACACAATGATAATGATTGGAAATTTTCATCCAATAAGGAATTTTCATAGACATTGAATTAAGGTAATTTTTAGTGATAGATACAACATAAAATAAATATAGAAACTAGTTCAATTCAATGGTGGAAGCACAAGCTTAGCCAAACTCCCCACACCCACAGGATTTCTGGTTACACACCAGCTTCACTCAGAGGCCTTTGGTTGGAGCCCTAATGTTTGAAGCATCCAATTCCTTTCAGTCAGGAGCTACTAATCCCCAATCAGAACTCAATTTTTTGGTTCTACAAGCGGCCAAATGGAACTTTAGAAAAAAATAGAAGATCAATAAATACCAGGAAACTTGATTCCTCAAATAACACACCACTACCCAAAAAAGACTTGAAATATGCACACACAATTCATTATCACTCCAAACAAGGAATAGAATGAATAAGGAACCCAAAATACACACAAGACACTAACAAGAAGAACTGATACAACCAATAAAAACAATATGACTAGATGACACTTTAAATCGAGCCCAAAAATCTTCCTACCATAGAAAACATGATGGGGAATCTTTTGAAGTGTTTGATTTAACATTTTAAACATGAAAATAAAATCCTTAGGTTGATGAACCAAAAATATTTCTAATGGGGGCCACTTGTAGTTGAACACAAGGCAATAAGAAAACCAAGAGCTCCATCAAAACCATCTCATGAACTAAAAATCGCATAAAATAAACACTATCTCAAAGGGAATATAGCTAAAAAATTCCCAAATCGTTTCTAAAGATCCACTAAACACTACATCAATAACAAACTACCAAAAAAATTCAATCTCAACACAAAACATAAACATCACCTCCAAAAAACGAGGAAGTACACCAAATAAAAAACACATCCAATGCATAGAGAAATAATACCCATGACAATTGGCTTACAAAATCACCAAAATTTCTAGCTTAAAATTACTTTTGAAAGAAAACAAACTTGGTGGACTTTCATACTCACCAGTGCTATTTCTTAGTTTCTCACTCTCATACGCATTCCCATTCCACCCAAGGCATCCATCAACCATGACTCACTAGGAATTCATCCTTTGATAACTTTATCCATCCACTTTCCACACATATATATATGCATGTGTGTAATAAAGGTAGTACCAAAGGACAAAACAAAACAATCCTTCTTTCTAAAACAAAACATTCCACCCACGTTTTCACAACCCCATCCCACTTCACATCTTAAGATTTGTAAAAAATTAAAAAAAAATTATAAACTATAAATTCAATAACCATTTTGGAATTCCACATTACAATCCATTTCATCATAGTATAAAATAAATCTAAGAATTTCAATTTGAAATCTTTTTTATCTCATGAAATGTAATTTTAAGATACTCGTGAAATTCCATTTCCTCAAAAATAATATTAATAAATCTCACTCCTTTACTTTTAAAACAAATTCCAAAACAAACTTCCACTTTCAAAAAAACCTTTCACATAAACCCCAAGTTTTCACATTTTTAAAATAGATAGGAATTGTGAAAAGTTAGGGCACATGGTTTACCAAATTGTGTACCAACCATGCACTAAGGGAAAACACCCAAAACGTGAAATTTAGATCTAAATCACAGCATTTTGAAAATTAAAACCAAGAATTCAAGAATAAATATCCATAAAAACAATCCATATCATTCATAACATTTTAAATAATTCCAAAAACCTCATTTCATAAAGAACCATTTGACTAAAAATGAATTTTTTCTTTTCTAGAATTAATTTCAAAATTATATTCAAAACAAATTTATATTTTTAAAAATAAACATTTTCAATAAACTTCATATTATGTTATATAAATCTAATCATGTTATACTATTTTCATTATACCCCAAAAATAATTTTACAAAAAACCCACTTTTATAATCCATCTATAAATTAAGTTATTAAAATCCATTTTCCACTTTCAAAAATAGAGACTTAACCACTTTAAACTCATCTTTTCACAGTTCCAAAAATATGATTTTTCAAAAACAATCAGAATCATGGATGACCCAAAACAATACAAAAGGTGTAAATACTATCAATGGGTGACTTGGTCATATGGTTGGTGGCCATATGCCAATGGAACCACTATCATGACGAGTTACTTGGGACCATGACACAGACTTCACATTGCTTTCTATGCCTTACGAGCTCACTAAGATAGTTGAACCAACTCCCATTTCATTTCCCAAAAAATGAGCAACCACATGGAAAAAAGTATTATATAGAACTCAAATTCCCCTGGTAACTCAAGTCCCTCCTTGAGGTGTGTTATCCATACATCTTACTCACAACAAGAACAATGAGTTCTAAAAATCCAATCTATGGTCTACCCAGACTCTTTCCCAAAATAACATGATCCAAAAAGAGAGAACATGCTATGATACCATTTTTTCACAATACATGTTGGGACATCATCCGAACCGGTGCCCGACCCAGTCTGTGGTCTGAACATAAGGTCATTCATGTCCCCCCCCCCCGAGCTGGCACAAGTTCCCGGGAATCAAATAAAATACCTTGGGGTTGATTTACCTAAATTTACCATATTAAATTTTTTAATAAAAACAAAAAGTATAAATCTAAAAAATTGAACCAAATTCACCTTTACTAATTTAATGATTTTCGTTTTTTATTTAGAAAATACCCAAAATGGCTATGATACAAAATAAAACTAAAATAACCCCCCCCCAAATAATCTATGTGGAACAAGAATAGTAACAGCTTTAGGCCTCCACCACTATGATCGAAAACCAAAGCCACTAGAAACCCAACCTTCTAACACTACATGCCTTGCCTTAACCTAAAACAAATAGAAAAAAAACTTTTCAGACACCAAAAGGTGTATGAAAGGTGTCTGGAAAATCCCATTAGTATACCACCCAATAGAATATTCCATGCTATAAACATTAAATGAAAAACAATCATGAAAGATTTATAACTAAATAAATACAAGAAATTTTTTAAATAATATAACATTAAAGAGAAATAACTTTAAGTTAGTGAAACATAAAATAGAAAATAGTTTCAAGGAATGGAATTTTAAATAAAACCATTTCAAAGAATTCCAATTTAAAGGCAACATGCTTACTTTTATAATTATCAACCCAAAATTAAAATAAAATCATTTAGCAGTAGTTATGGGAAATACCACTAAGAACTAGCTAACTGTGGGGACCTAGGTACATCATATCTTGGTGTAAATGTAACCATTCCCAATAACCTTCTCATTCATAAGCCATTATGAGGGGAAACCCCAATGTCCTAGTGGTCCCCAAAAATCATCATAGTTTAGTTAGTGTTGTCATCGTCAATCATGATAAGTGAAACAGGGATGACGCCGCTACTGGATGACTAGTATACTAGTCCTTGTCTTCCAACCAAGATAACAAGACTTCCCTTTTGCATTCAGTCATATTCCACATGTCACATATCACACTACATCCACATTTCATCAACCAAACATGGTATTGCACAACACAAACCACCACTTTCACACCCAAAATACTCTTTGAAAAATAAACGCACCCCAAACCCATTTTAAATCATGCTTTTCATTACTTACATAACATGATAAATTATTTAAAAAGATTAAAAATTAATTCAAAGAATCTCCGCAAGGATAAACACCAACAACGTACCCAAAATCCTCCTCTAAAATTAAATGTATTGCAAAAACATTTCACATCTTAATTCAAACCTCTTACAAAATTAAATAAATCATTTAAAAAAATTATAAGAGCATTTCAAAATATCACATCTAGGGTTTACACCAATAACACACCCAGTTTCACATAGAAATGCCACTTTAAAACCAAATGCACCTAAAATCATTCCAAAAACCACTTTCACACCACACAAAAAATTATAGAACCTAAAAATACTCAAGAATTACCTATAATTTCATAAAATAATGTCTAATAATGTAATAAACAAACTCATCCCAAGAAGCTTCTGGAAAACATTGTTAAACTGTAACCGCCCCTCAACTGCACACAAAGGAGGCTAGGTCTAACCTCCATGAGCCCTAAGAAGGAAAAACCCCAAAACCAAGCAACACTAGACAATAAAATTAGAAAACATGTTTTATATAGTTAGGTGAGAATACGAAAATGGAAGTAAAGAGAATCCAGAGAGGAAGAAATCCCTAACCTTTGCATATGGGTGAAGAATCACCAAGAGAACACCTTGAATCCCACATGGAGGGGTTTGGAGTGTCAAAAACCACCATGGGAGGTGTTTTTTTCATAGGGTTTGAATGGGGGAGGATAAGGGAAGAAACCCCAATTAAAAGAAAGGATAAAATCCCAAAATAACATTTCTCGAGTGGGTTTCATGGTTTTCTATCATAGTTTGACAAACCAAGCCCAATCCGTGAAATTCCCTACTCTCTAGAGCTAGATGGGCTACACACTTAGGCTGTATGGTTAGTTAAACTGTGTGGAAACTAGAAAACCCCCTTCACACTTACTTAAGGGTTATCTAAATCTTGTTCCATAATTGTGAGACCTGGAAAAAGTCCCCAAAAATCACCATTTTCACACCATAACTCATCTAACTCAAGGGGATTATCCAACCAATAAAAATACCTCAAGAAAGGTTCCACTCGAAGTGTTAAAAACTCATTTTTCATGCCAACTCCTCCTAATTACATTCATGATACCCATGAATAATTCTAAAAAAGGCTCCCAAAACCTCCCAAACATAAAATATTAATTTGGGACACACGGAACTCATAAAAAAAACTAAGATCCAAAAGATAAGTTGATACAAAGGAGAAAAACCAAAAACTGGGTGTGACAATATGTTTATGTCATAATTGGTTAAATTTTATGATATTTATATCTAAAAACCATTATATTTTATTCAATTGGGGTTACTTATAAAAATTATATGTTTCCATATTACTTTATGCTTCTAGGTACCAAAGAGACCAAAATAATATTTTAACTGGAAACCAAATTTGTTTTGTATTCGATCCAAAATCATTTTCTTCCATGCATTATTTTCATTAAAATGTTTTCAAGAATGATTTAATAGTTATAAAATAATTTTTTAAATTAATTTTAACCATTTTTTAAATTTCTAAAAAAATAAAAGGAATATTTTTTTCATTTTCAAAATGATGTAGTTTTTCACATTTTACCAAAAATATGGATACAATTTTGTTTTAAGTTTTTTGACACGAACAGAATTTTCCTCATTCATGAATGAAAAATTATTTGATTATTAATTTACAATATTACATGATTATAATAAAATAATTTTTTCTAAAATATAATATAAATCTTTAGTTTTAAGAAATTAATTTCTAAGTGAAAAGTTTATTTTTCTCAAGAATGTTTTTAAGGATCTTTTCATTGTATTTGTAATCACCAATGAAAACAAAATTGTATTTTACTAGTGATACCAATCCGATATATTATAATCGTACCAATTATTTCTTTCTCTTGATGGTTATTGAATATTTTGAATGGGTAATGTGTTGACTATTTGTATGTTTTTTCTTCTAATATGGATAATTATTTATTTTTAAGGTATCTGCTTTAAATTTTATTATAAATTTTAATGGTAAAAATATTAGAATTATTAAGTTACATGTGGGGAATATAATTATATATCCTAATGGTGCATCAGTATGTCTCGTGAGAGAAAATAAGATGGGTATTTGGACAAGGCCTTACCTTATATAAGGTCTCTATGCATAAGGCCTTCATGGAATGATTATGAGTTACTAGCATGATGACCTGAATTTAAATTTAAAATGTTTATAATTATTCATTAAATCATCATGAAATAAGTTATTAATGTCCATGTGATAATTTTAATATTTATGATATCCATGGATAATTTTCAAGATCATATGATTAATTATTTGGATATATTTTGTCATCATTTATTAATACCATATTATTACTCTTAATCAAGTTAATGATTAAAATGATTGTGTTTTCATTTATTTACCTTTTCATATTGATTATTTCCTATCTACCAAATATATATTTCATTATACATAACCCTGATTGAGAGTTTGATATCACACTTATTTTGTTTCCATTCCCCATGATGCCAAGAAGTGTACTATAATTGATTTGAAATGATCTTATAGATAGAATAAAGACGTTATCAATAAAATATGAATTTTATGATTTAAAATGTATGAGAAATTCAAGTATGTATCTAGTTTACTAAGATTAATAAATTATTTAGTCCTTTGGGATGTAATCATTTGTATCTAACTTTATTATAATAAAGTAACCACTAACTTTGGTATACAGTATTTTGCGGTATTTATAGTTTCTATTAAAGCAAGTTTAGTAGAAACCTTGAGAACTATAGTTAGGAAAACCTAGATTAAAAAACATAAACCTATGATAAAATTTGGGTATATGTTGAATCGCAGGATAATATCTTAATATTTTTGGTAAGGTATATATTATGCGGCTTTCTCAATAAATACATTGTTTTCTCTATACTATAAGTGGATGAGGTTTTGGAATAAGTACAACTAGGGGAAATATACCTAAAAATAGATTTTTCAAATATATATTGGCCATCATTCCGGCTCCTGGTGAGTGTTCCCTTACTATGCACCTAGTTTTAATCTCTCAGGGAGATGCCTAGGATAATCCAAATTTTCATTTTAAAGCATTATGATGATTGAGATAGTAGAACCTATGGAACCATATGATATGTCATAGTGATATGGGATAAACATAAAGTGTAAAAGGATGATAAGTTCAAAGGTTATTATAATTTTATTTTTATTAATACCCCATTTGAGGATTTATATGATTAATGTTTAATATGATTAAGGATATTTTCAGATACATTTATGGGAATATAACACTTTGGTTTAGTATACATTCTGTAAAACAAGGTTATTTACCGAATAATGTTGTTATATTTTTGGACACAAGTTTAAAGTTATTGATAACCGTTAGGGTTAATATGACCATGGATCTTGAATTAATTATGCTTGATTGGGAAAAAATAGTTATTAGATTCTGGAGTATATTATTACTATATAGATAAAAATGGGATTGAAAATTTATTTTATGCTTAAGTGATTATTGTTATTTTTGAAGAAGTGTACTATATTAGAAAAATTATATGATTAAGGTAAACATATTTTTTGGACTTATGATTGAGTTAATTTATGTAATTATATATGAATTTATTTTATATTTATTGTTACTTAGGATATCTAGGAGAATGATTACTGTATTTTTTGGATTATATTATTAGGTTATGTACATTTTTAGTATATGACCATATGAGAAATTTATATTATTTGGGGACAATAGTTAGGGTGATCATAAAAAATATATGATTAGATATTTCATATTTTTTGGGTTTTTAATTTATTAAAAAATATTATTTGGGTATTTTTATGATTAACTATTTAGAAAATGGATTAAGTTGATCTTTGAATGTAATTTTTAAGGTTTTAGAGATTAATGTATTATATTTACCCATAATGGATAACTTTGATAAACATTTTGTATTTTTTAATACTTCGAGAAATAATTAATGACATTTCAGTCATTTATTGATCTTCTAATACATTAGAAATTGACTTTAGTGTTTCAGGCATAAAAAAATTACCTTGAATATTCATTTCAAAAATATGTTTTCTTCAGTGAATAGTGAAAAATAAAAAGTTTTATAAAACATTCGTTTGATTTCATTAAAAGGTACCATTATTATTATAATAGTATTTTAAATTAAAAGAAATATAATTTAGTTATATATAATATCATTATTTTTATAAGACTCAGTTTTATACCTAATTTTGGTATAATTTTATTTTTGGTTTAAAAAG
Organism: Viscum album; assembly: GCA_963277665.1. Lineage (NCBI taxonomy): Eukaryota > Viridiplantae > Streptophyta > Magnoliopsida > Santalales > Viscaceae > Viscum > Viscum album. The sequence goes on along the minus strand of OY728137.1, from coordinate 713,889,332 downwards.
ACATTTTCTTAAAACCTATTTTTCATCATGTTTTTCATTTTTAGATTCAATTAATTTTTGTCACTTATTTGAATTTAATACTGAAATATGGAATCAATATTTATAATCATGGAGTTAAAATTTTCAAAAAAAAAATCCATTTTATTTTTTTTCATTATGAATAGTAACCATAAAAAATTTATATTAGCGAGGTAAAGTAAAATTGATTACTTCTGGTTAAAAATAATATGTTAAGGTCTAACAATAAACTGAAAACATTCATATATTTTATTGAGAGAAAACAATTTAAATATAATAATCCTAAATTTGAAAAATGGGATATTTATTTCCACATTCCTTTGATTATAACATTTATATTATTATATTTAAATTTAATGTAAAAAATGTCACTCTCTTACTTTTAATATCAATAATAATTTTTAAATGGAATAAAAAATATTTTTTAAAATATTAATTATTTTTTATCAAAGTATTTTTTAAATTTTTAGGGATCAAGTAATTACCTTAAATTCTTACGCAATGACGACATAACACTAGTGATAGTAGAAAAAAAAATCAATTAAAGGATTTTAAAATCCTTAAGAGTAATATTTATTTAGATTATTTATTATTTCTTTTTAATTTTTAAGATAAATATAACATAATATATATGTTTTAAATTTTAATATATTAATTTAATTTATTTCATATTGTTTTCAATGTCAATTTATGTGAATAGTCTTTATAATTAAATTAATAGTATTTTTTGTCAAATATATTTTATAAAATTATTTAGAAATTATAAAAAAAAAGTAATGGTGATAATTAGAAAGTTAAATGGTCTAAAATTACAATCCATTTTCATTTATGATCCAACAATCAACTTATAAGTAAAATAACTAACCTTTAATATTGAAAATGTCATTACCATGGTTAAGGTTAAAATTGGTTTATCAAGTGGTTAAACCAAGTGATAGGTTTTAAAGTGTTATCTAAACCGTTAAAAATTTTAATATATGATAATAATAACACCATATATTACTTATACTCAAATCCATATTATTTTGGAACCATTTTACATGATATAGACACATACAATATAATAATATTTCATGTATTTCAACAAATCACATTAAGGATATTTTATAACAAATTATATTTTATTACATGTTTCAAAAATCATAAAAATCCTATATTCTTCCATGTTAATTTTATATGGATTAAAATATCCACCATGTTATATTTATGAGTCACTTTTCCTTTTATGGTATCATTATTAACACTTAAAGAGTATACAACTTTAGTAATACATTAATATTAAAAAGGTTTAATGAGAGCTAAAACTAAGAGATAGAGGTGATAAGATAACCAAAACATGTCTAAATTTTATTACATTTAAGTATTTAAAATTATTATAATTTTTATTATAATTATAAAAATTTGGAACCATTTTCCTTGAATGTTAATTTAAATTAATTTAATGTGTTAAGTAATTCCATGAGTGCCCCTCTCCTCCCTTATAAAAGGGTACCTATTCTACTCTCTTACTCACACTCGTTGAAAAATATACCTTAACCAATTCCTACCTAATTATATCATGAAATTATCTATCCATTATTTATAGTTTTTTATCTTCTTAAAATACAATTCCAACAATTTTTAATATGGTTTCTAATAAAGGAGAACTGAAGGAGAGGTAATCGTATTACCCGATCTCTTTCAATTAATTTCTTCTTATCTCTCCTATAAACTTATTGTATCCATCACAAAATAAAAAATCACTTATAATAAGTTTAATAAATTTAATTATTATTGTGGAACCACCAATATTTAGCCTCAATTTAATTAAATGGGTCGTGAAAGTATCACTTCTGTGTATGTGTGGACTATCACCTCCATGTAACAATACAATTAATTTTTCATCACCATATCTAATGGATGGGTATTAATATGGGTTTAATGTCTATAAATTATTTTTATTAAATAATTATGCTTCTATAAATAAAACATAATATTTACCTTTTTACCTTCCAATCTTTTGAAAAATGTTAATGTTTCTTGTGTATACGTGTGGACTACCACCTCTATTAAGCGACGTGATTCATTTTTTATTTCCATTTTACATGAATAATAAAAAGGATAGATTTAGTATATATTTATATTATTTAATAATGATTCCATATATTTTAATTATTATTTTCTTGTATTTTATTCCATCCCTTAAAAATTGAAATCATTATTCATGCATACGTACGACCAATCGTATCCAAGAAAAGTTTGACCAATTTTTCTATATATACCATTTATGGACGAATTTAAATATATATATATATATGATGAATACATATGATATGTATATCATGGATTAAATTTTGGATATTATGGAATGATAATCAATGTTCTAATACCATAACTATAGAACCAAAAAATCCCTTTAAAATGAAATAGTTAATACCTAGAAATAATGATTTTAATAATGAACTGTTAATAAATTGGTGTTGAAATGTTATAATTTGATAATATATGATATTAAAAATATTTAAATTAGTATTTAATATAACTATAAAAAATTTATGTTTAATATATTGTAGGATACCACACTTACAAATAATATTAGATCAGAGGTTTGATTTTCTCATCTCACTTGTTTCAGTGAGTCGTATGGCACATAAACTACATGATTATTTCATGTTCTATATATCCGAACCCTTTTATACATTATATAAGTATTATATTTATTTTAATAATTATTAAATTATAATTTTACATTATTTATTTCAGGTATATTATGATTTAAAAGTTACTGAAGCGGTGAGGGTCTATTTTACAATCTCATTATTATTCATGATTTTTTATGTTGTATGTATTATTTGGGAGAATTATTTGATATTTATATATTAAACATAATATAATTTATTTACCTTTCATTATTTTACAAATTATTATTTTTCTATTCATTTTACTCTTTTATCTACTCAAGATACTAAAAGAATGTTTTTAGGGAAAACTAATTGTGTTTTCAAGTCAGTTAGGAATCTGTTTCTTCTATGTCCATTTTTTCATTAAAATATTTTCAATATATTTTTTATGTGATACTATGATTTTTAAAATTAGTTCTACCCATATTTTAATTTATATATATTGTTTTTAAAGGAATATTCTTATCATTTCCCAAATTATGTACTTTTTTACATTTTACAAAAAAATGTGAAACTAATATTTATTTTGAGGTATTCAGTTGATAAACTTTTTGAATATTATGATAACCCAATGATTTAAGTTTTAATTTTTTAGTATACACTATTATTTTCAAATAAAATTGTTCCCCCTATATTCTAGAAATTTTTTGTCTCAAAAAATTAATATAAAATTAGAAAGGGTATTTTTCTAAAAAAAAATTCATTTTCTTTTCATGGTATTTATATTTATCAACAACAACATAAAAATTATTTTACTTATGTTCCACTGGGAATATATTTTAATGATTACATACTTATTAATTCTTAGGATGGTTTAGGAACATTTATGTTAGGGAAAGTATTGAAATTAAAAATGTTATTTCATTTAAAAAATTTATTGATTGTTATGGAATTTTTATTAAGTTGTATTGTTTATTAATATAGTAAATGAATTGGAATTATTAAATGAGGGGTGGGGACTAGAATTATATAGCCCTGTATGAATCGGTAAGTATCATGAGACAAAATAGGTTGGGTATTTTTTTTAGGCTTTACACATTTATGTAAGATGTATTTGATTGAGGCCTTGATGGTAAGTTTATGATGTATTGGAATGAGGTATCTATGGTATGTTTAATATTTCGGTAATTATGAATTCCATCGTTATTAAATTAGTTATTTATTACCATTTTATTATTTGAATAGTTATTATATCCACTAATTAGTTTCAAGCACATGTGATTATTTATATGGAATTTTTTGATCATTATTAGTTAATGTTGTATTATTATTATTTCAAAAGTTATATATTAAATGTAATCTATCATAATTTATTATCCTTTTCATATTGATTATTTTTTTATTTAGTCAAGATAGATTCCACTGTACATAACTCTTTCTAAGAATTTGATATCACAATTACTTTATTTCCATTCCCTTGGATGCCTAGAAGTGTAAAGTAATTGATAAATACAAATATTCTAGAGAGAATAATTATGTTCTCAAAGACAATAATTTTTTTATTTTTTATGTTTTCAAATTTATTTTAGATTAATGTTTCTATCTAATTTACCATGATTTCTAAACTATCTGGTCCTTGGGGATGTGATCGTTTGTATCTAGTTCTATTGTTATATTTTAATCAACTCTAGGAAACTAGAGTTTAGGTTATTTATAGAATGAATTTGAGCTCAAAATACCGTTAGTATAATATTATCCATGATATGATATCTCAAATAAGAATTGTATACACTAAATAAATGAAAATAGGTGTATAATACCATGTATGTCTCAAAGAGAGGAATTTGAGATGAAAACCCTTACCTTGGTCCTGGTTTATTCCAAACATGAACCAAAGGTCCATAATTATTAACATACAATCATTAAATATATACCCAATAAATTTATTCATTACTATGACCATTTATTCTCCAAATATTAAATCGTTATATATATAAATATATATATATTAGTTGGTTTCTACCCATTTTCAATATTGACTGTATGTAATCTTTATCACTTTGAACTTGTTTCATAAAAAATGCTTTCTGTATTCATTATTGTTAACAATTTAATCATTATATTATTAATAAAGTCACTGGGAAAATTTTTATATTATAATTTATAAAGTTATAATTTAATTTAGTGATAGTTTTGGTTATGAATTGTGCTGATGAAATTGAAAATCATCCTATTATAATGATTCTTAAAAAATGAAAGGTTTTTTATTAATGAATGTGTTACATATTGATATAACCTTAAAAACATTATTTACATATTTATATAAAAATATACCATTAAAAATGTTCTCTTAGTCATCTATGATATAAATACATAATACTGTTCAAGTTGGAGGTTAAACCGACCCCAACATGAACATACCATGATTAGTGGGTGATTTTGAGGTGGTTTTTTATAATTATAATTATAAAACAAGATTAATGATATTATTTTTTGATTATTTGTGTGATATATTATAGTTTTAAATACTTATAAATAGAATATAATTTTTATAAAGTCATTACTTAGTAAGAATATATTATTTTACTCATACTTCTCTTGTTTTAAATAATTATATTAAAAATACAATTTTGTAGATCATATCATTAATTGGTTCTCAAAATTTTCATTCAATAACCTTATTTATGTCCTAAAATATTATATCTCCTCATTAAAATATTCTACGAACTATTAATTATGCATAGTTATGAAAAATGAATTGTGTTTCTCATGGCGGTGGTAGTTTGTATGTACGCATGAATGACGATTTCATTTTTCTTAATAGATGTGATAAATACCTGGATAATTATAATACCATTGATATATTAACATTAAAATATATAAATGATAATAATATCATTATATTAATATGGTGATAAAAAATTTAATGAATATAATTAATAATAAAATCTAAGTAATTGATAAAGCTTATATCGATAGAATTTTCCTTGGAATTATCCTTGGAAATGATGGAATTATACTAACTAATGGTGAATATAAGATTTTTAATGTGGGATAGTTTTCTAATAGGATAAAAATAAATTATTTTGAAGGATAAATTTGAATAATATGTAAGTCTTACATAGAGTGATACCTTTTTTACATAAGGATAAGGGAAATTTTGGAACCACCTTTAACATTTTCAATAATCTGATGCTACTATTCTCAATTAAATGACTCAAAAATATGAAATAGTATAGTAAAATTATTGTGGTTATAAACTCACCTCATACACACTTTTTTAGTAAAATATTTGTGTTTTAATGTTTTTTCTTTTAGTATTTTAAATTTTTTTCCAATTTAATTTTACCCTGGTAATTAATTTTTAACCTTAGTAATTAATATTTATAGAAAAATTAAAATTAATATTTTTAATTAAATGGAACCATATGGTTTAAATTTTTTAATCCAATCTATAAAATAAAATGTCTATGGGTTAGAAAATCTAATTTTAATATGGGTGTATATATCAAGTAGAACCCATTTTTTAGAAAAAAGTTTGTATTTAAGAATAAATTTATATGTAATCCATAGTTATTAAAATGATTAATCCCCATGAAACAAATTCGTATATATTAAAATGAATGAAATGTTGAAGTCTTTAATTAAAATTCAATACTGAATCTGAACTTTAAAATACATTATTTTAAGAAATTCTGAAAATAATATTTATTAAAGTAACATTTTACTTTAGTTCTAAAAATGATTTAAAAGGGTATTCAAGTTCCAAAAATATTTTAAAATTTGTAAGTTTAACAACTAAATAAATATTTTATTACTTAATAGGTCTGTTAAAAAGTCATGGTTACCCTTACAAAATCATCTAATAATGAATATTATAATTTTTGAACAAACCGTATCTTTCAACTAAAAAGCAATCTTTTTTTAAAAAACCAAAACATAATCATAAGATAATATTATTATTATGAAAAAAAAATTCCATATTTTGGAAAAAAAAAATCTCATAAATGCAATTTTTGTATAAAACACAAATTATACTTAATACCCTTTTTTATTGGAAAATAAAATTTTCAAATACTAATTATTATTACTATTTTATATCATTTACCAACTAAACTGGTGTTAAAAAAGTATTAATATAAAACATAATTTATCACCAGTAATCATATGTTTTTTGAAATATAAATTTATATTATAAAATATAAATGTATCTCAAATGGTATTAATCATTATTTTATATGGTCACATGATAGTCAATATATATTATAATCCCAATAATGAGATAGACTTTACTAAAAATATCATGGATCACTTTTTCATTAAATAAATAATCAATTTCCATCTTATCAATACCATCTAACTCACTTTTCTCAAAATCAATCAACCAAATATTATCTTAACATCAATGAAATACCAAACCTAATACTAATAAAACCCTAAAAAATGTGTTCTTCAATAGTTATATATAAAAATATAACCTTTACATAAAATAATTTTCTTGTTTATTGATACCATTGAATATAAGATTTCACACCATTAATGATAAAATACTAAAGAAAAATTCTTAGGTGGTTCGCATAATCCTTATTAACATTTAGTATATTCAAAATTTTCATTAATAAATATTAATTCACTTATTAAAATATTATAGTATTAAGAATTAATTTATATTATTATATTTTCCTCACTATCATATGTTATAATGAGAAACCTCAATTTTCCATCATAATAGATGTATAATGAAATTATTAACCATTTACATATTCTCCCTTATTTGGTCAAAATACCCAGTAGTTTATAGATACATACCATTATGATCTTCATTTATATGAATTTGTTTCAATAAAATACTAAAACCAAACTTTTTTAATAATCAAATTAGAGTAAATCATCATTTAAATATGAAAACTCAACCTTAATATGTATTTTCTAGTGACACATTCATTTTATACATTGACACTTCAAATTCAATCAACTTTTTTTTAAATTAGGATCTATTTTAATTATTAACCAAATAAATTGAATTAATTATGACATAAATCCATTTATATTGGTTTATAAAGATAATGTAGTTTGGAAAATAATATTCCCTTGGAGTTTCAAATTAGTGTGCAGTTAGGCCTCTTTGTCGGGAACTAGATGGTGATCGATTTAATACCCAATTCCAAGTTTTTAGGGGTTTAAACCATAGGTAAATCTATTTCAATTACTGCATAAACTTTTAGTATCTAGACATTGATTAAATATCTACGAGAATCCCATAATCACTACTTTAATAAAACATTAGGATGTTATCATATACATAGAATTATCTCTTGGACTTATCCTTATGATTTTCACTAATGTTTTGTTATCATACTCCCCAAATAAATAGTTCATCATTACCTTAATGTTAAATCACATTATAATCCCAAGGGTCATCTATAAATTATAAATTATGATCAAAACTAACTTAAAAACCCTTAAATTATCTTCAATAATCATCTTAATCTTGAAAGTTATCTAGTCCATTCCTTTGACACCAACGATGACACCTAAGTCCCACACTTCAAGATCTGATGCACTAAACTCATAAATTTCATAGTTTATTTGATACCAGATGAAAATGAATATATATTACCATAAATAATTATAAAATAAATCATTATTATTAAATCTCTTATATCTAAAGGATTTTTTTAGTATTATAGATTTAGAAAATTATAAAACATCAAAAACTAATAAATCCCATTTCTTTCTCAACTGATATACATTGTTCTATTATATATAATAAAAACATAATTCATGAGAATTATTGAACGCCCCCCCTAAATTATTCCCCAATTATTATATATTTAAATATTTCATGTGTAATATTCTTCTTCATTACATAGGGAATAGAAACATTAAAATGAGGTGAGATCAATTGCTCAATAAGAGAAATATATAACTGAACCAATCATGAAATAAACATGTAATAAATATTATGTCAAAAATTGGTAAAAAAACATGAATCCATAATAAACATGAAACATAGATATTTCTATATTTATTAAAATAAATAAAAATAGGGATATTAATAATATTTATATCATCTTAATGGAATGAATAATGTCGTAAACCAAAAACCAATTCTAAAGGCCTTGTTCCAAGACATTATTCTTTTATGGGGAGAGGTAAACACAAAAACCCAACAGGTTTTTTCTCATTAGTATTGTTGATGCATCGAGGGGATATATAATTTTGGTCACCACATTTCACTTTATTACATATAATACATTCACCATAAGTTTCAACAAAACTTTTCATATATTTCCCTAAGTAACCTCTTAAAAAATAAAAACATTTCTATCAATATAATGGAGAATAAAAATTATCAATACATGATGAATTTTTTTTGGAATTAAATAATCATGAAGAATGAAAATAATTTTACCCATGTCAATGAAGGGGATAACGTGATCAGAATATATCATAATAAATAAGATGGATGGCAAAATGATACATATTAATATTTCCAGTAATCATCCATGTTAGAAAATAACTTTTGGAATAACAATACATTTCCTCATGTCAATAAAAGGGATAATATATTCATAACCCATACGAAGGAAGAATTTTGATGGTTAACAATACAATTTAATATTTCAAATAATCATCTATATTTGAAAAACATTATATTGGGTTCCAATAGATTTCTCCATGTCAATATAATAACAAAATTTCTAGGTGAACATTATCAATTTTAATAATGTAAAATAAAATGATCACACAATTTAGAGAAAGGAGTATAGGGATAATTCAATACTAGAATAAAATTATCATTAGTCATTTAGATAAATAATTTGGATGATTTCAAACAAAAATAAACCCAGTGTAACAAATTAAACTTATAAGTGTGTTGACATATTTGAAAAAACCCTCTTAAAGGAATACTTTAAATGGTATCACAAAAGAGGGTATAAAGATTCTAATTGTTTTATTCCACAAGTTCATTCCCCCAAATGATAAATATAAATATCATGAAATGTAATCCCATTTAGATTAAAGTATTTTTTGAAAATAATATGGGAAATTGAAGATAAAACAGGAAATATCCTTTGGAAAACATGTTTTTCTACGTCAATGTAAAATATAAATTAACTTATCACTTTCAAAAGAAAACTTTTGAAAAGGGGATGTGAAATAATTTAAAAAAAATAAAATTAAAAATTATCTCTAATAACATATCCTTGAAAAGGAATAATTTTTATATTTTTTAAATTAGGATATAAAGACAAAATATTTTAAATTGAAAGGAAATACATTTTTTATATTTTGGAAATTGAATTGGTTGAAAACAAAATTATAAAAAGAGATATAGAGATTTATCTTATTTAAAATAAAATTTAACAATATATAAATTTAAAATACCATATAATATAATATCATAGTGGGATAACCCAACGATAGAATAAAAACATCCTTGTGAAACAATATAACTCATAGAAAGGAGACTTGATTTATCGATATCCCTTATGGGAAATATACTTCATGAAGCATGAAACATTTGAAAAGGGGATTATGTTATAATAATATAAATAGTTAGAGAACACAACATAATAAAATAAAATGGTATAATGTACCCAAACTATATGAAAAAATTTCAATTGAATGATCACAGCTCGATGATTGAAAATTAAGTTAACAAAAACTCTTACAATTGAGGCACCAAAAAATCTTAATTCTGGGGTAACAATTGAGTCAAAATACATTAGAGGAAAATAAATTGACTTGGATTAGTTTATCACATTAACTAAAAGGAAATAATTTTTAGAAAATTCTTGATATGATAAATCAATAAAACTCTATATATAGGAAACACGGTTCACAATGTGTAACATGTCTCGAAGAATCACAATTGTGACCAAGAAAACCCTTGTGGATTTAGTAACAATTTAATCAAAACCCTTGAAAATAAGTCGTGTAATGAAACATAAAATAAAATTATTAAAAGATAATAAATTTTATTATATTTTAAATATTAATTATATACACAACATAAAAGAAATTAGGTGTATAATAAAAAGTATTCCTCAAAGAGAGGAATTTGAGACAAAAGACCTAACCTTGGTCTTGATTCATTATAAAATTGAACCAAATGATTAGAATAATTTAATAAATATTGTTAAAAAAGAACCCAATAAAATTATTCTTATCTATAACCATTTATACTCCCCATTTAAAATCATTATATTCATCAAAATATTACTTACTTTTTACCCATTTTCAACAGCAGGTGTGAGTAATATTTATCGTTTTGAATAAATTTTGTTAAAAAAGTGTTGGAATTATTTCATGTTATAAATTTAATCATTAAAACATTATAAAATGTATGTTAATACATGTTCCATGATATTTTAAAAATCTATAATTTTATTTCATTGTAGTTTTGGTTACTATCCATGATGATGAAATAATTGATGATCATATTGTGTTGATTCTTAACTAACAAAAGTTTTTTTATTAGTTAAATAGTTGAATTTTGGTATAACATTAACAAAAACTCATTATTTTAATATTAATATCATATTTTACCATTTAATAATTTCCAATAGTCATCCATGATATAAATACATAGTATTTTATAAGTAAGTGGTTAAACCAACCCAAACATTAACCTACCATGATTAATGGGTGATTATGAGGTGGTTTGGTTGTAATATCATTATAATAGAAGTATAATGATCTCATTTTGTTATTATTAGTGTGATATATATTAATTTTAAATAATTTTAAATAATATATAATTTTTATAATGTAATTTTTTAGTGAGAAGGGATGGTTCTCCTATTAGTTATGGGGTTTTAAATGATTCAATTAACAATAATTTTTTTGATCATATCATTTAAAGGTTATCAAATATTTCATAAAAGAAACTTAATGATGTAATAAAAATCATATTTCCATTTTAAACCATTCTACTAACGATAAATTATTAGGGGTGATAAAGAATGAATTTGCTTGCCCATGGTGGTGGTAGTTTTCATGTACACACAAACGACAATTTCATTTTATTTAATAGATGGTATAGATGAATATAAAATGATAATACCTTTAATATAATAACATTAAATTATATAAATGATATTAATATTATTACATTATTTTGTAGAGAATAAATTTGAATGAATATAATTAATAAGAAAATATATATAGTTTATAATACTCACATCAGGTAGATAGACATTCCATTGAATTATACTTGGAAATAAAGGCCTTAAGATAATATGGTGAACATAATATTTTAATCATTAGAGTTATTTTTATGAGGTTTTATTTGGTATATTTTTATGGGATATTTTGATAATATGTTAGACTTGAAGTGGAGGTAGCATTACCATTTTATAAGTGATAAGAATGGATATTTTGGAAGAACCTATAACGTTTTCAATAATGTGATGTTTATACTCCTAGTTAAATAACCCAAAAATGAAAAATTAATATGGTTGTAAAGTTACTGTGTGTAAAAAATCACCTAAAACACTCATTTTGGAGAAAATATTGAGTATTTTTAGTTTTTTTCTTTGAAATTTTAAACCTTTTCACCGATTTAATTTTACCTTTATACTTAATTTATATGTTTAATAAAAAATAATTTTTATTAAAGTAATATTTTAATTTAGTTCTCAAAATGTTTGACATACATTCTATAAATTATATTAATATTTAAATTAATATTTTTATTACTTAAATACATATTTTATTTCATAAAAGGATTTTTAATCTTCTCAGATACACTTATATTACAATAAAATCATAAAAATTATAATTTTTATAAAAAACATTGTTTTTGACTAAAAATAAATTTGTTTAGAAAGAACCCACAATTCCATCCTAATATAATATTTTTATTAAAAATCCAAAAATTATTTCTATATTGTAATAAAATTCTAAATTTTATAAATTCAATTTTTGAAAGAAATCATAAAATATAATGAAAAACTATTTTCATTGGAAAATCAAAATTTACAACATTAATTTTTATTATTATTATTTTATATCATTAACCAACTAAATTTATTTTAACCAATTATTAATAAAAAAATTATCATCGTTAATCATATTTTTTCTGAAATATAAATGCATATCACATAAAAAGTAATTTCTTATAAAACACTTTTTTAAAAAATAAATGATATTATTAGTCATTTTAGTTAAAATAATTTAATTTCTTTCATATTAAAAGTATAATATATTTTCATTATAAATATATTTAGTAAAATGTTTACTCTCATTCATTCTCCCTAAATAAATTGATTGGGTTTAATATAATTACTTAAATATTTTTATATTATATAATATATCACACTTACATTTAACATTGGTGTTGAGTGTGGAGAGATGTATCAATCACATTATACTCATTTATAGGTAATCATATACTACGATATTGGGGTGCTAAATTATTTATATATTTCATTTGATTATTATCTTACTATTCTTGGATGCTATAATAGAATATTTCTCCTTAATGATGTTGGGTAGTAGTCGACCTAGTTAAGTTGACGAGTTAGTTTGGAAGTTTCATAATTGAGACATTGACATGCTTGTTTCACATTTTCATTAGAGGGTTTTTGGAGGATCCTATTTAGTATACCTATATTCTCACCCTTATATACAAATGTATATTTTTATAGGTCTCCAGGAGGAGTTTTTTGATCGGGTTGGACTGTACTAGCTTATGGAGTTCATTATTGAGGTTGATGTCATTCCTAATGGAGATATTTTTGTATTTTCTTAGGGAAATTTTTTTTTATGAAATTCACATACATTGTTGTATTATGGTTTTTGTTATATTATGAGAAAAAATTTATTGGTGATTTTTCAATTATGTTGCAAGGTTTTATTCTGGTAATGCCTTCCATATGTGTATTTCTAGACCCTTAGCATTATTTACCAGTAGGTTGACTACTGGAGGCAATATTTAAGGGTCACTCTTATCTTCTCTACCAATACAATATGGGTTCTTTCATGAACCCCTCCCTCTAAATATTTCCCTCATAAGATGGAAATGAATAAAGAGAGATAATGACCCCTGAGTTGCTCCTCCACTAGGCTTCGGGAGTAGCGAACAACACCAAGGGTATAAAAATCTCAATACAGGGGATGAATTACCTTTTTATAGTAACCATGACTAAGAGATAAGATGTATTGACCATAAACAATTCCAAGACACATATATATAATGGATACTAAAATCTATCCCACATGCAAGTTTAAAGTAAAACTGCTAGAAATACAATGAAAACATCAATGTAAATACCAAAGGAACAGAGCTATGCAACGACAGAACAACTATACCGACGCCTGAGCTAGTAATGTCCAGTACAATTCATGTAATCTCCCTATAATTCTGAAAAATAAATTATATACATAGGGTGAGCATACACGTATACTCAGTAAGAAAAGACAAAGTCACTCTTACACAAGTGGGACAAGCATACCAAAGCCCTTCTGAGAAAAATAGTACAAACTCAAAATCACCTAACAAGGTATACCATCCACCCCAACCTCACCAGGGAAAACTCATCAAATAATTAAAGTCAATTCAAGTAATATAATATAAGTCAATAGATATTTTATTATCCCTCACTACTTCCCACTACTTAGCCTTTCATCCCTAATAGAAAATATCTTTAGACTTCCATGCTCTTCCACAAGACCCACTATCAATACCTGCCCAGACAGACCTAGGCCACAACCACATCACATCCTGCATATAGACACCTGGGCCACAAAACTGCAACCTTGTCTCAAAGACACCTAGGAAAGTACAACATATATTATCCCAATGACACCTCACCTGTAGAAACATGGGCCTCACAACAAAACAACAGCCTACCCAAAAATTCTTTGGCTACTAATGTAAAGAGTGGGATAAAAGAAGTGCCAATAACCATTCATCCATCATCCCATGAGGATGTTCGAAAAGGTCACCATCCCCCATAACAATGGGGGTGTTCATTGTGTAGTTCTCAACATGGGTGGGGTGTATATATATATATATAACAAGGAACTACATGTATATATATAGGTAACAAACACTCATCCCATCCTATGGGTTTTAAAACAAACTGCCATCCCACACCAAAATTTCCCTTGCTGCCAACACTTCATTTACACATCACCAATAATGACGGTCACTTCCTCATTTCGATAAATGAATGTCGCTTTACTACAAGCCACAACTCGAAACATACCTCCTGCAAATTCCTTTAACCAGTTTTCATTCTGTATCATCAATTCATCTATTTATTTATTCCATCCCTACCAAGGAAACTATCAAGCGTAGCACACCACATTAAAATCACAACCAAAACACACTTCACAAAGTCCCTAGAAACTTCGGATGAAAGGACATCACTAGGTAACACCAATCTTAATCAAAATTATCCCTCCTAAACCATCCATAGTAGCCCCAATACATGAAAAACACCCCATCCATAAAAATAATCAAAACTCAACCATCTTGAATTCCCACTTCACACTCCCCTTTTTTGGACACCCCCACCATCATTCATTGAAGTTGCATTGCCTTATCTTTCCACTAAACAAGTAAACCCTCAACAGGCTTCATCACAACCACACTCTCCCGCCCCGCTGCAAAACAACACCACACCTAGAACACCCAATAATTATTTACCTAACACAACCCATACAAGCATCCTCAATTCCCAACCACTGCCTAGATGCATTCCTTGTACATAAAAATTTCATCCATTCCACAATCAACAAATCTCCTAACTCGAGTTTCCGTTACGCCACTCGCACCACCCCACACATTGTACCACACTCTTAACCCCAACACCACACAACCATCACGAAACTAAACGCCAAAGAAAACCATACACATCACACATCCACATCAAAAAGTAAAAATTCACTCATATTTATAAAACACACTTTATTTAATTCCACTTGATAGAACTAGGGTTATCACATAACAAGTTTGATCATCGGAAATCTAGATATTTAAATAGGTGTACATGGTTAATAAATTTCATAATTTTAGTCATTCAAAAAGGAAAAAAAATAAACATTCTTGAGTTTGGTGAGAAAACAAATTCCACTAATGGACATGATTTTAAAAGGTATAAGACTAATACAATTTATGTCATGGATCAAATATAACTGATAAAACAAGACAAGAATGATCATCATCTTCCTAACCCCTCATTTATTACATCTTATTATCCCTATTAAATTTTTGTCCAACCATATTCCAAAAGGGACATGAGTACACCCACCCTGCATGATTCAAAATTAAAACAGACAGAAAGGAAATACCTACGTGAAACAATAGCTTGATTGTTCCTTTCACCAAAAATATGGGGGCACATGACCAGTAGGAAAGTCTCCAAGGGAAAACTGAATCCGAAGTCCACAACACAAAACATGACTCCATGGGGAATAAATGTTTTGAGGACACATGGTATCCAGAAAAAGGAAACAAACAAGGAAGAGATATCAGCTTAGAAGATCCAAATGCTATATCAATTGAAGGAAACAGTTTCAAGGTCAATTAATGTTGGATCGTGGTCAAGAGCACATTGTTTGACTATTCCAAAGTCCTCAAAGCATTAATATATTCATTATATAAGTAATATCTTTTTAAATGCATTTAAAACTCCTCAAATATGTTTTTAAACTCAATTTACATAATATAAAATGTAATAGGGGTGAAACTAGAAAGACTATGAAAAGCTGTAAATAACTCACTAATGGGTGAGTCACTGATGTGAGTCGCCAAGAGTGAGTCTTCGATGCCAAATTTGCTAACATGAGTCAGTAATGTGACTCCCCAACATGACTCACCGACACTCGTCCTACTAATGTCCAACCTACCGATCCCCGATACCTTTACCTACCAACGTCATGACCTACAGATGCCTTGACCTACTAACGCATCAACCTACCGACACCTCGACTAGCCTATGCATCAACCTAATGATGCCTTATCCTACGGATGTATTGACCTACTAATTCTTGAACCTTCCAATAGCTAGACTCATCAACACCCTGAACTACCAATGCTGAGCTACCGATGGAAAATTTTAATTTTGAAAAACTCTAGAAATGATCTACCCTTACCCCCCAGAACATCCCAAGCACTGTATTATGAAAAATTAATGTAATGGTGAGGTCCAAGCCATTAAATTAAATACCTCTCAAACTATTATCACCCTTGATAATTCAAAATAAAACCCAGAATAAATTGGGGTTTGAACAGCCACCACGTAAGATACATCTCAAGGATAAACCACCCTATGTTGGTCAAAAGTTGGAGTGAAACCTCTACATTATATAACACCTCCACCCACATATTATAATAAAAACAACCAGAATATTCCCCACAATATCACTAAATATCCATACACATAAATTTTGGAATTTCGTCCCCCGTGTTAATATACTATCCAATCTAGGTGGGAATGACTAATGTGCACAGGTTTAATCTCATATCAATTCATTCATTTAGATTAGGAAACATGTCATCCCCCTTTCTACATGTTAGTAGATCATCACACATTAAGGAATAATGAAACAACTCATCTCATATCAAACGACGTTCAAGAACCATATCACAAAGTAAAACACATAAGCAAAACATAAAAATTCTATAGGAACTAGACAGGCTTCTTTGTCTCCCTTTCCCAAGTACTCTCCTATAGGCCACCATGAATCCACAACACATGAACAAATAGAATGGTCCATCAATGTAGAACCTTCTCTTGATTATCTTAGATCTTCACTGGTTTCTCCATGATTGTTTCATCTCCCTCAATATCCAAATATTTGCATTTAATGATAGGGGAGTCATTGTAAAGATACCTACAAAGATGGGAGACATGAAAAATATCATGGATCATCTCCAACAATGGTGGAAATGAAAACTAGTATTCCACCTCACCAACTTTTCCAAACACCATGAAAGGTTTGATAAACCTCAGAGAAAGCTTTCTACCTCTACCAAACCTCCAGTTCCCACATTTAGGGGAACCCTTCAAGGACACATGGTCCCAAAACATGAACTTCAAGGCCTCCTATAATTATTGGAATAAGACTTTTTTCAGTCTTGTGTTTCCTTCATCCTCTCACAGAAAAGCTTCACCTTGTCTATCGTACTCTGCACCACGTCCGAACCATGGACATCTACCTCTCCAACTTCTTTCTAGCACAAAGGTGAATGACACAACCTTCCGTACATGGCCTATAATGGAGCCATGACAATGGAAGAGTGATATCTATTATTTTATGAAAACTCTACCGATGTAAGATTTCGCACCTAAGACCCTCCAATGTCCATGAAACATGCCCACATCATGTCCTCCAACGTCTGGATGGTCCTCTCAATCTGTGATTCTGTATGATGTTAGAAAGAAGTTTTAAGGCATAAATGATTGACAAAATCATGCGGAAATCCCCACCAGACTCATATGGTAAATGTGTATCCCGATCCCAGACAATAGATCTCAGAACTACATGCATCCACAATACCTCATCCACATAACTTCTCACCAAGGAATCCACTGCGCTTGACTCCTTAATCTCTAAAAAGAGAACCAATTTCATGAGATGATCCACCACTACACAAAAAGCCTCATATCCTCCCTAAGAACTGGGTAGTCTCACAATTAAATCCATCGATATGTCCTCCCACTTCAACTCAAGGACATCACGGGGATGCAAAAAAACATTAGGAACATGGTGCTCATCTTTCACCTATTGGAACAATAGGAACTTTTCCACAAACTCTGACACATCCCACTTCATCACGAGCCACAAGAAATTCTCCCTTTAACCATGGTTCATTTTATAACTCTTTTTTGTACCTCCTAGGGTGATTTATAAAACTCACAAGGATCTCACTTGTGCATTTCCACTAGGAAAAATAGCTTCACGTGGAACAACATCCTATTTTGTTCATCTTCTTCTGACCCCTTAGGAGCATCACCCTAGTTAATGAAATCAAGCATCACCTCTATCTATGAGTCTCCCCACTAAGACTCCTCCACTTACTGCCTCATAGATGGTTGCACCAACATCTGAAACATATATCCACTTACACCATCCATTCTTACATCTATGTTCAAGTTATCCAACTCCTCCATCTCCCTACAATAAACCATATATTCCCAAATTACCTCCTTATGTGTCTTCCTCCTCAAGAAATCAGCCACATAATTCATATTTCCTAAGGTGTAAGAGATCTCTAAGTCATAATCCTAGAGAATCTCAATCCACATCCACTATAAAAAGTTCAAGTCTCGCTTGGAAAAGACATACATCAAGCTCTAGTGATCTGTGAAGACCAAAAAGTTCTCCCCAATTCAGTAATGTCACCACATCATTAATGTGAAAATGAAAAATTTTATCTCTAAATAATGGGTGGCATAGTTACGTTCATGGGGAAAAACATCCAAGACCCATAAGATACCACTCCCTTTTGTTGCATCAACACGCACTAAAAGCCTATATGGGGTGCATCGTAAAACACATCAAACATAACCCATTCCTCTGGAAACCTAAGCACTAGAAAAATGAACATCTTCTCTTTAAGATATCTAAAATTTTTCTGACACTGGTCACTTTAAATAATGGCCTGGTTCATTCTGGGCAGAGTCATAAATGAAGCTACTAATTGACAGAAATCATGTACAAATCTCCTCTAATAGGCTACTAGACCAATAAAATTGAATACCTAGGCCACATTTTTGGGTGCTACTTAAGAAAAAAATTCCTTAAACATCATCAGGTCCACTTCTACACCATACTGAGACACCACATGTCCAGGTATATGGACCTCACGTGTCCAAAACTTTCACATGGAAAACTTTTTGTAGAGATGGTGGCATTGAACGCCATCCATGATAGTCCTAAGAATCTCGGTATGATCCTCCTCTAATATTGTGTAGATTATAATTTCATCGATTAATATGAAAATGAACTAGTAAAGGGATTCATGAAAGGCAGAGTTCATAAGTCCCATGAACATGGTTGGTGTGTTCGTAACACTGAATAAAATAACTATGAACTTGAAGTTCCCATACCTGCACTTGAAATCAGTCATCAGGATGTCACCCTCTTTAACCCTCAACTGGTGATACCTATTCCCAAGATCAATCTTTGAAAACCAACTTACACCCCTCAGTTGGTCGAAAAGATTGTCTATCTTTGAGAGAGGGCAACAGTTCTTGTATGTCACCTAATTCAACCTCCAGTAGTCTATGTTCAACCTCATACCACCATCTTCATTTTTTTAGAACAAGACCTAATCCCCCCATCAAAACACATTGCACAAGATAAATCCTCTTTTTATCAGATCTTTAATTTGGATCTGGAACCCTCCTAGCTCAGAAGGTGTCATCCAATAAGGAGCCATCGAAATCGGGGAAGCACTGGGATGTAAGTCTATCCCAATCTCAACGTCATGTCAAGGGGGTAGAGTCACAACATCATTGGTAAAAACATCCAAGAAATCATTTAAAATTATAAAAAAATACACCATCTCTGTGTCTACCGATTCCACTTGCATCAGTACTAATAAGGAAATAAGATGATTTGTATGTCGATTAACCATCTAAAAAATGTGATCACCAATGAAAGCCACACATTTTCCATCCACATCTGAAAAAATGACTCTTCTCTAGAAGTAGTGGATAACAGCATGCACAGATTACAACCATTTGATGATAAGGATGACAATGTACGACCGCATATACAATAAGAAAAGATCCCTATAGGAGAAATGTTGTCCCATCAGTAGTCTACATCCCTGACCCACATCAAACAAGTTGGTCCGACCTCAGACTAGTGTACTCAACACTAGGGGCACAAAAAAGTATCTCTATGTCTGGTTATAGAGTATTTCCTAGACCGGGTAAAACAAAGAAGTGTGAATCTCGTGAATCGAACAAGGTGCAAGAAAGAGTACTAAAAAAAGTTGATTATACATCGAGTGATCTATGGACCTTCTTGAACCGATTCCTCTACAGCATGAAACTAACCATGCCTAGATCCTCTACCACTCTACTGTCGACCGCCTCCTTGACCACATCTGGGTCAATATCCCTGAGGAATTCCCTGAGGTTGGCCTCTGCCTCCTCTATCTCCCCTCGGTGGAGTAGGAGCCTGATGTTCCTGTAACTGAAATGACCTAGCTGGAGGCTACTGCTGATGTGGACATTGAACATTCCACCCTCCATCATACAGATATTGAACTATTCATTGACTCTAAAGATGCCTACAACCTCCACAAGTGAATCACCTTGGTCCCAAAACGATGGTAAAATATTGAGGACCATAAGCATGAATTTGAAACTACTAAGGTCGACTCACAGTTGATTAAAACTTTGAAGGCCCTAGTTCATGAGAACTAATACTATAAGACTTTACCTTTAAAGAAATTTATTGGATCCCCTCTCATGGTATAACTCCTCGCGAGTTCATCCTTAACACAGCCTCGTCCTTCTTATGAACATCTAAGCATGTTGGCAAGGTAAACAGAGTAACTACATACTAGAGAGAAGGATGAAGTGCCTCCTCTAAGAGTATCTCATGAGACTCCTTATCTGAAAAGATATCCAGAGAAAATTGAAGGATATCATTGAACATGATCCCCAGTTCCCATAATAACATACTCCCCTACTGGAGGGAGAGTAGTTCCTATCACTTATCTACCTTCATGGTTGAAGTAAGGAATTCCGCCAGGAAATCCTTCAACAAATCGACCAGAGAACATCAACCTCATTCCTCTGCCCCAGATAGATCATCCAACACTGATGCAAAACACCCCACATCTAGATCACTTCTAAAGGAATCCAATACTCTATTAGAGCCCAGATCAAGATGAAATTCATCCCTAGCTCTTCAAGACAACTCTTCGTCTCTGTATCTAAAGCATTGCCTTCATACTTTCCCAGAGTTTGACGCTAGAAAGAACATAATTTTATCTACCACTGGTTTTCCTCCTCCTCTAGATCAACCCTCTTCCAATCATCCAGATTGGACTACTGAACCTCCACTACCTAGTCCACTTTTGGATGACGACTAGGTTCTATAGCTGACAGGTAAATAAGTAACTCCTAAGATGAAGTAGTAGGGAACTTATTTAGGATTAATTTTCATTCATTATTTCATTTAATTTCTCAGAATCACCAAAACTACCAAAAAAACAAGTCATCCTGATGTGTGTACCTTCCCTAATGTCTCTACGACATAAATAGTGTAGCCTCAATTGGTCAATCGGTAAGCTCAGAGTCCTTGAATCATATCATAGGAGAACCTAAAAATATTGTGTCCTAGTTGGTCTTCCCTAGCCTATGTCATGCACCAAGATCCCCTAACAATATTTACCTACTATCCCATGAAGTAATCACTATGCCTAACTCAAAATTCCATCCTATCTTTTGACCTCCCTATGATAACAATCAATTATGAACCTCAACCTCAAAAGATTCCCCTCTAGATCTAGCAATGGATACAGAGAGATAATGACCCTCGAGTCCCATGTCCAATAGGCCCTGAGGTGGTGACCAACACTAAGGGTATAGAAATATCACAACACGAGAGGCATTACCATTTTTATATTAACCAGGATCAGGAGATAAGATGTACCAACCTTAAAAAAACTCTAAGACACATATATCTAAAGTAATCAAATATCCATCTCATGTGAATGCTTAAGGTTAAACTTCTGTATATATCATGAAAACACCAATGTAAATACGAAAAGGAAAAATCTAATTAGTGACACAAAAACTATCCTGATGCCTAAGCTAGTAAGGTCCAGATTGATCAATGTAATCTCCCTGGAAACATGAAAAAACATTATATACATAGGGTATGTATACAAGTATACTCAGTAGTAAAACCCAAATTCACTCATGCACAAGTGGGAGAAGCATACTGATGCCCCTGTGACAAAAATAGTACAAACTTGAAAGCACCTAACAAGGTATACTATCCACCCCAACCTCACCAGGGAATGCTCACCAAATAATACTAGTCAAGTAATGTAATATAATTGAAAACAATGATATGTGTGAACCCCACACCACTTCCCAGTTGTTAATAGCTTGTCCCTAATGGAAAACATCCCGACGCTACCACGCCCTTCCACAAGTCCCACTGTCACAACACGACTACACACACCTGGGCCACAACCACATCATATCCCACTTATAAACACTTATGCCATAAAACTACGACCCCACCCAAAGACACCTAGGAAAGTATAATATATCTCTTCCTAAAGACACCAGGGAAATACACCTCACCCGTGAACATTTGGGCCTCACAACCACACCACAACTTACCTGAAATGTCCTCGGTTACCAATGCATAGAAGAGGGAGAAAAAAAGAGCCTATAACCAGCCATCCATCCTCCCACTGGGATGTTGGGAAAGGACACCCTCCCCAATAACAATGGAAGTGTTTGGCATGTAGTTCTCAACATAGGTGGGGTGCATATATAAATCACAAGAAACTATATGTATATATATAGGTAACAAACACTAAGTCCAGCCTATGTGTTTTCAAAGAAACAACCATCCCACAACAAAACAACCCTTGATGCCAACCCTACATGCATGTAAAACCATGAATGACAGTCACTTCTATAATTTGATAAATGAACCCTGCTTCACTACAATCCACAACTCAAAACATTCCCCAGCCAATTCATTTAACTAGTTGTCAGTCAACATCATCAATTCATTTATTTATTTATTTTCCATATCTCCCCATGAAACTACTAAACACAATACGACATTGTAAAATCATAACCCACACACACTTCACAAAGTCCCTAGAAACTTTGTTTTGAAGTCTCATGCAAGGTGACAATATCCTTCTTCAAAATTTCCCACTTAAACCATCCTCGGTAGCCCCGTTTCACCAAAATAACCATGTCCATAAAAACAATCAAAACTCAACCATCTTGATGTCCCACTACACACTCCCCTTTCATGACCCCCCACCATTATTCTTTAATGTCATGTCGCCTTGTCGTTTCTCTCAACAAGTAAACCCCCAACACACCTCATCATAACTACACTTGGTAGCCTCGCTGCTTAAAAACACCAAACCCAGCACACCCGGAAATCATAAACATAACACAACCCACACCTGCAGCCCCGCTGCCCAACCACTACCCAGATGCAGTCCCACTGCGTACAGGTTCATACATTCCATAATCAACCAATCTCTCAACCTGAGATTCCATTACACTACCAGTACCATTCATATTGACACCCTCACTCCTAGCCATAGCACCACACGACCTGTAAAAAACTCAGGGTTTAACTGAACCATACTTGCACACAGCCAAACCAATAAAAAAATTATTCAGATTTAGTAAACACTCATGCTTTAATTCCACTTGATAGAAAAGTGGTTATCACATAACAAGTTTGATCCATGGTCATTCGTGTATTTAAATAGGTGTACGTGGTTAATCAATGTCATAATTTTAGAAGTTTGATAAGGAAACAAAAACAAACATTCATTAGTTCGATGCACAAATAGATACAAACAACAACCATGCTTTTTAGAAGGCATATAGACTACCCAAATAACACAATTGATCAAAGATCACTAATAAAACAACACAAGCATCACCATCATCTTCCCATACCTTCATTTATTTCTTATTATTATCTTTGTTAAATTTGGGTCCAACCATATTCATAAGGGGACACGAGCACACCCACCCTATATGATATACACGTATAAGATATATGAAGGAAATCCATACCTAGAAAAACAACTTGATTCTTCCTTCCACCAAAAACAGAGGGTCGTATGAGTAGCAGGAAATAATCTAGGGAAAAACTAAATCCAAAGTCCACAGAACAACATGTGACTCCATGGGGAAGAAAGGTTATGCGGATGGTCGGTATCCAGAAAAAGGAAAAACACAAGGAATAAATGTTGACAAATAATAGACATATCCTATATCAATGGAAAGAAATGGTTTCAATGGCCATGAAATTCTGAACATGGTCAAGACCACACAGTTTGACTATTTGAAAGTCCACAAATCATTAGTACATTAATGATATAATTAATATATTTTGAAACTCCTTTAGAAACACTCAAAAATGGTTTTAAACTTGATTTACATCAAATAAAATGTAAAAGTGGTGAATCTGGAAAGACTAATAAAAGCTAGAAATGACTCACTAATGGGTGGGTCACTGAAACGAGTCACCAATAGTGAGTGACTGATACCTTAATCACCATCGTGAGTCACTGACATGACTCACCGACATAACTCACTAACGCCTAACCTATGGACGCCCAACCTACTAACACCTAACCCACTAACTTCTGACCTACCGAAGCCTCGACCTATCAATACCTCACCCTAAAGACACCTCAAACTACCAATTCATTGACCTACTGATGCCTAAACCTATTGAATCCTCAACCTACCAATGCCTCGACCTACCGACGCCTCGACCAACTGACCCCTTCACCTACCAATGCCTTGACACACTGATTCCCCAACCTACTGATGTTGAGTTACTAATGGAAAAGAATTAATTAATGAAAACTCTTGAAATGATATATTGTTGCCTCCTACAAAACCCTAAACATTGGATTTCAACAATGTAATGGACCAGGGAGGTCCATACCATTACTGGTTCAAATGGAAAATTTTATGACAAAGTTGTATCAATGATATTATTGAGATCTATTATGAATTTTGAAGTTATGGACTTGCAAGTGCTACATGGGTTTGGAAGAGAAACAATACCATATGAAAAAAGAATGTGACATAAAAACGGGATAAAATCTATGAAATAGGCATTTGTGGTCCTTGGTGAGATATCCCAATAACCTTAATATATTAAAATTTCATAAGTGATATAATGTTTATTATGTGGCAGACACCTAGGTGCGGTACATGAATCATGCTTATTTTTACCTATGATTGAATCATGTCAGTTTTAGGGAAGAATTAATAGAATTAAAATTAAATAATAATGAATGGATTCCATGTTATTAGTTTTATGATTTTTTTTATTCGATGTCTTAGAGAAAATTAGTGAATGTTTTACATGTGGGGTTCAAATTAGTGATGTGTAGTAAGATGCACTGGTTGACCATAGGAGGGATAACCTGAAAAAGGAAGATTATTATTGGAGGAATATGTTGTGATATTTTTAGCATTATATTTTGGTGAATTATGAGGGGTCATTAACTAATTAAGAGATAGAGTAGTGGTTTGGATCTTTCGATTTCTATTTAAATAATACATCCATGGAAGAGGAATTTTATTATTTTATTCATTATTTATTTGAGGAGAGATTCTTGTTAATGTATTTTTATATTTCTTAGTGATTTTGATGAGTTATACATTTCATAGAATGATATTAATAAAATTATATTGAGTTTCTCTATATGATAGTGAAAGGGGATAGGAAGTAGGAGAGTAAATTGAAAATCAATGAGGTAGATTGATTCCATGAGATCATGGAGTTATATTAACTAACCATATTTATTTTCTTCTAATAACCTCCCTAATAAGGTGTATAGAGAAGCACGTTATAAGAAGGATTAAAACTATGAGATTCAAGGCCAAATCACCCCATTTACACAATCAACTTATATTGAGGTGTTCATAATGGATGAGGTTATTTAAAAGATGAATTTATGGATCAAATTATCTTGAGATGGGTGTCTTCGTATTTTATTATAGATTAATTATATATATGGAGGTTTTTTTGATATGGATAGTCAATGTTTTGGCAAATTGGGAGTCAGTCCTAGCCTTCTCCCTATAGATTCTCTAGATTTAGTTGTTCTTGTGCCTATATTCTGACTTTTATTCTTGTATTATTGATTTATGTGGTAATGACCATAATTAATTCTAATGGTCGGCCATTTTTTAGGGTCATTTTGGGATATGCAATCAGTTTCTTATGCAGCCTCAACACTAGTTACTTCTGAATCCCTATCAGAAAGACCATTAAATTAAGGATAATATAAAGGAGATGGGGTTGTAGAGGATATCCTAGGTTATTCCATGACCATGGGTATATATGGATGGTCATGTTTATGGAGGTATTCACCATTAGGTGCATTGAAGTAGAAGAAAATGTCAAGGTCTATTTCATTCCATGAAGTTCCCAATGCCAGGTGGTCTATAGATCATTCAAGGTGCCACACATTGTTTTATACCATGGATTATGTATTGTTTGATTTCAGATCCTAACACTCCTTTATTGATCCTAACTTGATCTAATGTGTAGGAATTAAGGGAGAGAGGCTTCTATTTCCCTTGGTGTTATTTAGGATTATAGGAGGATAGTGTGATTTTTTTAATCTATCTATATATTGTGAGATAATAATTGGGAAGAATCGACCATTAGAGGATTTATTATTGCTGATGATATAAACAGATAACATAACCTTTTTAATCGATTTTTTTATTCTATTTGGCTATTAAAATTTTATTTTAGGTGTTTTTATTCCTCCATATGGAAGGACAATTCACTATATTAATTATTAAGAGTAATAATCATATGAGTCACATAACTATGGAGACCATAACTTCTTAATTATTGGAGTTGATGTTGTGATCATTGGTGGTTATTATAGATATATTCCTGATGGTTGTTAATGAGTTTCTAGATTTTTCCCCTTAAATAGGTTATAGAACTACCCCCTCAAGGTGATATTGAGTTTGGGATAGAGTTACAGTTTTGGATCTCTTCATTTTTAATAGATCCATATCAGATGAAACATTTTAAATTATCTAATTTGTGTATTTAGATGATGATTTATTATATAATGATTTCATAATGATTAGTGTTTCACCTTGGGGGTGAAATGGTGTTATTCTCTAAGAAATTGGATTATAGTATAATGTTATTCATATACTCCTATATATTGAATTAGATTATGGTGAAGCATTACCATCCCCTTTTGAGGATAGATGATCAATTAAATAATTTAATGTTATTATGTTCATTCTTAGATATCAATATGTTGT
This sequence comes from Viscum album, assembly GCA_963277665.1. Taxonomy (NCBI): domain Eukaryota; kingdom Viridiplantae; phylum Streptophyta; class Magnoliopsida; order Santalales; family Viscaceae; genus Viscum; species Viscum album. Next base: position 713,861,689 of record OY728137.1, on the reverse strand, counting down.
TTAGATATCATCATATGAGAGTAAACGAGGAAGATATCTCAAATTACACCTCCAGGTATTTTTATTATTTTCACTTTATTTTTATGGTCATGTCATTTCGTGTTAAAAATATATATTGTTTTTATGGGATTAATGAAATCATTGTTTCATGAGTTCTTATATTAGTTCATGTTAGTGTTCATTTATGACATTCTTATATACTCAAGGTCTGAGTAGGATCAAAATGAGAATCTAGGAGTTTTTATAGTGTTTCTTTGATGAAATAAATTCTATATGAAGTTATACAAGTTCATGTCTGGGATATTAATGGTTTATTTCTTTAGGAATAGTTTTCCTTGGTAAATAGTATAAATAGATCCCTTAAAGATATAATAATTATTTTCATGGATATAACCCAATAATTTTGAATATATTTGTAGCTTACTATGTCTTATAGGCTATTATAGAAGTTCATGTTATGTCATAACACTCTATTTTAGAATTTATCCTCTAAAACCATCAATTGAAAATTAATGATTCTGAATATCATGGACTAGGTGACACCCTATTTTAGTAGCCAAACTCAAAAAACTATAATCTAGAAACTCAATACTGAATTTCCTCTAAAAAATAAGATCATACACATGAAAATGAACCGAGTGAACAATAAATTAGAATAACAATATAAGGAAATTACACAGTTAATTTTTTTTCCACCCCCACAGGTGAAACAATACACACTTTGTACTAAGATCAAAAAAATCTTATTTACAAGAGTCTTAGATTTAAGAACTCTACTCAGAAATAGAATGATTTTTCAATTAAAATAGTATGAAGAACTAGTTTTCCCAGACACTATTTTATTAAATATTCCATTTATTCATTCTCGTTCACCACCAATTGATCTTTGTTGATTTATACCACTCGATAAAGGAAATTTTTAGTAGCACATAGTCTGCACCACTTTAACATTTGACTTTAAGTGAACAATTAATCCTTTGGAAATCCATCCTCCATTTCATCTACACAACCAAAAATGTTGTACACTTATGCCTAGTTTTAGACTTCTAGTTCCCCAACACCCCATCTCCACCTAGTTTCATATCAAGGTTTAAAAGTTTTTTCCATTATAAATTCTGAACATTTAGCTAGAAAATGATTTTTATAGAGCTAAAATATAAAATTCTACCACTTGAAGTTAATTTTCAAGACTTAAACACCTGATATTTTATTCCACTACTATAATATTATTATATTATATCTTCCTTATATATTATCACATTGGTCCTCCACTATGATTCCAGTCACCCATTCCCTACTACGATGAAACACTATCCTAGAATTTCCTAGAATAGAATTTCCTAGAATATAACCTCTATCAACAAGTCTTCTAGATTCCAATATCCAGGAACCATTCCATGTTAAATCTCATTATCTTCTAAAAACATCAACATAATATGACACTTTATATGATTTTTTTTTCAATGAGTTAATCATTATATTCTATGTAAGATAATTTATAATATATCTATCATATAACATTTTTATGAACTTATTCCTTATTATAAGTTTATTTAATAGACACATTAATAATATTAACTCCAATTTTTCTTCCATTATTAATGTAATTTGATTTCATTATTGAAATTGTAACCATAGGTTAAATTATGTATATCTAAATAATAATTTTTTTATCCTAAAGTAAACATAGAACCATCTGTATTTTTATATGTGTCAGCATCACCTTCAATACCCACATCATAAATACCTTACAATAATTCATTTGTAATAAAACAAATTTACAAGTCTACTAGACCTTTTAGAAACAGATTTATTCACTACACCAGTTCCTTGTAATCAATTTTAGGATTATATTTAATTCATAGAATAAATATCACCACTTGTGTAAAATTGATCCACATACAAAAAATGGTATACATCATGCTTAGCATCTCTGATGTATATGGAAATTTTACCATGTACTCATCCACAAATTCTTTTCATAGTTCCTTGTGTTTACTCAACATGAAATATATGTCTATGTAATTGTTTATAGGATTAGAGTAATTCATTTTTAATATTTCAACTAATTTTTAGATTTATTCTAATCATGACTGAAATGTGGTTCAATATTTTAAATCCCTTTCAAAATTCATTTCCAAAATTATAATTATAATACCAATATATTTTTTCTCAAAACCATAAGATAATTTAGCATTCAACTCCTCATTTGATCTATATTCAAGACAAAAATCATATCATCCACATTGAGAAGAATTATGAAAAATATTTCATCCCCAAACACCTTTAAAATAAGTTTTGACCCACATTACTTCAAATGAATGAATTCTATACAATAATAGAAATAAAATATTGGTTTTAATTCCTTATTTCCAATTTTAACCCATAAAAATTCTATTTTATCCAAATCAATAGTCATTTATTATAATTTTTATGGAACCCTTTTCTTATTCCATGAATAGTTTTTCCTTTAATTCAACATGAAGGATGTTCATCTTCACTTCTATCAGATTGAGATATAAATCTTCCATATAAACCATTACAATCAGTTAATTAATAATTGAATTATTTTTAATTGGAAAAAATATTGTTATGAAATCTAAACCGTCAATATATTATAATACATTAAAAATTAATTTCCTTGTACCATTTCTTACCATCCACTCATTCCTTCAACTTATTGACCTACTTATTCAATAGTTGTATTTTCCCAGTAAATTTTTTTTTAACTCCAATGATTAAAAAAACAAATAAGAAATAGATATTTTATTTCAACTCTAATTCCCACTATATGATGTCACTCAAACATGTAGATTCATTCAAAAACTCAATTTATCTATTATTTTTATAATGAAATCAATTCATGAAACTTAAAAACTACAAAACATTTCCAATTTAATAAACCATTGCAACTTAACTCATGGATCTTTTTCTTTTAGAACTAATACTTATGAAACATCACATTCCGAAGATATTAATTGAGATTCTATAATCATCTTTCATTTCATAAAATATAGCCTTGGAAATACCAAAAGAATCTAACGTACATATAAAATATTGCCTTTTGGAATGTGTGGTGTCATTAAAACCATTATTAATTCTAAACTATTCAATAATTATGGAATTCAATCCATTTGAGATTTTAATTAAATGATTATTTTTTTATTATCTATAACTTCTGGAAAGGTATATTTATTCCATAGGATCTCCTCATTGAATTGGAAATTTAAGTTTTCAATGAACATCCATAATTCATTTTCCTAGAGTCAAAATTGAAATCCATATTTTTAGTACCTAATAAAGAAACATTCTTTATGTAACACCATAATATTTTTTATCATGTCTCATTTTAATTAAATTTAACCAATTTGATAGTTTATGTTGCACGTAACACCAAGTTCCAATGAACTATGATATATTATTATGTGAATGTTATAATTTTATTATTAAAATTAGTGGGTATAAATAGGGCTAACTAAATTATGAAAATTATTTTGTTTATACATTTATAAAATAAATTCATTGGATATAAAAAAATAAACGTAATCATTTGAAATCAAAAGAATTTTTTTTCTAAAAAATTACTTTCATGTGAGAACAATGTTTATATATTAAAAAATTGAATTATTCATTATTAATGAACGGTTTTAATGAAATTTTAATATTATATATTTAATAAAATGTTTTAACATTCATCTGGAGTTTTTTGACTCATCATGTGATAAAATAAATCTAGTTTTATGCTTAAAATGGTATTTTTCTAAGAAGTGATTTCATCATGTTTTTCACACTTCTTCTAAAATTAATTTCTGTAACATATTGAAATTGGATAATTAAAAATGGATTCCATATTTGGATTCATGAGTTATATATTTTTTAAATAATTTCCTTATATGTTTTTCAATATAAATAGTAACGATGGTAAAATTTATCACCTCGGTAAAGGGTAACTCCGGTTAATCAAAGTTAAAATTAAGTTATAAGGTCATAAAATTTATTATTAATTATTATTAAATGTTGTAAATTTGACCCTAATCACCTTAGTCTAAATATATATGTTTTAAATAATGCTCTTACATGAAAATGACCAAGAAATATTTGAATCAAATAAAGTAACAAAATTTCACCCTCTCAGTTTTAAATATCTAATATGTGTCCACATATGGACAAAATATAATTATTAATTAATATAAATGTAATTTTTTTGAAAATTAATTTATATTCATGATGATAATTTATTAATAATTTTTATAGATTACATTATTAAATTAAATTATATTTCAGTGCTAGTATAATATATATTCAATAAATAGAAAAATAAAATATATGACATTAAAAATAGTAAGAGTGATATAATTTTAGTGATTTATAGTTTTCCATTAATTTTTTAGATTAATATTAAATATCAGTGTTTTTTAAAAGAATTATACTATAAATAAAACTTTTTATTGATTTATATGAATTCAAATAAAATAAATAGTATCAAAATTGAAATTAATAATAATTTATCAGAATAATATTTATTAAAATATTTATAAATCATTAAAAAATTTAAAGATTAAAAGGGGTAATATATGGTATAAAATTTCATCTCTTTTACATTTATGAGTCAATAGTTAACTTATATGTGAAATTATAACCTTTTAAGATTGAGAATTACATTATAGTGGTTAATGTTAAAATAGGTTAACTAAGGGGTTAAACTAAAATATATGGTTTAAAATACCGTCCAAACCTTAAAAAATTTTATTGGTTGAAGATATTTAAAATATATTCTATCCTATATTCAAATCAATACAATATTGATGAATTTTTCTTTTTAATGTCTTTATTATTATTTAATCTATTATGAAATTCCAAAAGAGCCCCTCACCTCAATTATAAAAGGGACCCTCCATCATTGCTTAATTACAACACATTAAGCCTTATATATAAAAAACTACCAAAATAAATAATAAACTTCAAAAAACACATTCTAAATTCTTCATAAATCCCAAAATACTAACCCTAAGACCCTTAATCAAATATTTTAAGGAGTTCTTTCAAAGGAGATGTAATCACATTAACTGATCACTTTCTTTTTTCATCTTATTTACCTTATCTAAATCTATGTTATTTTTCATAAAATAATAAATTAATTATCCTAAATATAAATAAAATTTATCATTATTATTAAATCCCCATTATTCACCTTCTTTCCCATCTAATGGGAAGTGAAGGTTTTTCTAGTGTGTATGTACAGCTTAATGCCTTCAGGCAGTGATATAATTCATTTTATAGAACCATATTTCTTAGATGGTTGCTATAATGGTTTTAATGTTTATATATGATACTAATGACATAATTATTACCCTTTAATTTTAATATCATATATGTCCTCTTAACTACCAATTTGCTGGAATACAATAATGTCACTCATTTGTATGTGTGGACTACCACCTCCATGGAGCTTTGGGATTTAATTTTTACCTCTATTTTACATGGAAGTTAATAAGAAACAATTTGATGAATTTATATTATGTATATGAAATAATATTAATATTTGATATTATAATTATTATTTACCTTCCACTCATTCCATATATTGAAAAATGAAAACACCGTTCAAGCATATATACAGTCTACCATCGTTGTAGACGGTGTAATTCATTTTTATATATATAAATTTCATGGATGAACCTAAATAAGTATATAATTAATATAAATTATAATTATATCAGGATTAACATTATTTAAATTATAGAATAATAATAAAACTACATGGACCAAAACTACTAAATCAAAAAATACATGAAAAATGAAATAGTTATCTCATAAGATAGAAATTTAATTTTAGAACTATTAATAAATGAGTGATAAAATGTTATAATTAAATAATATTTGTTACTATATATATGAATATGGTACAATAATATATTTATAATAAATATATATTTTATATATAGTAGGTTTTAACACTTATGATGGAAGTCCAAATAGAGGTAAGGGTTTCTCATATCACTTTTACATCTATAGGAAATATTCCATATACACAACTCTTTTATCATATATGGTTTATATAATTATTTTTTAATAATTTATATCATGTTATTTTAATTTTAATTTTACTATATTTCTTTTAGGGGGATTATATTTAAAAATTTACCAAAGTGGTAAGGGTTTACTTCACAATCTCATCATTATTTAGGTATGTCTTTGTTAGATGGTCCTTTCTTTGATATCCAAAATTAATAAAAGAAAATTAATATTTTTAATATAATCCATTTATTTATTAATGAAAATTTATCTATGATTTACCTTTTAAAAAATTGTTTTTTAATGAATATTCTTGTATTTTTTCAAACATGGTACTTTTTGACAATTTTTTATAGTGTAAAAGGAATGGTTTTTTAACTTATAAAACTTGAAAAGAATATACCAACATCATGAAATTATAGTGGTTTGAATATGACATAAAAATTTTATGAGTTTTTTTTTCAAATTAAATGGTTTCTTTAATATGTCTTAATTTTTTAAATTAAAAAAAATTATTATGGGAAAACGGTATTTTCCTCAAAAGAATATTTTAGTAATATCTTTAATATATTTCCATCTAAGTCTATATTATCTATTTAATATATGATGATAATTTAATCTAATTATTTTATCCAACATTTTTCTCTCAATGGTTTATGATCACCTTGAATAGGGAATGTATTGATATTTCATATTCTAATTCTTCCAATTTGTACAATTAATTATTGATATTTAATGCATATTGATTAAGTTGTAATTTTTATTCATATATGGAATGCATTAAACATATTAAGCTATAAGAGGGATCCACTATAGAGTCTCGATGCATCATTATGTCACATTAGAAAAAAAAGATTGGGTTTTATCCTAGGCATTACCTATTTATTTAAAGGTGTTTAATCACAAGGCCTCGGAGATGTTTTCAATTGACTTGATCAAGACATAAATGGTAAGTTATAGATGTTAGTAATAATTAATTCCCTCATTTTGAAATCAGTTATTGATCTCTATGTGATTATTTTATTTTTTTATGATATCCATGTATGAGTGTCTAGTTCATATGACTGTTAATATGTATTTATGTTTTCCATCATTTTTGTTCATATTAGTCATTTATTATTAGCTTCTATTGTATGCATACCCTTACTGAGCATCTGGTATCACACATTTATTTATTTTTATTTTCCCTAGTATATTGGTAAGGATATTATAAATAACATCAAGTATGAATGAATTATTTTATACTTTTTATTTTATATATCCAATGTAATATGGGAATTGTATTTGTATATAATTTTTCAAGACTAATAAACTATCATGAACATTGGGATGCAATATCTTATATCTAGTGGAAATATAATAAATTAACTACCAACTCAAGGATATTGGGTTCATGGTATTTATAGATTTTATCTGGGAAAGTTTAGTAGAAACCTTGGAAAATAGATTTATAAGAACATATATTAGGTAATGTAACCCTATGATAGACTTTTGGAATATTCCCAACGAAACAAATTGTATTATTTTGAGATTAGTTTTATAAAAAAAATTACTGTTTGCTATCTGATTCACTAGTTTTGAAACTATACATTATTATTCATAATGTTATGATCTAATCAATGTATATCATTGTTTATAAGTGAAACATAGTGGAAGGAATTAAAGCCTTATTAATACACATAATCCACGTATGGATTTTCCTCCTAAATAATATAATGAATTCCTAGCTAAGGATACAGTTGGAGATGAACAAATTATAACTATTTTGGTTATCTATCCCATGTTATGACTAATAACATGTCTTTTATTGAACAGCCTGAAGATCCATAATGTGGTGTAACAATGTTATACTAGTTTATCCATAAAAAACATCCATCAATAAATGGAACTATTAATCCTTTATTTATTGAGTAATGGATAAGTTCCTTATAAAATATATTTCTCACATTGAGATATAATGGAAGGGAGAAGGTTTTATTGTATGTTTATCATATCATAGGGTATGTGGATCGATGGTGTTCATTGATTCACAACACTAAGTATGAGGAGGAAATAGAGAGCATGGAATGAAAGGATTTACAAGGAATTTTCTTGGAAAAATATTTTCCTAATGAATAAAGACCGTATATGGAAAAGAAAATTATTTATTCTAAGATAAAAAGGAAGATCAAAATGTTTCTATGTATGAAGACAACTTTAGAAGTTTATCAAGTCATGTTGTAGACTATGTACGTAGTCTAAAGAGTAAGATTGAGCATTAATTTTATTCTTTTTATCCATTCCATAAATGGGAACTAGTATCACAACCCATTTCAATATACGAGGACATAGTATCATGTGATATCAAGAATGAGAAATAATTCTCAGAGACTTAAGAATTATAGATAAAGCAGAAGAATAAAAGGATGAAAGAGAAAATAATGTATAAGGGGGAGAATATAAAGTAAAATTTTCTAACATGTGATACTTATAGAAGTAAACACCATGGTACTTATTTAAAATAAAAATTATTTTTCTTCAAGTATTTTTAAAAAGAAGATAATTCTTATGATTTTAAAGGAAAGAAATAATGTACCAATATTTAATGATTAAAATATAAGGAGATGGGAGAGTATGCAAATGATTTTCCTAGATATTAAGGGAATCTACCCAAAAAATACAATGGATAAAGGACAATATTATATGATCAGAATGGAATAAGTTGATGTTCATAAAGATATGTTTTTAGGAACTTTAGACATATATTAAAATTTATCCAATGATTTATTTGATTCTGGATCTTCACACCCTTTTATATCTTCCACGTTTACTAAGAAAATTAGATATTTCGCCATCACCTTAAGATGTGAGTCATCAGTTAAGAATCATAGTAGAAGTCCCACTACAATAAGGATATATGAGTTAGTTCCTATTATGACCCATAAAATTTCCCTTTCGTTAACTTTATATTAGACCTATAATGAATTTTTACCTAGTCCATTATATAAAATAACTTTCAAAATATGATGTAAAACATCTATTGAAAAGAGAAGTAAATTTTGATTCATTTTGAAGATGTACCATTTATTATCTTTAGAGGGGTGACTTCATCATCTGATTCATGTTTATACCCACCCCTATTATCACTTCTAATTGAAATTCTTGATCAAGAGAAGAAACAATATATTTATGGAAAAGGTAATATTCAAATTGAGGATGTTCATATTGTACTGAAATGCATTGATTTAATTATTATATAATTCACTTAAAATACACTAGTGTTTAATGTTTAGTTATCCATTGACTTAATACATGATGTATGAAAGTTATCAAAGACTCCCAATAGAATGGGCAATGTGGAATTAGTTCGGTTGAATAAGCAACTAGTGGAGATATGTGATTATGGATTTATATTCCCTAGTGTTTCTCCTTGGCAATAATATGTTATTATAATTAAGAATAAAGATATATCTATGAGGTTATGAATTTATTATAGGTAAATAAATGTTATTAAAATAAAATAATTATCATCTACCACACATTTATGACTTATTTGTTCAACTTTAAGAAGCTCATTATTTTTCAACGATTGACCTTCTTTCTCAGTACAATAAATTTTGAGTAATGGAAGAAGATATCCCAAATATCGCATTTAGAACAAGGTATTTAAATTAAGAGTACAAGGTTTTTCAATTTAGTAACACATTGATATTTATTAAATATTATTTCTTTTCAAATAAATTTAATTTTTTGATAACTTTTGATACACACAACACTGATTTTTAATGATACATGTTATAGTAAAAATATTATTATTTAAACATGGATACTAAAACCTAGCCATCAAAATTGATGGTATAAATAGTAATAAATATCTTTTTAAATTTTTTTAAAAATTGTTTATATAAATATAATATATTTATAAATAAGTAAATAAATTTTATTAAATTTCCTATATGATTCGAAAAAAACTGTTACTCAAAAAATGATTTTCATTGGTTTTTTAACAAATAAAAAAAATTATTTTTGAGAACTTTTTATTTTTTTTACAAAATTAACTTCATTTTTGTAATAAAAATGTCAAAATTTTCATTCGTTTAATTTTTTAAAATTTTATAAAAACATTAATTTTTCATTGCAAAGAGAAAAATACTAATTTTTATTAACCACCGTTTCATTTAAAGAATTTAAAAAGTTACAACTAATTTTAAAAGTTTGAAATATAAAATAAGATTAATTATTTATATATTAAATTAATTTATGTCATTAGAATCAAATTCACTCTAAAGTTTGATATTATACCTTTCCATACTTAAGAAAATTTCTTATTTGCAAAACTATCTTTTCATTGGGTAAGCATGTTTTATTTTAAATTAAAATTTACCAATTATGTTACTTTAATTTGAAGAAAAAAATTATTCTAGATTTTTTATAAAAATAATTAATATTATATAATAAGGTAAACTTAATTTTTGATAAAATTGAATTGTAAAAATGGTAAAAATTATTTATTTCTATTAAGGATAAAATGGGTTTATCGAGGGTTGAACTACAACGATAAAAGGGAAAATGACATAAAAACTTGAAAAAATCCTATTTTTAGTACATAATTATACCTTAAATAATAATAGGTATTATAATGAGCCATTTTTTGAGCCTTTTGTCATGTTTAAAATTTGGATACACCTTTTTCGTTTCAAACATCCCAAGTTTGTCATCTCCCCCATTTATAAAAGGGTTTCCCCTCTCCCCTCCTCTACACACTTTAAAAACTATTTGGTTCCACCCTAACTTGAAAAAAATATTCTTTGTATCAATAGAAACATACTAGAGGTGTTATTATGATTACTAAACTATCATAATAAATATTTTGGGGCTAACCCGAGGAGTTCTTTCGAAGAATATGTATCATTCTTAATCGAGTTTTTTTTATTTTATTTATTCATTCACCTCATCAAAATCTTCTTCAACACTTATTATATAATGAAATATATATATAACATATGTTGAGATATTTATATTTTATTTTCATAACATAAATATCTCTCCTCTTATATATAAACTCACATTTAATACATTTACATTACATAACATTTGCGGGATACGTAAAACATTATACAAACACACGGTCAAATACCACACTTGTTCACTACCTCTGGAAACATAGGAAGATAAAAAATGATTCATAGGTGACCTAAATTATCTACCTCTAGGTTCCTCTTAACCAAAAACCCTTCTTATACAAAAATAATATAATACATATCTTTATTACCTAAGAAGGAAACATAAAAATGGGTGAGTTGAAATGATCTGTAAGGGAAAACAAGGGACATATATAAGCATAATCATTAGTATAAGGGTATGAGAACATGATCATGAAAATAGAATATCATAAATTTTTTATAAAATATCATATAAATTAATCATGGAATAAATCAAGGCAGTTTATAAGAGATGAATCATAACAAAATAGACAACATGAGACATGAAAGTGTAATATAGGAATAAAACATGGAATTGTGGTAGACATATAAGAATATAATATTATATTCAGTTCTAAAGAGTCTAAAAATGCACTAACACTTTATTATATCATGAATAACAATATTATAATAAAATTCATGAGTGTTCTTGAGAGATGGATCATAAGATTTCATCAATGAAGAAAAATCATTAAAAATATCATAAAAACTATGAGATTGCTTCAATAAAATTTTACCACATTGTCATTGGGATCATGTGTTCCTTGAAAGAAAAATAAATCAAATTATTCTTAAAATATAATTAAAATAATTATATTATAGATATAACATTTAAAATGGATGTATATACACCTCAAAAGAGTTTAGGTTCATAACAAAATGTGAGTATCAAAGAAGGAAAATTGAGACAAATCTATTTTTCTGATTTGGTAAATTTTGAAATATAAACCCCAAAATAGAAATATCATAAAATAAATATGTTAATACCAATAAAATTATTTATTAGAGATATATAATACATTCATGGTAAGTACATACACCACACAAAATTAATGGGTGCTGAATAAAGCATGTATCTCATGGAAATAACAAGTGAGATGAAATCCCCTTACCTTGTGTCATGACTCTCGTCATACTCATTCAAAAAACCTTTATAATAAATATAGATTTATTATACATATTTTAAAGAAACATATTCTTATTTCTAGAACTATATATTTTTTGGTCATGACCTTATGTTACCCACTTGTTAACCATCCTATTTTAAGGTTTCACTTTAGATAATATTTGTTCTTTTTTTCACATGTGTCTTAATTTGTTATATCTTTGGTACTTATACATATATATTTATTCAAGAATGTAAACCATGTAATAAATATAATTTAAATTAGGAATATTTTTATTATAATATTATATATACTATAAAATTATGAAATGAAAAACACCATTCACAGATACGGTGAGTTATACATATGCATGAACATTGTTTTTGTTTTCATTATTGTATTGAAAGAAAAAAATAAAAAGGAATATATATATATATTTATATAATTATAAATTCGATTATTGTTATAATATGATTAATAGGTATTCACTAAACCAATACTTAATACATTTTAGGTATTTTATGAATGAATCATATCGCTTTGAGGGCGTAGTAGTCCACACTTCCTCAAACGAAATTATCATATTTACACAAAATGGAATGTATAAAAACATATTTGTTGTAAAAGGATTATATAAGATTACAGATAGAAAAAAAAAATATATAAAATATTTAAATAATTTTTCCATCATAATTTCCACAATGATAGACGGTAAAGGAAAAATGAACAAACATCATTTAGTGAGGCGGTAGTTTGCCGTACGCGTAAATAGAATGTTCATTACTCATTTGATGAAGGTGTGTGAAAGGGTAGGTTAAACACTTATCCTAAAAAATCCTAGTATATTGATGAAAATGGTATTGTTAAACAATAAATTAATTAATATAGTGTAGGGGTGGATGAGGAAATAAAAAAAGGAGCTTGAGAGATGATGTTACCTCTTAATCGCGTAACTCCTTTTGGTTTGTGAAAAAGGATTACTTGGAAGACATTATTAGAAAAGAGAAAGGTAGAGATGTTGTTAAGTGTATTTTTAAATATAATTTCCTAACATAATTGGTTTTAGAGGAGAGAAGAAGATGGAGAGGTGGTGGCATTTTATAAGGATGAGAAAGGACTCACTTGGTATTTTGGAAATCAAGTTAGGTGTACCCACATTTTTATCAAAAAAAGTAATTCAAAAAAACACAATAATGTTAATTTTATGGCCAAATAATGGACATAAATGTTATTTTTTACAAGGTTATATGTCATTTTTGGTCTTAAATCTAAATTTAAGTCCTTAGATGAACTTAATTTAACCATCATTAGTGTAATTAATTTTAACTACTTTCCCTAATATTTTTGGTCAGAAAATAATTTCACCTTATTAGAAATTATAAATTATGATTATTCCAAATATTGAATAAATTTATCCAAATTATAATCACATAAGTGGTAAAAATTAATTTTAAATTAATCTCATAGTGAGGACAAGAATGTGGGTTTTTAACGTAAAAAATGATAAAACATTTTCTAACTTTTTATACCCATTTTCATATTAAAATTGTTTCAAGTTATGCACATTGGATTAATTAATAAAAATAAAGTATATTTTATATTTTAAATCAAATTAAAATATAATTTAACCTTATAAATAAATTATATGAAAAAGTAGTTTGGAATAAAAATATGGTATTTTTTACTATTCATCCAAAAAATGATGTTTCAAAGTAATATCCCAAAAATTCTCCCTAATATAATTTCTACATTTTAAATTAAAGAATAAATTTATTTTATCAAATTAAATTTATAAATGTGTCTAAAATTAATTTTTATTTTTTTTCACAGAAGGGCATTAAAAGCAGGTCATTTTAGAAAAAAATATTTTTAAACATAAAAGTAATTTACAAAAAATCATATCTTTCATCATAAATATGTTTGATTTATATAAATAAATTATAAAAAACTATTTTGAAAATTAGTTATTACTATTCATATAACAAAATTTAATGGCTAGGTTATATTTATCTCATTTAAATAATTGTTACAAATAAATAATCTTTTATAGAAACATTGGTGTTTTATATAACATACGCCTAGTTGATATTCCATATAAGTTACACCAAGTTGATGTTCTATGTAACGCACACCATGTTCATGCCATATGATGGGAATATTTTACTTATTTTATTACAAAAAATAAATTAAAATCTCATTTAATTGAGAAATTAGGTTGAGAAAAACTCGAGGAGTTACATTCTACCTCTCATAAAATGAATTTTGACGTAAAATTCATCGCCCAGGTAAAAAAAATGAGGATACATATGGTTCATAATATCCTCAAGTTACCATAAAGCTTCCTCTAACTGGTTATTTCTCTACAAACATTGATCAGGTGAGTGGTCTTGTTTCATTGAACTTTCTCTAATAGGTCTATAATTTCAACTGGTTGTTCTACATAAGATATATCATGCTCCAGTGGTATGACCATTGAGTTTAATACATGTTAAGGGTCGGGTATGAATTTCATCAGTATAGATATATTGAACACATCTTGGACTCAATAGATATGTGGAGGAATTTCTAAGTGATTGGCTACCATCATGATATGATCAAGAATCTCAAAGGGACTGATATACCTAGGGATTAGTTTCCCATTCTTCTTGAATATCATAACTTTCTTCCATGGTGAGATTCGTAGAAACACCGTTTCATCAACTTCAAATTCTAGGTCACATAAGATGTAATCAGTTTAAATTATTTTACAACATTAAGCTAACATGATATTCATTAGAAGGATTCAAACATTCTCAACCATTTATTCAACAATATCATGTCCCAAAATATATCATTCTAAAACATTATCCCAACATGTTGTCAATCTACATTTCATCCCATAAAGGGATTTATAAGTTTCCATCTGAATGCTTGAGTGAAATCTATTGTTGTATGAAAACTGAATGATGGGAAGGTTTTGATCCCAACCACATTTGAATTCCACCAAACAATATCTCAACATGTCCACTAGGGTTTGAGTTTTTCTTTTAGACTGACCATCTATATATGGATGATAAGCATATATGATACTCAATTTAGTATCAAGTGCTTGCGGAAGAGCCAGAACATTGAGGTAAACCTCATATCCAAATCTGATAAAATTGAACATGGTACTCCATGCAACCTTATCACTTCCCTAATTTATAACCTGGAAAGATAATCTTGAGATAATTATTTAATGCTAGTAATGAAGTATACAGACTTAGTATGGTGATTGAATACCACCCATATAGTATTAAACCATTTATAGGTTTTGGGTAGTCCAATGAAAAAATACAAAGGGATGTTCTTCTATTTCTATTCGGGTTTAGTTGATGGATTCAACATAGCCTTTTGAATTTTTCTACCAGCCTTAACTTGTTGGCATACAAATCATCGAGACACAAACACTACAATATATCTCTTTATTCAATCCCACTATAAATATTCTTTCATGTCCTTAAACATCTTCATACTTCAAGGATGAATAGAGAATGAAGAACTTTGATCTTCCTCTAACAAATACCTTTTCAAATATAGTATGGAAAGAACACATACACATTTTGTTGATCCTCAATATTTCATCCTAATCAAGGTTATACTCAAGAACATTTCTAACATTCTATTGAAACTCTTCTTCTTTCTCTTACACCTCCTTAAGCTTCACTAGGATTGAGGGTTGAACATTCAATTGAGAAATATAATATCCCCTTTTCTTTAGGATTTCTAGATCCATCCTTTTCAAATAAATAAATATTGTATATTTTGTAATCATCATTAAGGATAAGCTAGCATGATACTTATGAAATAAATCATATGCTACCTTGTTCACTTTACTATGGTGGTATTGTATTGAGCATTCACAATCCTTTAACAACTCTAAGCAGATGTTCTAGCACATGTTCAACTCCATCTATGTGAATAAATATTTTAGACTTTTATTATTAGTATATATATCACACTTATCTCTATAAAGATAATGCTTTCATATCTTTAATAAAAAAGATAGCTTTGCTAACTCTAAATCATGAGTTGTGTAGTTTTTCTCCTAAATCATCAACTATTATGAGGCATAATAAATAACCATGTTATTCATAATAATAAAACATACCAATCCCTTCTTCGATGCATCACTATATATTTCAAACCCTTATCCACTACAAGGTAAAGTAATCATAGGTGCACTGACGAGCCTTCTTTTTAGTTACTTGAAATTTTCCTCACATTCATCTTCCTAGAAGAACTTGAAACCCTTCTAAGTTAACTTGTTTAGAGCATTAGATAGTCCTCAGAAATTATCCAAAAACTGTTGATAATATCCATCTAAACTAGGAAATCTATAGATATAATTCTTCGTGGATGGTCTAGGCCAGCATTCAATAGCCTTTGTCTTGGATGGATCTACTTCTATAACATCTCCTGATATTATGTGACCCAAAAATGAATCCTTTTCCATCCAAAAATAACACCTTTTAAATTATTTATATAACTTTTCATTCCTTAGGGACTTTACTACAATTCTCAAGTTATCTGCGTGATCTTCCTTGATCGTTGAATAGATATGAATATCATCTATAAAGACTAACACAAACTGATTGAGATAATCTCTAAAGACCATATTCATTAAATCAATTAAGAGAGTAGGGGCCATAGTAAGACTAAAAGTAATCACTTTTAATTCATAGTATCCATAACTTTTATGGAATGCTGTATTGGTTATATCCTCTCTATTAAGCCTCAATTGATGATATCCAGAATGCAGTTCAATCTTCTAAAATTATTGAGCTACATGTAATTGATCAAAATTGTAATTAATATAGGCTAGATGATACTTATTCATGATAATGATCTTGTTCAACTCTCGATAATCAATTCAAAGACACATTGAACCATATTTCTTTTATAAAAAGAATATGTGTACACTAGGGTGACACACATGGATGAATGAATCCCTTATTAAGGATTTATTATAGTTTCTTCTTTAATTCCTGAAACTCAATTGGGGATATTCAATAAAGAGTCTTTGAAATTGATGTCAAACCAGGTATGAGTTATATTGGGAACTAAACATCAAATTTTGGTGGAAGGATAGGAAAATCTTTTAGAAATACATCCAAAAAATTCTGAACAATAGTAATATCATCGATATTTATTCTCTCCCCAACCATCTAAGATAAATAACCCTTTCGAATGGGAATTATGTCCCACTAAATGGATGTAATTTCCATGAAAACTTCATACTTATCATCACATGGATGAATTCTCATAAAAAGGATTATAATACCAAAATTAACATCCCTTATTTGAAAATTGATTTCGGATTTAGGAAAAAAATCCAATCCGTGCTTAAGATGACATCAAATTTAACCAAAGAAAGAATAACAATATTTTTAAGAAAAATACTCACAAAAACTTCAACCAGAGAAGAATCATATACCGGAGATGAAATAATTGTTCCATTAGGAGTTTTCACTGCTAAATCCACATCTAATTATTTTGATGTAATCTTAACACCCTTAGAAAATTATTTATATAGGAATGAGTGGGTACATCCATAATCAAATATGACATTAGAAACTCTAGAGTAGATTGTATGTCTACCTTTCATCACATAGTTATCACACACATCATTAGAAATAGAGATTGTAAAGGATTTATTCTTGTCCCTCAACTTAATATGTTGTTTATGTCCATCATCATCACCTGCCCTTGGTTTTGGGAAGTGGTTAGCATAATGAATGTTCTACATACACTTTTAGCACTAAATCATGGGAGGTGCATTATGTGCTGGTTATTACCCATTCACAATGTTCGCTAAATTCTTCCCATTACTTCGGATATCGAATATCTGAGGACCATCTTTATATATTTAAAAAATTTATTATACCCCTTAAGTCAATTTCCTCAATTCTTATTCCCACACATATAACACAAATGGAACATCATCATCTTCTCTTCATGGTATTTATATTTTCCATCAAACATTATCTTGTTATTCCTGTCAAAACCATAAGATTGATATGTTACTCTACCACCATTTCAACCTTGCTTGCTCAATTCATAATTTCTTTATAGATTATAAAGTGTATTATGGACTATGACTTTATGAGACTTGGATTTAATCCACTAAAGAACCTATCAACTTTACTTTCAGGCTAAACGATAAGTCATGAATCCTACCTCACAAGTCTCATGAAATTAGCCTCATAGGTACTAATAGATTTGTCGTCCCTTTTCATCAACTCAAGGAACTCTTTCTCCATTTTGTTATGAATAATTATAGGAATGTAATTATTGAAAAATAAATTCTTGAACTCATCCCAATCCATGGATTCAATATCATATTGTTTCCTCGTATTCTTGTTTAGATTCAACAATTGGTCCACTTTTCCTTCTATCCAATTGATAGACAGGATGACTTTCTTATGCTCTGAACACTGGAGAATGAAAAATATATTCTTTGTAGTTTCGATCCATTGTTCATAAATAAGTGGATCAAATGACCCTCTAAAAGAAGGTGGACATTTCCTCATGAAAGACTCAATATAATGTTTTAATTGCCTTTTCTCATTTGGAAGTCCATCATGATTCATATCTTGATGAAGCTGTGTGAGCTTAGAAATGAAGTTTTTCATTCCATATCCCATAGTATTTAGTTACCTTGGTGAGAAATCATTTCATTTTCCATCAAAATAACTATTTAAAGGGTTCTATTGGATTACATCCATTAATGGCAACCAAAAGGCAGTGATTAAGAAATAATTATCATATTTAGGAACCACATAATCCTGAAAAGTCTCTTATAAGATGTCTAAATTATGAAACCTTTATTAATCTATGGAACCTTTGGTTTATCCTCTTTTATTTTTATCCGAACTCTTTTTAAATCATTTTTGATGGTTTGTGAAGATTTTATGAATTTATAAACCATATCTCCGAGGAGTGTCAATCCAAGTGTGCGACAAGGCATGTTGTTGTGCACCAGATTTCCCTAAGTCAGGCCTAAAACTTCTTGTTAGAGTTGTTACATGAAGGTATATTTGTTCTAGATACACATACAATTGTATTATCTATAAAGGTATGTATTTCATGGAAACCACACACTCTATCCTTTACCAAAATTCTAGGACATTTTACTATAATTTTCTTTATCCTTATACATATCCCAGGACATGTCCTTAGGGCTCTCACAAAGTTTTTCTTATCCCTTATTCCAAATGATAACTAAATATTTCTCTAATGCTAACTATAAAAACCCTCAATTTTCATTCATTAACATTAAATAAATTTTTTTGAATACTTAAAACAATATACAAATAGACACACAAAGATTGTACTAGTATGGTGCCTTCAGAAACATGGGAACATAAAAAATGATATGTTAGTGAGATAAATTATCTCCCACTAGTTTCTTCTTAACAAGAACACTTCTTCGAAACATCAAACATAATACATATCTTCATAACCTTGGGAGGGAAACATAAAAATTGGTGATCAAAAATTCTTAGTATGGCTAAAAAAGTTATATATGTAAGCATAATCCTGAGAACAAGGGTATGATAACATGATCCAGAAGATATAATAACATACCATTTATATCAAAGATCATATACATGAATGATGGAATAAATCATGGTAGTTCATAAGACATGAATCATAAGGAAATAAAGAACATAATCCATGAATGCATAAAATAGGAATAAAACATGGAATTTTAGCAGACATATAATCAAACAATATGATTTCCATAGTATCCAAGCAATCTTTTGAAATACCATCTTGGTAGTATAGGTTCACTCACTAGTCCATCCTATTAGTCATGGTTCACTCCCATGGACATATTTGTATTATTATTTCACTCCTCGTACCATATTGGTGGTCATTTTTTACTCCCATGTCCATCTTAGTACTCAATTTTCATTCCCTAGACCATCTTAGACTATCTCAATGGATATAAATCTTTACCCAATGCATTAGAGGGAGATACAGGTATCACCCATCTCATAATCAAATCATACATACATGTGACACAAGATCATAAATAGTCAAATCATAACTAATGAAATTAAATAGGTATTATAAATAGGTAATCAGATTATAACCTATATACAAATATAGTTTCTATAAACATTTCATCAAAAGAATAACCCATGAAATAGAGATATTTTTCATCAACATAATTCCATTAAAAAATAATCCATTCAGAAAAATAATTTGACTAGAAAAAATGTATGATTTACTTAGAAAGTATTGAGTGACACCAAAAGATGTTATCATAGATGGAAAATAATTTAAAAACATATTTTAAAAACATTTCCTATGGAAAATATCCATTCTTCATTGAAAATTATTTTTAAAACATAAAACCTTTTTCAAAACCATTTTATTTTAAAACAGATTTTGAAAATGTTTAAAAGAAGAATTGAAACCCATAAAACGTTATTAAAATAATTTTTACATGAAAATTTCCTTCAAATATATTTTGAAAACATTTTTTTAAACATTTGTTAAAACTTTTTTTAAAACATGATTTTTGAATACAATAGATTTCCGGTCGAAGAGAGAGACAATAAAATTTTACTTAAAAACATTTTCTGAATTAATTAAGAGATTTAAATGGTACTAATACATGAGGATAACTTTAATAACTATATGATAAGAAAATTCAGGCGTTTGTTTGAGACATGGATCATAATATTTCATCAAAAAAGCACAATCATTATCAATCTTGAAAAAACGATGGGATTGTTTCAATAAACTCTTACAACTTTGTCACTTTGGGTCATACTATTTATATATGAAAAATAAATCACATGAATATGAAAATATCATTAAATTAATTAGATTCTTGATATAACATGTAATATTTATGTATACACACCTCAACATAATTTATTTGAAAAACAAAACATGAGTCTCAAAGAAGGCAAATTGAGACAAAACTATTTTAATGATTTGGTAACATCTGAAACCTAAACACCATGAAAGAAAGATCATAAAATGGATATCTAAATATCCATCAATTTAATTATAGGAGATATATAATACTTTCATGGCTAGTACATACACCATAAAAAGGTAATGGGTGGTTAATAAAGAATTTATCTCATAGAAATAAAAAGTGTGATGAAATTCCTTTACCTAGTGTCTTGAATCTCATCATACTCATTCAAAATAGTTGTATAATAAATATAAATCTATTATGAATATTTTATTGCACCATATTTATATATATAATACAATATATGGTTTGATCACAATATTATATTACCCTATTGGTAACTATCCTATGTTAAGGTTTCACTTTGGATAATATTCACTATGTTCATCTCATGTGTCTTAATTTGTTATATCATTGGTCTTTATACATGTATGATGATTCCAAATTATAAAATGGGAAATAAATATCATTTAATTTTAGTGCATGTGTATTATAATAATATATATATAATATATAATTATAAAATGGAATACATTGTTTATGGTTATGGTAAGTTGTACGTAGGCATGAATGTTTTTTCTGTTTTTATTTTCGTATTGAAAAAAGAATGAAAATTACATATATATATATATATATATACCAACATTAAACTATATTTATGATATAATATTTATAATATAGATTCACAAAACTCAACCTTAATAAATTCCATGTATTTTATGAATAAATAATATAGTTTTTATGGGGCGGTAGTCCACACTTCCTCAAACGAAATTATTGTATTTAGATCAGATGGAAAGTTAAAATATATGTGTTTTAAAAGTAATAAATAAGATTAAATAAATAATATATATAATATATAATATATAATTCATTATAATATTTACCATAATATAGGGCACGGTAACAATGAACAATCGTCATTTAGTGAGGCGGTAGTTCTCCATACACGTAAACAGCATGTTCATTACCCATTAGACTGAGGTGTGTATAATTGATGGTTTAACCCTTATCATAAAAAATACTAGTATATTTATGATAATGTTTTTGTTATGAAAGAATGGAATAAATATATTTGAGTAGTGGAGAAGGAAAATAAAATAAAGGATCTTGAGAGAAGATTTTTCCTCTTAATCGGGTAACTCCTTTTGGTTTGGGCCAAAAGTCATCCTTGGAAGACATTAAACCAAAAGGGATGCTTCAAGAAGTAAGGTAGGGATTTTTGAAATTGTATGGGGCATATATTTTTATATCATATTTTTTTTAGATGTGTTAAGAAGAGGTATAGGTGGTGGCCTTTTATAGGGAAGGGAAAGTACACACTCGTTATTTTTGAAAACAACTTAGGTGTACCCACATTTTTACCTAACAAAAGTAATAAAAAACCAAAAATACTCAAGAATATAAGTTTAATGGATTAAAAATTCTATAAAAGGGGTTTTTAGAAAGTATATAAGTCTTTTTTGGTCATAAATTAAAGGTTTAGTCCTTAGCTAAGCTTAATTTAACCTTATTCATTGTTATTAATTTTAATCACTTTCACTTTTCATTTTTGTCCAAAACTAAGTTGAACAAAATAGAAATAAAAAATAATGATTATTAAAAATATAAAATCCATTTTTTCAAATTAAAATCACATAAGTAGAATAAAATAATTTAAAATTAAACCCCCAGTCAGGTCAACAATGCGGGGTTTTAAAGTAAAAATGATCAAATTTTTGCTTTGTTTTTGTATCCAATTTCAATGTGAAGTTGGTTAAAATAACCCAAATTGGAATAATTGATTAAAATATAATATAATTAATCTTTTAAAAAAAACTAAAATATAATTTATCCTTATAAATAAATTAGATGAAAAATATGTTTTGAATTAAAATCCGGTATTCTTCACTATTCATCTAAAAATGATGTTTCTCAAAAAAATACCAAACATTCACCCAAATATAATTTAGATATTTTAAATTAAAAAATATAGTTTATTTTATCAAATTAAATTTATAAACGTGTCTAAAATTTATTTATTTTTATTTTTTATAGAAGTTTATTAAAAGTAGTTCATTCAAGAAAATGGTATTTTTAAACAAAAAGGACTTTACAAGAAATCATATCTTTCATTATCAATATGTTTTATTTATATAAAAAGATTATAACAAAATATTTTAAAAGTTTTTATTACTATTAATATGACTAGTCTTAAGGGATAGGTTATAATTATCTCAATTAAATAATTATAATAATAAAATGATGTTTCTTATAAACATCGGTGTTGTGTATAATGTATGCCATGTAGTTGTTCTATCTGACATATGGCAATTAAATGTTTCGTGTAACGTATGCCAATTACATGCATTATGAAGGGAATTTTTGAATAATTTTATTGTATGAAATAAATGAAAATATAATTTATTCTGAAAAAAGGTACATAAAAACTTGGGGTGTTACACATATTCTATAAAATGAGAAATGAAACTACTCATCGTGTGTAAGATAGAATACCACCTCAAGAACCAATGTAATTTTCCTTCCATCACATTATCTCATGGATGGATATATAAATGGATTTCATGTTAATATATTCAATTTATTTTATATGTATACTCCTATAATTATATTAACATACCTACCTACAAACCTTCCAATCCATTGGAAACAGAAACATCACTCGTGTGTATGTGTGGACTATCACCTCCATGATGAAATGCGATAAATTATTCATTTTATTTTGACATGGATTATAATAATTA
The DNA here is from genome assembly GCA_963277665.1 of Viscum album. Lineage (NCBI taxonomy): Eukaryota > Viridiplantae > Streptophyta > Magnoliopsida > Santalales > Viscaceae > Viscum > Viscum album. The sequence goes on along the minus strand of OY728137.1, from coordinate 713,837,904 downwards.
TAGGTCAAATAAATGAATATTTTATATATTATTTAAAAAATATTTTTTAAAATAAAATTAATATTTATGTTTCTTTCATTTTATCCTTATGGAAAATGGATACAATGTTCTTTCATACGTAAATTCTACCATCTCAATGAACTGTGTAATTCATTTTCATATATCTAACTTATATGGATAACTCTAATTACATAAATAAATTACATATATGTTATTTATATCTTGTTTTAAATTTTGGATTTTTTGTAACTATGATCAATGTAAAAGGACTAAAAATAACAAACCAAAACATACATGAAAAATGATGTAGTTACTTCCAGAAACATGATTTTAATAAGGAATTATTAATATATAGGTAATAATAGTTCATAAGTAAATCATTTATGGTAAGATATATATATATAAATACATATTATAGTTATATAATATATTTATAAAAAAATTATATATATTAAACTTTAGTAGTAAATGTGTATGATACAATTCAGGATATGTGGTAAGATATTTCAAGTCTCTCTTTTAATTTTGGTAGACATATTCCTTATTCCCAACTCATTTATTTTATGTGGCTTATATATTTTACCTATGATATATTTTATCCTGAATATCTTTATATTTATAACATTTAATGTTTGATTTTATGTCATTCTTTAATGGAGTTTATGATTCAAAAGTTACTGAAGTGGTAAGGGTTTCCTGATACAATATCATTGTTTGTCAGGATTATTTATGAATATGATTACGATGATGAAATATTTTGACCTAAATCTTAATAACTAATTGAAATTTATTCTCATCTATATATTTCTATAGAATAAATTTTTTCTTTCATTTTCAACTCTTTATGTACTCAAGATTCGAAGAGAATTTCTTTCAAAAAAAAATCGACATTATTTCTCTCATCAGTTAAAACCCATTTATATTTAATATCCATATTTTTTAAAAAAAATTCAATAATGTTTTTATATTTATAAAAATATATTTCAAATTTTCATTTATCCTTTTTTACTTTTTTTTAAAAAATGGTTTAAAAGTAATTTTCTTCCCATTTTTTTACTTAAAATGTGAAATGAATACTCATTTTATTATATACGAGATGAATAATATTTTCCTCCATCATAACCATTCAATGGTTTGAAAATTCCATTATAGGTTTCTAAGTTTATTTTAAAATAAATGTTTTTATTTATAATTTATGAAATTTTTATATTTGAAAAAAAGTGATTTCAAATTGGAAAGGACATTTTCTTCAAAATTGTTTTAATGATCTTTTTATGGAATTTATATTCTTCAATGATAAAACCCTTGGGAGTTTCTTATTTTTAACATAGTATATTACCCAATTATACTATATTTATTCTTTATCTAAATGCTTTATGATTATTAGAAATTTATTTTTTTGAAATCTATTTATTTTCCATGGGGTTTTTATGTTGAATTGGTGAGATGATTATGGAACCCATTCCATTTCTAGGGGTTATCTTATATTGAAATTCTTGTGAATACCATTTATTTTCTTGTATTATAATAAGGTGGATGTTTTATTATCTTTTGGAACTAAAAAATTATTGATTATGTGATGTTTGGAACCAATATATCCCTCCAATTCATTGGGAAATGATTAATGTTTTTATGAGCTCAAAGGGTATATGAAAGGTAATGTCAAGACTGAATGAGATTATTTGGGAGGTTATACCAATCCCGAAAGAGGGTATATAGTAGGTTACCCCAATCTTTAAAGAGTGTACATGGGAGGTTATTCCTTTTTGGAAATAGGGTACATGAGAGGTTATCCCAATCTTGAAGAAAATACAAGGGTGGTTAGCTTAATCCTAACATGTTATTAATGTCTTAGTGGTTAGCCTTGATATTAGATTTTATATACTTATGTGTATGCCAAAAATCTATTTTCAATTCCAATTTTATGATCTTAGGGATCATTTTCTTTGATTCCATTACGACTCATGTCTTATAAACTACAAATATTTATTAAATGACTCGTGTTTATGGTCTATGATATGCAGGGTGTGGTTTTCAAATGATAATATCATTTTATCATACTCTTATTCTCATTTTATAATTATATGATCATTGATATATCACTTTAACACTTATTAATCATCTTATATCACAGTTTTTTACTCATCCTTTCCTTAGGTTATGAGTAAATTTATTATATATAATTTTTCTATTATGGGTGATAGTTATGTATAATGTAGTGGGATACTATGTAGAGATCTTACTAATAGTGTTTTATGTATCAATGTTCTCAAAGGCACTGCACCTATATTATTCTCCCATATATCTTTATATTGTGTAATGAATATTCATGTAATAAATTGTTATATCCATGTATGAAAGGTGTCAGTTACTATAGATGGTATCAAAGAAATGTTTTTTTTTCATTGGATGTTATGATTACTATAATTTAGTGATAACTATAAGGAAACTTTTATGTATAGAAAAATATCCTAGAATTTTGGTGAAGCATAGAGTGAGAATTTTTCAAGAAAGAACATCCCAATTTGGATACTACAAGTTGATGTGGCTCTTGAATAGTTGTACCTCATGGTAATGACTACAAAAAGGGTGAATTGGGATTTTAATTAATCATTACCTAGTATATGAATACCGTCCTTGTTGTATAGTTGTTTTGAAACTCCTAGTGGGTATATTTTTGAAATTCATAAACTCGTTTGGAAACATAATGAAGTATTTAAATAATCACCATTAACGAGAAAGGTTAATCCTAGGGTTTCATTATTTATACATCCTATAAGTGATTTTTCATGACTATATGGTTCCCCATTATGATTATTATTTATTCGATTGTGTTTTCTGGTTTTTATTTGATGGTTGGAACCTGAAGGAATCATGCTAATGAAAAATGTGATTGAAAATGCAATGATTTTCCTCCTGAGAAACCAAATGTTATGTTATATTGAATTAAAAATATCATTGTTATTCTCACACAACTTTCTCAGCATAAGAATCATCCTAAAATTAAAAATGATGAAACATGGGAATAAAATTATATTGAGTACATCATGAAGTAATTCCTACCATATTTCAGTGGTTTTGTTGATCCATGAGTTATCGAGCAATTGATCAGCACCACTAAAATTATTTTTTTCATTCTCCAGTGATTGGAGTATGGAAAATTCATTTTGGTTTTCTGTGATTTGGAAGGAGAAGTGGATCAACGATGGACTCTTATTAATAATATGAGGCAACATGATGAAATCAACTCCTTGGTGTGGTATATGATTAAGATCTTATTTTTTAAGAAGTACATTAATTGTATTATCCATATAAAAATGGATAAGGTATTAATTAATCTAAAATATATGGATTATTAATTTGTTGGTACATATGAGGAAAATTTTACAACACCTGTGAGCTACAATTATGGTATTATCATTCAACCTGAAAGTAAGGTTGATCGATTATTAAGTGGCACAAAACCAAGTCTCTGAAGGAAATTATCCATAATTAACTTTAATAGATATGAATATATTTTTTAATATGGTATCAAGGTGGAAATGGATATTGGATATACCAAAAAATATCATGATTTTTAACACTTCTATAAGGCCCCATCCTTAAAACTTACTTCATATTCAATTAAATGAATAATTCACATTGAGGATCTTTTCAGGTTTAGAGTTTTAGAGAATTAGGACATAAATATTACATCTCAAAAGATTACAAGGTATAAACTTTACTAAGTTTCCATAAAATAAGAACTCTTAAAAAGAACATGTCCAGTTCCATGTTTTAGGTTGCATGACTTTCCCTTGATCCCATCCTTGACCCTATTCCACGTTAAGTCCTGTGAAAAACATTTAAAAAACTTGGGATGAGCATAAAAAGCTCAGTAAGGGATACACAAATAATGAAAACTGTTAGTTTTTCAAAACAACAAATAAACCATGTATACTTTATCAAAGTAATACTTTTCTCCTTTTCAAAGTAGTAAAAAACTCTTCACTGAATAAAAGTTCATTACTTACCCTTATGTAACCAAAATATTACCATAAAACCCATATAAAGATCACATAACATATAAAGGTAACTTGGGACATAAACATACTTAAGTGGAATAACCATACGGTCGACTTCCACACATATCACTTAATGGAATAGCCATTCGGCCGACTTCCATACACACTTAATGGAATAGCCATACGGCTGACTTCCATACCCAATGCATTGGAGGTTATAACGTAACCACCTGTCCTGGTATTCACGGAACCACCCGTCATATGGTTTATCACGTAACCACCCGTAAAATGTCCAAGTACCATTATAAAATTATAACACATAAAACCAATATAAAGGAATGATAACATTTCCACATTTCAATCACAATATATCATTTAAATATATTGACAAAATGGAATCCTTTATCAAATCCATTTTAAATACCAAAATATATAAAAGAGTATATGGTATTTATTTTATTTTGAAAACATTACAGCTTGTTGAGGAAGCCAAAGATCAAATAATACTCGTGGTGGCAGAAAAGGTCATTGTCACCGCGCACGTTAAAAGAAACATTCTTTTTTGTCATTTAGTAAAACTCTTTGTAGAAAAATATTCCTTTTGTATAAAATTAAAAGTCAAAGGGGTTTATACACCATATAAAAGAAAGTTGTGTATAAAACGAAATATGCCTCAATGAAAGGAGATTGAGACAAAGTCCCTTACAAAGACGGTATCCTTGGATTAGGGATAAATCAATTACATAATTATGTGTGACAAACGAATACACAAAATATAAGTTAATATTAAGTGTAAAACAATCATAGGTTATTCACACATATTCATAGAACTACATATTCAAGGAGTATAAGTTTATCCCAAAGAATCAAATTTGGGTTAAGAAGTTCCCTTGCAAAAATTTTACAGTCTAATGGCGTCACTACAAAATTCAGAAAATCAGTTTATGAGAGATAAAAAGGGTATCTCATCACATGGAAATAAAATTTAAATCAATAAGGATATAGAATAACATATCCCAACATAATAGTATGTGAATTAAAAGACATAACAAAATAAGTCTTTTAAAAAGAGGAGGGTGAAAGGTTCCCTTACCGACATGGGTATCATTCGAAACATACACCCCGTGAAAGAAGGATAATACAACATTGATATAAATACTCATAAATGAAATTATATTACACAATGAGTAAAATAATGGGCTGTACATACACCACTCAAAGGAAATTGTGGCAAATGTAGCATAAATTTCACGGGAATAAAAGTGAGATGAAAAATCCCTTACGAAAACTCGACAGCCTAACGGCGCCACATAAAACTTACAAAAATGGATTTATGAGATCAAATAGGGTATCTCATAAAATTAACATAATTTTTATAGAAATAGGAATATAAAATAACAACCCCCAACATAACAAATAGGATCTTAAAAGAAGTGACATAAAGGAGATTACTTAAAAAGAAAGAGAGAGGTTAGATCTCTTACGAAAATTCGGCAGCCTAACGGCGCCACTCAAAACTTCCAAAATGGATTGATGAAAGAGAATAGGTTATCTCATAATATGAACATAAAAATTATAGTAATAGTAATATAAAATAAGATCTCAATAACAAGAAATATTATCTTTAAAAGGAATGACATAAAAGAGCGTACTTAAAAAGAAAGAGAGGAGTAGGATCCCTTACTTCGGGTCCGACTTGACTCAATCATTCTTTAACATCCTGAATAATAAACTTGAGTTAATTTATATTTTCTTAAGAACATTTTTAAAGTTCATTATTCCTTTTATATCACTTATTGCCATGTTATAAACATTATGTAATCATTTAAGTTAATAGTGATTTTTTTTGTCGATATTTGGTTCTTATGTTGAAAGTGGACTTCTTACAATTACATGTTGTTCGTGTGGTCAAGGTTTCTTTATATACAGAATGATATTCATGATTTGGATATCATATATATCATATATATCCAGAATATACATGTATTTATAATATTACATAATCATTTAGAGGTAAGAAATGTAATGCACCGTTCATGGAGACAGTAAGTCGTACGTATGCATGAACGCTACTTTCATTTATTTGTCATATTAATGGAATTAAAACTAAATGAGAGGTATGTATATTTTAATTCCAGAATTATATTCATAATTTATATGTAACATAAATTATATATATCCATTATAAATATGTACTTATAATAGTAAATTACATTTGGGGATTATATATGAAATGCACCGTTCATGGAGACGGTAAGTTGTACGTACGCATGAACGCTACATTCATTTCTATCTCATACATTAATGGAAAAAAATAATGATATAGAGGTATATTATAATTATAGTATAACATCATATATAATAACTTTAAATCCATCCTTTATACATCCCACATATGGCATTAACGAATCAAATCACTTTGAGGGGGCGGTAGTCTGCACTTCCAAAAATGAAGATATCGCGTATACCCATAATGGAAACCATAATGGTATGCCAAAAATGAAAAAATACATAATCTTAAGGAAAGCATAAACATATTATATATCTTATATAAATATATTGTCATCTTAATGGCCACATTTGAAGGTGTTAAAAGAATGTTGAACAATCATCGTTTCGGGAGGCCGAAATTCTCCATCCACGAAAACAGTATGTTCTTTAACCATTAGATGTAGGTGTGTGTAAGTGTAGCTCGAATAATTCTTATAAAAACATCCTAGTATATTTATGATACTGGATTTGTTACAAAATAAATGAATAAAAAGAGTTTAAGGGGTTGGAGAAGAAAAATAATACAAAAGGACTCAAGTGAAGACATTACCTTAAAATCGAGTAACTCCCTTTGGTTTGAGCTAAAAGGTTTCCTTGGGAAGACTGCTGCCCAAAGTGAGGCTTCAAGGAGTAATAGAGGGAAGTGGAGAGACAAAATGGGCAGGGTTTGGCCGAGCCTAAGGCTTTGGGAGTGTGGGTAAGGAGGTAGAGGTGGGGGTCTTTTATAAGAGGAGAGGAGGGGAACTCTTGGAAAGTAAAGAAAAGTCACTTTATTTTAAAATGATATTCGAATTTAAGAGGTCCCACATTGATATAATTCGAGGATAAGGTGATAATGGTTCTAAATCCACTCATCCAATATGTTTTGGACAAGTTTAGGTCTTAGATATTACATTATCTTTCCATTTTATTTAAATCGTTAAATAATAAGGTCATCAGTGCATCATCATGATGTCATAAATAATTTAATTTATTTAATGTCTAAAAATTATAAAAAAATACGATGATGTATTAAATATTTTTATCTTTCCAATGAATATTTATAGTCAAAAATCTTATTTGTATAACCCCATGTAACAATTGTTTTAGTAAAATAACTCATGTTTGTGACATTTTTATTTTAACTTTAAATAAAAAGATATTAATGTCATTTTCCAAACAAAGTGGCTTCATGGGGTCCCCAAGTTGACCCATGGATTGTATTGGTCGTCCATGACACATACAATGAGGGTAGGACATGTTTCTAGGTCATTTCACTTTATTAAAGCATTATTCTTACCATAAACTACACAAATTACCTCTAATCGCGATTAAGAACTTAAAAATTACTATTCAGCAAAAAATTATTTTAATCTCATTGAACCACATTTTACTTCTTAATTACAACCATGTATGTTGGATTTTTAAAATTCAACATACAATGATGGAAAAATTTCATTTAAACGGAAAATCAGTTTTTATAAGTACCACTTAGTGGTTTCACTATTCATCAAAAATTGATGTTTTTCAGAAAAATATCAAAACATCACCCTAAGCTATATTTGATATTCCAAATTCAAAAATGAAGTATATTTTACAAAATTAAAAACATATAAGTCACATTAATTAATTTAACAATTAATTCCCACGGTCATAGCAAATAGCGTGTTTTTATGGAACAATAAGTATCAAAAGATTGACACAAGTTTAAGTCTGATTTCAAAGTGAAATTAATTACAACAACCACTATTGGATTTAATGGTAAAAATATATTCTAATTTCACTTTAAAACCAATTCAAAAGATAATCTAATCATATAAATAAATTAGATTAAAAAGATGATTTGAATTAAAATACAACATTTTACACTATTCATTAAAAAATGAACTTTATCAGAAAGATACCAAAAATTTACACAAAGTAAATTTTGATGTCCCGATTCTAAAGAAAAGGTTTATTTGGTCCAATAGAATTCATAAGAGTGAACAAAACTATATTTAATGACGGTTCTCCATCAAAAGGCGATAAGTGAACCTCTAGTGAAAACTAGGGCTTATATGCCTAAAATTGAATTCTTTCCGTATTTTAAGCCTTTATCTTTTATTGGATAAATGTAAAAACAATTAAAAACATATATAATCATATTTTAGTTATTTCTATCCATTCCCTCCAATACAACGGCTACATGTTAACTACCATTTAAAATAATATTATTTTATTATTAGAGTGCAACGTAAGATTCCCAAGAAACTCGTTGTTGCGTGTTGGGTACTCCATAGAGCATAGCATCCCCTTTAAAGTTATATTAATATTTTATTCACAAATATTGATAAATATGAAAATTTCATGTTCTTTATTTACCTGGGGTGTTACATCCTTCCCCCCTTTTGGGAATTGTGTCCTCGCAATTTTTAAAATTGATCTTGGAAACATCCTTGAAAGTCTCACATCGTAACAAGAGTCGGTAAAAAAATCACTTTAAAATAAAGAAAGATAAGTACAGAGGTCACCCGAGTTAACCCATAATAGGATTCCGTGTAGGAAAACATGGACATGGAAGAAAAAGAAAAGGGTCATGTTCTTGAGGGAGAGTGATATTAAACATGTCTAGGAGAAAGTTAACCATAAAAAAAATCACAAACTTGTGATGGATTAAACGGTATTCCATTCCCCAATTAGAAAATTTAATAGACAACATTTTTGTTTTAAGTTACTTTTTATTGAGTAATTTATTCATAAGGAAACATAATCACTTATCATGTTGACTTTCAACTTTTATTAGATTCTTTACACAAACTCATATTTTCTCCAAAAGATGAGTATTTAGGAACACTTGTTCATATTAAGAGTACTATAATCAACTTCTAGAGAATAAACTAATCAACCAAAGATAACTATATACTTCCCATGTCTTTAGGCTTTAACCAAAACCAAAACCAAAAAGGTTAGTACAAGATCAGATAATCCAGAAAAGGATAACCCTTTAAAAAGAAAATCTATGCTAAATCTCCAAAATTTGTCCACCAAACCCAAAGTTCAACGAGGACCATATGATAAACAATTTGTCCATAAAATTCTTCAAAGTAAACCAAACTAAGATTGAATCCCAAATATTTGATGGATTTAGTCACATAGTCTTCCAAGTTAAGTCGTAACATTTATCTCCAAAAAAACACCAGTTTCTTCTAAAGTCTCGCATTGAAAAGTAATTAACCTAATCACATATCCTCCATGATAAGTTAATCATTTTCATAAAAACCAAAAATCAACTTACTCTTAATTTATAAATTCACCTTAACTAAAAAGAATAAGTGATACTAACCAGGGAAATCACGTAGTCCAGTGGTAGGAGATAAATACCAGTTGCACTTTGGTTGTGGGTTCGATTCCCGCAGCTTTGTCCGACGCGACGGGTTGTCACACGGTCTGCATGTTATCCTTTTTCCAAAACTACATAATTCTTAAAACATTCCCCAATAACGAGATAAAATCTTCAAAAATAACCATAATGTAATTTAACCTCAATTTTATCTCATGACATTCACTTTCCATTATTACATATAGTAACCCATAATTACCTAAAAAGTAAGGATCATATAGACCCTAAGGGTTACCTTAATAATTATTACCTGAACATCCACATAGATTGGGAATCTCGTACATGATGCATTAGAGAAATCATAAAGGTTGAAGTGGTTGATCATGACTACTTGATAGTTGGTTTAGAACAACCATGAGATTCCTCATTGAATCCCCCATTTCATCCAGTTTCTTAATCAGAGAACCACCACAGTTTCCTTCAAACCCATAGTCACTTTGGTTCCTACTAGATCCAGCCATTTACTAAATCCAAAAAGGTCAGTGTGAGTATATAAACATAACCATCGTGTACTAATGAGGAAGATAGACACTAATATATACTTACTTATTGACTATATCTAAAACTAGGACTCTTTCTGAAATCGTAACCATTATGGTAATGCCACTTATGCTTAAAGCATACCCTAACCTCTAATGTTATCTAAACTGATCTCTGATACCAACTATAAGGTCCCGGCCTTTAACCTTACTTAATATTGAATTAAATGAATAATTCACATTGAGTATCTTTTTAGGTTTAGAGTTTTAGAGAATTAGGACAAAACTATTACATCTCAAAAGATTACAAAGTAGAAACTTTACTAAGTTTCCATAAAATAAAAACTCTTAAAAAGAACATGTCCAGTTCCAAGTTTTAGGTTGCATGACTTTCCCTTGATCCCATCCTTGACCCTATTCCACGTTAAGTCCCATGAAAAACATTTAAAAAACTTGGGATGAGCATAAAAAGCTCTGTAAGGGATACAAAAAGAATGAAAACTGTTAGTTTTTCAAAACAACAAATAAACCATGTATACTTTATCAAAGTAATATTTTTCTCCTTTTTGAAGTAGTAAAAAACTCTTCACTGAATAAAATTTCATTACTTACCCTTCTATAACCAAAAGATTACCATAAAACCCATATAAATATCACATAACATATAAAGGTAACTTGGGACATAAACATACTTAAGTGGAATAACCATAAGGTCGACTTCCACACATATCACTTAATGGAATAGCCATTCGGCTGACTTCCATACATACTTAATGGAATAGCCATACATCCGACTTCCATACCTAATGCATTAGAAGTTATAACGTAACCACCCGTCCCGGTATTCACGACACCACCTGTCATATGGTTTATCATGTAACCTCCCGTAAAATGTCCAAGTACCATTATAAAATTATAACACATACAACCAATATAAAGGAATGATAACATATCCACATTTCAATCAAAATATATCATTTAAATATATTGACAAAATAGAATCCTTTATCAAATCCATTTTTAATACCAAAATACATAAAAGATAATATGGTATTTATTTTATTTTAAAAACATTACAGCTTGTTGAGGAAGCCAAAGATCAAATAATACCAGCGGCAGCGGAAAAGGTCATTGCCACCGCGTACGTTAAAAGAAACATTCCTTTTTTTCATTTAATAAAACGCTTTGTAGAAAAAGATTCCTTTTGAATAAATGTAAAAGTCAAAGGGGTTTATACACCTTATAAAAGAAAGTTGTGTATAAAACGAAATATGCCTCAATGAAAGTAGATTGAGACGAAGTCCCTTACAAAGATGGTATACTTGGTTTAAGGATAAATCAATTACATAATTATGTGTGACAAACGAATACTCCAAATATAATTGAATATTAAGTGTAGAACAATCAGAGGTTATTCACACATATTCATAGAACGACATATTCAATGAGTATAAGATTATCCCAAAGAATCAAATTTTAGTTAAGAAGTTCCCTTGCAAAAAATTTACATCATAATGGCGTCACTACAAAATTCATAAAATGAGTTGATGAGAGATAAAAAGGGTATGACATCACATAGAAATTAAATTTAAATCAATAAGGATATAGAAGAACATATCCCAACATAATAGTATGTGAATTAAAAGATATAACAAAAGAAGTCTTTTAAAAAGAGGAGGGTGAAAGGTTCCCTTACCGACATGGGTATATTTCCAAACATACACCCCGTGAAAGAAGGACAACACAAAATTGATGTAAATACACATAAATGAAATTATATTACACAATGAGTAAAATAATGGGCAGTACATACACCACTCAAAGGAAATTGTGGCAAATGTGGCATAAATCTCACAGGAATAAAAGTGAGATGAAAAATCCCTTACGAAAACTCGTCAGCCTAACGGCGCCACATAAAACTTACAAAAATGGATTAATGAGATCAAATAGGGTATCTCATAAAATTAACATAAAGTTTATAGAATTGGAATATAAAAGAACATACCCCAACATAACAAAGATGAGATTAAAAGAACTGACATAAAGGAGAGTACTTAAAAATAAAGAGAGAGGTTAGATCTCTTGCGAAAATTCAGCAGCCTAATGGCGCCACTCAAAACATCCAAAATGGATTGATGAGATAGAATAGGGTATCTCATCATATGAACATAAAAATTACAATAATAGTAATATAAAATTACATCCCAATAACAAGAAATATGAACTTTAAAAGGAATGACATAAAAGAGCTTACTTAAAAAGAAAGAGAGGAGTAGGATCCCTTACCTTGGGTCAGACTTGACTCGATCGTTCTTTAACATCATGAATAATAAACTTGAGTTAATTTCTACTTGCTTAAGAACCATTTTCAATTTCTTAATTCCATTTATATCACTTATTTCCATGTTATAAACATTATGTAATCATTTAAGTTAATAATGTTTGTTTTGTCGATATTTGGTTCTTAAGTCAAAAGTGGAATTCTTACAATTACATGCTATTCGTGTGGTAAAAGGTTCTTTATATCCAGAATGATATTCATGATTTGGATATCATATATATCATATATATCCAGCATATACATGTATTTATAATATTACATAAACATTTATAGGTAATAAATGAAATGCACCGTTCATGGAGACGGTAAGCCGTACGTACGCATGAACGCTACTTTCATTTCGTTGTCATATTAATGGAATTAAAACTAAATGAGAGGTACATATATTTTAATTCCAGATTAATATTAATCATTTATATGTAACATACATTATATATATCAATTATAAATATGTACTTATAATAGTACATTACATTTGGGGATTATAAATGAAATGCATCGTTCCTGGAGACGGTAAGCCGTACGTACGCATGAACGCTACTTTCATTTCTATCTCATTCATTAATGGAAAGAAATAATAATGATATAGAGGTATATTATAATTACAGTATAACATCATATATAATAATTTTAAATCCATCCTTTATGCATCCCATATATGGCATTAATGAATCAAATCACTTTGAGGGGGGGTAGGCCGCACTTCCTAAAATGAAGATATCGTGTATACCCATAATGGAAACCATAAAGGTATTCCCAAAATGGAAAAATACAGAATCTTAAGAAAAGAATAAACATATTATATATCATATATAAATATAGTGTCATCTTAATGGCCACATTTTAAGGTGTTAAAAGAATGTTGAACAATCATCTTTTCGGGAGGCCGAAATTCGCCATCCACGGAAACACTATGTTCTTTACCCATTATATGTAGGTATGTGTAAGTTTAGCTCTAATCCTTCTTATAACAACATCCTAGTATATTTATGATACTGTAGTTGTTACAAAATAAATGAATAAAAAGAGTTTAATGGGTTGGAGAACCAAAATAAAACAAAAGGACTCATGTGAAGACATTACCTTAAAATTGGGTAACTCCCTTTGGTTTGAGCTAAAAGGCTTCCTTGGGATTACTTCTGCCCAAAGTGAGGCTTAAAATAGTAATATATGGAAGTTTAGAGACAAAATGGGCAGGGGTTGGCCGAGCCAAAGGCTTTGGGAGTGTGGTTAAGGAGGTAGATGTGGGGGCCTTTTATAAGAGGAGAAGAGAGGCACTCTTGGAAAGTAAAGAGAAGTCACTTTATTTTAAAATGATAATCAGATTTAAGAGGTCCCACATTGATATAATTCGAGGATAAAGTGATAAGGGTTATAAATCCACTCATCCAATAGGTTTTGGACATGTCTAGGTCTTATATATTACATTATCTTTCCATTTTATTTAAATCGTTAAATAATTAGGTCATCGATGCATCGCCATGATGTCATAAATAATTTAATTTATTTAATGTCTAAAAATTATAAAAAAAATACAATGATGTAAGAAATATTTTTATCTTTCCAATGAATATTTATAGTCAAAAATCGGATTTTTATAACCCCATGTAAAAATTGTTTAGGTAAAACAACTCATGTTTGTGACATTTTTATTTTAACTTTAAATAAAAGGATATTAATGTCATTTTCCAACGAAAGTGGCTTCATGGGGACCCCATGTTGACCCATGGATTGTCTTTGTCGGACATGACACATAAAATGAGGGTAGGACATTTGTCTAGGTCAATTCATTTTATTAAAACATTATTCTTACCATAAACTACACTAATTACCTCTAATCGCGATTAAGAACTTAAAAGTTACTATTCACCAAATAATTATTTTAATCTCATTGAACCACATTTTAATTCTTAATTACAACCATTTATGTTGGATTTTTTAAATTCAACACACAATTATGGAAAAATTTCATTTAAACGGAAAATCAGTTTTTATAAGTACCACTTAGTGGTTTCACTATTCATCAAAAATTGAGGTTTTTCAGAAAAATACCAAAACATCACCCTAAGATATATTTGATATTCCAAATTAAAAAATGATGTATATTTTAAAAAATTAAAAACATATAAGTCACATTAATTAATTTAATAATTAATTCTCGTGGTCAGAGCAAATAGCGTGTTTTTATTAAACAATAAGTATCAAAAGATTGACACTAGTTTAAGTCTGATTTCAAAGTGAAATTAATTCCAACGGCCACTATTGGATTTAATGGTAAAAATATATTCTAATTTCACTTTAAAACCTATACAAATGATAATCTAATCATATAAATAAATTAGATTAAAAAGTGGTTTTGAATTAAAATACAACATTTTACACTATTCATTAAAAAATGAACTTTATTGGAAAGATACCAAAAATTTACACAAAGTAAATTTTGATGTCCCGATTCTAAAGAAGAGTTTTATTTGGTCCAATATAATGCATAAGAGTGAACAAAACTATATTTAATGACGGTTCACCATCAAAAGGCGATAAGTGAACCTTTAGTGAAAAGTAGGGCATATACGCCTAAAATTGAATTCTTTCTATATTTTAAGACATTATATTTTATTAGATAAATGTAAAAACATTTAAAAACATATATAATCATATTTTAGTTATATATATCCATTCCCGCCAATACAACAGCTACATGTTAACTACTATTTAAAATAATATTATTTTATTATTAGAGTGCAACGTAAGATTCCCAAGAAACTCGTTGTTGCGTGTTGGGTACGCCATCGAGCATAGCATCCCCTTTAAAGTCATATTAATATTTTATTCACAAATATGGATAAATATGAAAATTTCATATTCTTTATTTACCTGGGGTGTTACATCTGCAATTAAAAGGAAATAAAAACCATAGAGGTAAGAATGTGAGCCTCCCATTTTTCTTTGTGTGCATAAGGTAACATGGAAGAAGTTGGCTTAAGGGGATAAGTAAACATTTTAAGTGTGGAAAGGAAGTCCATTGAGTGTCTAAATTTTGAATTGATGAGAATATGTTATATACTAATTCAAATAGAGAGAAATCACTATATAATTCACCACCCACACTTCAGTGCTTCATGTGAAAGGAGTTTGGGAATAATGCTAATTAATTCCCTAATACATGTCATAATGAGTATAATAATCCATAACAACCTATAAATAAAAAGGGTAAATGTGAAATATTATGCAATCATATTTTCAGAAGTGAATCATGATAAATAGAAAACACTTAGCTTCTACTATACAGTTACGAATTTCATGTTGGAGTTTGTATGAAGGATCCATATAAAATATAGTAGTTCATCCTCTAGTGAAATATGATGTTATTCTAAGAATTGATTATCTCCCACTAAACCAATTCAACAATAAGGGAATCATATTTGATATTCTATCAATGCAAGGATTAACCCAAGATCTTAATGTTAATTTTTTTGTCTAAGATAAGATCTTCTTTAATAAATAAAGGGTGAATAATATTTTGTAATTATATATGTCTCCATAAAAGACTAACCTAAGAGTTATGGATAATGTCATGATTTTATGAGTTTAATATTGATCATAAGTTTGAAGTCATAGAAACAAACTTTTAGGTTTTATGTTACGGGGTTTTATCAATATTAATGTTATTTTGAGATACATTTATCACAACACATCCCTTTGGTATTGTATGTGTTTTAGTAAAAAAGTTATTTTTAGAGGAATACCTTTACATTTTATAGACATATGATTAACGTTATTGGTAACATTTAGGGTTCATAATATCTTTGATGTTGAGGTAATAATTTTTTATTTCAACTTGGGAATTTTTATTAATTATATTAACATAGATTTTTAAATTGTATAACCCAAATTTTGGGCAATAACCGGTGACGTCTGGTGAGGCTACAAGGCTAGAACCCCCAAATTAAGGGTGATAAGGGTATATCGACCCCTATTGGATTATGTGAAAGATTATTTATGGTGGCATGGAATGAATAAATATATTTACGATTTGAAATCTTTGTTCTTGGAATTCCATCAAGTAAAACTAGGGGTAAAAAGTATAATGGGATGTTACAACCATTTCATATTCCAGAATAAAAATGAGAAAACATCACCATGGATTTTTTTATCAGACTCCTCAAAACATCTAAAGGGTATAATGATAAATAGGATATATTTGATCTCCTTATAAATTCATCACACATTATTTCTATCGAATAATAATTCTCTCTAGATCAGATTCATGTCATATACATTAAGGAAGTGGTATTTTTTCATAGGTATTGTGTCTGGTCGGGATATGTGTTCTACCTAAATTTTCTAGAAAAGTCTTCAATAGGGTCCATATAAGGAGCGATGTTTCAACAATATGTATCATCTTAAAACATATGATCATCCTAAGAGAGTAATTCAAATCCTATATTATATTCTTAGATCATTTTCTATTGATTTCAAAGGTAGTTGGGATGAACACCTTCCTCTAGTCGAGTTTCCATTCAAAAATATATATTTCACTTAAGCATTCAGATAACACCTTAGGAATTTCCCTATAGAAATAAGTTTAAAAATAAACTGTTTGGGGCTGATATTTGAGAGATAATTATATTGGGACCTAATATAGATGAGGAAATGGAAGTGAAATTAAGATCCACTCAACAACACATCAATGTAGCTAAGATTGGACCTAAAAAACCAAGAATTGGATGTTAGTGAGGATATTTTTCTATGAATTTATCTATAGAACAATGTTATGTGATTTAATAATAAATTATAGTTTATCCGTAGGTGTATTTACCCTTTTAGATTCTTGAATGAGTAGGGACTATTTCGCATCTCTTCGATCTTTCATTGAACAACTCTCAAGTTCATGATGTGTTGCATATATCTATCCTGAGGATGTACATACCTATCCTTTCACATGTAATAAACATAGAGTTAATACCACTATAGAATAATCATTCTCATAAGGAATAACTGTTGAAGATTCTAGATTATTTAGAGAAAGTTCTATGAAAAAAGACTACTCATCTGGACTAATATTTGTGGATAATCTGCCAATTTTAAGAAGCAACATGGGAACCTAAGGATATAATGAGGCGAAAGTATCCCCATTTGTTTATATAAGAGTGATGTTTTTTGATGTAAGAATTTAATTTAATGGGTGTTAGAATGTAACACCCTAGGATTTAATGAATTTTTTTTCAAATAAATTTAGTTTTTTGATAGCTTATGTTACATACAACATGAGTTTTAACCAACCATGTTATAACATTAATATTATTATAAAAACATGAAAATTAAAACCTATTAATTAAAATTGGTGTTATGAACAGGAATAACCATGTTTTCAATATTAATTATAATTTTTTTATATAAAATAAATATATTTATAAATAAGTACTAAATTTATTGTAAAGTATTTATATGCTTCAAAAATAATTTTTCCTCACAAAAGTTATTTTAATTGCTTTTTGTGAAAAATTAATTAAATTATTTTTTGATAGTTTTATAAAATTTATATGAAAAATTTAACATTATTTTTGAAATAAAATTTTCAAAATTTTCTTATGATGAATTTTTGAAAATATTCTGAGAAAAATTACTTTTTCAATGAGTAATGAAAAAACTGATTTTTATTAAAAAAATTGACTTTTCATTTAATGATTTAAAATATTTACATATTGTTTAAAAATGTTTTAAATGTAAATTTTTTTTAATTATCTAATTATTAAATTAATTTAGGACATTCTAATCAAATTAATGTTGAATTTTAATATTAAAGCTTTCTACACTTATGAAATTTTCTCTCTAGAAAACCATATTTTCTTCACATATATGGGATAAATTTTAAAATAAAATTTTCCAATTATATGAATAGAATTTAGAAACATATGTTCTTTGTTTTTTATTTTAATAATTAACATTATATACTAATTTCAACTTCATTTTTGGTCAAAATTAATAGAAAAAAATAGTTAAAATTAATTAACGTGGTTAAGGTTAAAATTGGTTTATTGGTGGTTAAACAAAAAATATTAATGGTAAAATATCATAAACCCTGTCCATAAAAACTTTTATGGAAATATTTTCAAATTACATCATCTGATGTTTTTTAATGATCCTTTTTGGAGAATTTTTTCATGTTTAAAACATGTTTATACTGTCTTCTTTTCAAAAATTATAGGTGTGTCTTAACCCCCACATATAAAAGGGCACCACAATTTCCCTCATCTTTACACATCCACAACCATTTTGTTAAGAAAATTAATTGAAAAAAATACATTTCTTAATTCCATCTCCACATCCTAGAGGACTTGTTTTGATTATGAAACTCCCCGTATGAATGATTTTGGTGATAACCTAAAGAAGTTGTCCGAAGAAGAGGTGTTGTTCTTAACAGAGAATTTTTATTTTTTTACTTTTTCTAACACCCTAAAATAATAATAAACTATAATTGTATAATTAAATAATTATATTCAATATAAAAATATGTTTTTAATTTTAATTTAACAACCTATATATATCTTCTCTTCTATAAAATGGAAGACAAAACTTTTCATATAGTGTACGGAGGATTACTACCTCGTGAATTAATGTAATTAACTTTCCATCACTACATATCACATCTAGAGATTTTAATGTATTTAATGTTTATATATTATACTTATGATATATTTATATCTTGTAATTTTAATATCATATTTACGTTCATACCTTTCAATCCCTTGAAAATGGAAACATCGCTCTTGTGTATATATAGACTACCACCTCCACGAAGTGATGTGATGTGTTTTCATTTCATTTTGATATGGATTATAATAAAGATATATTAAATAAATATATATTATATAAAAATTATTCTATAAATTTTAATTAATATTTTCCTTTCTTTAATTTTATCCTTCGATAAACTGGAAAGTATGTTCTTATGTATGTACGACCTACCATCTCCATTAACGTTATAATTAATTTTCATATATATGTCTTCTATGGATGATTATAAATACATATAATATATATATATATATCATATTTATATGATTTTAAATAATTTGGATCTTCTAGAACTATGATTAGTGTAAAAGGACTCAAAATACCAAACCAAAACATACCTTAAAAAAGTGAGTAGTTATTACCCAAAACGTGATTTTAATAATGAATTGTTAATATATGGGTAATAAAAGGTCATAATTAAATCATTTGTGGTATTATATATATATATATATATATATATATATATTATGGTTATATAATATGTTTATCATAAACCAATATTTATTATATTGTATTTTTTAATGTTTACAATGAAATTCGAGACTTGAGGTAAGTGATTTCTAGTCTCTCTTTTAATTTTGGTAGACATGTGTCATATTCACCACTCGTTTCTTTTTATGGTTTATACACATACCCATTGAAATTTTATGTCATTAATCTAATAATTTAAAAGATATAGAATGTTTTATTTGATGTAATTCTCTAATGTTTCTCATGATTAAAAATTTACCGAAGTGGTAAGGTTTTTAGGATATATTTTCGTTTTTTATCAGAAATAGTTTATAATTTTTCATTCGATTATGGAACATAATGACCTAACTATAAATAACTTACTGAATTTTATTATCCTTAAGTTATTTATATATAATAAATGTTTTCCATTTATTTTTCTCTTTATATGTACTCAACATTCTAAAATAATTTTTTTAAGTAAAATCGAATTTATTTCACTCTTCGACTAAAAAACATTTTTCTTATGTATTTTTGTTTTATAGAAAAGTTTTTAATATTTTTTAATATTATAAAATAATTTATTAAAGTTATTTTTTACCATATTTTAATTTTTTTTAAATATTTTAAAAGTAATATTGTTCTCATTTTCCTAGCAATGCCATTTTTTTATTTTATCCAAAATGTGAAAGGAATCATTATTTTAATGTGTATGACATGAAAGATATTTTCATCCCTCATGAACAATTAATGGTTTAAAGATCCCTTTAAAAGTTTCAAATTTTATTTTCAAATAAAAAAATTGCTTCAATATTTTTAATATTTTTAATATTTTTAGATTAAAGAAAATTGATTTAAAATAGAAAGGATATTTTCCATAATATTGTTTTAATGATCTTTTATATAATTTATTTTCATCAAGGACAAAAAAAAATTGGTGTTTCTCATGTTTTGCTAGGGATATGATCTTGTTTAACATTAAATATTGTTTGTCTAGATGGTTTTTTATTACAATGAATAGATTTTTAAGAAACTTTCTCCATTTTCTTGAGTTCTTCAATGTTGAATTGATGTGATGATTATGAAACACATTTACAATCTATGGGAATTTTTATGATGAACATAGAACCCATTTATTTTTATGGGTTATGGTATTTTTAATTTTTTATGATCTTGTGGCACACAAATGTCTGGATTTTGTGATTAGTGTGACCTATATCTCTTTAAAATTCATTGGGTAAAGTTAATGTTCAATGATCTCAAATGGTAAATAAATGGTTTCTCCCAATCCCAAAAAATATTACACGTGAGGTTATCCCAATAATGAGAGAGGGTACACGGGACTTTATCCCAAGGTAGAAATAACGTACATTGTAGGTTATCCCAACCTTGAAATATGGTAAATGATAGGTTATCCTAATATCAAAATATGGTAAACTGAGGTTATCCAAAGCCCGAAGTTAGTACATGGGTGGTTAGACCACACCTAACATTTATTAAATTTCTTAGTGGGTATACTTTATATAATTTTTAATATTCTTATGTTTATTCTACAAATCAACGTCTTATACCAATGTAATATTGTCATGGATCCAGTTCTTTAATTCCATTCTAATTCAGGTCTTACGAACTATCATGATTTATTTGATGATTCATGTTTGTTTTCTATGATTGGAAAGGTATGGATTGAAAATGTTAATCACATATTCTCATACCATTATGATCATGTTATTATTATGTGATCATTGATATTTCACTTTCTCCCTTATTAGGAATCTGATATCTTCTTTTATTATGTCTCAATTCCCAATGTTATGGAAAAAGGTATTCTGTTTGATTTGTTTAAGAAGGGTTCTATTTATGAAGAACTTATTGAGAGATGATATAGAACTCTTATGAACCATTTTTTAATATATCCATGTTTATATAGACACTTGAAAAATATGATTCATGTATGGATTTTTATGTTGTGTAATGAATATTCATATAACAAGAATTAATATTTATATATGAAATGTGTGGGTTTCTGTATATCTGAATTGAATAATTCACCCTCTATCTTCATGGATCTAATGAACATAGTATTCATGGAATATCATAATAATTTTGTTCTGTTATTTATTAATCATATCTTGGTGTCTTCCAAAATCTATGAGGACCATGATAATCTCTTTTCAATCATTTTTGAGAATTATAGAGTAAAATATGTATATTATAAAATTAGAAAATGTGAATAATAACGTTGGAAAGATTATTTTAGTTGAAATATTATCTCCAAGGATGGAATCTCAACTGAACCTATGAATAAAAAATTAGTCAAAAAATGATCTGCATCAATGAACATAACTGATCTATGTAGTATTATTGGTTTGTTATGTTAATATCAGTGATTTATTAAAAAAAATTCCCAATTGGATAAACTATTAACTAGGCTTATTCGTAAAAGGCATAAGTCTGTATGGTAAAAGGAATATAAAAAATGTTTTGAGGAAATGAATAGGTGATTAATCAATGCTCAATGTGAGATATATACAAATCATAAGAGTTTGAAATACATCTTCTCATAGAAAGAACTCAACATGAAGAAAATATGATGTCTTGAGTAACATACAAATTATGATTTCTCAATATACTGCCATCTAGGAAAATAAATAATGTAAAGATACACTAAGAAAAAAATATCATGGATTCATGAATAAAATAATGATTAACATCGATCTTGTGTTTATAGATTTAGTAAGGATGGATATGGGAATTTTTATGTTAAGGGAAACATCACTCTTTTTTCAAAATTATTTCCAAATAATCATTATTGTAAAAGTTGAAATGTTATCCACCCGATGATGGTAATATTCAAAGAAAAATTAAATATATTAACTATGGTAAATTTTTAGACTTCATATCTGATGAGTTTGTAAAGAGGCTAGGTGTTCCACCGATACCTGATCTAAAACTGGATTAATTAGATGATTATCATAGCTCAAATTTCTCTATACACCCTTATAGGACCAAGATGTATAGAGATTTGAAGGAATTTTTTGTGGTATAATTTTAAGTGGAAAATTAATTATTATGTAAGATACCTTCTTTTTTTAGATGTGTCCCCGTGAGTAATTTCATTTGATAATTAGTGGCTAAGTCTGGTTTAGAGACGGAGATATTTTTTGGGGGGGAATGACCTTATGTTCTGGGATGTAAGTTTTTTTGAATTTATAGAGCCCATATATAAATTTTTTTTATGAGTTTTTTCCTTCCATAGGAAGGATTTGGGGGGTTTCTAGTACATTTGGTAGAATGGGTTGTAAACTATTTGTAGAACAATTACATTTTGTGTAAATATAATACAAGAGATGTAAATTTTTTCCTGATACATGTCATTAATGCTGACATGTCATCAATTGATTCACAGCATGTGTAGAATACATGTCATGTAATTATATTATACATCATGTAATATTTGATCGGGATAAATAATAATCTGAGACAATGAATTTTTCAGTGTAACTCTTAAAAATAATTTCATGACGTGTAAAGGTGAAAAACACCATATAATTTCTTAATCATAATTTTAAAGGGTTCCAAGTGTCTAATTTTCTCACTCACCTCACATGATATTTTCTCCTTTGAAACCTATGGAATCTTCCAGGTAATTTTAGAGATCCTCCCTTGATTCTGGATGTCCTGATTATGCATCTAATTACTAATATGTGGTTTTTGTTATGGTTTCCCTTCTCTATGATTGTCCTCCAACCATTGTAGTGAAATCCCTTGATTGTGGTCATTTTTGTTTTTGATATTTATCAGTTTTCATCTAGGATCCTTTTTATTATAATCTATGCATTCATTATCATTGGTGTTACCCTTTGTAAGTGATTAATTAATCAACAGTTAAAGTTATGAGTTCTAATTCCTATCCTTGTGGTCTAATAACTATCAAGTATGTGAAATTTTACAATTTCACCAACATAATGTGTGCATGAATAAATTAAATGATGAATTGAATTATTCCTTGAAGGCCCTTAAAATCCAATTAGAAATTAACCTAGCTTGTGTCAACCATTTGGATGAGAGAACCCTTTATTGTAAATGAATTTTCAAAAGGATTAATGTGTGGTTTGCATTACATGGGAATTGGGTGGTTTTCATAATATATATTTACTTTGTCTCGTATGGTCTATTGATATACCGAGAGTGTTATCAGTTTTAAGGAATTGATAAACAAAATATGTAATTGGAAAATAAATGGTAATTTTCATAATTAATCGTTGATCCTTTTAACGTGATATTTTGAAATCCTTTTTTCCATGACATGTGTTCTGATTCCTATGATGTAATGGTTATATGGATCATTGGCCTCGTTTACATAGTGAAATACTAATATACTAAGCTTGGAACTGATACATGATGAAATGATTATATAATGGGCTTGGACCTGACACATCCTGAAATGCTTATATACCAAGCCTATCCCTAACACATGATGAAATTATTATATACCATATTGGGCCCTCATTAAATGTGGAAATTATTATATACCAAGCTCATATTTGATTAAATGATGAAATGCATATGTAGTATATTTTGACCCAAACATTTGTGTGATGTATACCTTAGTTTTAAGAGTATGTTTTACCATGGTTATATGGTAAGGTTTGACATGATTGTGAGACATTTTCAGATATATTCTCACATGGTAATGAAATAGGTTTGTGTTGTATTGATTTAATTATTTAATTAATCAATACACTTGTTTATTACATTATTGCATGAAATTATTATCGTACTGATCATGTTTAGACACGGTAGTGGTGACCTACTGAGTTATACTCACACCCTATTAAGGATATCATATGGTACACGATCATATTACATTCATACAGGATCGAACAATGGAAAAGGACCTTATTTTTTATTTTCTCTACTGGATGGGTTGGAGATTGGAGACGGGACTGACATGGGGTTCGGGAGAAGTGAATGTTGAGTCTTTGTTTGAGTCTTCTAGTATATTATTTTTCATATTTCTATCGAGAAGTTTAGCTATATTTCTTATTTTCATTAAATTATTCCTTTATAGTTTATTGGATTATTCATTTGGATTCTATGGTTGGTATGTCGTTGTGTTATATTATTTCCATTATTTCTATAACTCTAATATTTATTAATTATTAGATTATTCCATTATGTTGTAACTTTGTAACCAAGGGTTATAGTCTCCCCATAATACATATCACACTCTTTCTACTAGTCAATAGCCTCTATCATATGGGGTGGTGCACTTGAGGTCTCATAACCAACCTGTTTCATCCACAAGAGTGATTTTCTGGGTATCGTAAATTATAAAGTGGTATTACAGGATTAGGTTTCTTTTGTTTTATTTAATATTTGGAAAATATAGAAAATAGACTATGATATGCTAGGACTTTGTAATGAGCATATTCATGGGATTAGTTGCCCCATGTGAGAGGTAAATTTGAGTTCCAAGGATGGGATTTATTTTGTTTTATTCTTTTTGTACAGTTGATGACATTTCACCTAGAATGATTCATGTATTGTGAGAGCATTTTATTTCATGATGATATTGGTTCTTGATATTTACACTCACATCCCGCTATGGCAGGATTTTTTATACATGCATCATGATAATAACATAGGGATATATCTAACATGAATTGTTCAAAATATGGAAATATGTATTGCATGTGATATATATTATCTAATATGGGCAGTTATATAGGATATCTGTTATACCTGATAAATGAAAATAAATAAACTTTTATGTTGTAAAAAATCACTTTTAAGACATTTTTATAGAGACTAAGATCGCTTGTTATATGTTGTTATCACCTATTAAGGTTGACCTTGTTTCTATAACCAGTGTTCTAAGAACTGTGTTTGTATTGTATAGAAAATTAATCCTCAACATCTTCAAGTTGAGCATCAGGAGAGTCTGAATTAGAACACTCCTAACAAAACTGACAGGATCTTTCAGTAAACACTAAAGAATCGATGAATGTTTAAATTTATGACATCTTCTAAAGGGTCATGAGATCCATGGATAGGGAGACTATTTTCACTATTCCTTTGATTTATAAGATGACAATAGAGTTATAGCTATATAATCCACCTATGTTGACTAGGGAAGGAGGCCTCTATAAAAATAAGTTCTGAATTTATTTAGTCTAGATGAACATTAAGCATCATGGGACACCCACGAATAGGAGGGTGAAGATTACTACAAATATTCTCCATAGACCATCCAACATTAGTATGGTATTTTAGAGTAGGCAGGGCAATAGTATGAGGTATCTTGGATGGAATTAAAGAATAAATTCTTGATCCATTTATTTCCCAAGAAGTTGAGGGATGGGAGATCCCGTTATTTCATGCACCTGACATAGGATGGCATGTTAGTGCAGGACTGTATTGGGCATTTAAACAACCTATAACAATTTTCACCATGTTTTACAGCACATGAGATCTCCATGGTGAGAAATTTTTAAAATGGGTTCCTCTATGATATATGTTTGCTGGTGAATGTGTTCCATCTAAGTAGTTTTTCCGATGTAATGAATCATGCACTCCGAAGGGAATATGATAGAGGACCCTAGTGGCAGCGATAAATTTTATATTAGGGAGAATTGTGAACACTAATTCTATTAAGAAGAAGAATATAAAAAAATTCCATGGTAATATAGGGAAGAGCAGTCAACAAAGTTGGAATCCATCTTTTGATTGTATTCTATTGTAGTTATACTGGTGTTCAATGATGGACCAAAAATAACCATACTGACGATATATTATTTTGGTGTTTTGTTCTTACCACAAGATGGGTTATCTATAGTGATTTTGTAGTGGAATATAGTATCATAGCAATGAAAAAACATCATGATAGTTATTAGATACATGTAAGGACATGGATACTCTTTAGTAGATAGGTAACTAGAGTTCTATAGGACATTCTGGTCAAGGTAGGGGACGTGGTACCCTAGTGTAGGAGCGACAATACTAGGAATAGGTTATAGCTCAATGGAGACAAGTTGGATCCTAGGGTAGAGTAGATTATTAGATTTAAATTATTTAGAATACTAAAGATATTATGTATACAAGTCTATCTACCTTCAAAGGTATGATAATTCTATCATCTACCCTTTCTTGTTTTTTATAAAGTATCATCGCATTCCTTTTTATCTGATCCTATTGTAAATTGTTTGGTATTGGATGTGGAAATCATGAATTGTTTTATAACCAATTATAAACCATTAGGAATGCAGTTATATAATATTAAAATTTCAAGGTGGGATCTCTATAGATTTTTTGTTACCATTTATTGTGCGAACTGTTTATACTGTAAATGATTGGTTTTGATTTTATCCTTTGTATGGCTTGGATAGTTTTATACCAGTAAAATATTCATTGTTACCAGAAGGGAGTTACATTTCGATTTCTAGAAGAAGGCCACTATTATCCCAGGGGTTAGTGGAATATTCAGGCTGGTTATGCAAGACTAATTCAGTGTAGATTGGTATGTCTCAGAGGTTAGATAGTAATACTTACTTTGGATGATAGTGGAATGTAGCAAGATTATTTTCTTCCAGTGGTAGACAATTTTTAGAATGTCTTTCCTGATGATGTTTTTTTTTCTTACCTCCAAATTGTAATATTGAGTTCATGATTGAGTTGGTTTTGGGAGCTGAACCCATTTCAATGCACCTTATAAAATGACACCAGCAGGGATTTAAGAGTTGAAGGTTCAATTAGAAGATTTGGAAGCTAAAGGTTTTTACGGACTAATAAATCTCCATGGGGTTATCCCATTTTCTTTTCACATAAGGCTGATGGGACATTGTGATTATGTGTGATTTATTGGAGATTGAACCAAATGATGGTCAAGAACAGGTATTCCCTTGCATGCATCGATGATATCTTCAATCAGCTGAGAGGTGGTAAATCCTCTCAAAGATTTATTTAAGATCAGGATATCATTAGTTGAGGTTGATAACATAAGGCATATATTAAACTAATTTTAGGAGAATTTTTGGCATGTATATATTTGCAGTGATGTCGTTTGGGTTGACTAATGCATCGGTTGTATTCATGGATTTGATGAATTGTGTCTTTAATCCTTCTCTGGACCAGTTCATGGTGGTGTTTTTCAATGACATCCTAGTGTACTCCTAGTCAAAATATGATCATTAAATGTATATTAACACCATATTGTGTACTTTGAGAGGGAATCCGCCATACACCAATCTAACTAAATTAGGGTTCTAGATTCGTAAATTGCACTTATTAGGCCATGTCATCTTAGATGTGGGTGTGTCAGTTAACCCACAAAATCTTACAGTTGTGCTATATTGGGATAATCTTAAAAAAGACTTTGAGATTTAGAGATTTCTAGTTTTAGTAGGATATTATCATTGATTTATCTAATACTTTTCCCATTTGGAAGCACTGATGTCTAGGCTGATCAATAAAGGGGTGAAGTTCATTTGGTCAGATGCTATGACAGATCTCTTTTGGAGCTGAAAGGTAGGTTGGCCTTAGAAACTATCCCCACATTACCTGTGTAAGATAAATCATATACCATGTTTTGTGACACATCTAGACTTGGACTCAGATCACTCCTGATGTAGGATGATCAAGCGGTTTCTTATGGCACCAGATAGTTGAGACTTTATGAGAGGAATTACCCAACTCATGATGTCAAGTTAGTATTAGTGGTACATGCCCTGAGATACTAGAGACATTAACTCATGGGTGAGAGATTTTTGGTACACACAGACCACAGGAGCCTCAGGTATATCATTTCTCAGTAAGAATTTAACCATTTGAAAAAGAGGTGGGTCGAGTAGTTTATGTCTTTATCTTTTGAGTTGGCTTATACATAAGAAAATGGAAACACAGTTATCGATTAATTTAGATTAAATATGTAGAAAGAGGATGTGTGTGAGTCTTATGATGATTAGAGTGTGATAGACCTCTTAACATACATGCATCTTGATGTCCAGGAGTCCTAGGGATGAGTATATCTGACTTCAACATCTATTATACCTTTTATTTTGGACCAGAATAATAATGAGATGATATCTGATTTGGAGGGCCAATTTCTAAGAGGCAATTTGTAAGGTGGGGAGACACCATTACTTTGGTCCCTTGAAATTGGTGATTTTATTCTTTGTTGTAGATGAGTATAGGTTTCAGCGATCTTGAATGAGGAGCTGATGAGAGAGTTACATGCTTCTAAATGGGTTGTACATCCTGGTTTAGCAAATATGTATCCGAATCTCTATAGATAGTACTAGTGGTCAGGAATAAAAAAAGAGATTGATGTATTTGTGGTGATATGTTTCACTTGTCAATAGGTTAATGTTTATCATCAGAGGGAAACTAGGATTTTGTAGCCTTTTACCATTCCAGAGTCGAAATGGGATGACATCACTATGAATTTTCTAACATGATTACCCATAAAAACTTGTAAAAATGATGTTGTATGGGTAATTATGGATTGATTTCTAAATGTAGCCCAATTTTTTCTATCAATGAGACCTTTATATTTGATTATCATGGTAGTATTTATGTGTGTGAGGTATTTTAGCTACACAATTTTCTGCATAGTATCATTTTAGAAAAAGTTACATTTTTACATCATGTTTCTAGTAGGGTTTTTAGAGGTCTCTTAGATCTCATGTTATTTTTATTAGGGTCGAAAACCTTCATATTTATGGTGAATATGAGAATAAAATTATGGATCTAGAGGATATGTTACAGGCTCTTTTCATGGATGTTTTTCATTCATGGGAGAGGTATATGGAACTCACATACTTGCAGAAACACCGAATTATGAAATATGAGAATATAATGCCCAGGTTTTTCATGAAATTTATGATAGTGCCATGGTTCAGTCCAATAGGATATTTTTTATCCCTTTAATAGTGTTATAGTTACATAAAAGATTTTTTCACGTGTCCTGGAATCAATGATATTTTACAAACTCTTCTCATGTTATAGATATAGAAGGCATCGATATTACTGTTGATTCATCCATTAAAGAGAATACAATATGGATTGTAGAGCATAGTGATAAGTATCTCTAGGGAAGGACTATACCTTTGGTTTGAATGCAGTGTAAGCATGGGAAAGTTCATCAGAAACCTGGAAGAGGGAGTTTAATATACAAGAATTGTGGTAAGAACAATTCAATGAGACCTGATAGTGATTCTAGGAAAAGATCAGGGATACGATGTTATACAAAGGGGAGGTTGTAAGATCTCACCTTTTTTCAGGTATATCCCTCTTTTAGTTTTTTCATTTCATCCTTAGTTTCCAATTCTTGTTCCAATATAGAGATCATTTTTTGGGTGAAAATTATCTAAAGTTAAGGGATTTATGTTTGTTTAAATTAATAGAGTTTGGATAAAATGGGTTTATGAGGGTTTTCAATCCTTGGGAAGGAATTGTGGTGTTCTGAGTTCATCTGGGAGAATGGGTTGTAAACTGTCTGCATACAAATTACACATTGTGTAAATGTAATACACATTATGTAAATTATTTCTAGAAACATTTTTTGAATGGTTCCAATTTCTTAATTTATTCATTAAATGGAGAGAGTACATGTCGTGTAATTATATTACATGTCATTAAATACTTGATCGGGATAAATAATAACCTTAGATAATGGGTTTTTCAATGCTACTCCTAAAAATAATTTCAAGACCTCTAAAGGAGTTACATGATGTGAAATTTTCTAAGAATAATTTCAAAGGGTGTCATGCAGTTAATTTTTTCACTCACCTCAAATGAAACATTCCCCTCTCGAGTCTAGGGTGTCTTCCATGAAATTTTGGAGCACATACCTTGATTCCAGACATCTTAATTATGCATCAAAATTCTATTATGTGGTTTTGGTTAGGTTTTCATATCTCTCCCTTTTTTGTCTGACTATTGAGGTAAAATCTCTGGGCCATGGTTGTTTTTTGTTTTGATCCTGATCATTTTCATCAAGGATCCTTTGTGCAACCATCCACACCTTATTTATAATTGTTTTTATACTTTGGAAATGTTGCATTAATCACTGGTTAATGGTAGGGAGTCTAAACCTTAAACCTATGGTTTGATAATTTTCAAGTATGTGCAATATTTAAATTTCACCAATATAACATGTTCCTGAGTAAATTAAATAAATAATTTATTTCTTCCTTGGATTTCCTTTGTATTAAATTGGAAATTGTATTGGCACATGTATACTATTCGAGTGAGTGTGGCATTTATTATTAATGAATTATTAAATGGATTAATGTGTGTTTAGAATGACATGGGGATTGGGTGATTTTTTATATAGATTCACCTTGTATTGGATTTTTTTATAGAACTAGTATTTGGTTGGTTATGACCAATTGTTAAATGAAATATGAAATTGAAAGATAAATGGTAATTTTTATAATTAACCATTGAGCCTTATGATGTGATATTGTGATGTCATTTTTCTCTATGACATGTGCTCTGATTTCTATGTTGTAATGCTTATATGGGGTTTTTCCCCAGTTTGCATGCTGAAATTATTATATATCGGTCTTAAACTTGAGACAAGATGAAATAATTATATATTGGCCTTATCCCTCACACATTCTAAAATGCTTATATACCTAGCTTGTCCATAACACATGAAAAAAATTCTATATATCAGGATCATCCCTGATTATATTCTAAAATTCATATATACCAGGATCTGCCGAGATTAAATGATGAAATTATTATATATTGGGTTTTGACCTAGACTTGTTTGATTTATACCATGGTATTAAGGATCTTTTTAACAATTGTTATATGGTAAGGGTATGCGTGGTTATAAGACATGCAAAAAGATATCTTGGAATAGTGTCAAAATAGGTTGATGTGGTATTAATTTGATTCTTTAATTAATTAATACACCATTTTTCATTATTTCATGAACTTATTATCATACTGGTCATGTTTAGACATCATGCGGTAGACTTATTATGATATAATCACACCATATTTAGTCCATGTTATGGTACCCAAGCATATTACATGGATGGAGGGCTCGATAAAAGAAAATGACTTTATTGTTTATCTCTTTCATTGGATGTGATAGAGTTTGGATATGGGACCAACATTGGGTTCAGGACTGGGGAATGTAGAGTCTTTAATTTAGTCTGGTATTATTTTATTTTATTTTTTCTAACTTTACATTTAATTACATTCCATCTTTTCATTACATTATTCCTTTATTATTTACTCGATTATTCAATTGGTTTTTTTTTTGTTATTATATTGTGTAATATTGTTTCCATTATTTATACTAATCATGTATTTATTCATTATTTGATTATTATACTATTTTTTAACTCTATAACCTGGGATATAGTCTCAAAATTATACATATTACATCCCCCACTTCTAGTTGTTAGCCTCTGGAGTGTGGGGAGGTGTGCTAGAGGTCTCATAACCATCCCATTTTGGCCCCATGAGAGAGTGTTGGGGTGGGGAAAATTATATATTATGTTTCTAGTTGTTTAGTTTTTTCATAGGTGAAGGCCGAGATATATTATCTTAGAGGATTCATATAACCTCTATTTATTCTTACATGGAAATGAGATGACATTACTATGATCTTTTTCATCAGATTACCAAATACTCCTAGAAAGAATGATACGATATAGGTTTTTATTGATTGACATTACAAATATTAACATTTCCTCCATATAAGTGAAGAATATACTCTAGCTTCCCATGCATGACACTATTGTAATAAAATATTAAAACATCAAGATGCATCTCTTTAAATTGTTTATGATCATGATTCTAGGTTTAAATCAAAATTATTGAAAATTATTCAGAAGGATCATGATACTAAGCTCAATTTGATTACCACATATCATCTTAAAACCCATTGATAGTTATAAATGACTATCCAAACTTTAGAAGAAATGTTTAGATAATACATATTTTACTTTCATGGTATATGGGATCAGTATTTAAATTTGTTAGAGTTTTACTACAACAATTGATTCCAATAGAATATTTTGATGGCATGTTATAAAGAATTATATGGAAAGTGATGTCATACTCTAACTTGTTAAGATGATGTTTGTAAAAAGAAGCTTATAGTCTCATAACTAGTGAATGAGACAGTGACAATAGTATAGAATATTCAAAGCCATTTCAAAGCAGCTCAAAGTGGGAAAAATAATTATTCCCATAACCAAAGGGAAGATTTATAATTTAAAATGGGGAGTCATATTTTCTTGAAGGTAACTCCATGGAAGCGTGTTAAAAGATTTCATAATAATGGAAAATTAATCCTTATATACATTAGACCTTCTAAAATCCCTCAAATAATTGGAGATGTTTAATATCACGTTTTTAAAGTATATAATCCATTCTATATCTCTTTATTAAAGAAGTATATGCCAAACCTAACACATTTTCTCCCTTCCAAATAAATATAATTGGAATATAATATATCTTATTATGAAGATGCTATCAAGATATTGTAAACCAGAGAACAAGTGTTGAGTAATTTGAAAACATGGTTGGTAAAGTAACATTAGATAAATCAAAATATAGAAGAGGTGACATGGGAACCTGGGGAAATTATAATAATGAAATTACCAAATATATTCATGAGGTGACATTTAAAAATTTAGAGTAAAAGTTTTCTTGACTGGGGGAAGAATATAACACCCCAATAATGCTCATATCTTGTGAATTTATCATTGATAATGCTCATATCTTTTGTTCCTTTATCTATGCCAAGAATAAATATCAAGATAGGAGGTCTCTCTGGAGGGACCTCTCCTCTCTAAATTCAAAAATTCATTCCCCCTGGATTGTTGCGGGTGATTTTAATGCTATTCTTTCTGCTGATGAAAAAATTGGTCCTCTTCACTCAAGTATTTCTATGAGGGATTTTAAGGATGCTATTGAAAACTCCAATCTCACTCAGATCACTCTATGTGGTGCCAAATACACATGGTACAAGAATCATTACAATAGAGTGGTTTTGAGAAAACTGGACAGAGCCTTTTCTAATGACCATGCTTTAGATACTTGGGATTCCATCTCTAGTACCACCCTTCCAAAACTTCATTCTAACCATCATCCTATTTTGGTCACAATCTCCCTCAACATTTGGAAACCCTCTTTCCCCTTTAGATTCAACAATGCTTGGTTCTCTGACCCTGACTGTTGTAATCTCATCAATCATTTTTGGCCATCTCTGAATCATTCCGATGAGGATTTTTCTTGTCCTCTTAAATTAATATATCTCAAACGCAAGCTCAAATCTTGGTGCAGCACTAAAGCAATTCAAATTGACAATGAAATCCTCTCTCTTGAGAATGAGCTGCATCAAATTCAAAACAACAACACTCACTTAGACTATTCCTCTGATCACAATCAAGAAGCCCAAATTACTATGAACCTAAATATGATTCTTTACTTCAAAGACAACATCCACAAGAATACTTTTAGAATCAAATGGCTCACTGATGGTGATCGTAACACCATGTTCTACAACTCTTTACAAAGAATTCGGAAAGCTAGTAGGCCTCTTTCCTCCCTTAAAGATGGTGATAACCTTTTGGATAAAGAAGAAGACATTGTTTAGCATGTTGTTTCTTACTTTGAATCTTTATTCAATGGGCCTTGTATGAACAAGGACCTCATTAATGACGTCATTCCAACACTTGTTACTGATGTTGATAACAGTTTTCTCCTGGGTGTTCCTCTTGATCATGAAATTAGAGACACTGTCTTTGGTTTGAACCCTAACAGTGCCCCAGGACCTGATGGATTCACTAATGGTTTCTATCAAAATTATTGGGATATCATCCATGCTGATGTTTGCAAGCTCGTTAAATCTTTCTTTACTAATGGTTTCTTACCTCATGGCTTAAATTCCCAATTCCTTTCTTTGATCCCCAAAGTTGATAATGCTACTGAAATCCATCTTTTTCTCCCTATAGCTCTGATCAACACCCTCTATAAAATTATTACCAAGCTCATAGCTACAGACTCAACACCATTACTGACAAAATTATCTCCTGCAATCAATTTGGTTTTATCAAGGGGCGATCAATCCAAGACTGCATTTGTCTTGCTTCTGAATGCACTAACATGTTAAATAATAAAAATAGAGGCGGAAACATCGCCATTCAACTAGACATTCGTAAAGCTTTTGACACTATGGACTGTAATTTCATTTTCAATGTTCTTCATGGTTTTGGCTTCAATGATAACTTCATATCTAGAATTAAAATCCCCTTTCATTCTACTCATGTTTCCATTTTGGTCAATGGATCGCCTAGAGGGTTTTTCAAATGTTCTAAAGGAGTCAGACAAGGATATCCCTTATCTTCTATTCTTTTTTCCATTGCAGAAGACTATTTTAGTCGTCTGCTCACCCATATGGTTGACCATAACAAGCTCAAACCAATTCATGCTTACAGAAATGTGAATGCCCCCAATCACCTCCTTTATGCTGATGACATCATTCTTTTTCTAAAGGGTGATCTTAAAAACATTAGAAATCTTAAAGCTGATATCAACCATTACGAGGAGGTCTCGGGTCAAGTCATTGGTTGGAATAAATCTTTCATTTACTTTGGAAAAAACTTCCCTTCTGCTAGAAAAAATAGTATTATCAATGAGCTTAACATCAAAGAAGGTACTATCCCTTTCAAGTACCTTGGGGTTCCCATCTTCTGGGGTAGACCCAAAGCCTTCTACTTTTCAAGCATTGTTGACCAGGTTCTTCATCAACTTTCCTCTTGGAAAGGAAAATCCCTCTCCATGGCGGGGAGAGTTTGCCTAGTAATGTCTGTTATTGTTTCCAAACTTGTCTACTCGATGATGGTCTACAAATGGACTACTAGTCTCATTAAAAATCTAAATGTTCACATTAAAAACTTTGTCTGGTCTGGAAGCACTTTGTACAGAAAACTTGTGAGTATTCCTTGGGCTAAGTGTTGTAAGCCTATAGCCATGGGTGGTCTTGGTATTAAAAACATTAAGTTCTTCAATGAAGCTCTTCAAGCAAGATTAACTTGGAACCTGATTCACAATGACACCCCTCCTATTGCTTTTATCAAAAACAGGTTCATTGATAGATTGAAAAGATCTAATAGATGTTTCATGACCTCTTCCATTTGGCCCTCTGTTAGAGACACATATGACAATATTATGCACAATGCTAGATGGATGGTTTTGAGAAAATCTTCCATGAGATTCTGGTTGGACAATTGGACTGGTGCTCCACTTATCTCTGTGACTCCCCTTGACCATATCCCTGTTTACATCAACTCCACTGTCAATAATGTGATTAATTATCACATTGATTCCCTTCCCGAAAACATTACTCAAATTATTGATTCCTACCATTTTTCTACCTCGTGTGATTTCTTGATTTGGGAGCCTTCTCATAATGGGATCCTTAATTCCAAAAACTTTTATAATCACTCCTTACACAATGCTAATAATGATATGAAATGGATAAATTTTTTTGACAAACCTTGGATCAAACCTTCTAGATTCACTCTTATTTGGCGTCTCGCCCACAATAGGGTTCCCACTGATGTTTGTCTTCAAAGTTTTTGTATCCAACTTTGTTCAAAATGTCGCCTTTGCAATCAGCATAGAGAAGATTCTAACCACTTATTTCTATCTTGTGCTACTGCCACCGCTCTTTGGAACTATATTTTTGACATTTTTGAATGCAGATGGCTGGTTCATAACTCAATTGATGAGCAGCTTAAGCGTTGTGTTGCTAAGGATAACTCTCAACAAATTAGAAACTTGTTCCTTGCTGGGGTCTCAGAGCTGAAACATGTGATATGGTATGATATAAACTCGATTCTTCACAATAATTGCTCACACAACATTAATGCAGGTAAAACGCGAATTCTTATTGCTATTCGGGAAGCTGCGCTGATTCAGAATGGTTCCTGCAACAATTCGGTGGATGATTTTATGATCCTTAGAAGTCTTCGAGTTGAGGCCATTTTCTCGAAACCGTTTTGCACTTTTGAGGTTTTATGGAGACCTCCCTTTCCAGGTTGGATTAAAATCAATGTGGATGGAGCCTCTAAAGGAAATCCAGGTCCTGCGGGTTGTGGAGCCGTCTTCAGAAATCATCATGGTAATATTATGGGGTGCTTTTTTGGAGGATGCGGTACTGCAACCTCTCTAGAAGCGGAGATGCTAAGTGTTATTCATGCCACTGCTTTTGCTATTCAACATGGGTGGAACAACTTATGGATTGAAAGTGATTATACTACTGTT
The DNA here is from genome assembly GCA_963277665.1 of Viscum album. Lineage (NCBI taxonomy): Eukaryota > Viridiplantae > Streptophyta > Magnoliopsida > Santalales > Viscaceae > Viscum > Viscum album. The sequence continues at coordinate 713,800,902 of OY728137.1, read as the reverse complement.
TTTCAAGCCATTTGGACGGGAGATATTCATCTTGCTTGGCCGATTACTACGCGCTGGATGAATTGTCTTCAATCTCTCCATGACGTCAGTTTCATTGCAACACATACTTACCGCGAAGCTAATATGGTTGCGGATGCTCTCGCTAATAAAGGCATTGATCAGACATTAACATGGCTAGAGGAGCTCCCAGATAATCTGATGCCTTTGCAACTTAAAGATTGTAATTTGATCCCGTCTTTTAGACTCTCGTAATCCTTGTTTTCTTTTTGCTAATAAATTTTCTTTGGTCCTTTGACCAAAAAATAAATAAATAAATAAATCCATTTTTATTCATAAAACTCATATTTTTCTAAAAAGTGATTTTAGTTGCCTTTTTTCATCTAATTTTTAAATAAATTTCCAAAACATATAGAAATTGAATAGTGAAAAATGGATTCCAAATTTTTAATATTGAGGGTAAAATTTGGTAAATATTTCACAAATATTTTTCTTTATGAATAGTAATTGGGGTAAAAATTATCACATTAGTAAAGGTTAAATCAAGTTAATATATTTTAAAACTAAGTTATCGAGACATAATATTGCATATAAATTAGTATTGGTTGAATTTAATTTTACCCTTACCACATTATCAATGAAATTTATATTCTCAATGGACACTTTTTCATGATAATTACCAATATAATATTTTAATCAAAGAATGTGGAAAAATGTTACTCTCTTAGTTTTAAATAACTGTTATGTGTCCGTGTAGGGTCAAAATGAATTTATGAGTGAATGTAAATTTAAAATTTTAGAATAATGAAATTATTTTCATTATTATAATTTATTTATAATTTGTAGTGATTCTATAATTACTTTAAATGCATGGCCAACACTAATACAGTATTTATTCAATTAATATAAAAATAAAATAAATCATATTGAAAATAATACAAGTTATATAACTTGAGTGATTTATAGTTCTATATGAAATTTTTTTATGAATATGACATATTGGTTATTTTTAAATAAATTATATTAAAAATATAACTTCTTATTGATGTATTTTTAAGCCAAATTATTTTAATAGTATCAAAATTGAGACTAATGGTAATTTATCAAAATAATATTTTATTAAATTGTTTAAAAAGTATTCAAATAATTAAAGAGAACAATGGGGTGAGATATGGTCTAAAATTTCACCCATTTTAAATTTATGAGTTAATAGTAACCTTATAAGTAAAATTATAACCCTTTATGAGTGAAAAATATGTTATCATGGTTAATGGTAAAACAGGTTAACTAAAGGGATAAGCATATATATAAAGTTTAAAAAAAGACTCAAATCTATCAAAATTTTATTAATTAATAGTAATTCAACTACATAATAACCCAATATCTACTTCCTATCCATTTTTATGACGTTTCTAATTAATTTATTATAATTTAATATTTTATGAAATTCTAAAAGTTCCCTCACCTAAATTATAAAAGGGAACCTCCTCCCTCACTTATTTACAAAAAATTAAGTATTATGTCTAAAAAATACATAAAAATATCAGGTAAACACCTTTATCCACATTATATTGGTTTCTTTGATTCAAAAATACCAAACCTAGTACCTTTAAGATCAATTTTAAAGGAGTTATTTCAGTGGAGAGGTAATCCCTTTAACTGGTCACTTTATTTTTACTTCTTCTTTACCAATATGGTGTATATCATAAAATAATTACATCAGTATCCTCAATATACATAAATTTTATTATGATTATGAAACATCCATTATACACCCTATTTCCAAAAAATAGGAACTGAAGGTATTGCTCGTGCGTAGGTATGACTTACCATCTCCACATAGAGATAAAATTCATCTTCCACAACCACATTTCATTGATTGTAATTAGGATGATTTAAATATTTATATATCATAATTATGAAATTATTATACCCATTTAATTATAATATCATATCTACCTTCTTCGCTTCCAATCCATTTGAATAAAATATTATCACATGTGTGTACGTGTAGACTACCACCTACACATTGCATTGTGCTTTGTTTTTCATTCTTGATTTCATTTAAAGGTAAAAAGGTTGTATTTTATGAATATATATGATTTATATTCTATAATAATTATTTTATAAACTATTATAATTATTTTTATTTATTTTATCCCATCATTCAAGAAATTAGAACGACATTAAAGCGTACGTATAACATATCATCTCCATGAATGATGTAATTCATTTATCTATCTATAAATTCTACCAATGGAACTGAATATATATATATATATATATATATATATTAAATATAAATTTTAATTACACCATTATTAAAATTATTGATATTATATAACCATGATGAATTCACAAGGACCAAAACTACTAAACTAATAGATACTAAAAACGAAGAATTTATCACCCAGAAAAGTGATTTCAATAAATAATTATTAATTAATGGGTGATAAAAGATTATAACTAAATCATATATGGTATGATATATGTTAATATGGTTCTAGAATATATTTATAATAAATTTATATTTATTATACCAGAGGTTCGAATGCATGTGGAGGAAGTTGAACATGAGGTGAAGGTTTCTTGTCTCACATTTATTTTTGTGGGAAATATGCCATATTCACCACATACATTATTTAAGAGGTATATATAATTCCCATTTAATATGTTATATTTGGTATTTATGGTTTTATTTTAATTTATTTCTTTCATGGGTCATACGATTCTAATGTTTCCAAAGTGGTAATCATTTATTTCACAATCTCACCACTATTTGGGATTGTCTCTGCTGGTGAAGTCTTTTCATCCATATCCATATTTAATAAAAATTATTTAATTAATAATTTTTCTATCCTAAAAGGATTTATTAAATAATTTTTAATTTTTTTTATCTTTTGAAAAAAAATTTAAAGAATCTTTTTTTTTCAGAATAAGGATCTTTTTACTTTTATCAAAAGCTTAAAAATAATGTTCTTTTAACATACATGGCTTGATAAAAAATTCCCAACATTATGGTCCCTCAATTATTTGAATCCATATTTGTGATTTTTCAAGGTCATTTTCAAATAAAATATATTTTTAAATAAGTGGTATTTTTTATGATTTAAAAAAAATAAACTGATAAGGGTATTTTCCTCGATAAATATTTAAGTAATCTCTTTAACAGTTTTTCATCTATATCAAAATTATTTATTGAATATTATATTTATTTTATAATATACTGATACCATACAACATATTTCACAAGATGTTTTATGATCATCTTGACTAAGTTTAGTACTTATATTTTGTATGTTAGTTCATCCAATAAGCGTAGTTATTGATTTTGAAGGCATGTTGATTAAGTTCTATTGTATATTGTTATGTGGAATTAATTAGAGATAGTAAGTATTGGTTTTCACATGTTATATCCTCTCAATTGATTGGTATAACTCATGAGACTAACTTTATTAGGCTTCAATTGAGTCCTTACACATTTATTTTTAGATGTCTTGAAACAAGGCCTTGATGATATTTTTAGATGTCTTGGCCAATGCCTTGATGTTATGTTTAGGATCTATGGAATTAAAAATTACATCATTATGAAATAATTGATTGATTTCCTTGTATTTATTTTAATTTTTATGATATCCAATTATTAGTTTCTACTTCATGTGATTATTTATATGGAATTCTTTTGATCATTAATTATTCATTCCATATTATACATGCCTTATTAGCATCCATTGTATACATACCCTTAATGATCATCTAATCGCACCCTTTTATTTTTTTTACTTTCTACAGGATATGAATAAGGGTATTTTGAATAACATAGAGGATTAAAGAATGATTTTATTCTATTTAAATTAAATTTACAATGTCATATGGGAATCATTTCTGTGTCTTATTTTTTCATGACTACTAAACTATGTGGTCAACTGGGATGTGGTATCTTGTATATGTATCCAATATAATAAAGACACCATCAGATATAGACTACTAGGGTTAGGGCCTTTACACTCATAGAGTTTTTACATGATTGTTATATAACCTTAAAATATATATAGTTGTATGTATTTCTTTTAAGAACATTGATATGGGGGATGTCCCCTAGCTTTTTTGGAAGAATTTATTTTATTTGTTCCTTCCCTTGCAAAGGAGAAGAAAATCAATTCACATGACATACCACACAATTTATATTCCTACCCCAAAATTCCTGTGGGAATGAAACCTTTCTATATGAGCCCTCTCATTCAAAGTCTTATTCATAAATTCTGTGAGACCAATTTATTCAAGTTTTTATTATATGGACTTCTTAAACTATATTCATTTCCACCAGAAAAACCTATGAAACACCATACATCCATATTCTCCCATATTATAATATGTTAATAAATTCATCTTAAATTTAGTTTATTTTCCCACCAAGGATCTCCATCTGATGAAGGTTTTGAAAACATTATAATTGTTCTTGATATACTTTTTGGGACACATCATTAATAAAAATACAATAGTATAATGAGCCCCCATGCCAATGAATTGGGGGTTTCCCCCATACATCCATATGAATCACTATAAATTATAATTCATTGGTGTCCTTCATTTTATATTAAATTAAAAATTACATTACCTTATAATTATATACTCTATGATTTTTCTTTACTCCATGCATTTGATTTTTAATATTCCATTTGTATCAAGTAATTTCATCCGTTTCTGACCCATGTGGGTGAGATGGTCATGCCAAAGCCTTATAGATCTAAATGTTTCTTCTCAAACATGTATTTATCCTTCAAAATTACATGTTATAAATGATTCTTTTCTTTACACATTTGACCACCACCATAGAACCTTGTGTGAATTTTCACATTCCATTCAAAAATATTATATAGAAACATCCATTGTAAAACTACCGAACTAATATCATGTCATTCCTTAACCATATTATGTGTCACACCCATTTAAACTCAGGATGTATTATGTTCTATATATGAATATAACATCCCAATTACCTAAAATCCTGAGTATTTCATTGATATAAGGTGAACCCTACTAAATATTATGGAAACATGTTTACTCATTCTCTCTATCTTAAAAATAGAGTGAAAATAAGTCCCATAGTCAATTATCGATGAATCTGATAGATTGGAGACACTCAATACAAAACTTTTCTTTTCTTCTAAAATGGTATTTGTGGGTGAAATTCAAGAACATACCTTTTTGAATCGACCCTTTGGTCTTTATATTATTTCATCAAATGGTCATTTTTCCAAAATTCTATCATATATGACCATGATCATCCAAACTACCTCGACTCTTCTACCTTTTCTAATTTCCCTCCTTCAAGATTTTCAATTAAAAAATTACCTTTCCATTAAAATTGTACTAATATATTATAGAATCCTTGGTATCCTTACACTAAATTTTATCATTCATAATAAAATATTTAACATCTTCAACCTATAATTTAGTCTTGTTGTTTCAATTTATTATTGCAGAAATCATCATGACCTATTATATTGGAAGTAATCATAGAAGGATTAATTCTTGTTTTCCTCAAGATAAATTTACCCCCAATGGAAACCAGTAGACTTTGGATCACATTGATGTAATTCAGATGACCATCTACCGAAATTCCTTCCAATTTCTTCATACCAAAAAATTATCGCATCAGACACACTTTATGTATAGTGATTATATTTCCATACAAGTTCACAAGTTTTGATATTATCTCAGTAGTTTTATTTACCTCCTGAATGTTAAATCCCATGTTTTTGGGAAGCATCATCCAAATTACCCCCAATTATTTTCAATCAAGTATTTTATATTCTTCTGTAAACATCACTTCTGGTTTGACTCTCTTCTTTGGAACCTCACGATCTATCTTCAATAAATAATCTTCAATATAATTGTCTATAATAAGAAATATAAATTGAAAATATATACATTAACCTCTTCTAATTCCATCCCTCTAAAATCAATGAACTCTAATTGAATTATAAAAATATAAAGGGATCAATAAATTCATATAATAAATATCCTATACATCCAAGCATATAAATATTCTTTAATACAAAATTGGAAACATTTATCCCAGGTATGATAACAAAAAACTCTAATACTAAGAATTGGAAACACTTATTATACCTTAACCATTTATTCTATAACTTAGTCTAAATAACCTTAATTTGTATAAAAAGATGTTATAACCTCTTAAATTAGATGACATGTGATTTCAATGACCAAAAATTGAAGCTAATGTCCAGAATATTTGTACCCAATCACTTTACAACAAGAGAATAATATATACAAGAAAATAAAAATGAAATAAAAAAGTAATAAATTCTACAAAAACAAATGAAAATTTTGTTGTCTTGAATTAATCCAACACCATGAGAGAAACACTATACACATTATATTAAGAGAGAAAAGTTATGTGTTACAAGAGTTTTAAATACTAATTATATACTCATAAATATAAAAAGATTAAAACTAAAAGAGTAGTGATAACAAATGACCCCACTTTTTCATTTATCAACAATTTCCACCAATCATTCTGGTTCCACAACTAACTGATCATTGCAGGAGATCACCACATGATTAAGGAAACTGCTAACATCCCAAAATTTTCATTTCATCAACTTGAAACTTTTGATGAATAATTAATTCTATGAAATTCTATCTATCACTTCTTCTATACTTCTAGAATTTCTACATGATACCAACTAGTTCTAGAATTTTTGTTTTGTTACTCCCTATCATTATCTAGTTTTTAACCACGGTTCTAATGTTTCTTAATTTAAAACATTAGAAAAATTTTCTATAAATTTATTTTCATATATCCAAAACATAAGTATTCATATCTAATTACATTCAGATTGAAACCCATATAATATCCATGGCCATGAAATTGCAGTCCTTCATGAAGAAATGTTTGCATCAGTAATATTTTGAGAACCCAAAAGTGAAGTTGATCAATGCTCAAATCACTCTGTTTCTAGAGGAATGAGACATGTTTAGGATATTTTTCAAAACATATAACCCCAATTTGAGGAGGTTATTAATTATTCATAGGTTAATGATGTCTTACATTTCTTGAATGTTACATCCCTATCAATGAAACTATAACGTCCCGACCTAGATTCCACTAAATGTTTTCTCTAATCCGATTCATTATGAGGCATCAAGTGTGCCTCCTCATACACTAGAGTATGTTTTCTAGAAGAAAGTGTTCTAAGGTGGTGCAGTGGAAAGAATATACCCTCATATCAGAGTAAAAATAATATAAATAACTAGATACCATCCAATTAGTAATAATTAGAGTGTGGAAGTAGAAAATAGCTGAAAGAGAACCATGCTATAAAAAATAAAGGAAATTCATTAAAAGCCTGAATACCCATGTCATACATAAAAAACTAGTACCCCATTGGGATGAACATACATATAGGATTATATAAGGAAAAAAAAATAAAAAGTAATGGGATCTACTACTATCTTAGAATCATACAACATACCAAATATCTAATACACTATCCATCTATATCAACTTGATCAAAAAAATCTGCATGAGCATCTCAGCTTGGTCAGGAAACCATGGGAATCAGAATTATCTGTCAAGTATATATTCTCTGCATAAAAAATAAGACATAAGTTTTGTACACACACCAAGGTTCATGTAAAAGGCAGAGAGATAATCTCAATAGGCTACCCAATGAGGATCTCATAGTATGATTTCATTAGTGTATGGTTATGAAATATGCTCAGCCTAAATTAGACACTACTAAAAAATAAAGAAAGTAATAGCATAAAAGAAACAATTCCACAACAAATCCTAGGGTCTGTAATCCCGATCATCTGGACACAGATCCCTCTTATATAATTTTACATATTCATGAATATATATCCCCATAAATATATATGTAGAGATATTTTCATATATATATATTCACATAAGAAGGTAGAAAAAATTAAATAAAAATCAATCTACGGTAGATACTTGGTCCAATGATCTAATCTACTAAACATCCAGTTACAATTTCCCTTGGCTGGATGGTGTACCACTTATCACATGTATTGTTAAGATGATATTTGGGTCTTTAAACACAATTCACAATACATGCTTCATCCGATGCTAAAAATATCTAAAAGAAATCTATGTCACCATAAGGGGATACACATCCGAGACCTAGGGTCACCTGTACTCACCTCCAATACATAAAATGAATGATTCCAAGTAATAAAATGTACATCTTGTAAATACACTAGGGATATATTTCATGCCTCTCATGACATATAAATTCAATCCAATGTATGATCCCTAGGTCCCAGTTTCTAGGTGGTCCTAGAATTGTTACTTGAATGAACCCTAAGGGGCTGACCCTTATGTGAACTATAAAGAGAGATCACTGATGAGATGTTATACACACCCCTCTAGGTATCAAATCAAGGAGAGTCTAATCATACATGTCACTTAGGAGACAATAATCATCCATGAATATCTAAGGATGTGTAAAACCATGACCAACATTGTGGTGTAGTAGTCAATCAGTTTGAGTGTGATCATCCCTATCACTCAAGAGATCATAATCATCCATGAGTATAATAAGATCTAGCATAATGTAATCATCATCATAAAATATCAATTAGAAGAGATTTTGATCATCCTCAATACATTATTATTCGAGGAGAGAAGAATTATACCCATTACATATCAATTAGAGAAGAGCATGATCATCATCAACACATAACAATTCATGAAGAGTGGAATCATCCTCATCACATATCATAAACATAGGCTTAAATCCAGATCCTAGGAAGCACTTATAGAGATCACAATAGTATAATAATCAATCATGTAGGGTCATCATCCAAGTCCCAAGTAGTAACTCTAGGTATAAATGTAAATTTGAAAAATTTCATGGCTCCGAAGAAAGATCCAAGGAAATACATTTGGGCATCGAAAAGATAATGAAATATTCCTCACACCAGGCTTATCTTTTACCAACTAGGAAGAACCTATGGAAATCATCGCTGCATCAACAGGAAGCAAGTAAGTGCATAAAAAAGAGTGGGGGTGGCTTAATTCCTAAACCAAATACTATTATCTCATCCTTATAGGCTTACATGTTCATCATGGATTTTAAGGTGAAACCTCATATCATCTTTACCAAAACCAGATATACTGGCTCAAATTTACTCAACATCGAGAAACCCCATTAGTCCCTCATGTCATAAAACTATATAGGCATCCAACTTGGGATCCTCAATATCTACACATATGATAAGGTATACTGCATAGGATCCTCAGTTGTGAATGTAAGATAAGTAATAATACATGTTATTATTAATAGTAATCAAATAGAGGAAGCCTACTTGGGGTCCTTGGAATAGAATATAGGAAAACACATCCTATACATGACCTTCATGGTAGCACAAGAAGAAAAGGAATCCTATATGGGATCCTCAAAATAGTATACATGTAACAGGATCCTACAATGGATTCCCAAGTTAATTTTGTAAGTGAAGGTATCCCACAAGGGACCCGGGGTAACTTGTAGAATATAGAGGCATCCTACATAGGATCTTCTTGTAAAGAAATACACTCACAACATTATAGGACATAGGGTACAACAAGTAAGGTATACATCCTCAATGTAAAATACAAAACATCAGTCAAGAGAGATAGATCATGGACCATCTTAGAATAAAGGTCTCACTCTCAAGAGACATTTTGAATAATTTACCATATAAAAAACCTCTCTATTTAGAAAATCCTCTAATGCCTCCTCGGAGTCCTTAAAAAACCACAAGGGTTTCACCATCAGGTTCTATGTAGAAATATACTCATAATGGACTAATCATGGGTCCAATTCTAACACCTAGGTATAAATACATAAAAGTCCCTCAAAAAGGTAATAAGGGGGAAGTAAACAGTGGGTATACGTATTACATGATGTGTCCTCCCAAATCCACACTTGGGTGTGTACTCAAGCTGGACTTGTCATGTAAAATCCCAAGTACATGGAATGTGGATCATGTACAAAGAATGTACCCCACACTGGGTACCATATTAGGAACGTCACATGACATGTACATGTATTTTTCTTGGCTATGTAAATCTACACTCAGTCTGTCTGTGTACTCTACACAGCCATGGGCCCCCATACAGGCTGTCTGGATGGGTTCTAGAATACACAACCGAGTCCCAGTACATGATTTTTATACCTCATATACAAGAGGTACTTCTATAAATTCATCTTATCAAAATAAGAATAACACATAGTGTGTATTCCCTAAACTACACACCATGTTATCGGGAGTCACGAATGGGAAATCCCTCAAATCACCTGAAACCCCTATTTTTTACCCAAAACCAACTGATTAGCCCCTAAGGGTTCCAAATCAAGAATAATTGGGGATTAAAACTTGAAAATGGTAAATCCAAGGGTATCTGGGAAAAAATAGTCTACCTTTGGGTGAAATTTGCTGATGTTTCGCCTATTTTCATTCTCCACAGCTATCGCATGATGATTTCGCTCGTCAAGAGCTCTGTGATGGTACCACTCTTCTTCTCCCTCCCTTTCTCTTTCTCACTATCACTCAACTATATTAGTTTAATGTATAGGGAACCAAAATAGGGTTATATGTGAGAATACATGAGAGAAACTTATAATAAAAATAGGACAAGAAAATATGAAAGGAAAAGAAGAAAAAAAATGAAATAGGGGGCTCCTCCCAGCTTCAGTTTCCAACCTGAGGTTATACCCCGACTCAGAAAAACTCCTCATTATAGACTCAAATACATAGATGGAATCTTAATTTGGTTCTCCGTTAAAAATTAATGTCCACAGAAACCTATGCGAATAAATTAAAATTTAATTAATTAAATATTTCTTATTAATTATTCATCCGAAATTTGGGTGGCTCAATAATATATTAAACTCTTAACCTAGGGTAAACACCCAATTCCTGGATAAATGGAGTGGTTATAAAAAATATATGAGATCATATGTTATGTGAAATGACAATTTTACCCATTAAAATAATTTTATGGAAGAATTAAATTTTATTCTCAAAATTCCAGTCTAAAAAACAAGGGTCTTTACAATATCCCCACCATAAACCTTATCATCATAGAGAAGACTTGGTGGTAAAACTGAAACAACACTCTTAACCCAAGAATTTTCACAATTGTTTCATCTTGATCATTTAATTACTAGTCTCACATAACCAATAACTATCCCCTACACAGAATATGTTTAACCATGACCGATCCAATACTCCCTACAATAGAAATACCCTGATTATTGTCTCAAGAACTAGAATCATGACCAATAAAAAATCTAAATTCCATTTTAATATAAGGTTCACCACCCACAAACATCCAATAGTACAGTCCCTTCTATATGGATTACCTTATAGCACTCCTCATGTATATCCTCCATAGGTTCCTTTAAAACTAGAATGATATAGAAAAGAAAATGAGATCGATGTAGATTTGATTCTCTCTCAGCATACTCAAGATGATATCAATATAGATATTGATCATCTACAATCAAAAGTAAACTGATTCCATAAAAATGAATGTACCAGTCATTCATATCCATGATCAAATCGAACAATCTAGACTCATCTTTAACCTAATCCTAACACCAAGTCTCTATAAAATGTGCATCTAGGTACAAACTAGGATGTCTCATTTATCATAGAGGGTATTCTCATTTCATCACAAATCTCAATAAAAATCTTCAAAAAATTCATTAAAACCATCCGTCATTCACTCACAAGCATCCACTCACTGATTTTCAAATTAAATGGCACCACATTCAACCATCATGTACCATCATCAGCTTCCTCATACTTGAGGGAGTAATTTTATACTAGAATAAGTTGAATATGTTATACGGAATGTTAGTATCATTAATCCCAAAGATCCCTTGGAAATCCTCTTCAAAATAAATAATATCTCATGTTCTATGATTCATTCCATGACAAAAAATCACACTAAGATGTTTAATAGCTCTAATAATCAAACATTTCACTACTATTAGACTGGTTTAGGAACCCGCAAAATCATTCCCATCAAAACCAGTCTCTAAAAACAAGAACCATAGGTTCATCATCAAAATTCCAAGGTATCAACATGCCTATATCAGAAAACTCAAACACCTATCATTCATCGATCTCAAAAAGCGTGTATAACTAAGATCACAACCTAAAAAAATCCATAGACCTGGTTCAACCACTATCATAGGATTTCCTAATCAAAACAAAACATTTACCACAAAGAAACTAATTCAAATATAGGGGATCATGGTCTCCCACCATGTCTATCTGATCAAGAGTCATTGTTGGGTCACAAGTTCTAACCAACTAGCCCAAAATTTCAAACCCTTCTAAGGGAGGAAAATATATCATTGGACCATGAAGGTCAAAACATCCAACATGGACTATAATGGCATGATCCACTCTAAGAATATATATAAGGAATTGTTCCCTAGAGTTCTTAATACCATGTATAAGAGATCCAAAATCGACGCTCTATGGGAATACATGCACGGTAATACCATTTTAGGTCTAGTCCATGAAAAATGTCCTAATACCTACCAAAATCATAGAAAATGATCTAACTAGATAACCACTATTGAGGTCAATTATGTATAATTTAATTTCAATATATGCAAGAAACCAATATATTGATTTTTACTGACACTTAAAATAACGAAACCTTAAAAACCACTCCATACAAGGGGTATAACACATGGGAATCATGTACCATATCAACCTACCAGGGTCATTACACCTTCAATGAATGAGGAATGAGTTAATATCCTCTCTATTAAATGCCTCAACTTATATCCACAGAGCCAACCATAAAAAGGAAATACATATGAAGAATGACCCAATTAATACAATACCACAAAAAACCTATACGAGAAAATACCATTTTGTTTTTTTAACGTTAAAATATTAGCCTCTTTCATCAGTAATAGTCAGAAACTACCAAGACTATAGGAATTATATGTTCCAAATATGATGCATGAGATGTCACTTTCCATTGTCTTCAATAAGTCAAAACAAATAGCTATCCCCTTTCCAATAGTCCAAGATCTACTTATACATAATGAATTATAACACCCACATAACATGTGCATCGCTCGAAGTGAAAATCATATACAACTGTAACATCATAGATCAAAAAAAATAATATCCCTGGAGCATGTTCTTATCACCAAAACAAGTGTTCTTAATGAACCATTAAAATATATTTTATAGGTTCCAACACATTTCTAATACTTCTCTCTACCATATCACAAATAGTAATACAATAGAAAAGTCACACCAAGGTTTTGTTTTTTGCTTTTGGATCTGGTTGGTTTTTAGGAATCAATTTTTCCTCGTAGGAACTGGGTGTGATCGATTTGAAATTTTTGAGGAATTTTTCCTATTTATTCGTGGTATATATTATCCCCTTGGGTAATATTTGAGTTTTTTTAGAAAACTGGGAATTTTGAGTTATACAACATGAGGTGTATGGTTGGAACACAGTTAATGGAAACTTTGTTCCCCTGCCCTTGAAACTGTGTGGTAGGTTCGGGTTTTTAGAAAGAATCTACCACATCAATTTTTCATGGTTAATCAGGTCAGGTGTTATAACATTTCAGAATGTTTCTCTTAGGTAGATAGGGTTCACAGTTTCTGTATGGTTTGACTAACCATGCGCCTATCTAGGTCATCCAAAATTTGGTTTTTTCTTCTTATTCCCCTTTCAAAATATAACCCTAAACCCCCAATTACTCCCCCAATTAGGATTCTCTAGCCTAAGTGTTTCTCCCCTTCCTCTCTTTACCCTAGGAATCCATTTTGATGGTGATTTTGGTGTGTTTTCTCTATTATTATTCTAGTAAGTATATTCTTTCTTTGATTTCTTCCTCTTTTATAGGGTTTCTCATCTTTTCTCATGGGGTTTCTTATTTCCAACTAGTATGGTGGTATTTTTAGGGATGAATCTAGTTTAATAGGCTTTGATCTCTATTTTTGAGGGTTTATTTGGCCTCTTTGGTATTCTCTTGGCATGTGGTTGTGGTTTTCCACTGGATTTCAGTAGTTTATTCACTTGAGGTTGGTGTTTCCATTTTTAAAAATTTTTAGATGAGTTTAACATTTTTCCTTACATTTATAAAACTATTCTATTTTTTAATTGTGTGGAATGAATTATATTTGGAGGTTTTTTTTTGTGTGTGTATGTTATCAAAGTGGATTTACTAAAGGAAAATGATCATATTTTTTTATGATTTATTGTGATTCTTTTTGAAAATTATTTTGTGTCTAGTGTGGAAGGAGCTAATTATAATTTCAAATGGATTTAATGGTGAAAAAGTGTTTACTAAATGGAAAGGAATTTTTTTCATTTTTTCCCTTGTTTTACACAATTTGATATAAATTATGATATTTGAAAATGATGGATTTTTTTTTAAAATAATTAGGGTTCATGTGTGGATTTTGAAGAGGCCATTCCCATGGAGAAATGGTTGGATTTCAATGTGTTTTTCTTTCTAAATTTTAAAATGGGTTTAATAAATTATGAAAGTGGTGTAGAATGTATTTTCAAATGGATTTAGTGTCTTTTTGGAAATTGGAAATGGTTTTGATTATGTAGAAGTAGTATTTTCCTTGTGTTCATGGGATGTTTGTCTTTTGTATGAAAATAATATTATGTGTGTGGTATGTGGAATAGAAATTAGGCAAAAAAAGGTAGTCCTAAGGGACTAGGTGGATGGGCTATGACTAGTACACTAGTGATTTGAAAGTGGCAAAGTCTTGATTGCACGTAGCTTTATTTACACGTACAACACAAACTAAATGATTATAGTGATTAGAAACACTAGAATTTTGGATGTAATCCTCTTTAGTGGCTCATGTATGGGGATGCAGTAAAATGTCGTTATTATACAACATTTCACCAAGATACAATGATCCTAGAAACTAACTAGAGCTAGTACCTATTGGGATTTCATATTACAGAGTACTCTCTCTCTCTCTCTCTATCTATAGACTTATGTAATGTGGTACCATCTATCATCATACAATAGACCTTATGTTCATTTTATCTTAAATAATGATTATCTTAATAAATGTTTCCTTTGAAATGTAACCTTTAAAGGTTTTTTCCTTAAATTTGTTGTTCTAAAAATGGTTTTCCTTTAAAAAATTTAAAATTGTTTCATAAGATTTTAAATAATTGAGAATATTAATTCTCTTTTTAATGTTATATCATGAAATCATTCTTTTTTTTGTGCCATCCTACTGGGATTTGTCTCACAGGATACATACATCATTGGGTGTATGTATACTTTTTTTGTATGACTCAGGTAAATGAAATGTGTTTTTTTTTCAGGTGATACTAGGTTTCTAGACTTCCTCCCATGTAGTTTTGGTGTTTTTGGATTGAGGGTAACATCCCTCTTAACACATTGGGGTATTTGGTTTATTTTCCTATTTCTTTTCCATTTTTTTAATTTAGTTTTTGGTCAAAAATTTTAAAACATTGATTCTGAAAATTTTTGTAACTAGTTTTTTTTTCTTTATTAGTCATGGTTTTCTATTTTATCTTATATCCTTCTTTAATTCTTATCTAATGGGTGATATTAATCCCAAGGAAAAATTTGGATACTCGGGCACTAGTTCCATGATTTTATGGATCGATAAAACCCTTCAAGTAATGCCACAGACAATGTCGGGTGTCGGCTTGGATGTTTCTATGGACTGGTTCAAGAAAAAATAGTATCATATGAGGTTACACTCTTTTTTGGTTCATGTTATATAGGTTATTTTTTGGATAGATTGGAGATAGGATTTTTGGAACTTGAAGTTCATGTTATGAGTATGGTTCATAGCCAGCACACCTCGTGAAGGGACATGAATTTCTATTAGAATCCAGGTTTCTTTGGGTTTTGTTGGTTTTTGCGGGTTGTTTTGTATTTTGAAAATAAAAATTGATTTAGGTTAATGGTATTCGTGATCTCAGAGGTACTATAAATCCATGTGGAGTCAGGGACATTGTCTTACAATACTCTATATGATGGTGGTGTGACTGGAGTATGGCCTCCAACCATTTGGCCAAGCCTCCCACTGACAGTAATTTCCTCTTGTAAAATTTTTTGTATCTTCTTGGGTTTTTAAAATTATTTTTCAAAACCTTGTTCTGGAAATTTTGAAAACTATAATTTAAAATTGGTAATGGTTTTTCTTTTTGGAAAAGGAAAAATTGATTATTATGAAATGAACTTTGGGGTGCAATGGGAATGTCTTAATGAGGTGAGATTTTTATAATCGATATCTAAAACTTAATAAAATAATATTTTAGAAAAGAGGATATTTGTTTTAAAGTGGGTTTTTAATTTTTTTTAACTAATTTATTTTTTATGTAATGAGGTTTATTAAAATGGTGGAAATAGTTTAAATAGGATGAATTCTGTTTTTTTAATGAAAATTAGGGGATTTTAATTTTCAGAAGAAATGAAACAGATTGATGTAATGAGCATGAAAATGAATTTTGATTTGGTGGTTTGTGATGTTTTGAAAAGTTTTATTATTTATTTAAATGGTATATGATACTGAAAGGTTGAAATTGTGGGTTTAACGTTTTGTTTTTTAAAAGTGGAAATGTTTTGTTTTTACCATAGGTATTTCCATGAGTTACCACATGTATGGATACGTCTGGATGGTTAATTACATGGGGTGATGGGTACCTAGTTTGGAATGAGAACATGCATGTGTGAGAATCTATGGGTTACCATTGGAGAGTGTACAACCCACCAAGCATGTTTTATTTCTAAAAGTTTCTTTTAATGGAAAGAGTGATGTTTTAGTAACTTATAGTTGTGTGGTGTTCCCATTAAGATTTGCAAATATTTCTTTATGATGTGTTTTTAGTTTGATAACTCTTCCAGTTTAAATGGTGTTTTATGTTTGAGTGCTTTTCGGTGAGTTGGTTTTGAAAAATGGTTAGTGGGTTCTCTTAAAAATTTTTATGGGAAGACTTTGATTTGGCTCCCTTTGTGTGTTTAGTTTTTTTTTGGTATGATTTGTTCGATGGACTAGTTTGATTGGGTCCTCATTTTACCATTTTGTCTTGTGTACCCCCCCCCCCTAAAGAATCAGTACATATTCAAAGTGTGGACACGGGTGATTTTATGTTATCAGACCCTCCATTTGATCAATTTAAGAACTTTATTTTTGAGTTTCATGATTCATTCCACCTCTTCTTTTTTGGTTAAGTGAGTCCTCTCAAAGTAGAAGGGTGGCTGAAAAAATTCAAAAGATACTTTAGTTTACCTAATTTGTTTGAGTCATAGGAGGTGAATATGTCCACCCTTATGTTTGAATATTCTGTATATAAGTGGTAAAGGTAATTCTAGTGTAGAGATTGGAAAATGGAATGATGATGTTGGTGTTGGCCATAGTGTTAGAGGACCATTAGTTCTTTGTTGGTTTCTTTTAAGTGAGGAATTGGATAGCACCATTAGTGTGGAAATACAAGTCATAAGAAGTTATTGTGTTCATTTGTAGAAGTGGTTTGTTATTTGGGGTTGGATTTAAAGTCCCTTACCTTGTAATGCTTCTGGGTCTATAGTGGTCATTTTTTGTGATGTTGGGTGGTGTGACATTTTTTGGATCAAAATACAATAGATGGACTGTGACTCTTTTGATAACACTTATTTTAACAATCATATTTTTATCATTTGGGAATATTGAATTTTTTCATCTATATAGAGGGGTGTTCTGTGGGTATCTTGTTTCTATTTTTTCTCATTCTATGTAAAAAAAGGGATGATGCATGTGCATTATATAAGTCTTTTTCTTGGTAAACGTTCTATTTTGGCGAAAAATGAGACTCATGGGGTGTTGTGTTCTATTGTTTCATCCTAGTCTTTTGTGTGGTCACTCATGAGACAAATGAAATTGTTCTAATTAAGAATTGTCAGCTTCTGGCTGCAAGGTATAAGATTCCTTAAACCTCAGGTCTGCAGTCATAGGCCCCAAAGGGAAGCTCACACATATTCATGCATCTCAAGGTTGTGAGGGACCTTGTCTTTTTCAATGTCTATGTTGCTAGAATGGGGACAATTTTAGTTCCATGTGGTTGTTTTTTCACTTTGGGAAGTTTCTTTTTTCCGAAAAGACATTGTGGTATTATTTATTTATTGGGACCCTTATGTTTTGATAATTTTCCATTGGTTGTATGGATTCATGTTTTTCTCATTTTCATTGGATTACACTGGTCGAGATTATTTTATGTGAACCCTTGGTTGATTTATTTTGTGCAATTTGTCTTGTGAAATGGTTTTAGTTATAACTTGTCTCATGGGTGGGTGCTTCCCTCATCGATTTTGATTCTCTTGGTAGAGATAGGTTTATTGGATTGTGTTTGTAGGTCCATGTGGGTAGTTCATATGTTGTTCCATGTTAGGTTATATTATCACTATGTGCTAGTTGTTTGAGATATTTGGTTCTTATAGTGGGGAGAGCTGCTGTGGGTCTCGTTGGAATTTCATTCGGAGTAAAGCAGACCCAGTTTGTTTCTAATTGTGAGAAGTATGCTTGGGCCTTCCCTGTATTGATAATCTGGTTTAGTATCTGGATTTTTCTCACAAAGGGTGTCCTTATTTGGGCTTATCTGATTTTGAGTTCCTCTCTTGAGTAAACATTGGGGTTGTAGTGCAACCAGTAGTTTGTTGAACCCAGGGTGTGGAACTATTTTATTAAGATATCATTTGAAGATGTTTTCCCATTTCAGGTAAGTGGAGTAAGTTTCATCTAGTAATGTTTAAATTGTTCTTTCCATGAATGGTTTGGTTTTTTTAATTCTATTTATTTTTATCGATCAAATGGAAGTGTTAAAACTCTATGGGGAAGAAGGCGTGTGATTGGAAGACTATTATGGCCACCTAAATTCAAACTCATGAAACCCTTTTTTTGTTCAGGGTGTTCTTTCTTTCTTCTGATTGGATGTTTATTGGGAATCTCCTTGAGTTTTAGAGGAGTATCAGATTTTATTTTCAAATCCAAAATTTTTGTTCCTTTCTGGTGGTAGAATACGAAATGGTTGAGATAATTCTCACACCTAGGTTTCGTTTTCACTTTTGGATTTTGTTTCTGGGATTCTATCTTTCCTCTCTATAACTAAGTGTGACGGGTCTGAAATTTTGAGGTATTTATTCCATTTATTATTTGTATAAATTTTCCCCTTGGGTTCTATTTTAGTTTTTGGAGAAAAATTAGAGGTGTTGGTCATACATAATGAGGCCCATAGTTGGGGCATAATTAGTAGAAACTCTACACCCCGTCCAAGGAAGTCGTGCGGTAGGTTTGGATTTATGGATAGAAGTTATCATGAGTATTATTCATGATTATTCATGTCATGTTGGATAAATGTGAGATAGGTGAATCATAGGTAGAGAGTGGTTCATGGTCGTCATATGGTTTGACTAACCGTGCGGCCAAACCATGCTCCTATCCATTCTATTAAAAAAATTGGTTTTTACACATTTTTCAATTAAAAATTTAACTCCAAACACCCAATTCCTCCCCCACATGGGATTCTCCAGCCTATGCACACCTCCCTTTTCCTATCATCACCCTTGGGCTCAATTTTTATTGGGATTTTGGTGTAGTCACTCCTTGATTATTCAAGTAAGTGTCATATTTATTTTATTTATCCTTTTTTAGGGGTTTATCTTCTTCTCTCATGTGGTTTCATATTTCATGTGAGTGGGGTGATAGAATTTGTGTTAAATATAATTTAATAGGTTTCAATATTGATTTTTGAGGATTGATATTTCCTCATTGGGGTTTTCTTAGCTTGCATTTGTGGGTTTCCACCAAATTTCAGAACGTTCTACAGTTGAGGTAGGTGGTTCTATGCTTAAACATTTTTAGATGAATTTAACTTTCATGTTTGCATTTATAAAATTGTTTTATATTTTAATATTGTGGAGTGAATTATATTTTGTAATTATTTTGATATGTGTATTATATAAAAGTGGATTTCCCAAAGGAAAGTTCTCGTGTCTATTTATTCTTTATTGTGATGTTTCATGAAAATTGTTTTGTTTCTTGTGTTGGTGGTTCTAAATATAATTTCAAAGGTATGTAATGGTGAAAAGGTGTTTAATAAATGTAATGAATTTTTTTTCATATGGTTACCTTATCATACACCCTTTGATATAAATTTTGAGTTGTGAAAATGATGGAAGACATGTTTTAATTGACTTGGATTCATTTGTGGATTTTTAATCGGCCTTTACCATGGATAAATAGATGGAATTAAATATGTATTTCTTGTGACACTTCAAATGGGTTTTATATATTATGGAAGTGGAGTGGAATGTATTTCCAAATGGTTTTAATGTGTATTTTGAAATTGGAAATGGTTTTGATTATGTGGATGTGGTATTTTCCTTGTTTTCTTGGGATGGTTGGCATATTTATGAAACTAATATTTTGTGTGTGGTATATGGAATGAAGATTGATCACAAAAAGCGAGTCCTAGGGTAATAGTTTTATGGATTATTACATCTATTCTAGTGATTCGAAAGTGTAATTGTCTTGGTTTTACTTATATGTATTGTCAATTAAAACACTAACTAAATGATTATGATTATTTTAACCACTAAATTTTTTTATGTGATCATATTTAGTGGCTCATGAATGGGGATATAGTATAATGTGGTTACTATACTATGTTTCTCCATGATATGATTATGCTAGATTCCCACCAGATCTTGTACCAATATGGATTTCTTGTGACATAGGGCTCTCTCTCTATTGAGACTTATGGAATGTGGTATTATCCCATGGCATTCTATGGACCCTGAGTGCATTTTATCTTAAATCAATATTATCTTAATAAATATTTCCTATGAAAAGTTACCTTTATAAGTGTTTTCCTTAAATATTATTTTTAAAAATTGTTTTCCATTATAATTATTTCTTGAAAATGATTCAAAGTCATTTAAATAAATGAGCATGTTAATTCTTCTTTCAATCTTATAGCATGGAATCCTTCATTTTGGGTTCCAACATACTAGGATTTGGTTCAGAACATATATATGCCTTTGGGTGAAGGAAGACTTTGTTTTTATGACTCATGTAAAGGCAAGGTGTGTTGTGTGAGTGGATCCGGGTAGCTAGAGTTTTTCTCATGTATGTTTGGTAGTGGCGGATTGAGGGTAACATCATTATGATAATATAAAGGTATTTGGGTTATTTTTTGCTTTGCTTTTCATTATAGTATTTTAGTTTTTGATTAAAATTTATAAAACCTTGAATCTATAAGTTATTGTATTCTGTTTGGTTTTCCTTATTTGTCATGGGTTTCTATTTTATCTTATGGTCTTCTTTTATTCATATATAATGGGTAGAATCATTCCCAAGGAAAATTTTTGATACCTAGGCACTATTGGACAATCTTTGGGGATCAGGAACGTTCTTTGGGCCATGCCACAGATCGGGTCGGGTGTCATGTTGGATGGCGATCCAGCCGGGTTCATGACGAGAAAAAACCACTCTAATTCCACTTTTTAACATCCCGACCTAGATTCCAATAAACTATTTCTTTGATCTAGTTTATTACAGGGCCTCAAGTATGCCTCAATGTATTCTAGAGACTATTAACTACTGGTGAGTTTATTAAAGGGGTTATAATGGGGAGACTATACATTCATATCAGATTAGAAAATATTGGAAACAACTAGATAGCATCAGAACAATAATAATCAGAGTGGAAAATAGTAAATAACTGAAATAGAAGCATGATGTAATAATAATGACAATTCTATAAAATCTTCAACATCCATTTCATACATAGAGTACTGGTCACCCACTAAGATGATAATACATATAAGAGTACATAAAGACAATGAAATAAAAGTGCAGAGATCTACTACTAACATTAATATAGACCACATAGCTGATCTCCTAGGATTATCTAATCTGTATCAACCTAATAAATAGAATCCAGATGATTATATCAACTCAATCATATGACCTTGGGCCTTATCATTGTCCACTAGGTATTTGTGCTCAACCAGAAAAATAGACATAAGGTATGTACATTCACCATGGTGAAAGCCCATGGGTGGGAAATAATCTCAGTAGGACACCCCAATGATGAACCTATAATATTCATCCATAAGTGCATGCCCCTAAAATATACTTGGAATATCTAAGACATAGCTGGAAATAAAGAAAATAATATAATAAAATAAAAAAGTCCACAACTGATCCTTAGGTCCATAATCCCAATCATCTAGACACATATACATATTATATATGTATACATATACTTGTATATACCTATGTCCCCATAAATATATATTTATAAATGTAATCATATATTTTCACCCACATATGATGAAATAATATAAAATAAGTCAATACATAGTAGATCTGTAGACCCATGATCCAATATACTGAGTATTCTGTGACAAGGACACTAAGTTTGATGTCGTACCACTCAGGATGTGTATAATTAGGTTTATCTATGGGTATGTAATCCCAATAAACAATACCTACATATTCCAGTGCTGGAAATATATCTCAGAAAGCTACATCACTATAGGGGAATAAACATTCTAACCCTGTGCTTAATCGTACACCCCACTAATATATAAAATGAAGGATTCTGGGTAATAACTGAACATCCGGTAAATGGCCTAGAGATTGATGTCATGCCACTCATTCCATTTAAATCATTTCCAATTCATGATCCATGGGTCTTGGTCCATAGGTGGTAATGAAATTTCTACTCAGATAAACCATAAGGGTTTGACTCTTTAGTAAACTACAAGGATTGATAACTAGTGATGCATCATTCCCACCGTTCTAGGTCTCTAATCAGGGGGTGTGTAATCATATCTATCAGTTGATAGACCATAATAATCCAAGAGTATCCATTTATGTTTAATTCTAGGTCCAACCTGGTGGCCTATTAATTGATCAAGGAGTGTTTAATCATACCTGTCATTTGGGAGAGCGTAATCATCCCTGAGTATAATCAGATTGAGAGGAATGTAATCATCCTCATCATATATCATTTAGAGAATAGTTTGATCATAATCAAGGTATAAAAATTTTCAGAGAGTAGAATAATACCCCTAACATATTAATTATAGGAGGGTATGATCATCCTCAACACATAACAATTTTAGGTGATCAAAACCATCCTCATCACATATCATAAACATAGTCACAAAAGCCAAATCCCAGGAAGTATCTCTAGAGATCCCATTAGTAAAATGATCAAATATACAGGCTCATCAGCCATCTCGTAAGTATTACATCTACGTATACTAGTTAATATTAAACATAACATAGTTTGGGATCTGAATCCTATGAAATAGTTTTGACCATCCCAAAGAGAATGAAAATTCCTCTTATTCGGATCAACAACCACCAACCATGAAGAACCTCTGGTAATCATCACTACATTAGTAGAAAATAAGTACCTTCATAAAAAGGATTGAGGGTTCCTGAATTCCTAAACCCACCAATACTATAATATTATTATAGGATTACATGTTTCGAATGGGTTCAATGGTGACATGTGATACAATCTCTACCCAAACCTGATGTACTAGCTCAAAGTCGCTCAACATCTGGGAACCCCCTAGGTCCCTCATGTCAAGACATTGGAGAGGCATCCTACTTGGGATCCTCAAGGTCTACACATAAGTGAAGGAATCCTGCTCAAGATCCTTAACTGTGAAGGTAAAATAAGTAATTCTATATGAGATTCATAACAGTAAGAAAATAGAGGCATCCAACCCAGGATCCTTGAAATAGATCATAAGAAAAGGATTCCTACATGGAACCCTCAAGGAACCGTAAGAAGAATAGGAATCCTACATGTGATTCTAAAATGTTATACAAGTAAAGGGATCCTGCAAAGAATTTTCTAGGTCATCATGTATGAAAAGGCATCCCATAGAGGATCCTAGGTCATGGGTAAGAAGATAGAGGTATCCTAAATGGGATCCTCTCATAAAGGACTAATCTCATAGACTCATAGGACATAGGGAACATCTCTTAAGGGAGAAATCCTCATGGGATGATACAAAATATCATTTCAGATATATATCTAATTACACATCTTAGATGAATGTTCTCACTCCTATGAGACAACTGGAATCAATTATCAGAGGTAGAACCTCTCAATTTAGAAAATATTGTAATGCCTCCTTGGAGTCTTGAAAACACCATAAGGGGTCCACCTTCATGATTTAAGTGGATGGATACTCATAATGGACTAATTGAAGGTCTAATTATTACTCATGTGTGTAAATATATAGAATAACCTCAAAAGGGTGGATAGGGGAAGTATAGGATGTGTATATATATGACAACATGTTTCCCCCCAAAACCCCACGTGGGCATGTACTCCAGCCAGACATGGAGTGTAAAATCCCAATTACATGGCATGTGGATCATGTACAGGAAATGTACCCCACACGGGGTACCTTCCTGTATACTCACATGTCATAACAATGTATTTTTTCCTGTTTCGCACATATACATGGGGTCAATCCATGTACTCTAAACAAGCATGTGCCCCTATATAGGATGTATGGATGGGTACTCATCTACATGATTGATTCCTGACATGTGGCAGTTATACCTCATACACTACATGTAAATCTAAAAATTCATCTTCCTAAATAGTAATAAAACACGATATCTTTTCCCTATACTACATGTAATGTTATCGGGATTCTTAAATGATAAATCCCTCATTTCACCCGAAAACCTCATTTCCCCCCAAAATTCAACGGATCTACCCCCATGGGGTCTGACAAAATAATATTAGTGTATTAAACATAAAATTTTAAATCAATGGGAATTTAGGGAATAACTAAAAAATTACCTACCTTTGGGTGGAATCCTCCAAAGTCTCACCCATTTCCATGCACCATGCATACCACATGATGATCTGGCTCATCCTGAGATCCACTATAGAACCACTCTTCCTCTCCATCTCTTTATATTTCTCAATATTCCTATAATGTCTCATTTATATGGGATGGGAATGGATAGAGGTGTGTATGTGGGAATCTAGGGAAGGATATAAAAAACAAAAAAGTAAAAGAAAAGAATAAAAAGAAATGAAAAGGAAAATGGGGGCCCAGCCTGGCCCCGATGCCCAACCTAATCTTACACCCTTCCTTGGAAAAACTCTCCATTCTAGACTCAATAAAGAATATAGAAACTCTATTAAAATTTTATGTCTGGATAAACCTGGATGAGTAAATTAATATTTAATTAATTAAAAATTACATATTAATTATTCCTCTAAAATTCAAACATCTCGTAAATCTAGAAAACTCATTACCTAGTTTAAAAAACTTTTTATGAGACCAATAGAGTGGTTATAAAAAGTATATGAGATTACCTTCTAGGGGAAAATGGCTATTTTGTGCCTTAAAATCATCCGAGAGAGAAAATTTTCAAATTTTTTCTCAAAATTCAAGTAAAAAAATAACATGGTTCCTTACAAAAGCTATTCCAGTGATGATATAAAATTATAAATTTCACTGTCTTCTATATTTTTTTAATGGAATCACATCATAAGTAAATTATTTGTGGTCTTCACTATCTATAAAAAATAAGTTATATATTATCTCCATTAGATTTAAATGTTTTCTTACACTTGTTTATAAAGTTCTTATAGGAGTGTGAACTATATATCTCATATACAGTACGAAAATGGAATTAGGTTGCTTATATTTTTGATAAATAACTCTCTTAGATGTTTTTTTCATATGTTTAGTGATACAAGGAGAGTGATTAGAAGTTTTAGGCTTTAAATCATTATATAGAGGGAGTTAGTGGTGGGAATTTTTTTAATAAGATGACTATAAAATCATCTTTTTTTATTAATTTGAGAAGTTATAGTTGGGAGACCTTAAGGTAAATGCCTAGTTTGATTTTATCTTATATTAATATACCCGAGTGGTATGGTTAGAGTATTATCAACATTGGGTATTATTTTAGGGGAATTACTTTGTTCCATCAGCAATGTATGATATGGTTCTCCATGAGTTTCATATCTTATCTTTAATAGTGAATCTTTATATATCCAATAATTATTATTCCTTTAGTATTTATTTCTAGTGGTTCCATATAAATTGTTTGGTGGTGGAGTTTGTGTGTTGATGTTTGGTTTGTCAGTAGGTAAAAACTATGTATCGTGTCTGTGGTGGGTTATTAAAGCCATTGTATATTACTAAGTATAATTGAGAGTACATAATGATAACTTTGATCACCAGTTTACCATGATTTTGAGGAGTATTTTATTCATTATAGGTGATTATTGATTGGTTGTTGAAGTCATATGTTTTATTAGGCATTATAGATTTTATCCCAAATGATTTTTTAGAGAGGATATATATAGATAATATCATGAAGCTTCATACAATTATATTGATGATCATCTCTGATTATTATCTTGTCATTGTCTAACATATTTGAAAGGGTTTGTAATTAACTTTTGGCTCATGATTATTACTTATCACATAATTATATCATTAGAAGAGTTTTCAAACTGAGTAATCCATTTATATTCCAGTGTACTTATTGTCAGAATGTGTTTTGTATTTTTGGATATTCATGAAGGAATCACTTATATTTTATCAAGTTATCTTATGTTAATGGTTATCACTCTTCCATTAACATGAAAATATTCAATGAGCTGTATTGGAAGCCTTATATATCTCTGTTATACTAGATTGAGGATTAGAAATCAACAGACCTTGGTCTGTATTGGGTATAAATCATGATTAAGAAAGTTCATTTGATTCATGAATAGATAAAGGAAGATCAATGAAATCAAAATTATTATTCTATTTTTTAGAGGATACCTATAGAGTTTGATGTTGATGATAATTTTTTTTAAGGTCTCTATTATTCATGGGATGTTAATCTTTGGTCATGTAAGTAAATTATATCATTAGTTTATTAAATCCTCTTAGGTGTTTATGCGTGTTAGTGAGGTTAAATACTAGTCATCTCTTCCTCCATAGATGGATCGAGTCCATGATATTTTTCTTGTTTCACAACTTCATAATTATCTTTAAAATTAATCCCATTTTATATATTAGGGAGAGTTAGATATTAAGGATGGAATAATGTTTTTTGAGTGGAAAGTAATGATTCAAGAGTGCAAGGAGATGGTGTTTCATGGGTGCATTATTCCATTGATTCATATCCTATAGAAGATTAATGGATTGGAGGAGAGTATATAGGAGTGTGAGTCATTAATTATTTCTCAGTATCTTAAAATATTTTGAACCCTTTTATTTTTATATTTATATACTATATTTTTTTGTTATATGATTGAATTTTTTCTCACATATTTGCAATGCCATGTTTTTTATTGGTTAGATCCCTGTTTGAGATGTATTGAATGAGGTGTTTGATTTTTTTACTACTTAATTATTTTACCAGATTTTTATTTTGATTCTTGAGGATAATAATCATTTGATAGTTATCTAATATAATGGTATGGAAATTACATGGACCACTACCCAATGTTGTTTACTAATTGGGGTTTTCAACATAATGTTTATTAGTAATATATAGGTGAATGTTTTATTTTTGGATTGTTAAGGAAAAAATTCTCATTTTAGAGAAGGGTTATATCATTGTGGACGCCTTTTTCAAGATATGGCCATGGTGTTCAAGAAGTTTTGAGGTGATTATGGAAATGTGGTGTGGAACAGCAATTTGAGGGTGTTAAGTCATTTTGGGTCAGTTAGGGTCTAGAATGCCAAATTTAAAATATATTTAGCTTGGTTTGACATTGTATCGCTTAGGGAATCCATAATAGAATCCTTTTATGAAATAGTTAGAGGTGAAATTATCATTTTAGGGTAAATGGGGATGATATTTCATGGTTAAAGAATTTATTTGACGTGGTTTCTTATAGAGGATAGTTATAAATTGAAAGAGTGGTTCCCCTATGTTATGATGGTTCATATTGAATGTTAGGGATAAGGATTAAATGGTTGTTTTAGAGACCACTATTCCATGGTGGTGGTCAAAACCTTTTCAAAATAGGTGAAATTTCCATAGGATATGGGGAATAAAGTCATTTTAAATGGTTGGTATTTACGTTTTATCATTTATTGAGGGTGAAATGACTTTTTTAGAGTTTTAAGTGTCCCCTATGAGGGGCACCAATGCTTTATTATATATAGGGGTTTGTATCTTCCCTTAATTCAAATTACTTTCTCTTCCTAAAACCCAAGTCATCTCTATGAATTATTTTTGGTTCCTTATAGATTACTACTTGTCGATCAAAACCTCTAACCTTTTTTAATGCTTTCTTCTTCAATCTACGGTTTCATATTTCTCTAAATTACATAATTATATCCCATTATTCTTATTCTTATTCTTCTTATAAAGTCATGATAACATATTTACTCCAATTTTTTTGTTATTTTTTAGGGTTTTGAAAAGATTTTGATTGGATTAGGATATGTGGTGGATCATTTTGATTTTGGTGAAGTTTGATCATTGGTTCTTCATTATTTCTACATTTTTCTTTTCACATCTCCTATCAAGGTAGGGGATTTATATTTTCTCATTTTTATAATCACATGTGAATATATAATTAAAATTACTATGTTTTCTTTTGGAATATAGTTTTAGTTAACCTAAAAATGATAACGATTCATATTTTAATAAATTTGAAAAGAGAGGGTGATAACAAGTGGTTTACATATTTGTCATATTATTTCCAGTGTTATTGGTTATAATGATTAAATATAACTTATTATTTCATGTCTTCATTATGTTTATTCCCTCTATCATAATTATTTAATCATTTATTGATAACAACAAAATGGAAATAGTAGAAATATGTAATTGATAATGTTATGTTTTATGCATAAGATTTTAAATGAATATAAAATCATGATTAAGTAGAATTTCTTAATTTTATTTAGTGTTAAAACATTGGGTTTTATTCATTTATTTTTTACTCTTATTTTTTTATAGTGGTGTACTAAGTGAGTTTTTGGTGGTTAGAATTGGGTTATTGATGTAATTTTTCTATAATGCAGAAAGTCTTGGGAAATGATGAGTTATTGTTGGAGTTGGTTTAGAATAGATAGTGTGTAAAATAAGTGGTTAGTGTAGTGGCTATAATAGTTTATTATATAATTTTTTTGGATGGGGTTATATGATAGTGTTTGAGGTTTAGTTTTTAGTTTGATGTGGTTATCCCATGTTAGCTAAAAAAACATGGATTATGGTCGAATTAAAATAAATGTAAAATAAAATAATGAGGATGGTAATGGTTGTGGATTGATATTAAATGAATATTGGTTTAATATAATGAATAATTGTAACAATGAATTAAAAAATGTTTTTTAATGAAATGTGAAATGGGATGGTTAATATGAAATGTTAATGACAAGTCTTAAATTTTGTTAAATGGTTATAGTGTGTCTAATAAATAAAATCCCTTGAATTTGAGGGTTTTATAATTAAATTTGGAGTTATTAATGTTTTATTGTATTTTTTGGTCATGTGTTACTAACTAACCTAGGATATCCCTAATTTAGGTACCCGATCATGCTCGTGACCATGCCTGAAGCATGTTCCTGATCACCACAGGCTCGAAACTAGTTTCAAGGAATCAAAATATACACTGATCAAAATGATTTCTCAAAATAAAATAATTACATATAAAAAAATTTCACCTAATATTTTAGTATGACCACTTTATAAGATATAAATCTATTCAGTGAAAAAAATAGTGTCTAAAAATAAGCAGAACCAAATAGGGCATAGGAATGTAAACATAACCCACTAACCATAAATAGATCCAATATACACATTTATAACATCCAAATAGAAACTAAGGCATATATAATATATAGGATCCCAAAATAGTTAATACATAATAATACCCATAATAAAAACTAAAGCAATACAAAATGAAAGAAACTACCCATCTCCATGTGAGATGAAATCTTAATCTTTTCTTCGAACAAAAAATGTACCTGGAGTGAAATTAAAAATATATCTACTATGAATAATTAGAACCTATAATGTTTGATAGGAGTGAGAAAATAATCCCCATTATATATTCTCTCCATTCACTAAACATAACCATTAAAAGTAATCCCATTTTATGCTAGTTTATATTAAATTTATAAAAGTGTGATTTGTATTATTATTAAAAATTAATATGAGCAAGTCATTTAAAATCATTACCTCCCATAGTATACAATATATACATTTTATTATAGAAATTCTTTGAAACCTTTCAGGAGAATTTTTAATTTTAAGTAATTGAAATATTTTTAAAACATACTTTGGGAAGTACATTCATTTAAGAAATAAAGGGAGTTACCCACACTTTATAAAACATTAATATTTTATAAGTAAAACACAAGAGTGATGTATTATTATTTTTAAGGAAAATTATTTTCAAACATATAATATAAAAAATGGAAGACTAAAGTATATTATAAAATAAAAAAACCATTTTTGAAATTAATCATCTCATTTAAGGAAACAAAGTGACTACATTGATTTTTATGAAAAATTTATCAAATTTAAAATCATGCATAGGTTGGTAAAATAGTTAATAATAAGACCTATCAAATTAAATATAACAATAATTATAAGGAACCAACATGAATTATCCATAAATAACTATCAAAAAATGGTTGAATTATAGTAATTAATGGAACACCTAATAGCTAGGTTGACAATATATGATAATAGATAAAATGAATCCATATAATTTATTCATGATGTTATTCAATAGCCTAATTGTTTATTTTACCCAACCTTCCCTACTAATGAGTAAAAATCCCTTAATAAAGGAATGATCTAGAATTGGGGACACTAGATAGAGTAAAATCATAAACTAGTGCAATATTCATACACATATATCCCACCTAGCTACCCAAGGAATCCCATGATATATAAATGATAAATCAAATTGTATTATAAATAACATATAATGATGATAAAATTCATAATAAACATCACCTTTAATAACCCTTAGAAGAAGTAAACTAATTTTACTAAGAATAAATATACATCAATTATATACCCCAACTATGTTAATAATATTATCTAAAAATTTAAAAACATAACCATGGGGATAATCAAAATGGTTTAAATTGATTATAAAACCTTTTCATCAAATTATAACATGGACTTTGGAACATCTTTAGGGAAACTAACTTATGGAAACAACATTTTCAAAACCAATAAAAGAAACAAGAAAATATCATTAAGGATACTCAACAAATCAAATAAGCATAATGAAATATTTTGAAAAATCCTAACACAATCATAGTATTGTTTTTTTAAACATGGATTTCCTCATTTATAAATAGAATGAAAGTTAAATAACTCTTTAATATTAATTTTTCTTAAGAACTATGTTGTCAATATTTTCTATAAA
This sequence comes from Viscum album, assembly GCA_963277665.1. Taxonomy (NCBI): domain Eukaryota; kingdom Viridiplantae; phylum Streptophyta; class Magnoliopsida; order Santalales; family Viscaceae; genus Viscum; species Viscum album. The sequence continues at coordinate 713,769,428 of OY728137.1, read as the reverse complement.
CAATTGGCTTTCATTATAAATTTTTTTTGAATTAAATAACATATAAATAACGAATAACTAATTATATCATGTGATACATATGAGAGAAATAAATTTCTATCATAGGGAATTAATATAAACACATATGATAGCCTTCAAATAATTCAAATAATGGATTAAAAATGTTCCAAAATTCATGGATTTATTGTTAAAGGTCCATGCATGGAGAAACCTACCTCAAACCATAGAACTCATATATAACAATGTTGATCCACAAAAAATGATGAATAATCATCTAAAATTATATTACATACATTAAATCATGAAAACACCAAATCAAAATTGAGATAAACAAAACTATAGGTTTCTATAACCGTCATTGGCAACGAAATAAATATGAGAAGTATTAAAGAGGGTAGATAATGATTTTTAAAAAACTATATCATAAATAATAAACATCAAAGATGAATAGATCCCTTATATGTTTTGAATGAGATGAGATAAATGGACCCTAAGCTCTTAAATCAACTAGGGTTGGATTGGAAAATTATATTTTAAAAAATTGGGCATATCACTTTTTTTGGACGCATGGCTTGGGAATATATGTTCCAACCATTTGATAGGCACTATATTTGAGTTTTACAGCCATCATGATTAGGTTGTTTGGATTATACTAACTCTTTGAAACCCATGCATAAAATATTGAGAAGGAACCCTATATCTGATTAGTATGCATGATTTACTCAAAAATATTTGCTAGTTATGAATCTCTAATGAACTAAAAATGTAAGGACTCAATCCTTATTCAATCCAAAATTTAAATTTTAAACAAGATTTAATTTCCATGTATTCTATAATATATTGTCATTTTTATTGTTTTATAGAACTATTTCATAAATTTTACATAACAAACCCATACATTATACGCTGTATAGTTCCTCTTAATATCCATTTTTTTACAATACAAAACTTTTTAAATGAAACACATTTTATTTTAATGAATAATATTTATGATTTTTTGATTGACCTATTTTTTGTTTATACTCATCCTTGAACCCTATAAAAATAATTTCAAAATATTGGATGAGAATAATAAATCTCATTAGGGAACATAAAAACGAAATAAATGTGTTAGTACATTTTAAAACCATGAGATCATATTATATAGTTTGTCTTTAAAATAATATACTCTGAGTTCAAATAAACATTTAATTACTCAGGAAATATGACTAACTACCCAATGATTTTCATTAAAAAATTATAATAAAACATAAAGGAAAAAATCATAATCAGGAAATTTTCTTATAAAAAATGATAACCAATGAAGATAATTTTTTTAAAAACAGTTATTTTACCATAAAAGGTATAATATTTCTTTTAATACAAAAATATCATTGGGTTACCTTTTAGAATTATATGTTTTGATGAAAAATAATTACATATAATTGAAGGATAATGTAATTTATTTGGTAAATCATGTCCATTGAACCTTTATAATAATCCATATAATTGTAATAACTAATAAAATCAACTTTCAACATAATTTTCAAGATAACATAATCACTACCCAATGAATTGGGGAGCTATATCCGGCCAATCCATCATCCGAGCTATATCAAGCTCACCCATCATTCAAAAAAAATATTAAAGGACTATAAAATGCATGAACGAACAAAAATATTTCATTTTCATCATAAAAATGATAATCAATTTCCTTTTAACCCGATATGTTAAACATTCTCATATATTGATATATCTCTTTCCTTTAAAAATATATTTTCAAAGATAACATGACTATAATAAATGGAAGGAGTTTCTTATTTAAATAAATAATGGAATATTTTAAAGTAATCCAAACATAAAATAATGTTAATAGTGGTGATAAAATAAATCAATTTCATCTTTGATAAATAGAATATTCCTTTTACCTTTATTAAAGAAAGTAAAAATGTTTAATATAAAATGTGTGAAAATATTTCTTTGTAAATACATTGAAATAATGTCACAGGTGACATAAAATTACATTTATGTTTCACTTATGTCCATATAAATTCATTAATATATTATTTTTTTGAAATTTTACATGGGAAAATTATTTATAGAATAAATCATTAAAACATTTAAAATGAGTTTTTCAAGGTGAGGTGTCACTTACCTCAATTATATCTTTTCAAATACATGCTTCATATTCAAAAATAATTAAATTATGTTAATTATTATTTGATTAAGAACCTTTTTTATGTTTATTATTCCGTTAATTTTATTTAATCACAAGTTATATACAATTAACTAATCAATTAATTTCACATTTGATATTTTGATGATATTCGGGTCATATGTCCAAAATGAATTTGGAAAGATGACTATGGTCAAAGATTTCATTATTACATAATATCTAGAATAATAATCATGAAATAATTAAAAAATTTATACTTAAATTATACTTTTATAACAAACCATGAATGATAGTTTATAAAATAAACTAAATTATAATCATGGAGATGATAGTTCATACGTAAGAATTGGTAATGTTTCATTTTTTCAACAAAAATTATGGAAAGAAACTATATATTATTATAAATTTCTAGAAATATTATTATAAAAATTAATAAAATTTTATTTATTTAAATACACTTATATATATAATTCATGTGATTTGGGCATGAAAAATTAATTGCATCCCTTCATTGAGGTGGTAATCAACACCTGCACACGAATGACATTATCATTTTTCAATGGATGGAAAGGTAAGAAATTATAAGATGTATTATATTTTAAATATATATATATATATCATGAATTTCATATATATATATATATATATATATAAATTTAAATCCACTATTATAACTATCCATGAGTTGCGGTGATGGAAAACAAATTACATCGGTTTGTGAGGCGATAGTTCTCTATACACACGAATGATGGTTTTATTTCTCATTTGATGGAAGAAGGGGAAAATTATAGGATATAAAATTAACATAAAAATATATATTTATAAAAAATATATTGGTATTATTATTTTATAATATTTGAATAATATTTAAAAGAGTTGTAAGAAGAAATAAAATGAATATTCTCAGTTAAGAATTATACCTCTTCTTCAAACAACCACTTTAGGTTTATACCTAAGGCATTCTTATATTATTTTTCAAATAAAAAAATTACTCTAAGACATGGGGATGTTTGTCGTTAAGGTATTTGGTAAGATATTATCTTAAACAAATGGAGATTTATGTGTGGATAAAATAGGATAGGGGGTCTCTATTTATAAGTGAGGGAGAGGACACAGAGAATTTTTTTAAAAATAAAAATATATTAATGTTTTAATCAAGACAAATCAATGCATATTGGAAGCTTTATGATGAAAATAGGATTTAGAATAAAATTAGTGTTAAAATATAATTTAAATATGTTAAAAGGTGTTTTACCCTTATCAATTAAGTTTATCCTCGTGGTAAACTTGTATTAACCATAACCGTAATAAAAAAATTACTATTTTTATTTTTTATTATATCAAAAAATTAAGTTGAAATTATTACATAAAATTAATTAATATAATTAAAAATATTTAATCCATTTTATTACATTCAATTTATAGAACTTTTAGAATTTAATTTTAAATTAAACCATCCAAATGTGATGAAAATTGGTTTTCCGTAAAAGAAAAATAACCTCATAAGTTAAAAAAGTTTTATACAAAAATAATGAAAAAAATTATTTAAAAATACCATAATTTTATTATTCATTATATAATTGAACTAATTTTACATTTAAACCATTCATAAAAAAATAAAAATTTGTAAATTATTAAAATAAAAATACAATTTTCAATAGATTTCTGTATTTTAACTATTCATCAAAAAGTTAAACAATTTTGGAAATTCTATAAAAAACACCATGGGATAATTTTAACATACTATATTAAATATTTATATCCTTTTTTAATTTAAACTTATTAAATTTATAAGTCAATATTATATATAAATCCATATTATATATAAAAATAAAATTTGTAAGAATAGCATTATTTTCTTTCTTATTATAAATATACTAAATATTATTATAGTGAATATAACTCCATTAAATATAATTAATGAATATTTATAAGGTATGATATTTATTTAGTCTTAAAATTACCTAGATTTTTATGTTCTTACTCCCTTTTAGATATTACGTCCTTGCAATTTTACACATTACTTAAACAAATGGGGATATTTATTCTTGATAAAAAATTTTGATTACCATGTTTCTTCTTCAATCATATGGTTTTTTTAAAAATTGTATCCTGGTTAATGAAATTATTCTATAACACCTACCCTCTATCATTACGAATCTGAATAGGTTATTCCTCATAATAAAGTTTCTTTTCCAGTGCTAATAATTCATGACTCAAAACATGAGATGCATCTGGCACATATTTTCTATCAATGAAATGTTAATAACATAATATACCTAGGATAAACATATAGTTAAGGCCAATCAATAGAAAACTAATACAAATTTATCTATAATTTTATATGGTCAAATAAACTATGGAATGAAACTTTTCATTTTAACAAAACACATAACACATTTTCATTGAGAAAATTTATGAAAAATATGATTGCTTACCTCTAATGAAAGATCCTTCCTCTGGTTGTCTTCAAAAAAATTATTCCTTCTCTAAGACATCCTAATAAATTGGTTAATTATCTTTACCTTGTCAACTATTTCTTATAAAAATTCAATTCTCAAAAAATTCATTCCCCTACATCATCCAAACATGCTACTTTCCAACACCAGGTTCCATATAAAGCATCAAAAGTTTTTATATAAATACTTGAATGAAAAATGTTGTCATAAGAAATTTAAAAAAAAAATTATTTTGATCCAAACTTACATTATAGTCTAGAGAACCAACTAGAAGCATATATTCTAATTTTTAAATCATTCAATCTTATTATACATCATATTGAGGATTAATATCTATAGTTAAATTTATTTAAATACCCAACTAAAACTAAAGGCATTTCAAAAAAAATTATGTAATCCTGGGATCATAGTAAGTTATAATGAAAAAAGGAAATCCATGTAAAAAAATTATCTCTTAGAGATACAGTTGATAAATATTATCTAAATACACAGTACCTTGAATATGAAGGAGACGAACACATTTAGTTAAATGATTAACAATAAACCATATCTCATTATATCCTCAACGTGTCTTGGGTAATCCAAGCATGAAATATATATATATATATATGTATATATTACCATCTCCACTCTAAAACTAGAAAAGTTCGAAGCACACCCTTTGGTAATTTTCATTCTACTTTAACCGATTGGAAAATCAAACATTTCATGGTAGAGTTAGAAATATATCTTTTTATTCTAGAGAATTATAAAAGTTCCTGAATGTATTTATACACCTTAGTACTTCTTGGATAAATGGAAAGTAGAGAGCCGTGAGATTCCCTGGATAATTATTTCTTCAGTTGGAAATCAATTTGAACACAAAAACTCTTTTTATATCGGATAACTCTTTATTCATCAATGTTAAGCTCTAGAAACATTCCCTTATTCATTGAACATTTCCTATAAAAACATGTTTCTTACATTAATCTTTATTAGTCCTATATAATAAAGATTATTTCTCTAACAAATAAAAAATTGTAAAATCTTACAGGCACAACATATAAGTTTACATTAATCAAATCATTAACCAAAGAGTAATGTTCCACAAATAACATTGTTAATGATGAATTATATTTCCATATTAAATCATAAACTAATTTTTTTTCTTTTCCAAGATGATAATGAATTGGGCAGTCTGAATATTTAATTAGTAAGAGCCATATTCTCTATCTCATGTTTAAATATTTCTAAGAGAATAAATTGTTTATAATTTTATAATTAATAAATCTTTAAAACATTAATCCATATAAATTATGTCTCCATATTTTTACATAAAAACCATAAAATATGGATAAAACTCATTTGTGGGATAATTTATCTCCTACGTTTTCAATTTTCATGAAGCAGAAGCAGTTACTGAATCATTCTACATTAACACACAACCTTGTCTCTTTAACAAAGCATCACTATAGATAGTAAATTTACCATTTCTATATACATTAATGAAATTACCCAAAGGCATTGTATATTTATTTATTTTGGATAATCCCCCTTTTCAATAGGTTGAGATAGAATCCTAACATGAACTGTAGGCCAAGTGGAATAAAACCAAGAACATGACCGAAAGCTGAACTAAACTATACTATAACTTCACATCCCCATCATTTTCATAATTTGAGGCCTATTTCTACTCCCTTCATTATTTATTAGATATCTTATTCCCATGAAGAGATGCATGATGTCTGGTTTCGATGGTGGTTTCCATACCCTCACATTCTTCCAATCTAGTTAGATATTCTCTTTCTTGGATGCTAATTTCTATGAATCCTCTTTTGGGGATAACTCTTATGTGGTTTTCTAGGATGATTATAATTCTTTATCACCCAAAATCTCATGGCATGAAATATTATGATGTCCTGAAGGCCCTACTGCATAAGAAAGTCGTGGGGCTACACCCCTTCCAACCTCCTATCTGCATCACTACCACCACCAAATTATAAATCCCCCAAGGGGATTGTGAGTATTTAAACCCTTGTAATTTATAAATAGTATTATAGGGTTTACCACTCAGTAACCATCCCAACTATACCATTTCCATATGGTATATCCAAAATTATTGAAATCACTAACCTTATCTTAAATTCTGTGAAGCATTCATCACAATGTCCAAATGAACCTAACTTCTTTTCATGTTAACTTAGTTACTGGGATAGATAGCTAAGAAATGTTTTCCAAAAAACCTTCTGTAGAAACTAGATGATATAAGAAAATAATGAATATATTTAAAATTTTTAGGTATTTTAAAATCTTCAACCACTTTATTTTTAGAAGGATCAGTAGTTGTTCCATCTTAAATTATAATATTTTCAAGGAAGGAAATCTGCCACAACCAAAAAAATCAAATTTTATTAATTTTAAATATGAATTATTATATTTAAAGGTTTATAGAACAACACTCATAAATTTCTCATGATTATCATAAATTTTATAATATATCAAGATATTTTCAATAAAAAAAAGAAAAATTTATCTAAGAACTTCTAGAATAATCTATTCATAAGGTATATAAATACAGAAAGAGAATCTTTCGACCTAAACGGCGTAAACAAAAACTCCCCATACTCATACCTAGTAGAAAATTTCATATTTTTAATTTCAAACTCCTTCCCTTTTAGCATATATTACCCAAACCTGAGATCAACCTTCAAAAAATATTAATCTCCCTTGAGCTGGTAAAATAAATCAATTTTATGAGTCAATAGACACTTATTCATAATAGTGATGTTACTCAATGGTCTATAATTAAGGAAAAGTCTCACAAAATGATATTTCTATTCAAAAAACAATTCCATATCACCGTAGGGTGATGTGCTGGGATGAATGTATCCATTATAAAGAAACTCTTGTAACTACTTTTCCAATTCCAAAAGTTCTTATTGTGCCATTTGATAAGGAGGTTTTGATATTGTATTAGCATCAGGCACTAATAAAATATTAAATTCAAAGTCCCACTAAGGTATATTAATAGTAAATTAATTAAGAAATAAATATATATATTCATTTACTATAAAAAATTCAATCATTTCAACAGTCACCTTCTTTTCAACAATATGTGAAAGATAACATCTATTTCTATTTTTTAATATTTTCTTATCTTATTTATATTATATCAAACATATGAATTAATTGTTTTATACAAATAAAAAGTCATTAGAAAAAAAACATCTTTAGATATATGATCTATCTTATCATGATAAACACAGACCCAATCAAACCCAAAAATAACATCAAAATCTATAAGGTCAAATACAATAAGGTTTTTAGTTATATCATTTCCACAAAAAAACATTAATATAATTATAATTGATTTTCGTGTTAATTATACCACTGTTTATTTTTACCAAAAGTTATAGCTTCATTTATTTAGGTTAAATATCAAATTTAACAAAAAAATCTCACAAATGAAAGAATGTGTAGACAGCAAATCAATCAATACATTTTCGTGTCCTAAATAGACAATAAATTTACCTAAAATCACATCACTTGATGGTAAAACATAAATTTAAGTACTCATAATGTATTTATCCTTAAATGTATTCTCATAATCTTGATTATTTCCATTATTTATTTTAATATTCAAAAAAATACCTGCAAAATGACCCATTTCATTATAGTTAAAACATCTTACTCCTAAATTTTCATTATTTATTTGGTCATTACTGTGATCCTTTTCTTTACAATCATGATCCAAACACCTAAACATACCACATAAAAAACACTTTTTATATTTTATAATACATTATACATAGTAATGTTTACCACAAGTATCATATGAATAAATCTTTGTTTTCATTTTTTGGTTATCCTTGACTGATGTATTCTATTTTCCTACCACCCGCACCATCTTTTTTTCTTTATTTCATAGGATACATGTTCTTCATAAAAATACATTTCTACCTTTTCAGTTCATTGAAATTTTTTACCATAACTATTAAATTCATGATAATCTAATCCCATTCAATATCTAGACATCAATACTATCCAAAAAAATAATTTTACTATCATTATCTGGGATATAATTTGTTGTGTACATTGCCAATGGAGTGAAGTTTGCTTCAAACATAGCCACTAAATCTTCTCATTCTTGTTAAATTCCATGAATATATTTTTCATCTTAATTTGAATAGCCTTATAAAAATATTAATCAAGTAAAATATTCTTACATTCATCTTATTTTGATGAATCAATATCTTCTTTTTCTTTAACATTCTTAACTATTGACCATCACTAATTAGTTTCACCTTTAAAAAGTTAAATATAAAAGTTACCTTTTGAAATTTTTAATAATCCATGACATTAAATATATTCGCTAAGGATTTAGAAAATCCTTTAGCTATCATAGGTTCAGATGATCTAAAAAATGTTAGAGGATGTTGTTTCATAATATGGAAACCTATAGACATGTTCCTCTAAATTTAACACGGTTTCTCTCTCACATGGATAACACCACTATTAATAGCCTATTTTAACTATTCCATCAAAGAAACAAACTAATATATTCTAATTCCAATTATTCCATGTATTTTATTTGAATTATATTCTTGTCTTGGTCCCTTCCTACTACATATTCCCAATTTCCTCTATGGAAAACCATTTTGAATAGAAATAGTTCATATAAAGTAACATGGTTATCATTAAATTATATATCATGATAATCATAAATTATAATTTATTAAGGTTACTAACTTACATTATCATAAGCTATAAAATAATATAAACTTTTATCAAATACCAACTATAAGAACTCAATCCTTATTTAATCCATAGTTTCATATTTAAATAATAATTAAATTTCTTCATTTATATAACAGTTATTCAGGTTTATAGTTTTACAGAATTATTTCATAACTCTTACATAAAAAAATAATATATTACATGATATACACATTCTTATAGTATCAATTTTTTCAAAATAAAATACTTTTTAAATTAAATATGTTTTCTTTTCATGATAAATATTTATGATTTCCAACATGATTTAATTTTTATTCTTACTCATATTTAAAACATGGGTAAAATACTAAAAAATATTGGATGAGAAAAAAATATTATTAAGGGATATAAAAACTGAAATAATTATTTTAGTCCATTTTAAAAACATGATTTCATAAAAAATAGTTTTCCTTTAACATAATATACTTTGAGCTCAAATAGTTGTTTACTCTCTCAAGAAATCAACTTTATGGAAAAAATGATTTCCTGAAAAATTTTATAAGAAAAACATAAAATCATAATCATGAGGTTTTTTTAGAAACCATGAGAACATATAAAGAATAATTTAAAAAACACATCTTTTTACCCTAAAAGGAAATAATGAATCATTTTTAACAAAATATCATTTGCTTTTTTTAAATCAAATGATTTCCATTCTAACTAGTTAATAAGCATAAAAAATTCATATCAGTTACATGTTACATCACCTTCATAAGACCCTTAAAATAACCCTTATAAGAACTATTTAATGTGAAATAACATATACTATCAACTTCTAATATAATTCTTTATAATAAATAATAATTACCCATTGTATGTGACATATATATTGGGCTCGGCCATCATCAGATCTATATTGGGCTCAAATATCATTCATAAAAAATATTCAAGGACCATAGAATCCATGAAAAGTATAAACAATGAAATTCACATCAACAAACATATAAAAATATACTTTTAAACCCATAAGTAATTTTTTTTGTATATATATATACCTTTCCTTTAAAACTCAGTTTTTATAACTATCATACATTAAATAAAGAGATGGAGGGGTTTTCTTCAAATAAATCATAAATTCTTATCAATTAATCCAAATATCACATATTTTTATAATTTTTGTAACTTTCATTGATGTTTTATACACTAAACTAGAAAATTTAATTTGTCTTTTACAAATAAAGTCAATTTGTTCGGTATAAAATATGTAAAAAATATTACTTTTCAAAACCTTTGAAAGAAGATAAAAAATATACACAAAATATAATTTATATTTCATTTATTTCCATATAAATACATTCATAAATATATTTTATAAATATGGAATGAAATGAAAATATTTAGATAACAAATATTTAAAAAATAAAATGAAATTTTTATGGTGAAGTGTACCATATCTTACGTTTGACTCATCACATATGTTCTTTATATTCCTAAATAATAATATTATTTTAATTATTTCCAAAATTAAAAAAATTCAATTTTATAATTCCTTTTATTTTATTTATTACCATGTTATATACAATAAATTTATCAATTGAGGTCACATTAGATATTTTGATGATATTCTGCTCAAATTTCCAAAAATTTATTTTTTAAGTTTACTATAGTAAAAAAGTTAATCATTTCATTATATAAATAATAATAATAATAATAATAAAATTATTATTTTTATACATAAATTAAACTTTTATTTCCAACCCAGAAATAAGGTTATGAAAATTTTACCATGTTACAATCATAGAGATGGTAGGTTGTACATACGCATAAATAACATTTCAATTTTTCATCAAAAATGATGGAAAAAATGTAGGTATTATTTTATATTTTCAAAATTATTATTAAATCATGAATATCATATTAATTCTTTAAAACCCCTTATATATATAAACCATGTAATGGGTTCAATAAAAATGAATCACATTGATCTATAGTGGTGGTAATCCACATTTACCCATGAATAAAGTTGTCATTTTTTCAATGGATGGAAAGGTACAAAATTAGATGATATATTATCATTAAATAATGATATATATATATATTTAAAATATCATATATTTGAAATAAATCCATAATTTTAACTTTCCATTAGTGGCGGTGATGGAAAATGAATTATATCAGTTCGCAATGAGGTAGTTTGTCATACATATGAATGATGATTTAATTTCTCATTTGATGGAATAAGGAGATGGATATAGGTTATTCCATTAACATAAAAACAAATCAGTATATGGTATATATTTTTGTTATTATTTCAAAAAAATTTAAGAAATTTTTAGGATGTATATTAATAAATCAAATGTAAATTCTCAATTAAGAATCATACTTCTTCATACAAACTCTTTATGTTTATACCGAAATCCTTCCTAGGTTTTTATTATGATAAAACCAAGGAATCTAAAAAATGGGTATATATTTAATAAATTTTTTTGGGTACATATTTTTTTAATCAAATGGATTTTCAATTATGGATTAAAAATAATAGGGGTGTCCTTTTATAAGTTGGGAAGAGGTCACACACAAAAGTTTGAAAAATATTAAAACATATTAATTTATTAATCGATCCAAATGACTCATAAATAGAATATTTACAAATATGAGTTGATATAGGGTTTAAATATTGTTATAAAATTAAATTTATATAGGTTTATAGGTCATTTGACCCTTTATCACATATATTTAATCCCACGGTAAACATATTTTAACCATAACCATGGTATCATATTTTTATTGTTTTTTCAATTATTTATGACAAAAAATTAATTAACCTTATTACCTAATATTTATTTTTCTGACTCTATCAATTTAACATAGTTCATCATTTTTTTTTCAAATAATTGGTATAATTTAATTTAAAATTGAACCTAGGAAATGTGATGAAAAGTGGTTTTCGATAAAAAATTGTCATCTTAATTATAAAATTATTTTATAAATACACATAGAAAAAAATTAATTCCAAATAAAATTATTTTATTATTAATAATATATTTAAACTATCTTTAATTTTAAACCATTTTAAAAAAAATATCTTTTTAAAATCTTGTAATAAAAAAATTAATAAAAATCTGTATTTTTTAATATTCATTGAAAAATGAATATTTTAGAAAAATATATAAAAATCACCATAATATAATTTAGAAATTATGAATTTAAAAATTAAATCATTTTTAAAAATTAAAATTCCAAAATTTAGAAATTATGATTTTAAATAAACCCATATAATATCTCAAAAAAATCATAATGAATTAAACTACATCTTTTTTATTCAAAAATTACATAATATTATTATATTTAATATAAATTTATAAAATAAAATTAATGAATATTTATAAGTTATCCAATTCATTTGGTATTAAAATTACCATGTGTTTCAAAAAACAAATTTCCCATGTATGATTAAATCATGTGGTATTTACTTAACCACACACGTGATTATGCCACATGGTTACCCCTAGCCACATATGATTAAGACACAATGTTACTCCTAACAATGTGTTATCCATATTCCCTTCACTGAACTAAAAATATAACACATATGATTACATCACATAGTTTCTATTAACTGTGTAATGATCATATGACTTCAATAAACTATACGAAAAATTACAAAATAGAGAAAAAAAGTCAACTCCAAACTCCCCCCAAGTACATGAAAATCAATAAAAAATAAAATAACAAGAATATGAGAAAGTGGGGTATAAAAATTCTCTGCACCATATCAATTGTTACCCCTGGAAAGTTTTAGTATATAATTTTACTAAAATAAAAGGTGATATTTAGCTTCCTCATTAAAGTCATAACTTTAAAAACTAAATAACTGCTTGACACTCCCTAAGAGAAAGACACAATCAGGAGTCATAACTAATAACATGGGCCCTTTCATCCTTAATAGAAAGTTTGGTTTTACAATCTTCACCTAAAAATTTCATGTGTGTGTAACCTAAAGAAAATACATATTGTATTACCTAAAAAATTTATTTTATTGAATTTAAAAACAATCACTAAGTAAGGTTTAGGTCAGAGAATTGAAAAGTTCACCTGAAAGTATGAATCATCACCATATTAAGAAAATAATAAATAAACAAGAAATATCCTCTTATTATAAGAATGATATCATATTTGGTGTTATCCCATTATTTTTAATATTCCTCTCATATATTTATTCCCAAAATCAATTAATTACTCCCAAATACCCATCATAAGGAAGAGGCTTCATAATGGCCCAAATAATGTGGTTTCTTTATCAACATGGTGAGAAACCACAAAAAAATCATGAATAGTTCCCAAATAATTTACATTAATTATTTAAAAAACTAAAATAGAAAAAATTCCAACAAAACATATCAATTTTATTCCCAAATATGATACATTTAAAAGATATCATAAATAAATAACTCACAAAATATGATAAAATTAACTCAAATAATCATTATATGAACATCAGGTTCACCAGGTTAAACCTGATGATTATTGAAATAAGTAGATCTCGAACCACCTATTTCATATGTAGCTCATTTAAAACACATGTGTTGATGTCCTAAAAGTCCACAACCATGGAATTTCGTAGGATATTTCTAACATGAATGCTTCTTATAATTTACCTTACTACATTGATGACATAAAAAGTCCTCACATCCATAAAAATATAATTATATGAAATTGGATGACGACTTGATACCACCACCTATCAAACAAATCATGTCCTAATTCCATTTTCTACTATTTAATTTCCCTTTAGATCCTCTAGAAATAGGGAAACATAAATCACTTCAGGTATCCCATCCATGACCACCCTAATCCTGTTATCCCATTCCACAACATCTACATAAGATGTTATGAAAAAAAAAATATTGAGGTTGAGATTTGAACTAATACATATTTTTAATCATTGATATTTTATAGAATCATCCAATATTAGCTCAGGTAGACAGGATACTAGTTTTTCAATTTGACAAGCCTACATAAAAATCATTCTTATTCCCCTAATCAAAGAAATACAATTCCATTACCTTAGAAACTTTCATGGTTTCTAGGAAATTTTTATGAATAAAAAATTATTTCAATACATACAATGAATGGTTATTATTTTGATTATTCAGATCAATGGAATTCCATTATGTTTAAATTGGACTTTCAAGAATGAATTTAACCAACTTGGGATAAAGGGAATAAACTAGGACAAGAAAGTTTGACATACTATCTATATTATATATCCATTATTCTAATTCATAGAGACTTTACTAGAAATGGAATAATGGAAAACAAAAAAAAATTAAATTATTGAACCAAATATCAAGTTCATCGAAGAGATAAATAATACTATGAACCATATCTCAAGTAGATATGTAAAATGACTTTGGTCAAAGTTGATCAGTCAAAAGGTATAATTTTTGAGAATAATCCATGGTTACTTTTTTAGTTTCCAATGGAAATTATTTTGGGGAATACTTTAAAAATTTAAATGAAAAAAATAATAAAGATAAAACTCAATTTTTATGACAATACAAAACAAAATATTAAAGAGGCCTCCATAGATGGCCCATTACACCTTATAATACTTCCAAACATTAAAATAAACCTTTTAATATATTTGAAAAAAAACACACCACAATAATATAATCATTTTTAACAACCCCATAAGTATATCCCCAAAAAATTTTACACGCCATCATTTTAAATCCCAAAAATTAGACATCATTTTTTAGATTATATTTTTTTCACTTTTAGGAGGTAAACATCATGGATTACATTATCAAATGCAATATTAAATAAATCCAAATAACGTAAATAATATATAAAATAACCAAACGTTATCTGAAACTAACCATTATAAAGAATAAAGAATAATTTAGAATCATTAACAATCTTAATTTAAATTTTTGAAACAAACACAATTAAGTATGGTTTGGCCTCATAGTCGAGAAAATCATGCACTAACCATGTAAAGTTAACTAAAAGTTACCCAATAATGATTTTTGTTGTTGTAGGCTGTTAATTCTTAAGGGAATATAATGTTTTTGTTGATTGGTGAGGGGTTAATTTTGGTAAATATAACTATTATTTGTATTCAATTAATTTTTATGTCTATAAAATGTGTTTTTAGATGTGGTTTGAGATCTCCAAGGTGTCATTGGTGAAAGGGAAAAATTTACAGGGGTAGTACGTGGTAGGGCTACAAAATAATTGAAAAATTATCCTTTTATTGTGTTAATGTGTGTTAATATCATGAGTGGATTTTCTCAGGTTTCTTTTGGGAATTAATGGGTTCTAGTTGAGGTATTTTTCTATTATTCAATAGTATGCACCATGTCTTACATCATGAATGATGTCGGGTTTTTTTAGATAGGGGGATTTTCCTCTTTTTTAAGACAGTATACCTCAAGATTTTATGGGGTTTGGGCATCAAGAGAAGGTTGTTTTGTTTATCTTATCCTCTCTCAAGCCTCCAATTTGATCCCCTTTTTTGGGGGGTGGTTTTGGTGTGATTGAGATGATGATTCAATGTAGAATCATATATTTGTATTTTTCTCTAGTTCCCCACTTTTTGGCTTGAGATTTGTGATGAAATTTGGGTTTAGGGTTTTTAATTGATTCCATCAGATCTTGAAGGAGTCGACCATAAACGAGGTGGATTTATCTCAGCATGTAAAATTGACCTCCTACAATTGTATGTTAATGATTTTGAAATTTGATTCAGTGGTGGTATATCAACAGATGGATTTATTTAATTTTTTTCTTTAAATTAAATTAATTTAATGATTCATCATGTGTCATGTGATAGGGATTTAGGTCGAAACGGTGCCAGTGGTGTGCCAAAGACCTTCCATCGGTGGTTGGATTTTATTTCAAAGTGAAGGGAACTCACATGGATTATTTATGTTATTATTTCTATTTAAAATTAATTTGAACAATTATTTATAATTGTTTATAAATAATTTTTTTATAAGTTGTTACATGAGATAACTTCTTAAGAGTGGGGGTGAGGCATGGATGTCTTGGATAAGACTCAGTGGAGCTTGTTAAGGGTTAACTTTGTGTTCAAAATAGGTACTCCCTATAATATAATTCCATATGTTTGTTTATGCATGGGAGTGCATGCCTAAAAACCTCATAAGATCAAATATAAGGTTTAGGGATATTTAATTCCCAACGTATGAGAAATAGGATGTCCTTAGTAATCTTATTCCTTGAGTTAGTAATTTTAGTACTTGGTTGATTCGAGGTTACCCAGCGGCTATGTCACCAAGGGGTGAGAGTGTCGACTAAGTTTTAGTATGGACTTGGGAAGGTATCAGGGTGTGAGATGAGGTACATGATAGCCTAGGATGAGTTTCTATGTCTATTGGGTAAGAATTAAGACATTGGAGTTGAGTTATGAAAAGAGGTTAATAAACGAAACTTTTATAGAGGAAATTATTTCATTTTTAACAAATAAATGCATTGTTAAGTAATAATGTTTTATAAAACATATGTACTACTTTGGTAATATCCTATTATTATTAAAATAACATTAGAATCATAATTTTTTTATAATATATCCACTGAATGAGGATTATATTAGTATTATATATAAAAATTATGATAAAGTCTAATTGACACAGACGGAAGAAGTGATGGCCTCAAATAGTAGGATTGTACACTATGAAACTCATTTATCAGATATTGAGAGGAAAATAACATCTATGGGATTTACCTCTAACCAAGACCAAGCCAATATTTAAAACCTAAATCATGAATGATGTCGTTTAATGGATAATTTAAATTTCATTTTGATCACAACCCAAGCCATGTTCAATGAACTACCCCATGAAAATATCATTGTCGTGCACCTAACCATTAGGGACTTAACTAGTGTAAGAAATTGATATATATATTGACCGTAACAATATTAATTGTTATTTTCTTCTTTCAATATTTTTTTTATTTTAACACCTTTTTAATATTACTTTTTAAATTATTAAATAATTATTTGGATAAAAACTAGATTTGGATATGAGGAAACACAAGTTGTATTTTTGGAAATAAATAATTTCAATCAACAAAATCTTTTTGATGATTTCAATAATTTTTTAACATTATTTTATTTTAATAATATATTATTTTTAAATAATATTTATTAAACATATATTATAATAAAATTTTATGAAGTAAAATTTAATTTTTATATGAATCATAAAAACTATTACTATTATAAAAAACTATATTTTCCAATAAATGGGAATTTTTATTTAAAATTGAAAATTCTCATAATCAAATATTTTTTTTAATATATAAATATTTTTTTTATTTTTATACATTGAAATTAACCAATGATTATTTTTTCATAATTTTCGTAGGAAATCAAATTTTTGAGTAAAAAATAAGTACGGTATAAATATATAGCATGTATAATGACATCATAATGACCTGAATGTGATATAATATATTCCATAAAAGGTATACAAAACCGAATACATATTTCAAATTTAAATGTTTTTTTTTTTGAAATATTTTATTAATTTTATAAACCATAAATGAATCCTCAAGAACCAATATTATATATTTTATTTCTCAAATAAAATATTTGAAAAAAAGACTCACTTTCACAAAACCAAGGGTTCTAATTTAATGATATTGGTAATACAACATGTAAAATAATTCAAACCAATTCAATTTACCATAAAATGTGGGAAAACCATGAGATGGTTTGCAGTTTTGATTACGTTATCATATAGACTCAAAAACTATGTTTTGAAATTAATAAATAATTTTATCTATTTTAATATTTAAAACCACCAAAAATCCCTTTCATATTCACTAAAAAACAATGTATCATGGAATTAATCTATCCTTACCTCCATATAGTCCTCCCAATAAGCCCCAAAACACTAAAGGAACTCCTCCCAAGATTTTAGAAGTACCCTCTCAAGGTAAGGGATCCTCTCATTCTCTTCTTTATTCAAGAACCTTCTCTTTCCTATGCTTTTTAATTCCCAATTTTTTTAGTATTAATATATTATTACATATCCATATTATTGACCTTATTATTTAAAATTTATTAGGGACCCCATTATCTCTCATTAATCCCTCCCATGAATCATTGAGTACCCCCATTATGTTGTCAAAATTATATTGTTATTTTACTTACCAAACATTTGTTTTATGAATACTCATCCCCATTTCTACTCAAGAATATTCAAAAATATGTACCTATCCTTATTTGACTGTTACTTCCTTATATTTATCCCAAATTCCATAATCATGGGTTTAAATTTTATGAAATATGATCCTGCATTGAAGGATCTATGTGGTACACTTATGGATGAACATGATATGAAAATGATTGGTGCACCCAGATAACACTCCAATGTATTAGCTAATGTTATAATATCATGATATACCATGTATGGTGTGCAAGATTATATCCTAAGAATACTATATTATGTTTTATTGGTGGTTATCCTTTACTTGTGTTTATGATTCCTTGTTTTAAGTTGTTTCTACATTCCCATGTTACCTTTAATTTTTCATGTTAAATCATGCCTGATTATTCAATATCATGATTTTCACCCATCTTAGTTTTATTGATATTACCCATGGATCAGATATACTTATTTTTCTAAGGATATGATTTGTATTCCCTTTATAAGAATTATATAAAACCCTTTTCTTGTGTATGTCCTAAGGTTATCTTGTGCAATTTTATAAGAATGATGGAATCTTAGGATCATGTTATGGATGTTTTTAATAATTTCATGATTTTCCTATTGAAATTTGTTATACTATGTACCTAATTTCAAAAATAAATTGGGATTTATGATATTTTGGTATTGTATTATGTGTACCATAATGTAATAAATAGTGAATTAATGTGTAATAAAGATATGGGTTGTCATGGGGATAGATGGTTTTATTCTTGTGAGTTACTAGGATCTCCCTCTCGAGGATAGAGGTGAGTATTTTTGTATGTGGAGAGTGTGATGATTCCTATGAAATTTGACACAGGTGACTGATATATGTTTACTTTGGGTAATATGCTAAGATATATCTCTTAGGATATATGAGTGTAGAACCATGTAAGGGTTATGGGGGTAGTTGGGAAGTCTAGATTTGGACCTCACCCATTGAGTTCAGGGTTTGGTAGACATTATCAATTAAGATAGTCCATCGGTATTGGTACTAGAAGTGTTGAGGGACATTGAAAAGTTTGAACAAGACAACGGCGTCATGGCTAAGATAATTCATTGAGATGTAGTCTTACTGATGAGAAATATGTGTGGGGTAATAATAATGAGTAGAGACTATGATGGGTCAGTAGGATCTGATGGGAACCCTGATAGAATATTTGAGATAGCATTTGTTGAGTGGATATGTATTGAGTTACTTGTTTCCAATGTGATGATTTGGTGAGCTGTTTGAGTGGGTTTGGACCTTTGTTATGATGTACATGTAGTCTAGTGCTTGTGGGAACTTTCTTATAGAGTCTTGGATCATGTGCTATTTGTACCTTACATTATTTTTATTGGTTCGAGGATATCCCAATGGTATGGGTCATGATATGTTTCAATAAATGTAGGTTATACCTTTCCTTGAGGAGGCTTGGGTCAAGGACCACCCAATGGGGGATCGTGTAAATATTTTAAACCTTTCCGGTTATAATATTTTGTTTAAGACCATCTAGGGGGGATAGTTCATGTCATTATGTGAGTTTTGGATGATGGAATTATCCATAAAAGGTTTCAATCATATTATTATACCAACCACGAGGGGATAATTCAAGGTATGATACAAGATTCATGTTTGATGGAACCTACCTTTAGTGATAAGATAATGGGTATATATATGGATGTATGCTGGTTACCTACCCCTTTGGGTAGTGGGTTGAGGTTTGTACATCACTCAAACATGAGTCATCATATAAGTGACATACATCTTTCATGGTATCATGAGACTTGAGTGGATTCCCACATGGTGTCGAATTAGGGATAGTTAGGTTCAAGGTGTCCTAGTTAGAACCTGATGACCTGAAAAGCATATATAACTTGTCAATTATGGTTTTATCTTGGGTAGTGAATGATGTGTCATAAAATTATTTATTTATTTATTTTTTTCCTCATTCATACACATGAATTTAATGTCATATATTAGGGCAGTTTAGTGAGTCCTTATAGAATTATATGATCACACCCTGTACAGACTTCTTGGTACATGTACCAACCGTATGTCTTTCTTTTAAGTCAAATAATAGGATGTTCAAAGTATCTATCTGGAGAAGATCAATGGGTATTAGATATTGGAATATGACATAGGGTTGGTTGTAGACCCTTTTTTTATTTATTTTTATTTTGTATATGGGATTGTCATAGTGGGCGATCAAGGTATGTTTTGAATGCCAGTATCATATATAATATTGAATATGTTAACTTTTATTCTATGTACTTTGAATTATTTTTCTAGATTTTTTTCGCTTTCTCTACTATTTTTTACAATATAATTTGATGGAATAATCACCTCTTTGTTTTGATTGTTCCCTGACTGTGAGTCAACAACCTCTAACATATGGAAGGTGTGCTTGAGGCTATGTGGAAACCTCATCCTAGGAACCATTCAGTAGCACGTGGTTGGGGGATTACAAAGTTGTATCAGATATTTTTTATTTACAAAGATAGTATATAAGTGTTCTAGGGATGTGTTATATCCTATGATGTATATCATACTAGTGCATTGAACAAATATTTTTGATAAGAATTATGGTTAATAGGGTATGGGATTTGTGTTCTGGGTTTTTGATGTTACAGATCTATGATTTCACCTTGGGTAGTTTACATGACTTTTGGGGTGATGATTTATAGTGTTTTTTCTCTTGGTATGTTGGAAATAAGTCATGTTCATGCATCAAGGTATACACATGGGATTCACATGGAAAATGTATTCTTGAATTAAGTTGTTTTCTGATGACAGTTTCATTTTTTAAAAGTTACAACAACAACTTATATGGTGATTTCATATATAACTTTTTAGTGGAATTCTACATAGATGAAAAATGATGTATTTATTTGTTATGGTAGGATATTTTGACCATCTGTTAGGAGGATCTTCATAGGTGGTAATACAATCACTTCATCAAGAGATATATGGAGAACCTTAGTGGGTAGGTATTTTAATTTGATGATTAGGTAATGACTTGATGATGGAATGGTATTCCTGAGAGGTGATCTGATGATGGGATAAGACTTCCTTGAGGATATGGGTATGGTTACATAAACTGTCCGCAAAAAAGTATATGGAATCTTATCATATATCTTATTGGTGGAATCCTGTATAGATAAACCAAGTAGTTATGTGAATACCCATCCTTGAAGTCATGAGTGGTGTTGGGTTTTAAGTTAAGTACTAGTTAGGTTTCTAGACTTGTGGTTCTCATGATTCACTTTCATGTATCACAATGGGAGTGTGGGAAGAAACTTGTAGATCTGGAAAAAAACATGTGTGGTGGGTGATCATACAATTCTATTGGAATGAGGGATATGTATTGGGATTTTGGATGCAAGCTAACATGTAGTAGGGCATGGTTAGTGGTTTTGGCATGTGAGTCTGTGTTTGGTGAGATGAGACTCATGTGGGAATGAGTTAGGTTGTGTGATGGGGTTGTACAAGAGTGTCAAAACATTGGCTTCTAGTGAAATCAAGTAAAAAACAAGGATAAGAACATTAAAGAGGGTTATAAAGGGATAATACTATAATGGATGGAAGGGAGTGAGAATTGGTTAGGCTTTTAGTGAAAATTTCATTGTCAAAGGCCAGGTGTGAACATGTTACGTGTAGTGCCTGGATGGGTTATCAATCACTGAACAGGTTGTGTAAAGGCATGTTAATAATTTTTTTGAGTTATTGATGATCCTAAGTACTATAGAAATGGTGGTTTGGTGGTGAGTCACTCATGTCCATAGAATATAGAAGTTCAGTGTGAGGGAAATGTTCCCTTAGTAGTGTGAGGTGAAAATGATGATGGGTTATAGAGTATAATGGTATGGTCGACCCAAGTGTGTGCCCTCACATGAGTTTTTAGGGAGTCATATATATTAGATCAGTTTGGTTCAACACATGATGATCTATTTAATGGATGTTGTATAATAGTGAGTACACCATCAATCATCTAGGATTACATTTTTAGTTAGCCGAGAACATGTATACGTTGGATCTTCATATTGATTCTCATGTGAGATTGGAGGAGAAATGTCCAGTCATTATGTGATGTAATGAATGAAGCATGAACCATGGAGATTATATATTATGGTTTGGAAGGGAATTGTTAATGATACCCATGTGGTGGGTATCATTATAGCATTGGTGAGTGAGTGACCTTGATGTTGGACGGTTCACGGTTGTGAACCGAAAGATCGATAGATAGTCGGGTAAACATTGAGGTGTTGATGTGTGATAAAATATTCTAATATTTATCCCCTCAATAAGTACCAAAATTAAAGATCAGAAGTAGTTTTGGATTGATTCAGTGTTTTGGCATCGAGCATGATGTAGTTTTGGTGCGATCTAAGGCTAAGTAATATCAAGGTTTCACCTATGACCGGGGTGAGAAAATGGTGGATGGATAAAGTGATTGGTGATCTATTGATGAAATTACACCAGGAGTCTAGTTTAAACTTTTCTATGGGAATATGGATGATCTATTAAATCCTTCACGTGTCAATGAATTGTGATTGTGTGTTGTGATGATGGGTTTACAGGTGAAATAAAGCATTTTTGGAAAAGGTATTTGAAGGAGGTATGATTGGATCATTTTATAAGGAATTAGAAATAGTGAGTTTGGAACTACATCAAGAGTGTTGTTCATAACATGTTTTGGGTTTTTGGACTGCTAAAAGGGAATTTCTGTAAAATCATTCATATGGTGTGGGTAAATGTGGCTTAGAATATTCTATAGTGAGTAGAGTCTTATAGTGAGGAGAACCATACACTTTAGGATGGGTTGGGTTAGGATATTGTGGTGTGTCATTTTATATAGGTGTGGTGAGTGATGTATTAGTGTTAGTGTTGGTGGTGATCAGGTGGCTCAACTTTTGGGGAATAATGCACTTGGTGTTTGGATTTGTGCAGTGGAATCTTGTTTGGTATTTGGAGATAAAACAAGGAATGTTATCTATGAATTTTGGATTGAGGTCGGTAGAATTTTTTGGCTTGAGAACTAACATAGCTTCTCTGGGATGAGAAGCATTATGGTGGAAATTTTATAAACACCCATGTTATTATAGGTTGTGAATTCACTACCAAAAAACTGGGTTTCCGCAGCACCACCCTTTATCAACACTAAAAAAGTGCTGATAAAGGGGGTTCCTTTGTCAAGCCTAAAAATTATGAGCGCTTTTTTAGCACTATTAAAGGGGACCCCTTTATCAGCACTTTTTCCAGTAGCTCTAAAAAGGGGAGGATTTATTAGTGCCTTTTCCTATCATTGATAAATTTTATATTTCAAAAAAATCAAGAAATCTATTATATTGATATATAAGTTTATTTATATTTATAAAAATATAATATATATTTTAAATATGTTTTAGATAAGTATAAATAGACTATTACATTTAATATATAAGAAATTTAGTAAAAATAGAATTTAAATATATTAAAATTTATTATTAATTATTTATTTTCTAATTATAATCGACTAATAATAATTTAATAACAATTTGAGGACCAAAAAAATAAAAAAATTATAAGAAACGATCTAAAATAAGTTGGAAATGTAACTCAAACATCAAATGGCCATAAATTTTGATCTGGGTTTCTGTTTGAGCTCTAAAGCATATCAAATCAAAGCATGTGATTAGATCTATGCTCTAGTGACCTGTGGGAACCTTTGTTCACATTTTTTTAAGCCAAAAAATGTCCATAAGGCCTCGAAAATTGTGTTTTTAGTTCGGATACCCCAATTTTTTTATCATTCAAACATCTATAACTTCTGATCCGGATGTCCTCTAGGACTGTACCACATATGTTATCAAAGATCGTTTCATTTTCATCAATTTGACTTGTAGTGGAGTTGAAAAGGACTTTTGGATTAGAAGCTATGGTCATTTTAACATTCTACAGCTTTTCAAATACATATATATATGTATTTATTCATAAATATATATATATTTATCTGTGTGTGTGTGTGTGTGTGTTGTATATATGCTTGTAATTATTTATTTATTCGTTTATTTATAAACACACATTAAAACATATTTTATAAATGTATTTAAATCTAATATTATAAATATATATTAATATACAAACAAATATAAGGATAAAAATTAAAACTAAATATATATATATAAATATATATAAATATATGATTAAATATATATATATATATATATATTAATAAGTATATATGTATTAATATAACTAAATATCATTATATTAATATGAATCTATATTAATATATGAATATATATATATATCATTAAATAGAGAAAAAAACAAAATAGATTAGTGGTAAAGGTGCAGGTGTGTGAGGGGGGAGGTCTTGGGTTCGAGTTCTGGTTGAAATAGGGGCGTGCAGGCAAGTGGGAGGGGGTTGTGTGGGAAAGTTCAGCGTGCGGTGACAAGTATGGGGCTTTTCCTAGCACGGATAAAATGGGGGTCAAGCACTGTTAAAAGCTACCCGCATTATATATTATTTTTAAGTTTTTTATTTTTTTTACTTTATTGAGTTCTTAAAAAATCTTTGATAAAGTATGTTTTTATCATCTCTTTTTTTAGTGTTGATGAAAGATGAATTTTATCATCATTTTTTTAGCGCTGATAAAAGGGGACATTATTAGTTCTTTTCTGAGCTCTGATAAAAGGGGCCCCCTTATCATTGCCTCGATTAACTGTTCTTTTCTAGCACTATTTATGCCCTTTTCTTGCACTGATAGAGGCCATATTTATAGTAGTGATTCTTTAGGGAATTTTAATTTTTGGGTTTGGTGTGGTGTTTTTCATTGAGAACGGATACTAAAGTTGGCATTATGAGCATTTATACAACCTTAAATTCATTTTTAGACACTATTTATGACCATATTGGTGTCATAGGTATTTGATAGTAATTCATAGAAGGTCTAGGTGGGAAAGCTGTTGAAAAACTACAGTAACAGTCCTTTCATAGCATGAATGGGTTTTCATGTTGTGGATGGGTTTTATCTGGTTTTTTAGGGAATTAATGGTATGGACATGAGGTGGAAGATTATTTCATTATTGGAACCATATTTTAATCCATGAATGATTTTTGGATGGTTTTTTTAGACAGGGTTATTTCCATCTTTTTGGGTTGAGGGTGCCTCATATTTTTAGGTGGATTGGGCATTGGGAGAATGTTCTTTCATCTGGGAACTCCACCCATTCTCCTCCCCTTCAATTCCCATCAAATGATTAATGTTTTAGAGTGATTCCAATGACTATTTCTGGTAATCTAATTTTTTTATCTTTGGTATTGATTCCCACACACCCCTTTGTAGCCTCATAATTATAATTATTTTGGATGGTTTAACATCACTTCCACTAAAGATTTTGGAATTTCTCATTCATGATGTTTCTTTTGGAATAGATTCATAAAGGACATCCCAATATGGTATCTACACATTGTCACATGTCATTTTTATGAAACCCTCCCTCTAAAGAGTATCCCACAAAGGCCGGATGTGAGATAAGTGATATGGTGACTAAAAAAATCCCAACTCTAGTAGGACCAAGGTTTGAGACTAACACTGAGGGTATAATAAGCATACATATAGAGGCATTACCCTCTAAGAGAACATGCGGAATTTAGAGATAAGAGAGTGACACCAATAATAACCTGATTATATATATATATAATAAATCTCATTTGCATATATGAAATAAACTACAGAACTAAATCATCTAAAAGGAAAACAATAAGTACCAAGATAGTAAAGATGATAGTGACCATGAATCCCAAACATCCCTTATAAAACCATGAGCTAGTAAAATATAGAAAAATATTTAACCTGATCCTATTGATCTAAAAATATTTTATATATGTGTGGGGGGTTATCATATTAGTATACCTAGTATGATTCTCTAGGAATCCTCTTGGGTAAAACATAAATAAAGCATGCTAAAGCACAGTGAACAAAATTGAAACTAACACATCACCTATACTAGTATACAATGTTCCCAGAATAACCATGATTAACTCTCAAAAATTATATCATACAGGAGAGAATATAATTTATTAGTGAAACATTAAGGGTTCCCTTATCACACTTCCCCCCAGGTTTTCCCCTCTACCCCAATGTCACATGCCATGAGTCATCTCTCTACAAAATTAATCCATATAGAAGACACCTCGAATAAGTATCACAACATGAACCGCATCCATAACATCCCCCAAAAAAATAATATCACAT
Source organism: Viscum album (assembly GCA_963277665.1). Lineage (NCBI taxonomy): Eukaryota > Viridiplantae > Streptophyta > Magnoliopsida > Santalales > Viscaceae > Viscum > Viscum album. Next base: position 713,742,675 of record OY728137.1, on the reverse strand, counting down.
CCCCATTTAATAACCAATTAGTTTTTGGTTACCACCACAACCTGTATAACATGTATCGTGTATCGAGTATTATAGTTCAAGCCATCACAACCCATAAATTGAGTAAGGTACCTCAAGCCATCAGAGACTATATAAGTTATACCTAAAATAAAAATTTGGAAACAGTATCTGGAGATACATGTGTGTGAAATAACCAAAAGAAATTATATCCCTCTACACAAATATATAGGAAAACTAACCACCGTGTATACTAGAATATAATACTACTAAGAGAAGGGAGTGGGGCCAAAGGGGGTAGTCACCACCAAGATATTTGGGAAAACATCCTCCCATAGTCCACTAGGTTTCAATCACCCTAAAAAACATGGTTGGGGTAGCATATAAAATCATAGAATATACAAAATATAATATATCTAAAAATCACACCATGGGCATAACCATGTCTTAGACTCAACTGCAGCTAACATCACTCAAACATCTTACTGCCACTACTAAGACTATATATCCCTTAAGCACATAGTAATTTAAGATATATATTTATTACTTCTTACTTTATATCCTTAATTTATTTAATTAATTTATTATCCATTAATTAAAAATTAACTTTATTATTCATTAATAATTATTATCCATCAAAGTCATGTCATTTGCCACCAATCAGAATCCAAACCAAGTCTAATGTTTCTCAAGAGTAACATCTCATTTTCATTACAGCGACACCAACCCCGTGGGTTAAGTAATTTATTAATCATTATTACATTCCATAATCCGTGTACTATAGAAAAACCATCCAAAGCTACCACCAATAGGAAAAACGCAACCAGGAATGCCCAGATTTCTCAATATGTTGGGAAAAGAATGTAGATAAAATAGTAAAACTGACAATTGGACATTAAATAGATTCATTTAAAGAAACAATACATCTTTCACATCAATAATGGGTATGCTCATATTCAACCCATTCAATATTCTCTCACTTCATCCCAGACTCCCTCATGTATATCCTTAATCATCTCACTAACATAGGCTTCAACTATTACCATATCATCAGGGCCTCCCCACCCCATATCACATCATCCATCATCTTAGGCTCATATAACATCATATAAAGATCAAATATATGGAACATCATAAGGAAATAAGAAAAAAATCATAAACAGAAGGAAAATATCGGCCTAAAAAGAACAAAATTTGGAATTCTCATACAAACAATCTCCCATGGATACCAAACTGAGTCATTCATCCTCTATAAGAAAATGATAACTCTCGACCTCAAATATTTAACTTTATAAAATAAAAAATTCTTATTCCATCATCAATTAACTGATTCATTATTCAAATGTTCCAACTTTGGGCAACCTAAGGCATGAGTTATAATAAGTAATTACAAGTTCAATCATGATATCTAGAATAAAAAAATTTCATCAAACTCAGAGAAGTATCATTATCCTTTAACATGACTTTTATTTTATCATCAATAAGAATTAACATGATCCACCATATTTTTCAATTTCATTAATCCATAGAAGAAAATATTCAATTTAACATACCATCAGCATCAATTTTATTGCTATAAAATTACAACTAACACCTTATTACAAACATGCATCTTCTTTAAATTTATTAATCCAATAATTCAATTAATTATAGATTTATGTTCATTACCTTTTTCCATCAATAAAAAAATTTATAACCAAGCATAACAACCAATATAAAATCATAATATAGATACTTCACTATTTATATAATCAAGAGGGAAATCATTATCATACTATAGGCCAACAACATGTGATTTTTACAATAAATTCTTTATTAATATGGTTCAACATTTATTAGATTAATTCCATTACCATAAAAATGGATAAACCATTCTGACTTTATGATTGAACAAAAGTAAATAGTAGAAATAAAAAATCTCCTACCTCAAAATAATCAATGTTCTTCTCATGAGAACAGACTAGTGTCTCAGATCTAGTTCAGCTATCCCGTAAGAGGACTTGGATAGTTGTTGATTGAATAAGGAAAGTGGGGAATTGATCCACTTCAAATAGTTCCTAAAAACAATGAATAAAATTACTTCTTTATCCTGAAGATTTTGGAGAAGTTGTATGGTTTGAGTGAAGATGAGCGACACATAACATTATAAACACACTTCAAATGGTAAATTTATGATGTAAACCCCTTGTTTAAATATTAAATATATCAACTATTAAGTTTCACTAAAATAACATAGCCCCAAATACTAATTCAAATATTTAAATTACATAATAAATGTTAGGTTTACAACATAGATTCCATGGGCTCGGCCACAAAAGCCATAAATTCCCTTTAGTCCTTAATATATACTTACGTTGAAAATATAAAATTAGAGAATAAACCCCTTGCTTCAATTTAAATTCTACCTACTTATATATTTTAGTATCCAAACACCATCAGACCTCCACTAAGACTCTTCTGAGATCTATGGGATTTATAAACATGAAAAGGTTCTAACTATAATGATATAGGACCTTACATCAGATACCTCTCAAATATTCCAATCCTCGAGAATCCAAAACCAAACCTCTAGAAAAAATTAAAAGCAGTTATTCGAATGCCCCCCCCCCCATGAGATACCTCTCAAGTGTCTCACAATGATAGGAGTTTTACCCTCTCACTCAAAGGAAACAAGAAAAAACCATGTAACTACAACCACCAACTTTTAAACACTCTTCTTATGAAGATACATCTCAAACTAGTGCAAGGTTACCAATAACAAGGAAGGAAGATAAAACCATATCATAAACTAGAAAATGTTTAAAAATCAAAACTATAGTTACAACAATAAAATAACTAAACATCAATAATCTTGGGGTGATTATCATTTTTCTACTAACTCAAGTTCCTAGGTACTCTCATTCATGACAACATTCCACCACAAGACATGAACCAAGGGAATATTTTTCCCTCAAAACACCTTCTCCTGGTGGACTAGGATCTTTATAGGCCACTCCTCGAAGGTCGTATCATCATAAACCTAGATCTCAATCCAATAATTGACATGATAGTCATCATGAAGATAATGATGGGGCTTTTACATGTTAAGTGGTCATTTATATGGCTCATAGATGGGTGAAGTGATCTCTTACATGACATAGCTCCAATGTGAGCCAACACCATAAAAATACCAATAAATCAGGGAGAAATATTAATCCCACATCCAAACCTTCTCATCCCATGATGAGAATTCATCTTTAAAAACACATAATCTCTAACATAAATCTCAAGAGGTATCCTAAAATTATTAGAGAATTTATGATGATCTTGTACTGCTTTCATCCTTTATCAAAGCACCCAAAACATCTCTTTTTTGTTTTTTACTCGTTATGACATGATAATTGACACCCCTCTAAGACTATCCCTACATAATGAAGAAGACTACAATTTTTTGTACAAAGATTTAAATGAAATTATACCAATGGTGGAGTTAGAACTATTGTAATAATCAAACATAGACAAGGGATGGATCATCATCCATGAACCTCTAAAATATTGGATATAAGATCACAACATGCCTTAAAGAGTCTCTATGGTTCACTCTATTTTATAGTCTATCTATAGATGAAAACTATTTCTATGGCACAACTAGGAGCTAAAATCATGATGGTGACCTCTATACATCATAGAGATAAATTGAAGATATTGATCAGATATTATCATCCTCAAGACTCTATGGAGTATCTCCACATCCACTATATACTGCACTAACATGACCTCCACTAGATTGACTCCATGGTCTTTATAAAGTGTGTTAATTTTGTAAAATGATCCACAATCACCCATATAGAATCATATAATCCACGATATTGAGGTAAATTGGTAATGTAATCCATTAATATGTCCTTGTAATTCAATTTGGGGATATCTAGTGGTTGGATAAAACCATTGGGAACATGGTGCTCAACCTTCACTTTTTGGTAGACCAGAAATTGAGAAACAGACTCTTGAACTACACACTTCAAACTAAACCACAAGATCTAACCTCTCAAAGATTAATACATATTCTTCATGCCCGGATGTAACACCAAAGGTGATTTATAAAAATCATGAATAACCATCTCACATGTCACAAAAGGGGTGAAAATACTTCCCTGGAACAATACTCAGTATTGTGCATCCTTAAACCTACCATTAGGGTTATTTCCAGAGAAAACATGATCTCACTATACCTACACCTCAGAATCCCCCAACTAGGACTCCTCCACATCCTCCACCAATTATGATTGTACTGTCATCTAGAAAAGATAACATCTTCCTCTAACCTCTCCCTTATCTAGATGATTCACTGAGATATCCTCTATAACTCTCCAGGAATCTCCATATTCATACATGGCATCACTATGTGGCTTCCTTCTAAATAAATCATTTAAAACATTTCCCTTACATTGCATATATGAAATCTTGAATTTGTAATCCTACAATAATTTCAACCATTTTCATTGTCATAATTTTATGTTACAGTAGAAGAATGCATACCTTAGGCCCGTATGATTGGTAAAAATCACAAAACACTCACTAATTAGGTAATGTCAATTTTAAACTGATAACGAGCACTTTGAGTCATACCATGCACACTGTATATCAAACTGAGGAGTGTATGATTCTTACACATCACAAATAAATTCTATAACATTTTACAAAATTTTAAAAACAACATGAATGTGTTTTCTTAGTTATGATTATTTGATTTGTTCTTTTTTCTAAAATGTCAATTTTTGAATAAAAAGACATTGTTAGAGTAATATCAGTCGCAATGTGCATTAGATTGATGTGTGGATAATTTTTATATGCCACAAATAACATATGGATCCTTTTTATAAATTATCAAAACAATATAAATGTGCTTGTTTTTTTTATTATATCACTTTTTTAGTAAAATGTCATTTTAAAAATAAAACACACACTTTGAGTCATATTAGTCACATTCTATGTCGGTTTGATGGGAAACTGATTCCTACATGGAAAAAATGACTTATGAATGATTTTAATACATTGCCCAGGTAATCAAAGTATTTTTTTTCTTTGTTTCCAGTTAGTGACACACATTTTGAACAAATAATTCAATTTTTTAATGATAACAGATACTTTTTGTCATACTGGAAACATTGTGTATCATATTGAGGTGTGGATGTTTCCAAAACATCAAAAATGAAATATGGATTTTTTTACCCTAAACTATCAAAATAATATGAATGTGTTTTCTTTGTTTTGAGTATTTCACTTGACTTTTTTACTAAAATACAAATTTTAAATAAAAAGACACACTTGGAGTCATACTGGTCACATCGTGAGTAAGATTAAGGTAGGTATAATTGATATAGGTCACAAATACATATGGATCATTTTCCTAAAGTATCAAAACAATTTAAATGAATTTTTTAGGCTTTGAACATGTCACTTTTTTTTACTAAAATGTCATTTTAAACTGAAACCATTCCCTTTGATTTATACCGATCAAATTATGTATTTATTTGACATCATACTGATTCTTACACATCACAAATGACTTATAAATAATTTTCCAAAATTATAAAGATAATTCAAGTGATTTTTCTTGGTTTTCATTGACTTACATGTGTTTTGAACTAAAATGTCAATTTTAAACTGATAATGGACACTTCAAGCAATACTAGGCACACTATTTATTGGATTGACTTGTCGCTACTTCCTACACACCAAAAATTACTTATGTTTTTTTCCTAAAATATAAAAATAATAGAAATTTTTTTCTCTTTTTTGAGTATGTCACTTTTATTTTTTACTTAAATATAAATTTTAAGTAAACATTCACACTTAAAGTAATATTGGTAACACTGTGCATCTGATTGAGGTGAAGGTAATTCTTATATGTTATAAATGACATATGGATAAATTATAAAAGGTATCAAAAAACGAATTCATTTTTTGGTTTTGAGTCTGTCACTTGTTTTTTAACTAATGTTTCTTTTTAATGTGAGAACATGAACTTTGAACCATACCAGTAACATCATGTGTCAGCAAGACATGAGGCTAATTTGAACAAATCACAAATGACTTATACTCATTTAAAAAAATAATTAAGACTATTTGAGTGATTTTTCTTAGTTTTTGGTGAGTGGCACTTGTTTTGAACTAAAATGTAAATTCTAAACTGATTATTAAAACTTTGAGCCATACCAAGAACATCATATATTAGATTCAAGTGAATCTGATTCCTAAACATCATAAATTAGTTATGAATCATTTTACTAAATTATTGAAATAATAAAAGTGTGCTTTATTTTTTATTATATCTCTTTTATTTTTCACTAAAATATAAATTTTCATTAAAAATTCATGCTTTGAGTCATACTGGTCACACCATGCAACAGATTGAGGTTTGGATGATTATTACATTTCAGAAATGACTTATGTGTCTTTTTTCTAAAGTATCAAAACAATCTGAATGTGTTTTTTCAATATTGAGAGTGTCACATTTTTACAAAAAATGTCATTTTAAATAGAAAAGACACAGTTTGAGTCAAATTGATCACATCGTATATCAGCTTGATGTGATACTGAATCATACACATCAAAAATGACTTGTGAAGAATTTTACTAAATTATCATGAAAACATAAGAGGTTTTTCTTGGTTTTTACTATGTCATGTGTATTTTTTACTAAAATTTGAATTTAAACTGAAAACATGCACATTGATTCATATTGGTCACATCGTATGTTGAACTAACATGAGACCAATTCTTACAAAATTAAAATTAATTATGAATAATTTTACTAAAGTATCAAGTAAATATGAGCACATTTTCATAGCTTTCATAGAGTGACACATGTTTTTGTGTAGATTGTTAATTTAAAACTAAAAACACACACTTTGAGTCATATCAGGCACATCGTGTATCAGATTGATGTGTAATTGATTCCTATATGTCAAAAATTACTTATGGATTATTTTCATAAAGTATTAAAAGAATCAGAGATTTTTTTCATTATTTTGAGTATATGACATGTGTTTTCAACTAAAATGAAAATTTTAATGTGAAAATATTCACTTTTAGTCTTATTGAACACGCCATATATCGTATTGAGGATTGGTTGATTAATACATGTCACAAATATCTTATGGATTATTTTTCCAATGTATTACATAAAAATGATGTGGGAATTAACTAAACACGTAGATAAAATGATAAAAATTCTACTAAATAAGTAGTATTAAGTAACCTCTTCGTGATGTTTGTATTCATTCTAACACTAGGTATGATTTCCATTCTTTTCTAAAAAATATATTTTCTATTGTGAATATGAGTACTATCTAAAATATTAGTTTTACTGTAAAATTATAAATAGACAGTGTATAAAAAAATATTTTAAATGAAATCGTAATTATCTTTGTAAATACCTCTTTAGGGATGCTAGTTTATTGATGATATATTATATCTTTCATAAATATTCAATCATAATAACCAAAATATTTTCCATTTTTTGTTTCAAACACTATAAAAAATTGAGAAAAATAAGTATTTTGTTTTGATTTATTTTTTGACAGTGAAATATTAACATAAATACCCTAATACTTATCCACTTGTAGAAGTCAATAGGCTCCTTATATTCATGGGTTTTCCCCATGCCATGATTTTGAAGATATTTAAATAACACCCTATTATAATAAAATTTTCATTAAAACATAATATAAAATATATTACTTTAAGTTTAGTTGTTAAATGTTTCATGTAGTGTATTAAAAATTGATAAACGTCTTCATGTGTGCTCATATTTTTGGGTATCTATGAATTGAATCTATAAAATAAATCATTACAATATCCAAATTTACTATAATGATTTACCGATGCGTCCTAAAAACTAAAAGTAATATATAATGAAATGAATGAAAATATATTTGATATGATTAAATTGTAGAGTTTTACCCCTACATCATGAGTATTAAGAAGAGTATGTCATCTGAAAGTTTTATTTCAATCATTATGTCATGTTTTTCCATTATTTAATCATATTTATTTGGTTCCAATGATAATAATTTTTTAGAAGTGATGTGAGGAATAATGAGTCCAAATATTTATATCAAGGGTTTTCCCTTCAAATAGTATTGACATATATTCTATAAAAAATATGAATTGTATTTAGTCATATTTAAAATAATAGATAAGATATTGAAAAAAAATCATGAAAGCATTCTTCATGTATATATTTACAACTGAGACTCTTAGATATCATTGAATGAGGATTTCATTGAAATTCTCAAGACTAATATAGTCTATAATGGAATCTTAGTATGTATATTCTTGAAAATAAATTATTGTCATATCACCACTTTCTAATGTTCCATACACATGAACCCTTAATTTTAATAAATGTGTAAGTTTAATGGGAAGGTTAAAGTTACATTGTGAAGACATTTTCAATTGGTTTGTTTATCCTTTAGTTCATTTTGATTAGACCTTCCATTTCACCCACTTCCCTTTGTCCATTTTTAATAAAATTCATCAATCCAAACCGTTTTTCATTAATTGTTAAGGTAGTTGTGTGATAAATAAATTGAAAATTAATACCATATTTTCGATGTGTTTTTTATAAGATTTAATTACTATACTATGGTTGTTACAATAGCATGTTTTATTATTTTAATATCTACATCATTAAGTAGAATAGGTATCTTAGTACTCAGATCTTGGTCTTTGTTAATCCACACTCTCACATGACTTATTGGATGTTATTTTGGTGTAGAATAAATCCTTGGATATTATACATGGTACCCTTAAGAACAAGGATAAGGATGGGTATTGATAGATATAAATCAAAACCATTTTCACCCCCATAGAATATCATTATAGGAAAGATATCAGTGTCTTCCTAATTCAAATTTCTTATAAATTTTTTTTAACAATGTTGATTACCTCTTCTAAGACATCTCTTTATGGGTAATGGCTCGCCTTTATGTTGGTGTGGTGGGGGGATCTTCACATAGTGGTTGTTCTTGTGTATTTTATTCTCTTTGATTCCTTTTGATAACATTTTCTAACAACTATGACTACTAATTGATTATTTCTTACAGAATAATTAATTATTTCCCCAACTCTTCCATGATTTTATCTTTATCCCCTATTCAATTTTTTTCTCAAAATATGTTTGGGGTGACACCCAAAAAACCAAAACTCGGACATGTCTATAATATTCTAGATACTTTATATCTACTCATAGTAGATGTTCATCAGGTACAACTAATGACTATTCTTGTTCCTAATTCTGATAAAAAAATATAGGAAAATAAGTTGTTATTATTATTTAATACCAATTTAATAAAAAATAAAATGTTATAATTTAATACTTAGACATTTTACCAAACTATTTCTATGTTATCATATATTAGTATACCTTATATATATACATGTTCCTCCATTGATAGTATATATTGTGGAATGTAAATGGATTTGGAAATTGATTCATTAATCTACATATAGATAGAAGAACGTAATTATGTTATTTTTCAAGACACATAAAACTATTGTGGTAGATTTAAAATACATACATTTTTTTCAAGTAAAGTATACCACATCATTTATTAATGGTAGGGGTACATTTATTTTTCTACTCATTTTTTATTTTCATCACTCTGTTAATATTTCATAAATTAACAATTATTAATCAAAGTTATTAATACATATTAATAAGAAATGTATTACCATTCAAAATGTACCTAAAAATATATCTCCTCACGATTACCAATAAATACTTCCCACACTTGTTGGTTTATCAGGTGTTCATACATCTGTGGTGGGTGTAGTTTTATATTCCCTTCATCTTCTTTGAGATGATACCTTATATAAATTGTGTGAAGGCCTCTATGAGCCTTTCCTGTAATCATTAATACAAATTTCATTCTGGATACATCTACTATAAATGCACTCTATAAGGGATAATGATGATTAAGTTAATGTTTTATTATTATTATTTACTGAAATAAAGGAATTATATCATAATGTTACCCAAATCAGTTAGTGTCTAAAGAACGAGCACAACATTGTTACCCAAATCAAATTGGATGCCTTTGCTTCCCCCCTTAATAATTTTTTCTAAAACTGTCACACTACGAACCTCCTATTTTATATGGGACATAGTTTTCTCTCCATATACCATTTCATCATCTTCAAAATCACCAATATGTTTTTCCTTGAGATTCGTAGAATTTTCATGTGTAGAATATTTCTCTTCCACTTCAATGGGAGCACCATTATATTGAGAAACATATTATTCCTTATGATTAGGATCATTGATATATAGTCATTATATAAAAAGTATTTTAAAATTTAATTTATATTATATAAATACAGCAATTAAATGATAATAATATGTGGTAACACAATATATATTAAAAAATATATATAACATGATTATTGAAATATGTTCTACTTAAAACATTGAAGTGATTTGACCTCTGTATCGAGTATCCAAATCCCTTCATTATGTTCTCCTCAAATATAAAAGACCACATCTATATTGGGACCACTATGAAATGATTGAGACATCCCAATGAAAGGTTAATTGTTAGTTGAATTGATATCTGACCATTCAATGGTTTTTGTTGATAATAAAACAATTGACCATTTTTTATTTATGGGATCTAGAATATAAAATACTTATTCTTCCTATGATTCTATTATAAATGGTTCATATTTGTACCCTTACTATCAAAAATACACTTTCATGAATCCAAATACATATATTTTAATAGAACTCCTATGATTGGACCACCTGCATTGAGTAATAGGCACATGGAAAGTTATATAATCCAATATTTGTTTGATGATTCCAAATTATTACATATTCTCATATATTTGAATTTTTTCCTTGGTACAAGATACTTGTATCGTTTCATCCACTTGTGTAACTCCACTAATTTTCGTGGTACTGCATTCAAAATGTTTATTTCTATAGAACATATAAACATTAATTATATAACCATTATAATATAATTCATGCTCACTTGGTCCTCTGACTATCCATTGATGTTGTTATAAAATAGAATCCATATTTTTGGTTGAATCCAAACTAATATAGTCTTTAACCCAACCTATAAATTATTTATTATGTGTATTTGATATCTAAGTTTCATCCCTTGATGGATTTAAATAACTAAGAATTACATTCTAGGTTTTGACGTATAAGTAAACCTATAAACTATTATGAAAAATGCAAAGGTGAGGCTTCTCCCAATCTATAATAGTAATTTTGAAAATAACTATTCTAGAAATTCCTTTACCCAAAAACCACCCAGTGTGATGAGATTTTAGTGGACCAATCTTGTTCGCATTGGATAGGTCGTCGATACAGAGTTCGATGAATTCCTCAAAAACATATCTCTCTTCAATAAAACCTTTTGTATGACTTTTATTTTTGACATACCCTTTAAAAATATTCATATAACCTTCAATAGGATACATCCATCTATAATGTAGAATACCACATAGTTGACTCTCTTTTACCAAGTGAACCATCATATCAGAGAATGTTGGTGAGAAGAACAACTCCAATTCACATTACATGATACCAATTTCCTTTTCCATACTTAAAAATTTCATTGGGTCTATAAATTTTCTGTATATATCTTTGAAAAATAAATAGATCATGGTTAATGGATGAAGGAAATTCTTGGGAAAAATAGAACATAAATCTATATTCATTAGATCATGAATAAAACATGATAGTCATGTGATTTTAGAACCTTTAACTTTAATTCATTCATTGATATGATATTATTTATATTTGATGAATACCCCTTTATGATCGTTTACATCATTCAAGATGTTTTAAAACTAATATCTCTCTTGCTTGGAAATAGTGTAGGAAGCTAGAGGAAGAAAAGTATATTTTCACTCTTTATTGGTTCTACCTCTTCCCATACTCTCAAGTTAGTCATATCCAACCTAGCCTTAATTCCATACTTTGTTTAAAAGGGTTTATTTGGTAAAATAAATATGAAACTATCACCTATAGTTTTTTCAACATCAAGAAAATTTCTGAAATAAAAAAAAATATTCTAGTATGATAATTAAAAAGAAACTGATCTATTTTTTCAGCCGATTTTTCTAATGTTTTCCAAAAAAAGGGTTTACCAAAATTTGTGTCTTTATATTTTACAGTCTAAAATATTTTATCACCTATTAGTTGAGATGGTATTTTATGTTCTTTTCAACTCCCATCAAGTTATTCTATTCAATATCAGTACTATTGTCATCATGGTAGAAATTTCAAATGTCCTAGAAGCATATTCTTCTATGAATGTTTCAACATTATTGATTGTGTATCTTATTCAAAAATAAGACACCCTTGAGTTCCTTTAATTCTATATACTAACGAATTTCTATTATAATTTAATTCATGTATCATCCTATGCAACAAGGATCTCAATGTGAAATATTTATTTTTATATCCATCATATGATGTAACACCTAAACCACAAAATAATTTAAAATCCTATATCAGTGGAGCCAAATATTCATCAATAACATTACATAGTTGTTTTTGTCACGATATAAACAAATATAAAATAATGTATTTTCATTTCATGCATAACCATGATGAGACATAATAAATTACCAATATAACCAATCATTTATTGTGATTGTTTCATTGGAAAATAAAATGATTCACTCAGTCTATAGATAGCACAATATGAAGGTTTCTCATCTCATTTCCAAGTTCATTATACCCATCATCAATTCTCTTATACAGACGAGAGTCTACAGGAAGATAAAATTCCACATCTTAATTTCTTGTATCTTTGTGCCACATAAATTTTCTTGTAGTGTTCTCACTTTCATATGGGCACCAAACCCTTGTAATGACTGGAAAGTTCCATAAAAAATTAATGGGAACTGATTCATCTTTTTTGTATTGAGAAGAACCAAACATTAGGAACTTTTTAAGTGATTTTTGGTCCTCAAAAATTTGTATAAAATCATTTGGATCGTCTTATATTATTTCAATGTTCATACCCATTGAATGTAGAATTCATTTAGTGTCATATGTTTGGAAATGAATCACATTATCTTCTAGGATCATATCATTCAAGAGAGAAAGTAGTTTAATAAAACAAGCATCACTCCATCCATTGTTAGATTTTAAATTATAGTTATTCAATATGGCTGAAATTGCCATATATTTAGTACAGCTAGCATACATTGGTGTCTTTTCAAAAATCCTTAACTTCTCATACAATTTTGGAGAATCATGAAGTTTATCTTCAACTATCACTATAATTTCATCAATATGAACTTCAACATTTTTACACCTCTAATAATGTCCTTGATACGGTCTTCATCATTTTCACCTCATTTAACAATATTAGATGATTCATAAAATATATTTTTATCTCTGTAAGTAGCTACATTTTTTTCCCTGTGTTTTGTCTAGTATTTTTAACATCAATCTATTCTGTGACAGATCAAGTGTTCTTCCAATTTCTATGGATTAATTAGTCTTGAATTAAAAAATTAAACATGGTTAAAGTATTTGATAAGGGTCATATTCATGAGGTTTTGAAACCATGATGAACTCTCTCATCCCATCCTTATACACTTTTTTCATTAAATTAGAATCCTTTAATTTTTTATTCATATCCTTCATATTTAATTGAAAAATATTAAATAATAATTATTTGATCATAAGAGTGTTTGATGGATACATGAGTGGGGGGAGTTTTAGATTAAAATTTAAAAATAAGAAAAAATAAAAAACAACATTACTAAAAAATATTATACTTCAAAGTCATCTGATGATCAGAATATTTAACTCAGATTTAGAAAATATCTAATATATCAGAGTTTTTATCAATCATATAGAAGGTCATATAAAACTATTATTAGAATTATTTATTATTAGTAAATTTATAATGTAAATGCATAGCAGAAATTAAAACTTATAGAAACAAGTAAAACAAAATATTATAATAGTAATAATGTCTTCCAAGATTTATAAACGGTAGTCATACACTTTAATTTTAAGATTATGGATGTCAAAAATCCAGAGTTAATATATCCATAATTTCAATATGTACTGTAAACGTCTATCTTTTATTACCATGAAATATGTAAATATGATTATCATAATGGCTTTATCTTTCAATTCCCTAGATTACATTGATATGATGATTAGTATGTCTCTATCTTACAAGCCCTGGAATCTATCAATAAGATTTATGAGATTCACCTATCTTTCAATCCTAGGAATCCCTCGATCAATACCATAATTGGACATGATCAATACAAAAGTAAAACATTCTATGTAATTTACATTCCTCAAATTGATTCCTCATAACTACAAATATCTAATAAATTAAAAAGTGTCAGAATGATGTGTTCAAGAAGAGAAAAAATATAGATTTTTTGAGTTTCAAATGAATTAGCTCTCAGATCATCGAATAACCTCCTATTTATAGGTAAATATTCAATAGTCGTACTTTTTTTCTCATTAAAAAAACCTCAGATATCTTTCACACTGATAGATCATAATGATCTAGATATTTATCTTGATATCTAAGCATGAACTATACTTCATTGTATGATTTCCTTTTTTAGAACTATTAAAATGTTAAAATAGATTCTTTCTTATATAAAATATTCTAATTACTCTGATTATAAAAAATAGATAGTCTAATGGACTCTATGATTGTTTTTCAATCCGATAAATTGAATAAAGGTTAATCTGATGGATCAGAACTATTTTCAGTCTAATGGTTATGTCTTTTTTGCAATCATGACAATGGATATGGGATGGCCTTTTACGACCCCCGTCTATTACTCTCCACTTGTGGAGGCGGATATGTATGGTTCTTTGTGCTCTCGGTCTTGTAATAATCATGTTGCTATCTAACTCTATTTTATTTTGTTTAATAAATTTTTTCTTGGGACCAGTTTTGACTGGCTCTTGGACTTCTCTGGTTATGTCTTTTTCAATCTAATAGATATAAAATTAGTCTTACCATTGGTCAATAAACTAGTTTTTATGATTTATCAGATGTATATACATTCGGATGGATCAAATTGAATAATAAAGAGTTTATATTTGTTTTACATTAGAACAATTTCTATGTTTGATATAAAATTATATTTTTCTACAAAAACATACTAAAACATTTTTTACATATATAGTTAGTAAAATATATTTTTGATAAAGTATTTTTTATTTCTACAACTAATGAGAGGAAAAGTAGAAAGTAAAACTTTTGACTCAAAAATCTCCCCCTTTTTGGAAAGATCAAAACAAAAAAAATAAAAATTAACTTTGAAATACATACAACCCTTTTCTAGTTTTAGTAACATCAAAGATATAATTTATATGATACTTTTTTTCTCATCATAAACTACCCTAAGTCAATAAAATAATTTTTCCATCATTTTTAATCCAATAGAATGTATTCATACTTGAAATTTTTTCCCTTAATAAAAGTCTACCTTAGATAGATTCCTCCCCTTGAAACTATATCTATCATATATATATATCTTCTTTTATATTAAATATCCACCTTAAAACATTCTCCCAAATTTCTCCCCTTTTTGATTTAAAAAATGAGGGAAATAATTGTAATATTGTCAAATTTTAAATATAAAATTATATAAAAGAATTGTTTCTAAATTATCTATTCATCCCTGATATAATGGGAGGAACATTCATCAAAAAACAACTGGAAAACATGTATATATTAGACATTTGAATAAAAATTTGTAACACCCCAAGATTTCATAGTGTGTTATTTCTTCAAAATAATTCAATAACTTGCACTACACGCAACACCGAGTTCAATTGCACCATGACTTACCCAAAAAAAAGCCATCAAAAGAGGTCATGAATAGCATTAACTACATTTTTAACTTTATATAATCCTTATAATTTTAGAATCCATATTATGAGTTTCTTAGTCATAATGCAAGAACGGATTCATTTTCAGTATTGCACTTTTATCAACTTTTGACAGTGAAACCTTTTTAAATACAATATTTTAAGCTTTTTGACTAAATGGAGACATCAAAAAATTTATAATGAAACATCCCAAGCTTCCACGGTACACTTTCCTTTGAATAAAACAGTAGCGTGTGTTGTACGCAACGTCGAGTTTTAACACACACCACAACCGATCAAACTAGCCGTTATGAATAGTAATACATAAATTTTGAAATTATATATATTTTATATTTTGAAATGGACTTCATTTTTGGATTCGGAATATCGAATTTAGCCTAAGGTGAAATTTTGGTACTTTTCGGATAACTTTCATATTTTGATGAATAGTGAAAATTACTAAATTTTAATTAAAAACAACTTTTTTAATCAAAATAATTAATAGTGATAAATTATAAATTTCAGTGGTTTTAAAGTATATTTAGAATATATTTTTACAATTTAACATAATGTTGGTCATTAGACATAATTTTACAATTAAACCGAACATAAACAAGTGTCAATCTTTTGATAGTTATTATCTCTTAAAAACACGCTTTTTGTTTTGACAGCGGGAATTAATTTTAAATTAATTTCTGCCACTTCTGTGTTTTGAATTTTGAAAAATGGATTCCATATTTAGAATCAGGATGTTCAAATTGTGTAAATAGGTAACTTTTATTTTCAGACATTTTGAATAATTACTGCGGTAAATATTTTATTTACCATGGTTAAGGGTAAATCCGGTAAATAAGGGTTAAAAAATAATATTATAATAATACTAAATTACCCTAAAACGTGTCTTAACCCTATTGGTTGATACATGGTAGACCATGGGCATCTTTGGGTCAATTTTGGGACCCCATTGATCCACTTGTAAGTGATAATGACACTTTATATTAATAATGTTAAAATAAAAATAAAAATGGAATAAGCTTACATCTTTTAGAAGAACAATTTTTACATAGGGTTATACATGTTGGATTTTAGATTATAAATATTCATTAGAAAGATAAAAAGATTTACTACATAATGATATTTTATTTATAATTTTTAGACATCAAATAATTTAAATTATTAATGACACAATAATGATGAAATGTTTACCTCATTAATAAATCATTTAAATAAATAAGATTATAATGATTAAAATATTATCTAAAACCTGTCCAATTCTTATTGGTTGATGTTATTTAGAATATTAGTCATCTTATCTTCGACCTCAATGATTTTTGGACCATTATATACCGAATATAATTATATTATAAAGTAATACTTTCACTCTTTCCTAAAGAGCCCCTCTTCTCCCTTATAAAAGGAGACCACTTCTACTCATTCCTCACACCTCTCAAGCCACTTGGCTCGTCCAAACTCTGCCCAACTAAGCTCCCCACATCCCTCTACTCCTCCTTGAAGCTTCCCCTTAGGCAGAAATCATTTCAAGAAGTCCTTTGGTTCCAACCAAAGTGAGTTACCTAAATTAAAGGTAACGATTTCTCTTAAATTATTTTCCGTTATTTTGCTGCTCCAACCCCCAAACTCTTTTTATTTCCTTTCTTTTGTAACAACACCAGTATCCTCAATATACTAGGATGTTGTTATAAGAAGGATTCAAACTACAGATACACACAACTCCATCTAATGGATGATGAACATAATGTTTCTGTGGATGGCAAACTAACGCCTCACGAAACGATGATTGTTCAAATACATCTTACCGCCTCTCGTGGTGGCCATTATGATGGCACTGTAATTAAATATGATATTAATGATATATATTTTATATATAAGCTTCTGTAATTCCATTTTATTTCATACCATTATTCGTTTCATGTTGTATATACATACGATAATTTCATTTGAGGAAGTGCGGACTACCGCCCCCTTAAAATGATATGACTCGTTCATACCACACATGGAACGTATAAAGGATGGTGTTAATGAAATTAAGTAACATATATAAAATATTATATTATACTGGAATAGTAATATACCTATGTATCATTTTGATTCAATTCTTTTAAAATAAAAATTAAATGGAAGTAGCGTTCGTGCGTACGTACGGACTACCGTCTCCACGAACGCGATGAGATTCATTCTCCATCGTATCCATTCAAGTATAATTATCATTTGATGATTTAAAAATGATGTTTAAGAACTAGATATCATTCTGGATATGAATAAGATACAACAACCATGGCTTATGTAACAAAACATATAAAAGAAAATGAGTAAGTTAACTCCCGAAACGACGATAATTCTAAGATATTATTAACAAAACAATGTTAAAAGATCATATATGATATCATATTAATATATATTATTCTTGTATAATTTAATAACAACTATTTCACCATTATATAGGAGGTTAACCTACCCCATCAAAGGAAAAGTACAAGGTAAGGGATTCTCTTATCTCACTTTCAATTCCGTGAGATTTCCATTGTTCGCCACTAAATTATTGAAAGTGGTGTATTGTGTATGGCCATTTGATATATATTATCATGATTCTCTTTATATTCATGTTATTCTGTAAATAATTTGGTGGTTATTAACTTTTGGCCATACGACTCAGTTGATTAATGTGGTAAGGGTTATTTCACAATCTCTTCATTATCCGAGGTTGTTTATACGTAATAATCTACTGGGATATCTTTATCATCCACATCCATGTTTCTTAAAAATGTATTTCAAAACATTTTTACTATTTAAAAGAATATGGGTTAAAGTCATTTATACCCTTGTTTGACTTTTTATAAGAGGTTTATAAAGGAATCTTTCCGTCGTTTTCAAAACAAGGTCCCTTTTAACCTTTTCGACAGAATTGAGGTAAGAATGTTTTTTTTAACTTATACGGCGGGTGCGGTTATTTTACGCCGTTATAAAATCTTCAAAGCTTCCCTTACAAGCTTATAAGAATATTTTCAATGAAAATGTTTTATTTTATATGGATCTTAAATGATTTCAAAATAAAAGGAGATATTTCTTTTAAAAGAATTTTGATTTCATCTATGTCAACATCCTTTGATGGATTTTAAGATTATTTGAAGTTGATTTATTATGATACAAAACTTCTATATTGTATTGAAGGTTTTGTGATATATTTGACTGTGGATGTGCTATTTTTATACCATTCATAGTTTATGGTGAAAGTATTGACATTTCATATGCTAGTTTTAATATGAATGTTTATGTTATGTTTAAACCTTTTCATATGGGAATGCATTGGACTTAATATGTGACGGGTGGAGCCCGCTATAGCTCCTCGATGCATCGGTAGGTCTCATGAGACAAACTAGTGTCTTGGAACAAGGCCTTGACAAAATATTATTTGTAGTCTTGGCACGAGGCCTTGGCTATGTGGTTATGATAGTCTGGCATTATGCATTCCAACATTATGAAAGTGGTTATTGATTTTTGCATGTGATTATTCGATTAGTAGAATATCCATGTGAATAAGTAAATGGCATTATTTCATTTTATTTATGCCATACCATGTTGAAAGTTCATATTCAAAAGGCTTTTGTTTTAGTTATACATTGCCTTAAATGTTTATTCTTATTTATGAAAGTTTCCGCTATATTGTTATCCTTACTGGGCATTTGAGCTCACCCCTTTTCTATGTTTTATTTTTCCCAGGATATGAAGAAGTAAGTTATGAATGACCTGCAGGGATTTTATGAGGGGTTAATAGTGTGGATTGTGGAAACATTATGTTGTTGTAGTAGTTTTTCATTTTATGATGTAATGTAAAACTTATGAATATATCTAGTGTTTCCAAGGCTACTAAACCAATCGGTCTTTCGAGATTTGATCTTTCTTGTGATCATGCCAATGTTATGTAATAATGCACCGACTCTGGGTAACTGGGGTCGGGGCGTTACAGTTGGTATCAGAGGAAGTTTAGTACAAACCTTGGAAGCTAGATTTAGATAAACTCTGATTAGAGCACGTAGACCTAAGATGAACTTTGAGGATTAGTATAGAAGAACTTCCTAGAATTTTGGTATTGTAGAGATTTTGCGAGTTTTCCGAGCAATAAATCCCTGTCTGGATACGAGCAGGTAGAGGCGGCTCTGGCACAGATGTACCTAGGGGTAAAACCCGAAAACACCGCTTTGAGCTAGACTCGAACGGGAACTGGTGCACGACAACGGGCCTTGCTGCACTCTTGGTTACGACACTCCCGGGGGATATGCTTAGGATAACTCTCATTTTCATTACAAATCATTATGAAGGGTTTATGAGTATATACTTCCTCAAAGAAAACATTTTTATGATTATGGATTATATCCATAAATAGTTCAATTTATGTTAAGTGTTTTATAAGTATTGGATTATGTATTTTGACTCATAAACTAATCTAGTTTATGCCATTGTTTAGAAATGGCGCCCAGTAGAAGGAATGATAACTCCAGAAATGAACATGATTCAAAGAGAAGGAATGATCATATCTCTCATGGTCTTAAGCTAGAATTTATAAGAGAAATAGTCTCCCATGTATTATCATCATATGAAGAAATAATATCATGTGTTGATAAGATAAGTAAAGAGTTTACTGAGTCCTATGGCTTTGAAGGGAAGCAAGAGAAGAAAAGGATAGAAGAGAGAAAGATGGATAAAGGGAAGAGGGAAAAGAAGAATTTTCCCATATGTGGTAACTGTGGAAAGAAACACCCTGGAACTTGCCTGAAAGGAATGGGAGTTTGTTATAAGTGTGGAGGAAAAGGGCACAAAGTACGTGACTGCAAGGGTAAGAAAATGGTTTCAAATGTACAATGCTTCATTTGCAAGGAGTTTGGACACTACGTGAACCTATGTCCCAGTCATCAGACTATGCCGCAAATGATGTTATTGGATAATAATCATGTTATGATACTACCACAGATGAAGAGGAATGATTAGAGTTCTTATGTTGATTATGTCAATTGAGTGTTGTATCAACAATGTATTTGTTACAATAATCATGGAGTATATAAGGATTGTACTGCAGTACTATTTCATTAAGGACTTGAGATTGTGTGGAACAAAGAAAAGTGACTCAATAGCAGGATAAATTTTTGGAAAATATATGGTTAAGAGAATGATAAATCATAATATAGTTCTGATACTAAGGTAGTGATTTTGGAATAATATGTGATTGTTTTGGATAAATTATATTGGATTTTCTTGACTACCCTGGAACTGATTAATGATTTGTATATTCCATCATTGTTGGGGTTTAAAACATTTTTGGATTAATGAAGTATATCCAACTTTCTATATGGAATAAGGGAGCATGAATGTAATCAATAAGGAATATGGTAATTCAGGATGTTTCGGTGTATTAAAAGAATACATGATGAAGGTATTCATATGCTATTACGGGGTAAAAAGGTTCTACATTATGTTTACCTTACTTATAAATGTTGGACTGTGAGTATGGATAGAAGTATTTTGGATAGTTCTAGTTTGGATTATTTTGGATTGCCATAAAAGGACAACCCGGAGGTCGGGCGGCAACCCGTCGCGTCCGGCAAGGCTGCGAGACTTGAACCCGCAACCGAAGGGCGACAAGGGTGTATCACCTACCACTGGCCCACGAGATGTCCTAGATTAAATAATGTAGTTTTTATTAAAAGATCTTGTAGGTGAATTATAAATTCGTTTATTTTGGAACCCTATACGAATAGTGTAAATATAATTTTTTTTTAAATTCTATTATCTTTTAGAGTGAAAGATGAGTTTTTTGTAGAAATTTATTAATGGATAAAACTCTAATTATAAAGTAAGTATATCTCCTTATGATCTTAGCCAATCTCATAAATAAATTCCTCAATATTAAGAAAAGCAACTTAGAACAAAAATGTTTTCCTAGATGGTACCTTAAATCATCACTAATTTATGGCTTTTGGATTGTTGGCCTTTTCATAGCCATGTTCTCTACCACTCTCCATCAGATAATTGATGGTTAGATTTTTCTTCCATATCCATATTTTCTTACATGGAACCCTAGTATGTGTTATTTTCGGTAATCTTCATACTTTCGACTCTTTATTTTAAATAGAGGCCTCATTAATTCATTTTTCGATGTGGGATTTCAACTAAGATATTTTGAAACTTCAAAAATGTGTTATCCCAATACCCTATATTTTGTTGAACCGATGGTACTTCAAATCATCATAGATTGATGAGTTTAAGGACCTCAATTATACACTTGTTTGTGATTGATGACCTCAATCACTACCTATAAATATTTACGTTTTTCCTCCGATTATATGTCCCTAATTGCCACCAATGTTCTCCTAATCAAGATCATAATTTGGTGGTGACCCTTTCATTTCTCTTTTCCTCATATTAAGACTAAATTTTAGTAACCCAATTTCCGATGTGGGTTTTCCCACAAATATATTATCTAATTTCAACCTTTTATTTTCGAAGAACAATTTCAAATTGCGAGGACGCAATTTAATGAAGGAGGGGAAATGTAACACCCCAAGATTTTATAGTGTGTTATTTCTTCAAAATAATTCAATAACGTTCACTACACGCAACACCGAGTTCAATTGCACCATGACTTACCAAAAAAAAGCCATTAAAAGAGGTCATGAATAGCATTAACTACATTTTTAACTTTATATAATCCTTATAATTTTAGAATCCATATTATGAGTTTCTTAGTCATAATGCAAGAACAGATTCATTTTCAGTATTGCACTTTTATCAACTTTTGATAGTGAAACCTTTTTAAATACAATATTTTAAGCTTTTTGACTAAATGGAGACATCAAAAAATTTATAATGAAACATCCCAAGCTTCCACGGTACGCTTTCCTTTGAATAAAACAGTAGCGTGTGTTGTACGCAACGTCGAGTTTTAACACACACCACAACCGATCAAACTAGCCATTATGAATAGTAATACCTAAATTTTGAAATTATATATATATTATATTTTTAAATGGACTTCATTTTTGGATTCGGAATATCGAATTTAGCCTAAGGTGAAATTTTGGTACTTTTCGGATAACTTTCATATTTTGATGAATAGTGAAAATTACTAAATTTTAATTAAAAACAACTTTTTTAATCAAAATAATTATTAGTGATAAATTATGAATTTGAGTGGTTTTAAAGTATATTTAGAATATATTTTTACAATTTAATATAATGTTGGTCATTAGACATAATTTTACAATTAAACCGAACATAAACAAGTGTCAATCTTTTGATAGTTATTATCTCTTAAAAACACGCTTTTTGTTTTGACAGCGGGAATTAATTTTAAATTAATTTCTGCCACTTCTGTGTTTTGAATTTAGAAAAATGGATTCCATATTTGGAATCAGGATGTTCAAATTGTGTAAATAGGTAACTTTTATTTTCAGACATTTTGAATAATTACTGCGGTAAATATTTTATTTACCATGGTTAAGGGTAAATCCGGTAAATAAGGGTTAAAAAATAATATTATAATAATACTAATTTACCCTAAAACGTGTTTTAACCCTATTGGTTGATACATGGTCGACCATGGGCATCTTTGGGTCAATTTTGGGACCCCATTGATCCACTTGTAAGTGATAATGACACTTTATATTAATAAAGTTAAAATAAAAATAAAAATGGCATAAGCTTACATCTTTTAGAAGAACAATTTTTACATAGGGTTATACATGTTGGATTTTTGATTATAAATATTCATTAGAAAGATAAAAAGATTTCCTACATAATGATATTTTATTTATAATTTTTAGACATCAAATAATTTAAATTATTAATGACACAATAATGATGCAATGTTTACCTCATTAATAAATCATTTAAATAAATAAGATTATAATGATTAAAATATTATCTAAAACCTGTCCAATTCTTATTGGTTGATGTTATTTAGAATATTAGTCATCTTATCTTCGACCTCAATGATTTTTGGACCATTATATACGGAATATAATTATATTATAAAGTAATACTTTCACTCTTTCCTAAAGAGCCCCTCTTCTCCCTTATAAAAGGAGACCACTTCTACTCATTCCTCACACCTCTCAAGCCACTTGGCTCGTCCAAACTCTGCCCAACTAAGCTCCCCACATCCCTCTACTCCTCCTTGAAGCTTCCCCTTAGGCAGAAATCATTTCAAGAAGTCCTTTGGTTCCAACCAAAGTGAGTTACCTAAATTAAAGGTAACGATTTCTCTTAAATTATTTTCCTTTATTTTGCTGCTCCAACCCCCAAACTCTTTTTATTTCCTTTCTTTTGTAACAACACAAGTATCCTCAATATACTAGGATTTTGTTATAAGAAGGATTCAAACTACAGATACACACAACTCCATCTAATGGATGATGAACATAATGTTTCTGTGGATGGCAAACTAACGCCTCACGAAACGATGATTGTTCAAATACATCTTACCGCCTCTCATGGTGGCCATTATGATGGAACTGTAATTAAATATGATATTAATGATATATATTTTATATATAAGCTTCTGTAATTCCATTTTATTTCATACCATTATTCGTTTCATGTTGTATGTACATACGATAATTTCATTTGAGGAAGTGCGGACTACCGCCCCCTTAAAATGATATGACTCGTTCATACCACACATGGAACGTATAAAGGATGGTGTTAATGAAATTAAGTAACATATATAAAATATTATATTATAATGGAATAGTAATATACCTATGTATCATTTTGATTCAATTCTTTTAAAATAAAAATTAAATGGAAGTAGCGTTCGTGCGTACGTACGGACTACCGTCTCCACGAACGCGATGAGATTCATTCTCCATCGTATCCATTCAAGTATAATTATCATTTGATGATTTAAAAATGATGTTTAAGGACTAGATATCATTCTGGATATGAATAAGATACAACAACCATGGCTTATGTAACAAAACATATAAAAGAAAATGAGTAAGTTAACTCCCGAAACGACGATAATTCTAAGATATTATTAACAAAACAATGTTAAAAGATCATATATGATATCATATTAATATATATGATTCTTGTATAATTTAATAACAACTATTTCACCATTATACAGGAGGTTAACCTACCCCAACAAAGGAAAAGTACAAGGTAAGGGATTCTCTTATCTCACTTTCAATTCCGTGAGATTTCCATTGTTCGCCACTAAATTATTGAAAGTGGTGTATTGTGTATGTCCATTTGATATATATTATCATGATTCTCTTTATATTCATGTTATTCTGTAAATAATTTGGTGGTTATTAACTTCTGGCCATACGACTCAGTTGATTAATGTGGTAAGGTTTATTTCACAATCTCTTCATTATCCGAGGTTGTTTATACGTAATAATCTACTGGGATATCTTTATCATCCACATCCATTTTTCTTAAAAATGTATTTCAAAACATTTTTACTATTTACAAGAATATGGGTTAAAGTCATTTATACACTTGTTTGACTTTTTATAAGAGGTTTATAAAGGAATCATTCCGTCGTTTTCAAAACAAGGTCCTTTTTAACCTTTTCGACAGAATTGAGGTAAGAATGTTTTTTTTAACTTATACGGCGGGTGCGGTTATTTTACGCCGTTATAAAATCTTCAAAGCTTCCCTTACAAGCTTATAAGAATATTTTCAAAGAAAATGTTTTATTTTATATGGATCTTAAATGATTTCAAAATAAAAGGAGATATTTCTTTTAAAAGAATTTTGATTTCATCTATGTCAACATCCTTTGATGGATTTTAAGATTATTTGAAGTTGATTTATTATGATACAAAACTTCTATATTGTATTGAAGGTTTTGTGATATATTTGACTGTGGATGTGCTATTTTTATACCATTCATAGTTTATGGTGAAAGTATTGACATTTCATATGCTAGTTTTAATATGAATGTTTATGTTATGTTTAAACCTTTTCATATGGGAATGCATTGGACTTAATATGTGACGGGTGGAGCCCGCTATAGCTCCTCGATGCATCGGTAGGTCTCATGAGACAAAATAGTGTCTTGGAACAAGGCCTTGACAAAATATTATTTGTAGTCTTGGCACGAGGCCTTGGCTATGTGGTTATGATAGTCTGGCATTATGCATTCCAACATTATGAAAGTGGTTATTGATTTTTGCATGTGATTATTCGATTAGTAGAATATCCATGTGAATAAGTAAATGAATTATTTCATTTTATTTATGCCATACCATGTTGAAAGTTCATATTTAAAAGGCTTTTGTTTTAGATATACATTGCCTTAAATGTTTATTCTTATTTATGAAAGTTTCCGCTATATTGTTATCCTTACTGGGCATTTGAGCTCACCCCTTTTCTATGTTTTATTTTTCCCAGGATGTGAAGAAGTAAGTTATGAATGACCTGCAGGGATTTTATGAGGGGTTAATAGTCTGGATTGTGGAAACATTATGTTGTTGTAGTAGTTTTTCATTTTATGATGTAATGTAAAACTTATGAATATATCTAGTGTTTCCAAGGCTACTAAACCAATCGGTCTTTCGAGATTTGATCTTTCTTGTGATCATGACAATGTTATGTAATAATGCACCGACTCTGGGTAACTGGGGTCGGGGCGTTACAAAATTCATTCATAATGAACATTCAATCAAAAAGTTTAGAATTATATCCAGTGTTTAGTAAGAAGATATTGTTATTATTTTATAACTTCTTGATAATATCCTTTAATTTCATTACACCATCATGGTCCTTCCCTGCTTTAGTAACTGATGATTCAAATATTACAATCATTTACTTCATGACTTATTCTATCCAAATATCTACATTTAGACTTGGTACTTATTCTTTAAAAACATCTATCTTCTAGTTTTCCTCTTTAAAATTCAGATTTCTTTCTTCTACATCAATTACTTCCTCATCTAGATTTCATTTCTATAAACTATTCAAAAAACTTTAATATATCTGATATATCATAAGGAAGATTTTTGAAGGAATTATCAATGTTAATATATGTTTTCCTCACTTCCTCAATCTTGTTGTCCTTATCTTTTAAGTCATCATCAACGTTCCTTGACCATATCACTGTCTGATTAAATATTCTTTTGTGAGCCTTAGTCTTAAAATTGGATGTTTTAGTTTCATCCACATTTTTAATGAATAAATCAATTGACAACATCAAATATTATTACATTTCATCCATGATTTTTTGAATATCATTTAATTTGGATTCAATATTTGGTAGATATGGTATTGAGTTAGAAATTTGTTTTAAATCCTAGAAAATATAATCAATGATTTTTATTATGCCTCTATGGTCGATGAGTCTGATGAGTTTGAGGAGTCTTTTTTAAATTCTAAAACATGAGGTTTTGATGGTCTAACATATGGATTTTATTTTGTTTAAACTCTAAAATCATCTGATACTTTCCCAATATCTACTTCTTTATATGTTTCATATTTGTCTAATACTCTATTTTGTGAATGCTAAACTTATTATTCTCATTTTGTTGAGGATTTGACATCCACTGAATCATCTAACATAATTTTTTTATAAGAATAGTATAGTAACAAAGTTGAAGTTGAATATGAATTTGATGAGCTACCATATTAATTTTTTTCTTCCTCTTTTTTTATTTCTTCTTCTTCTTTTAATTCTACCTCTTCTTCTTATAGTTATCTTTATAACTACCTATAATTCATATAAATCCTTTTCCAACATTATTTTCAATTTGTGTTTTAAATTTATATTAAACTAAAACTACTTATATAAACTATTTTTTTCCTTAATCAATGACTACTAGCATAACTAAAGGAACTACTAAAGTTTCAACAAACTCTCACCCTACATATGGAATTAATTAATCAACGTAATGAATATTTCTGGACCCTGCAACTAGTTATAAAACTAATAAGGGAGAAACTGATAGAGTTGGATCTTTAGATGATTTCTCAACTGCCTTAAATAGTCTATCTACCATTATCCCCATGAAAATATTTAGTTTTGTTTCTTTTTTTCCCATCTTATTTAAGCTCATCTATAGTTATTATCATTAAGGATAATTCTTCAACATTATCAAGTCCAAAATAAAGGTCTATGGGTTCCTTATATTCCTTAAGTTCCATAATTTTATTAAGATTATCATATGTAATGGCATTTGGTTTCTCTTTTATGTTGGGTGGTTAGGATTCAGGCTTTCTATTCTCTCTTAAAACATCATCCTCTTTAACCAATTCGACATCGGATGTAGGATTTTCCAGCTTGTATAGAAATTTCTTTAACTTTGGATCAAAACTCAACTTTATCCTTTCTATAGATTCTTATATAATGAGATAAACCTTTTCTATCATAGCATATGTTTCATTCTTGATCTATAAAAATACATACATTTCACTAAACTTTTGTTAATGAAATAAAAAAGCATCAAAAAAATTTATTTCAATGATTCCTTCTTAATTAATTCAAAATGAAGAAACATGATTTTCACCAAATTAATTTTACTCATGTTTATAATAAATGCATATATAATGATATGAATGTATTTAAGAGTTTCTATGTCTCCCTTTGTTTGTATGAGGTTCCCTTGCATCGAAAGGGTGACTACGCTTACATCCAGAGTGAGATGAGAAATATTTTTAACTTTTTCAAAAATAATTATACTAGGATTATTCTTTTTTTTACCTAACAAAACTTACAATATTATCTATGATGTTTTGTGAAGTGGGATATTATTCTCTTTTTAATGGAACATCTACTAAATCACCAACTTATTGATATAAATATTTTCAAATTTCAAAACATAAATTAAAAATAATTTATTCTTTGTCCTCTTTTGAAATAAACCCTAATAATGCCTAATAATATCTTACAATCTCTATGTTATATTTTTTAAAATCCACTTTCTCAGCACATATTCTCTCCAAACCACTAAATGTAATACTCTTTTTTAAAAGAGAGTCATACTTATCATACCAGTTCCCATTCATGGGTCTTTCTCTAACAACTTCTCTTTTCACAAAGTCTTTTATACATGCCATTTTACTGAATCTATTTTTATATCTTAGATTGAAGATTCTAATTAAAAAATTATAAAATCAATCGGACTAACCAATAAATCATGTGGAAATCTTCAAGAATGAAATCATGAAAAATTATTTGGGACATGGATACCCCACTTTGTATATTAGAATGAGTGGATAGTTCATCCTTCAGAAAATCTGATGGATCAAGTGGAAAACCCTTTTTAGTCCAAAAATTGATATTTAATCCATATATTATTTAAAAATAATTTTGATCTATTAATTCTTTTAAGACAACTCTTTATTAGTGTAAATAATAATTTAATTAAGAAAACTATTATGATTGAAAAAAATAAATATTATAAAAAATATGTAAAATAATATTAATAATATAAAGTAATGAATAAATACAAAAAATTAATGTTTAGAAGAGTACCATTTGAAGTACAAGTTTTCTTCTCATATGAAGAAACTATTCTTATTGGTTTTTGTAATATAAATTTATTATGATAATTTTTAAAAAAAAATTTATTTGGAGCATTTTTAAAACAAATTTTGATTCCAAAAACATTTGGAAAATTTTTTTATTTGAAAAAAAATTATTTAGAATTATGATTCTGAAAACTATAGAATTTAAAAAACTGAATGTTTTTAGAAAATAGAAAAATATTAGATTAATAATGGTTTATAAAAACTAATGGATTCTAGAAGACTAAATATTTTTAGAAAACTAAATGTTTTATAAAACCAAAACATATGTACTACCCCTTTGAGAAGGTGTCCATTAATGTAAGGTGATTTTTAAACATGTAGTATATATGAATAATTAGTTGAAATTAGTCAATCCAAGCTTTTTTTAAATATATTTAAATATTTCTGAACTAAGGGGTATAATAAAAATATCACCAAGTTATTCTTGTATTCTGATGAATTGTAAAATGGTATCTCCTTTTTATGTGTGATCCCAAAGGAAATGGTGCCTTACATATATGTTCTCAGTTCATGAGGGATATGTTGGGTTTTTAATTAAGGAAGTTCAACTTGTTTTTTCACACAGTATTATATTTTTAGTAAAACCCATACCATAGTTAGTGCATTTTTGTTTCATCCACAACACTTGACCAAAATAACTTCCAATTTCCATATACTCTGATTCATTAGTGAAAAGTTCTACTGAATATTTTTTTTTAAAATACCAAAAAACTAAAACTTCTTTAAAGAAATGAAAAGTACTGAAAGTACTTTTCTTTTCCATTATACATCCACCAAAGTCAGCATCTAAAGAAAAAAATTAAATCAAAATATTTTTCAGAACATTAAAAAAACCTAAATCCATACTTCTTTTAAGGTAAAGAAAAAATCATTTTATATATTTAATGCAGGACTCTTTTGTATATCATTGAAATCTAGCACATAATATTAAATAAATCATTAAATCTAAATGACTATCTATTATGTAAAGCATACTTTCATTCATTCTAATATATATATTTTGATCAACTGGTTTCCAAAATTCTTCAATATATAATGTATTTAAGGTTCCCCTAGGAGTACTAATACTTTTAACATTTTCATACCAAAATTTATTTAGAAGATATTTTATATAAATTTATATATATAAAATTTCCATCTGGTTTTAGAGATATTTAAAAACATAGAAAGTATGATAACTCACCCATAAAACACATTTCAATCTCAGATTTCATAAGATCTGTAAAGTAATCTACTAAATAATTTTGTGTTGATCCAAATAGAATTTCATAAATATAGATTTGTAAAATCATTATATTTCTATTATTTAATTTTATAATATGTGTTGGACTTATATCTCCCATCTGAAAATTTTTAGTAACAAAAAATCTATCCACTCTATCATACGAGGCTCTAGGGGATTGTTTAAGTCCATAAAGTGACATAGTAAAATTAAAAAAAATTGTTATGGATGTTTTTTATTTTCAAAACTAGGGGTTTGGTCTATATAAAATTCCCCTTGAACATATATATTAAGGAAATAAGATTTCACATCCATTTGAAATAGTTTGAAATTTAGGAATGTTGCATAATCAAGAAGTATACGAATATCCTAAATTCTAGCTATCAATGAATAAGTTTATTCATGGTATATTACCTCTTATTGATTATAACCCTTAGAAACAAGTATACCTTTATTTATAACTATTATACCATTTTTATTAAAAAAATCAGAAAGTCCCATTTTACACTAATTATAGAAAAGTCTTTAGGTCATTCAACCAGTATCCAAACTCGATTCATTTCATAATAATTAAGTTTATATTTCATAGATTTTATCTAATTATAGTAACATAAAGCCGCACCAGGATTATTAGGCTCACACTGTGATAAAAATACTAGGTGTTAAATTCCATTTATCAAAGAACTTCTAGTTCTAACTCGTTGATCTACATCCCCAATGATATTATAACTAGGATTTTTCCTAAGAAAAAAGTAACTTCTTGGATTTGTAAAACTCTATTCTTTAACAATAGGTTGAAAATATTATCAAGTTATTAATTTCGAAATATATTATTTAGTTGTATTATCTTGAGAATAACATTATAACAAAGGTTGAAAGTATGTTTTTAAAATAACATCAAAATATTTTGGTTTAGATTATTTGAAAACAAAAGTATTAATTTTACAAAACAAAATATGTAAAGTTTCCCCTAAAGTAATTATATTTTTATTAATAACTAAATATTTCTTCATAGTTAGAGAGAAATATGAAAATATTTCTTTATTTTATATTGGAGAAAATTTATATATACTATATTTAGTATTTAAGTTGAATACTTTTCATCAAAAAACATTGAAATAAGAACTTTTTTGTTCCTTTCTTGTCCATAACTCACAAAGAGTTTTATCAATAAAAGGTATAATTAAAAATA
The DNA here is from genome assembly GCA_963277665.1 of Viscum album. Lineage (NCBI taxonomy): Eukaryota > Viridiplantae > Streptophyta > Magnoliopsida > Santalales > Viscaceae > Viscum > Viscum album. Next base: position 713,710,842 of record OY728137.1, on the reverse strand, counting down.
AATTTATAGTATAATAGGTAGTATTGACTACTTCATCCCAAAAATGTTTTTCAAATGAGTATTTACTCATCTTGGTTCTAATAATCACTTTAATAATTCTATTTTCTATTTTTACTACACCATTCTACTTGGGAGTTATCAGTTCCGAAAATTTATGTATAATAAATTTTTTACTAAAAAATATTTCAAAATTATAATTAAAAAATTATCCATCATGATAACTATAAATAGTTTCAAGGGGAGGTTTTTATCATTTTTAACTTTTTAAAAAATGATTTAAAATAACTAAAGACTTCAGACATTACTAATAGAAAATAAAACCAAGTATATCTAGTGTTATAATAAACTAAAACAAATATCTACTATTTTTTACCAATAATCACATTTTTGTAGAACCAAACAAGTCTGTGTAAACTATCAATAAAGTACCAAAATTTGATACTTTATTAATATACATAAAACTTGACTTATGTTGCTTACCAAATTGAAATGGATCACACACTTTAGAAGTATCAAACCAAATTTTTGGTAAATCCTTAACTAGTCCTTTCTTAGATATCTTAGCTAAATTTTTAATAATATAGTGTAATAATCACCTATTCCTCAGCCAATATTGGTCTTCCATTACACCAATACAAAGTACATATTATCTGCAAATTTAATCTATGTTTAAATTGTAAAAGTTATCATACTAATTAGAATAAAGAGTAAACTCATTTTTATAAAAATGAATATTACATTTTTCATTCATGAAGTTCACAAGATAACCCTCATAAAATAATTTTCATATGCTAATAAGGTTTTGATTAAGTCCTACAAAAAACAAAACATTTGAAATTATAGATTTGAAATGGTGAACAATGTTACCTATAACGATAATTTCACTTTGATCATTATCTCTAAAAGTGACTTTTCCACATTTCATCTCTATGATCTTCTCAAAGAGGTATTAATTTTTAATCATATATCTAGAAAAACCACTCTCCATATACTAAATGTTTTTATAGGTACTTTCTTTATTTTCTTGAAAACAAAAATATTAGTCTTTCAGAGCCCAATTCTTCTTTGTTCTAGTATTATCAAAAATTAAAATTTTAGACATCTATATTTTTCCAACATTACTACATTGCTAAATGTAAATTATTTTGAAAAATACTCTTTATGAAATCCTAGAGAGTGAAATTATTTAAATATAATTTTTTAGTCATGTTCCTGCCAGTTCAACATTTTAGTGTAAAATGGGACACTTTTCATAAAAGAAGTAATAGTCACTAAAAATAGGTTTTTTTGTTAGTAAAACCCATTATAGAAATATATCTATGAAATATAATCTAGTTAAACATTTTATCAATGTTTTTCTTCTAATAAGTAAAATTATATAAAAGATTCATCAATCTAGAAATTTTAGATATTTTTTTTACTAATATGTTTTTATCTCCACTAGAGCTTTCATTTAAACTATGTTTTAAAAAATCAATTTGTAAACTTGTTTTCTCAAAAATAGACTTTCTTAGATCTTTAGAAAGAGTATCTTTTTTAATATAATTCTTATCATGTTCTGTGGAATGATTTGATATTTTTTTAGTCAGACTACTAATTATTGAGTTTCCTTTTACATGTTTACCTTAATAAATATCAAATTTTTTAAACTTTAAAATTTTTATTCTCAAGTAATTTATCAAAAATAGATACATATTCAAAAGTAGATAAATTACTATCCACTTCATATGTGGAATATTCTTCATCCAATGATATATAATTATTATCATCATTATTATTGGGGTGGCTAGCATTTAGGGTAATACTTTTTTGATATTTAGTAATAGTTACCTTACCCATGACACATTTACCCCCCTTTGTTATTTATACAAATAAACCAATATTTCTCTATCTGTAACTTTCATTGTCCAAAGTATTTTTTGAGGATCCATCTCCCCCACTGACACTCTAATTGTCTAAAGCTTTTAAAATATTAATTCCTTGTTCTTATAATACTTTTTAGAATTTTCATTGGGATTTTTTTTTCTTTATTAGACTTCTTTTTTTGCATAGGACAAACCAGTAATATATGTAATTCCATTCTATACTCAAAAAAAATAACTTCTATAGAGTTTTCCTTATCACTCTTATACTTATAACTCTTCATATATCTGTAATGAAAGTCATTCTTACAAAAAATCGTGTCCATCCATATTTTAATATTGGATAAATCATTTTTGGTCTATTCTGATGAATTAGTATATGATTTAATAACAAATTTATTCTTCTTATTATATGTCACAGTTTTTTTCGTGAATTGAGTTTTAATAGAAAAAAAGATTTAGTTTAAAAAGATAATCTTCCATTTTTCTTCTTCATCCTCATATAATCCCTTTTTACTATACCATCCAATTTTATAAGGGTGCCAATGAGATCATCTAGAGTAATATTTTTATTCCTCCTTATGTCTTTTAAATCTATTCTCTTAGAATCCCTTTCATTAGAAATAATATCTATGAATTTTTCAATTAATATTTCATTTTTTAAATCATTCTATCAAATAAAATGTAAAATATTGAAAATGGTGAGGAATCATTAAAGTTTAATGGGTATTGAATCTTCATGTAAGAAATTAAAATCTTGATAGTCAGCTCTCAATATAGCTCTTCTAGTTTTGATAACATTCAAAGTTCCAAAGATAGTAACGTATAACTTCATTCATATACTATTAGATGCTTCCCATGAAGAAATTTAAATATATACACTTCTTATCATAGATTAAAGTAAAACATTCTTTTGTAATTCAATTGATATTCTATTTTTCCTAATATATAAAATTATTAAATTCCATTTTAACTATCACATAATTTCTATGTAACATTCAAAATTTAGCCACACTAGTATTTATAACAAAATTATTTATTTCATATCTATAGTATTTATAATTATTCCCATAAAAATAGGTGGTATACTGGGATTTATATATTCAAGAGTACCAACATTAAATATTGACATCTTATAAAATATAAAAAAAATCTACAAAACATGTTTGTGTAATGTAGTTTATAAAAAAGCAGTTTATAACAAAACTTATTAACATTTAAATAATAAATAAAGTAAAAACTCAATAAATATAGTAGTAGAACCTTACCTGATACCAATTTTTGGATCCTAAGAGTTTAAAAAGACTAGAAGATGTGGTTGAATTGTAGTGTAAAATTTTAAAATAAGAAAAATCAAAAAACCTATTTAGTCAAAAAGATCACACTTGGAATTCGTCTAATAATTAGAGTGTTTAAATATGATTCAAAAATCACCCGATATATCAGAGTTGTTATATGTCTCATATACAGCCTGATATTTCTATTATTAAAAAGATTTTATTATTAATATATTTTTAATTTAAATTAATAGTAGAAATGTAAACTTTTAAAAAAAAGCAAAACAAACTCTTATGATAGTAAGAATGGATTAAAGGATTTTAAAAAGGTAATTTTACTCTTTAACATTAAGTGTTAAGAATTTCAGAAATCCTGAATTAAGATTTACATGATTTCAATACCTACTATAAAGTTATATTTTTTTACCTATAAATACCTCAATATGATGTGTGCAGGAAACCTTAGGAAAAGAAGATCATAAAAAGAAAGGCTCTGATGACGAATGGCAACATGCTAGAACTCGAAGCCAAAATAAGAGAGAAAGGAAAGAGCAAATGAAGAGGATGGAAGAAGCTTAAGTGGACAGCTCTGATGAAGATGTAGAATCGCTCCTACAACAAGACAGGGAGATTGAGGAAACCTATCGTGGAGGAAGAGGAAGAGGAAGAGGACGTAATAACATCAGCCTTTGGAACGAGATGTGAAATAAAGAACGTATCATTGGGGACAAGTTGAGGAAAAAGCTTGGCGTCCCTGAAAATGGGTGATAAGTTTATCTGTTGTCATTCCTTTTTTGTACCTCTTTTGGACATTCTTTTTAATAATAATCCTGGGCTTTTTCCCTTTAAAAAAAATACCTCAATATGATGATTAGAATGGCTCTGTGTTCCAATTCCTTTGAATCCCTTAATACGATGATCGGTATATCTCAATCTTCCTAGACCGATAATCCCTTTATCCAATGGATTAAATTCACATGTATTATTATCCCCTAAATCCCTCAATCAATACCATGATTAGATATAGTGAATACGAAAGGAAAATGTTCTAAGTAATTTACAATCCTCACACGGACTCCTTAAAACTACATCTCTCTAAGAAATGATAAATCATTAGAATGAGGTGTTCAAGGAGAGAAAAAACTTAAAAATGTTGAGTTGAAAATTCATAATATCTTATCACCTCAAAAAAAATCTTAATTTTAGGAAAAAATTAAATGGTTATATTTCTGAGTTTGTTGCAAAAACCTAAGGCAACATTCACTTTGATAGCTCCTAATGATTTGGTTCTTTTTCTTGATATTTAAGGATAAACTATAATTAATTTTCTAATGGTGTTTTGTTTAGAAAAATTACAATGAAATAATATATTTTCCAATAAGGATATTTCTAATTACTTCAATTATAAACATTTCATAGTCTGATGAAGTATACTATTATTTTTCAATATGATAAACTGAATAAATATTGATCTGATGGATCAAAACTATTGTATGTTCAGTGGTTAGGAATTTTTTCGATCTAATTGATAGAACATAATTCTGACCACTATTTAGTACACCAGTTGCTCTAATGTATCAAACGCATATATAGTCTGACGTATCGGAACGAATAATAAAATTTATATTATTTTTACATTATAACCATTTCTATGATTGTTATAAAAAGCGGTTTTCTTTAAAAACATACTAAAAAACTTTGGATATATAAAGTTAGTAAAATATAGTTTTCTGGAATAATTTATTTTTTCCAAAACTAAGGAAAGAAAAAGTTGAATGTTAAAATTTTGACTCAACATTATTAATATGAAAAAAATAGTAAAATTCATTTTATATAATAAATTCATCTTATTATTAAAATTTTAGTATAAGGAAAGATTATTAATGGTTATGATTTTAAGGACATTAATTGGTTTATTAATGGTTATTATTTTTATAAATTGGGATATCATTAATATTTTCTATATTATATATACCTAATATACCATCTCTTGTACTAATTTTTCTTTCAAGAGAGACTGATCCCCTATCAAAACCCAACCTAGAGGTGGTCAACATATTTACTTTAATAAAAAAATTCAAAAATAATAATTTATATCAATTATTGATGATAATTTTTATAAAACAATTACAATTAGTCAGATTAAAAAATTTCTCTCTCAGAGTTTGGTATTATATACTTTCCATATTTTAGTTTCCTGAAAGAAAAACAATATTGAAATTTGATACTCTTATGGTCACTACAAATTAAATACACATGGAAATGACATGTTTTAAAAAGACATTGTGGATTTAATCCATTGGAGTAAGAAGGATACATATAATAAAATGGGTAGAATTGTTTGATTTTAATCCAAGGGAAAAGGAGGGATACATGATACTTAGAGTTTATTACCATATGTGCACCACAATAACATTTCCTACATATCATTTGTTGTCACCACCTTACTTGATAAGTGGGCATGATTTTTGTAGTGTAAAGTTAGGAACGCCATGAAATAAGAGTGGGAAATAATGATGAATGAGTGAAAATTAAAATTAAGGTGATAGAGAAGGTGAAACAAAAATGGATTGAGGTAAGGGAGATTGAGTTGAGAATTAGAGAGGTAGATCGAGGAAAAAAAAGATTTCTTACACACACACCGTTCAAACCATTTAGGAAATTAAAAATAAACAAAGATGCCTGAGGGGGAGAAACCGATCTAAACTGATCACATACCTTGATTTTAATATATCATTAGAATTTCAAAACAAAAACAATAGATAAACTATAAACTAAGACAAATATATTAATACAAATTTTGAAATTTAAAAAATTGTTCAAAAAATAAATGATTGTAATTTTAATTCATCTTCATTTTGTATCAATGTGAAATTTAGTAAAATAAACCAAATGTTTTTAATTTCCCTCCATATTTTTTTGTGATAATTTCAAAAATAAAAGAAAAGAAATGTTTTCAAAATATGAAAAAATATCCCTTATTAAAAATATAGTTTTCCAATAATCAATTATTCTAAATAAAAAAAATAATATTTTAAACTGTGTATTTGATTTTTAAATAAATAAATATATTTATTTTATATATACATATATATATTAATATAATTATAAATATTTAATTATAATTATAGAAATATGTGTTCAGAAGTATATATATTTATAAAATAAATTTCTAATTATATACATATATATATATTTATTTTATAAAATATATATTTAAAAATATATTTATAATTGTTTTTTATTATTATTTATAAATTAAATTGAACAAAATATTTATGTTCACATAATAAAAATTATTTATATACACATAATTATTTAATTACAAAATTATTTATACAAACATAATCCAAATTATTTATATACACGTAATTAAAACTATCAATTCAAGGTACTCAAAATTATTTAAAAACTATTTCTATAATTTATTAATTAAAAATCATTAATTCAAGATAATAAAAAATATTAATTCAAGATAATTATTAATTAATATAGATTAATTCAAATATATTATTTCAAAATAAATATTAATTAAAAACTATTAATTCAAAGTAATTATTAATTCAAAAATATTAATTCAAAATAATTATTAATTCTAAATTATTTATAAATTATTTATATAAATTTTTAATTCAAGATAATCAATATTATTTCTAATGAAAATAATCTATAATCAAAATTATTGATAATTTTTCATTACCATTAAATATATATTACATTAAAGTTACAAAAAATTATTTACAAATTGCATTCAACAAAATAATTATATGCACATTAAAATGTTGTGTTTTATTATTACTAATCACAAACATGATCATTTATATAACGAGTAATTTAAGAAAACATTGAATAAAATATGCACAAGGGTAATGTCAAAAACTCATGTCAACCATTTTAAACACTTCAAAACACTCACACACTTGGTTTGTATATCATTTGGTGCATCCATCCATCTGAATATATATTTTTAATTAAAAGGTCACTTTTTTGGAAAACCTGTGAAACCAATAAGTCCAACCAAGTCATTAAACACTATAACACATAACAAAATTATCAAAGACCATCTTAAACCCCTTTGACTCAAATCCCTTAAATAATTTCTAGGATAGAGTTGCCACCTTTTTCAGGGTCTTCCTTGATACTATCTTCGAAAAGGGAAGTCATCTTGTCCCACACTCATAAGAACTCCTCCACAACAACTTTTTTGTTATTGAAACCTCTTACTAGGATTAGGTGTTGTTTGTTAATCCACTCTCCTTGCTCCTTGTTTGTGTCTACTCGGATCATCCTTCCATTCATCCCTTTTGTATCCTTAGTAGAGGCACATATGGTTAACACCTTTTCACCCATCTCTTCCCTAGATTGTAATAACAAATCCCATGGAGATTCCCTAAGCTCAACCTCTCCTTCCGGATCACTAGGAATCCCATATTCCCCCACCTTTGTAGGAAAAACCTCAATAATGTGCTCTCAACTTATTTCAAAACCAAATACATGCTTTATGAGCCCTTAGAGAATATTTATAAAAATTTGTTTTGAAAATAAATTGATGCAAAATTTATATATATAAATTCATGGTGGAATCAAGAGACACATTAAAAAATACTCACGATCTTTTCTAAAAACCATATAGTAATTTTTTAAAACACATGCTATGGAATCCCATTCAAAGACAAGGGTTGAAAGAATTTGAAAAATGTTATTTTCTCTTTAGGGATAGTCATATAGAAATAACATTAATAAATAAAATCGTTGAAACCAACTATAATTAAAAGGAATTTAATATAATGTGCCATCATTGAAACACACTCTTTGATTCGATACAAAATGGGCTAGAATTCATCATCTCCAATAGAAAATGCTCTAACAATCCATGAAATTTATTTTTCCCCATTTATCCTAAGATTTCATTTCTTCCATGACACAGAACACACCAACTAATGGAAATAAAATAATAAACTATAGAAATAGATAGAAAGAAATCTTTCCAAATGAAGCATGAAATTCAGGTTGAGATAATGGTGGGTTTCATAACGATCTTGCGGTGGCTCCAAGAGTGAAGAAAACATGTTCGGGTAAATGAATAGTGCATTTGTGATGCAGGCCGATCATTTTTCAGGGGGCCAGTAAATGGAGGTTCGATCAATTGTATTTCATGTTACGAGATACAGTAGGATAGGAATCAAATCATGTGTGTAGTTTGGATCATAATTAAAGTGGAGTAGAAATAATCACATACCTAATATTTTGACAGGATCAATTCATCGAGAAGATCAATGAAGAGTGGTGGTAGCGATTCAGTACTATGAGAGCATGAACAATGCAATCGAGGTGGATTTTGTTATGGTTATATTTAAATGACCGAGAAGGCTTTTATGAGCGGTTTGGAAAAAGTGATGATAAAGAGTGATTTTATAAACGCTAAAATAGCAAGCACTCATAAAACTTATCTTTATCATCGTTAAAATTCTAGCAACAATAAAGATATAGTTTATCATCCATGTTTTGGTGCTCATAAAGATGTATGTTTATCAGTACTGAAAAGCAATGATAAAGATCTAATTTTAATAATATAATAAATATAATTAAAAAAATTAAATGAATATAATTATAAAAAAATATTTATTATAATTTTATAATTACTTAAATATATACATAATTAATTATAATTATAAATATAAATAAATATGTTTAAAAATATTTGTATATTTTGTTAAATATATTTATATAATTATATATATTTAAATAATTATATATATCTATATAATTATATATATATATATTAATATAAAAATATATACAATTATAAATATAGTAAATATATTAATTATAATTTTCTAAATATTTCAATATTTATGCTTATAATTATAATTATAAATAAATATTTTTAAAAATATTAATTTATCTTTATAAATATTTGTAGATAATTATAAATATTTATATAATTATATATATATATATATAATTATATATATTTATAAATATATATATATATATATTAATATATAAATATAAAAAAATATAAATATATAGGATATTTTTTTTAAATGCATTTATTTTCATTTTATATTTATTTATATACATATATATATAATTATAATTATAAATAAACATATTTATTCATATTTGTATTTAATTATAAAAATATATATAATTACATATATTTTTATTAATATATAAATATATTTATTTATAAAAATAATCTCTATATATACTTTTTCGATAAATTTATTATTATTTTAAAATTATTGAAATATATATATATATATATATTTATAATTATAATTATAAATAAATATATTTAAATATATTTTGATATATTCATAAATTTATTTATATAATTGTATATATTTATATATTTATTTATTTATTTATTTATATAGTTGTATGTATATATTTATTTGTTTATAATTATAATTATAAATAGTTATATTTTAAAAGTATTTATAAATAATAATTAATATATTTTTATATTTTTATATTTTTATATATATTTATAATTGTATATATTTTTATATTTTTATAATTTTATTAAAATATAAATATATATAATTTTAAATATAATAAATATAGTTATTATTTAAATATTATATATATATATATTAGGGGATTGGGATATAATTATATTAAACACACACACACCACACACATTGGATGGAAACGTCAGACATAGCCCCCCACGGGATATCCAACCCATCAAGCCTTATTTATTTAGTTTGTGGCTCGAAGGCCCATGGGGAATGAATCCCATTTCAAAGAAAAAATGGCCCAAAAACTTACCTGAAAGCCCAATGCAGCTTTGAGCCTACATCATACAGTCTGTGTCATTAGTCTTACGTCATGCCTGTATAACCATCTTCCACTGAAAATTTGCTCCCACATGAATTGGAACCCAGGTCTGATAAAGAATTACCAGGAGCCTTTACCACTCAGGCAAACCCCCAACTGATAAATATAAGTAAATTTATTATAATTTTATAATTATATATATATATAATTATAATTACAATTAAATATAATTATAAATATTTGTATATAATCTTATAAATATCTATATTAAATTCATTACATATATTAATATATGAACATATATATATAATTATGGGGAGTTTATCCCTCTACAGTGAGGGATCCCCTCTCTTGGAGATGGCACTAGAGATCTCAATCTAGCGTAGAATGTCTCAAATGGAGAAATTATTAGCCACATCTCATAGGTAGAAATCATCAGGCACTTCGAGATGTTTATAGCCTGCGCTACTAAAAATCCTTGGAGGAAATCTGATTTTGTGAATCATTATAAAGATATACATGGTATTTTCGCTAGTCTCGGCCAGGAGGTTTTTTTGGTTAAGAAGGATATTATCTCAGATCTAAGTCCTGATCTGAGATGGAGTGTAACACCCTGAGGGTTTTTGAAATATTTTTTTTTCAAATTAATATAATCTTTTAATGTTTTTAATTTTACACAAGACTAAATATAGTTTTTTTATTTATTAAATCACAAATCCAAACATTCCATTCACACAGAACCAACTAGCCTTGTGCTACATGTAATACTAACTTGGCTTACGTTACACGCAACACCGAGTTTCTATGAAGCATCATTTTATTGTTATAATTATATAAATTATATAATTGAAGCATAGTCGTTAAACATAGTAATATGAATAGTAATAAATACTTTTCATATACTTTTTATAATGGTTTTATATAAATAAAACATATTGATAATCAAATATATAATTTTTGGTAGAGTTCTACGTTTAAAAAAATTATTTTCTCAAATGAACTACCTTTAATGACCTTCTGTGAAAAATAATAAAATTAATTTTAGACACATTTAGAAATTTAATTTTATATAATAATATTTTTTTTGAATTTATAATGCACAAATTGTCTTAGGTAGAATTTTTTGGATTTTTATAAGAAACACCATTTTTTATGAATAGTAAAAAATACAGAATTTTAATTCAAATCCGCATTTTCGTCCAATTTATTTATAAGGTTATATTATATTTTAATTTGATTTGAAAGTTCAATTAGATAATATTTTAAAATATTAATAAAATTTAGGTCATTATAATCAATTTCACTCTGAAATTGGGTATAAAAATATAGTGAACTTTTGTATGTTTTTTTCTTTAAAAACCCACAATGTTGTCCCATCAGCTGAATTAATTTTAAATTAATTTCTACCACTTCTTTGATTATAATTTTGAAAAAAATTTCCATATTAGTAATAATAATAATTTATAATTTATACTAAGATTAGCTTAGGTTTTTGAGAAAAAAAATATTCATGAAAGTGATAAAGTTAATTACAACGTTTAAGAGAAAAAATAGGTCAACAAAGTACTAAACCATAACTTTGAGACCCAAAATGACCTAAAAATGTTTCCAACACCCATTTTCTGGCCATTAATCATCCATTTACCATCCATTATTTTGTTTTTTTGGTTTTATATGACTTTTTTTAGGTAAAAATGCCGGTGCACCTAACTTTTTATAAAAACTACCAAGTGTGTCCTTTCTCTTCCATAAAAAAGGCCACGAATTGTCCTTCTTCTCTGAACCTCTACAACCAATTAGGTTCATCCAAAATTTTCCCAATAAACATACCAATATACCTAACTTCCTCATGTAATCCTCCCTTTTGTAATAAATAGATCCAATGAATCCTTTTGGAACAAAACAAAAGAAGTTACCCAATTAAGAGGCAACACCTTCTCTCAAGATCCTTTCTTTTATTTCATTTCTCCACCCCCTCCACTCTCATTATTCCATGCTTGCATAATGACACCAATATTCTCAGTATACTAGGATTTTTTATGCTAATGTTTTGACCTACAATTACACTGCCACAACCCGTCCGCCAGGGCCCAAGCCATGACTATCCCAAGCCCGCCTCCTGATGGCTAGGGGCAGGCAACTAGCACCGAAGGAATTATCCTGTAAGTGGGAGGCATTTTCCTGAGTATCTGTATGCACAAACACACACACATCCAAACCCACAATGCTAAAAAGTAAAAAATCATTCCACTAAGACAACCATTGAGAGTAATAGTAGAAAACTATAAGTAAAGGGTCCAAAATACAATCCAAACAAAAAGACAAGTACAAGCTCCTGAAGTCCGCCTACGGTAAACCCTACCTAAATGGTAGGTGAAGGGGGTACTTCTTAAGGTCGTAGAATTAAACCTCATCAATCAGTTCTCAATGGGCACTGCCTAGTGTCAGAACACCAATTTCTCTATCAAAGTGTCAGTCATATACACAAAACACAACACATGCGAACAGAGCCAGTGTAGGGGTTAGTAACACAATACTCACTAAGGACCCAAAAAAACAAAGGTAAAAACCACAAAGGAATGTATGTGAAATGTAGACTACCAAAGAGGTACATGATGTGTATCCTCTAAGAAGTACATTCACGATCGGTGGTCACTAAAGTCATCTCACTCAGGTATAATCTAAATGATTGAAAGAAAGACTAACGGTCGTAACCGTTTACACCATGTGCTTCTAAAGCACTCATCCATATTTACTGGTTAGGTTTGTTGGATCACTTATAAGATCTCTTCACATGGGATTGATGGATCACATAGGCCCGCTCATCTCTTGGTCTAGCTGGATCACTTAGACATGCTTGTCTCTAGGGTCATATAGATCATTTAGACATGCTATTCTCTTTGCACAGCTGGATAACATAGACTCACTTGTCTGTTGGGCCACTAAGGTTCACTCATTTGATGGGCCACTAAGGTTCGCTCGTCTATTGGGACATAGAGGTCCACTCATAGCACAGTTGATTTTGGGAGAATCTACTCCTCAATCCATCGATCATATTTCAACTTCCACAAAATATCACTTATAGTATTTTAAAATCACTGCCTTATTGGGATGGTATAAACACTATAAATAGCTCACCAATTGGGCATATGGTTTTGAGGTTATGCTCATTTTAGAAGAAAGGGGTCGATTGGGGCTGGGTCCAGTCTGACTTCATCGAACTGACTGACCCAGTACCGACCTAGCCTAAATCATACCTAGTTCGCTAGGCCACCTGGGGTGGCCCGTCATCTCTATCCCAACCCACCATTGTAGACCAGTTCAGCCTCCACCAGATGTAGAGATGACCGCATCCCCTCCGCATCATGTATCTGATAGTTGGTTGGATGCGTCCCTCACACACGGTCCTATGGATAGTGTACCGTCACTGACCTGCGGCCCGACAGCGGGTCTCATATCCTGACGTGGTGCCCTGGTTCCACACGACCATGGGATGCGGGCACAACAGTTCCACACTGCTGGCCGCAGCCTCCTCTGATGTGACATGCTGCTAGTGTGTGATGCCTCCAGCACATGGTCGCCTCTGCATGCCGCCACTGGGCCTAGCGAGCTGGTGATTTTTTCCTCTGGCCACCAGACTTGTTCTGGTGGTCCGTTCTTTTATCTGGAGGGTCTATAACATTCCTCGAGTCACCGACTTCATTGTCATCTGTCTGAAGTTCTCTCTTTATCGAACCATGGGTCCTACCACATTCAGAAAATCTTGGTAATAATCTGACGTGACCATGGGGGTTTGTCGACGAAGAATGCATGGGAAGAGGGGATCACAAGAAACACCCAACGTGATGGATTTTGGACCTGTTTATTTAGTCTTCATTCTTCACGATAGAAAAATGGGAGACATTGAACAATCACAAGTTATATTCCCCTCTCTTTAATCCATGCATGCTAAAATCTCATCCTACATATGCGATAGATCTATGAGTCATCTTGTTTGTTGGTTGGATATGTTTTTTACTCAAAAAAATGAACAGAGAAGGGAAATATTCACTTGGAAATAAACCCCTTAACTTGAGGTTAGATAGTTTGTTTTCAAAGATCGAACTATTTTCATTTTTCATTCCTTGATCTACAGCCCACCGTTGTTGTTGAAGATCCTTCGAAGGATGGAATAATAGATAATGGCGCTCGTCATCATGGGTGATTCTTCGATCATCACTCTAAAATTCCAAAAATATAATGTTATACAAATAATGGATTGTGCTAATGATCCCATATTCGATTAACCCATTAAATGTCGAAAACACATTTCAGCATTTTTTATACACGGAGTTGCAACATCATTATGCTATTTCATTTATGTAATAGTGTTTCTGTTACGCTTGGGATGCAACGTCGTTATGCTGCAAACAAATTTTTAAATTATAATAAAATAAACTAAATTTTTATTTTATTTTTCCTTAATAAATTATTATTATATTTTTCTTAAAAAGTCTAAAAAATAAATTTTTCCATCGACCTGTTCCAGTCGAGCTTAAGTCATCCCTTATGTAAAGTCATCATTACGAACACAATGATGCCCTAATATTTTTAATCTGGTTACTCGTTTAGATGTTTCCAAAACTGTGTATGTGCTCTATTTTAAATAAACTTAAAAAATATTCAAACACTTATTCTAGGATCATCAGGCCTTGGAATCAAGTTTTTTATGAGTGCCAGGTCTCGAAATAGTCCCATATAATTTCTAAAAAATTTACACGGAATTTATGGGTAATTAAATTACACCCCACATTTAAGGATTTATGTCCTCACAAGCCAAAACTAGGGATAAACAAACAAATGGCGATATTGAGCATGGATTTGAGCCTCCCTCTCCCAACTGCTCTCCAAGAGATTCTCGTGATGCCACCGAACGCACTCCAGAGGAATGGACCTACCAAGAAGTACCTGTATATTTCGCTCCTCAATCTCTACCAAAAACTCTGCGAACATCACCCCATCCTCAATGTCCAGCTCACCCGGGTCAATGACACGTGATGGTTCATGCACGTAATTCCTTAGCTATGGCACTTGAAGAAATTCTGCCCCTGATACATCTAAGGGGGAAGAGCCAGGAAGCATGCCACCTCGCCAATTTTTCTTAGAATCTAGAAAGGGTCAATGAATCTCGAAGATAACTTGCCACTCCACCCAAGTATATATAATCCCCATCATGGAGAGACCCAAAGAAGCACATGGTCTCCCTCCTCAAACACCAATGTCCTCCATATCCTATCAGCATAGGATTTATTCCTTCTCTATGCATTCCTCATCTACTCCTAAATGACCTGCACCTTCTCAGTGGTATCACATACCAACTCTAGGCCCATGAGTGCTGACTCCCTGGGGTCGGTCCAGCAGAATAGTGATCTTCATGGTCTCCCATACATTTCCTCAAACATTTCCATACAAATGGTTGAGTGGTATCTCTTGTTTTACTTGAACTCCAATAGAGGTAGATGATCCTCCCATCTGAGATCGAAATCCAAGATACAAGCATGAATCACATCCTCTAAAACTTGGATAATCCTCTTTGTCAGACCATATGTCTATGGGTGGAAAGCTATTCTCAAGAATCGCTGAGTCCTGAATGCCTCTTCAATCCCTTCCACAACTTTGATGTAAAGAATGTGTCTTGATCAAAGACTGTCATAGATTGGACTCTGTGGATTTGAACTATCTCCTGCACATAGAGGCATCCCAAACATTCTACTAAACCCTACTCTTGGATGGGTAGGGAGTGGGATGACTTGTTGAGTTAGTCAATAATTACCCATATGGTATCTTGCCCCATAGATGTGTAGGGTAAACCCATCATGAAGTCCATCGATATACCATCCCACTTCCACTATGGTACCTTGAGTGGCTGAGTTAAGACTACTGGATCCTAATGCAATTCCTTCACTTGTTGACAAGTGAGGTAATGAGAAATAAACTCTTCCACTTACTTATTCATACACATCCACTAAAACTGACATCGAAGATCTTGGTACATCTTTTCCACCCTTGGATACACCACCAAAGAGGATTTGTGGAACTCCATCAAAATCTATTCTCTCAATGCTAGTGGTATGACGGTGTGCCCTTTAAAAATGTTTTCATGGTCGCCACCTATAAAATATCCATCAAGGGATTGTCCTGAGGCTAAATGTGGATGTCATGCCTCACAGTCAACATCTACAAGTTGTGCCTCCCTAAATAATTGTAATAGTGGGGGATTGACAACAATAGATTGAATATATTTTGTTCCATCACCATCTATGAAGGATATTTTCATCGCAGCTTACTGCTCCCATGCCTGACTCAGCAACTACAACCTGGTTCTCCTACTGAGTGTGTCTGCCACTATGTTCCCCTTCCCAAGAGTACAGACTATCTCAACGTCATAGTTTTAGAGGAACTATATCCACTACTACTGCCTCAAGTTCAGGTCCAACATGGAAAAGATATACCATATAAGTTTTTTGTTGGAGTAAACAGTAAACCGCTAACCCATCAAGTTGTTCCACCACATCATCAAATTGAAGACCACTACTGCTAGCTCAAGATCATTGGGTTGTGTAGCTCTTCTGAGGATACTTCAATAGTTGAGAGCCGTAGGCAACCAACACTTTCCCCTACATCAGGACACAACCCAGTCTGGTCCCTGATGCATCATAGAATACTACATACCCAATTCCCCCCTCTGGAAGCCACATGATAGGGGCACTCATTATTCTCTTCCTCAGCTCATGAAAACTATGTAGGTACTTCTCAATCCATACGAAGGGATGTCCCTTCTATATCAATGATAATAATGGTGCTACTACCCTATAAAATTCAGGCACAAACCTCCAGTAGTGTCCATAAAAACCCAAGATACTCTACACCTCAATCATGCGCCTAGGGGGCTCTCAATCAAGTCCCGCCTCTATCTTTTCTAGATCCACTACAACTCCAGCCTCCAAAATGGCGTGTCCCCGAAAGTGGACCTCATGAATCTATAACTAACACTTTGAGATATTCCCATAAATCTCATGCAATCAGAGTGTATCTAGGACTATTTTTACGTGTGTTATGTGCTTCTCCTCGGATGTTGAGTACACCCGGATACCATCAATGAAGACTATGACGAACCAGACAACTTAAGGTTATAATATCCACTTCAAGATTTCAATGAACACTTGTTGAGCATTGATCATGCCGAAGGGCATCACCAAGAACTCATAGTGGAAATACCAACATCTAAGGTCCATCTTCGGTACATCATCATATTGTACACAATGCTAATGATAGCCATACCTGAGGTCTATATTCGAGAACCACCTCGCTCCATTCATCTTATCTAAGAGGTCTTCGACCCTTGGTTGTAGAAATTTATTCTTTACAGTCACCTAATTCAGCCATCAATAGTCCCCACATAGCATCAAGATTCCAAATGCCTTCTTGGAAAATAATATTGGGGCCGCACAAGGTGAAACCCTTGGCCTCATAAATCCCATCCTTTGTAGTTTCTCTAGTTGTACCCCCAACTCATGATGTTTCATGGTATCCATTTGATATATGGGTGTGGATATCGGTGTTATCCCAGGGTGCATGTCAATTCATTAGTCAACCTTTATATGAGGAGGTAATCCCCGAAAATCCTCAGAGAATATTTCATCGTATTTGTACACCACTATAGGAAATTGGAGACTCCTCTCGTCCACTACACTGATGGTAAGGCTCAAAAACTTGTGTGTGGTCCTCTTCACCCACATTCATGATAGTCTATCCAACACTACAAGTATTCCCTTTTCACTAGTAAAGAAGAATATGGTCCCATATCCATGGACACACCACATTTTGCGCCTAAAATAGTCAATCTGAGCATGAAATTTGGATAACCAGTCCATACCTAGAATAATGTTGTAGGGCCATGACACTGCTACTAGGAGATCCCAGCTGAATCTATCACCTCCAAGAGTAAGCTCACACTACAAGAACCAGTTTTTTGATCGTCAAATCTCCTCCCATGGGAGTCTCTAATTGTAATGATCGAGCCAACATCCCCACTAAAATATTCAATCTCTAAACAATTTATGTGGCATGGAAAGAGTGATTAGCACCCGTGTCTATAAGAACTGTAACTAAGGTGAATAAGACATAGATTGTACCTATAATCATTTGTTGAGTTTTGGGGTCATAAGAATCCATCACCTAAAGCTGGAATTTCCTCTTTCCACCAGCTCCAAGAGCCCATGGTGGACCACCTGGGGGAGGTGGTGGTAGTACCTCAAATCTCCACCCACCGCCTGCCACTCTGCATACTACCAGGACACATCCGCCTCCCTGTAGACCACCCTGATCGACCCTCTGTCTCTACCTCGGTGATCCCTCAACCATCCACTGATCATCCATAGAACGATTCAGGAAGTCACGATCCGCGTGTCCCTACCCACCACACAAGTAGAACAATCTAATCCCCTGCTCACTCTCACTTCCCCAAGTTCCTTTTACAACCAACCCTATGTCCTGGGTTCATCTCATGAAATTCTTGACCATTTTGTGTCTCTGTTTCATCTACCTACTACCCATTTCCAAAGAATCTACTGCCCAGTGTCTATTGGTAGCTCTTGCTGCTGGAACCTGCTCTATCAGGAATCTCTCTATGCGTAGGGCTCACTCTTGTACCTCATCCTAAGTAGGGATTCTAAGCGATACCAGGGATTCCCTGATCTCTCGGCGTAGTCGCTACTCAAAATCTCGATACTTGAGGAACAAGTCTTGCACAATGTCTGTGGAGTAGCGAGAAAGCTCAGTGAATCTCACTGAGTACTCAACTATTATCATGATACCATGTTGTAGGTGTAGTAATCTTGTATATGCACAGAGCGTAACAACACTAGAAATAAATCCTACCTAAAGAGGCACTCAAAGTCTTTCCAGTTGAGGGTCACCTCTTTATGTGCCTAGATCGTCAAGGTCCACCATCTCCCCATCGAGCCCTGAAGAAGGCTCACGTCTATGATCTAAATCTAGACGAGAGGTGTCATCACTAGATGGAATGCTCGTATAACCACCTATAGCCAATCCCCGACCACTTGGGGGTCAGTCTCACCCCAGAACCTGGGAGGTCTCTACCTATGGAACTCAAGTAAGGAAGTGAGCCTCCATGCATCCTCTACCAATAACACTGGTAGCAACATCTGATTAGTGGGCGGTGGGAACACTGGTGCACCTCCCGGTGGGGCCATCTCTAGTACTAGTCCCTATACAAACACCTCATATCTAGGGATATCATCCTCTTGGTCATGAACTAGAATCCAAGTTGGATTTCTACATGGTGGCATCCAAAAATAGATTAAGATGAACCATGGTTAATAGATCAAACCTGGTGAGCTGACTCTGACTCAATAAGAACATAAGAACACTCTCAATTTCTATATGTTGCATGCAACTAGTGTTTTCATGTACCGAGTTGAAAAGTAGAATTCAAGCTCCTTCTAAATGAAAACATTGGTCCCCACACCAACACAGGACCCCCTGAGTATAAAGGTTGAACTCGAAATATTCAACATTTTTTTCCCAAAACAAACCACAGACTCCTGGTCTCTAAGGTAGAACTAGCCACCTTTGATACCACTTTGTCACGAACTATCCCCCGGGACCTATTCTGTGACTACCCCAAGCCTGCCTCTTGATGGATAGAGGATGGAAACAAGTACCGAAGTAATTATCCCATAAGTTGGAGGAATATTCCTAAGTACTTGTATTCACACACACACACACACACATCCAAACCCACAATGTTGAAAATTAAAGAAGCATTCCACTAAGACAACCACTGAGAGTAAAAGTACCAAAATAGAAGTAAAGGGGTCATAATACAAGCCCAAAAAAGACATGTATAAGCTCCTGATGTCCATATATGGAAAACCCTACATAATGGTATGTGAAGGTGGTGCCTCCTAAAGTCATAGAAGTATGCCTCGTCTGTCAGATCTCACATGGCACCACTAGGTGTTGGACAACCAAGGTCTCTGTCAAAGCATTGGTCATCTGCACAAGACACAACTCATTTGAGTGGAGCTAGTGCAGCGATGAGTAACACAATACATATTATAGACCCCAAAACACAAGGATAAAAACCAAAAACAAATGTTTGCATGAAGTAGAATACCGAAGAGGTACACGAAGTGTATCCTCTAAGAAGTACGATCATGATAGAGAGTCACTAGAGTAATCTCACATAAGTATAATCTAAAGGATAGAAAGAAAGACCAACATTTGTAATTCTTAACACCTTGTACTATTGATTCACTCATCCCTAATGAATTATTAGGGATGTTGGATCACTAAGACACTATCTTCAAAAAGTCCTACTGGATAACTTAGACCCGCTCATCTTGGGGGATAGCTGGATCACTTAAACCCCCTCGTCTTTGAGAGATATCTAGATCACTTATACCTTATTCTCTCTCAGGAAAACTGGATCAATTAGATCTACTGATCTGCTGGGCCACTGAGGTTTTCTTGTCTACTGGGCCACTGAGTTGTTCTCGTCTGTTGGGCCACTGAGGTCTACTCGTCTGCTAGGCCACTAAGGTCTGCTCGATTCCTTCTCATAGAACTCTTGATTCTGGGAGAATATACTACTCAATCCAATTATTGTATTTACTTCCATGAAAACTCACTTGTATTGTGTCAAAAGGATAGCTTCATTGAGAGGGTCTCAAAGCTGCAAAATGGCTCATCAATCAGGAGTACGGTTTGGATGCTATTCTTGTTTTAGTAAAAAGGGTCAGTCAGGTCAAGGTTTGGTCTAACCCCTTCTGACCAACCAAACCCGTGTTCAACCCAGCCCAGATCTTAACTCATCAGATAGGCTCTTTTTGGCCCACTGGGCTTCCCAGGGTGGCCTATCTTATCCAGCTTGTCCCTCTGTTGTGGACCGTTTTGGCCTCTTCCAAATGTAGTGATGACTGTGTCCCCTCCATCTTAAACGTTTGGAAGTTTTTTTAATGCCTCCCCCACACATGGGCACTAGAAAAACATTCCATCATTGACCTAAGTCCCCACTACGGGTCTCTCATCCTGACACAGCGCCCCACTGGCGTAGTGGTTTCTCAATGTCTTAGCCTCCCGGCCTGATGTGTTTCCCTGCTGACACCACGGTTCTGCACCTTCATGGAATTCTCCATTGTGGAGCCCTGATGGCACCCCGTTCTGCACCACCAGGGGCCATTGGATGTGGACTCCTCCACTACCACATGCCTCGAGCACCATCAAGTGGGTGGTTTCTTCTATGGGCCACCTTACATGCATTGGTGGTCCATTCTTTGATATGGAGGGTCCACTACATTCCTTGGGTCATCGCCTTCACTGTCATGTGTCCTAAGTTGTCACATCAT
Source organism: Viscum album (assembly GCA_963277665.1). Classification (NCBI taxonomy): domain Eukaryota; kingdom Viridiplantae; phylum Streptophyta; class Magnoliopsida; order Santalales; family Viscaceae; genus Viscum; species Viscum album. The sequence continues at coordinate 713,689,503 of OY728137.1, read as the reverse complement.
CGATCTGGGAGTCTGGACACATTTGAAAACTCCTAGAAATAATTTGACGTCACAACGAGGGTTTGTCGATGAAGAATGTACTTGGGAGAGGGGATTACAAGAAACACCCAAAGTGAAAAACATTGTCCTTGTTCGTTTGGCCTTTGTTCGTTGCGGTAGAAAAAGGGGATACATCAAACAATCATAAGTTATATTCCCCTTTATTTAATCCATGCATGCCAAAATCCCATCCTACATATGCGATCGATCCATGTGTCAACCTTCTTGTGGGTTGGCTGTGTTCATAGATCAAAACAAATAATTGTGAAGGGAAAGATTCACTTGTAATTAAAAACCTTACCTCATTGTTGGCTCATTCATTGGAAAAGATCGTACTATTGTCGGTCATCATTCCTTGAGCCGCAGATCATTATTGTTGTTGGTAATCATTCGAAGGATAGAGATATGGATAAATGTGCTTTTCATCATGGGAAATTTATTGATTGACACTCTCTAAATCCAAATATCCAAGTTCAGAGCAATACTGGATTGTTCCAACAATCTCGTATTCGATTAAATCATTAAACGGGGAAAACGTCTTTCAGTGTTTCTGTTACGCTGAGTTTTAACAAAACTATGCCCTTTAATTTATAAAATAGTGTTTTGGTTATACTCGAGTTGCAACATTGTTATATTGTAGAGAAATTTTGAAATTTGAATAAAATAATATAAATGTTCATTTTATTTTTACTTAAGAATTTTTTATTATATTTTTTAAAAAAAAATTATGAAAAATAACTTTTTCCCTTGACTTGAGTCGGTCGAGGTTAAATTTTATCTTAAGAAAAATCATCATTCCAGATAGAGTGGTGCCATCGTATTTTTAATATGGGCACCCACATAGAAGTTTCTAAAACCACGTATGCATGCTTCTTTAAATAAACATAAAAAAGTTCAAACACTTATTCTAGGCTCACCGAGCCTTGAAATCAAATTCCTTCTGAGCACCTAGTGTCAAAATAATCCCATATAATTTTAAGAAAAAAATTACATTGTACTTTTGCTACATTACATACACACACTTCCATTTAATGGATAACGAACACACTATTTACATGTACAATGAACTTCCTCCTCATGAAATGATGATTGTCTATTTATCCTTTACTTCCTCTCATGATGGAAATTATTATGGATAATTTATTTATCTATGTTATATGTTATATTTATTATTTCTTTAAGCTTCTGGAATCCTTTTACAACAAATATCTCTATACTTTCCACTGGGTGTAAATATGATAATTTTATTTGAGTATCTATGGATAACCACCCACTAAAAGTGATGTTATTTGTTCACACACTACATAGACTATATTAAGGATGAATTTAGTGAAATTATATGATATATATGAAATAATAATTCTACTAGAATTATAATATATATTTTATATTTTCTTTCTTTCGTTTAATACAACAATAAAAAGGGACACAACGTTTATGCATACGTACAACTTATCGTCTCCATGAACAGTGTATTCTATTTCATATTTATACATTATATACAATATTAAAATACACATATATCTAATATACATGATATTTATATCATTTATTACATTATTTAAATAAATAAATCTTGATCTATGTAATAAGGATAATAATAACAAGTTAAATCATTTACGATTAACAAGGTGTTTATCACCCAAAACATGGAGTTAATGATAAACAGGTAATATAAATCCTTCAAATAATCATATATGCTATTATATATAGGAATATGGTTCAATCACAGATTTATAATAAACTTATAATTATCATAAAAGTGGTTTTAATGAGTATGAATAAATTCAAGACACAAGGTATGGGAATTTTATCTCACTTTTTATATCTTTGAGATACAGTCCATGTTCACCACTCATTTCTCTTGCATGGTGTATATAATTACCATGAATGTATTATTTGATTATAATTCTTAAATTTATTGGTATTTATATATCCATTATATGATATTTATTTCATAGGATTTATGTTTCAATAGTCACAAAATCGGTAAAGTAATTTCATCTCAATTTGCATTCTTTGAGACACATGTCATGTTAGGAACATATATTTTTATATTAGGTGTATATATTGTAATTGATATTTTATATAATTAAAGTAATTAATTTCATGATATTTTAAGATTCATATAATTTCATTTTACTATATTCGGATTATGGTTCAACGTTACTATGTGGTAAATGTTTTTTGGAACAATATCGTCGCTTTTCAAGGTTGTTTATGTTTATGTTTCCATGATGAAATATTATGATCCATTTCTCAAGAAAAATCATGAATTTTATTCACCATTGTTCATTCATGATATTTTATGTATTGGTACCATATTTCCACTTTTTGGTACATAATATGGTTAAGAATTTATTTTTAGGAAATCCAGACTTTACCATCTCTTCAGTCATAAATCTATGTTCCTTCAAAACCATGTTTTCTAAAAAGGGTTTCCAAGAATGTTCTACTATTATTATATGATATTTAAAATAAATTTTTACCTTTTTCCTTTTAACAATGTTTTTTAAGGAATTTTAATTTAATTTTCCAAACAATATATTTTTTTATAACCTTTTTACCATGTAAAAAAGAATGTTTTTACCTCATATAACATGTACCGATTTACCCACCATCATTTCTAAGAATCTTACTTTACAGGTTTATAAGGTTATTTTATATAATTTTTTTAAAACAATTAATTTTCAAATAAATTCTTTTTCAAAGGTTTTCAATACTATTTTATAAGTTTTTAAGGAAAATTATTTTCAAAATGTTTTCAAGATTTCATTATAAGTTTTCAGGAATTTTTCAAAGGAAATTGTTTTAATATGTTTTCAAAGACTTTTTTATAAGTTTTCAGAAAAATGATTTTTGAAAGGATTCTTATTTGATAAATAATATTCCAAATAAGAAGGGATATTTTCCTCCAGATATGTTTTCAAAAGATACATCAAATTTATTTTTTATCTAAGATGAAATCTATTGTTGTTAATCAGGAATTTCTTGGAAAAGATCTAAAGTTTTTATTCATATTGTTTCTATGAATGGTTTATGATTCTATGTCATGATTTTAATGAAACTTTTTTCTCCTCTATGATATATATTCTTTCGAAACCAACTTCCTTTCACAGGTTCTGCTTTCATGAAGTGATTATGAAACCTATCTTTTTTAAAATTCTATGATTTGATAAAATGTTAATGATACCCATTTCATTTAATGGGTTATGATTTAGTGTTTATAAATACTATGTATTTTTAGTGTTCATGATTTGATTGCAGTTTTATTTTTTGTAACATGTATGAATGATGTTATTATGAGATTAGTGGTACCAATATCTCCCTCCAATTCATTGGGTAATGACAGATGACTCGTGAGTATAAATGTTATACCTGAACATGATAACATGTTTACAATGTTATTCATGGACCTAGTTTCATTTCCATAATATTGTGCATGAACTTGGTTACATGTTCACAATGTTATGAGTGAACCTTATTACGTGTTCACAATGTTATGCATGGACCTAGTTTCATTTCCATAAGTTTGTGTTTGAACATAATTACATGTTCACAGTTTTTTGTGAACCATATTACATGTTCACAATGTTATGAATGGACCTGGTTGGATGCCCATAAGTTTATTTGTGAACCTGATTACATGTTCATAATGTTATATGTGAACCTGATTACAAGTTCATAATGTTATGCATGAACCTTATTTCTTGTCCATAAGGTTAGGCGTGAACCTGATTACACATTCACAATGTTATGCATGGGCCATTTTCATGTTCATAAGTTAATGAGGGGGCCTGATTTCATTCCCTTAACTTAATGAGTGAACATGTTTCTACTTATAAATGTCCACGACATTATAATCAAATTTTCATGCCAAAAACTCTATATCTTATTACTTTGATATGATTTTATGACTTGTGCTCTTAATTCTATAATGATATATGTCTTATGAACTATCAATATTTAATGTGATCTCTAACATGTAGGGTATGATCTTAAAATGTTATTATCAACTTACATACCCTATATTTCATTTGATGCTTACGCATTTCCTTTATTTACCATTTCTAAGAATCTGAGATCAACCCTTTCTTAGGTTTCCTTTCCCTGGGTTATGAAAAAAAAAATTATGTATAAGTAGTAAAGGATTAGTTATTTATAGGATATGTGGAATATATTTTACCAAGGTAGAATATTTTGTTTCCAAGTTTCCAAAGAAACTAAACTATTATGGTCCTTGATCATATATTTTAGTAATGTTCTGAATATTCATATAAAATGATGTGATATCCATGTATGCTAATCTTGGGTCGTTATAGTTGGTATCAAAATAAAGGTTTATTCAACCTTTGGAAAATAGGATTATATACCTTAGTGAGATCCCTAGGGGTATTTCTAATAATATGACTAGGGATGTCTCTAAGGATAAGTCTAAGGATATGGAAAAGTATAATAAAATGTACTAAAATTTTGGTAAAGGATAGAGTGATTGGTTTCCTATAAATACATCTCTATATGGATACTAATAGTGTATGTGGCTCTAGAACAATACCTCAGATTAATAACTCTGAAAAGATGTTCCAGCCCAGACTCAAGCTAATCTGGTATATTAAAATGGGCCTTACTGGACACCTGGTTTGAGACTCCCTGGGGATATGATTTTGAAATTCCAAAACCCTTCATGAACCATTATGAATTATTTTAATAAAATATGACTATTAATAACCTACGATAAACCTATTGTATCATTTATTAAGGACGGTGTAATAATTTAGACATCTTATAAGTAATTATTCATGGTTATGTACAGTTCTTCTATGATATGTGTTTCTCACCTCATGCTTTTTGGATTTAGTCAATGGAGAAAACTATATAGAACATGGTTAAGATTTAATGTTTTGGACGTAGAAATTATGGAAATTATAAAAATTGATTTCCCCATTAGAAATCTCATAATGAGAATAAGGAATATGGTCTGAGTATTGGTTATACTTTTGAAGATAAAGAGACTACAAATGACATATGGAATGTATGTGATGTTCTTCAAGTATTTTTTACATTAATCATAAAAATAATGATTAGATTGAGGATGAGTAACCTTAAGATGAGATTTATATATTCTAGGAAATAGGTTTTAATGAATAAGTTGATGAATCTTGAGTAATGGTTTAGGAATAATGTTGGGTGAATGAAGTACTTATGTTTTGGAATTCAATGATTATGTTATATAAATCATGAAAAATATAGGTATTTCTAGTATAATTTTTCATTAAGTATTGAAATGGATATGTTTAATGGTTATGAAGACTTATAAAAGAGATATTTTGATTAAGGTAAAGTAACCCTTAATGTGATCAAGAAGTTCAGAAAATTGTGTTTCTCATGGAGAAAGAGATGATTGATTTGGATAAAGTAAATTAGATAGTACTGATTACCTCATAACTGATAAAGGATATGTTAAATACATATTCTATGTTATCATGGATGATGTTTAAAACATCATGGATTTACATAATATATCTAGTATCCTTTGGAATAAGGAAGCATGCATGTTTTCTAAAAGTATGTATGGTAATTCATGTTGTTATCATATTCTAAGAGAATTTACCATGAGGGTATTTCTATGTATAGAATGTGACAACCAAGACATTATTTTTGATATATGGGGGATAAATGTTAATTTGATTTCAGGAATTTATTTATAATGTTTTGGATTATCGTATTTTTAAGGGGTTATAAGGTTAACCATTCATGAAAATATTATGTTAAACTTCAGAGGAAGTATTTATGTATAGATATTGACTTGAAAACATTGGTTAAAAGGTTAGTTAGTGATTAACCTTATTTCAAGTATATCCTTCATATTTTTGAAATTATATTTTTTGGTTTTAGAAAATGACATCATGTATTTTGGGTGGAAACCAATCATGTTTGGAAAGGACACATGTCTTGAACCCATGACTGAAGGATGATAAGGGTTTCATGCCTACCACTGGCCAAAATGATGTCCTTGTTATGTATAATTATTTTTGATTAATAATTATTTATGATGAAATAATAGTTTTAATTTTTACATTTATAGACTAATGTATTAATCATATTGATTTTTAATAATATTTATAGATAAATAGTTTTAATTTTAATTCTTTTATGGGTTTTAATATCTGCAAAAAGTGTATTTTAGTGCTTTGGAAATCAAAGTTAAATTCTTGACATCCATTTCTTGAATTAATGGATGAATTGAAAATAATTAAAATCACAACCAAAGAATTATATTTTTTTATTTAAATATATCATGTATATTTTCTTATATTATTGGACAATAAAATAATTACACAAAGATAGCATAATGAATAAAAAAATTATCATAATACCTTAATTTTTTTTGAGCTGATGGCCTTATAAATCATAAAATATTTAAGAATTTGAGGCCCTAAATTTTTCTTTGATCATTCAATTGTTTTTTATTGATTACCTCAATCACTCCCTATAAATATTTTTAATTTTCCTATTTTTCTGATCTTTACTCACACCCTATGTTCTCCTATATGGAAGCCAGATTATATGTTACTTTGGGTAACCATTATAGTTCCAAGATTCCATTTTTAATGTAAGTTTTATTATACAATTTTATGATGTGGGTTTATAGGAAATAAAATTTTTAGTATTAAACTTTTAATAACCCAAATGAATTTCAAGGGAGAAATTCTATTTAACGGGGGTAGAATGTAACACCAAGAGATTTTGTGATATATTTTTTCAAATTAATTTAATATTTTGATATTTTTCATTTCATACAACACTAAAAATAGTTATTTTTATACATTAAATCACTAATTCAAATATTCCTTTTACATGGAATAGACTAGGCATGCACCACACGTAACACCGACTTGGCGTACATTACACGAAATAGTGAGTTTCTACGAAGCATCATTTTATGGTTATAATTATCTATGATAATTATAACCAAGATGTTCAATATAGCAATCTGAATAGTAATAAATACTTTTTAAATTTTTTATAATGGTTTTATAGAAATAAAACATATTGATAATGAAAGATACACTTTTTCATAAATTTCATATATATTTAAAAAAACTATTTTCTCAAATGAACTTCTTTTGATGTCATTTTGTGAAAAATAATAAAATTTATTTTAGACACATATAGAAATTAAATTTATAGAATTATTTTAATCTTTAAATTTAGAATTTATAAATTAGTTTAAGGTGGATTTTTGGGATTTTCTTGAGAAACCTCATTTTTTGTTTGAATTGTGAAAAATACAGGATTTTAATTCAAAAATGCATTTTCATATAATTTATTAATAAGGTTAAATTATATTTTAATTTAGTTTCAAAGTTTAATTAGATAATTTTTTATCAATTAATCCAATTTTGGTCATTGGAATCGATTTCACTTTGAAATTTTGTATTAAAACGTAGAAAACGTTTGAATGTTTTTACTTTAAAAACCCATAGTGTTGTCTCGTCAGTGGGATTAATTTTAAATTAATTTCTACCAATTATGTTATTATAATTTAGAAAAATGGATTCCATATTTGGAATAAGAATAATTTATAATGTATAATAAGTTAAAAATAGTTTTTTACCAAAATAATTAGTGAATGTGATTAAAGTTAATTACAATGTTTAAGAGAAAAATTAGGGTTATAAAGTACTAAACCTTAAATTTAAGACCCAGAACAACCAATACACTTGTCCATATCCCATTTTATGGCCATTATTCAGCCATTAACCATCCACTATTGAGTATTTTGGGGGGTTTTAATTTTTTTAGTTAAAAACTTGGGTACACCTAACTTGTTTTAAAAAATGCCTAGTCTGCCCTTTCCCTTCCCTATAAAAGGAAACCACATATCCTTCTTCTTTACACCTCTCAAAAGACTAAGGATCTGCCAATATCTGACCAATATACTTCACAAAATACCTAGCTTCCTCCTTGAAGCCTAAATTTTGGTATAAATCAATCCAAGGAATCCTTTTTGCATAAACCAAAAGGAGTTACCCGATTAAGAGGTAACACCATCCCTCAAAATTCTTTTTTTATTTCCTTTTACACCACCTTCATTCTATTTATTCCATGATTGTATAACAAAAACATTATCCTCAATATACTATGATATTTTTATTCTAGTTTTTATACCTACACTTACACACACCTTTATCTAATTAGTAATCAACATACTGTTTACATGTACGGAAAACTACCACCTCACGAAACAATGATTGTTCATTTTTACTTTACCGCCTATCGTGATGGAAATTTTAATTGAAACTATATTAATATATTTTATTTATTTTATTTATTATGTATTTAATATTCTATAATAATTTTATAAAAAATATCATTATACTTTCCACTTATTGTAAATACAATGATTTCATTTCTATAAGTGTGGACTACTGCCCCCTGAAATCGATGTGATTTGTTCACACACTACATGGAATTTATTAAGGATGGGTTTAGTGAAATTATATGATATATATGAAATAATAATTCTACTATAATTAATATATATATATATATATCATTTTCTATCGTTATTTTACTTGGACAATAAAATCAGAGTGTTCATGCTTATGTACGGCTTACCGTCACCATGAATAGTGTATTCCATTTCATACTTATATATTATATATAATATTATAATACATATATACTTAATATGAATGATATTTATATCATTTATTATATTCTTGAAATAAATAAATGGTTATCTAAGTGATTAAACAAGAATAACAAGTCAAATCATGTATGATTAACAAGACATTTATCACCTAAAACATAGAGTTAATGAAAAAATATAATATAAATCATTAAGGGAGTCACATATGGTATTATATATATGAATATGAGTCTGTGATGTTTTTATAATCAGATTATAATTATCATACAGGTGGTTTTAATGAGTACTATGAAATTCAATAAAGAATTTATGGAAATTTCATCTCACTTTTTATATTTGTGAGATAGAGGTCATGTGTACCACAATTTTCTCTTTCATGGTGTATATAATTAAAATAAATGTATTATATGATTATTATTATATTTATTTCTATTTAAATATATATTCTATGATATTTCTTTGATAGGATTTATGGTTCAAAAGAAATCAAATTGGTAAAGTAATTTCATCTCAATTTGTCTTCTTTGAGACACATGCCATGTTGTGAACCTATATTTTTATATAAGGTGTATATATTATCATTGAAATGTTATATTATTAACCTCCTTACTTTAATGATATTTTAATATTCATTTAATTTCATTTTCTAATATGCAGATTATGGTTCAAAGTTACCAAGTGGTACATTTTTATTGGAACAATCTCAACGCTTTTTGAGATTGTTTATGTTTATGATTCCTTGATGAAATATGATGATCCATATATCAAAAAAATCATTAATTTTATTCTCCCTTATTAATTAATGATATATTCATGTATTTTTATCATATCTACACTCTTTGGTACATAATATAGTTAAGATTATGTTTTTAAGAAAGCCTGACGTTGCCCTCTCTTCAGTGGGAAATCTACGTTCCTTCCAAACCATGTTTTCTAAAAATGGTTTTCGAGAATATTCTACTATTATAAAATAATATTTAAACTAAATTTTTACACTTTTTTTATTTTACCAATGTTTTAAAGGAATATTCTTCTCATTTTCTAAACATGGCATTTTGTCTGACCTTTTTACCCTGCAAAAGGAATGTTATTTTTACCTCGTATGACATGTATGTATTTACTTGCCGTCATTTATGTGAAGATATTTTTCACATTTAAATTGTTAATTTTTAAGAAATTTGTTTTTAAAATTAATTTTCAAGAAATTATTTTCAAAATGTTTTCTTGACCCTTTATTTTTTAAGGAAGATTATTTTTAAAATGTTTTAAAGCTTATTTTATAATGTTTTCATGGAAAATGGTTTTCAAAATGTTTTTGATATTTCATTATAAGTTTTCAAGATGTTTTCAAATGAAAATTTTTTCAATTTTTTTTCAAATATCCCTTTATAGTTTTTCATGAAAAAATTTTTCAAAAGGATTCAGATTTTAAAAATCATTTTCAAAAGAATAAAGGATATTTTCCTCATGAAACGTTTTCAAAAGATATTTTAAAATTATTTTCATCTTAGATGACTTATTTTGTTGTTACTCATGACATTATAGGAAATGATCTAAAGGTTCCAATAATATTATATATATGAATGGTTTATTCCTTAATGTCATTATTTTTATGAAACCCATTTCTCTTCCATGAGTTATATGATTTTGGAAATATCTTCTTTTCACATGTTATGCTTTCAGGAAGTGATTAAGAAACCTATCTATTTTCAAAGTTTATCATCTGATGAAATGTTAATAATACCCATTTAATTTCATGGTTTATGATTTGATGTTTATAAAACCTATTTATTTTATGTTTTATGATATGATGAAAGTATTATTTTGTGGAACATGTATAAATTATGTTATTATGAGATGGGTGGGATCTATATCTCCTTCTAATGCATTAGGTAATGGTGGATGTATTGGGCATATAAATGTTATGTGGAAACCTAGTTATATGTTCACAATGTTATTCATTAACTTGGTTTCATGACCATAAGTTAATGCATTAACCTAATTCCATGTTCACAATGTTATGAGTGGACCTTATTATATTTATCAATGTTAGGAATAGACCTAGTTTCATGTCCATAATTTTATGCATGAACCTGATTACATGTTCACAATGTTATGAGTGAACCTTATCACAAGTTCAAATTTTTATGCATAGACCTGATTTAATGTCCATGAGTTTATGCGTGAACCTGATTACATATACACAATGTTCTGAATGAACCTAATTTCATTTTTACAATGCTATATAAGGGCCTATTTTCATGTCCATAAGGTTTTGCGTGAACCTGATTAATCATTGACAATGTTATGAATGCACCTAGTTTCATGTCAATAAGTTGATGTTGGGGCCTAATTTCATTCCCTTAACTTAATGAGTGAACCTATTTCTAATTATACTTTTTCACAATGTTATAAACAAATTTTCATGCCACAAATTCCATGTCTTATTCCAATGTTATGATTTCATGACTTATTATTTTAATTCTTTTGTGATCCATTTCTTATAAACTACCGATCATTATTATGATATCTAATATGCTAGGCATGATATTAAAATGTTATTCTCAAGTTCTATACCCTCTTTTTCATGTTTTCATTATTCATTTCATTTATTTACCCTTACTTAGCATCTGAGCTCACCCTTTTATTATGTTTCTTTTCCCCAAGTTATAAAGAAAGGTTTCCGGTAGAAGTACTAATGGTGGAGATCATTATGGGAGATGTTGAAGATATTTCACCAGGATATAATATTTTTTCCCATGTCAATAATGAAATTATGTATTTTGGTCCTCAGGCATGTATTTTTATAATGTATTGAATATTCATCTAAAATGATGTAATATCCGTGTATTTTAAACTAGGGTTTCTATATAGATGACATCAATCTCTAGGTTTTTAAAAAAATGGGGTGGTTACTTCCCATGAACGCCTCTAATTTAAAAGGCCCCACATATTGGAATTGATGGGGAGAAGGTTGGAGATGGATCATGTTGGGTTTTCTAGAAATAGGGGATGGTGATGAGAGTAGGATGGCAAGAGGGGTGTCGGTGAAGACCTTGGTGTGGAGCCGGTGATGACGTCAGGAGGAAGCCGGGGTCATCCTCTGACATGGGATGATGTCATACTCATTATGAGATGTTAAACCGAAGTGTAATGGTGAGTTTCTTTATGATATGTTGATGGATTGTGTCACTGGAATAGCTATCAAGGGCCAGCGAGCGACTCCTTCAGATGCATCAGCTTCATAGTGAAATGACATTGGCTTGATAGAGGAGGCAGGTGTTGGATACCTATGGAGATTTATTTTGAGGACCTCATCCAAGGATACTACCTAGTAGCACAGATTCTAGTAAAGACATGTAAGATACAGCCTCTAGTGACTGGTGTGGTAGATCTGGGACTCTGGTGGAGGTTTCGGCCAGTGATGGATCTTAGGTTTCAACCGAGGATGTTCTAGGGATGGATTTTGGTGATGTACTAAGGATTTGGGGTGACAACCTTGATATGAGGATGGAGACGACCTCATGATGTGGACAAGAGATATTTATTGGGAATACATGATCTTTAGGTGGCAATCCTATCAGTAAGGGGTGTCACTTTTCCATGAAACCTTTTGGGCATCCAATACAGGGGATGCATGTTTTGAATTTGGGCCGATGGTCTCCAAATTGATGGGCATATGGGTCGTTTTTATCTAGAGTTAGGTAAATGTTTTGTTATATTATCATGTGGTTATTAGTGGATTTTGGTGTTGGTGGGTTTTGACTCCCGTGGTGAAATTCAGTGGTATGGGATACCGATGGGTGTGATGGACTCTGCTCATTGAAGGCATAGGAAGTATAGGACTCCAATAGGTTCATGGAAAGAGTTTGACTCCCTTGGCGAACTTTAGTGGCATGGGATGCTGACAGGTGTGATGGAATCTTCTCATTATGGGCATTGGAAATATAAGACGCCGATGTGTTCATAGAACGAGTTTGATGTTGAAGTGTCAGTGCATGGATAACACATGGGTGGTGATGTTGAGGGTACAACAATGCACATAGGGTGTAGTTTGATGGCAAGTATCATGCTGACATATGAACTTTGGATGTGTAGGGGTCTTCATGGGATGCGGGCACACGGTGGCCACATGGGATCCAGTAGTGGTTCTTCGGCCCAATTTACAAGATGGGCGTCGGGCTGGTTTTGTGGGCTTTGAGGTTGTGCATTTATGGGGGTCATCAGGTCTCATTTTTACTAGGTTTTTTGTTGGCAACCTTTTTTGTTGGGGGTATCTCATGTGCCTCATTGTTCTTTCTTTGTACTATACTTTTTTTTAAAATATTTTTGGGATCAAGTTGTAAAACTCATGGTATGCATCACTTTGGATATATATTTATAAAAATAATAAATATATTTATTATAATTTTATAATTATATAAAAAATTATTTATTTATGTATAATTATAAATATAAATAAATATATTTTAAAATATTTGTATATAATTATAAATATATTTATATGATTACATATATATATTTATTAATTAATTAATATATATAATTATAAATATAATAAATATAATTATTATTTAAATATATTTAATATAATTTTAAAATTATTTAAATATATATCTATAATTATAATTATAAATAAATAAATTTTTAAAGTATTTATACATAATTATATATATATATTTATATAATTATATATATAATTAAATATATTTCTATATTTATTTATACATTTCATATATAAATATATATAATTATAAATAGTATAAATATATTTATTAATTTTTTTATCATAATTTTATAATTATTTAAATATATACATATTTATTTATAATTATAATTATAAAAAAATATATTTATAAAAATTTGTATATAAATATAAATATATTTATATATTTATATGTATTTATATAATTACATATATTTATATATTTATATATATATTTATTTATTTATTTATTCTTGTCAGTGCGACCATGGGTTAGAAATCCACAACCTCGGAAATTTATAAAGAAAAAAAGCAGAATACAATGGCATGTGAAAAGCATACACACGCAATATCAACACTGGAAATAAAAACATGATCTTTCATTCAAATTCAAAAACCACCACAAGTGTGAAAAGACAAGCATTAACTCTTGCCAAGACCCCTAGGGTGACCCCCCCTTCTCCATTTAGGGGTTATCTAAGGGCCACGTTGATCATTCAAGCATGTCGTGGTCTCATTTTTAGTCACAGCTGCCTCATGGTCCTGTGCGCTCTCTTCCATTTTAGAGGACTAAACATCTTTGTCAGGAGAAGATAAGTTTCTTGCCACCAGATTCTTCTGATGTGCATGTTCATTTCCCAAAGGACCCACCAAAAGGGCAGTACCACCTACATGTGTCTACCTAAGGCCTTTATTATACATGGTGCCACCAGTAGACATACTTTTCATAGCAAATAGTTCATAAACCACTGCAACTACATTAAGCAGATCTGTTGGATTTGTGACCTCATCTGTCGTCACCTCCATTTCAGTGATGGATCTTTATTAAAGAGTTAGAAGATCAACCTCATCCTTAAAAATATATCTAAATGCATCCCCATCAACTAAGACCTCCAGATAAATAGTATGCAATCCCACTTCTCTGTACCCCTACACCAAAAAAACTTTTCTTATATTTGCACTAGATTTATCTATAGCGGATATTTTATTTCTAACTATAGATTTCTATAAACCATCAAGTTAAATTTGATCAAAATATGTATTATAAATGGAATCCATCATAGAAAAAAATTACCTATCACTTTCAAGGTGCCACCAGTGGAGAGCATGTCCGCTAATTTTTCAAGAACAGAATAATCATCTCCCTTATCCACTGCCTATGAATTAGCATCAACAGGAGTTTTTCGATATACATTTCTCATCCAAGGATAAACATTAGAAACTGGGAAGTTAGGAATCCCCTTAACATTCATAGAGAAACTCACCAGATTAGGACAACTTTTAAGAAAATTTTACTTTTTAGTTCGAAAGGGATTATTCCTATTTTTGTTACTATAGTTTTTGAAATCATCTTCAATAACATCAGTAAAGTCCATCCCATTATCATAATTATAAAATCCTTCTTGATGTGATGTTAAAGCTATTTTCCAATCAGTGACAGCCTTTTTTCTACCCAATATTTGTATATTTACAACATTGTCCTTCAAAATGCAGTTGGAACCACTCACAATCAAGTGACATCCTTTATTATGGACCTCCAATTCAATACCGTTTGAAGATGATACAGTAATAGTTGGAGGGGAAAAAAACCTAGTACATTATATATATAATTATATTTATATATATAATTATAAATATATATAATTATAAATATAATAAATATATTTTTTATTTAACTATATTTTTTAAAATTTTAAAATTATTTAAATTTGAATTTATTTATTTTTAATTCTATAATATATATATATTTAACTTTATAATTATCTATTAAAAATACAAAATAATTAAAAAATTAATTTAAATAGATTAAATATATAAATTTCAAATATATTTTAAATGTAAATATAAAAAAGATAAATATATACACATACACATCTCCACATACACATACATACATATACACATATATACACATACATTTACATACATACAATTATGAGGGTTGTGATTGAAGAACCTATTTCAAAGGGAGCTGATGGTTTGGGATGTAAAAGGATTGTTGGTGTATTCTTCGATGAAGGTCACATAATGGTTTCTATTTGATGGTGTAGGAATTCGATCGGTGGTCAATATATGTGGTGATGGTGGTGGTCAGATGGTATTTGTGTGATCATGCATGGTTTTGGGCATGATCTCACTGGGTTATGCCTATGATTTTGGGGTTGGTTTTCTTCCGCTATGTGTTGTGGGATACAAACTCTTGGGCCATTGGGAAATCTCTTTTTTTTTCATCGGACCTCTAGACCTCTAGGTCAGTTCTTGGTGGTTTTAGGTTGCATGGCATGTATTATATGAAGGTTTCGTTGCATCAGGTAGAAAATATTGTGGAACTACTGAGTGTGCGACCTCAATTTGAGGTATGTCCTCGTTGATTCTCCTCATCCTACCTTCCATCCCATTTGGGGTTATAGGGGAGCCCTACATTTTCACTTTCTTATCTGAATCTGGTTTGATGATTCGTTGCAATAGGCAGGTGATGTAAGAGCTACACATAAAGGTGTCATCGAGTGGGTGGCATGAAAGAGAGATGGATATTCTGCCAACCATCATTTATACTTCCTCCCACATCATGGAAGGAGGGTTTACCTATCTCATTCCTTTTTTCTAGCATGATATAAATTTTTTTTTGGGAAAACATCCCCCAAGGTAACATTGCAGCATTTTTGGGATGGTTGAGATTGTTGACAATGTAGGTTTTCATGGTAAATTATTGAGTTCCAGAGATTTTTTTGAAAATTCATGTTGACAAAGAACTGTGATAATCGAATATAAGATCTGGAGGTGGTAAAAAAGAAAATATACCTGGTGGCGCTGTTTTCTAGTGTATGCCAAATTTTTGGGGTCCAAAATTTAGAGTTTGGTGAGCATCGCAAAAATGTGGTTTTCCTTAAATATATCATCAAAATATGGAAAATGCATGATTTTATCGAAGATGGGATTCATGATATATATTTCGCTGAGACTGGAAGAATGTTGATGGTGAGCTCTGTGATTATGACCATCTTTGCGAACAGCAAAGTTGAAGAGAATTGTGGTGGTGACACAAAGGAATTGATGGAATGCTCCACGATTACGACAAGTTCTACAATAAAAAAATTTCCATGGTGCTTCGTGATAGAGATAAAAATTTGGTTGGAATTTTGGAACTTTTCAATTTGAGCTGACGTGGTGCTGATATTGTGTAGAAGGTTCTCGATTCGGTGTAATTGCCTACAAATAGGCCTCGACCCCTTGAGATAAGAGCATGTTTTTCAAGAAAAAATTGTTTCTCTCAAATTTCAAAGGAGGTTCACATAAATAGTGTGCTTTACAAAAGGTTGGAGCTTCGCGACTACTAATATATCTCCATAAAATAGGTGTGTTTCGCATTGGCTTAGTGAGATTCACAAAGAAAGTTGCTTTGCGAAAGCTTGATATTTGCGAAGGCCTAATCTCTACGAAGGTGTGTGCTTTGTGGAGAAGTAGGAACTTTGTGAAGGATTGTTTGAGCTTTGAAAATTTTGGAGCTTCGCGATTTAGGGAGATTTTTTAAGGTATTTCCAAAGGTTTTTTCCCAATGATCAGTGGAAAAGGGGTATTCATCAGTGGATGAAATTTGGACTTCAATAGAGCACCTGCATACGGTGAAGTATGAACTCATTATAGATAATTAAATGACCTAGAATTCTTTAAACTATGATTGTATCTTCTAAATAAGAAGTAGTGATCTCACTTAAGTATAGAGAGAAGTGAGTTCCCAAATTGTTAATGGTTGTAAACTAGGAGGGATAGTGAGTCCACTTCGAACTTGTAAATAGCAGTGTGCTTATAGTGGATTTGGTACATCGGCACATTGTCGGTGTATGCTCCTTGGATATAGGCCAGTGAGGGTGAACCAAGTAAAATTTTTATGTCTTGTCCATGATTTATGATTCATTCATACTCTACAATGGGAAGGAGAGAGATAAGGGGAGTTTTTCTAACAAAACAAGATCAAAAGGGGAAGTTGTTTTAATTTTTCATACCCTGATTCACCCCCTATCAAGGTATCTATCCTAGTGGACCTAAAATTTTTATGGAGAGGAAATTAATTTTACAACTGGACTCATGTAGATAGGTTCACTGGCAGGGGGTGGTGAGTCATTTCACTGGTGACATGGCATGTATAAGGCTACTCACGAAGGGGCATCGGGTCAGGTTTTGGCCTTTAGGTCACTAGAATTTCCGGACATGTCAAATTGTTCATACATTCCATCATATTGTATTGGGTCTTTGAGCCACTCGATCTTTGGTTCATGTTCAAAGTTACCACTCAACACAATTTTAAAATAGGTATTTCTTTTCGTAATAAAAATGGCGGCATTTTAGCCTTACATATTAAAAAAATATATTTTAATTTATTTAATATCAATAAAAATATATATTTTAAAAATAATTTCATTTATATATTATATAATTGTTTAAATAAAATATTAATATTTTATATTTATTTTAATTGTATACACGTTGTGTAATTGATGTATATAAATAAGTTATTAGAAATTTTGACGAATATAAATTTGATTAATTTTTTCTATAAAATTATGCAAATAATATTTATTTTTATTCGAAGTTATATAAATCATATTAATATCTTATATTTACATATAAGTACTTATTTTAATATAATTTTTATTAAAAAATATATTAATTTTTATATATACATTAATTTACTCACTGTGACATTTATCGAGGGTAGAAAGAAGGGCTAATAAAGCTATCACTTTTTTCAGCATCAAAATAAAGCACTAATAAATGGGTTACATTTATTAGCACTAGAAAAAACACTAAAAAAGGGTACTCTATTATCAGTGCTTTTTTTAGCACTGATAAAATGTAACTTTATCAGGGTTTTTTGTGAGGGCTGATAAAAATCCTCCCTTTATCAACAGTTTTTTCTATCATTGTTAAAGTTTAGTACTAGATAAATCATGATCAATGGTAGTCCATGTGCATCACACCATCACATAATCCCATATCATATCTATATATAGTAACCAAGTAGTTTTTGGGATCCACCAAAACCTATATATTTTTTATCATACATCTAGTATTATACCTCAAAGCATCAAAACTCGTACACCGAGTAAGGTACCTCGAGCCATCATAGCCTATATATGTTATAACTATAATAACCATTTAGATACTATATTCAGATATACATGTGTATTTAATAACCATAATCCATCTTATCCCTCTACACACATATATGGGAAAACTAACCACTATCCATACTAGCACATAATACTACCAAGAAAAGAGAGCGGCGCCAGAGGGGGTAGTGATCCATCCATCCTCCCATCGAGATATTAGAGAAAACACCCTCCAAGTTTCTACTAGGTTTTAGTCTCCCTAACATACATGGTTGAGATAGCGTATACAATCATAGAATAAAAAGGATATAAAATAGCTCACAACCTCACTATCGGCATAACCTAGTCTTAGAATCAACTATATTTAACACCACTCGGACTTCTGGTTGTCACTAATAAGAATTGATATCTTATAAGAACACAAGAATTTATGAGATAAAGTAATTGATTATTCCTTTTTATCATTACATAAGTTAATTAATTTATTATCCATAAATTAACTATATACATTATTCCACATTAAACATTTTTGTCCATCAAAGTTAAGTTCATTCCCTCCATGTGTAATCCAAACCAAGTCCATTATTTCTCAATAGTAAAATCTCATTTTTATTCTAGAATCACTGACCTTGTCGGTTAACTCATTTACTAAAAACTATTACTTTATATAATTTAGGAACTCTAGGAAAACCATCCTAAGATACCACTAATATGAAACATGAAACTAAGAACATCTATCTAGCTTAAGAAGTGGGGAAATGATTGTAGGTAAAATAATAAACTGGAACATCATCTATCAAATAGATTCACTTTTAGGAAGAATCAAACATTCAAATAAAAAATAGGAACACCTAGATTCAACCTATTCCCTCATCTTTGGTACCATCCCTAACACTCTCATAGATATCCTGATGCATCTCTCTATCACATGTGTAACTACTGTAACATAATCTTGGCCTCCCCATCCCATTTCACATAATCCATCCCAATACCATATCACATCATATAAAGGCTCTCATATATGTCAAATAATAAGGTAGCAATAAAACATGAATAAACAACAACAAAATCATTGACATAAAATAAAGGAATTCATCATTCTTATACAAATAAGATCTCATGACTCTCAACATAATGCATCCAGCATTTATAATCAAACATACACTCTTAGACCCAAAGATTTGTCTTTATTAAAAAACTACTTCTTATTTCATCTTGATTTAACTGATTAAATGTTCACAAGTTCCAAATATGGGGAACCTGAAGAATCAACTATAACAATATATTGCAAGTTTAAACATCCTCTCTATCATAAACCAGTTACATAAAACTTAGATAAGAATCATTCTCATTTAATATACATTTTTTATTTTATAATTATCATGAATTAACATAATTCATAGTATTTATCAATTCCTTTAACACATAGAAGAACATATTCAATCTAACATGATATTAGCATCAATTTTATTACCAGCAAGTTACGACAAACATTATATTACAAAAAAATCCTCTTCTTAAAATTTCTTAATCTAGTTAATCAGTTAATTCTAGATTTACATTCATTAAAATTTTCCATCAAGAAAAAAATATTAAACCAAACATAAAGACATGATAAAAAATCATAATATAAATTTCAATCTATCTATTAAATCAAGAGGCAGATCATTATTATTGTATAAAAAATGACATGTGATTTATGAAACCAATTCTTAATTAATATGGTTCAATATTTATTAGGATAATTATATTAACATAAAATGGGATAAACCATGATAGCTTTATGATATTACATAAATAAATAATATAATCAATGAATACCCTACCTAAAATTAATCAATGTTATTTTTATAAGAATGGGCCAAAATCATAGATCCATGCCACCTCACCTACAGGAACACTTATATTGATTTGTATCAAAAATAGAAATTCTTTAATCAATCGCTTTTAAAGATATCCCGAAATTATTGTAGAAAACAATTGTTACCACTTGGGTCATTGGGAGAAGGGGTTGGGTTTGAGAAAATATGAGTGTGACGTAACATTATAAATTCACCTCCAATGGAATATTTACAAGATAAACCTCTCATTTACGTTGTAAATACATCAAACATTATGTTTCATGGAAAAACGTGTCCCCTCAAATTGTAAGGAATGCATTAGACTTACACCATAAATATTGTGTTTATGTTGTAAATTAAATGGGCTTGAAAACACAATCTATAAACCCCTTTAGGTCGTAAGTCATACTTATGTCATAAACACACAATTATATTGTAAACTCTTTATTATGATTTAAATTCAACTAGATTCAAACTTTTAGCATCCAAACCCCATTATACCTCAATTAAGCCTCTTCTAAGCTCCATTATTCTTTAAAATACACAAATGTTCAGACAACGCAGATCTAGGATCTTACAAGGTGAATTTCTAAATGGATTTATTTAAGGTTTTTGTTAAATTGAATTAAATAGATATTTATTGGGTGTTTTAGGATAGGGATTTTTGAGGTGACCCAAACATTAAATACAAAACATTACATAATTTTAGATGAATATTAATAACATAACATAATAATACATTCCCTAGAACTGAAAAAAAAATTATTTGGATACTAGATACATAATCATATTATTTGATGAAGGATCTTCAACATTTAAAACAAATTTCCTCTCATAGAGTAAACATTTTAATCATACCCTAATTAAACCATCCTTTATAACATGGGAATATTAAGTATAAAAAATATAGGTCTCATATTCTCAGTAAGGTTAAACATGATAGATATTAATCAACAATAATTTATAATCATAAAAAGATCTTAAGGGAATTAGAATATGAGATTTACATTTTAAAATCATAACCAAAAATTCATATATCAAAATCATGTAATAAATCTTTGTTAGTTTATAATGCAAGAATAAAATAATATTAAAAGGTCATGAGAAATGATATCATATCATAATCAAAGGAATACATTATAAGATAGCGAAATAAAGTGTGGCATAATCATAATGATAGAATTAATTTTCCAAGGCTATATATAAAGACATTCACCACATGTTAGGATTGGGAGAGCCACTCATATACCCTCATTGGAATTAAGATAACCTCCCATGTACTCAGTTTCATTTATGGTATAACGTCCCATTTATCCTCTTTTGGGAATAAGATAACCACTTGTGTACCCTCTTTTGGGATAGGGATTGTCACCTGTGTAGCCACTTTATGGATTTGGATAACCTCACACTCACCCTCTTTTGGGATTATGATAACATCTCATGTACTATTTGAGCTCATAAAAATTTAGCATTACCCAATACATTAGAGGTATATATTTAACTCATCTATCACATAATAATAATATATTCATATACCTTCCACAAGATCAGGATTTTTTCCATTTATTTATTTATTAACCCATGGAAAAAAATAGCTTTCATCAATATTTCATCATTATCATAAATAACCTTCCAAAAAAAATAAAGATAATTACATTGGATCGTATCCCTAAAAAATTATAAGAAACATCCAAGGATGTTGTGATTGATGAAAATACCTTTAAAAGATCACTGAAACTTTTCTTGAGAAAAATAACCTTTTCATTTTAAATTAACTCACTTAAAATCTAAAAATTTATAGAATATTAGGAAATGAGTTTTATTTTAAAATAACCATGGAGATTTGTAAAGTATGATTCAAGTTAAAGAGTTTCAATGACAATGGAAAAATCTATTCATGTTGTAAACGTTAAAAAAATTATTTCATTCAAACAATTGGTAAAAAAGTACCTCATTTAGAAAATAACAAAAGGATTCATATGTATCCTTTTTATAGAAAGTAAAACCTTGTAAAAAATGAATTTAATCAATCATTGTTGAAAAGTAATAAAAATTCTTGAGAATATTTTAAATAAAATGTAGACATTGAAGAAAAATAATTTTATTCTAGGAGAAAAGTAAAGTTGGTTTTTTATGAAAATGTTTTTTAATATTTTTTAATACTTATAGGGAGTAAAATGAAAGAAAAAATTATAATGTCTAGAAATAACTAGAGGTAAAGAAAATAAATAAAAAATTTCATATATAGAATTTATATTTTAATCAATATAAATTTAAGAATAAATAATCCCCATAAAATTTATATTTTATTTAAACCCCTCACTACTTTGGTAACTTTTGAAAACTAGCCCTCTTGAAAGAAATAATTTCAAATGAAACTTTAAATACCATGAATATAAAGACATTCATGATATCACATATCAAATGTGATTTATATAAAACACATGAAATAAATAATTATATATTAGGGAATATGTCTCATAGAAACAAAAGTGAGATGAGAAACTCTTACCTCAAGTCTAACTGGATTTTTAAGTGTTTTTGACCTCCTCTTCTTTGAGAGGCCTCCTTTGGCTAACACCTTAATAAATATTATGATGGTATTAGGGTATGAAAAGAAGCTCTAGAATTAAGTAAATTAATCTAGTAATGTTTTTAGGTAGGTATTAGAGGAAATAGAAGGCTTAAACTGTGATAATAAGGCGGAAGAAGGGATTTCCATTAATAAATGAGGGGAGGGACACACATAGAATTAAGTAAAATGTTTTGATACTATAAGTTCACCTTTAAGATAAGATGGAACCAAATTAAAAAATTTCAATATTTATGATTATAGGAGGTATAAGTATGTTTAATAAATAAGATTTAGGTATGTTAATGTGTATGCTTTACCCTTATCTTTTAGTTTACCCCTGGATAAACTCGTTTTAACCCTAACTGTTGTAACAAATTGTTTACTATTTTTATTATTCATTATGAAAAAAAATGAAAATAGAATAATTAAAAAATTTGGAAATTATCATTCCAAATATAGAATCTATTTTATCAAATGATTTTTTTATAAGTGGAAAAAATAATTTTAAAATAGTCATGAATAATGAAACCAATATCTGTTTTTTAAGCCTAAAACTGAATTTACTTTCATTCATTTCCAAGTAAAAACTTATTTATGAATTTTATAATATTTGATTAAATATATATTCTTTAAATTATTTTAAAATCATTAATCAATCATTATTTATTTAATTTATTAAGATAAAACCCATTACTCCCATAAAATTATTTTTCTTAAAAAATAACTCTTTTTAAATTCAAGTGATTTTATCGTCATTCATAACCATTAGATAACTAATGTATAAATGATTATTCCAAAATTAACAGTGAATGTAATTAAAATAAATTTTTAATAGTTATCACTATAGTTTTATATATATAAAAATTCATAACACCGAGAAATATAAATTTATTTAGAAAAATTGGTTATTTAATCATGAAATGAATTTATTAAAAAACTATTGATTATTTATTAGGCATTAATTAATGAATTTTAAATAAAGAAAAAAACTATATATATATTTCTTAATTTTTTTAATAATATTCATACCTATAAATTAAACATCTAGGTTATAAATTCAATAACGTATCATGGTTCATTTAGACTAGGGGTTTTGTATAATGAAATCTATTGAATACATAAAAATTATTTTAATTTAATACTTATAAAATATCAAGGTGTTACATTATACCCTCTTAAAATGAATTTCACTGTTGAAATTCCATTAATCTATTGAAAAAATGGGGATACTTCAACTTCATTGCATACATGGGTTCCCAAGTAGCTTCCTCAAATTTATGGTTTCACAACAAAATATTGACCAGGTGAGTGGTTGGTTTTTACAAAAATTTCTATCTATGATCCTGAATCTCCATTGATTATTCCACATAAGAAATATCATTATTTAGTGGTAAAACATTAGTGTTTAATACATATGAATGATCAAGTATATAATTCCAAAAAATTAATAAATGGAATACATCATGAACTTGCTAGAGATTCGGTGGAAGTGACAAGAGATAAGAAACCATACTAACTTAATAAAGAATATAAAAGGGTAAAATATTACTATGGCTGAGTTTTACCTTCTTTTTAAATCTCATAAGCTTTTTCCATGGAGAAATTCATAGGAACACCTTCTCACTAACTTTTAAATATAGATACCACTAATGATTATTGGAAAAAACCATCTATCTACTTTGAGATTACTTGATGTGATTATTAATGGATTTGAATTTGTCTATTATTTACTAAATTGGATTAGATCCCAACAGATTTCATTCTCCAAGATGATCACAACATGTCAGATTTATGCACATATTTCTAATTACGGATTCGTAAGGATCCATCTGAATTATTGATTGAAAGCTATTGTTTTATAAAAACTCAAACAAATAATGGGGTTGATACCAACCACCCTTGAAATATATAGAACATTATTTTAACAACAATTCTAGGGTTTGAATGGTCCTATTTGACTAAACATATTTTTTATGATATTTTATAGTTCTAAATTTCAACTATATATTAAAATAATTTTGAATACTTCTCCAAAACATTTAGGTAAACCTCATATCTCGATTAGATACAATAATTTGTTATAATATATGAAACCTTAAAACATTCTTAATATATAACTAGGAAATTTTATCAAGGGAGAAGTCATATTTGATAGTAATGAAATATTTTTCCTTCATAAGGAATTCGACTACAACCCAAATATCATGGTTCCCTTTAAATGTCTTGGGGAGTCCAATGAAAAAATACCTGATGACGTTTTCCCATATCCACACAACTATGGATAATGTTTTTAACATCCCCTTAGGCTTCTGAAACACTACCTTAACTTGTTTTCATACTAAGTAATTAGATACATATACTATAATATCCCTTTTCATGTTATCCCACCAAAAATCTTTCTTAAGGTCTCCATTCATCTTCATACTTCTTAAATAAATATAAAATGATGAGTTATGAGCTTAATCCACCAACTCCTTAAATTCTTTTTATTACAAGGACACATAATTTTTTATTAAACTTTATCAATCAATCACAATCCGTGTTTAACAGAACAATATCTCTCACCTTCTTTTATAGTTCTACAACATCATTCCATGACTCTATAATATTCACCTTGATAGATGGTTAAAGTCTCATTTGAGAAAGATACGATTCCTTGAATTCCTTCAAGATATCAATGCATATCCTTTTAATATCCATAAATATCAGTTCTTTTTTAATACTTATCATATATAATCTAGAAGGATCCTTTTGACTCAAATCACTATCCACATTGTTTGTCTACCCAAGTGTTAATTTTTTTAGTAGTCATAATATTTAATCAACTCCAACCAAATTATATGGTGCATATTAATCTCTTTCTAGGATAATATATAATTTAAACTTTTATGATCAGTACATATATCACAATTTTTACCATAAAGATAATGTCTCCATATCTTTAATGAAAGAATTACCACAGCAAACTATAAATCATGGGTTTGGTAATTTTTCTCATGAACCTTAAATTAGTGAGAGTCATAATCTATCACTATATATTTCTATATTAGAACACATCCCATACCATTATTTTATTCATTACTATAAATATTATATTATTTTCCATTATATGGTAGTGAGTCTACAGGTGCACTGATAAATCTTCACTACACATCCTTAAAATTTTCTTCACATTCATTAGTCTAATGGAACTTAACACCTATATGTGTAAACTTACAAAGTGGTTTATGAACCTGCGATAAATTCATCAAAACCCATCATTAATATCCAACAAATCCATGAAAATTGCGGATTTTAGTCATAGTGTTTGGTCTGGGTTAATGGTCAATGACTCACGTCTTAGAAGGTTCTACTAATATACCCTCTCTTCTGATCTTGTGTCCCAAAAATGTAGCATTCTAGAACCATAATTCACACTTGATTAATTTTTAATATAGTTTATCCTTCCTTGGGATCTTTTAAAAAATTCTCAAGTGATGTTCATTATCTTACTTACTATTTAAGTATATAATAATATCTTGAATAATTACTACAAAAAATTGATCAACATAATCTCTAACGATACTATTCATTGAATCCCTAAATATAGTGGGGGAATTAGTAAGCAAAAATGGAATCATTATAAAATCATAGTGTCCATAACTCAAATAGAAGTTTTTCTTAGATATTTATTCAACAATGACCCTTAAATGATAGTATCTAGAATGATGTTCAATCTTTGATAAGTATTTATCTCCTTTCAATCGATCAAACAAATCATCAGCATAGGGAGGATGATTATTATTCTATATCATAATGTTTTTAAGTTCTTGATAATCAACATAGAGTCGTATTTATCCATCTTTCTTCTTAACAAAAAGAGTAGATGCATCCCATTTTGATTAACTTGTCCAAATGAATCCCTCGTGAATATTATATGGGAATTACATATTCTATTCTTACAACTCAATTGGTTCCATTCTATATAGTGAATCTGAATTAGCTACTACACTACGTATTATTTATATTGAAAAATCAACTTCAAGATTCATAATAAGACTAGGTAACTCTTTCGAAAGTACATCAACAAACTCTATGTACAATAGTTATATATTTTATGATGATTTTATCCCCAACCATAGGAGATCAATAACATTTATGAATAGAAATAAAGATCCATAAAATGGAATAATCATAAGAACATTTCATTAGATAGAGACATAAAGTGTGGGATAATAAAAAAATAGATATTATTTT
The DNA here is from genome assembly GCA_963277665.1 of Viscum album. Classification (NCBI taxonomy): domain Eukaryota; kingdom Viridiplantae; phylum Streptophyta; class Magnoliopsida; order Santalales; family Viscaceae; genus Viscum; species Viscum album. The sequence continues at coordinate 713,662,340 of OY728137.1, read as the reverse complement.
TTAAGACTATATACAAAACATTCATCCCATGTTGGTTTTGGGATAACAACTATTGCACCCACTTTAGACTTGGGATAACAACCTGTGTACCCTCATTTGGACATGGGAAAACCTCCCATGTACCCTCTTTAGAGCTTGTTATAATATTCTATGAACCATATTTTGGGCTTTGGATAACCTATTGTGTGCCCTATTTCGGTGTAGAGACCCTCACCCGAGTGGCCCAGATCCAGTGTCTACTTTATTACAATGGAATTAGATAAAAGGAATTACATCCTAGAAGACCAAATAGTTTATTGGTATTGGAAAAGTAGATAAATATATGATATTATTATTAAAATTGAAAACATAAAATACATAATGTATTTTATATAGAATTCCATTATTCCTTATATTTTATCCCTATATAACAATCACAAAACACTTCCTGGTATCCAAGGGAAAGTAAAACCTAAGAAAGGGGTGAGCTAAGATGATCAATAAGGATAAGTATGCAACATAGGATATGAATAAATTATTTATAATCAATATGGAAAGTTAATTAACTGAAACATATGCTATTTAATCAGTAACTTGAGCATAATATGGTCATAATAAATTATGATAAAATAATGACATATAAATAATCACATTATCTTGAAAAAATAAACCTGGATTTTATAACTAATCAAATAATCACATGGGATATCAATAAATCAATCCATAATGATGTAATTCATAATTCTAGACATCTAAAACATATAGTCTAGGTCTCATGTTAAGACATCTAAAAAATGGGTAAGGCCTCAGCCAAAACCCAATCTAGATTGTCTCATTTGACCTACCATTGCTTCTATGGGATATAGTGTGACTTGATCATCACTTACTAAGTATAATACACTCTTCATATGAAATGGTTGAAACCTAACCAACATAAACATTCATATTGAAAACTAATATATAAAATTTTAATACTTACCCCAATCAATAAACATAATCATATACCATATAGAGTAAAATAGTGAATGGTAATAAAATTGTACATCCCTAGTTAAAATGATCACAAACCCTCCAAAGAAATAATATTTATGAAATAAATACAATATATCCTTAGTGTATCATTAGTAAAATAGAGGTATGATTTCATTGAGGAATATAAATACCATAAAAATTTCATTAAAAAAATTTTGGAGGAAAATAACCTCTTCACTTTGAAAATATTTATAAAACTAGAAGTTCAAAAAATATTTTAAAAATAATTTTCTTTAAAAATAACAATTTTAACTTATAAAGGAATCATTAAAACACCGATCGGTCTTAATGGTGTGAATTTATGTTCATGTCATACATTTTAAAACTAAGATTCCTTTCACATTTTTAGTATAATTAATATGAACCTTATTTTGAAAATGACATGAAGGCTCATTTCAAAGAAATTTAAAATTTAAAAATGGGAAAAATTGTCTTTAGTAAATCATTTAAAAAGGTTTAAAATCATTTTTCTATTTTTTTAGAAAACATGTATTTTGATGAAAAAGATTTTTCGACCGAATAGATAAATAATGTCACATTTTTGTTAAAACATTCTCTCGGTAATTTTAAGTACCAAAGAGAAGAAAAATGGTACTTTTACTTGAAATATGTCACTAATAAACATATTATAACAAAATATATTTATTTTCTGATATAAATATCTAATAATTTCCCCAAGTTTTTCTTAATAAAAAAATATCAAATAATGATGATATTATGAAATAAACCCTTACCACTTTGCTAAATTCTAAATCATAACCTCCATAAAATAAATATTCATCAAATGAAACTATAAATACAATTAAGATAAATATATTCATGATATAAAATATCACAAGGGGAAGTATATATTCCAAAAAATGAAATAAGTGGGGAATATGATATATGTCTCATAAAAGTAAAAGTGAGATGAGAAACCTTTACCTCAAGTTCAACTTATTTCATATGTTTATATACCTCTTGTATAATTAATATATTTTTATTATACATATATTATAGAAACATATAAATATATATTATAACTACCCAAGCTCCACATACATAGACATTACATCATTTTTTCATAATATACAAACACCCGCCAAAAGACCGTATTAGTTCAGTGCCTTTGGAATATTAGAACACAAGCTTTTAATCTTGGGAGTTATCTTTAATTTATCCCACAAATATCATCCCCTTTAGTACCCCTACCAAAAACCTTTCATTATAACATCGGGAAGAAAAAATAGAAGAAAAGGGTGAGCTTAGATGCTCAGAAAGGGTAAACAAGGTAGATATGAATCATAACGTAAATATAAGGGTAAAATAATACGAACATAAAATTTGTAAATTATGCCCTTCAAATCAAAGATCATAATATTGAGTCATAAAAATTCTTATGACATAAATCATAAAAGAATAACTTTGTCATCAAACATGGAATTATTGAAAATACATAAGCTTCAGAAATAATTTCCATATTAGTCAAGGTTTATTGACAAGACCATCATAGCAGAAAAATTCCTTTAATAAACCAAGTTCACTCCCCATACCCGCCCTGTATTACTGAACCAAATATTACACTCATTCTAGTCTAATATTATTAAACCATGATTACTCATGTTCTAGTCTATTCTATCTCATGAGATATAAATATTTACTAATTTAATTGGAAGAATATATAGGTATCACTCATCACATATTGAAAACCATACATCTGTTTTCCAAAATAACATATATCATTCATCATATTAGATCCCATGGAATGAAATAGGCTCATAAACATCATTCAATCACAACATAACCCATGGAAAATAAATAGGTTTCATAAATATCTTTCCATAATAAACATACACCAATATTAGAAACAATAAGAGTGGTAGAATTGGATCATATCCCCATTAAAACAAAAGTATCATAAACTAATTTTATCTTAGACGGAAAATAATTTTGATAGATCACTTGAAAATAATTATTGAGAATATATCCTTTCCCCATTGAAAACATTTTATTTTATAAAAATTTCATTAAATTTTAAAATAGAAAATTTTCTTCGAAAATAAACTTGTAATATTATAAATAAAGCTTCAAATAATTATATTGTCGTGATTGTGGAAAATTTATTTCATGTTTTATAAGTTAAAAAAACATTCCTTTCATAATTCTTCAAAAAAAGACAAAAATTACCTCATTTGGATAGTGTAAAAAATATTCCTTTGAAAACGATTCATAAAAAGTCAAGAATGGGTAAAATTTAATTTAAAAACCCATAGGGGAATATTAAAAAAAATTAGAAAACATGTAAATTAAAGAAAAATATTCCCTAATATATACTTAAAGTGAAACAATCTCAAATATTGATGAAATTTTGAAATAAACACTCATCACTTTATAATTAGTAGAATTTTATGACCCATGAAAGAAATAAAATTATATGGATATTAAAATGTGATAATATTTTGTATAATACTCATAAAAGACATTAATGGACAGTATATAAACAAAATAGAAGTAACAAATTGTGTATAAGGTATGTGTCCCATTGAAATAAAAGTGAGACATAAATCCCTTAATACTTTAGTAACTTTAGAACCATGAAATCCATGAAATAATAACATAAATTAAATATATTAATATCATTAAATAAAATAAATTACTGACATAACATCTTATATGTTAGTTTGGACACTATTTAAAATAAGCAAGTGGGGAATATGGCATGTATCTCGTAGAAATAAAAAATGAGATGAAATTCCCTTCCCTTATTTATGATTTCATTCCTACGTATCCTAACCTCCTTTATAATGGATTAAATAAAGTTATTAATATATTCCATAACCATATTAATTTTTATTATATCATATACAATCATATTGTCACTCATTTGTTAATGATATTTCATTTTTACTCTTCCTTCAGGTGTTAACTGCTTTATTTTTTACGCATGTTTTGTAATATAAGTCACAATTAATATGCATTGGATATAGTTACATAATTTAAATAATCATATTAAGGTAATATTTATCATATTAATTCATTATATACATTTATATAATCATTATTGAATTTTGAATATGGAAAGTGAATCTCATTGCATCGCATCTTGGAGACAGTTGGTCGTACGTACACATGAGCAACGATATCATTCCCTTAATTATGAAATGGTAAGGAAGTGGATGGTATATATTTTTTTACAGAATAAATATCATGTTATAATAATCATATATAATTATTATTTCCATAATAATACATATCCATGAAATGTGGTGATGAAAAACATATTACATCACACTATGGAGATGGTTGGTTGTACATATGCATGCATGGTGATTTATTTTTTCATGTGATGGATAAAAGGTGTAATAAGGTTGATACATAATAATAATAACATATAATAATAAATTTTATATTAGTTTATAATGAAAAAACCAAATTAATATAAAGTTAAAGAAGAAATATTCTTGAATTAGTCAGTAAAGGAAATTACCTCTTCTTTGGTGAGCTCCCTCTAGATCACCTATTAGGGACACCATAGTTGGTTATTTGAGAATACCAACACCTATAGAATGTGACTAAGTAATTTTATAAGGGAAATATTTAGGTTATGGACAATATTTAATGATTAATGAGAAGTTAATAATTAAGGGAGGAGGTTCCCTTTTATAATTGAGGTGAGGGGCACTTTTGAAAACTCTCAAAATAATAAATTAATATAAATAAATTCTCAACATAAAATGGATACAAATTGAGTTATTTAGAAGAAAAGATTATTATGGGTCTAAATAATCTAAAAAAAATAATCAAGGTTAGGTCTCATTCTTACACTTATCTATTGACTTTAACTCTTAGTTAAACCATTTAACTCTTACCGCGACAACTTGGTTTCTTACTATGTATGGGTTAATATAGTTACTTTAAAATGACAAACAAACCCTAAGTGGATCATTTATGAAAGCATTAACCTTATCCTAATATTTTTTACAAATTTTATATTTTTATTAATTTTAAATCATTTTACGAAATATTATTTTTTAAAATAATCATTATGGTCAATTTTGATAATTTTCATTTCTTGAGATTTTAAAAAATATAAATACACAAGATAACTTAGAACCAAAACCTTAAATACTACCCAAATATTTCTATTAATTATATAAAACATTTTTAGGAAATTAAGTATCTCAAATATATTTATTTTAGTATTTTTAATATTATTTATTTGATATTTCTACTAATTAAACAATTACTACATCATTATCGTATAAGACGTTAAGGTAATTATTTACTTTCTAAAAATTAATTATAAATTAATATAACAAATAAAAAAAATTTCTTTCAGATTAAAATTTAGAATCTAATTCATATTATGTATAACCCTATATTAAAAATGGTATAGTTAATAAAATGTGAGTATGACATCTTTAACTCTTCTTTTAAAAAAATATAATAAATGGAATAATCTGACCCAAGTGGCTTCAAAAAGTTTATAATTTCTTCGCAAGGATGATTTTGGTCAAAACCAACACATCCAATGAAATTAGGATAAGTTTTAGGGTAATTTTATATTATTTATAATATTATTTTTCCCTTAATTACGAGATCTACCTTTTACCATGCTAATAAAAATTTTCTAAAGTTACTATTCATAATGCCCAAAAATAAAAGAAAATTATTCACATTAATTTGAATCTATTATTATAAATATGGAATATATTTTCCAAAATTAAAAACATAGAAGTTCTACTAATTAATTTGAAATTAATCATGTTGACTGGGTGAGAAAAGAGGTTATTAAAGTTAAAACACGCAAAAGATTAAAATGTTAATATATTTAAATTCAAGGTTAAATTAATTAAAATAACCTATAGAATATTAAATGATAATTTTTTTTCTAAGTATACTTTATAACCATTCAAAAATATTTTTTAAAACTATAAATCAATTTGAAGAAAATGAAATTTTCAATTAAAATGTAATATTTTATAACTATTCATCAAAACATGAAGCTTATGATAAAAATACCAAAAACTAAACCAAAGTAAATTTTTATCTTCCTATTTTAAATGATAATTATATTTTTTCATATAAAAACTGTAAAAGTCTCAAAAAATTTAATTTAAAATGTTTTCTCCATAAAACGAGGTAAAATTGCCCTTTTGAAAAATATAAGATTTATGCATAAAATTAGGTTTATTCTTATCTTATGCCTATAAAATCTATTGCATGAAGATGAAAAATATTTGATCAAATATATGACATATATATTTCATTAATACCATTCTGTATTTTTAATTTATTTAATTTATTTAGATAAAATGAATTTGGGATAATAAAAAAATTATTATAATCAATTGATAAATATTTGGATTTATAATTAATTGGTAACCAATGAGTTCATCTTATAACCCATATATTTTCTAAATTTATTAAGTACTATTTATACCTATTAATTTAACAGTTGGGTTATTATCTTATTTAAATAATAATAAAATGATGTTTCATAGAAACTCAATGTTGTGTGTAAGACAAACTAATCTGGAATTGCATGTAATTCAAGGTTAACATAGTGTAGGATGAAATGTTAGATTCTAAATAAATAATATGATTTAAAAATATATTTCATACAATTATCATGGTGTTATATTCTACCCCCTTTAAATGAATTTCTTTTTTGAAATTCTTCTCGGTTATCAATGTTTTAGTACTTGAATGTTCCTTTCATAGAAACCCACATTGTAAAAATGAATACTAAAACTCCCTTTTAAAAAGGGAATGTTGGAAACATAATAGTTACGCAAAGTAACTCATAACTGGGTTTCAACATTTGATAACATTGGTGGAAATTGAAAACATGGACATGGAATATAAATCTAGCTCTCATTTTCTAATGGAGAGTGATAGATAACATGGGTAGGAGAAAGTTAACAGTCACAAAGTCATAAATTCACAATGATCTAAGGGACTGTTTGATTCATCTAAAAATAAGGTCCGAGGATAAAATTTTCTCCTTCAAGATCCTTTCCATAGAGACAATAATTGTCATGAGAAAAAAATAATTAATTTATTTTGTTTCATTTTATAAGAATAATATCATCCATTCATTATGTCCTGATAAACTTCAACATTTTATCTTATTCCAAGAAATGAAGGTGCATTTTTCATTCCATAATCATTAGCAGATCCAGATATCCATAGAATGATATGTTATCTCATTTTTCTTAGCAAAAAAAATGTTATTAGAGGATATCCAATATATATAATCCTGATATGGGGAGATAATACATTAACCTCTAAAACCTCATCTAAATTTCAACGTAATCAATTTCATAAATGGTTACCTTTATGATCCTTTCGAAAGATTAAAACCCAAGACTTTCAAAAGATGTTCAAAAAATTTTGAAAATCAACTTGTCTTTAATTCTTTAAACAACTTGACATAACTCTTAATTATAACATGCAAAAAACAAGTGAATATTGTTATCATGTATTCTCTTGAAACATAGTAATAACCTGAATTGCCAAAAAACTTTAGTGAAAACACGCATTATTATAATAATTAACTATTTCCACATATCATAAATAAAAAAAAATTATAAACTCAATCCATTATATCATAAATCACCTTGTCATATTATCAGTCCCAAGGTCATTATTACTATTATATTTATTTTTTCACAATAAAACATATCTGTATTTCATTCTCCAACACGATGCACATATTAAGGGTTATCCTTCCCTTAATCATTTCTTTTCGAAAAATTATCATCTTACCATTCAGATTATACTCATAAATAGTTCTGGAAAAACTAAAGTGGACCAATACTTAGATGTTTTATTTTTTCATAATTCTATAAAAGTTCTTTCACAACATTATACTTGAGTTCCATTACATAAATACTCAATCATTCCACCACTTAGTTGTAATACTCTTCATCTCCAATAGTGATCGCATGAGATTTTCCTTTTTAATTATATTTAAGAGGTTTTTGACATTGATCATCAATTTTAACCCTTGTATTTATTAATTGATTATCATAATAACCATTTTCATTACACTTAAAGCATTGAAGTATAGGGGGTTCATTCTGTACAACCTTCTCTGTATTCTCATTATTAGCTAACTTTTTTCCATTTCTTAGACATTTATTTACTGGATGACCAAACTTTCCACACTTGAAACATTTAGAATTCCCCTTTATAAAATCTCTACTATTCTTATTTCTACACTTTGAGCATAATGTAAATATAATCTTACTTTTTACATAGTTTTTAGATTTTCCATTGAATTATATCCTTCTATTCTTATAATAACCATGATATAGATGGGAAACATTCCTCAAGTTTTTTTAAGAATAATATGGGGAAGTTACTTAATGAAAAATAAGTTCTTGAACTCGTCCCAATCCATTGAGTCAATTGTATCTTGATTCATCAAATTATTCATAAAGTTTCACTATTGATTCTCCTCACCTTCCAAGTAATAAGTTCCCAACTCAAATTTTTTTCATTCTGAACATTCAAGAATGAAAACAATATTTTTAATGGAATAGATCCATTTCTTAGAAAATAGTGGATCAATCATTCCCTTAAAATAAGTTGGATGTTTCCTTAAGAAGGATTGTAGAAAATTTTGTTCCCTCCTTTATTCATTTGTAATTCTAGCATGATTCATGGATTGATAAGATTGTGTGGTCATAGAAATGCAGTTTTTTATTCCATATTTCATATCTTTCAGTTTCTCAAGAGGTATATAATTTCATTTCCGTGCATGGTTCCTTTATGTTTCATCCATTGACTAAAAAACGTATAGTGTGAGTAACACTAATCAAAGTGGAAAACCCATGTGATCAATAGAAATTGATTTCAATCTATAACATATTAGGTTTAATCCTAGGTTATATATGATCTTTTCCAGAATTATAGGATTATAACATATATATAGACTTATAATTTTGGACATCCCTAAACATATCCTTAGAAAAATATCTAGGGGCCTTACTAAAGATTTCTCATCATAGTTTCCAAAAGAACGTTAAAACATCACTCTAATACCAACTATAATGACAAATAATTGATGTACATAGAAATTAAATCATTTTTGTAGAATACACAAACACACGCCCAAAGAATATATTAGTTTAGTTCCATTGGAAACTTGTAACACAAACTTCTATTCTGTAGAATTATCTTTATTGTTTCCCATAAAGATCATTACCTTTAGTACCCATAACCAAAAACGTTCTTTATATCCTAGGGTAGAGAAAACATAATAAAATGGTGATCTCATATTATTAGTGACAGTAAATAAGAAAGATATGAATCATAACATAAACATAATTGTAAAGTTATATGAATATAAAATTTTAAAATTATACCCTACTTATCAAAGATCTTATTCTTGAGTCATAAAAAATCATCTGACAAAAATCATAAAAAAATAAATTTGGTATAAAATAAAGAATTTTATAAAACACATAAGCATAGTAAATCATTTACATACTAGTCAACGATCACTTAATAGACCATTATAGTCATTTACTAGACCGATTTCACTCCCTATTCCATCCCTTTATTATTGAATCAAGATTAGTCATGTTCCAATCCTTTATTACTAAAACAAGATTACACATGTTCCAATCCTGTATATGTCATGAGATATAAATATTTACTCAATTCATTGTAGAGAGATATAAGTCTCACATATCACATAATAAAAATCATACATATGTGTTCTATAAGAACATGAATCATTTTTCATATTAGAACCCATGTAATGAAAGATGTTTTATAAACATCATTCATTCAGAACATATCCCATGGAAAAGAAATTGGTTTCATAAATATAATTCCAACATAAACATAAACCAATATTATGAATAATAATAATTCTATCATTGAATCATATTCATAGTAAAAAAAAGTAAAATCAAATAATATTATCTTACATGAAAAATAATTTTGAGATCTCACTTGAAATTAATTTTTGAAAAATATCCTTTCTTCTTTGAAAATGTTTTATATCCCTAAAATTCCATGAAATTTTAATATAAAAAATGTTATTTGAAAATAAACTTGAAATTTTTTAAAGGAATATTAAAATAATTAAAGCATCATGATAGTGTAAAATTATGTTCTTGTTGTATAAGTTAAGAAACATTCTGTTTGTACTTTCGGTCGAAAAGTCAAAAATTGCCTCATTTTGAAAATTTCAAACAATTTAGTAAAAAGTTAATAATGGGTAAAAATTAATTTAAAAATACATAGGATAACACTAAAAAAGTTGGAAACATTTTTAGAAAACATTGATGTGGAAGATAAATATCCCCCAATAGATGCTTATAAGAAAACAATTCAAAATATTTATGAGATTGTGAAATAAATAGTCATAACATTATAATCAATAGAATTATATGTCCCATGAAATAAATAAAATTATATAGATGTGAAAATACCTTAATATTATTTATAATACTCATAAAAGACATTAATGGATAGTATATACACCACATATAAGAAACAAGTAGTGTATAAGGCATGTGTCTCATAGAAATAAAAGTGAGAGAGAAATCCATTAATACATGAGTAACTATAAAATCATGAACCCCATGAAATAATTACATTAATTAAATATTTTAATATATTTAAATAATTTAAATTAATGATATAAAATTTCATAGGTCAGTATATACACCACACAAAATAAGCGAGTGGTGAATATTTCGTGTATCTCATGAAAATAAAAAGTGAGATAAAATTCCATTACCTTAAGTATGATTTACTTTTTAAATATTTGAAAATACTTTATAATGGATTAAATAATATTATTAACTTATTCTATAACCATATTAATTTTTATAGTATCATATATGATCATATTATCGCTCATTTGTTAATAATATTTCATTATTACTCTTCTTTCAAGTATTAACAGCTTTATTTTTTTTATACTTGTTTTGTCATGTAAGTATCAATTATTGTGCATTGGATATAGTTATATCATTTAAAAAATTATATTTAGGTAAATATATAATATTTATTCATTATATACATTTATATAGTCATTATTGAATGGTGAATATGGAAAATTAATCACATCGTCTCATGGAGACGATAGGTCGCACGTACGCATGAGCAATGTTATCCTTCCCTTAATTATGAAATGGTAATGAAGTGGATGCCATATATTTTATTCTAGAAAAAATATAATGTTGTAATAATTATATATAATTATTATTTCTATCATTATACCCATCCAAGTAAAGTAGTGATGAAAAACATATTACACCATGGCATGTAGATAGTAGGTCGTACATATGCATGCGCGGTGATTTCATTTTTCATAGGATGATAAAAGGTATAATATGGTTTTTAAAAAATCCTAATAAAATATAAACATATAGGTGATAATATATTTATTAATTTCTAATTGAAATTACACATCAAGAGGAACTAGAAGAACTAATCTTGAATGAGTTGCTAAAGGAGATTACCTCTTATTCAGTGAGCTCCCTCTCGATCACCTCTTAGGGACAGTAGAGTTGGTATTTTAGAAGACCAAAAACTCTATAATGTGACAATATAAGTTTATAAAAGAAATTTCTAGGTTATTTCCAAGATTTAATGTGCAAAGTGATGTGAAAAATTGAGGGGGAGGTTCCATTTTATAATTGAGGTGAGGGGCACTTTTTAGAACTCTAAAAATATTAAATGAATATAAATTAATTTTCAATTTAAAATGGATAAAAAGTGAGTTATTTTAAATATAATATGTTTATGGGTAGAAATAATCTCAAAATTTTATTTTTTGAAAATTTTAGGTCACATTGTTACCCTTCTATTATTTATTTAACCAGTAGTTAAACCTTTTAACTCTTACCATGACAACATAGATTTTTTACTCTGTAAGGGTTAATATAATTACTATAAAATTACTAAAGAACCATAAATTGATAATTTATGGAAAAGGTAACCTCATACAAAATATTTTTCCTAATTTTCTATTTTTATGAATTTTATATCATTTAATAAAATATTATTTTTTTTAAAGAATCATTAATGTAAATTTTGATACTATTCATTTGATGAATAATTTAAATTATAAAACCACAAGATAACATAAAAACCCATAAAAACGTCTCTAATATGTCAAGGTAACATATAGAATTCATGGAATAAATTAAATATCTAAAATTATATTTATTTTAATATTTTTAATATAATTTATTTTATATTTCTATTAATTAATCAATTATTTCATCATCATTGTATAAGCCTTTAAGGTAATTATTTATTTCCTAAAATTTAAAATATAAATTAACATGATAAATAAAAACATTTAATATTTCATATGAATATTTATATTCTAATTTCTATACTTTATAACCTTATATTAAAAATGGTTTAATTAATAATTTTTGTGTATGAAATCATTAACTTTTCTTAAAATAAAATATAATAACCGTCATACTCTCACCCCAAGTGGATTTAAGAGGATTATAATTTTGGACCAAAGATGATTTTGGTCGAAATACACTCATAAAATAAAATTACTACAAGTTTTAGGGTAATTTTACATTATTTATAATATAATAGAAATCATGTGTGAAGAATATATACAAATACATTCATCCCATGCTGGTTTTGGGATAAGCACTAATGAACCCACTTTAGACATGGGATAACAAACCTTGTACCCTCATTTGGAATTGGTAAAACCTCCCATGTACCCTCTTTATAGATTTTTTTAACCTCCTATGAACCATATTTTGGGTTTTGGATAACCTCTTGCGTACCCTCTTTTGTGGTAGAGATCTCGACCCTAATAGCCCAGATCTAGTGTCTATTTATTACAATGGAATTAGATATAAGGAATTACATCCAATAAGACTGAATTGTTTGTTAGTCTTGAAAAAGTTTATACATATATGAAATTCTTATTAAAATTGAAAACATAAAATACACAATGTATTTTATTTGATAATGCCATTATTCCTCATTGTGTATCCCTATATAACAATCACAAAACACTTCATATTATCCAAGGGAGATTAAAAAAAATAAAGGGTGAGCTCAGGAGATCAGTAAGGATAAGTATGCAACATAATATATGAATAAATAATGCATAATCAATATATTAAGGTAAGTAAGTGAAACATATTCTATTTAATCAATAACTTGAGCATAATATGACAAGAATAAATAATGATAAAATAACGTCATATAAATAATCACATTATCTTGAAAAAGTAAACAAGGATTTTATACGTAACAAAATAATCACATGGGATATCCATAACTGAATCCATAATGATTGAATTTATAATTCTAGACATTTAAAACATATAATTGAGTCTTTATTCCAAGACATCTAAGAAATGGGTATGGCCTCAGCCAAAACTCAATCTAGTTTGTCTCAATAGACCTACCATTTCATCGAGGAGCTATAGAATGCATTGATCATCACTTAATAAGTCTAATACACTCCCCATATGAAATGGGTGAAACATAACCAACATAAACATTCGTATTTAAAAAATATAAAATAAATTTTTCTGAATGGTAATAAAATTTTACAACCCCAATTAAAATGATCATAAACCATCCCAATAAAAAATAATTATAGAATAAATACAATATATCCTCATTTTATCATTAGTACAATAGAGTGATGATTCAAATAATGAATACAAGTACCATAAAAATTTCATTGAAAACATTTTAGCAGAAAATAACCTTTTCACTTTAAAAATATTCTTAAAACTAAAAGTTCAAAAAATATTTGAAAAATAATTTTCTATGAAAATAAAAAATTTTACTTATAAAGAAATCTTTAAAACACTTATTGGTCATAATGGAGATAAAAATTTTTCATTTCGTATAAGTTAAAACTAAGATTCCTTTCATATTTTTAGTATAAATCTAATAGTCCTTATTTTAAAAACAACATGAAGGTTCCTTTCAAAACATTTTTTAAAATGTAAAAATGGTAAAAATTGTCTTCAATAAATCATTTTAAATTTTTTAAATTCATTTTTAAATTTTTTTAGAAAACATGGATTTTGATGAAAACGGTTTTTCGACCGAATGGATAAATAATATTTTACTTTCATAAAAACATTATATCAGTAATTTTAAGTACCAAAGAGTAGAAAAATGGAAATTTTACTTGAAAAAGATCATGAATAAACATATTAGAAGAAAATATATTGATTTTATGATATAAATATCAAATAATTTCCCCAAGTGTGTCTTAAACAAAAAAAAATCTCGAATAATGATGATATTGTGAAATAAAATCTTACCACTTTGCTAACTTCTTAATCGTAATCACCATAAAAGAAATAATCATCAAATGAAACTTCAAATACTATTAAGATAAATATATTCATGATATAAAATATCACAAGGGGAAGTATATATGCCATAAAAATGAAATAAGTGGTGAATATTACATTCTCTCATATAAGTAAAAGTGAGATGAGAAACCCTTACCTCAAGTTCAACTTGTTTTATGTATTTCTATACCTATTTTATAATAAATATATGTTTATTATACATATATTATAATAAAATACAAATATATATTATAATGACCCAATCTTCACGTATATAGACATTACATCATTTTTTCAGAATACACAAACACCCGCTAGAAGACCGTATTAGTTCAGTGCCTTTGGAAACTTGGAATACAATCTTCTAATATTATGAATGATCTTTATTTTTTCCCACAAAGATCATCCACTTTAGTAACCCTACCGAAAACCTTTCATTATAACCTGGGGAGGATAAAATATTAGAAAAGGGTGAGCTCATACGCTCATTAAGGGTAAATAAGGGAGATATGAATCATAACATTAATATAAGGGTAAAATAATATGAACATAAAGTTTGTAAATTATGACCTACATATCAAAGATCATAATATTGAGTCATAAAAATTCATATGTCATAAATCATAAAATAATATAATTGGCATAAAACATGAAATTGTTGAAAATAAATAGTATTTGGAAATAATTTCTATATTATTCAAGGTTCATTTCCAATACCATCATAGCAGAAAAAGTACTTTACTAAACCAAGTTCACTCACCATTCTAGTCCCTCGTTACTAAACAAAAGATTACTCTCATTCGAGTCCAATATTATTGAACCAAGATTACTCATGTTCTTATCTAGTCTATCTCCTGAGATATAAATATTTACCCAATGCATTGGAGGGAGATATAGGTCTCACTAATCATATATTGAAAACCATCCATATATGGGAAATAGGAACATAGATCACTCATCATATTAGAACCCGTGGAATGAAATGGGTTCACAAACATCATTCAATCATAACATAACTCATGGAAAATAAATAGGTTTCATAAATATAATTCCATTGTAGACAAAAACCAATATTATAAAGAATAAGATTGGCATCATTGGATCATATCCCCAGTAAAACATAAGTAACATAAAATAATTATATCTTACATGGAAAATAATTTTGATATATCACTTGAAAATAATTATTGAGAAAATATCCTTTCTCCTTTGAAAACATTTAATTTTCTAAAAATTTCATTCAATTTTAAAGAAAATTTTTTCTCAGAAAATAAACCTATAATATTATAAAAGAATACACAATTAATTATAGCATCAAGATGGTGGAATATTCAGTTCTTGTTGTATAAGTTAAAAAAACATTCCTTTTATACTTCTTCCAGAAAAGTCAAAAATTACCATATTTGGACAATATCAAAAATATTCCTTTCAAACTGATTTTTAAAAATTCAAGAATGGGTAAAAATTACTTTAAACAACCATAGGATAATAGTAAAAAATTTCAAACATTTTTAGAAAAAATGGACATGAAAGATAAAAATTCCCCAATAGAGACTTAAAGAAAAACAATCCCAAATATTGATGAGATTTTGAAATAAATACTCATAAATTTATAATTAGTTGAATTGAATACCTCATGGAAGAAAAACAATTATATGGATATGAATATATGGTAATATTTTGTATAATACTCATAAAATAAATTCATGGATAGTATATACACCACATAGAAGAAACAAATTTTGTATAAGGTATGTGTCTAAAATAAATAAAAGCGAGATAGAAATCCTTTAACACTTTAGTAACTTTAGAACAATGAACCCCATGAAATAATAAAATTAATTAAATTTTATAATATTAATAAATATATTAAATTAATGATATAACATGTCATAGTTCAGTATGTACACTATATAAAAGAAGTGAGTGGTGAATATGGCATGTATCTCATAGAAATAAAAAATAAGATGAAATTCACTTACCTTATGCATAATTTCCTTCATAGGTATCTTACAATCCTTTAAAATTGTTTAAAAACGTTATTATCTTATTCCATAACCATATTAATTTCTATTATATCATATAATATCATATTATCACTCATGTGTTAATAATATTTCATTATTACTCTTCCTTCGGGAGTTATCGGCTTTATTTTTTATGTGTGTTTTGTCATATAAGTCCCAATTCATGTGTATTGGGTATAGTTACATCATTTAAAAAATTATATTAAGGTAATATGTATAATATTTATTCATTATATACATTTATATAATCATTCTTTAATTTCAAATATGGAAATTGAATCGCATCACATTGTGGAGACTGTTGGTCATACATACACACGAGTAACGATATAATTCCCTTAGTTGTGAAATATTAAGGAAGTGGATGATATATATATTTTTTCCAGAATCAATATCATGTTATAATAATAATATATAATTATTATTTCCATAATAATGCCCATCCAAGTAAAGTGGTTATGAAAAACATATTACATCACAGTGTGGAGATTGAAGGTCGTACGTACTCTAGTATGGTGATTTCTTTTGTCATATGATGGATAAAAGGATGAATAAGGATGTTACATGATAATAATAGAATATAATCATATATTTTTTATTAATATATAATTTAAACTACACATTAATAGGAATTAGAATAAGAAATAATCTAGAATGTGTCGATAAAGGAGATTACATCTTCTTCAGTGAGCTCCCTCTAGATCACCTCTTAGGGATGCTAGAGATGGTCATTGGAGAAGACCAGCATCTATAGAATGTGACTAAGTAATTTTATAAGGGAAATATTTAGGTTATATCTAATATTTGAGGATAAAAGTGATGTGAATAATTTTTGGAGGAGGTTCCCTTTTATAATTGAGGTGAGGGGAACTTTTGAAAACTCAAAATATTAAATTAATATAAATAAATTCTCAACTTAAAATGGACCCAAAGTGAGTTATTTAGAAGATAAGATGATTATGGGTATAAATAATCTCAAAAAAATTAGAAAATTTTAGGTCCCATTCTTACACTTATCTTTTAGCTTTAACTCTAAGTTAAACCCTTAAACTCTTATCGTGACAACTTGGTTTTTTACTATGTTTGGATTAATATATTTACTATAAAATGAAAAACAAACCCTTAGTGGATAAATTATAAACACATTGTCTTTATCCCAATATTATTTCCAAATTTTATATTTTTATTAATTTTATATCATTTGATAAAATATTAGTTTTTAAAATAATCATTAATGTCAATTTTGATACTATTCATTTTTAGAGATTTTAAGAAATATCAATACAAAAGATATCTTAGAACCAAAACCTTTAATACATACCTAATATCTATAGGTATTATAAAAAACATTTGGTGGAAGTTAAGGATCTAAAATATATTTATTAGTATTTTTAATATCATTTATTTGATATTTATATTAATTAAACAATTAGTGCATCATTATTCTATAGGTCGTTAAGGTAATTATTTTATTCCAAAAAATTATTGATAAATTACCATGATAAATAAAAAAAATATCTTTGAAATTAAATTTTATAGTCTAATTTATCTTCTTTATAACTCTATATTAAAAATGGTTTAGTCAATAAAATGTGAGTATGACATATTTAACTCTTCTTTTAATAAAATATAATAAATGGAACAATCTAACCCAAGTGGATTCCAAAAGTTTATAATTTCTTCCCAAGGATGATTTTGTTCAAAACCCACCCATATAATGAAATAAGGATAAGTGTTAGTGTAATTTTCAATTATTTATAATATTGTTTTTTACCCTTAATTACTAGATTTACCTTTTACCATGCTAATAAAAATTTACTAAACTCACTCTTCATAAAGCCCCAAAAATAAAATATACTTATTTAATTATATGGAACCTATTATTATAAATATGGAAATTATTTTTAAAATTCAAAGAATATAATTTTTACTAATTAATTTGAAATGTATCTCGTTGAATGGGTGAGAAAACAGGTTATTAAAGTTAAAACACACATAAGATTGAAATATTTTTATATCAAAATTCAATGTGAAATTTGTTATAATAACCTATATAATATTAAATAATAAAACATTCATCTAATTATAATTTAAAACCATTTAAAAATATAGTTTAACACTATAAATATATTTTATGAAAAAATAATTTTCAATTAAAATGTAATATTTTATAAATACTCATCAAAACATGAGGGTTATATGAAAAATAACAAAAACTAAACCAAAATAAATTTTTATATACCTATTTAGAATAATAGATTATATTTTTCATAAAAAAAAGGTTACAAAAAATTTATGTAAAATGTGTTCTCTATTAAAAGGATGTGAAATTACCCTTTTGAAAAATATAAGTTTTTATGCATAAAATTAGGTTTGTTCTTATCTTATGCATATAAAATCTATTGTATGAGCATAAAAAATACATGATCAAATATATAACATATATATTTCATTAATACCATTAATTAATTTTAATTTATTTAATTTATTAAGATAAAATGAATTTGTGATAATAATAAAAATATTATTTTTATTATAATCCATTGAGATATATTTTCATTTATAATTAATTGGTAACTAATTAATTCATCTTTTAAACCATATATTTCCATAATTTATTAATTACTATTCATACCTGCTAATTTAATAGCTAGGTTATTATCTTATTTAAATAATAATAAAATGTGGTTTTATAGAAACATAGGGTTGTGTGTAACCCAAAATAATTTGGAGTTGCATGTAATTAAATTTTAACATGGTGTAGTGTGAAATTCTAGATAATAAAGAAATAAGATGATTAAAAAATATATTCCATAAAAATATCATGGTATTATATTCCACCCCCCTTAAAATGAATTTCTTCCTCGAAATTTTTATGGGTTATAAATTTTTTAATACTATAAAGTTCCTTTCATAAGAACCCACATCGTAAAAATGAATACTAAAACTCCATTTTAAAAAGGGAATGTTAGAAAAATAATGGTTACCCAAAGTAACTCATCACTGGGTTTCCATATATGATAACATAGGTGGAATGTGAAAACATGGACATAGAGTAGAAATATAACTATCATTTTTGGATGGATAGTGATAGAGAACATGGTCAGGAGAACAACCATAAAGTAATAAATCTGCGATGATCTAAGGGACTGTTTAACTCATCTTAAAATAATGTACTAGGATAAAAAATTTTGGTCACAATATCCTTTCCCTAGAGATGAATAATTTTCATGAGAAGAAATAATTACTTGATTTCTTTTCATTTCATAAGAATAATCTCATCTTTTAATTATGTCCTGATCAACTTCAACATCATCTCTTATTCCAAGAAATGAAGGTGAATTTTTCATTCCTAAATCATTAGTAGATCGTGATATCCATAGAATGATATGTTATTACATTTATATTAACAAATAAAATGATATTAGAGGATATCCAATATATATTATCCTCATATGGGGAGAAAATACTTTAACCTCCAAAACCACATCCAAATTTCAACATAATCAATTTCATAAATGGTCACATTTATGATCCTTCCAAAAGATTAAAATCCAAGACTTTCAAAATAAATTAAAAAAATTCCAGAATGAACTTATCTTTTATTCTTTAAAAAACGTGACATAACTCTTAATTATAACATACACAAAACATGTTGAAACCATTATCATGTATTCTCTTGAAACATGTAAATAACCTAAATTACCATAAAACCTTAGTGAAAACATTCTTTATTATAATAATTAACTCTTTCCTCATACCTTAAATCAAAATAATCTATAAACTCAATCTATTATATCATAAAACACCTTGTTATCTTATCAGTCTAAATGTCATTAATATTATCCTATTTATTTTATCCCAATAAAACATTTGTGTACTTCATTCACTAACACCATGAACATATTAAGGGTTATCCTTCCCTTAATCATGTATTTTCTAAAAATTATCACCTTACCATTCTACTTATGTGATTAAATAGTTATAGAAAAACTACAGTGGTCCAATGGTTAGATGTATCTTCATTATATAATTCTATAAAAGTTATTCTATAACATTATACATGAATTCCATTACATAAATACTCAACCATTCCACCACTTTGTTTTCATACTCTTCATCACCAATATTGATTTCATGAGATTTTAATTTTTCATTGTCTTTAATATATTCCTAACATTGATCATCATTGTTAACCCTTGTATTTAATAATTGATTATCATAATACCCATTTTCATTACACTTGAAGCATTAAAGTTTGAGGGGTGCATCATGTGCATCCTTCTCTCTCTTCTCATTATTAAATAACTTTTTCCCATTACTTCAACATTCATTTACTAGATGACCTAGCTTTCCACACTTGAAACTATTTCCATTCCCTTTTATACAATCTCCACCATGCTTATTTCCACACTTTGATCATAAATTATATCGAATCTTATGATCTCCATAGTTTTTAGAATTTGTTTTGAATTGTATCCTTCTTTTATTATCATAACCATGATATAGATGGGAAACATCAATCAACTTTTTTGTAAGAATAATAAGAGGAAGGTACTTAATGAAAAATAAGTTCTTGAACTCCTCCCAATCCAACGAGTCAATTTTATCTTTTTTCATCGAATTATTTATAAAGTTCCAACACTGATTCACCTCACCATCCAAGTAATAAGTTTCCAAAGAAATTTTTTCATTCTGAACATTTCAAAATAAAAACTATATTTTTAATGTAATTGATCCATTTCTTAGAAACTAGTGGATTGGGTATTCCCTTAAAAGAAGGGGGTGTTTCCTTAATAAGTATTCAAGAAAATGTTGTTCCCTCCTTTAGTCATTTGTATTTATAGCATGATTTATGGATTTATAAGGTTGTGTGGTCATGTAAATGAGGTTTCTTAATTCCATATCTCATATAATTATGTTTCTCAAGTGGGCCATCATTTAATTTCCAAACATGGTTCCTTAATGTTTTATCCATTTACTAAAACAAAAAGTATAGTGTGAGTAATACTTATCAAAGTGGAAATCCGCATAATCAATGGAAAGTGATTTCAATCTATAACATCTTAGGTTTAATACTAGGTTGTCCATGATCGTTTTCAAAATTATAGGATTATAACACTTACTTAGACTTATCCTTTGGTACATCCCTAGACATATACTTAGAAATATCTCTAGGGGTCTGACTAAAGCATTCTCGTCATAGTTTCGAAATGTTGGTTAAAAATTAACTCTGATACCAAAAATAAAAACCAATTATTGATTTACTTAGACATTAAATGATTTTTATAGAATACACAAACACACACCCAAGCACTGTATTAGTTTTTTTATTTTGGGAACTTGGAACAAAATCTTCTATTCTAGAGAAAGATCTTCAATGGTTCCCACAAAGATCATTCCCTTTAGTAACCATAACTAAAAACATTCTTTATATCCTAGGGAAGAGAAAACATAAGAAAAGGGTGATCTCATATTCTCAGTAAGGGTAAACAAGGGAGATATTAATCATAACATAAACATAATGGGAAAATATTATGAAAATAAAATTTTAAAATTATAGCTTACATATCAAAGATCATAATCATGAGTCATAAAAATTCATATGACATAAATCATAAAAAAAATAATTTGGTATAAAATAGAGAATTTTGGAAAACATGTAAGCATAATAAATCATTTACATACTAGTCAAAGATCATTTACAAGACCATCATAGTGGAGAAAGTCATTTACTGAACCGATTTCACTCCCAATTCCATCCATGTATTATTAAACCAAGATAACTCATATTCTAATACATAATTACTAAAACAAGATTACTCTCATTCCATTCCGATCTATGTCATGATATATAAATATTTACCCAATTCATTGGAGGTATATATAATTCCCACCTGTCACGTAATAAAAACCATACATACGTGTTCTGTAAGCACATAAATAATTCCTCAAATCATAAACCATGTAATGGAATGGGTTCTATAGACATCATTCAATCATAACATAACCCATGGAAAAGAAATAGGTTTCATAAATATCATTTCAAACTAATCATAAACCATTATTAGAAATAATAAGAATACTATCATTGAATCATATCTCCAGTAAAAAAAAGTAACATCAAATAATGTTATCTTTCATGGAAAATAATTTTGAGAGCTCACTTGAAAGTAATTCTTGAAAAAATATCATTTCTTCTTTGAAAAAGTATTATTTTCTTAAAATTCCGGGAAATATTAAAATAAAACATTTTATTTGAAAATAACCTTGTAATATTTTAAAGTAATATTAAAATAATTAAGGCATTAGGACACTGTAAAATTTTGTTCGTGTTTAATAAGTTAAAAAAACAATCCATTTGTACTTTTGGCAGAAAATTCAAAAATTACCTCATTTGGAAAATGTCAAAAATATTCCTTTCAAACCGTTTTGTAAAATGTCAAGAATGAGTAAAAATTAATTTAAAAATACACAATAGAATAGAAACAACATTTTTGGAAACCTTTTTAGAAAACATTGGCATGGAAGCTAAATATTCCCTAATAGAGACTTAAAACAAAACAATCCAAAATATTGATGAGATTGTGAAATAAATAGTCATTACATTAAAATAATTAGAATAATATTTCCCATGAAATAAATTAAATTATATGGAAATAAAAATACCATAATATTCCTGATTATACTCATAAAATACATTCATATACAGTATATAAACCACATATAAGAAACATGTAGTGTATAAGGCATGTGTCCCATAGAAATAAAAGTGAGACAGAAATCCCTTACTACTTGAGTGAATTTAAAATCATGAAAACCATGAAATAATAAAATAAATTAAATATTTTAATATATTTAAATAAATTAAATTAATGATATAAAATTTCAAAGGTCATTATATACACCACACAAAATAACCGAGTGGTGAGTATAGTATGTATCTCACGAAAATAAAAAGTGAGATGAAATTCCAATACCTTAAGTATGATTTCCTTCGTGCATATTTTAAAATAAATTATAATGGATTAAATAATGTTATTAACTTATTATAGAACCATATTCATTTTTGTGGTACCATATATGATCATATTATCACTCATTTGTTAATAATATTTCATTATTACTCTTCTTTATTGTGTTAACTGCTTTATTTTATTATTCTTGTTTTGTCATATAATTCTCCATTATTGGGCATAGAATATAGTTATATCATTTATAAAATTTTATGTAGGAAATATATATCTTATTTATCCATTATATACATTTATATAATCATTCTTGAATGGTGAATATGGAAAATTAATCGCATCACATCGTGGAGATGGTATGTCGTACGTACGCATGAGTGGTGATATCATTCCCTTAATTGTGAAATGGTAATGAAGTGGATGGTATATATTTTGTTCTAGAATAAATATAATGTTGTAATAATTTTATATAATAATTTTTTCTATCATTATACCCATCCAAGTAAAGTAGTGATGAAAAATATATTACGCCATAACGTGCAGATAGTAGGTCGTACATATACTTACGCAGTGATTTCATTTTTCATAGGATTGATAAAATGTAGAATGTGGTTGTTCCAGAATACTAATAAAATCTAAACATATATTTGATACTAAATTTATTAATTTCTAATTGAAATTACACATTAATAGGAACTATATGAACTAATCTTGAATTATTTGGTAAATGAGATTACCTCTTTTCGACAAGATCCCTCTAGATCGCCTCTAGGGGACACTAGAGTTGTTCTTTTAGAAGACCAGCACCTCTATAATTTGGAAATGGGAGTTTATAATGTAAATTTCATGGTTATTTCCATGATTTAATGTGAAATGTGATGTGAAAACGTGAGGGGAAGTTTCTCTTTTATAATTTAGGTGAGGGGTACTTTTGGGAACTCTCAAAATATTAAATTAATATAAATTAATTTTCAATTTAAAATGGATTAAAAGTGAGTTATTTAATATATAATATTATTATTGGTAGAAATAATATCAAAAAATTATTTTTATTCAACTTTAAGTGAAATTATTACCCCTATATTTTTTATTTAACCCTTAGTTAAACCATTTAACTGTTACTGTGACAACTTAGCTTGTTTACTCTATAAGGGTTAATATACTTACTATAAAATGCCTAAAGTACCCAAAAATTTTCATTTAAGAAAAAAGTAACCCCATCCAAAATATTTTTCCTATTTTTCAAATTTTAATAATTTTATATCATTTAATAAAAAAATATTTTCTTAAAGAGTCATTAACGTCAATTTGGATACTATTCATTTCTTGAATTTTTAAAAATATCAATCTACAATATAAGTTCAAAAAAACCAATTAATGCATCCCTAATATGACTAGGTAATATATAAAATTCATGGAAGAAATTAATAATCTCAAATTATATTTATTTTAATATTTTTAATATCATATATTTGATATTTTTATTAATTAAGCAATTATTGCATCATCATTATATAAGACTTTAAGGTAATTATTTATTTCCTAAAAATTAAAGATAAATTACCATGATAATTAAAAAAATTAATCTTTCAATTAATATTTATAGTCTAATTTATCTTGTTTATAAACCTATATTAAAAATGGTGTAATTAATAAAATATGTGAATGAAATCTTTAACTTTTATTTAAATAAAATATAATAAATGTCATACTCTCAACCCAACAGGCATTAAAAAGTTTATAATTTTGGCTCAAGGATTATTTTGGTCGAAATACACCCTTAAAAAATAGTACACTTATTAAGGTAATTTTATATTATTTATAATATTAATTTTTAACCTTAATTACATGATTTACCTTTTATCGTGTTAATAAAAAATTACTAATGTTGCAATTAAAAATGTCCAAAAATAAAATAATCTTATTTAACTAATTTCGACCCATATATTCTAAATATGGAATCCATTCTTAAAATTTAAAAAACATTAAAATTTGTATTAATTAATTTAAAATTAATATCATCGATGTGGTGAGAAAATGGGTTATTAAAGATAAAACATGTAAAATATTGAAATGTTTGTATATCTAAATTGAATGTAAAATTATTTTAATTGACCAATATTAGATTAAATGATAAAAATTTGATCTAATTATACTTTTAAACCATTAAAAAATAATTTAAAGTTATAAATAAATTTCATAAAAAAGTGTTTTTAATTAAAATGCAATATTTTATTACTTTTCATCAAAACATGAAACATATTAGAGAAATTATAAAAAATAAACCAAAGTAAATTTTTAAATCCCAATTTCAACAAAAAAAATTATTTTTTAATATAAAAACTATTAATGTATCAAAAAATTTATTAACAATGGGTTCACCATTAATAGGTGGTAAAATTACCCTTTTCAAAAATATATGTTTTTATTCATAAAATTGGGTTTGCTCTTATATTATACCTCTAAAATATATTGTATGAATATAAAAAAATATTTTATAGAATTTATAACACACATATTTCATTAATATCATTCAAAATTCAAAATTATTTAATTTATTAAGATAAATGACTTTGTTATAATAATAAAAATATTTTGTTCATTATAATCAATTACTATAGATATTCATTTATAATTAATTAATTATTAAATATTATTCATACATGATAATATAATATCTATGTTATTTTCTTATTTAAATAAATATAAAATGATGTTTCATAAAAACTCGATGTTGCATGCAATACAATCTAAACCGGTATTGCGTGCAACATAAGCTAAACCGATGTTGCGTGCAATCCATGCTTATCATGGTGTAGTGTGCATTGAAAGATACTAAATAAATAAGATTATTTAAAAATATATTTCATAAAAATATCAGGTTTTTACATAACTAAAACTATATATGAATTGTTTAGTGTCTTTTATCACCTGTTTATTAATAATTCTTTTTTAAAATCATTATTTCTGGTGATAATTTATTTTTTTTCATTTATGGATTAGAACAGTAATGTTGGTAATTCGATTTTGATCATTGTTAAATATCTCCAAAATGTAAAACTTCATATAAATATCATATATATTCATTATATGTGTATTTCTTATAGACTATAAATGATATAGATAGATAATGGATTACACCATTCATGGTGAAGGTAGGTCGTACATATACATGAATGATGTTTCCACCTTTCACAAGGTATAGAACAAAAGGAAAATATATATTAATTAACATTTATGTAAAAAATATTATATATATATATATATTAATAAAATCAATTATTATTACGATATATGTACAACTAAAATGAAAATCATTTCGCATCGCTATGTGGAGGCGGTAGTCCAGACGTACGCACGAGTGACGTTATTATTTTATATAAAATGGAAATCAGGAAGATATATGGGACATGATAACTAAAATAATATAATAATATCATAAATATCATGTATATGTGGTAAATATATTAGTATATCCATAATTTAAAGGTGGTGATCGAAAATGAATTACATCAGTTAGTGTGGTGGTAGTTTGTTGTTCGCACGATTGATGATTTCATTTCCCATTTGATGGAAGTGGAGATGGATAAATGTTATAAAATAAAAATAAGAACATATAAGAATATATTATAAACAAGTTTAATTATATTTTAAGTGTAAATAAATAATTAATGGTGTAAAAAGAAGAAATAAAATAAAAGAGTTTTGTTAAGATAATTACCTTCCCTAAGAGTAACCTCTTTATATATCCTCTAAAGAACCCTAGGGATAGTCATTTGGGATGAAAAACAGCTCTATCATATGTATAAGTATTTTGGGGAGATAATATTTTAGATATTGGTTGAGTCAAAGTGCTTTGGAGGTGTGAATAAGTGAAGGTATAGAGTACCATTTTATAAGTAGGGAAAGGGAACCCTCTTAGAAATTACACAGAATTCTCTAAAAATAATTCAAAATTCTAAATTAATTAAAATGAAAAAGCTTCAAAAAAAATTTATTATAATTTTGGATAGTATAATGTGGAATTATTTCTATATAATAATATTTTGACATGTTGGTAGGTCATTTTAACCCTTATCTTTTTAGTTTTTACCTTAACTGTGGTAATTAATTTTTATTGTTTTCACTATTATTTTTAGTAAAAAATTAAGTTTAACTTATTAGATAACATAAATAATTTTGATTCAAAATATGGAATCCATTTTTTAAAATTTAATTAATATATAAGTAAAAAATAATTTAAAATTATACCTGTAGACGCGACAAAAAGGCAGGTTTTTAAGAGAAAATTCTCATAAGTATAGGCGATTTTAATAAAAAAATCAATATGAAATTGATTAAAATAAACTAAATTAGTTAAATTTTAATACAGTTGAACTAATTTTATTTTAAAACCAATTTCAAATAAAATTTAACTTTTTATATAATTTAATTGAAAAGGTATTTTTTAGTAAAAAACTAAATTTTCACTATTCATCAAAAATTTGAACATTTCAAAAACATCCAAAAAATTCACACAAATATAATTTTGATATTATAATTTCAAAAATGATTTTATTTTTATCAAATATAGTTTCAAAAAGTGAAAAAAAATTAATATCAGTTTGTAGGAAGAAAAAAAATTGTTTTCTTAGAAAATATATGGTTTTTCAAAAACAGTTATTTTACTTTCAAATGATTCTTATTTTATTAATAATTTATAGATATCAATTTAATATTTTTATACATGTGTAAACAATATAATTACATAATTTAGTAAGTACTATTCATACCCACACACTTAACAACTGGTTTATAATGGCCATGTTTAAATAATAATATTTTAATAGAGTGTCATTTTTTATTTGAAATCAATGTTTCATTCATAATAAGTTTTTGAAGATATTGAATTTATCTAAAAACAAAAATATCATAATGTCTTAGGATGTTACATTCTATTATAATCTTGTTGTTTCATATCATATTTTCTTTCGAATATTATTTTCCTCTTTTAAAAATATTGTGGTGTTACATTTTCCCCCTTTAAATAAACTATGTTCTCAAAATTTAGTTTTGATCTCAATAATCAAGGGTTTGAAATTTGAAAATACATTCATTGAAAACTCAAATCATAAAAAAGGGTTAATAAAAAATCCCCTTAATTAAATAGAAATTAAAGTATAAATATCATATATAATAACACATAACTAGGTTTCTAGGTAGTAGAACATTAGGGGAATGTGAATATATAGACATAGAATAAAAACATAAATAATTATAGAGATTGATAGAGGTCATTGACCACAAGAAATAGCTTGATAAATGAAAATATAAATACCTCCAAACCTTAATTCTTTTATTATTAAAAAGAATATTGGTTTAACATAAATTAATGTATTAAGATATCATTTTTTTAACGATTCTTTCATAATGTTGAGGAATTATTTTACCATCTAGAATGATAGAATAATAAAATATACTTGATATATTTCTATTTAATAGGAACAATTTCATATTTGTTTTTTGTTTTATGATTTTCCACTTTATTGTTTACTACAAGAAATGAATATCCAAGATGAATTTTTTTATGACTGAAGCACTAAAATTTAGTATTAATGGATCATAAGATCTATAAAATATTAACACATTATTCCTCATATCCTTAATAAAACCAAAATGGTTATATATGGTTATCCAATAACAACATGCATTCAGCATAATTCATTTTATAAATAGTTATCCTTAATACTCCTCCAAAATATGTCTGACCAGATTTACAGTCCAAAATTTTTTAAGGCAACTAAATCAACATTATATTCACATGAAAATATAAAATATATATTAATGTCATGTTCAAAATATGTGAATACCTTGATCAGTATAAAATCATAATGAAAACATAAATTCTTTCAAAAATAAAATCTCAGGTTATAGATTATATTCTATTATTCAATACTTGTAGTAAACTCTCATAAATATGATATAAACCATCAAACCTCTAAACAATTTCATGGTGAAAAACTCTATCTCATAAACATATCATTATTATCTCAACATTGAGAACATATTAAGGGTTATCCCCCCTCAATCATATGTTTTCCAAGATATTCAACTTATTTCTGAATCAATTTTCTTGGTCATTAGTACCATTTAACATATGCTCTCAACTCATTTATGAAAAATTAATGTTGTGAAATCCTTATGAATTTCATGAATCAATACTTTTAATAAAATTATTGAATCCAAATACAGAAGAACTTTCTTTATTAAACTTTATCTATTGTATTAATAGTATAAGATTGACCTTGATCCCTTAGCTTATTCTGAGGTATAATTTCTTAATGGTTGGGGAATTTAATTGTATAGTGATCCATCTCCTTACAGTGGGAGAATACACATTGATAGATTCTTTCTTTCCCTTAAAATCACAAGCATAGTGGCCTTTTTCTCCAAACTTAAAGATAACTCTTTTTTCCTTTTCAAAATGTACCAAATTATTTTCTTTCCACATGTATCACATGTGGGAAAATACATCTTTACCTTTTTCCCTATATCCATTTTTTTATTTATAATCTTCCTCTTCTATGGATTCCATTCTAAGACATATTACCTAGATAATTATTTCAATGTATTTATAGCACATGACATTTTGCCTTTATATGATGAGAATTCATTGTTGACTAGTTACCTTTAAAATATTTTCTTAAGTCCATAAAAGAAATTATCATTCTTACAATTTGGATTATGTGCATTTATTTGGTTTACATTCCTTTCATTAGGTTCCATTTCTAAATAATGGCATACACCATATTAGATCATAAAAATATGAAACATCATGTATTATCAAAAATCTAGTGAAACACTTAATATTAATTAAAAAAAATTATTCAAATATAATCTCATAATACTAAACATGGTTTCTTTGGGGATATATTTATTTTTAACTCCTTTATAATGGTTTGTAAAGAAAATATGAATTATCCAAAAAAACACCTAGGAGGGTCAAATCGGGTGCATAGAAAGTTATGTTTTCATGCACCAGGTGGAAATCAAGTCAACTAAAATACACTCTTTTAGAGTTATTACCCCTATTTACATATGTTCCATAACCATATTGACTAATAGTATCCATATAGAGATGTATTTATTAGAAAAAAGCATAATATCTTACTTAACAACATTTGTATGTTCTTTTATACATGTACTCAAATTATATAGTAGGTTTATGTTATATAATATATGTTTTCTGAAAGTTAATTACCATGTATTCTATTAATCATCCTCTAATACCAACTTTAGTGACCCCAACCCAATTATCCCAGAGCCAATTTTTACTTTATTACATTGGCATAGGATACAAGGAATCAAATATCAAAGTACATAATAGTTTATTTGTTTTTGTAATCTAGATATATAATTTAAATTCTTATTACAATTGAAAATATAAAATACACATAGTATTTTCTTTGATAATCCCATTATTCCTCAGAGTGTATCCATTTATATTAGTTAAAAAACACTTATGTGTGTCCTAGAGAAAATATAACATAAGAAAGGGGTGAGGTAAAATGTGCAATAAGGGTAATCATACTATGGAAGATATAAATAAGTAAGGTATTGAAAAATATGGAATGGTTAATAACTGAAACACATTCTATTAAGTTAATAACATGATCATAATATAGTATGAGTAAATGACGATCAAATAACTACATATAAATAATCACATAAACATGAGAACCTAACCATGGTTATTATAACTAATAAAATAATATCATGACATATAAATAACCAAATTCAAAATGATGTAATGAATAATTTCATACATCTAAAACATATTGTTTATTTCTTGTTCCTTGATATATAAATAAATGGGTAAGGCATTAGCCAACACCCAATATAATTTTTCTCATGATACCTACCAATGAATCGATGGGTTATAGTAGGCCCCTCCCATAATATACTAATTCTAATAAATTCATTATATAAAAGGGGTAAAATATAATCAATTCAAACTTTCTTATTAAAAAAAACATAAAAAATGCTAATACATGCCCCAATGGATAAATATAATAAAAACCATCCAGAGTAAAATAGTGAATGGAAAACAAATTATACATCCCCAGCTAAAATGATCATAAAAAATACAAATAAATAATAATGATGGTATAAAAACAACATATCCTAATTGAATCAAAATTAAAATAAAGGTTTAATATTAGGGATGAATATAAATACCATAAAAAGGTCATTAAAAACATCTTTTAGGAATATAACCTTTTCACTTTGAAAATATTTTTTAAAATAAAAGTTCACAAAATATTTTGAAAATCTTATTATTTTAAAATAACCTTTTTAAATTGTAAATTAATATTTAAAATATTTATTTTTCTTGATGATGGGAAATTCCATTTATGTTATACATGTTAAAACAAATATTCCTTTCAAATTATCAGTAAAATCCATACAGGCCCTGTTTTCAAAATGAAATAAATATTCCTTTAAAAAAATTAAAAGTCAAAAACGCATAAATATTTATTAAATAATTAATTTTTAAGTGGTTTAAATAAATTTCCATAACTTTTTTAGAAAAAATTTATTTTTACGAAAAAGGATTTTCGACCGAAGGAAGAAATAAATTTGGATTTTCATAAAATAAACCTAATCATATTAAGTAAAAAAGAGTTTAAAATTGGAAATAATTCTTGAAAACATTCAATAATAACCATAGGATAAAAAATATATTTATTTAAAGATATAAATATCAATTAACTCCCCCAAGGGATACTTAAACAAAAAAAAATCCTAAATAATAATGAGATTGCGAAATAAACGCTTACCACTTTGCTAAATTCTGAATCATAATTCCCATAAAAGAAATAATCATCAAATGAAACTTTAAATACCATAAATATTAATATATTAATGATATAAAATATCAAAATTGGTAGTATATACACCACACAAAGGAAATAAGTGATGAATATGGAATATGTCTCAGAGAAGCTAATATGAGACGACAAACCCTTGCCTGAGGTTTGATTCCCTTCCTATGTATATAAGCATCATGTATAATAAATATATGTTTATTATAAATCTATTACATAACCATAATAATTTATATCACACTATTAAATATTTACTTATAGTCTTTTATCAACCTTTTATTAAAAATTCGTTTTTAAAATCATTACTTCGTGTGATAATTTCTTTGTTTCTCGTTTATGATTTAGTTTGGTAATTTTGGTTCTTCGAATTTTTTCATATTTACATAATATCAATAATATTAAACATGGTATAAATAACATATATTCATTATATGTATATTTATTATAATCTATAAATTATAGAAATAGAAAATGTGTTACACCGTTCACAGAGATAGTAGGCCACATGTACGCATGAATGAATTTTCCATTTTTCTCGATGGATAGAAAAAAAATAAAATTAAATATTAATTAACCTTTAAAAATAATTATTATGTTATATATATTATTTATATTAATAATATACATTCTTTTTTACCTTCCATGGAAAAATAAAATGGCATTTTCTAATAAAAACAGTTTTTCACTATTCTTCAAAAAATAAAACATTTCAAAAAAGTCTAAAAAAATCACCCTAAGATATTTTTGATAAAAATATTTAAAAAATTAATTTAATTTTATGAAATAAATTTTCTAAAATTGAAAAACAATTTATCAAATGTGTGTAAGAAGCAACGAAACTATTTTCTTTGAAAAATACAATTTTTTAGAAAATATTTATTTTACTTTCAAATGATTATAAATTTAATTATAATAAATATATATCCATTTTATTTATTTTATAAATGGTTAAAAAATATAATAAAATTATTTAGTTTAAATTATTCATACTCACCAACTTAAGGACTAGGTTATAAGGGTCATGTTTAAATAATAATTTTTTAATAGAGTATCATGTATTATTTAAACCCATATTTGTGTGAATAAAAAGATATTAAAGACATTTAATTAATTTAAAAATATATATATCCTAAATTATCAGGTTTCTTCGTTCTCATCTATGATTTTTTTGGTGTGCCATATACGCTATTGAATATGATGTTCCTCTTTTAAAAATCTCATGGTGTTATATTCGGACTTAGGATAACCTATCATGTTCCCATTGAGCTCATAAAAATTAAACATTTATCAATTAATTAGATTATTATAATGGATCCACCCACCACATAATTATATTCCATTCATATTCATGCTATAAGATCCCAAAAACATTTATTATTTTGTCATGTCTTAACTCGTAGAAAAGAAAATGGGTTTAATCACGATTTTATCATCACTATCAACAATAATCTTGATAAATAATAAAATATGGTACGATTTGATCATATTACCAATAAATCATAATAAAAACAAATTATGTTGTTATATATGAAAATAATTATAAAATATTACTTCAATTTTTCTTCGGGAAAGTACCTTTTTCATTTTAAAATCACTTATTTAAAATCTTAAAAATCATATCATTTTAAGAAACAAGTACTAAGAAAATAAACTTTTAAAATTTTATATAATTTTTCAAATAAAAAGTATGTGTGGATTTGGATAAATTAATATCTACAGCAAATGTTAAAATAGATATTTTATTTACACCTTTGGTAAAAACTACCTCATTCGAAAAAAGACAAGAAGATTCATATTTAACATTTATATAGAAAGAAAATAGTGGGTAAAAATGGATTTAATATATCGTTATAGAATAGTAAAAATATTATTGAAAACATTAAAAAACATTTAGAACATGGAAGAAAAATATTCTCAGTCGAAGAGATAAATAAAGTTAGTTTTCCATAATAACATTATTTTTGAATTTTCAGTACTTAGAGGGAGAGAAATGAAAGGAAAAAATTTTAATTTCAAGAAATAAACATAGGAGAATAAAATACATAATAATTTTATTATAAAAATCATATAATTTCATCATTATAATTTTAATAATAAGTAATCCTATTAAGAAAAGTGGGATACTAACATAAAACAATTACTGTTTTGGTATCTTTTGAATCATGATCCCATGATAGAAATAACTTCAATTAAAACATTAAATAACATTAATATATATATTTATTAATTGTATAATATATCAAATTGTAATTATATACACAAAATGAAATAAGAAAAGGGGTAAATATGAAATATGTCTCTCAAAAAGAAAAGTGGGATACGAAATCCTTACCTCAAGTTTGACCAACTTTGTAAGTAGTTTTAACCTCCTCTTATTTGAGATACATCCATTAGATTAAACCTTAATCCTTGTTATTATAGTCTTACATTAAGATAAGAAGATAAATAATAAAAGTAAGGAATATGTGAAGGTTTTTGGGTAGGACTTGGTTGAGCTATATGGAACAGATTGTGTGAGTAAGGGAGGAGAAGAGGTTTCCTTTTATATGTGAGGGGAGGGATACATATGGATTTATTTGAATGATTTCAATAATATGAAATCAATTTAATGTGAAGGTGAAACAAATGGAAAAAAATAAAATTTAAGATAATATAATGTCTAATTATATTCAACCAAAAATATTTAGACAAATTTAAGTTTCATTTTTACTCTTATCTTTTCGTTTACTCCTGGTTTTTCCATTTTAACCCTAATTATGGAAAAAAATTGTTTCTGTTTTTATTATTCATTATGAACAAAAATTAAAGGATCCTAATTAAAAAAATTGGAAATTATGATACTAAATACGCAATCCGTTCTATCATATTCAATTTCTATAAGTGGAAGAAAATATGTTTAAAATAATCACACAAAACATAATGAAAAATCAATTTTTAATAGTATTTTTAATCATCAAACAAAATTTACATTCATTCCATGATAAGTAAAAACAATTATATTAATGTCAAAATATTTGATTAAATATATATTCTATACATTTCATTAATATCATTAACCAATATTTAATTACTTAATTTGTTAAGATAATAACACATTGCACACATAAAAACTGTAACAAACCAACCCAAGTCAACCAAACCATACACCTGATACAACCATCACATGGTTTAGGTATAACAAAAACAATTGAAAGAAGTCTTGAATATATGCAAAATAAAGAATACAACCAAAGTAAAAAAATATAAAGAAAATATTTACAACCAAATAAAATAAAATCCAATCCAAAATAGGTAAAACCAAGAAGTAGTAAAAAACTACATGTGACCAATAGTCACCTCCAAACCACCCCGCTATGAAGGAAAAGACCAAAGGAGAAGCCTATATACTATAATATTCTCATTTCCTTTAACATCATCCTATAATAAAACATCTATAACCACCCAAAATAAAATGTATTTTGTGATAACATAGCCCAGTAGGATACCACTATAGAGTCTATTAAATGTCTAATATAAAGAATGCAATATCTTTTAAAAACAAAACATCTTTACATAGAATTTTCATAAATCCTAATTCCATTTATACATCATTTTCCCTTTGGTTTTTCATAAAATACATTCATATTATCAAACCATAAATTGTATAAGTAGAAGTGATAAAACAAGAAAGAATATCCATGAATTATAAGGTTAGAAACTAGGGATTAATGTTCGTAGACTTACTGATATGCTCGTCTGTTTACATGAAAAACATGGCTAGGAGCTTCCTGAATGCCTGACTTTATGGTGTATGACCATGGTCATATCCTCAGTTAATAGGGTATTGATGGAGGAAAGATTCATGTCTCTTTTTCTATCCATGATTCTTCCACTTTTTCTACCATCCATCCCCATGTTTAT
This sequence comes from Viscum album, assembly GCA_963277665.1. NCBI lineage: Eukaryota > Viridiplantae > Streptophyta > Magnoliopsida > Santalales > Viscaceae > Viscum > Viscum album. Next base: position 713,626,251 of record OY728137.1, on the reverse strand, counting down.
TGGGTCATTGGGGAAGGTAAAACCTATTTCTAGAATGACAACTCGGTAGGAGTTATCCATGGATTTCTATGTTTTCCTTCTTACAACATCCCGTATAAGGAAGCTAGTAGATTTTCAGCCTTCATAGAGGTTATTATGAACAAGGAACAAATGGATAATTTTGACCTCATTGATATCACAATGTAACCTAACAAATTTTTTTCCCCTTTAAGATCAGGCATTTTATCCTCTAGGGGTTTTCATCATGCCTTGATTCCTCAACCGCAAGGGAATCAGCTGAACAACCTCCTTTTGACTAAGGGGATTCCATCGAAGTAAAACTTCCTCACATGGAGGATCATACATGCCATTAATTCTGCAGATGATAAAATTAAGAAATGTGGAATTACGTTGACTTTTTGTTACTCATGTTGTGTTGATCGTAGGGAGGAGAGTATCGGGCATCTTTTCCTAGAGGGAGAGTGGGATTGTGTGGTCTGGTCTATCTTTGGTGGGTTCACTACTTCTATCCAGCCTTCTATTGATCCCTCCTTCTTCATTCACTAGTTTCATGGATTATGTGATAGGGGAGTGGAAAGAACATCCAGATCGATTATTTTTCATGCTGCGTTGTGGTGTATCTGGGAAGCTAGGAACAGAGCTAGATTAGGGGGAATTGGTATGTCTGGGAAATACATCGTCACTCGTACTCGTAGCTTGCTGCTCGACCAAACCAGGCATCCAGAAAATAGGTATGAGGCACCTTCCCTCTAGGTTCTACTTCTAGTTGTTCAAACTAGTCCTACTATTAGTATCCCTCTTGGCCATTGGGTCTTCTAGAAACCTCCTCCCTTGGTTTTGAAACTGAATACGGATGGTTCATGTATCTTAGGAATTATGAGGGGAGGATGAGTGGTTCGTGACTTCTGAGTCATCATTGTGTTCGCTTTCACATTCTTCTTGGGAAGAGGTTCATCTCTTCAAATGGAAGCTCTCCCTTTTCTTTCAGGCCTTTCCCTTTGTAGGCATGGGGGCATTGGCATCATTGAAGCAGAAACGGACTCTTGGGTTCTTCTCAAATCACTATAGGGAACTGGTAATATCCCTTGGTCCATCTCGTAACCCATCAAGAAGTGTAGAGCTATCATCCCTAAAAATGTTTTCTTGAGACACACCTGGAGAGAGGGTAACAAGGTGGCTGATCACCTGGTGAAGTTTGACTCTCATAGATCAGGTATGGAATGTTTCAACAACCGATATTGGTTGACACATAAGGGGGTTAATTTGGTTAAAGGGTATTCCCTTAGCCTTAATTATTTTAGGCCCCCTAGATATTTTCTTTCATTTTGTTCCCTATTAATTTTCTCCTTTTTAAATAAATAATGATGACGATGATAAGGTAATCATGTAAACACGTATCCATGACATACCATAATATGATTTCATATGATATAACAATTTATTAAAATCCATGATCAATAATATATGATAAAAACATGTGATAAAATATGTAAATAACCAAGAACACTATCATCTGGACTCTATTATATTGGAAAAAGCATACTAGACCTAAAATATCCTATACCAGGCCAAACATTAGATCTAACCAATATCGAGTCCTACCACAGTCTAGTCGATATCACCAAAAAATCCACTAATGGTGCCACTAAAATGAAGGATTCCAATTTCTATTTCTCGATGCACCTAATATTCCCAAAATTTCATTCTTGTGAAATACATTTCAAAACCATGTGCACAGTTTCATAAAGCATTTTTAAATCTATTCCAATCCACTTATGTGTTTGAAAATCCATTTCCAAGTGAAGAAAATCTATTTTCAAGGAAAATCTTTTTTTAAAGAAACACCCCTTTCAAAACAATTACTTTTCTATGAAATCTTTTGAAACCATATATGACTTATAATCAATGAAAAATATAATAGAATTTATCAAGAAAAAAATATTAATTCATCAAATCTACCCACTATATAAAAATACCTACCTCAAAATGGTATAAACCTAACCGCCTTTGATAATGGCGATTGGAAACCATGAGATCAAACTTTGAAATACTCGATGTGAAAAGAAACTACCAATGATCGATAGAAAACACTATTTGAACATGAATCTAAACTTTAAACATAGTCAACATAGAGTCCAAAAATAATGGAATGAAGATCTATAAGGAACACTTACCTAGATAGGTGCACCAAAACAACCCCAATGATCTATCACTAAACGAAGTGATTTAGAAGGGATGGAATCTCCCAAAATCACCTAAGAGAACTCTGGATCATGTGAAGGGATGATGCACATTGAATGAACACTTAATTAATCATACAGTATCCTAAAAGGCACTAATATTGACATGTAAACAACATGTAAATATTCCATGGTGTGTATTTCCTGATTAAAAAGATCCAATGAAAAACACATTACCTTAGATTAATTTTAATCCCAATCAACATTTACACAATGTGAACACTTTATACACCATGTAAATATTTCACACTATAAAACTATTTCATGGAATCAACCTGAAGACCATTACATGGCATGAAATTATTTTACATGGCATGTAATCACACAAATGATAGTAAGAAACCCAATTCTAAGTATAAAAACACCAAGGGGCCTAGGATATTCTCCAAAAGTAGGTAGAACCCCTCAAATCCATTAAAAAATTTATACTCGGACACTATTAATTCAAACAAACATTCATACCATAAATTTAGATCATTTTCCATAATAAAAGATCTATATCCTTCAGAATCCCACAATTCACCCAAAAAGGATGATAAAAACCATGAAAAAAGAGTAATTGGACAAAATACCGGGGTGTTATAGTCTCCCCACAATATATGCTTACTTCCCCCGGAACGCCATCAAATTTATAAACACAAATATAGAAAAGTCCATTATTCCATCATCAATAATTCAATCTACCACATCACATGGCTATCCTATTTGCACTTCCACAGTATTTGAACCATAGAAATCATTTTTCCACATAGTACCTTCTCTCAGCAATCCATAGTCTGAACTGGCTGCTCAACCAAAGTGGTATCAGTCTCAAGATCAACATCATCTCATCCAATCACATGGGAATGATCAGGTATATAAATCAGCAACTAGGAAACTTGAAACCCATCATGGATATATTTCAATTGATATGGTAAGTCCAATCAATTTTCCACCTTCCTCATTCGTACAATGCTCTCGAAGGAGCCAGGAAACCTCGATGCCAAATTACCCTATTTACCCAAATGATGATGTCCCAAGTGAGGTCAAACTCTAATAAAAACATGATCACCCACCTAGAACTCTAGCAGCTGATGAAAATGGTCCATATAATATTTATGACGACATTAATCTGTGATCAATCTATTTTGGATCAATTGCACCCACTATGCCATCTTCTGAATAAGGCTTGGCCCCACCGAGGACCACTCTCCTGAATCTTTATAATATAATAAAGATATACATTTCCACTCAAAAAAATACTCAAATAATTTAATCTTTATTGAATCCTGATAACCATTTGTATAGTAAACATCAACCATAGGAAAATTGTTTTCCTCATATCCTCTAAAATATAACACACAAGACCATAGTATATCCTAAATAACCTAGATAGACCTCTCTATCTGTCTATCCATCTGTGGATGATAACCCATTCTTAATCTAATATGGGAACCCATAACCACTTGAAAACCATTCAAAATCAAGGATGTGAACCTCATTCCTCTGTTAGAAGAACCCATAGTGGTAACCCCATGAAGTCTCACAATATCTCACACAAACAAATCCCCCAAGATGTTCCACCTTCATCATCTCCTTTATAAGTAGGCAATTTATAAATTTCATTAGTCGATCAATGATCATCCAAATTTTATGATTCACTCTAGTATTTTATGGAAAACTAATAATAAAATCCATTGAAATCTCATCCCACTTCCATAAAGGAATGATTAAGGGATGTAAAAAACCCACAGGTCTCTAGTCTTCCACTTTATTTCTATGATAAGTAAGCCACAATGATACAAAATCTTAAATTGACTGCCTCATACCTAGAAACCAATATCTATGTCTCAGTTCATGATACATATTTGTATGCTAAGGGTACATGAACCAACAAGACTAGTTCCATAGTCTAACAGCTCTTGACTGAGGGAAAAATGGAACAACTGACCTACCACGAAAGAAAAAAAGAACCAATGGGAACTTCTGGAAAAAGGAAATTTCCCCATAGTTTTGGGAAAACCATGGGTATAGACATTTATTGATAGCCTATGCCCACGGTTTCCCCAAAAAGTGGAAATAGGCTACCCAATCCCCACAATTTTCTCCATACCGTGGGTATAGGCTATCAAAAAATGCATATACTCATGGTTTTCCCAAAACCATGTGGATAGGGTGACCTATACCCTCGGTTTTCCCCAAAACAATGGGTATAGTCGTCGGATGAAAAAAACTATACCCACAGTTTTGAAAACCTGTGGGTACAGGTTTCCCACGTGTGTGTGGGAAATTTATTTTTTCCATGGGAACAAAAAAAATTGGCGAGAGTTCTATACCCATGGTTTATTCCTCTATACCCATGGTTTAAATAAATATATTTAATAAAATATATATACACATACATATATGCAGTGATGGGGTAGTGGATAGGCCGCTCATGAACAGAGAAGTGGTGGCGAGATCGAATCCTGCGGGATGCTATTTTGTAAAATATGTTATACCCACGGTTTCCAAACCGTGGGTATAGATTTATGACGTGGTGTAAAAACCTATACCCATGATTTTTCCAAAATGTGGGTATAGGTCATGGACCTATACTGACACCACCAACGACCACAGTTCCCCAAACTGTTGTTATAGCCTATACCCACGGTTTTGGGGTCTATACCCATGGTTTTGAACCGTGGGTATAGGATCATTTTCCTGTAGTGGGGAGACTGAGGCCAATCACCTGAGGTCTCCCAACTATAATGGATTTTTTCCATGTGCTAGAAATTGGTATCTTTCACCTTCTCGATCTGAACTCACTCATCAATGGATGATTCAAATTTCATCAAATCCAAGAACACCTACCCCCAACCTCTTACATTCCCAAACTCATGTCAGCAAAAATAACTCATCTGTGACCACTCTTCAACTAATTCTTTCATGGATTGTTTTTTTTTAATTTTTTATTCAACACATAAGTAACCACATTTACCTTCCCATGGGTTTATAAAATATCAAAATAAACAGATTTAAGATACTCCACCAAGTGTTTTTGTCACAAGTTTATATACCTCAGAGTAAAAAATATATTTTAGGCTCTTATGATCTTAATACACTATAAACAACTCCCTAAAGAGATCGTGATTCCAGGGTTTGAGTTCATTCATAATATCAACTAAATAAATATCATGGGTAGGGTAGTTCTTATTTTGTGTGTGTGTAACTGGCATGATCCATAGGCCACCACCTATTTCTCCAACATCAAAACATATCCCAAGTTTGTACTAGAGGCATCAAAGAAGACATCCTAACCGAAACCCAATTCCAAAAGAATCATAATTGGATATAAATTCAACCTAAATGTCATCTCCTCAAAACATCTCTATCATTTTTTAATCCATTCAAACATTACACCATTATGGGTTAACGCTTTCATCAAAGATACAAGATTGAAGAAATCATGAACAACCTGTCTATAGTAACCATTCAAACCCAACAAGCTCTGGATATCAAAAACATTTTTAGGATACTTTTAGGGCATAACATCATGTATCTTTTTATGATCCACTGAGACACCCCTCATAGATATCACAATACCCAAAAATTTAACTTCCCTGGTCTAAAATTCACATTTAAAAATTTTATCGTATAGAAGATATTCTCTAAAGTTTTGAATTATTACATCCAAATTGTCCATGTGATCATATTCTTCCTTCGAGTAAACCAATATATAATCTATGAAAAAAAAATATTTTATGAACTAATAAAATATCATGTTCGACAAATCCATAAACATCATAGGAGAATTAACTTTACCGAATGGAATAACTAGATACTCAAGATGACCATAAAAACTCTTAAAATATATCTTTGGTATATCCTATTATTGAATCCTCAACTATTCGAACCCTAACCTAAATTCAATCATCTAAAACAAACATTCCCCTCTAAGATGGTCAAAAAATTTATAAATCCTAGGAAAGGGATATTTGGTATTAATTGTCACCCAATTTAAATTCTGAAATTCAATACAAAGTGTAAGGCTCTCAAATATGTTTTTAGAAAAGAGTACAATAGAATACCATAGTGATACACTAGGATAAATAAATCCTTTTTCCTCTTATTCCTAAAGTTGGAACTTAAGATCCACCAACTCACCAGGTTTCATTTAATAAGATGGCATAGAAATAGGCATCGTATTGGAGAGTAGGTCAATAGTAAACTCAACCTCTCTATGTGGAGATAAACCTTAAAAATCATCCAAAAATACCTCAGCGTATGAACAAATCACTTTAGGAAGTTTTCCATAAAAATAATCGTCAAATGCATCAATAAACATCTATGAAAACTAGAATGATATTACCTTAGCATAAGGAATGGCAGGTCTTGCCCTTCTTGATATAGAGTCCTACTTTCCCTAAAAGACTTGATTGAACCCATTGATAAATTAGAACTATAACTGATAGTGATAATAGTCTATCTAGGCCTTAACATTGATCAGATGATCCATGTTGATAATCAAGTCAAGTATATCAATATCAATAACTTAAAAGTCTTGTGCCACCTCGAAGTCGGTTATCATCACCTGGTATGGAGGATACTTGAAACCTTGTTGGATCCTATTTCCCAATGGCATGGAAACAGCCAAAAAGTGTAGAATATTTTATGAATTTAAACCCAATACATTAACCAACTTTTATGATAAAAATAATGATTAGAGCCTATATCAAACAAATATAGCACAAAAAAAGATGAAATAAACAATATACCTCTAATATTAGTTGGCCCTTCTTCAGATTCCTTTTCCACATACTAAACTATAAAAATTTATCTCATCTCAACTCCTCCCTAATATTTCATAGCTACATGAACATACCCTTATCCTAGGATAGGACCCACTACCCTTGGAAGCATCTTCTCACACCTTTTAGTCCTTAGTGATTCTGGATCCTTTCTTACTGCCTTGAGATATCCTATCACATAAATGTTTCAAATGGTCAGATCATCTAAAAAGATGAAAACCTATAGGAGCCTCCACATAATTTTTCTTTGTATGACCTGGTCTACAACACTAATAGAAAAAATCCTACCGCTTCCCTATTTATACCCAAAAAACTGGTCCTAAAGAAAATTTTCCACCATTGTGATTACTTTTTTGGTCAGAAGATACCCCCTGACTAACAACTGCACTAACTAATTCTCCACACAAAATTTTCTTCCTAGATATGTCAGCCTCAACTAAAGTTTCTTTTCAAACTACTTCTAAAAATATCATAAGGAATATGATAATCAAGGTTAATAGAATGCCAGGCCTTAGTCCCAAATCAAACTGCCAAGACTTTAGATACTCATTAGTGAGAAGCTTCAGTTCCAGATGCACTAACTCAACAAACTGGGAGGAAAACTCCATAATGTTATGCTCCCGATACTAAAAGATCAAAAACTCTTGGTTCTCTACAACATGTAACATATACGAATAAAATTTTTTATTAAATATTTTATTGATGGAATTACAAGTAAGATCCTCATGCAACTTAGCTTGAACAATAGTGTATCGCTATCTCCATCCTGGTCCCTTAAGCATATATATGGGAAAAACCGTATTTGTGTATTTAGGAGTCTTCAAGAAATTGAATATCCTCTAAATATGATCATAAAACTCCTTATATTATCATGGTATCTTATCACCACAAAATATGGGTGGTTATTTATTAGTAAATTTCGATCTATAATCCACCACATGTCTTGGGTTTTCGACACCCACTTGACCCAAATTCTAAATAGTTCAGATTATAGCTTCTACCAAAGAATGGTCCACTAGAGTATTTGCCTATAGATCTGGTCTCATATCTTCCTCTCTTGGATTCTAAATATCTCTTATCATAATAATTATATAATATACACAAGAAAATAACCAATTAGATCATGACCACATTCCAAAATCTTAATACCACATACATAATTATAACCAATGCTTCAAAGCAACTATAATTTATGGAAAATATGAATTATAACAATGAAATACTTTTTTAAAAAATGAATAGTTTGATTTATATAATCTTTTCATATATTTAATTCAAAATACCAAAAACTCTCTGTCTCAAACTTGGTAACAATACTTGACCGCTCATGGTAACTTCGGTTTAATCATGGAAGTGAGCTGGTTAGGTACCTTTTCCACACTTACTATCCAAATTTTAATAATCCCTACTCATGTCAACCTAAGTCACAGAATGAAACTCTGGCAATGTTAGCACACTTCAGGAAGAGTCGTCTCTCAAATACTAAATTGTGACAGACTAAACCTGGTCAACCAAACTATAATCCTGAGCCGACCATCACATAGTATAGGTATAAAAAAATAAAACAAGTATTGGATATGTCTAAAACAAGATATAAAACCATAGTAAAAAGAGGAATAAAAAATATACAACCAAAGGTTATATAATCAAAGACAAAGTATGCTAAACTAGAAAGTATGAAAAAAACTCCATTTGACTAATAGTCACCTCTAAACCACCCCAATGTGAAGGAAAAGACTAAAGGATAAGTGGGCATTCCACTATATACCCTTCCCTTTACATGTATCCCTCTATAAAACATATTCAACATCCCAAAGGAAAAAATTTGGGTGTATGAAAAAATCCTAAAAGGATACTACCACAGAGTCTATAGAAGGTCTAATAACAGGAATGCAACAGTTCTAGCTTATCAACAAAAAGATTTACAAAGCATTTTAATAAATCCCAAATCCATTTATAAATAATTTTAACATTTTTTTTCATAAAATCCTTTCATATTCTCAAAAAATAAATAGGACAATTAGAAGTGATAAAATAAGAAAGCATATATATACATCATAACATAAGAAAGTAAACACATATCCATGAAATACCATCATGAGATGTCATGTGATAAAACGACATATAAAAACATGCGAGCAACAATCCATGATAAAAATCATCATATAATTCAAGTCCATAAATAACCAAGAACACTATCATTTGGGCTCTATCCTATGGTAAAAATAAACACTAAACATAAAAGATCCTATATCATTCCAAATAGTGGATCTAACTTATAGTGTGTCCCACCATCATCTATCGATATCACCAAAACAACCAATGGCGATGCCACATACACTAATGTTTCCAATGTATGTTCCTGATGTACCCAAATTTTCCAAGTGACAATATTTTCAGATAAATTTCAAAACCATTCTCCCAATTTCATAAAACATTTTCAAAGACAATCTAATCCACTTAGGTGTTTGAAAATCCATTTCCAAATCTAGAAAATATATTTCCAAAAAATCCCCATTAAATACATTTTCCTTTACAATAATTCTTTTGAAACCACATATCACTTATAATCAATGAAGAACCAAAATTTATTTATCAATAATGATAATAAATTCATCAAATTAACTCATTGTATATAAACACTGACCTAAAATGGTATAAACCTTTTTTCCTTTGATAAAAGTGACTGGATACCATGTGATAGGGCCTCAAAAGATAATGCACGATAAGAAACTACAAAATATAGATAGAAAACACTATCCAATCATATAAAAAATATTAAATAAAACCAATGTAGTTTCCAAGACTAAAAGAATTATGATCTAAACAGAACACTTACTCAGATAATTTCACTCTAACAACCCTAATGATTGATCGTCGAATAAAGAAATCCAAAAAGAAGGGAATAAATCAAAATCATCTGGGAGTACTCTGGGTTGTGTGAAGGGAGTCCGCACAAGGAATTAACCCTTATTCACCCATACATAACCCTAAAATGTAACTAATATTGACAAGTACATTACATTTAATACTTTTTATCCTTGTATTTTCTGATTAAAAATATCAACCGGAAAACCCATCGCTTAAGATTAAATTTAATCTTAGTTTACATGATTTGAACACATTACATGGTGTTTAAAACTTTCACAACATGATCCTATTTCGAGGAATCTACCAAGATATAATTACCTAATGATTAATCTATTTAAAAACATATAATCTCCCTGTATATAGAAAATAACCTAGTTCTCAATAGAAAAACACCAAGGCACGCGGTATGTTCTCTAAACATAAGTAGAACCCCTCAAATCCATTGAAAAAAATTATTCCAAGATTCTATTAATTAAAAAATGTACATCCCCAAACATTAGGTAGTTTTCCCAACAAATAATCTCTATCCTCGAGAATCTCTCAACACACCCAAAAAAGGATGATAAACTAAAAATGAAAAAAGGTGTACCTGAAAATAATAAAATGGTGTTATAAAAAGTGTATTATAAAAAAATAACTCTTTTTACCTTCAAAAGATTTTATCTTCATTATGAACCAGTAGATAACAAATACATGAATTATTAATCATATATTACTAATAAATTTCATTAAAATCCTATTTAAATTGTGTTAATTATATATATATATATAATGTTTATAACACCTATAAGAATACATTTATTCATAAAAACAGTTCATTTAATCATCAAATGATTTTATCAAAAATTTAATGATTATTTCATAGGAATCACTCAATATATTTTTATTATGGAAAAAATATATATGTATATATATTAAATGTTTTTAATCCTATTCATACCCATTAATAAAATAAAAAGGTTATGAATTCCATAATATATCTTGGTTTATTTAGACTTTAGATTGTGTATAAAGAATGATATCAAATACATAAAATTTATTTCAAATGAATAGATATAAAATCTCTAGGTGTTACATTATATCCCACATAAAATTAATTTTACCTTTAAAATTTCATTACACTGATGAAAAAAATTGAGGATACTTCTACGTCATCATATTCTCAGGTAAAAAATTATCTTCCTCAAATTTTTAGTTTCAAAACAAAAAAAAATTACCAGATGACTGGTCTCGCTCCACTATAAATTCTCTATATGATCTAGATTATTCACTAGGTATTCTTCATAAGAAATATCATGCTCTAGTGGCATGACCTATAATTTTAGTACTTGTGAAGGATTGTTATGTACTTAATAAAAAGTAATATATTGAAATCATCATAAACTTGATGGATTTTAGGCTAAAGAACCAAGTGATAAGATATCGACCCTACATGATCAAGAAACATGAAGGGTACAACATACCTAGGTATCATATTTCCATTCATTATAAATCCTATAAACTTATTAAATGGATAAATTCATAGAAAATTATTCTCAAGAATAACTAATTCCATATATCATTAATGATTATCTATATAATAATTCTATATACACTGAGATACCTTGATGTGATGCTAAATGGGTCTGATTTTCTATGATTTTTAAACATATAGTTTAAATATGGAGATAATTTTTTACCCAACTTCATCCCAACATATTTTATTTTTACACTTCCTTCTATATAGGGATTTATAAGGAAGTCTTCTGGATGGTTGAGTGGAAGCTATTATTGTAAGAAAACTCAACCTAAGAAAAATTTTGGTCCTAAACTCCTTTTAAAAATATTGAAAACGATCTTAACATATATTATAGGGTTTGAATGGCCCTCATAGACTTACCATCTTTCTGAAGATAATATATAGTGATAAATTTCCACACTATATTCAAATCCTACTAAAGACTTCTCAAAAACATTGAGGTAAAACTTGAATCCTGATGAGATGCAATATAATGTGGCACTCCATGAAACCATGTAACATACTTATTTTACAACAAGGAAAGTTAATAAAAAGGTAAATATTATCAAATATAAATTAAATTAATTTTATTTATATGGTTTTTGACTACGACACAAATTACATTCTCCCATTTAATGTCTTGGAGATTTTGATGATGAAATTCATGGTGATGTTTTCCCATTTCAATAAATGTATGGGTAATGTTTTAACATTACCTTATACTTATTCCACTAAAAAATAATTTTTTTTCAAACCAATTACTAATATAAATACCTTGAAATATCACTTTTTATGTTATCCGACTATAAATACTTTGTAAAACCCATGGTTTTAAGTACTATTCCACAGTTTTATGTATTTTGAGATTATATAATGATCGGGATTGGTTTTGGGAGTTTCTTGTTGTTTTTTTAGAGTTTTTTGGAATGTATTATTCATTTTAGGAAGCTAAAACATAGATAATGGGTTACAGTTTAAGCCTTTATTTACTGTGATGTGGAGGGGCATGTTGTATCATGTAGTTCTGGGAGGAAAAATCATGAGCTACTAAAAATATTAGAAGGGTTGTAACATGAAGAATTTATGAAATATAAGGAATCTTGGTCCTATGATATATAGGTTATAGTTGTACCATAGTTCTTAGAAGTAAGGAAGTTTGTGGTTCTTCCAATTTTATGACCCATGTGGTGTAAGGGGTTAGTTACGGTGTAGAATTCCTCTTGGAAGTGAGGTTTTTTCGGTGTAGTGGTGCTAGATGCACCGTAGCCCCTTCCCTAAAAAATATGATCTATAGTGTATCCAACATTGTGGTTCTGGGATGGGTTTTAATTGGTAGCATGTTCCATAGACTAGGTGGATTGAGCCATGGTCCAAGGGGGTTACGCTATTGTCCCTCAGTTGTGGCGTGGGGTGGTGGTTCTCAGTTTGACCTACTTTGTATTTAAATTTGGATTTAATCCCTAAAACCCTCATTAGTCTTCTAATTATCCATGTTCTTTGACACCTCTCTCCCCATAGAATTTATAAATAATTAACTTCATCCTAAAAGTGAAATTTTGATGAATTAATGTGCATTGGAGATCTGAAATCATCAAGAATGTGTTTTGATCCTCAATGTAGAATTTTTAGTACCATTATTCATTTTCATAATCCATTGAGATGTAGGTGGTTTCTCTCTCATCTCCAGTATTTTAAAACATTCATGATTGGTTTTATTAAATGTTTTTGGTCAAATTTTATAAGTAATCATTATGTGATTTCATAAAAGAAACCTTTTTTGTTGGTTTTTTGGAATTTTGGAAAATTGGATGGATTATTGAAAACCATATATTATCATAACTTTAGAATGATGATTTTAAAATTATGAATTGGTTTTGATGTAATAAATATGTTTCATTATATAGAATAAATTGATTTGATATATGGTCTTGGAATACATGGTTGGTGTAAGTACATTTGTGTTCGATGTGACCCTAAACAAGGGGCATGTTCCATTGGGGAACCTAGAAATTAGTTACCTAGTGATCAATTGGTGGATCTATGACTATATGATCATGAGTATAAAACTATCACATGACATGCATGTGTAAATGGTTGTATGTGAGTAACATAGCTGTGTATTCCAATTTGAGAGGAAAGAATAAACAATTTGATTTAGTTCAAAAAAATATTAAACTATATTTCATGTGATAGAATTTTTTATATTTTCTCACATGGATTTATTTTATATATTTGTATAAACTGTGAAATTGTTTTTCAAATATGTTATATAAAATTTTCAAACCAGTTCTTGTGTAAGTGGAATGTGTTGTGAATCCTATGGGGAATTCCCACTAAGTTTATACTAACCTCATTCTTGGTAAATTTGGTACACTGGAAGAAGTCATCTATCGAGATAAAAGAAAAGGAAATATTTATTATTTCTCAGGTGATTTACCTTGATGCAGAGGCATTAAAAGTAGTGTTGGATCTTTTATCTAGTTTGGGTGATGCTTGGGATGTTACCACTTTGGTGTCTTGTTCCCTATTGTATTATTGAATTATCTATTGTGATTCCATGTTTTATTGCCACTCTAATATTTTTTGTTTGTTCATCATTATTCATGGGACTACATGGTTTATATTATTGTATCATAAATATTAGTTTGGTTGTTTGTGTGGTGTTTTATTTTGTTGTTTTAACTTCAGAGTAAATCATCCCACAAATATTACATAATCACATGGAACTTGTTATCATCCTTTCATGTCATGGGGATGTCACCTAAGGTTTTTATAACATCCACCTCTTTCCAAGATAATGGTTGATGGGAGGGATTTTTCAAATGGTATAAATCTTAGACAGTCAATCTGTCTCTTGGGATATTTGTAAGAAGATAGGATTGTAGTAACTTGAAATGTATAGCTAAAAAATTTGTAGTTAACCATTCTATAATTAACTTCAAGTTACAATAGTGTTTGGGTATAAAAATTATTCTAATAAACTTATATGGGTATTTTCATCTCACCATCATGGTTTTAACTGATGAGTTTTTCATATCATTCATTTTGAGTGAGAATTCTCACAAAGACTACATTGTTCATTTTAAATTTAATAGTTTAACAAAATGGTTAAAATGGAAATTTTTTACAAGAATGGTTGTTTCTTGTTTCTTATAGTAATTTGGAATTTTTTTAGCCTTAAATTTCCAATTATTTATGACTAAAATGCATGTTTTTCTAGTTATAGAGAATGGAAAAAGATAGATGTCATAAGAATCATCATGAAGAACTGCTGAAAATGTGGTAGCACCCGATCAATAGGTGAACCAAGATTTGTTCCAAATAATTATTTATGATTTTTATGATGTTTATATAGGTAATAAGAATGATGAACTTCAGTAAGTGTACCACTAAGTTTAATTTCAGAAATATAATCTACCAATATTTCAAGGGGACATTGAGCCTGAAAGAGAATGAGATGAATAGAATCTTTCAACGCATGGGTGCACCATATGAGCTAAGAGTTAAGTCAATAAATTATATGTTGGAAGATGTTGTGCACCCATGGTGGGATTTATCTATCCAAGCTAAATTCAACCAAGGAATCATGTGGGAGGAATTAAAATAATCTTTCAACAAAAATACTTTCCTCAAACTTTTATAATTGTAAGAACAACTAATTTCATCATCTTAAAACAATAAAATCTATCCATCATAGAGTATCTAGATAAATTCATGAATTTAGTCTCTTTTCCCCATAAGTTGTTTCTAGTGCATCCTTGAAGGCATATATCATTGAATCTGGTCTTCGGCTAGATATTCACTCTATGATAGTTTTTCTTTATATTATGGAGTATACAGAGTTGAGAAATAGTCATAACATTGAGGAAAGTGATGTTTTTAAAAATGTTTGTAGATAAAGTATATTTTTATCCACAATAATATGTGGGAACTGTAATTCTAGAAATAAGTTCAAGAGGGACACTCTCTTCCAAAGTAGTGGATCCTTTTACAATCAGAGCATAGAATTAGTTAACATTCATCCAAGATTAAATACTAAGCCTTTGTTTTTTAGTGTGGATCACATATGAATATCAATATAGTCTATACAGCACCTCCTAGAGAATTTCATAACTTTAATCGGATGGGAAATATTTGTCATTATTCTCATAATACCCCAAATTCATGTTTTAGTGATCTTTATCATGTTTCTCAAACAATGTTTTCATTGACAGGTTGATATTTTTGGAATAAATCTCATCCTCAGAACTGAGCAAGACATGGTGATTCTAGGAACACCATGACTCCTTGGGTTTTTCAATCATAGAAATGAAGCATCGATTTGGGGGGAGATACTAAGAAGATTTATGGCATCAATTATATGATCATGGATGATCAATATGGTCTTTTGATAGTGTGAGTTATGATTATTTTGATATCTACACTTATTACATATTTGTTTGATATAATTATGTACCATTCTATTGTTTCTTCTAATATGGTTGATCATATAGTTTTATATTTTGAGATTATACATTCTGATTTGAAACTAGAAATGCTTCAAGGATAACTTTAGTGTTGAGCCTTTAAATGTGTAGTGTTTTTGATAAAAAAATTGATGGGGTGAATTAGTTTAGAATTTTTCTATTATTGAGATAGATATCTATGACCTGATTTTTGAGAATGGAGTATTTGACATCATTTAACCCCCACATTGACTGTTATTCTTGGAAGGTTAGTTTCACATCTTATGATGGTGTGAAACATCTCTTTATAGGAGATTGGAATATTTATACAAAAAACCAATACTTTTAGTACTAATGGTTAGGGATATAACTTAGTATTTGTTAGTAGTTACCTTGGTATCAGTTGATACAATTATACACAGATATTTTCCATCCATCATCAACTAATTTCTTAATGTCTTCCTAGGACATTTCTCTAGGTCTCCACCCAAAACAGAAGTTTAATTTACTATTGATCTTTTACAAGAGATGAGTATTATTTAACTTACATATTATGTGATGGAACCAAAAGAATTGATAGGTTTTAAATTTTATCTAGAAGAGTTGGGAAGAAATGGATTCATCTGACCTAGTATATCTCATTGGGTAGCACCAATTATTTTTTTCAAGAAATCATATGGAACTCTTCATTTGTGATTATATTATCATAATATCAAGAAAGTTATGATAATGAATAAATATAAAATTTATTGAATTGATTATATATTTGAACAATTAAGGGGAACCCAATGGTTATCTAAAATTTACTTATGATCATTCTATCAGTATCTTCAAGTTCAGACTGAGGATATTATGAAGATATCCTTCCGGAATAGATATGAACATTATGAGTAGGTGGTTATGCACTTTGGTCTTACAAATTATCTAGAGGTATTTATGGAATTGATAAATAAAATATTTCAAAGGTATCTTGATTTTTTTTTGTGTTTATTTATTATATTCTGGTGTTTCCTAGGAAAAAAATAGGATTATGAACAACACTTTGAAATAGTTTTAAGTAAAATTCCAGAGCATCATATTTATGATAATATTTTAAAGTGTGATTTATGGATATAAGTAATACATTTATTTGGTCATTTAATTTCTAAAAATGATGTTTTATTTGTCCTGAAAATATATAAACTATTATCTCTTAGAAAACACTGATGAATATTTTTGAGATACATAATTTCCTTTCCTTAAAGGGATACAACATAAGTTTCATTTATGATTTTTCATTCCATGACTCACTAATGATAGATTTAAAATAAAAAGTTATTCTATTACATTATAGTGAAAATTGATAGAAATATTCCCAATAAATTATGGTACCCATTATGGTGATCATATCAATACATTACTAAATTAAGTACAAGGTTATGTGATCTATTATGTTGCCTCATAATATGGGTTGAGTTGTGTTCTCATGTAGGGAGTTCAGGTTGTTTCTTATAGATCATGATTGTTATAGGTTACTAAGAAAAACTATTAACCACATGATTTGGAATTGGTTGTTGTAGTCCATGCCTTAAAGATATGTAATCACTATCTTTTGGGTGAGAAATTTACCATGTGTATGGATCATAATAGGTTAAAACACATTTTATCACTAATATATTTTAATCTAATTCAATAATGATGGATACAATATCTATAAATTTTTGAATTAAAGTTATTTTATTACCAAGGTAAACGAAAATTTAGTGGTGAATGCATTCATAATTAATTCATATAATCAGCTGAATAAATAGGCTTCATATCAATGGCATCTAGTAATGGTTTTAGTTGTTATTCATCTAGATTATGTGAATAAAGGTAATATTATAGTTTTATTTCTTGTTTCTATTATTCCTATTTTTTATAAAGTTAGAGGTGATTAGATATCTAATCTTGAATGTTTAACCATGAGGTTAAAACTCAATGGTAGAGATACCATTGAGGGACGAAAGCTAGATGAGAGATCAATTATTATGTTTCGAGATCATATTGAGGTACCTCCAAATTATCATAAACAAATTCTTTCTTCCTACCACCATTCAAGATGGTTTTTTGAGTTCAGCACCCAAAACACACATAAAGTGTTAAGATCAATGTTTTATTGGGATTTCATGAATAGGAGAGTGGCATAGTTTGTCTTGAAATTCCTTACTTTTTCATAGGTCAAGGAGGAACACTAATATCAAGCTGGTGTATTTCATTTTTTACCAATTATTATGTGGAAATGAAAGAAACTAGATATAGATTTTATAATAGGTCTACTAAAATGGTTTAGAAAAATGATACCATATAGGTGATTATGGATTGCCTCAGAAATTCGGCACACTTCATCCCTATTCATGAATCCAATACAGCGAAATATTTTTCAAAACTCGATATTCAGGATGTTTTAAAGATGAATGGTGTCCTAGTTTCAGTTATATCTAACTAGGACCCCAAGTTTACATCTTTGTTTTGGAAGTCCTTGTAGCGGTCCCATGGAACCTAGTTCACCATAAGCATAGCATATCATCCCCAAATAGATAGATAATATAAACGGATGATCCAAACATAGTAAGATATGTTGATATCCTGTGTAATGGATTTTGGTGGATCATGGGAGGATCACATACCATTAGTGGTGTTCTCATGCAATTATATATATCAATATTCTACACATATGGATCCAATCGAATCATTGTACAGTTTTCCTTATTATTATCCACTTTTTGGGTGGAAATAGTTGATAATTAACTTATCATACCAAGACTAGTGCATGATACAATAGAGATGATTTAAATGATAGAAAAGAGGGTTGAGACAGCTCATAGTCATCAAAAAATCATTTGAACATCATCTTTGATGATCATTATCATTTTAAGTGACTGATCATGTTTTCTTGAGATCTCTCCAAGGATAGGGTATCATTGTTTTAGTAAAAAAGAAAAGTTTACTCCTTGGTACATTGTCCCTTTTGAGATAATTGAATGAGTTGGTGATGTGGCTTATTGATTTTATTTATGACTTTGGTTCAATTATATGAACAATGTGTTTCAAATATCTCAGTTAAAGAAGTACCAACATACCCCTAGCCATGTGATTCGATGGGACCATGTTGATCTTGAACTAAATGTTTACATGATTCATGTATTGGTATAAATTAATGATAGGAAATAGAATAAATTTCATGGGAAATCATCAATTTTCTATGAGTTTTATGGTAACATTGTTAGATTCAATAAGAGACATTAGAGCGTGAAAAGGAAATTTCTAAGAAATATCTCAATCTCTCCCAAAACAACATTGGTTTTATACTTTATAGTGATAGAAATACCAATATTGGGGAGAATTTGACACCCCCAATTTTAGGTAATTTACCCTTTTATATTTATATCAATCAAATATATTCATTGGGTTAGGATTTGGGAGTTTTCAGTGTTTTTGAATGTTTTTTTGAAGTGGTTATACCTTTTTGGGAAGGTAACAATGTTTGAAAACGAGGTACCAATGATAGAATATACACCCCACCTTTAACATGGTCATCATGTCCTAGCCCTCTAGGTACCACCAGTTACCATGCGGACACATGGTCCCCACCCTGGGCCCCACCCAGTGCCTGAACGGGTGGGTCATCAGAATTAATGATTGTCCCCACAGGCCAACACATGTCCTTTACAGTGTGATTTATCCTCACTCAAACATGACTTGGGAACTTTCTAGAAGGTCACCGATCCTAATCACTACTCCAGGACAAGCATACTTAACTTTGGAGTTATAATCAGGTAGGATCCTGGAAAGAAAGGTGCACCTTATTGAAATGATTCATATCATGTAGTCATTTAACCCTTTATCATTTTGGAGTGTTACACAATGTGGATTATGGGATATGGTTTATTCCTTTAGTGTTATTCTATGAATTTCTAAATTATGGTGTAGGATCCTGGGAGGAATAATTCAGAGCCACTTCCAATTTTTGAAGGGCTATATTGTGAAGCATGACTATGGAATAGGGAAGTCGAGTCTTGTACAATATAGGGGATAGTTATTCCATAGTGATTTGATATGTGATATTTGGTTATTTTTTCAATTACCACACCCATTAATCATAAGGGGTAGGGTTTGGTGTATCATTCCATTAGGCAGTGGGGTGTTGTGGCATGGTGGTGTCAGTTGTTCCATAGCACCTTTCATGAAAAATAGGATCTATGACATATCATGAATAATAGTTCTCATATGGGTTTGATTGGGTATCATGTGTCATATAATAGGTATAATGCTTTATATTTTAGGTGGGATGCACCATGGTCCCTTGGTTGTGTCGTGGTATGGTGGTTCTCAACCCTTCCCACTGTGTATTTTAATTGGGATTAAATCCTTGAAATACTTATGTTTATTATAATCTTCTAGGGAATAGAAATCCTCTCTCTCTATTTAGGCTTGAGATGCAATTACATTTTGTTTGGATGAATCAATGTTCATTTGAGATCTAAAATCATCAGAAAGGTGTTTTGAGACTGGATGTAAAAATTTTAGTACTTTTATTTTTTTTTTCATCTGTTGAGTGGTAGGTGGATTCTCTATTATCCATATTGTTATATAACCAAAATTATTTTTTATTAAATTTTATTGGTTTGATTTTATGTAAAATCATTTTGTAATTTTGTAAAATAAACATTTGGGGTTGGTGTTTTGGAATTTTGGAAAATTGGATTTCTTTTCGAATACCCTCTTTGATTATAATTTTAAAATGATGATTTTAAAATTATAGAATGGTTTTCAAGAAAGAAATATGTATGAATAAATTAATTAAATGGAAGAAATGATTTTTGTATAATCAATTGAAGTGTTATATTTTATTGGCATGTATGGTTAGTGTAAGTTCATTTTCATGTGATGTGACCCTGAATAAGGGGCATGTTCCATTAGGGAACCTGGAGATTGGTCACCTAGTAATAACTTGGTTGGTCTATGAGTAACCGCTCAGGAGTATAGAACTACCACATATCATGCATGTGTGTAAGGGTGTGTGTGAGTAACAGGGTTGGGTAATCTAAGTGGATGGTAAATAATGGACAATTTTATTTAATTCAATTTTTTCCCTTAAACTGTATTTCTTGTGATAAAATATTTTGGATTTTATCACATGGATTTCTTTTATGGATTTATATATACAATGAAATTATTGTTTAAATATTTTATATAAAATTTTTTAACTGGTTATTATGCTAGCGGTGCGTGTTTGGACTCATCTGAGGAATGCTTAGTGAGTTTATACTCACCCCCTTTTGGGAACATTTTTTCCTTTGCAGATGAAATATATTAGAATACAGGGAAAGGAAATATTTCTTATTTCTGTAATTATTCACCTTGATAATTGGTCATGTAAAGTGGAGTTGGATCTTATATCTAGTGTGAATTATTCTTAGGATGATAACACTTTAGTGTCTTGAGTCTTGTTTTCTTTTTTACTTTGTTAGTTGTTATACCACGTTCCATTGTCACTCTGATATTCTTGTTTGTTTTGTTTTATTCAGGGAATTAAATGGTTTATATTCATTAATCATATATATTTTCTTAGTTTTTTTTGTATTTTTGGGTTGTTTTAGATTTAGGTAAAATCATCCCAAAAATGTGTCTTAATCCCTTATCATTTATTTTCTACCTTTGGTGCCTTGGGGATGTCACCAACGGTTAATATCAATTCTACCTCTTTACAAGCCAATGGGTGAGGGTGGGATGTTATATTATACTTAGTGTCATTGTATATCTTCATAATTATTAGATAAATATAGAATGCTGAGATATAAGCTTAATCCAATAGTTTCTTCTTCAATTATAGTATAATAGGTACACATACTCTATTGAACCCTTTCATTCCATCAAAATTAATATAGAATTTAAGAACATTTTTCACATTCTTTTGTAGTCCTATATATTCTTTTATAACCTCTTCAATATTTTCATGGTTATATGGTTGAAAAATCATTTGATAAAGATAATATTTCTCTCCTTCCTTCAAGATTTAAAACCCCATACATTCCAAATGCATAAATATTATATCTTTTTCTATCCTCCTTAAAGATAAGCTAGTTTGATACATTCGACTCAAATCATCAACCACCTTTTTTTCCTACCTAGGGAGGTAATGTGTTGAGAAGAATAATATTTAATCAAATTAAACCATATTTTATATCTCATATTTAACTATTTATGGGTTAATATGGACTTTAAAATTTTATGATCAATATATATATCAGAACATTCATTATTAAGATAATTCATATATATATTTAATGCAAAAAAATACCATTTCTAATACCAAATCATGATTCATATAACCAGTCTCCTTTTCTATGCATCATTATAAATCAAAAACTGTTATCCGCTGTATGGTGATGTTAGTGCAGGTGTATTGTAAAACCTTATCTTTAACTCATTTAAATATTCTTCAAGTTCATCAACCAAAAGGAAATTGTCTCCCTTCCATGTTAACATGCTGATTGGATTATATTTTCATGATAAATTCTTTACCAAGAATTTATAATATACATCAAATCTAAGAAAAATAATAATCCAAGTCATAGTGGTTGGTTTGGATTAATGTTCAATAAATTCCATCTTATAAGGATATATGGATATACCTTCACTTTTGGTCATGTGTCCCAAAAATTATACTTTCTATAACCAAATTTCAATCTCGTTGAATTTGGAATATATTTTATCCTTCCTCAGGGTCTTCAACACAATTATCAAGTGATCTTCATTTTCTTCCTTTCTCTTGGAGTATATAAGAATATCTTATATGAAGACTACCACAAATTCCTATAGGTAATCTCTAAATACTATATTCATTAAATATATTAATATATTGGACTCATTAGTAATTCTAAATAAAATATATATATATTCATAGTTTCCATACCTCGTATATATGGTTGTCATTAGTATGTCATCACTTTTGACCCTTAATTTCTTGAGTCCAAAATGATGTTCAATCTTTGAGATGTATATATTTCATATAAATTGATCAAAAAATCATCAATACAATTAAAAGGGTACTTATATTTTACCATGATATTGTTAAGCTTTAGACAATCAATATAGATCCTGATTGATCTATCTTTATTCTTCAAAAAAATTATAGGTATACCCTATGGTGATGCAATTCGAAAAATTAATCCCTTATCAAGATTCTCCAAGAGTTTCTATTTTATTTACTAAAATTTAATAATTTCTATTCTATATATATTATTTAAAATATGTGTTGCACTAGGTATTATTTCTATTGAAATCTCAACTTCCCATTTCAAAGGATGTCTAAGGAACTCTTCTGGGAAGACATCCAAAAAATCCCATACAATATGAATATCTTTGATGTTGAGTTTATCCCCAAACATTAGAGAAAAAACACCCTTTATGAATAGGAATAAAGACCCATAAAATGGAATTTATTTATATTGGAATCTCATATTTATCATCACACTAATAAATGATTACTGGTCCTAGAATATTAAATGCTACTACCATTTCTTGGGAATTGTTATAAGCTATATTTAAAGATATCCAATCAATTCCCAAAATCAAGTAAAATTTAACTAGAGGGATAATAACGATATTTATAAGAAGCAAATTCCCACAAACTTTAATTGGTGAATACTCCTAAATTGGTGATGTGATCGTTTCACTATTATGATTTTTCACTACTAATTCAATATGTAATCATTGGGGATATTAATTAACATTCCCAAATACTTTTCAAGGTATAAGGGAATTATTATCACTAATATAAAATATGATAATTTAATATTTGAGCCTACTTTTTACCACTAAAACTTCATATTTCTATCATCAATGCCTTACTAAATCTAAAATTGGTTAGTGTGATCATTAAGCATCATTAATCAGAGTGATAAACCACATAATCATGACGAATAATTCATAGGATATATAAATCATGACAACTTATCTTAAATATAAAATGAATTAGGTTTTACATACTACATCTATGGTTATTATATATTCATACCCTTTATAATGGTTCAAAAATAAAATATGAATTAACCCAAGTATATCCCCCCAAGACTTTATAGCTAGGTGTGTAGTCTTAGTCCGACTCATCATGTATCAGTGATGATCAAGTTAATACCTAATCTTACCCTTTTAGATTTTTTACCCCTAGGAACATATTTACCAAAACCACATCTACTTCATCGTATCCATATAGGGATATATTTTTTAGGGAAACCACTCTCCTTTATTTACCATAACATAAGATGTTTTCTTATACCAAGACTTATCTCTAAGGTTCTTAATAATGTTATCTAATCCTACCATCCAAAAATAATCAAAACTTATTCTGATACCAAATAATATTTCCCAAACATTACATATATAATATTACATCATTTTAGATGAATATTTTATATATAAAATAATAATACACACCCTAAACCCATAAATGTTTACTGTCTTTGGATACTCAATACATAATCATAATATTTTATTAAATATCTTAAACATATCCCACAAAGTTATTCACACATATTTATCTTATTAGTCATCCCCTACATAAAACATTTTTTATAATCTAGGGAAATTAATCATAAGAAAGGGTAAGCTTAGATGCTCATTAAGGGAAAACATGGGAGATATCATTCAATTATTATTTTTAATAGTAACATGATTATAATGGTATGAGAATATGATCTTATCATTTGAAAATAAAACCTAGTAATTTATAGATCATAATCCAGAAATAAATATTTTTAATTTAAAATAAATGAATCCTATAAGAATCAAAGATCATGATACATGAGATTATATCATAAACATAATAACATGTTTTAAGAAGGTATCATAAATTGTGGAAAAAATCATAATCCTATAAATAATTTTTAAATGTTATCTAAAAATAAATTATTCACATGTTTGGATAGGGATAACCACCTGTATACCCTCTTTGGACACGGGATACCTCCCATGCACCCTATTTTAGGCTCCGGATAACCTCCCATGTACCCTTCTTTGGTCCTGGGATAACCTATCGGGTACTTTCTTTCAAGCCTGGGATAACCTCTTGTGTACATTTTAAGCTCATAAACATTAAATGTTACCTAATTTATTTCATATATATAACATAATCACATGTCACATAATCATAATCCACTTATATTCATACCACAATATCATAAAAACATTTGCAATTTCATCATGGCATAACCAATGGAAAAGAAAATGGTTATCAATAATATTTCATCATCAGACTTAAAACCCATCTAGAGAAAGAATAATTATGGTAAAATTAGATTATGTACCCAATAAATCATAAAATTTATCAAAGTGTGTTTTTATAAAATGAAAATACCTTTAAAATATCACTAAAAATTTTCTTGAGGAAAATACCCTTTTCATTTTAAAATCATTTTTTTAAATAATAAAATTAATAAAATATTAATGAAAAAAATTATTTTAAAATAATCATGGAAAAATAGAAATTATTCTTCAAATAAAATATTATTCATGATTTTAGGAATTTTAATTTGTGCTGAAAACATAAAAATAAATATTTCTTTCAAAACTTTGGTAAAAAAATATCTTATTCAGAAAATGAAAAGAAGATTCGTATTAAACCATTTTACAAAGAGTCAATCATGAGAAAAATAACTTCAATAAATAATTATAAAATATTAAAAATATTCTTAAAACCATTTTAAATTAATTATATACATGAAGGAAAAATATTCCTAGCCAAAGTGGGAAATAAATTCATTTTTCCATAAAAATATTCTTTTAGTCATTTAAGTACTTAAATAGAGAAAATGAAAGAAAAAGTTGTAATTTCATGAAATAAATTTACGATAATAAAAAAATGATATATGGGAGATATATCACATAATTTCATTATAAATTTAAGCATAAGAAATCATAATAAAAAAGTGATATTGAAAAATAAAACCCTTACTGCTTTTGTAACTTTTGAATCATAACTTCTATGGAAAAAATAACTTCAATAAAATATTTAAATACCATAAATATAAATAGATTCATGATATAACATATCAAATGATAAATATATACAATAAATGAATGAAATAAGTAGTAAATATTGTATAAGTCTCAAAGAAACAAAATTGAGGCAGGAAACCCTTACCTCGAGTCTGGATTACTTTGTATGTGATTTTAATATCCTCTACTTTGAGAGACCTCATTTGGATAAAACCTTACTCCTTTTTATGAGGGTATTACGTTAATACCAGAAGATTAATAAAAAAATAGTACTCTATGACGTTTTTTGGTTTTGGTTTGGATGATATAGAATTCTAAAATTAAGTTAATAAGGGAGGATAAGGGGTGTCATTTTATAAGTGAGGGGATGGACACACAAGGAATTACTTAAAACATTTCAATAATATTAAGTCACATTCATGTGAAAGTGTAACCAACTGAAAAATAATTTATAGGTAAGTTAATATAAGGTTGAAATATATTCAAATAATAATAATTATATAATTTTAAGTGAAATATTTGGCCATATATTTTATTTTAACCCCCCCCCCCCACCCACCCGATAATCCTACTCTAACACTAACCATGGTAAAATGTTTTTTACTATTTTCACAATTAATTTTGGAAAAATAGAAACTTTAATAATTAAAATTTTTGGAAATTAGTATTCCAAACATAGATTCCATTTTTTCAAATTCAATTTCTCTAAGTGGTAGAAATTAATTTTAAAATAATCGTGCAAAACACAATAAAAAAAAGTTTTTGACAAATGATTTTTTAAGCATAAAACTGAATTTAATTTCAATCCATGTTGATTTAAAACTATAATTTAAATGTGAAAATATTTTATAGAATATATATTTTTTAAATTTAATTAAAGTTGTTAAACAATGTTAATTTATTTAATTTATTAAGATAAAAAAATACACTACTCTTATAATAACATTTTTCCAAAAAAAATAACTCTTTTTACATTTAAATTTTTTTATCTTCATTAATAACTATTATATAACTAATGTATGAATTATTATTCATACTTAATCAATATATTTCCTTAAAATAAATTTTTAAAAGTTATTAGAACATTTTTTTATATATAAAAATATATATCACCAAGAAAAATACATTTCTTCAGAAAAATAAGTTATTTGATCATCAAATGATTTTATTACAATTTTAATGATTATTTCATATGAATTAATCAATAAATTTGAATTAAGAAAAAATTATTTTTATATTGCATAATTTTTTTAATCATATTCATAAGCATGAATCCAATGACTAGGTTATAAATTCTATAATATATCAGGGTTCATTTAGACTTGGGGTTGTGTGTTAAAAACTAATAAATACTTCAAATATAATTTAGAGTAATACATGTAAAATGTTATGTTGAAACAATTTTGTCCATTATGATTTTGGGGGTGTTCTAGAGACCTCCTGTGGGTGAATAATCATGTTATTAGTATGACAAGAATACCTTGGAGTGGGGGCGAGTCTTGGTCGGCTTGGATGAGGCTCAATAGAGCTTGGTAGGGGGTTAACTCTGTGTTCTAGGTAGGTGGACCCCATAATATAATTTTATATGTTTTTTACACATGTATGTTCATTATTACATAACAAAATGGGTTTTGGATAGATTTTTAAGGACCATGGGTGCCTTGGGTATATAAAATATTTGGGTGTTATGACTCTTATTCCATGACTGAGTTCTCCTTAGAACTTGTTAAAATAAATATCCCACAAAAACTATGTATCCAAGGTGTGATAGTGTTAGTTATATTAGTTTGGGGTCTTGATATGGCCTCGAAGTGTGATATGAGATGTGGGATGTCCTAGGTTATGATCCTTGGGCTATTGGGGAGGAATGATGTTCTTGGGGCCGAGTCATGATGGATGAGGAAAACTGTACATATCACAAGCAACTAGATGCTCCTTAGGATTAATCTGAGTCTTGGTGTGCATGTAGAGTGAGGTGATTCTTTTGGGACATGACTTAGGTAATTGAGAGTGGTTTCCTATGGGTGAAAATCTGATAGATCTCCCTTTTGAGATGTGAGAGGACACCCAAGTGAGGGTCTTGGGGTTGTTCAAGACTTGGAATTGTGATTCCAAGGGGATTCTTGGTAGAGATTTGGAGCCCATCTATTGAGATAAATACCAACCAAATTTTATGGCTTATAAAATTCCATGGGTTGTAGAAATATGTGTCTTAAGGGGCTTTGGTGGGGTTGGACTGAACTGCGGGTTATGGTCTTGGATGAGCCTTCTGGTTGTGGTGTCACTAATGAGTGATGAGTGTGGGGTGGTAACAATGATCCAAGACTATGACTGGTCTAGAAGTACTTATGGGTTCCCTAGAAAGATTTTTGATATATTTTATATTGAGGGTCTAAGTCATGAGTGACTAGTGCCTAGGGTGATGAGATAGTGATATGTGTAATGGGATGCTTTCATTATGATATTTTGTGAATGTTCTTGTGAGAATTTTCCTTCAAAGGCTTGGAAAAAGTTCTAGGTGGACATTTCCTTAGTAGTCATTGGTCAAGGACTACCTGAAGGGTTGAATCATCATATGATTCAGGATATAGATGTTGGACCTTCACTTGAGGAGTCTTAGGTTAAGGACTACTTGGGGGGATGGGTTGTGCGCATTTTTTAAACCTTTCCTATTGTATTCTCTGGTTGAGGACCACCTTGAGTGATGACCTATATTGTGATGTGAGATGTGGATTATGTAACATTACCTGAGAGGCTTAGGTTGTGTCAGGTGACCACCATTTAGGGGATGGTTCATGGGATGGTGTGTGAGAAATGATAGATAGACCCCTCCTTGAGTGACAGGGTGGTGTTCCAAGATAAGGACATATAAATTTTTCCTATCCCTTCGAGTAGGAGGAATAGGTTTGGAGACTATCATTCACTATGTCTTTGGGTACAATATGTGAATTAGAAATAGAGGCATGCGAGTATAAGTGATTATAGTATAATTTAGAAGTAGGTATGGTAAGGGTTGGGAAGGCCTAAATAGCACCAGATGACTTGATAGGCACGTGTTCCTCATCGAGTGTCATGGAATCTTATTTAGTACATGAAGATTATCTGAGATTATTTATTTATGTATTTTATTTTCTCATGCATACACATGCATATCAACACATAAATTATAGGTTCTCGGTGATACTCTACTAATTTATATGATCACACCCTACATGGACATCTTGATGTTCTTGAAAATCTTATACCTACTTTTCAATTCGTAGAATAAGATGTGAAGTGGAACGGGATGGAGCTGATTGATGGGTATCAAATATTGGAATGAGTTTTGGGGTTGGTGGTAGGGCATATTGTATTTTGTTTTATTTTATTTATTTCATGTATGGGATTCTCCTACTAGGTGATCAGTTTATGATTTGTATGACAACATCATATATGATATTGGATATGATTATTGTTATTCTAAGTTGTTTGATGGATATTTGTAGATGTGTGTGTTTGGTTATTCCATTATTTGTTTCACTCTGAATCATGGTCTTAGTCTCCACATTGTATGAATTAGGATCTCATTGCTATTTAGAATTCTTTTGTGTATTAGGAATCATTCTTGAGGGCATGTGGCGACCTGGGATTAAACACAAATGAGTTTCCCAGGTCCAGGGAAACACATACCCAGATCAGACATTATGGTTTACAAGGTTTTAGCAGTAACCATATAGTCCTGGGATTCCTCCCATTTTCTACTCCAAAACACGTATTTTCTCAAAAAACACTTAAATCATACATATAAAACATAAATTCTCAAATAAATACTAGGAATATTAAAAATAACTAAGAATAAGGCTCTAATTCAATACACATACGTCCCTACCAACCATAATAACTCAATGGTCAATAAAATAATTTTTTTCTAGAAACATACTCATACTTACTGCTTGAGCCCCAAAAATCCTCTGTATTATCAACAATGACTCCAAAAATAAAAAATGGGTAAACTAATAACATTTTTCAAAAATCAACTAGGGGTACTCTTAATTAAGATACCCAAGTTAGCTTCTTAAAAGGCTCAAAACGCATTCCCAATCACCACAAGAATAAAAATAATGTTGGGGAATCAAAACATAAACTGATTGAAATGATTTTTTCCAATAAAAATAATAATAAATAGATAAAATATACCTATAAATTAAATATGACAACTTCATAATTTGAAAAGTTCTGTAATGAAAATAATAAATAGTTTCCAAAAATAAGAAGAACCAAATTTGGAATAAACCATGGGAGATATACAAGATTAAAGGATGAAATAGTTGATACATTATGATGACTTAAATATAAAATGAATGTTCTGAAAAATGATAATAACTACCCATATCTACTTTTCAAAAAAAATTCCCCCTTTTATAAAACCACCACCATACCTGAACCAATATCCCAAATCCATCTGCTATATTTGAGAAAAACATGTAATATATGATAAGACTGTAAAAATAATTCCTAGTTGGTATCCTCTATACACATCATGAATAAACTTTAAAATTAAATCCATTTTATTCTAGTTTTAAATATAATTATAAATTTAATATTTGTATTTTAATTGGAACGAGTTACATGATCCCATCATTTAAAATAAAATCATCCCAAAGTATATGAGATACACATTTGATAACAAAATTTCATTGAATATATTTATTAAAATTTTAAATTTAAAATAATAGAAAAGTTTTTAAAATTTACATTTTGAATTATATGCATTGAATAAATAAAGGAACTAACATATACATTGTTAAACCTTTTAAATTTCATAAGGAATATATAAGAGTGATGTATTATTCTTTTAAAGAATTTTTTTAAAAATATATATAATAAATTAATGGAAACTAAATATTATTACCAAAGAAACTAAAAAATCACTTAAAGTAATCATCACTATTTATAAAAAGTAATATCTCTCTTATATTTCAATGAAAAACCTAATGAACATCAAATAATACTGAGCTAGGTAATGTCCATAATAACAAGGAATAGAGTAATAAACATAACAATAATAATAAAGAACAAACATGAAGTATCTATAAAATAAATCACAAGAAATGAACAAAATATAGTCATTATTATAATACCTATGATCCATGGATAAAATCTAGGATATTAGATAAAAGTATTCTAACAAATAGAAACCTGATGCAATTCAATATCTTAACACTTGGTTTTAACCTGCCTAGCCTAACCTAGAGGGAAATTCATATTCTAAATGAATGAACCTTACTTATGGATACTATATAGATTAGAATCATAAACTAGTGTGGTTTTCTTACCCAGATTTCTCACATAGCTACCCAAGTCTTCCTGTGTTATATAAATGGAGATGATTAATCGATATCTATCATTAAGTGTTTTTCTAACACATTGATCCTCTATTATTTATGTTTTGGTTATTATAATTACTCTATATACTAATATTTTATTTATCTATGTTATTATTTATTCTTTATTTAATAAATTTTTATTAATTATTTATTATGTATTTGAAGCTTGAACTACGTGTATAATTTCATTGTGTAAGCTTTTGACTATCTATTTTAACATTACAATTTTTGAAGTTGAAAACTTAGGGATTTCAGTGGTTTGATTAAATTTAACAAAGTACATGATCCTTATGAAATGATATAATTCTTAATGGGATTAATCATTTCATGATTCAGGTAAGACTCTTATAAAATTTTACTTTATCTATTTTATCAAATATTATAGAGTCATTTATTTGATATATATTAATATTTATTATTTATTCATTATAACTTTTGATATATTTATGATTCATTTTTTTATGAATTTAGTGTTATATTTACAGAAATATAGGAGTGATATTGAAGGATGATAAATGAGGATTACTAATTCATTGATTATATAGATTAATTTGCGAAATATTTTTTGGGAAATCATTAGAGAATAATCAAGAAAATTTGAATAAGGTCATTTTTACATATCTGAAGTAGTTCATTATTTTTTCATTCATGAATATATTCACCGAAAAACAAAATTTACAATGGCTATGAAAACACAATGGTCATGTTTAATGTTGATGATGATGTTGAATCTCTATAAATTGAGATTAACAAAACTAGAATCAATAAGATATAGAAGGTTGATTGAATAATGACTTGTGATACAATATGAACCTAATTCTGTGATATGCCTTGTCAAACATTGTTCTGAATTACTATACTATGAAATTAATCAAAGATTCCTCAACCTTGATGTTAAAAACATCAATTTCAATTCTATTTTTATATTATTTTATTTTTAATCTTATTATAAGTGTGTTATCATCGGTTGATACTTATTAATTCAAAAGTTTTACTTGGTCGGTTATACCTACATTAAAATGTATTACTTTGGTTGTGACTTTGAGTTTTAAAAAGTTAGGTTGGGTAGGTTATACAATCCTCAAAATGTGTGTTTTTTAATGAATTATGGATACTATTTAAAATTCAGTTTTCATATTGGTTATACCTAAATTGGAAAATGTATGTTATAGTAACAAGTCACAACCTATCCCCCCCCCCCCCGAAGATACCACAATGAAGGGATGGAGATAATGACCCCATAAGTCCCTCCTCTGGTAAGCCCCAGGTTGGAAACTAGTTCCGAGTGTATAAAAATCTCATAAAATGGGAGGCATTTACCTCTATCATAATATAGTAGTAGGATACAGGATGAATCAACCATAAGAAAATCCATGAAATAATATAAAATAAATCGAAAAACAATCCCACAATGCATGTATATATAAATCATGTGTAGATAAAAGTCTATAATGAAAATACCCAAAAGAAAATATAAGGTAGGGACATAGAAACAGTCCAAGGGTCTGAGCTAGTAATATCTAGCAAATTTTATATAATCATTCTAGGAACTTGAAAATAATTTCATATATGTATTTTGAGCATACAATTGTACTAATTAAGAAAACAAAAGTCTCTCATCCACATATGAAAGAAGAATACTAATGCACCTATGAGCAAACAAAAGAACCAGTATCACCTAAATAGGTCAACTATCCAACCCGAACCTTACCAAATCATGATCAATAGATAACATAATCCAAGTATAATAACATAATAAAAAACATGTCGATAAAGGGAACACTAAACCGGTTTCACACTAATTTCTCGCTCTGACACACCAATGTTGTACATCTTGGAATTTATAATTATTCCATATAATATATACCACCACTTAATAGCATGGCCACATCATATATTACATGAATACAACTGGTCCACCGCCCCACATGATGGTCGCATAACTTCTCACCTAAAGACACATGGTCCTAGACATCAAAACTATGACCAAAGTTGTAGGGTATAATGAACATGAAGTACATAAACCTCATTCCCACCTCCTATTATGAATAACCCCCACCATAAGTTTCCCCATATCACATTTACATTTCATCTTTACTGCGGACATTTGGGCCATCAACTAGTGCACTATCTGAGCTCTGGATATTACAACCTATGTAGATATAATTTCATATAAGAGAGACTGAGAAAGGGTGGATAGATATTATAATGTCCCTAGACTTTTAAAAATATTATTATTGGATTATAATCATTATTAGTACTCAAATTCAAACCAAGGATCATAAATTCCAGTGTCCTTGGAAGATTGGGTAAATAAAACTGAAGACATGGAACTAAAATAAAAAATCTTTATATAAATCATCCAAAATGAGCTCCTAAATTCTTTTAATATCCTAAATATATATAGTATTACCTAGGGAATACATATACAAAAGGATTGATCTAAAAAATCTATTAAGGTAATAAACATAGAAATTAATCATAGCATATGGGCTAGAAAGCATAACATGATGACATAAAAAAGAATGGAACATGAATAAACATTTGTAATCATATCATATAGAACACGGGATCATGTAATAATGGGATCATGGTAATGTGGTCTAAATATATAACATTACATAAACATGAGTCAAGGCGAACATCCAAGACTATATCAGATATGGGATAAAGTCCCATAAAGAAATCAGGTTTACTCTTTATCCCAACATAACACCTCATAAGACTAAACATTACTCAATTAATTGGAGAACTATCTATTAAAACCCATCATAACATGTTCATTAATATATATGGGACATGATGAATCAAACATAAGTGATAAACATAAGGGTTTCCCATGGAAACAAATGGGTATCGTAATCATGTCATAAGACATAACCAATGGGTGTATCATGATGATGTCCAAGAAAGAATATATTTAAATAATACATGGATATTGATAAGGTAAAATAGTCACATATAATTATAAATGATTTCCAAATTAAGTTAAAACATTTAAAAAGAGTGTTTATGAAACTTTATAAATGACCCACTTTAGTGTGGTTTAGGGAAAATATTAAAGAGACTTTAAAGAGGAAAAAGGTATAATTTTTGTATAAAAAAAGAAATTAAATAAGATATATTTTCATTATAAAATGTTTTTATTTCAGAAATAATATTGGTGGATTGAAATATATTATGGAGTGTACTGGAAAAATGGGTAATAAATTGGGAAGTTCCCATTAATCGGGCTATTTTATCGAGAGGAATTAAAAAGGGAACCTTAAAAACATGTATTTCCCCATCAAAGAAAGAAGGATTGAGGTAATTAAATATTTTTGGATCATAAAAATAAAATTTAATATGAGTACATATCAATACATATCAATTACATTTGTGTAAAGTGATAGAAATCTTAACCTAAAGTAAATATAGATGTTCGGAGTGAATCCCTTGCCTTATATATGAAAGTGTTCATCACCTGCACATAATGGTTTTTGATAATAAAAGTAGATCCATTAATTACATAATTAAGAACCTATTAGACATTTATTTTATTTATTATAATTTTATTAAGTTCATTTATTGTCATTTCAATCACTTATAATGTTTAATTTTGTTGTTCTGAGTGCATTTGTTTCATGATTTTATTATCGGTTCCCTTGAGTTAAATTATGGTAGTTCTTTTAAAATGGTGGAAAAACTCCAAAAGTGGAATTATATGATATTTATGAACCTAAAAAGGTTTAAATTTTACCATATATCATTTTTTCATATATGATAATGATTTATTAGATAAAATGTTAATGATTAATGATAGTTTATTTTGGTGAATTTTTTATCATCACGAACTAGTTTTGTTTTAGTATTTAATATTATGTATATATATATTAGTTCCAGAACATAAAAAAAATTATATAGATTTTAAAATATTTTTAACAATTATATTTGTTTTATTACTAGCCATGAAGGTGGTAATCGAAAACGAAAACTTGTCATCCACGAAGGTGGTGAATCGACACATCATGGATAATGATTTTGTGTTAAAATAAAAAGAAGAGAGAAATGATTTGATGATGAATATTCAATTAAAAAAATAAAATTACATTATATATGTAATAATAGATTTATCATTTATGTTTTGGTAGTGGATTAAAGTATAAAGTATAAGAAATAAATAATTTAAAAGAGAGGCATAAGATTTTACCTCTTGAATTTCGTCTACTTGAGAATCTCATTAAAGAACATGGTTTTAGTATTTTATTTAGAATAGAAACTCCTAGATATGGGGAAGATATTTGGGAGAGGTATTTTTCAAAGTAAAAGAAATCTAAAAATCATAGAAGGTGTGAGGAGAATAGGTGGTGATGGGTGGTATTTATAGTGGGAGTGGAAGGGTGTTTTTTATTATTTTATTCATTTTTTTATAATTTTGGATCACGAATATCAATAGTGTTGATTATTGTTACTAAATAGAGTAACAAGTGCATGTAAGTTAGAAATAATGGGTTCATATATCATCCATGACTCAAACATTCATGTATTTGGCTTAAGATGCTTAATACCATAAATTACCGTATTTCACTGGTCACCAAAAATTCAACTACTTTAGAAAAATCCCAAAAAAATCACCATAACCATTTCTCGATGTGTATATTTTAAAAATTAACTCTTTTTTATGAAATTAATTTTTAAAATTTCAGATAATTAATTTTTAAATAAAATCATCATTTATTAGAAAAATATCGATTTTAATATTATAACTGATTTTATGACACATTTAAAAAATAATTAAGGACTTATAAAATTATCTTATAATTATAAGGGAAAAAATAATAATTTATGAATCTATTTTATGAAAATATATGTTATTTTAAATTATTATGTTACTCGTAAAAATTTAAATAAATATTTACAACTTACAAAAATACAAACACTTAATTTATTCTTTTTTTAAAAAAATACTTATAACATGATATAAATATATCATATTTTCATTTTTAAGAGGCCTAAATTTTATTTATAATTCTATAGGTGAGGTTATTATTCTATTGGTTGGGTTTCTATTCTTAATTTTCATATTACTATTCCAATGGTCATGTTACTATTCTATTGATATAGGGTCCTTGATTTACATAAATACAACTAATTTCATTATAAATTAATGAGAATAGAGTGGTTATGGGTTTCTCTATGTGATGTATGTGTTTTATGATATATAAAATAATTATAAGAAGGTAATTTTCCTTCATAAAATTCTTGGTCATCACATTCTCCACCCCCCCCCCCATGAAATTTCAAACCTGAAATTTTGTTTTACATTCTTATGTGAAAGTGGGTGAGGGTAATTATACTATATTTATTCCTCTAGTTTACATGTTGCCTCTTCATAATTATGGTTCAGCAATAGCACATTGACCATGTGAGTAGTCTTGTTGCATGGAACTTTATCTCTATATTCCAATATCTTCATTAGTTTATCTTCATATGAAAGGTCATTCTTCAGTTGTACCCCCTCCAAATTCAGTACTTTTGACGGATCTGGTATTTAATTTCTCTAGATAGACACCTGGAATTCATTGTGTATTTAAGCATGGTAGGTAGAAGTGATAGTCGATAGGCTACATCCCCAACATGATCAAGAATCTCTAAGGGGTCGATGTACCTAGGACTCATATTACCTTTCTTCTCAAGTCTCATGATCCTCTTCAATGGAGATATGCATAAAAATACCATGTCTCCAACCTTAAACTCCAGGTCTCATCCATGATTTTCTACATATATAGTTTTTATAATTTTGGATTTCTTGATGTATTGCCGAATGGTTTTCACCTTTTCTACCATTTATTCAAACATTTCAGTTCCTAGTAGCTTACATTCACTAACATTATCTCAGCATGTCAGTGTTATTCATATTTTTCATAAAGGGCTTCATATGGAGCCATTTGGACGATTGATTGGAAACTTTTGTTGTAATATAACTCAAATAGAGTCAAATTTTGGTCCCATCATACTCGGAAGTCCATAGAACATGCTCTCAACCTGTATTCTAGTGTCTGAATAGTCCTCTAAAATTTGGAATCAGTTTGAGGATGATAGGTTGTACTAAAGTTCAATTCAGTTTTTATATCATGTTGAACACATTTCCAAAACATAGTGGTAAATCTCATCTCTCGATCACATATAATAGATACTAGTACTCCATGAATCCTCGCCACTTCTCTGATGCATATCCATGAAATTTGATATAGTTAAAAGTGCTCCCCAATTGTGATAAAGTGACTTGTATTTGTAAGATGATCCACAATAACCCATATGACATTATTTCCTACGGATTCCTTTGGAAGTCCAATGATAAATTCTAGGGTTATGTTTTACTATTTCCTTGTTTTTAGGGGTAATTGTTACATCATCCCATTATAGTTTTTTCTTTGATACTTCACTTGCTGGAATACCAGGCACTTTTATGTATAGTCAATGATCTATTTTTTTTAATATCCCACCAATAGTTCTCTCAAAGATCTCAATACATCGTTGTACTCCTTGGTAGAACACATAAGGTTGAGCTATATATATCATTCAGAAGCTCTTTCTTTATCTTTGGATTGTATAGTACACATATTCATGACCCAAATCTTATGACTCCTTCCTCATTAATTTTTAACACATAGGATTTCCCATTTTTTGATAGCTTCCACTTTTTTTAAATTTTCTCATCATCTATTTGAGTACCCTTTATTTTCTCCATAATTTATGGTTGAGAAATAATTTGTGAAATGATTGATGATGTTATTTCCTTAATGATTCCCATGTACAACCATTTCTATTCTAAGAATATTGGATCCTTGTCAATTCTCATCATTGATAAATTTTCAAGATCCTTTCCACTTGGATCATCTACAACTTTATTTTTTTTATCAGGATGGTATAGGATTGATCAGTTGTAATCCTTGATGAGATCTAACCATCTTTTCTAGAACATATTAATCTCTTTCTAAGTGGATATATATTTTATTCTCTTATGATCAATATATATCACACATTTCTCCCCATATATATAATACTACAATATTTTCAATGCAAAGATCACAACAACCAACTCCAAATCATGAATAAGATTATTTTGATCATGAATTTTCAACTACCTTGAGGCATAGGCTATCACATTATCATTTTTCATCTGTACATAGCCTAATCTATTCTTTGATCACAAACATACTTTGAATATATTAATTAAAATATGAATTTTAAAATAAGAGAAATTTTTTTAAAATTTACTTTGTGAATCATATGCATTAAATAAATAAGGGAAGCAACACATTCCTTTGTAAACCTTCTAAATTTCATAAGGAAAACATAAGGGTAGTGTATTATGCTTTTAAAGAAAAATAAATTTCATATATATATAATATATAAGAAATACTAAATATTATTAACAAAAAAAATAAACAATATTTAAAATTAATTGTCTCTATTTATAAAAATTAATATCTCTATTAGGTTTTTATAAAAAACCAAATCAACATGAAATCATAATAATTTAGGGAATGTCCATAAAAATAATAGGTTGCATAATAAACATTAAAATAATAATAAGGAACAAACATGAAGTATATATAACATAAATCACACGAACTAAACAAAATAAAGTCATTATTAGAATACCTAGGATCCATGGATACAATCTAAGATAATAGATAAAATAATCCATCTAATATGAACCTAATTCAATTCAATATTTTAACACTCGGTTTTAACCTCCCTAGCCTAACCAAGGGGGACAATCCTCTAAAGAAGGCATGATCCTTACTTATGGATACTAGATGGATTAGAATCATAAACTAGTGTAGTTGGCATACTCATATTTCAAACCTATCTACCCACGGCTTCCTGTGATATATAAATGAAGATGAGTAATCAATATGAACCATTAATAGTTTTTGTGACACCTTCAACCTCTTTTATTTATGTTTTGGTAATTGTAATTCCTCTATATATTTATCATTTATTAATCTATGTTTTTATTTATTCATTATTTATTAAATTTTTATTAATTGTTCATTAAGTATTTGAATCTTTCACTACTGTATAATTTCATTGTATAATTATTTTATTATGTATTTTAACATTACAATTTTTGAAGTTAATT
The DNA here is from genome assembly GCA_963277665.1 of Viscum album. Classification (NCBI taxonomy): domain Eukaryota; kingdom Viridiplantae; phylum Streptophyta; class Magnoliopsida; order Santalales; family Viscaceae; genus Viscum; species Viscum album. The sequence goes on along the minus strand of OY728137.1, from coordinate 713,586,911 downwards.
TTATGAAATTCGGGAGAAGTGGATATTTGAAATGGGATTAGAACCTTTTGATGAACCTTATAGATTTTCATTTCAACCATACATTGTTTGAAATTAACCTTAATGTTTTTTATTTTAAACTTACGAAGTTGAACATAAGCCTTATGTTGTACCATACAAAGTTAAAGATTAACCCTACATTTTACCTCATGATGTTTAAGATGAACCTTAAATTTTACCTTATAAATTTGGATAGGAAAATTATAAAATCTTGGTTATAAAAATTTCAGTAAAGGGAAGTAAACTTATGAACTCTGTGTTATATCCTGAAAGTAAAGATCGAACCTCATGGATTTCAGTGATGTGATTAATTTTCATAAAGTACTTGATCCTTATGAAATGATATAATCTTTAATGGGATTAATCATTTTACAATTCAGGTAAGACTCTTATAAACTTTTAATTTATCTCTTTTATCAATTATTGTAGAGTTATTTATTTGATTTATTTTAATATTTAATATCTATTGGTTATAACCATAGATATAATAATGATAATTTTTTTCGTTTACTGTTATATTTATAGCAATACAGGAGTGATATTCCAAGAGGATTACTAATACATTGATTATGTAGATTAATTTGTGAAATATTTTTTGGGAAATCATTAGAGAATAATCATGAACATTGAATACTTTTATTTTGATATCTCTAAAGTAGTTCATTATTTTTTTGTTCATGAATATATTCTTTGGGAAAAATAATTTACAATTGTTATGAAAATTTAGTGGTCATGTTTAATGTTTTTGATGATGATTAATATCTATAAATAGAGATTAAAAAAAACTAGAATTGACAAGAGATAGAATGTGAATTGAATGATTAATTGTGATACACTATGAACATAATTCTTTGATATGCCTTGTTAAACAATTTTGTGAATAAATAGACTACCAAATTAATCAAATATTCATAAAACTTGATGTTAAGAACATTAATTTTTATTCTATTTTTATATTATTGTATTTTTTAATCTCTTTATAAATATGTTTTCATGGGTTGATACTTATTCATTCACAAGTTAGACCTAGTTTGTTATACATACATCAAAATTAATGGTTTAGGTTGTGAATCTTAGTTTTAAAAAGTTAGGCTGGGTAGGTTATACCATCCTCAAAATGGTTTTTTTCAAATGAGTTATGGATCCTATTTAAAATTCATTTGTTGTGTTGGTTATACCTCCACTAGAAAAATTATGTTATTGTAACAAGTCACAAATCCTACCAAACAAAGATACTGCAATGAATGGAGAGAGATAATGACTCCCTAAGTCCCTCCTCCAATAGGCCGAAGGTCAGAAACTAGTATTGTGTGTATAAAAATATCATAAAATGGGAGGAAATTTTACCTCTATAATAATATAGTATCAGGATATAGGATGAATGAACCCTAGGAAACTCCATTAAATAATATAAAAATATTCCAAAAAAACATCCCACAATGCATGTATAAATAAATCAGGTAGAGATAAAATTATGTCTTGAAAATATCTAAAAGAAAATCTAAGGTATGGACACAACAACATTCCAAGGGTCTAAGAAAGTAATGTTCAACACATTCTATATAATCCTCCTAGAAACTTGAAAATCATTTTATATATTTAGTGTGAGCATAAAAGTATACTAAATAAGAAAACCAAAGTCTATCATCCACATGTGAAGGAAGTATATTAATTCACCCATGAGTAAACAGAAGAATCAGTATCACCTAAATAGTTCAACTATCCAACACATACCTCACTGAGGCATGCTCAACAGATAACATAATCCATGTATAATAACATAATAAGAAGCATAGTGATAAAGGGAACCCCACACCACTTTCACACTGATTTTCCACTCTCACACCCCAATTTCATACATATTGGAATTTCTATCTCTTCTATATAATATATACCACCACCCCATAGCATGGTCAATCCACTTTTGACAGGAAGACAACTGGGCCACCGCCCCACATGATGGTCTCATCACTTCTCACCCAAAGACACATGGTCCCACACATAACCACAATAAACAAAGTAGTATGATATTATTAACATAAAGGACATAAACATAGTTCCCACATTCTATTATGCACTAACCCCACTATAATTTCCCCACAACACATTTACATCACATCTTTCCTGCAAATGCTAGGGCCATCACCTAGTGCACTATCTGACCTCTAGCCATTATAGCCTTTGTAGATCGACTTTCCTAAAAGAGAGAGTGGGAAAGAGTTGATTGCTAGTATAATGGACATATCCTTTTACAATATTATTATATGATTTTAATTATAATTAATCCTCAAATACAAACCAAGGATGATAAATTCTAGGGTCTTTTGAATATTGGGTACGTAAAACTAAAAACATGGATCTAAAATAAAGAATATTTATATTAATAATCAAAAATGAGATATTAACTTCTTTTGAGATCTTATATCTACATAGGATAACCAGGGGAATACATAGAACAATGGGTTGGGCTAAAAAGTCAAGTAATGAAATAAACATAGAAATTAATCATAGCACATGGGTTAGAAAGCATAATATGATGACATAAAATGGAATGGTACATGAATAAACATATGTAAGTAGAATATATAGAACATGGGATCATGTAATCATGGTATCGTGTAATCATGGTATCATGGGAATGTGTAAGAAACATATAAGATGACATAAAAATGAGTCAAGGAAAACTGTAAAGACTATATCACATGGTGGAAAAATTCCCATAAAGTAATTAGGTTTACGCCTTGTCCTAACATGAAGTCTCATGAGACTAAACATTTAAAAATTCATTTGAGTTCTATCTATTAAAACCCATCATAAAATTTCCATGCATATATGTGGAAAATGAAAAATCAAACATTTGGAAAAACATAAGGGTTACCCACGGAAGGAAATGGGTATCGTAATCATGTCAAAAGGTATAGCCAAGGGGTGTATCATGATGGGGTCCATAAAAGAATGGATTTAAATAATAAATGGTCATTAATAAGGGAAACTAGGCATATATAATGTTATATTATTTCCAAATGAAGTTAAAACATTAAAAAATAGTGTTTATGAAACTTTATAAATGATCCACCTTAGTGCGGTTTTCGGGAAAATATAAAAGATACTTTAAAGAGGAAAAACGAATAATTTTTTTATAAAAAAATTATCTAAGATATTTTTTCATTATAAAAAGTGTAATTTTAGAAAAATGTGGGTGTATTGAAATATATTATGGAGTGTACTATAAAATGGCTAGGAAATTGAGAATTTACCATTAATCGGGCTTGTTTATTCGGATAAATTAAAAAGGGAACCTTACAAAACATGTATTTCCCCATCCAAGAAAGAATAATTGAACTAAATAAATATTTTTGGATCATAAAAATATAATTTATTAGTATTAAATAAGAATAATTATGAATTACATTTGGGTAAAGAGAGAGAAATCGTAACCTGAAGGAAAAAATAGATGTTCAGAGTGGATCCATTACCTTAAGTTCAAAAGTGTTCTTGAATTGCACTTAATTTCCTCGATAATAAAATTAGATTCATTAATTAATTAATTAATTAATAACCTATTCAACGTTTTTTTATTTATTATAATTTTATTAAGTTTATTTATGGTCATTTCGATGAGTTATACTGTTTAATTTCATTATTTCGATGGCGTTTGTTTCATGATTTTATGATCGGTTCCCTTGATATTTATTATGGGAGTTATTTTCATATGGATAAAAAACTAAATAAGTGGAATTATATGATGTTTATTCACCTCAGCAAGTTTAAATTTTCTACCATATCATTTTTTTCATATATGATAATGATTTATTTGATAAAATGTTAATGATGAATGATAGTTTATATTGGTGAATTTTTTATCATCACGAACTAGATGTGTTTTATTATTTAATATTATGTATATATATTAGTTATGGAACATAAAAAATAATATAGATTTTAAAATACTTTTTAAACATTAGAATTGTTTTATGACCAAACATGAAGGTGGTAATGAAAAATGAGGACTCATCATCCACGAATGCAGTGAATCGACATATCCCGGATGATGTTCTTTTTTTAGAATAAAAGGACGATAGAAACGATTTGATGATAAATATTAAATAAAAACCATAAAATTAAATTATAAATGTAATACTGATGTTATCATGTAAATTTTTATAGTGTATTAAAGGACGAGTTAGAAGAAAGAAATAATTTAAAAGAGAGGTGTAGGATTTTACCTCTTTAATTTATTCACCTTGAAAATCTCATTAAAGAACTTGGTTTTGGTATTTTATTGAGACTATAAGCTCCTGGACATGGGGAAGAGGTTTGGGAGAGGAATTTCACATAATACAAGCAAGATCAAAAGCATAAAAGGTGTGATGAGAAGAGGTGGTGAGGGTTGGTATTTATTGTGGGAGGGGACGGTTGTTTTTTATTATTTTGTTCATTTATTTATTATTTTAGATTAATACCATCAATAGTGTTAATTATTGTGACTAATTATATTAAATAGTGTATGTAAGATCTAAATAATGGATTCTTACATCATCCATGACTCAAAGATTCATGTATTTGGCTTAAAATGTTAAATACCGTAAATTACTGTATTTCACTAGTCAAAAAAATCAACTATTTTAGAAAAATCTCAAAAATTCAACATAACCATTTTCTAATGTATAGATTTTAAAATTGAACTCTATTTTTTGAGAAATAAAATTCCAAATATGTGATATCAAATTTTTAAATAAAATCATCATTTATTTTAATAATACCAAATTATTATTATAATTGATTTTATGACACTTCAAAAAATTAATTAAGGAACCATAATGTTTTCTTATAAATGTAATAAAAAAAATATTAATTTATTAATATATTATATTAAAATACATTTAATTTTAAATCATTATATTAATTTTAAATTTTAAATGAATATTTACAAATTACAAAAATACAAACACTTAATTTATCATTTTTTAAAACAAAAATACTTATAACATGATATAAATATATCATATTTTCATTTATAAGATGCCTCCATTTTTTTATAATTTTATAGGTGAAGTTACTATTCTATTGGATGGGTTACTATTCTTAATGTTCATATTACTATTCCAATGGTCATGCTACTATTCTATGAGTAATGTTTTATTGATATCTATGAATAAAATTAATTTAATTATTAATTTATGATAATATATTTCTTATGGGTTTCTATATGTTATGTATATGTTTTATGATATATAATATAATTATAAGAAGTTAATTTTCATTGATAAAATTCATGGTCATTAAATTCTCCCCCTATAAAATTTCACACTCTAAATTTTATTTTACATTCTAATGTGAAAGCAGGTAAGGGTAATTCTTCTTTATTTATTCCTATGGTTTCTATGTGGCATCTTAATACTTATGGTTCTTCCCTAATACTTTTACTAGGTGGGTAGTCTTATTACATGTAACTTTATCTCTACGGTCCAAGATCTTCACTGGCATTTCTTCATATGAGAAATCATTCCCCAGTTGTACCACCTCCAAATTCAGTACATGTGAGGGATCTGGTATGTACTTTATCAAGAGGGATACATGGAATACATCATGTTTTGTGACATGGTAGGTGGAAGTGATATTCAATAGGCCAAATTTCCAATAAGATCAAGAATATCGATGTTTTTGATGTACCGAGGACTCATCTTACATTTATTCGCAAATATTATGATCTTATTCCATAGAGATATGTGGAGGAATACCATGTCTCCTACCATAAACTCCAGGTCCCATAAATGATTGTATAAATATATTTTCAATTGAATTTGGGCTTCCTTGATATTTTGTTGAATGGTTTTAACCTTTTCTACCATTTCCTTGACCAATTAAGGTCCTAAAAGCTTAAATTCACCAACTTCATCTTAACATGTTCGTTTCCTTAATATTTTTTCATAAAGAGCTTCATATAGATCCATTTGGATGATTTATTGGAAACTTTTGTTGTAAGAGAACTCGAATAGAGGCAGATATTGGTATCATCCTCGTTTCAAGTCCATAGAACAAACTCTCAACATGTCTAGTGTCTGAATAATCTGCTCAAATTGGCCATTGTTATGAGGATGATAGGTCATAATGAAGTTAAATTCAGTTTTTATAGTATATTTAATACTTTTCCAAAACATGTTTTTAAATATTAGATCTCAATCAGTTATAATCAATAGTGGCACTCCATGCAACCTCATCACTTCTCTAATGCATGTCCATGAAATTTGATATAGTGAGTAGTCATCTCGAATTGCAATAAAGTGAGTTGTCTTTTTAAGATGGTCCAAAATAACCCATATAACATTATTTCTAATAGATGTATTTGGAATTTTAATGATAAATTTCAGGGTGATGTTTTTCCATTTCCATGTTGGTATGGGTAATGTTTTCATCACCCCCTTATATTGTTTTCTTTTATCCTTCACTTTCTAGAATATCATGCACTTTGATGTATATTTAGTGATCTATTTTTTTGTATTATCCTAAAAATAGTTCTCTCAAACATCTCGATACATCTTTTTTCTCCTTGGGTGAATACAGAAGGTTGAACTATGTTCATCTTTCAAAATCACTTTCTATATCTCTATATTGGATGGTACACATAGTGATAACCCAAATCTTATGACTCCTTCCTCATTAATTTTTAACACAGAGGATTTCCCATTTTATATTTCTTCCAAATTTTTCTAAATATCCTCGCCATTTACATGAGAATCCTTTATTCTCTCCATAAGGGATGGTTGAGAAATCATTGGATAAAGGATTGATGATGTTAATTCTTTAATGACTCCCATGTACATCCTTTCCTGTTCTGAGAATATTGGATTCTTCTCAATTCTCATCATTGATAAATTTTCAAGATCCTTTCTACTTTGAGAATCTTCCACTTTATTTGCTTTATCAGGATGGTAGTGGATTGAGAAGTCGTAATCCTTGATGAGCTCTAACAATATTTTCTAGCACATATTATGATCCTTCTATGTGAATATATATTTAAGGCTCTTTTGGTCAATATATATCACATACTTTTACCCATAGGGATTATACTACAATATTTTCAATGCAAAGAACATAACCACCAACTCCAAATCATTCATGGGATTATTTTGCTCTTGCATTTTCAACTTCATTGGGGAATAGGATATCACTTTATCATTTTTCATCAATACAAATCTTAATCACTTTTTTGAAACATCTCTTTATACAATAAATATTTCTCCACTAGTAGGAAGTGTGAGTACTAGTGTAGTGATAAGCCTCTTTTTCAACTCTTTGAAGTATTCTTCACATTCACTAGTCTAGATAAACTTTTCTCACTTCTGAGTAATCTTGGTTAGTGGGTTTGAAAACTGTGATATGTTCTTTGAAAATCATCAGTAATACCCAGCTAGACCAAGTAAACTATGGATCTCCATTATAGTTGTTGTCCTAGGACACTCTTCAATTTCATTTATCTTGGAAGGGTCCATAGATATTTTTTACAGGGGATAACATGCCCCAAGAATGATACTTACTCCATCAAGAAATCATATTTACTATAATTTTAATATAGTTTATCTCTTCACAAGGTCTTTATCGCATTATTCAAATGTTCTTCATGTTCCTCCTTTCCCTTGGAGTATATCAGAATATCATCAATAAATACTACCACAAATTTTTCATGGTTATATCAAAATACTATATTAATTATGTCCAAGATAATTAATGAAGTATTACTGATTCTCAAGGGCATCACTACGAACTTATATTATTTATACCTTGTTTGAAAGATAGTATTGGGAATATCTTTCTTGTTCACATTTAATTGGTAATATCTCGACCGAAGGTCCACCATAGAGAGATATTTGTCCCCATGTAGTTGATCAAACAAGTCATCTATCCATGGAATGGGATACTTGATCTTTATCATTATTTTATTGAGATCATGATAATTAATGTAGAGGCTCATCGATCTATCCTTCTTCTTGACAACTAGGACAGGAGCTCCCCATGGTGAATCACTTGGGCATATAAAACCTTTGTCTAGATTATCTTGTAATAGCTTCTTCAGTTCCCCCAACTCAATGGTGGAAATTCTAAGAGGTGACTTTGATATAGTCGCACATCTATGAATAAGTTCAATTGAGAACTCAACCTGTTGATCAAAAGGATGGCTAAACAATTTTTTAGGGAACACATCAATGTAATCCCCCACAAAGGGCATGTATTCAAACATTGTCCTATCCTTTTTCTCAATCATCTGAGCTAGTTATTCATTAAAATAATGAAATAATATCCATAATAGAGATGATGTTTCTAAAGGAGGTTCATCCACCTCCTTACACTTGTACAGAATTATGGGATTCCATTGGATGTGAAGAGTGATCTACCTTTTTTATAGTTGATGTAGGATTTATAACAATACAGCCAATCCATGCCCAAAATAACATCTATATCTTCTAAAGGGAGTATAATATGAATTTCAAGAAGTTAATTTCCATAAACATAAACATATGATGTCATAGAAAGTTTTCCCAATGAAATCAATTAATTTGGGGTGGTGAATCGATGTACTTCGAAAAAATACAAGATATGATAATATGGCATGAATGGAAATACCACATGACAAACACAACTCTGGTGTAGAGTTTACTTGTACATAAATCATCAGGATCCATCTCAGCATAGGGAATTCCTTATTCCCTTGGTCTTTGAGATTATTGGTGCTCATTATCCTTGTCATCCCTTAGAATAGAAAATTGATTTAGATAATTCCCAACTTCTCTACATTTAGTACATATGGTACCCTAGTTTGAATTTTATTTCCCTACATAATTTTAGTTGAAATATTCATTTTTATTTGAAAATTTTCCTCTTTATGGCCTTCTTTTCCACATTTTAAGCATCTCTCGGTCCCCTTGAGATAGTTTTTGGGATGCTTCTTCCCACATTTTTGACACCTAGAGAATTGATTCTTCTTTTCTTTATCGTATTTATTACCATAGATTCTATGATATTGACTCATTATATTCTTTTATTTGTTGGGAAACTCAAATATGTTCCATTTATTAATTGAAATCTGTGATAACTAGATTAGCATAATTAAACATAAGATGTATTACTCCATCTTCCATTAGGTTAGGAATATCATTAATGAAATCATCACATTTCCCATCACATTGATTATCGGCATGGGTTATCCTATTTCCCGCCATTAACTAAGAAAAACAAAAAAACAATTAGTTTTGAGCTTCTACATATACATAGGATAGCTTATGGAATACATAGACAAAAGGGTTGAGCTAAAATACCTGTAAGGGAATAAACATCGAAATCAAGAATAGCACAAGGGTTAGAAGTCCTAACATGATGGCATAAAAAGGAATGGTACATGATTTAAAATATGGAATAATAACATATATAACATGGTATCATGTAATAATGGGATCATAGTAATGTGGTAAAAACATATAACATGTCAAAAACAGGAGTCAAGGATAACTACTAAGACAATATCACATGGCAGAAAAAATCTCATAAATGAATCATGTTTTCTATCTATCTCAACAAGATGTCTCATGAGACTAAACATTACCCAATTAATTTGATCACTATTTGGGTGCACCCATGATAAATGTTTCATGAATATAAGTGACACATGAATAATCAGACCTATGGAATAATAATAAGTGGTACCCATGGAAGGAAATGGGTATCGTGATCATGTCATTAGGAATAACCAATGGGTGTATCATCATGTTGTCCATGAAAATGGATTTAAATCATACATGGACATTAATAAGGTAAAATAGGAATAGATCATGTGAAATTATATCCAACTAAAGTGAAAATATTTTAAAAAAATGTTTATGTAAATTTAGAAATGAGAGACTTTAGTAAGGTTAAATGGAAAATATTAAAGAGACTTTAAAGAGGAGAAAGGAATATTTTTTGTCTGAAATTAGAAATGAACTAAGATATTTTTTAATGATAAAAATATTAATTTCATAAAAATATTAGAGGATTAAAATATATTATGGAGTGTACTTGAAAATGTATAATAAATTGGGATGTTCCCTTTAATCGGGCTTGCTTATCGAGAGGAATTAGAAAAGGGAACCTTATAAAACATGTATTTCCCCATCAAAGAAATAAGAATTAAGATAAGTACATAGGTTTGGATAATTAAAAAAATTATGAGGGTTAATTCAGAATTATAAAGAATTACATTGGGGTAAATATAGAGAAAGGATAACCTTATGGAAAAAATGGATGTTCGGAAAGAATCCCTTACCATATGTTTGAAAGTGTTCTGAACTTGCACTTAATGTATTGGATAATAAAATTATATGCATAAATTAATTAATTAAGAACCTATTTAACAATTATATGGTTTATTATAACATTATTAAGTTCATTTATGGTCATTTTGATGAGTTATAATGTTTAATTTCATTATTCAAGGTGTGTTTGGTTCAAAGTTTTAAGATCGATTACTTTGTGTTTAATTATGGGAATTATTGTAAAATGGATAAAAAACTATTATAGGAATTATATGATATTTATGAAACTAAAAATATTTAAATATTCCCATATGTTATTTTTTCATATATTATAATGATTCATCAGATAAATTATTAATGAAGAACATTAATTTATTTTGGTGAATTTTTTATCATCACAAACTAGTTTTTTTAATTAAAATAATGTATATATATTAGTTATAAAAGATAAAAAAGTTTTAATATATATTTTGAAATATATTTTAACTATTATAATTTTTTTTGACCAGCCATGAAGGTAGTAATGGAAATGGAAAACTTGTCATCCATAAAGGTGGGGAATCGACACATCACAGACGATATTTTTATTTTTAGAATAAAAGGATGTGAGAAAGGATTTGATGATGGATATTACATTAACACAATAACATTAAAGTATATATGTAATAATATATTAATAATGTAAATTTTTAGAGTATAGGAAAGGAATTGGTATAATAAATGAAGAATTTAAAAGAGAGAGGTGGAGTATTTTACCTCTTGAATTTTATCTCATTAATAATATCCTTAAGGCAAATGGTTTTGGTCTTTTTTGATACTAGAGGCTCCTGGACATGGGGAAGAGTTTTGGTAAATGAATTGGGTAGAATATAATGAATATCCAAATCTTTTAACTTGTGAGTAGAAGAGGTGGTGAGGGGTGGTATTGCACATGAGCGTCTTCCTGGTTGGTGAGGACTCTTCAGGTCAATCCAAGAGACCGAAGATCAGATTCAGGTGGAGGCATATTTTTGGGTTACTCTAGCAGTATCGTAGCTGGTACTGTAGTAGTACTATAGTAGGTACTATAGTAGTTGGTACTATTCATATATTTCACCATTTTTGTCATTAGGTTCTTCAAGGCCTTCGATCCACCCAAAGGCCTTCGAGCCAATAAGGCTTTTGGGCCACCTCAAGGACTTAGGGCCACCACAAGGATTTTGGGCCACCTCAAGGCCCTTAGGCCACCTGAAATTCAGATGAAAACATAAATATTTCAAAGGAACAAGGATCCATATGAGGATTCCGAGAAGATGAATTCACTAGAGCAGATCTGAATAGAATTAGAAGAATGAGAGGTTATAGCATTTCCATCGGTATTGGGCATGTGCATCTCTGCACAGGATAGCCAGCTGACCAGCATTGTGAAGGTGGAGAGATGACATCAAGATATATGTTTTAGAGGGGAAGTTCCATGTAGCCTATTTGGGATGTATTCCTCTAAGGCATTCGGTTCATGTAATGTTTCACTAAGCCTACATGCCATGTAATGGTTCCCCTTCAACCCTTAAAATGGGGATTATAAAAAATAAATAAATACTGAAGGCCTTCGGTCCATTCAGGTAGCGGTGGTATTTATAGTTCGAGGGGAGTGGTATTTTTGATTATTTTATTCATTTTTATTATTATTTTGGCTCAAGACTATCAATAGTGTTGATTATTATAACTAAGTATAGTAACTAGTGTATGTGAATTTAAACTAATGGGTTATTACGTCATCCATGACTCCAAAATTCATGTATTTGGCTTAAAAAGTAAAATACCATAAATTACTGTATTTCATTATTCAATAAAGATTGAAATATTTTAGAAAAATTCCAAAAATTCACCCTATATATTTTCCAATGTGTATATTTAAAAAATGAACTCCATTTTATGAAAATAATTTTCTAAATATGAGAAATTTAATTTTTAAATAAAATCATCTTTTATTAGAAAAGTACTTATTTTAATATTATAATTGATTTTATCACACTTTGAAAATTTAATTAAGGACTCATAGACTTATATTATAATTATAAGAAGACACAATATTAATTTTTTAATCTATTTTATGAAATTATATTTTCTTTTAATCATTATGTTAATTATAAAATTGCAAATAAATATTTACGACTTACAAAAATACCAACACTTAATTTATCATTTTTAAAAACATTTATTTACTTAAACCATGGTATAAATATATCATATTTTTATTTAAAATATGTTTCAATTTTATTTATAATTTTATAGATGAGGTTATTATTCAATTGGTCGGGTTACTATTCTTAATGTTCAGATTACTATTTCAATGGTCAAGTTACTATTCCATCAATATAGGTTCCTTGATTTATATAAATACATATAATTTCACTCTTAATTTATGAGAATAAATTTTTTATTGGTTTCTCTAAGTGATCTATGTATTTTATACTATATAACATAATTATAAGAAGGGAATTTTAATTTATACAACTCTGGCTCCTTACATCCAGTCGTGCATCCTCATCATCGAGACGTTAGAAAAAACACCCATCTTATAAATGTACGGGTGTATGAATATAGTTATAAATATGGGTGGGGTGTGTATACAAATTAGACGTAATATAAAAAGTAAATATATATATATAGACACACACAACCCTATAATATGGATTCACAACAAGGCTCTAACCAACTCACAACATCACCACTTTTTTTCCACCACAATATGTTGAAAATCACATGACAAACACAGGACACAAGACATTTCCATCTTTTTACTACAATCCATGCCAATTTCATTTAATCATCCTATCCAATTAATAATGTATCAAAAATCGCATTTAACCTCAAAACCCATAATTAATTTTTTAACTTACCATTTCTACCCCATTAACAAAACAAACCCAATCCATTTAAAAAATTATTATCTCATTATTCCAATACTAACTGGGAATCAATCACAACATAACCATACTCACCTCACCCACCACATAACACAACCATGTATCACCACCCCCATAGCACGACCTCAAACCAACCACACATCACCACCCTATAGAATGACCTTATACTAACCATAACTCATCACCCCATAGCACAACCCCATACCAACCACACATCATATCCCCACAACATGGTCTCACACCAACCACACCTAATTGCCCCACAACATGGAAACATGCCAAAGAAACCTTACCGCTCCACTACAGGGCCTCACAAACCCATCATCCACATATTCCAAAACAACTCAGCATCACCCCAACGCATGAAAACACATCCCAACGCATCATAGAAAATTTTATCGGTTTAAAGAGTGAATTTTTATCAATTTTAATTTTTATTTTAGGGTAATTATCACAAAATAGATAAATCATAGGGAAACCATATCATTAATTAAATATAAGTGGTTATATAATTTCTATTTAAGGTTGATGCCAAATAATCCCAAAAAGGTTCTATAATCACAAAAAACACTATAGAAACAAAGACCCTTGTGGATATGATTTACAGAAGGATGTTTAACCTATCTAATTAGAATATCACAAGAGTAATATAAAAGCGGTAGAAACATGTGAATAAATCCCATTTACCATTAAATTACAAATAAACTATTGATTTATCTGGATTATGTTAGTAAAAACCATCTACCATAAATAAAAAAGAGTAACCCCCTCCTTCATGATACACAAAAATGATTAAAAAAATGGATTCTAAACCTTAAAGAAGATTTCTAATCTTGTTGTGAACCACAATAAGTAGAATAAATTCTTAGAAACCATCACCACATAAAAAACATGCGGATCAACCAACACTGCACCCAACGATCATCAAAATGTAGTAGAAATCTCCCCTAAACCAAAACCAAAATGCTTCAATGGATCCTTAGATATAACAAAATGAAACTCATAGGGAAGAGAGAAAAACTCACCACTGATTACCAATGAACAACCACTAGAACTTGATGATCGATTCAAGGGAAGACAGACTAAAAAGTCTCCCAAAATCACTTAGGTTTTACCAAAAAAATCTTGAAGAGGTTTGCTTCTAAATGAGAGAAGAATATATCCAAAAAAAATCTTTTATAAAAGCTTTATTTCACCTAACATATGGTATAATTACATAATTTACATAATAACTTCCATAAGTCCCAAAAACATACATTGTAAAACAAAATTTTAAGTCGTAAACTTATTTTACACTAAAAATAATGTCACCTAGGGATAAATACACTTACACCATAAAACCCCTCATTAAAGCATAAACCATTTTTTTTGTTATATTCATTAACCACACACAATTCATAAACCACTATCCACACCATCCAAAAACCACTATATTATGTTGTAAACCCATATTTTATAGTGTAAAAAATCCTAGTACAGTTCTGATGCAGCTCTAAATCCACCAAACCTCATCTATCCTCATCCAAACACCTATCGTTGACTTGAATTATAAATTTAATGGGTTATGAAGTCACAGTTAATTACCTGAGATACCTCTCAAATGATTCTCATCCTCAAGAATCAAAACACTTGAAAAAAAAAGAAGGGGTCCAAACCACCACCCCATGAGATACCTCTCAAGGTTCTTGTCATACCACAAACATTACCACCCAGAAAGTTCACCAAATGAAACAACTAAAAACCCCTCACACAACCACATTACCACATAACCACACCAACAACTCTCACCAGGAATAACACCATATCATCTGGTAATATCCACGAACAGCCTCATTTCCACAAAACCACATGAAAACCACCTCTCACCATGAATCATCACTGAATCACCTTACCATTCGCACAACCATCTTAAAAACCATCATGGAATCCACATAACCTAATATAACAACTACCACAACAAAAAAAACACTACCTTGAGTAAAAAAATTAAGGAATCTCATCTTCCATGTCAAGATATTATCTTCTTTGGGTGGAGATGACTTGCCTATATGTTTTTAATTATGCCATGGTATAACACATACTAATTAGGATTCATATCCTTCCATTTTAATATGTTAGACTCTTTATCACATATCACAAATTATATAACAAGGAATCCTCATATATCATAAAACATCATGATCTATCATGACATCAAAAGAAAAACTAGAGAAAAGAATAACTCAAAAAAACTCGGGGTACTAGACATGCATTTGTATCTCATGGTCCCAAGTACTCTCTTCCAGGACACCATGTCTACACAACATGTGATCCAAGTGAATGATACATCCATAAAACATATTATCTCAGTGATCATACATCTCCACTAGTTGTTCAATGAATTTTTTATCATCATTTATATCCAACACTCTCTAGTTAATGACATGGGAGTCATAATGAATATACAGAAGGAGCTAAGAGGTGTAGAAGACGTTATGGATCCTCTCCATCCATGGTCGAAATTCCAACTGATACACCACATCATCAACTCTCCCTATAACTAAAAAGGTACCAACAAACCTATCAAAAATCTTAATTCCCTACCAAACATTCATTGTCCATGTTGAGGTGAGACTCCCAAGAACAAATGGTCTCTGGCCTCAAAATCCAAGGGCCTCCTCCTATGATTGGTATAAGAATTCATCAGGTACTCTTCTACTTCCATCCTCTCATGAAAAAGATAAAACTTATTTATTTTTCTCTGCACCATAACAAGACCAAGAAATAGTACCTCTTTAACCTATATCCATCATAATGGAGGGTGACGTGACTGTCTATAGAACACCTCAAATGGATATATTCTAATGGAAGTGTGGTAGCTATTAGTATATGAAAATTTTACCAAAGGAAAGTGACATACCCACAATCCCTGAAAGTCTAATATGCATGTCCACAATATATCCTCTAGAATCTAGATAGTCCACTTCATCTTACCATCTGTCTGAGGTTATAAAGTAGTGCTGAGGTGTAATTGGGTGCCAAAATCATGTTGCAATCCCCTCCAAAGTCATGAAATAAATCATGTGTCATGATCCAAGAAAATGGACCTTAGGAATCCATGAAACTACACCACCTCATCCATATACCTCTTTGAAAAAAAACATTAACGACACCCAACTCTTTCACTACTAAGATGTGGATAGATTTCATCAAATGGTATGTGATTAATCAAATAGTATAATAACCTCCCTAATCTTGGGGGTAACCCTCTAATGAAATCCATCGATATTTCATCCCATTTAAACTCAAGAACATCTAAACGTTGTAAAAAACTTCCCGGAACGCAATGAAAAGATTTTAATTGATGGAAAACCAAGCACTAAGCCACAAACTCTGCCACTTCCTGTTTTTTCATGAGCCACCAAAATTGTGACCTCAAGCCATGATACATCTTGGATACTCCCAGGTGTACCACCAAAGGTAATATATGAAACTCATGATGGAATATTTCTCACATTTCTAATAAAAAAACTCCTATAGAACAACATTTTGTTCTGAACATCCTTTAACCATTCCTTTGGTGTATTACTATAGTTGTCACAATTTTTCATCACCTATTCCTCTATGTCTCTACACTATGACTCATCCACCTACCACACTAGAGAAGATTAAATCTTCATCTAAAATGTAAAACCTCCACCATTAAATACCCTTATATTTATGTTAATTAACACCTACTCTTACATCTCCCTCTATAAAATCCTGAAATCTAGAATAGAATCACTTCATGACTTACTTCTCAAAGAAAAAGCCATAGCATTCCCTTATCCAGAGGTGTAAGAGATCTAAAAAAAAATCTTGAAGAAACCTTACCCAATATCATTACTTCATATTTAGATGATGATAAGAAAAGATATACCTTGATATCTTGTGATCTGTTAAGACCAAAAATCACTCCCCAATAAGGTAATGCCACCCTATCATTAATACAAACACAACTATTTCTAGATCCAGATCATGGGTGGAATAGTTATTCTCATGGGGATGTAATTTCCTAGAACCATAAGATATCACTTTCCTCTACTATATCAACACACATCCCAAGATTGAACATGAAGTGTCCAAGAACACATCAAACAACACATCATCCTCTAGAAACCAGAGCATCAAATAACTGACCAATTTCTCTTTTAGGTAGAAAAATGATACTTGGCACTAATAAACCCACAAAAAAACTTGTATTTCGTAGTCAAAATTTTCAATTGGGATTCAAATGGAGAGAAATCAGGCACAACGCCTCTGATAATAGCCCATGAGACTAAGGAAACTATGAACCTCTACCACGTTCTTAGGTGCCGCCTAAGAAACAACTGCCTCAACCTTTGACGGGTCCACTACCACACCCTATTGAGAAACTACATACCCAATTAAATACACCCATCATGTCTAAAACATACACTTTTACAACATTCCATAGAGTTTGAACCATCTATGAACTTGCAATATGGCTTTAAGATGATTAGAATTCTCCTACACTGGCTTCAAGTAGATTGATATATCATTGATGAAAACAACTATTAATTGATCTATGAATTCATGGAAAATAGATTTTTTGAGACCCATGAACACAGCTGGTGCATTAATGACATTTAATGGCATGAAAACAAACTCAAATATTGCATACCTATATCTAAGGGTAGTATTTGGGATATCTCCCTCTTTCACCCTCAACTAGTGATACCCTGACTGCATATCAATATTATGAAACCAACTTTCCCCTCTAAAATGGTTAAAAATATCTTTGATGCTTGAAATAGGATATTTATTCTTGAATTTCACCTGATTCAACCTATAATAGCCTATACATAACCTCAAAATACTAATTGTCCTCTAGGAAAACAACACTGGAGAACCCCATGGTGACACATTGGATTGAATGAAACCTTTATATATCAGATCATCTATATTAACTCTCATCCCCCCAAATCATAAGGTTCAATTTCATAAGGATCTATCAAAATCAAAGAATCATTGAGATGCATGTCTTTCTGAAACTCAACATCACATTAAGGGGGTATCGTCATAACCACCTCGAGAAAAACATCCAAAAACTCCACAAAGACCCGATGAACCTTCACCATCCCCGCATCCACTAATCTCAAATAAAAATCATCATCAGTGAAATAATGTTATCCACATGTCTACCACCCACCTAAAAACCCTTATCAATAATGAAAACCACACATTAGACATCCATTTCTTAGAAAATGACTATCCTCCAAAATTAGTTGAATATAGCATGCACGGAATATAACTAGTTGATGCCAATGATAAAATCATACAGATATATCAGAATTAATAAAAGATATACATTGGACTTATGTGCCCCCATAATCAATCTACACCACTAGAACACATCAACTAAATTTTTCTTGCCACAAAATTGTATAGTCAACACTAGGGGTCTGAAAATCATTTCTATGTCTAGTCTCAGAGCATAGACTAGAGCAGGTTCAAAAAATGAGTTTGAAGCTCCCAAATCAAATAAACAATAAATAAGGGTACACAAAAAACTATTCATACCATGGATGGCCTCTAGAACCTTGGGTGATGTTTCCTCCATCTCTTGTAACTGACCATGCCCATCTCCACTACCACTATATTGATGAAAAAAATCATGGCCATGATCAGGTTGAGATCCCTAAATAAATGGAACATACTAAGGTCTACCTTTACCTAATATATCTCCATTTAGTGGAGTATGATTCTCCTACCACTGTTATTGAAATGTCCTAACTGAAATTTTCTATTAAGGACAGTGTTGAAACTGACCACCTCCATCAAACTGGTTTTGGAGAGAAACTAGGCACCATTTTTGGTAATTTCCATGAACTCCATAGACAAACCACATTGTCCTAAAGTTTCTAAGGAAAAAATCACTATCCCCAAAAGGATGGAAAGGGGACCACTGAGGTTGACTCCCTTTTGGTCGAAACTTAAAAGTCCCTTCCACTTAAGATATAGCATAAATAACTCTACTCTTCAAGGAACCCTATCTCCTACCATATCACTATAAACGTCCTCATGATTGCATACACTATATCACATCTTCCTTCTTATGAACCTATAGATACATCAAAAATGTAAAGGGGGTAACTACATAGTGGATTGGATGACTGCATGCCTCCTCAAGTTGAATCACATGAGAATCATTATATGGAAAAATATTTTCGGACAATATAGAAGGTCCTCGAACTAGATTCCTAACACATTTAATGAAAAAATGACCTAATAAAGAGAACGAATCTCATGCCTCATCACTGCCGTCATGGTCAATGAAAGGAACTCTTCCCATAACTCATTCTAAAATTCAATCCACAAAGCATCTTCCTCCTTCCACTATCCTAGATATAGGTTCCATATCTTAAAAAAACTCCCTATATCAGAATAACTACCAAAGGGACCCAGTACTCTACTAGGGCCCATATCAAACTGAAGGTGATCCCCAACTCGTCCAACCAACTCTGTATCTCAATGTCTAAAACACTTCCCTAGTACTTACCCAAATCCTACCATTGAAAAGTGTAGAACTCCCTCTATCTTTGATCATCCTCCCCCACTAAATCAACCCTCTAGTGATCAACCATGTCAGTATGATGAATCTATAATACCCAAACCACATGCAGACGTTGACCAATATCGATAGCTTAAAGGGAGGCAAGGATTTCCAAAGCGTAGGTAGTATGGAATTTTATTAATATTTATGCAGTAAATTATAATTCTTTTCACTTCCCATAACCAAAAACTACTAAATTCAAACAATAACTCAAGTCACCATGAGACATGTACCTCTCCTAGGTATCTACCATTAAAACACGTCAACCTCACTTGGTTTCTCAATAAACTCAATGTCTATAAACTGGATCATGGGGGGATAAATCTTATGTCATACCTAGTATCCTTATCTTATTTTATACACCCATAATCACCAACACCATTTTCATAAAAGTACATTCAACTCTCACTATTCCTAAATAAAAACTCCATAATATCCTTCAACCATCAGTAATGATACCACTCTGTCATGACCCCCTCCCACCAATGATGTCGCATTAAAGGGAGAGAGATAATGACCCTTGAGTCTCACCTTTAGTAGGATCTCGGTTGGTGACAAGCACCGAGGGTATAAATATCCCATAAAATTAGTGGCATTACCTTTTATAAAAATTTAGTATTGAGAGATATGATGAATCAAACACAAGAAACACCATGAAATAATATAAAATAAATCCAAAAAAATCCCATAATACATGTATAAATAAATCAGTAATAGTTAAAAGTCTCCAAATAAAATACCCCAAATAAAAGCTCAGGTAATAACATTGCAATAGTCTAAGGGTTTGAGATAGTAATGTCTAGAATAGTTTGTTTAATACTCCTAGAAACCTAAAAATTTGTTTATATAAATAGGTAAACCATATAATTATACTCATTAGGAACACCAAAGTCTCTCATGCACATGTGAAAGAATCGTACTAATGCACCCATGAGAAGATTTAAGAACTAAGAGCACCTAAACAGGTCATCTATCATACCCAAAACTCCATAAGTCATAATCACCAAATAAAGTAATCCATGTATAATAACATAATAAAAATAATATCGATAAAGGGTTCCTTGCACCACCTTCCCATGGATTTTATACTCTCACACCCCAACATCATACATCCTGTCACCTTTATCTCTTAAGTATAACATATACCACCTAACCATAGCACAGTCGCATCACATCTCACCCAAAGACACATGGGCCATCGCCCCACCACACAGTCGCATCACATATCACCAAAAGACACCTAGGACCATATATCATAGCCATACCCATATTAGTACAGTATCGTGAACATGAATGAAATCAACCTCCTTTACACCTCCTATAATGAAGGACCCCCACCCTAAGCCACCCCATAGTATGGTCATGTCACTTCTCTCCCAAGACACCTAGTATATCACCTTGTGAATGATATGACATCTAGACATCATATCCTATACATATATATTGTCCTAGAAAAGGGAATGAGAAATATCTGGTAGCCATACATTCATCCTCATCACCTGGATATTGGGGGAAAACCCATATAAATGTATGAGTGTCACTATATAGTGCTTGATGTGGGTGGGGTGTGTATTGAAATCACAAGGAATATAAAAATTATATATATATATATATATACAAAACTACACACAAGAACATCCTATGGGTTTAAAACAAGGTACTTACCAACTCACAACATTGCCACTTCTGTTACAACTACTAATTGTTGAAAACCATATAACAAACACAAGACATATGCCACTTATAAATTTTCACTACAATCCAATCCAATTTAATATAAAAATATAATCCCTTTAATTATGTATTAACAACTACATTTAACTACAAAAAACAATATTAATTTCTTTATTTACTATTTCCACCGCATTAACCAACCCATCGAAGCCATTTAATACATTATTAGACAATAATTCATTCACTAATCAGGCATCTAATACAAAAAAACCATACTCACCTCACCCAAAACATAACACAACCATGTATTTCCACCCCACAACATGTCCTCAAACCAACCACACATTTCCACCCCACTATATGGACTCATACCAACCACATCCCATCGGTACACTATATATCAACATACTAACCACACGCAAAACATTGCCTCATATCAACCACACCTACCAGCCACATAGAACGGACTCACACTAACCAAACCTCATTGACTCATGACATGAACTCATAGAACTGTTATCGCTACATGATACAACCACTCATCACCGCCTAGAAACATAGACACACATCACAACACATCACAAATTTTTTACATGTTTAGAAAGGGGACTTTTTCAAATTCTCTTCTTTATTTTAGGGTCATCATATCACAAGCCATAAATCCTGAAGAAACCATTTTATTAACCAAATATAATTGTTTATCTAGTTTCCATTTACGGGTGATTCCAAAAAATCACAAAAAGGTTCCATAACCACTATAAACATTGTGCAAACAAAGCTCCCAATGAATATGGTTTTTAGTGGGGTATTTAGCACATACAATCACAATATCAAAATAATAATATAAAATTTGTAAATACATGAGAATTTAAAACCTTTCCTCTTCAATTTAAATTAAATAATTAATTTATCTTTTTAAGCCTAGTGAAAACCATATCCCATAGATAAACAAGAGTAATCCCCTTCCTCATAATACACAAAAGTTAGAAAAGAGGGATTCTATACTTCAAAGAATATTTATGATCTCACTATGCACCGTGGGGCATATAAAAAACACCTAAAACCCATATCCATACAAATAAATCATAGATAAACCTAAAATACACCCAAGGAACATCAAAACATAACCCAAGTCACCCATAAATCAAAACCACAATATTGTTGTGGATCCCTCAAAATAATAATGGAAGGAAAACATGGGGTAGAGAAGAGAACCCACCATCTATTTCCAACAACCAACCACTAGAACCCAAGGATATGGGAAAGTGAATATATATATTATGTCTCCCTAAATATCCTAAGGTTCACCCAAAAATATGAAAAGATATGTTTATACAAATGAGTGAAGAATCGATCATACAAAACTTATATACATGTTGTAAGTCCCCTGGATTATGATGTAAATACATAACTTATGTCGTAAGTTCCACAAGTCCACAAAACTAACACTATAAAACCAAATTTTATATCCTAATCACATTTTCTATTGAAAAACATGGTACCTATAGCCAAGATAAACATACTCTATGAAACCCGTCAATATGACATAGATCATTTTTTACCCTTTATACCTCAAATTCTAAAAAGAAATAAAATGATAGCCACACAAGTTCTAAACCACTATATTATGTTGTGAAAAACTCTTTTATAACATAAAAATCGTGATGTGGTTCTGATGAAACTCTAACTTCATCAAACCTCATCCTGCCTCCTCTGAACACATATGACTACCTCAAATTGGAAATGTAATGGGATTGGAAGCCATAAGACATTATATAATAACCCAAAGTTTTTAATGATGTATTATTCCTTAATAAATGTGATTTATATTAAATTATATATAATTATACATATAAAACACATAGTAAAGTCAACAGCATTGTGTTTCATTAATGAAAATTTTACATTAGTATGTAAATAAACCCAAAAAAATGAACAAAATTACAAAGGGAAAAATATTAAATTGAGAAAGTAAAATGGGAAAATATGGATTTCCATAATGTACTATAATAATCACCCCCATAAACAATACTTTGAAAAATAAATAGAATATTAGTAAACCAATCAACATTCTAGAAAATGGAAATATAGAACCTTGAGATGAATTATGGTAAATATTGAAGGAAGGAATGAAGTGGTATTTATATGAGTTAATGTGGTCATTGGAATAGTAATTTGACCATTAGGACAGTAACCTAGTCATTAAGAATATTGACCTCACAATTGGGAATAGTAACTTGACTATTGGGGACATTAACTTGGTAATTGGAATAGTAATTTCACCTTAAAAAAATAAAACCTAATATAAATAATATTACTAATAATTAATTTAAGTAAATAATAAAATTATAATTCCATAATATAATATCAATATTAAATACTCAAAAAAATATACATATTTGTAATAAACTATATTTAAGGTTTTTCTTAAAAATCATTTTTTTATATTAAAAATTAAAATAACCTATGTTAGAAATTTTTTTAATAAAATGAATATAATTTTTTAAATAAGAACAATGAAATTTTCCAAGGGATTCTTTTTGGTAATTTTCTAAAATACTTTAATTTTTATGTGAATAGTAAAAATAATTCTTTTCAAATATCATGTGTTTTACAACATAATAATGATGCAATAATGAATTAACGAATTTTAAATTGGTTATTTCTACCCAAAAAAAATTATAAGATAAATGGGTCAATTAAACACATTAAACTTAACTTAAAAACCAAAAAACATTTCCCAAAGGCTAAAGTCAAAGATATTTCTTTAAAATAACAATTTTTCATTTTTCTACTTTCCTTTTGAATAAAATAATAAATTAGGATTATAAGTAGTTTTAATGTCTAAGAATAGTATTATTTAATTTAAATATGTATATATCTTAAAGTAAAGAAATATAATATTCAAAGGTTTACCTTAATATTGTGTTTTATTCCATACTTTATCCAAAAATTACCCCTCTCCTCAAGTATAAATAACCTCAATCCCTCCCCTTGGAAAAACAATTGTCCCACTCTTACCAAATCCAAATGTATACCAAGATTCCCCATATTAAACCCATTAGAATACTTAGGGATGTTCTAGAGAAAACTATATCCAAGCATCAAATTAATATAGTGTCATAGAGAATAAGGAACATCGAGAAGAGGGTTAGTTTTCATCAACTCTCTCTTTCTCTCTTTCCTCTAATATCCCTAGTTTTCTTTATCACTTTCAAACTCAAAATATTTTAGACCAATTAAGAATATTTTTAACATTATATTAATTATTTAAACCTACTTTAATAATCATATTTATAAAATAGTCATATTTTAAAATTATCTTCCTCCTCTTTTGATAATATCTTATCAAAGGTCAATTAACCACCCATGAGGAGGTTGAAAATTATTTTATTATAGCCACAGTAATAGATGATTATAATAAGTTATTTATAATATATAAATAAGAAAATATAAGTATTTTTAATCTTCTATAATTAATATTAATAATTTAAAAATATAAATTAAGCAAGATCATTAAATTAAAGAAATATGGGTGATTTTAAAGAATGTATCATATCAAAACGTTTCAACATTGAGTATTTAAATTAAGAAATATAATCCAATTATTATAATTTATAAAAAATTAAAAATTTTAATATAATTCAATTCCATTTGTATGTTTTAATAAACCTAATTATATTATGTAGGAGGTGAAAAAAAGATGAAATAAAGTGGGATTGAAGGTAAGGGAATTCTCATCTTCTTCTTTTCCATTCAAGCACCTCTTTGTAATAATCCTTCTAAATGTTGAATTAATTTCATTCCCATTACTACTGGAATAATTTTTTGTCAATGGGAGACATTTATTACTTCTCATTATTCCCTTTCCTTGATCCATATTGTATACCATCATGTTGTCAAATTCATTTCTTGAATTTCTCACTTTTACATGAAATATTATTATATAGTGAATACCAAACCCCTTCCTTACCCACCGGTATTCAACTGAATGAATAAATAATTTATTTATTTGGGGATTTTCATGTATGAAACTAATATTCCATTTATTTGGGTTCAAAATGATATATTTTTTATGTCTTTAAGCACTTATATTCTCAAAGATTTTATAGGAAACTCAATCCTTATTTTCCATGGGTTATTGATGAAATGTTTTATTATGATATTTGTAGAAAAAAAGAATGAAAACAAATAAAGGTTGAACCCTAATAATTATCCAATATGTTGGTTAAATAATTAATTTCTAGTTATGACACATATTATGATAACTTAGTGAATAGCCTTCGTAATTATGATTATGACACCTTTGTGACAAATCAAGGTGATATGAATATGAATATCTCAAGTTTTTATTATATCCACATTTTAATGTTACGTGTCATGTAATTATGATTATTCTTTAATTCTATGCATCATTTATTATCCATGATGATTGTTCATCTTTCATTACCTTTGTTAATTCCCTTATTTGTATTTATGATCACCCTTATCTTTTGATGTATCTCCCTAGGATATGAGATATAGTAAAATTAGTTTTGGAGGAACCTACAAAGATTAATTTCAAGTGGCCTAGAAGTTTTTTGTGTTATTCAGGTATTACTTTTCTAATTTACAATAAATTGAACTTTAAAATATCATATGTGTAGTTGTGTGTTGTACCGTGCAATTAATTTTTTATGAAAAAATGTGAGATTCCATGGTTGGAATCAGAGAACAATTTAGTTTTTTATGGAAATTTGAATTATAAAACTTTAGTAAGAAACCTATGTATAAGTATAAATATAGTGAATTTTCCAAGGATTTTAGTGAATTATTAAGATAGTGGCTTCCAATCATTGAAATCCAGGTTTATATAATATGAGTGGATGTAGATCTAGAACAGTTATACCTAGGGGTAATAATCCCAAAAATGGAACTTTGGGATTTGGCTCAATCATCACCAGGTGTATAAAAATTTCCCATGTTTCACACCAAGTTTAACAATCTTGGGGGATATGTTTGGTTAATCACATTATTTTTATGAACCATTTTGAAGGATATATAGAAAATTCAATTCATATTTGAGTATATTAATGAATAATGTTTTTAATCATGTAGTTTTAGGACTTAATCTCCCTTTATAATTACAAGATTTTTAAAAGTAACACATTTCTCACTATGCATTTCTTATTTTAGAAACAATGTGTGAAATATGGGGAACTGTGTAAATGATGTGTGTAATGGATGATGCACTGATGACCTTCCAAACATGATGGAAGATGGAATTAAAAACTACATGAGGATGATAAATCTATTATCTTAGATTATGATTAACAAATTGAACCATGTTGAGTGACCAGATTTACCTCGAAGGGAAGAATTTTTAGTTTATTCTTTCATGAATCAATAACACCTTCCTTTAGGAAATCTGTTTATATATTGATTTCAAAATATAATAATTACCTCTAAAGAAATTATATTTTATATACTTATTTGTTTAGAGTTAGAGAAATTCACCTTGGAAATATACTACTTAAAATTATAAGCTATTTAGTGGTGGACACTGATTAAAAACACACATCCAAGATAATAGATTGATTCTATATATCATAAAGAATTCAGGATAATGCTTTTCAATTAATATATTTTTATTTAGATTAGAAAAAAATATACATGGAATTATTAAAGCTGAAGTAGAAGTAAAATTAATCAATGGGTAGCTTTGAAATTAAATTTAAAATACTTTCTTGATACACCTCTATCATTGTTATGGATCCTAAAGGAAATTTTGATAGGTTATTTGGTAGGCCCATACCCCATCTATAGAGGAATAGAGAAAATTGATTCTATAAAATCATTGAGGAGATAGTTTGGAGTGATTTAAATGTTGAAATGGATATTGTAGATATGCATTGGTCACGTATGATTAATGAAGAAAGGGATAAATGGATAAAAACTTAGGGAATAATTTTGATCATGGAAGAAGAGGAAAGAAACAACAGCTTCCCATGTGAAACAAATGTGGGAAGAGACATTCATGGAACTAATTGATTGGTATCGGGAGGTGATATAAGTTTGGAAGAGATGGTTATATAGTTTAGAACTATAATAGTGAGGGGAAACCTCAACATTTTAATGAAAATGGAAGATGGTGAGAGCATAGATTGATGTTCAATACTTCAAGTGTGGACAGCTTGGACGATTTTCAAATCAATGTCAAAATAAAAATATATTTAAGGATAACCACCATCAACCTCAATATAGTACAATAAAGAAAGTTCATGTTGTATAAATCACAATGGAGGATGTAGAGGCTCCAATCGATATACTATAAGGTATACTCTTTGTGCTCTAAAAGCTTTTAAATACTTTTTTTGACTCTATTTCTACACAATCCTTTATTTCTTCCAAGTTTTAATAGAATATTGAATAAAACCTAAACTAATAAAAGTTTAATTATCAGTTAAAACTCCAAGATAAAATATCTAATCATAAAAGGTGTATAGTAACTCTATAATCAAATTTGGGAAGTACAATTTCATCATAAATCAAGTATTCAATACCATAGTGGAATTCTACACTATACAAGGATGGACTATCTCTCAAAGTATAATTATAAGATCAATTGTAGAAGTAACTAAATTTTAGGGGTCCAGAAAGGAAAGCCTTGAAATATTTTCAATGGATAGATATCACATCCTGAACTATACCTAGAATAACCTATTATAACATTATTTATGGAAATTATTCGAGAAGAAAGAGAATAAAGAGAATATCCTCATTTATTATGAATACATTGATATAATTCCTAAAGAGTTAATTAGACCTCCCCTTTAAAGAGAGGTATAGTTCCCCATTGAATCCATACCTAGATCCAAGCCAATATTAATTACCCCATATAGAATAGAAAATGTGTATTTATAATAAATAAATAAGAAACTTAAAGACCTTTTAGGGAAAGTTTTTTATACCAAGTGTGCCTCATTGGGAAGCACCCATTCTCTTTGATAAGAAGAAGTATGGATAGGTCTAGTTAGGTATTTATTATAGAGAACTTAATAGGATTAGAGTGAATAATAAATATCATCTTCCAAGGATTTATGATTTTTTTTTCAAATAACTTCATAGTGCTCAATTCATTTCCAAGATTGGAATGTGATCAAGGTATCATCATTAAAAAGTGAAGAATGAAGATATCCTAAATTATTCCATCCGAAAAGATGTATTGGAATTATAATTTTTTATTATTCCCTTAATCTTGGATAATGATGCAATCATATTTATGGATTATATGAATAGAGTCTTCATTGATTACCTTGATAAATTTTTAGTGGCCTTTGTTGATGATATTTTGATATGTTCCATAATTCAAGAAGAGTATGAGGATCATATAAGTTTTATATTAAAAACTATAAGTAAGGAGAAGTTATTTGGTAAATTTAATAAATGTGAATTCTAGTTAAAATGAATTGAATTTTTTGGGAACATCATAACCAGTGTGTGAATCCTAGTTGGCCCTTCTAAGACAATGGTTATGGTGGAGTGGAAATTTACTACTACTATAAGTTATATTCATATTTTCCTTGTTCTATCAGAATATATTGTATTTTTTTTGAAAAAAAATCATGACTTTATAATCCACAACAAAAATTAACTAGAAGGGGAGCTAAGTTTATCTGGATGAAGGATTTTGAAGAAATTTTCCAGGAACTGATGAAGATGTTTGTTAGTGCACCTGTTCAAACATTATTCTCTAGTGGGGAAGGATTTTTCATTAATAGTGATTTATCCTTAAAATTACTTGGATTTGTACTCATGAAAAATGAAAAAGTGATTTTTTATGAATTCTGACAGTTAAACCTCACTAATATAATTATCCTACCCATAAACTAGAGTTTGTTATAGTTTCCTTTGATCTAAAGATATGGATTCACTATATTTATGTGGAAAATTTTATATAATCATAAACCATGAATATTTGAAATATATATTCGCACATATAGAGATCAACGTGCACCAGTGAAGATGGTTATTGCTAATCACAGACTAAGATTTCTCTATTCACTACCATCATGGAAGGGTGAATAAGGTAGTTGATGCTCTTAGTATAAAACAACCTTCTACTCTACCATGATGTTGATTAAGAAAGACCATATATTCTTTGATGTGAAACTGATGGATGTTGAAATCATAATGATAGGGAATATAACCTACCATGATCAAATTATTGACCAACCAAATATCCAAGAGAGGATTAAAGAGGCACAAAGTGATGATTTGGATCCTCAAAAGAGGGTGTAATAAGTAAACGGAATCTTCAGGAGTTCTACATTGATAAATATGGTGTCATTTGATTTAGAACTAGACTTCTTGTTCCTTTATCACCTGTGATAAAGAAATAGCTATAGGATAATGCACATAGGTCATCTTTATTTATCTATCCTTTAAGTACCAAGATGAATTGTGATCTTTGAGAGCACTTTTGGGGGGACAACATCAAGAAGGATATTATTGTGTATACCTCAATGTTCTTGGTATTCCAGCATGTTAATATATAGTGACATAAGTCCAAGGAGATGATGAAACCATTGCATATACCCACATGTAAATGCGATAAAATCGCTATGTATTTTGTCACTGGTCTCCCAAATACATTTAAAGGAAACAAGGTGATATGGGTTGTGGTAGATCAACTCACTAAGAAATCCTAATTCATATTTATTCAGGATGATTTCTCTCTTGTTTAACATTACAATATATAAGTAAAAGAAGTTGTGACGCTATATAGGGTACCACTTTCAATCATTTTTTTCATGATCCAAGGTTCACTTCTAAATTTTATAGAATTATTCTACATGATTTGAATAATAAATTGAATTTCAGTATGGCATATTACCCCAAAACGGATTTCCAATCTAAAATCAACATTTAGACACTTGAATATGTGCTTATAGCCTTTTTAATGGAATTTAAATATCGATGAGATCAATATCTCCCATTAGTTGAGTTCTCGTACAATAAAAAGTTACATTTGGGTATTCAAATTGATCTATATGAAGCATGATATGGGAATATATGTATAACACCTAGTTGTTGAGATGAATTTGGTAAATTAAAGCTTCTTGGACCCAATCATAAGAAATGATATAAAAGGCTCAAGCCATCCAAAAACATATAAAAATAGATCAAAGTTGGATGAAGCTCTATAATTTCAACCATAAAATGGTCTTAGAGTTTTAATTTGGAGGCAAAGTTTTCTTTTCAATATCTACAAGGAAGATATTCATGTGTTTTAAGAAGAAAGTGGAGCTTATCCTAAGGTATTGACCCCTTCTAGATCCTTGATTGCATATGAGTAGTGGCCTATCGTCTAAAAAATCCACCAAATATATATCAAGTTCATGATGGGTTCCATGTATCTCTCCCGATGAAGTAGATACCTAATCTCTCACATGTAATGAATCTATAGGTGGTATAACTAGAGAATTAAATCTATTATAAGGATCAGCTGGTGAAGATATTAGACCTTATAAACAAAGTTCTACGAAAAAAGATAACTCATATAGTCAAAGTATTTTGGTGAAACCATAAGTATTAAGGGGATACATGGGAACTAGAGGAAATAATAAAATAGATGTACCCTTATCTATTATCAATTGAAAAAATGACTTGAAAATTTAAGGATGAAATTTATAAAGGGGGAAAGAATTTAATTTCCCATAGTGTATATATGATATTTGTTTCTTGAATAAATGTGTGTTTTAATAAATAATCTAGTATTACACACATACAATACATAGTAAATTCCACAACACTTTGTTTTATTAATGAAATCATTACATTAGTCCACAAATAAACCCATTAAAATTCAAAAAATTAAAAGGGGTAAAAAATATTTAATATAAAAAGTAAAATCGGATTATATTGATCACCCTAGTCTACTGAATCATCACCTTGACGAACAATACTATGGAAAAGAAACAAAATATTAATAAATTAATTAACATTATAGAAAATGGATTTTTAAAACCCTAATAATAATTGAGGTAAATAATGAAGGAATGAATTCATTGATATTTATAAAAGAGAATATGGCCAATGTAATATTGATGTGGCTGTTGGAATAGTAATATTACCATTAGGAATAGTAACTTATCTGTTTAGAATAGTAAAATGAATTAAAATAGTAATTTGAACTCAAAATAATAAAATTCAATATAAATAATATTTATCATGAGTAATTTATGTAAATAAAAATACAATAATGAAATAAAATAAATAAAATGATTAAAAACTCAAAGAAAATATAAGCATATTTTTAATAATATATTTTTTATATTATTTCATAAAAATAATTGTTTTTGTTTTAAAAATTAAAATAAACAATGTTATAAAATTATTTTGATATAATTAATTTTATTTTTTGAAATCATCACATTGAAATTTACTAAGGTTTATTTTTTTATAACTTTTTGAAATACTTCAATATTTTCTTGAATAGTAAAAAAATGTTTTCCAATACCACGTGTTTTATGACATTATGATGATACAATAGTGACTTGATAAATTTTTAATTGATTATTTCAAAAAAATAACATAAATGGGTCATTAAATACATTAAACTTAATTCCAACCATAAAAATCATTTTCCAAAGTCTAAAGTCAAAAATTATTTTGTTAAAATAACATTTTTTTTCATTTTTTCCACTTTACTTTTGATTAGAATAATAAATTCAGATTATAATTCATTGAGTTTTTAAAAATTATATTATTTAATTCTAACATATTTCATAATTTTAAAAAAAAATTATTATTCAATGGTTTACATTAATATTATATTTTATTCAATATTTTATCCTAAAAATACACCTCTCCTCAAGTATAAATAACTCATCTACATCTCATTGTAAAACCAATCCTCCCCCACTTATAAAAGAAATATATCTACCCAAATTTCCACCCTAACCCCTTATAATAATTATGTACTTTTTGATGAAAACCAACTCCAAGCATCAATGAAATTTTGTGTTGTAATGAAGAAGAAACACTTAAAATATGATTAGATTTCATTAATTATTTGTCCCATTTTACTCTTATCATACCCATTTTCTATATCACTTTCAAACCTATAATCTAATAAGACCAATTAATGAAAAATTTATAATTATATTAAGGATTTTAACCTACTTAAATGATTATGATTACAATATATTTATATTTCATAATTCTTTTCCTCCTCTTTTTTTATAGTGTCCCGTTAAGAGTCGACTAACCTACCATGAGAATGTTGCAAACTATTTTCTTATCACCAGCCTAATAAATGATTATAATAAATTATTTATAATTTATAAATGTATAGATATAATTATTTCTAATATTTTGGAGATCATATTAATAATTTATAAATATAAATTAGGAAAGATCATTAAATCAAAGAATAATGTGACATTTTACAGAAAGGATCTTGTCAAAATGTTTCACCTTTAACGATGGAAATTAAGAAAAATAATTGAATCATTATAATTGATAAATAGTGAAAAAAATGAACACAATTCACTTATGGTTTCATTTTATAATAAACCAAATTCTATTATTTAGGATGCAGGAAAGTGATGAAATAAAATGTGATTTAAGGTAAGGGAAATATCCACTTCTTCTTTTCCATTCAAGTACCTTTTGTAGTAATCCTTAAAAATATTTTATTAGTTCATTTCCCATTAAAAAATAATAATTTTTTATCAATGGGAGACCTTTTCCCTTTCATTTTTCCCTTCTTTAGTTCATGTTGTATACTGGCATGCTGCCGAATTCATTTCTTGAATTTTTCAATTTTATATGAAATATTATTATATAGTGAATACTAAACCCATTACATACTAATAGGTATTCATCTAGTTGAAAATATAATTTATTGATTCATGGAATTTCATGTATTAAAACCACATTTCATTTTTGTGGGTTAACAATTATGTAATACTCATGTCTTCATGCACTTATATTCTCAATGATTTTATATGAAACTAATTCCTTATTTTCCACACGTTATTAATTAAATGTTTTATTATGATCCTTGGATAACACATGAATTAATACATATGAATGGTTTTACCTTATATTTCTACAATTCATTGGGTAAAAAATTAATCTCTAGTTATGACGCATATTTTGATAACTTGGTGATTAGCCTTGTTTTTTATGATTATGAATCCTCTGTGATAAATCTTGGTTATATGAATATGAATCTAAATTTTATGTTGTAGCCACATTTACATGTTATGTATCATGTAATTATGATTATTCTCTCATGTTATTCATTATTTATTATCTATGATGATCATTTATATTCTATTTCCTTTTTTTATTCCCTTACTGAGTTTATTATCACACTGTTCTTTTTATGTATATCCACTGGATTTGAAATGTAGTAAAATTTACTTAAGATAAACCTGTGAATAATCCTTTCAAGTGGATTATAAGTTTTTTTATGTTATTAATATATTATGTTTCTAATTTCCAAGAAACTAAACCTTAAATTAACTTTTCTGTTGTTAAGTGTTGTACCATATAATGAAGGTTTTATATATTAAAAAAGGTGGGATTCTATAGTTTGAATTGGGTTATAACTCAACTAAGAATGTTAGGATTATTAGGGGGTAACATTTATCTCAAGGCCAGATATAAGTGAATAGTATACATAGGATCATTTTTTCTCAACTACTATAAAAAAACTCTATGTTCATTATATATTTTTTACTACACTTACATTTTTTGTTAAATATGATTTTATTTAAAATTTATATCTTGTCAATTAACCCCTTATAAACGTTTATTATCTTCTCATATTGGATAAAAATTGGTATTAGAGCTTAATTACTTTGAATGGTTAATCTCTATTACTTTATATTTTATTAATAACCACTTCCTATAATTGATCATCTATGTACAAGAACAATGTTCGGATGGTAGTTTCAAATTACAATGTTGATTGGATTCCTCAGAGATCATCATAATTTGATGGAACTAACTATAGCTATTAGTAATAATGAATTGAATCTTAACTTAAGAAAATAAGTATCATTAATTGGATAATGAAATTAAAACCATGTCAATTTTCAAATATAGATCCTAATTCCTTAACTAGTAATTATTTGGCCAGAAATAATTTTTTTATATTTTCAAAAAGTCTGTTTTAAGGGTTCCCGGTACCCATTATAGATCATCACCAAAACCAATCCACCGCAACCAAACCACCAAACAAACATTACATTTCAAAATTCAAATTTCCAAAGCCACAATCCGTGAGATATCCCTCGAGCCGCGCACCTGCATCGTACCGCCCTCCATCAACCTCGACGCGCCACACCTTGGGCAGAGAGCCCATCATCACACGTCGCCATCACAGCAGGTCGTCGGCGAGACCAACAGAGTGTCATCGCCGGAGACGCCACAGTTCAGATGCCGACGAGACATATCACCGGCAACCACCGCCGTCACCCCTTCACAAATGATGAAGAAACCCTCGGAAATCACTCGTGGCCACAGCCCAGACACCGGCGAGACTTCACCAGTATCCACCGCCAACACCCCAACACCGATTACAGCGAGGCAGAAACTCTCATCACAATGGAAAAACATCACCATATTTCACGAAACCAAAAAATACTGTGAAATAACCGGAAAATAGAAACTAAAAATGCACAGAAAAAATCCCGCAGATCAACCAACATCATCCAATCATCGTCGGAACCGCCATCGATGAGAACAACACACACCATTACCAAGCATTCCTTTACAAGAGAAACCCTAAATCAACCACATACCTAGATGGGATCACCACCACAACACAAACCATCAAAATATGAGACAAAGCCCGTCGCCGCCTTCGAACCCGCACCCGAAGACCAGATCTACCCAAATCCCGGACAGCCGACACAAAACCTCGACGGAAACCCCTAGTCACAGCAAAGAACCCGCACCCTGGGGCATCATCGCGCCTCCAAATGAGGAGAAGGCCGAGCTGTGATGCAAAACGTCGAGGATGTTAACTAATCCACGTGAGTTGCGACTGGAAGAAGACATACCGAGAATGCACCGACCTGGGAGCCGAGGGAAGATCAGCCAATCGGAGGAGGAAGGCGACGACAGGGGGGAAACCTAGCTTCACAGCGCCCCTTACGGGCCCATTCTACCCCCCCCCCCCAAAATCACAGGTGATATCTAGTAATTATTTGTTAATATATGTTTTGAATTATAAATTAATGAATATTTTATATTGTGAAATTAATATAAATGTGTTTATTTAGGTATTTTTATAAAAATATACTCAAGATATTTAGAGTATTTTATAACTTACTTTCTAAGGAATAAGTAAGATGAAAATAACCAATCTTGGAATATTGTGAGCTAAGTAGAAAGATTTTAAGATGGAAGAAGAATAATTTAAAAACCATATGTTCCATGGAATTAGGAGTATAGTGAATTAGATTAGTTCACTTGGAAAAAACTTGGACATCATAGTAATTTTAGAAATATTTTGTAAATATCTACCTACCAAATTTAATTTTAATGTATGAACCAATATCTTCACTTCATGTATGGATCTTGTTTTTAGGTATTTTGAGAAAAAGGGGAAATTTTGGAATTTTTATAAGTATATGTCTTGTTCTTAAGAGTACACACCGTGTACCCAGTTATATAGTATAGCTATATCTTGGGTGTGTAATGGTTGATACATGGCCATGTGGGGTGACGTGGTAGACTGCTAATGTTGGGGTCCGGTTTAGGTAAATACATATCATGTTCATTAATAGTTTACGTCATATACTTTTATTTTTATTTTTTTAATCGGGCCAGGGTCGGGTCAAATCCCCAAATTCATATTCTTTTGGTTTTGTTTTTTCTAGGAGAGGCCAGGAGTGAAAAATATTCTCTAAGTCAATGTTTCTTTGTCTGGGGTCCAATTCAAACTCTGGTGGGTACGTTTTAATCTCACTGGGGAGTCCTTCTTCTTGAATCTTACTTCTTGGTTTCTCCTCTCTCTCTCTATTTATTCAAGGTTGCATGTTTTTTGACCTTTTTGTAGATCTACAACATTTTAGGCCGATTCAAGGGCCGATGTTCAAGAGTGTTCTCCATACAACTTCGAGGTAGGTGGTTTGTTGTCTTTCTTTGTTTGTCTTTTATTTTTATATGCCAAAGTGATGATTACCCATGTTTTGGGTATTTCAAGTTAAGGATATTAAACCCTATTTTATCTACCTTAGATTGATTGTTAGATTAAGGGTTTGTTATTGTGGTATTATGTGAAATATCATGTTTTAGGAAACCCTTATGGGTGTGTTTACTTGCTTCAATGTTTAGGGCCATTTGGTCCAGGTTATCTATGAGGCAGACCTTGTTTCCTTGCCTTCCTTGATAGGATAGAACTGATTGCCTTCTTTTTCTTGTTAAATTATTTTGATATGAATTGAAATTATTTAGCCATGTAATAGTTGATATTACTTTGGGATTATTTATATCATATATGCACGATTGAATTGAACAGGGTCGTGAGAACCTCGTGTAGTGAGACCACATGGGGAATTGATGTTGAGTGCTTCCTCAGAGTGTCTATTATATTTCACGCTATGAGACCATAGGGGGGATTGATAGTGAATTCTCCCTCAGAGTGTATATAGTTTACGTTATGAGACCACATGGGGAATTGATGTTGAATGCTTCCCCATAGAGTCTGTAGTTATTTTGTAAAGGCCATAGGGGGGATTGATGGTAAGTGCTTCCTCGGAGTGTCTTTGCCTTTTATTTCATTATTTGGCCAGAGGGGTTAGACTGTGTGAGCTACCTAGAGGTTTAATGTAAATGTTTAATGTTTGTGACACATCTGCCAAGCCAGAGCACATTCTTGGATTCAGTCCTATTAGGTAGTCTTATGAGATACCTATTTGTGATAATTACTTGATTAAATGATGAACCTTAAATGTTAATGAATGTAAATGGAAACTGTAGGATTGGTTACTTTTGTGTACTTCTAGTTCCTTTACTGAATTTCCATTATTAACTGTTATATATACTCACTGATGGTTAGGCACAGATCTTGTGGTGGTTTCCTACTGGGATTTCATCTCACACCCTATTTGGGTCATGATTTTGGACCCAAATAGATTATATAGTTACAGGTATAGATAATGGAAAGCATCCTCCGTCATCAGTTACTTGATTGTTATGGAGATGGAGAGCATGGTACTAAGCTGAGGCTTGCGATACTACTGGAGTTTATTTGTTTTCCTTTGTACTTTATTTTTCACTGTATTTCCAGCATTGTGACTTTTCTGGCAGTTTTAATAGACATATGTGACATGCATCATTTATATATGTTCTCCAGTTGTTTATTTACTTTTAGTATTCTATTTTTTACTTATTGCATGATATTATTGCTTCCTCTATTTTTTATTATTTGTAATTTTGTTTTGCATACTCTTCCAATGAAGGAATAGTTTCCCCACTATCACACCCAAGGCCCTCACTACTAGTCGGCAGCCTCTGGCATTCTTGTAAATGCACTTGAGGCCATGTGACCAACCAGGTATGGGGCACCTTTGGGCGGCACCTTAAACTGGGAAGTTACCAAGTGGTATCAAAGCGAGTTCTTTTCTGATTTTTCTTACTATTTGGATCTTATATATAGGGATAGATAGGAATAGGTAGTTGGTAATAAGTTGTTCCTGGGAGTAGCTAACTCGTGTATAGTGAAAATCCATGTTACCTCGATTATTGTAATTTTTCTAGTTTCGCAATTGTTATAGTTGATTTGATTTCACCGTTAGGGGATTTGCATGATTTTTTTGTTATAATTTATATCATTGAGGATATATTTCTATTTCAACCCAATGAGATGAGGGGATTCCATATCATGCATCATATAGGAACTTGATAGGGATCACATGTCATGCATTCTTGTCATGCCATTTAGAGTGCATTACTGATTTTATGATGTTGTGATAGATGTTGTGCTAGATATGCATGTTGTTTTGATATATGTCTTAATAGAATACCTTCTATTTTGATAGTGTATTGAAAATTTTAAAAGTTTCGTTTGGATGGATAACAAATTTGGTCCTTGAGATGTTATGGGCCCTATGGATTGGAATTTGGTGGATCATGTGATTGATTGCACTATTATACATGTGATATAAATGAATATGATACCAAGATTTGATTCATGGGGAGTATATTCCCCCATAGATCATAATTTGGAACTTTAATGCTTGTTTTAGTGTTTTTATGGGGTTCTGGAGTAGTTTTTCAGGCCTACTATCCGGAAGAAACCAGAATACACGGTATGTGATGATGAATACATGCCATTTAACATTCTGTTTGGGAAGAAAATGTTTTTCTTAAGTACACATTGTGTATTATATGTACACATCGGGAAGTATCTAATTGTGTGGATGGCTGTTTGATCAGAGACACGGGGTTGGGGAACTTGGGTAGAACACACTATGTATTGGGAGTACATGTCATGCAAAAGAGGCCAATTATCCGACCGTGTAAATAACAAAACGAGTGGATAAAACATAGGTTGTACACACCATGTACCATTATTACACATCATGTAGAGTTGGTCATGTCTCCTTCCATGTGACGAATGACACGGGTGTTTGGAACTTAAGTGGTACACGCTATTTTTAGGTTGAACGCATCGTGTAGTGTTACCCAGGAGAGAACCATGTGGTTTGGCTATGTAGAAGGACTTGGGCAGGAGTGAAAATTCAAGTACATGGCATGTCATAAGAGGTACACATTGTGTGTAGGGGTGTTACACAACCAGGTTTGGAAAAATTATACGCCATGTTAAAATCCTAAGGGAACATGCTGTGTAGGGGTT
Source organism: Viscum album (assembly GCA_963277665.1). Lineage (NCBI taxonomy): Eukaryota > Viridiplantae > Streptophyta > Magnoliopsida > Santalales > Viscaceae > Viscum > Viscum album. The sequence goes on along the minus strand of OY728137.1, from coordinate 713,547,545 downwards.
ATACATGTCATGTACCCTTGTTTTGTAAAACATGATGGTTTTCTTCTCCTGATCCTTTATTTCACTTCTAAGTTTCATTCCTTGATAATCTTGAACTAATGTGTGCACTTGACCTTGCAGAGTCATGCCACTGATATGTCCTCTGGTTGTGCAGCAGATATAGGGCAATGATTAGACACCGGAAATGGCAGATCAGGGACTCCCAGCAGACCCTCCTTTCATGCCTATCTTGGCACTAACAGTTATACCAGACACGGATGTTGGTGCATAGTTCCGAAAACGCTTCATGAGGATGATGAAGACTTTACAAGGATCACCACACCCTTCCCTTTCTATGTAAGATTTGACGCGGGTTTTTTAGTAGTAACATCCTCCCACTTTCTCATGGGATAGAGGACTTCAGACTGCAGATACATGGTTAGAATCCATGTTGTCTATCTTCGAGCATCTCGAGATGCCTTGAGAGAGGAGGGTGAAGCTCACTACATACATTCTATGTGATTCTGCCAAGATATGGTGGTATGTGATATCACAGGTGGGACGCCTGTGAGTTATGGCATTGGATGAGTTCCAGCATACCTTCTATAACTACTTCTACCAGGAGACCTTGAGGGCCTATCGAGCCTGAGAGTTAATGAGTTTGGAGAAGGGTACACTCTTAGTCAGGGAGTATTCTTTTCACTTCATAGAGATACAGTGATTCACACCCATTCTGGAGGGTGATGAGTTATTTCTGGAAAGAGAATTTGAGGATTGTCTCAAGAATAACATCTGATCCCAGGTGAACAACTTCAGATTGATTTAAATATCTTCTATAGTCAACCAGGAACTAATCATCGAGTGCAACCTGAGGGATTCTGTAGCTGTGGGTCGGGGAGATTCTGTATCCAGAGTTGGTACCCTTCTGACTGATAGAAGGAAGAATTGTATGGAGTCTACACGTGGAGATATGAGTAGGCAGGATTTCGTTTCAGGTAGCCAAGTGGTGTGCTACCACTGTAATAAGGGAGGAAATAAGAAACCTCAGTTCCTGAGAGACCCATTTGAGTGTAAATTTTGTGGAAATATGGGACATATTCAGTTTTTCTGCAATACCCTCCTCCATCAGTTAGTGACGGGGGATCTGTTTCGACTCCTCATATCGGAGCAGGACCACCTATTCCACATCAAACTAGGGGATGGAGTTCTTCAGGTCATTCAGGATGAGGTGGTGGTCGTGGTCGTAGTGGTTAGACATAGGGTTTTCGACAGCCTCTAGGTGGATCAACTTAGGGATCTCAGACATCTTCACAGGGTTGTGATGTTGGTCAGGATTTTTTGATGGAGCAGATCCAGAACCCTCTACGGTTTGAGGTACGATTTGGGTTGCCTCATTTTTAGCTTCTACTCTTTTCAATATAGGGGCTTCCCATGGGTTTGTATTTGTTCCTTTTATAGAGATATTTTGGATTTTTATATTCACTCTTATTGATATCATGATGCTAGACATGCCATTGGGAATTAGAATGGCTAGTGTACATTAGTGCAATGAGTTCCCTCTTGAGGTTGGTGGGTGTCACTTTTTATGGGACCTTTTTGTCTTATAGATGATGGGCTATAATGTCATTCTCATAATGGACTGGTTAGTTCCCTTCTAGGATATTGTCAATTTATATCACCGTAGGGTGAGTTACACATCACTAGAGGGTAGATTTTTTCTACATAAGGGTGAATGGGATGTCCAAGAGAGTAGAGTTGCACCCGAGCATCACAGGTTGAGAGGTGTTGCAACCCATATTTCTAGGTTGTATATTGATGACCAAAGGACTTCCCATAATGATTTTCCTCTACTGTTCGATCATTTTCTAGATGTTTCTTCAGATGACTTTTTAGGTTTCCCTCCGAAGTGATAGGTAGATTTTTCTATTGAACTTGTGATAGGGGAAGCACCGGTATCCATTCCTCCTTATATGATGGCTACACCATAGTTACAGGAGTTCAAGAAGTAGTTGAAGGAGTTACCGGCAAAGGGTTTCATCTGAAACAGTACTTATTTTTCGGGTCCTCCTGTCCTGTTTGCAAAGAAGGCGGACGGTACCCTCAGACATTGTGTGGATTATTGAAAGCTAAACCAGTTGACTATTAAGAACCGATATCCCTTACCATAGATTGATTATCTCTGTGTCTAGCTTCAAGGATCTCGAGTGTTCTCAAAGATTGACTTGAGATCTGATTATAATCAGTTTCACGTTAGATCATTAGATATGCTTCTTACAGCCTTTCAGAGTATGTATATTCTATACGAGTATTTGGTTATGTCGTTCGGTCTCACGAACTCGCCTGCAGTTTTCATGGCACTGATGAACCGAGTGTTCCGTCCATACATGGACTCCTATGTGGTTGTTTTTTGGATGATATCTTGGTGTACTCTCACACTCGACACGACCATGACACCCATCTTGAGATATTTTTGAGTACACTGAGAGAGCATAAGTAATATGTTAAGGTCTCAAAAGGCCACTTTTGGATGGACCAAATTCACTTCTTGGGTCATGTTATCTCAGATATAGGAGTATCAGTATACCCAAAGATAGTGATCGCAGTAGTTTCCTAGGAATAGCTGAAGAAAGACTTTGAGATATAGAGTTTTCTAGGGCTGGCTGGTTACTATAGGTGTTTTATACATGACTTTTCACGCTTATCAGTGCCACTGATGGGCCTGACTAAGAAGGGTGTGAAGTAATTGTGAACAGACTCTTGTGAGTCAGCCTTTCAGAAGCAGAATGGAAGGTTGAATTTAGCACAAATACTAGTCCTTCCATATCCGGGCAAGGGTTATATCGTCTACTATAATGCAACAAGTATCGGGCTGGGATCAGTGCTTATGCAAGGGGAAGAAGTCATTGTGTATGGGTGTCGGTAGTTGAGGCCACACGAGAGGAATTACCCGACGCATGATCTCGATTAAGCTGAATTTGTACATATTTTATGTTGTTGGATACATTATCTTTTAGGAGATAATTTTGTGGTTTTCACTGACCACAAAAGTCTCAAGTATACCTTTACCCAACATGAATAGAATTTGAGATAGCGAAGGTGGGTTGGGTACCTTTAGTCCTTTGAATTTGAGCTTGCCTATACGCTTTGGAAAGGCAATTCAATGGCTGATGCATTGAGTATGAGGACTCAGATAAAATAAGTTTACTAGGTTAGTAGTGAGCAACGACTTATGTATTTGTTCTCTAAGATTCATTTGTAGGTGCACGACAGACAGGGGAAGATGTTTCTTTCTTTTTTAGTTGTTACCACTACTCTACTTGATCGATTGCAAATGAGGCAGCTATTAGATTCTGATGGCCTATTCCTACGAGAGAGTGTCTCATGAGAGGACCCTAATATTTGTTGGACCATAGGTGAGGATACGATATTGAGATTTCATGGACACGTATGGGTGTCAGAAGATATACAGAAGGAGGTGTTGTGAGATTTTCATTCCTCAACAAGGCCAGTTCATCTTGGTGTTTCCAAGATGTACTAAGATTTACACTGTCAGTATTGGTGTCTAGGTATGAAGAGGGATGTTTCTAGTTTTCTATGAGATGTTCCACCTATTAGCAGGTGAAGGAAAAGCATCAGCAACTGGTCGAGCTTTTACCAAAGTTACTCATTCCCTAGTGGAAGTGAAATGTTGTTGTGATGGATTTTGTGACAGGTTTAACGAGGTTCTTTTGAGGGAATGATGCAGTTTGGGTTATCATTGAAAAACTCACAAATGTTTCACACTTTCTACCGATCAAGGAGACCTTTAGTTTTTATGATATTGGAAGATTGTACATCATATAGATAGTACGTTTTCATTGGGTTCCTCACTCTATCATTTCAGAAATGGACGCTCGCTTTACTTCACATTTCTAGAAAGGGATTTTTATGGATTTGGGTATATAGGTACTTCTGATTATAGCTTACCATCCCTAGACAGATGTCCAGTTAGAGTGCACGATTCAGGTACTGGATGACATGCTTCGAGCATGCGTCCTCGATTTTGGAGGTTCTTTGGAGAAGCACATACTTCTCTTGGAGTTTTCCTATAATAATAGTTTTTAGGAAACTATTCAGATGGAACGTTATGAAGATTTGTACGGTAGGACATTCCAATCACCCCTATCTAGGCTGGAGGAAGGAGAGGCAGCTATTTTGGGACCTCGTCTTTTCCAAGAGACCACTGCGCATGTGGATTTGATTCGAAAGAGGATGGTTATTACACAGTCTCTCTAGAAATTGTATGTTGATCGATGGAGATATCCTCTGGTGTTTGACGTCATAGATAAGGTTTTCTTACATGTCACACCGAGGTTGGGGTACAGGAGGATTAGGAGATAAGGGAATCTGTCACTGAGATACGTCGGGCCATTTGAGATTTTGGATAATGTCAGGTCGTTTTCCTATCAATTGTAGTTACCTAAGAAGTATCGGCCTATACATGATGTCTTCCGCATTTCTTATCTATGGTGTTACTTCTCAAACTCATCTCATGTTTTCCAACCCTATGAGGTTGAGTTTAAGTTGGATACATCGTTCACGGAGCACCCTATCCAGATTTTTTATTGTAGCACAAAGGTTCTCTATGGTCGATATGTTCCTCTAGTATGGGTGTTGTGGTAGAACGACCGAGTGTAGGATGAGACTTGGGGGAGAGAGACCGATTTCCGATCGTAGTGGCCGAATCTATTCGAGGATTCTTCTTCTCCACCTTATTAAGAAAATTTGATGATGAATTTCTTTATGGGGAACTTTGTAAGAACCCAGATCTTCATTTTAGGTATGGATCTTGTTTTCAATTGTTTTTGAGAAAAAAGGATAATTTTTAGATTTTATAAGTACATGTCGTGTTCTTAAGAGCACACGCCGTGTACCCAATTACTGAGTACATCTGTGTCTTGGGTGTGTAATAGCTGAGACATGGCCATGTGGGGTGATGTAGAAGACTTCTAATTTCGGGGGCCAGTTGAGGAAAATACACGGTGTGTTCACTAATAGAATACATTGTGTACTTTTCTTTTAATTGTTTAATTTGATGGGGGCCGCATCTAATCCTCATATTCATCTTTTTCTGGCCTTGTTTCATCTAGGAGCGACCGAGAGCGATGAATCTTCTCTGAGGCGCAGTTCCTCCATCTAAGGTTTGATTCAAACTCTATAAGGTGCATTGGAATCCCACCATAGATTCATTCATTCTTATTGAATCTCACTTCCTGATTTCTCCTCTCATTATAGTTATTCAAGGATGAACATTTTTGACCTTTTTGTAGATCTATGACATTCTAGGCCGATTCAAGGGCTGACATTCGAGATTGTTCTCCATAAAACATTGAGGTAGGTGGTGTGTTTCCTTTCGATGTTTTTCTTTGAGTTTTATATGCCAAATTGATGGTTACCCATGTTTTGGGTATTTCAGGTTAAGGAAATTAAAACTTCTTTTATCTGTTGTAGATTGATTGGTGGATTAAGGGTTTTTTCTTGGGGAATTATGTGAAATTTCAGGTTTGAGGAACACCCCATGGGTGTGTTTCCTTGTTTGAATGTTTAGGGTCATTTGATCCAGTTTTCCTATGAGGAAGACCTTATCTCCTTTAATTGCATGATAGGATGGAACTGATTGCCTTTTTCTGCTTATTAAATGCTTGTGATATGCATTGGAATTGTTTATCCATGTAGTAGTTGATATTACTTTGGGCTTCTTGATATCATATATACATTATTGAATTGCAAAGGTTTGTGAGAACCTAGTGTAGTGAGAGCACATGGGGAATTGACATTGACTGCTTCCTCAGAGTGTTAGTTATATTTCACGCTATGAGACCAGAGGGGGGATTGATGGTGAGTGCTCCCTCAAAGTGTCTATAGTTTAAGTTATGAGACCACGGGAGGAATTGACATTGAGTACTTCCCTAGAGAGTCTGTAGTTATTTTGTAAACACCATATGTGGAATTGATAGTGAGTTCTTTCATAGAGTGTATTTTACTTTTATTGAATTATTTTTCTAGATGGGTTAGACTATGTGAGCTATCCAGAGGGTTAATGTAAATTTTGAATGTCTGTGATGCATATTCCCAGAAAAAGCACAAGCTCGGATTCAGTCCAATTAGGTAGTCTTCTAAGATACCTATTTGTGATACTTACTTGATTAAATGATGAACCTTAAATGCTAATGATCATAAATGGAAACTGTAGGATTGGTTACATTAGTGTACTTATGGTTCTTTTGCTGCATTTCCATTATTACCTGCTATATATACTCACTAATAGTTAGGCACATATATTTTGGTGGTTCCCTATTGGGATTTCGTCTCACACCCTGTTTGGGTCATATTTTTTACCCAAATTGATTATATGGTTACAGGTATAGATAAGGGAAAGCACCCTTCATCATCAGGTACTTAATTGATACGGATCTTGGGAGAATGGGACCAAGATGAGGCTTGAGATACTACTGGAGTTTATTTCTTATCTTTTATACATTGTTTCGCACTTAATTTGAAGCATTGTGACTTGTTTGGATATTTTCCTAGACATATGTGACATGAATCATTTATATATGTGCAACGGTTGTTTATTTACTTTCAGTCTTCCATTGTTTACTTGTTTCATGGTATTATTGCTTCTGCTACTATTTATGATTTGTAATTCTGTTGTGAATACTATGCCAATGAGGTCATAGTTTCCCCACTATCACACCCAAGGCCCTCGCTACTAGTCGGTAGCCATTGGCGTTCGGGGAAATGAGATTGAGGCCATGTGACCAACTGGGTACAGGGCACCTTTGGGTGGCCCCCGGAACTGGGATATTACATCTAATAAATTCATCATTACTAAAAGTGATATTGTCAAGGAATATTCTCTTGATGAGCACATTATACCATTTCTACAGTATGAACTGGAACTGAAGAACACTTATAAAGTAGAATATACCAAAATGAATAGTGTTTCATTTAAATTTATAAATTTTTCTTAATATTCTAATTATGAATTATAATAAATTAAAAGATAATATGTTTCATAATTTTCAAATAAAATGTGAAAAATAAATAAAGGTTACTATAGAATATTTAGAAAATTATCCTAGTGAAAATTATAGAGACAATAGGAAAGGTAATGTTGTTTCAATGGAATGAATAAGAATATAGTTAAGGGAAACAAAATTATTCTTGAAGAAAATAAAAAATTACGGATTTTTACTTAAAATACTAATGAAAATATTTGTAATTTTTTGGAAATCACTCAAAAGGAAAATGGAAATTTTAAAGAGGAAATTATGATTTTGATAGAAAATATGAATAATTTTTTGAAAGGTGAATAAATATATATTAAAACGATTTTTTTAAAAACATTAATAAAATAAAACTCACCTTGGTTATAATATAAAATTACCTCAAATTTATTATAATTTCTTTATGATAATTTCTAAATGAAACATCTATATTCTTCCATGTTTTAGATATTAGAGGCATAAACATTATTAATTTGAATGCTAACATTGATTTCCAAAATCACTATGACATAATTAAGAATATATTTCTAAATAATTATCTTTAAAATTACTTATGAATACTTATTTAAAATATGTTTCGGTTCCTGATAAAATTTTTACTAACCCTATTCGACCAAAAGTTTCATGGATTTCAAAGTTTTCATCTAACTGATTTTCAAGGAAAATTCCCTAAAGGTTTTAGTAAGGATATTTGGTATATGAAAAGTGGTTGACGTTTTCATATTATTAGAGATACATTAAATTTAATTACATAAAATAGATGTTATAAAGTCACTATTACATTTAGAGACAATTCTAAAGTCAAGGTCAAAGTTTTTGGTGAAGTTGGTATTTATAACATTATTATTATTTCAGAAAATTTATATATTGATGGTTTAAAATATAATATGATTATTATTTCTCAATTATGTGATGATATAATGTGTTTTAATTTTTAAAATGATAATTGACTTATTTTTTAAGATTATTCTATTTGATAATATACTAACCAAATGGAAAACATTTATTTTACTAATTTTATTGAACTAACAAATAAAAATGTTAAGAGTTTGAGTATTGTAAAGATAGATAATGTTTTATAGAATAAGAGACTCATCCATGTAAACTTCATATTGTTTTACTGTCTAGAAATGTATCATCAAGTACCATAGCTACCTGAACTTAAAACATACAAAAATCACATATGTGATTCATGCATAAACTGAAGGTAGTGAATAGAAATTTTTTTATCCATTAAAAATTTTAAAACTATAATACCACTTGAACTGGTTCACTTAGATTTATTTAGACCTATTCAAACTAAAATTTTAGCTGATAAGAAATATTTTTTTTATTATTCATGATTTTAGCTTATTTTCGTGAAATTATTTTCTAACTCATCAAAATAAAACATTATCAATGTTTTATAAATATTTTAAGATAGTTAAGAATGAGAAGGGTTATCAAATTTTTTCCATTCAAAGTGATGCATGTGTATTATTTTCATTATTTGGATTTTTATAATTTTTGTGAAGAGAATGGTAATTTTCATAATTTCTCTACCCTTACAACTCTTTTGGAAAATGAAGTTATTTAAATAAATTATATAACTCTCCATGAAATGTCTAGAAACTTTTTAAATGAGTACAATTTACATAATTATTTTTTAAAAAATCTATAAAAATATATTTTTATATTTTTAAAATAATTCTTATAAGATATATTTTGAAGAATACTTATTATGAATTGTAGAAGAGAATGAAAGTCTAATTTGGATATTTTAGATTTTTAGATTGTGACTTTTTTATCATGAATACCAATGATAGTTTATATAATATTTTTGCTAAGTATGATAAAGTAATTTTTTAGGTTATTAAAATTAAATAAATCTTATAAATTATATAATAATATAACTATGGTTTTTAAAGGCCTAGTTCATGTTTGGTTTGATGAGAAAATTTTAAGAGGGAGTAATTCAATAGTTGATCAGATTAAATTAGATTTTAGAGAATTTAGTTTTAACGAAGATGAACCACATTAATTAAATGCACCTATTAAGGGGGGGGGGTTACCCTCACCAAACTGATCATAGAGTTTAGAAAACTCATAGATATCACCTGATTAAGAAATTTATTGGAGATCTAAATTTTAGAATTCGGACTAAAATATCAGCTATGAATTTTTCTTCTCATTCGGTTTTTACATTTGATTTTTTTATAAGTGGTATTTATAAATATTTGAAACATCCTAATTGTATTTTATACATGGAATAATAAATTAATAATTTTCCTACAAATGAATATTGTAAATTGGTTGTTCCAATAAAAGAGTCAAGTATTATTAGTACTAGGTATATTTTTAACAATAAACTTGATGAATCAGGATATATTATAATGAAAAAAGAAATATTTGTTCCTCAATCATTTTTTTCACGAATAAAAAACTGATTATGATGAATCCTTTCCCTTATTTCTAGATTATAATCTACTCATTATCTTTCAAATTTTGGTCATCATTGATTTAAGCTTTATCAATTGGATGTAAAAAAATTGATTTTCTAAATGAACTTATTTTAGAGTATTTATATGTTAAACAATCACCTAGTATTGAACATGATAAATACATTGATCTTTTTTTGAATTTTTCAAATATTTATATGGATTAAATCAATATCTACATGCTTAGTATGAAATATTATCTTAGTTTCTTTTGTAGAATAGTTTTTTTAAAAGGAAAAGTGTATCCCAATTTGTTTATTAATAATTATTCTTACAATATTTTTATTATTTGAATTTATATTGATGACATTATATTCATATCATCTTATGAACGGATTTGTAAAGCATTTTCAAATTTTATGACTATTTTTTTTTGATATTATACTTATGGGAGAATTGAAATTCTTTTTCCAAATTCATATTTCTCAACTAAATGATGGAATATTTTCAAATTAGAGTAATTATACTAAGTAATTAGTTAATTGAATTGGATCAAACTCTAATAAAAAAATCCATTACTCCCATAAGTACTTTTATGGATTGGATATATATGTTACTAGTAAATAAATTTATATTAAAGTTTTTAGAGTGATTATTAGAATGATTCTTTATTTCACTACTTTTATACCTAATTTGATGTTTATTGTTTATATGTGTGTAATATTTCATTTTGGACCAAAATAAATTCATTTAATGGTTGTCAAGAGAATTCTTAAGTATGTTAAAGGAACTATGAATCTTTTTTTGTTCTATTATGGAAAAAACTTTGTTTGATTTAATCCGTTTTTTCAATTATAATTTTGGAAGATGTAATAATGAACAAAAAGTACCTCTAGTATGTGTCACATTCTTATTAAAAGTTTAGTTTATTAGATTTCAAGGTAAAAATCAGTTTCTTTATCTACAGGTGAATCTGATTATATTATTTATGCTAGTTACCATTCCTAGTATTTATGGATCAGATATACATTATCTAATTTTGGTTTTTATTTTTAAAGGATTTTAATTTTTGTGATAATTCATCTACTATACTATTTTAATTAATCCTTTACAACATTATATAATGAAGAATATTGATTTTAGATATCATTTTATTCAATATCATGCTAAAAATTTAGATAGATGTTTGTAATTTGTTTCAACGAATGATAAGTCAGATGATATTTTCAATAATTCCTTGGATTTATAGTGTTTTAAAAAATTAATTATGATCTTGTCATGGTGAAATTCTGAAGTGGAAGGAATTATTTATCCAATAATATGTTCTAGGGGAGTACATATTTCTCTTTATTATTTATAACCCAATATCCTTGTATAAATAATTCTATCTTATATAAAAATAGATTGAAAAGATGTATCTATTTCAGAATAAGAAATTTGTTATTCATGAATGCTTCTACAAATTTTTATTCAATTTTTTTATTTTAATTTACTCTTGATGAATTTATTTATATATTATCCAAATACATGTGATATTTTTTTATTTCAATTAATCCTATTTTAATTTTTTTTTTATTTACAAAAGGGGATAATTTTTAAATTATTATTTGGCTTTATAATTTTCAACGGGGGGATATTTTTTTATTGTATTTTTTTGAGTGGATCCTTGAAACCCTTATTCATTTATATTTTGATAATTAAAATTACTCACTATATTTATTCTTTAGTTATCAATATATTTTATTTTTTATTTTTTATCTTATTATTAATTATTATATAAGTAATTGAATATTTCACTACTTGTAGAATTTCCATAAATATTATTTTTTATTATATATTTTAACTATATATTTTTTGAATCCATCCTTAAAAAATTCAGTATAATTTGAATTTGAAACAGGAATGGAACCTTATGATGAACATTATGGTTTTTCATTTTAACTACATCGAGTTAGAAATGAACCTTATGGTTTTTCATTTTAACCTTATGATGACGATGATTAACTTATATTATAAATTAAAATGTAGAAGATAAACCATATGTTATACCTTATGAAGTATAAAATATACCATGAAATGTTGAAATAGAGCCATATGAGATCTTGGTTATCAAAATTTTGGTGAAGGGATGTAACCTTACGAACTGAGTGTTATATCTTACAATTAGAAAACTGAAACTTATGAAGATAATTGGTGTGATGGAATTTCAAAAAGTACTTGATCCTTATTAAATGTTATGATCATTATATAACTTTATCCTTATATGATTCTGGGGAGACTCTTATAAATTTTTACTTTATCATTTTATCAATAATTGTAGTGTTTTTTCTTAAAATTATTTTAACAATTATTATTTATTTTCAATTATCATTGATATATTTATGAAAAAAAATTCACATTTAGTTTTATATTTTTATTGATGAAAGAATAAAATTAGAGGACAAAAAAGTATTACTCATACATTAATTATAGGGATTAATCCATGAAATAATTTATGGTAAACCAAAGATGAATTTTCATAAATATTTGAATGAGATTATTTTTCTAACTCAGAATTTTTTTGTTATTTTTTTATTTATGACTACATGATTTGGGGAAGAAATTTTAAAAGGGATAAATATATATTCAAAGATCATGTTTAAATATGATAATGATTGACTATCTATATAGATAGAAATTTAGAGAACCCTAAATGATAAGAAATATAATGCGAACTAAAATATGAATTGTGATACACTATGAAAATATTGTCATGATACAAATTTATAAACTTTATCATGAAGAACTAAACTTACCAAGTAATCAAAGTTGTCCCAACCATGAAATTTTAAATATAAATGTTTAATTATGGGTTTTTGGTGTTGTATTTATTTATCCTTTTCAATGTGTGTCATCATTGGTCAATTATTTTTCATTAAAAAGTGTGACCTGGTTGGTTATGTCTCCATTAAATGGTATATATTGGGTTATGATTCCCTATTTTAAAATATCTAGTTGGGTAGGTTATACTATCCTAAAAATTTGTGTGTTTTAATGAGTTGTGAATCACCTTTAAAATTCAGGTGTTGTGTTATATTTACCTCCACTAGAAAATGTATGTTGTAATTTGGTTGTAAAACCCCTATAAAAATTAAGAATATTAGTGGGTGACATTTATATCGGCGATAGAGAGAAGTTAATAGTATACATAAGATCACTTTCATCTAAACTACTATAAAATTAAATGTTTTCATTATGTATTTTTTCTACACTTGTGTTTTCATGTTACCTATAATTTTATATAAAATTTAAATATGGAAAATTCACCCTCTCTTAACCATTCTCACCATCTTATCTAGGAAAATATTATATAAATATAATAATAATAACAATCATAAGACACCCTCACTAATACAACCCAAGTTAAAATTTTATATATTCTATATCATTTTATATAATTTAAACATTACATCTCACAGATAGTCTCACAATCTAAGAACTCCTTGATTTAGTGTCTTTATATATTGGTTACAAAAATATATTAGACACATTTTTACTAAAACATCTCCCACAAACATCTTTATATCAATGTTCCTTCTACACATAATTATGTGTATAATTCCCCGTGGAAATGGGAACCATAAGAAAGAGTGAGTTAAAACACTAAATAAGATAAAATATGATCCAAAAGTCATAGTATTTAGATCATAGATATATTGTAAAACATAAAAAAATTATAAATATATAATAAAAAAGATCATAGAATCATAAGTGATAGTCATCAATATGTTTGAACATCATAAATCATGGAATATAAATATATGGGCATGAAAATATCATCATTTAAGCATAACAATTATACCAGGTATTCAAAACATGTGAAAATTAAACATGGAGACATAATATAGGAATTTTTCATAGTAATGTGGCACTAGAATAATCCTATAAATTATGAACATTGTGAACATAGGTTACTAAAATCAAGTTCACACATAAATTTGTGTTCATATCTAACTAAAATCATACCTGCTCATATAGATGTAAACATATGTAACTACAGTCATGTACACCTATGAGTTAGTGAGAATATTTGACCTCAGTTATACCGACATATAACATTATTATCTCATAATAAATAATTTTTTACCCAATGCAGTGGAGGGAAATATATGACCCACCCATCACATAATGATAGACCATACATTTGTGTTCCACATAAGAAACCATTTATAATTTCATAAGTGCATAATTAACCCAAGAGGGAAATATTTTTCAAGCATATTTCCTTAATACGTGATCATAATCCATCCATAGGTAGAATAAGGATGGTATTAATAGATAATAACCTCATTAAAGCATAAAAATGATGAGTGGATATTGAAATAGATGAAAAAAACTTTTGTAATATGATAGGGTACTTAAAACATATGGATGGTATCACATAATAATAGATCATGAGTTAAATCATTTGATATTATATCTTTAATGGTTTAGAAAAAGATTGTGAAACAACCAAATCATACCCTAGGGAGTATCAAACCATGTGTTAAATATGGCTCTCTTATTGTAAACCGGGTAAAGATCAAGTTAATATCCAAATAAACTCTTTCAGGGTATTACCCCTAGGAGCATCAGATCTCAAGACTAAATCAACTTGTGGTATCTCGACAAGGTTGTGGAGTGGAATATAAAAATTCATGTACGTGAAAAGAAATGTATTTTGAGATTTTTAAGAAGTATTAAAGAAATAACCACATCAAATAAAGAGTTTAAAATTTTATTTCTAAAAAATATATGAAGAGAAATATAAAGCATATAAAAGATAAAACATACTTATATTTCATAATAATATAATTGAACATATTTGGAATGAAATAATATAAACATATAAGGTAAAGTTTAAATAGAAAGGATGTGTATTATTCTTAACTACTTCATATTTTTATAGAGAAAGAAATCAATAAAATAAGAATATTTTTATGTAAATATGTAACATACATAGAGAAAAAATATAACATACTATATAGAATATATAAATAATATAATAAAATAAACATATATGGTTTTAACTATGAAAGATAATTATGGGCCAATAAAAGGGAAATTGAGTCGAAAAAACCCTTATCAACATCATAATTTATCAAGTAAGAATCATTTAAAAATAATTTTATGAGTAAGAAATTGAAATCCATCAAAAATAAATAGGGAATTTAAAATAATACAATTATATGGTGGAAGAAACCAAACTTATAATACTAATGTTCATGAATAAATATTATAAATCAACAAAATTAAATTGAGTTAACAATAACCCTTATGACTTTTATATTAAATTAATCAAAAAATGTGAAGGTGGGATGATTAAAAGATTTATCAATTTTAGAAATAAACTTTATTTTTAATAATATTTTATAAAGGGTTAGTAAGTACACTTTGTAAAAAAAACATGGTGCACAATATAATATATATCTCAAGGAATGGAAATTTGATAGAAAGAACCCTAAAAACCTTAGTATTGAATAAAGAAACTAAAAACTAAAGGGAGAAATTGAAATAGAGTTTTGGATTACAATAATAAAGATAATTATGGTAAATTATTTCAATGATGTAGTATATATAGTATAAAAATTAAAATAGTTGAATAATATAAAACATGTCTCAATGAAAAGAAATTGTGATGAAAAATCCCTTTAAAATATAGTAATTTTTTATGTAAGAATTGTTTGGAAATATATTTATAAGAAATAAATTTAAATCCACTAAACCAAAATTGAGAATAAAATACAATAAAATTATATAGTGTAAGAAAGAAAACTTTGAATAATGATGTTCAGTAATAAATATTATAACACAAAGAAAGTAAATAAATCTAACAACAACCCTTGTGACATAGGTAATGAATTAATGAAAATAATATGAAGGATGGATTATGAAAAGATTTGTAAATACCATGAAAGAAACTTTATTATTGTTAATAAAAGATAATGGGTCAATAAGTTCACTATATAAAATAAAACATGGGGCACAACATAAAACATATCTCAATGAATAGAAATTTTGGACAAAGAAGTATTACTTTGGGTTCATGTTTGGATGAATGTACTCTTACCAATTCAATAATAGTTATACACTAATTAAAATTATATTTGATAACATTATTTATATTTATTAACTTTTAGATAAATATTTTATTATATTTCCATGGCCTAGAATGTTCATCTGTGTTGGTGTTCTATGTGTCCTTAAGTGCGCCTCATTGTACGGTAGAGGCTACTGACTAATGGCAAGGCCTAATCTATAAAATAGGGAGAATATTCCCCCGAGTAAGAGTGAAAAAAATAGATAAAAATAACAAAACCTTATATAAATCCATAAAAATCAGAGTACATATAAATAAATAAACATAATTCAATATTACAATGTAAAGTTACCACACATACATACATTAAATAATCACCCATCGAGCTGATCAAAAATATAAAAAAAAAACAAAAGTACATATACTGGCCTTACTTTTATCTTGATGCTTCAACACATCCCGGTTTTCAAAAACCCTTGAGAATCTCTAACCTAATCCGGTACACATTTTATGCTCTGACCTAAAAATTAAACATAATTTATGCATGCACACTGAGATACCCATGTAGAGTGTGAGAAATAAAACCCAGCAAGGTATCACCAAGTGACCCTAGTATACACCATCATATATGTGTATACATGTGGAAAAGTAAACATATTACACAAGCATAAGGATGTCATGTGTTATCCAAGCTAGTATGACTCCTTATGTATTTTTCCACCATGCTATAATTTACCTCATTCCCTCATCCATGTAACCTAGATAATACCCAAGGACTCGCTGTAGGGTTTCATCCTAGTCCTGAATGCTACCCGAAGGGTAGGTAAGGGTCCTGTAACTAATCTCTAGACTCACTTTCTCACTCGAGGTATTCCTACATATAAAGATCAACATATACTATCTCACTCATGGTAGGGTCCTTCTATCGGATCTTTCATCACATCTAGACCCCATCTCACTCATGGAGGTACCATTATCAAAACCAACATTACAACACATCTTGGACCCCATATCACTCCTGGTGGTCCCATCATCAGATCTCACACCATTGAAGCCATGATAAAAACACCATCTTACTCTTAAAAATTATGATAATTCTATCTCAATCATAGTGAGGCTAAACCAGTTTCATGACACACTATCTCACTCATGGTTGTCTCAGACTTCAAATACATATTAAGGATTCTACCTCATCATATTATTCCCAACTACTCTATCTCACTCATAGTGGAAAAATTCATTAGGATCCACCCCCATATTGATATCTATTTTCTGACACAAGAAAAATCACACTCATGAAATATCACAAAGGGAACACAGCCCATCTCACAAGCTCTCTATTTTATCAATTGGGCACTGGCCACTCAAACCAATCCCCTCATCACAATATGGACCATAATCCAGGAACAACATTATTATCCTTATAAAATTATTATATTCTCATTAGGGAATCCAATAGGGTCATTTTTACCCATTGATACCTCTTCTCATTGATACAAGATTATCTTTATCACCCCATGATGGCTCTAAAGCCTGAAGGATCATTTTGACCCTAGCCTCAAGAGGTGGGATCCAATCCCCATTTTGATTAGCACCCAAATATAACACCAATACCCCTAGGACCATTCAAAGGTATCTCATCTCAAAAATAATTGGGAACCCCATGCTAAGTACATATCCAAACCCACAAACCATAATCAGGTCCATTCACACATATCCAGAGGGAGATCCCTTAACCTATCACTCAAAGGGAACCCCTCTCTATCATACCTCATCCTATTATGAATGAACCATCCTACTCATTGAACTCACCAATCCTTAACCCACCATTAGTTTCCTATCACTCACCAAGGCTAATATATACAACCATCCCACATATCATCATTAGGACAAAACCTATCACACCAGCCTAACCATACCTTGAGAACACGTCCTAGTCTATTATATCACAATTCATACCTTGAGACCTACCCAAGGCCTCGCACCAACTCAAACAATATCCCCACCTCTTATAGACATAGCCATAAGATGCTCCAAATTCACTTAAGTATTATAGATCATTTATTCCTAGCATAAGAGGTCCAATTACATCCTATCTCATCCACCCAAGGTGCCCTTTGTCCATAAACCCCACACCCAAACCCATGAAACATGAATACAATAGGAAATTATGAATAATCTGTATCTGGATTTATATTAAATGGACCACTAACCTTCGATACATAGTTACCACTATTGACGCTCCTTTCATCACAGAGTCTAAAGATTGGAAAAGGGGAATATCTTAGCTCAAAGTGATTCAACCTTTGGAAAAATATCAAAAATTGATAAAGGAATGAATAAGAAGAACATTTCACAAGGGTCGTGCAAGTTCCCTCAATGTTGCGCAAGTCCACTTCCGCGCCGCCTTATGGTCGCACAAGTGACTTGTGCGCCCTACGTGATAACTGCCCGGGTCTTCTCCAGCCTATAAATACCCCTGGTGGGCCCCCCATTTCAGGAGGAATTTTTTTCAAAACTCACATACAGAGCTCTGAACGCCCAAGTCTCTTCTTCAGGTCTTCCGAACACTTCTAAGGTAATTCATTACCTAGAATGGAAGGTCTAAACAAGAGGAGTAAGGTCTAAGTGTAAGAATTCACTAACACATGTGCGCCTAAGTGTTTTACCCTTAAGGGAAATGGACACACTTGCGTGCCTTCCTAATTCTTCACCAGAACTTGCGCGCCCTCTTCTGGAAAGCCTCTAGGGATAATACCAAGGGTTTGAGCCAAGTCTCCCCCAAGTATTACCCTAAGGACTAAAAATCGCACAAGTACCCATGTGTCGCGCAGGTATACCTGCGCACCAATGACTTACGTGCCCATGCAGTACCTGCGCGCCTGCCAGGACTTGCACGCCCCTATCCTTTTGGGTTCCTTTAATACCCATTTAACCCCTATTATACCATTACACCTCTCCTATTCAAGATTCATTCTTCAAGTCATTCTTCAAAGCCATTTATGGCATGTTTTCTTGATTAACTTCCTTATCTGAAAGGAATTCTGTGGAATATCTCTCAAAACCTAGTGATTTACACATCTTTATGTCACTAAAGATTGAGTTTTCATTCATTAAACCTCATCCTTTAAGATGAGAGAACCCCTTAACCTAGGCCTCCTTTTTAGGAATAAGCCCCTGTCAAAATTCTCAAGTATGGGCATCCTCTTTAGGAGTAAGCCCCAAGTCCTCTTTAACCTGGGCTTCCTTTTCAAGAGTAAGTCCCAGTCATAATTCCTATTAATTTTGGGAATCCTCCTTAGGAGTAAGACCCAAGTCCCCTAATATGGGCCTCCTTTTTAGGAATAAGCCCCAATCTTAAAATTACCAAATATGGGCATCCTCCTTAAGAGTAAGCCCCAACCATAATTCTCTTAACCTGGGCCTCCTTTTCAGGAGTAAGTCCCAAGTCCTCATTAACCTAGGCATCCTTTTCAAAAATAAGCCTCATTCTCAAATATGGGCATCCTCCTTAGGATTAAGCCCCAAGTCCCTTAACCAGTCCTAATTTACTTTTGATTTGGGATTCCTTCTCAGGAGTAAAACACAATCATAAGTCCCCTCCTAATTTGGGCCTCCTTTTCAAGAGTAAGCCCCAAGTTAGAGTATCCAAATCCCCATAAAGTATATATACCTTTATGGACCCTGTTCCTGGATTTCTTCCCTAAAGGAAATCTTAATCTTCATCTGTTTGGGTAGTCATACATACATAAGCCCCACATCATTTCTTATGATTGCATCTTTCATGGCACAATTTTCTGGCTTTACCAATACCGTTTGTTTCTCACACCGAGCATGACTCACGTGAGCTTAGAGTGTAAAAGTAATTATGACATCTTTCTTTGAGCCATAAATCATAAACATCATGCTCCTTTCTCAAACTACATGGTTTCTGCTTCCTTTTCTAAAACAAAGGATACGTAGGTAGCCCATCAGCGGGTACAATCCCAACTCTGAAATAATCAATGTCCTTCTGAATGACAATAAACTTCAAGTTCCCCAATGGGTGACTTTAAAACTAGTATGGTCATCATAATGACCAAGATACATTTATGTATCAAAGGATACCATTGACTAAGAATATCTAACAAATATTTATGATTCTCTATTGATGAAGAACCTCGAATACATATAAAAGATTCTCTAAATTTCCTACATATCAATCATTGATTGTCAGATCTAAATGAAAGCTCATTTTATACATGGTAATGTAATAAGGATTCACGAACATAACATAAATCTATAAAGAGAGTCCCGGAGTAGACAATAATTCCCCTCAAAAAGGTGAGATGAGTCCGACCTCCCATCCTCTCAACCAATGAAAATTCCTAAGCCTCATCAGTCCACAACTAATGATCACCTACCTTTGGAAAGTAGGTTCAAATGGATATGGAATCATTGGATGTTTCCGATTCTACGAACAAACCCATTAGAAACTGCTTGGAATGTTTGAACCTTAAATCGACGAGGTCATCCCCAGTTCCAGAGGGACAAAAATGGTGAACCCAACGTGAATCCTTAACCAAGTTAAAATTATGTTTTACTTATTTGTTAGGCCCCTATTTAAAACTCAATGAGAGGGCCAACAAAAACAATCATCGATATATGTGCTCATCCAAAAGATGTAGTGGCTGGAATTATCTTGATTACGTATGTTATATCAAACAGGCACTCTTTTCCAAGATTTTCTGCATTCTAAGAAATGGCTGCTCTCAAGTTCAGACCTGTGAATACCGCTACTGTGAATGCCACTACGGCTACTCCTGCTGGATCATCGTCCGCTCTGAGGACGACATCACCTACTTAGCATCTTCAACGATGGGTATCAAACGCGTGGGTTAAGGAGTACCGTCAAAATGGTACTATTCCAACTCTGGAGGCTTCCCGACAAGCCCTCCAAGTGAACAATTCACCCTGGTCATCCGGACAATGATGACCAGTGATTAAGAAGCAGGCGGTGCTAACCATCGTCTCCAAATGTTTTAGGTCGTTATCCCCAAAATGCAATCACCATTCGCTCCCTTATTCTGGGGAGGTGAATGAGCAGGTCCCTCAGGGCCTTAATTCAAGGAGGAAGGAGTCCTTCCCGAGGGCTCCCACCAAGAATCGTCGCCAGACTCATGCGGCAGTGTGCCCTCAACATGATGAGGGTACTGACTCTAGGAGTTCGGCTCAGGTTCCTCGAACCCGAGCACACAAGAAGAATCGCCAGAGGCAAAATTCAGTTAATAGAGAATAGCTTCTCATCTCTTCCATATTCGGAGAAGTCCACCAACCTAACTTGGTGGAATGAAATTAGGGGACACACAAACCTGCCTGTTTTAATTCCGCTGTCCAGCAAACTCGTCTGGCAGCATCACGCCAATCCCGCCAGGAAATTCCGGCAGAGTACTATTGGCAGGAACATATACCTGTTTATACATCATCAGCTAGTCAGCAGGCTTGTCTGACTACATATGATGGAGCTCTTCAACCACGTTCGGCGAAGTGCAATCAGCAGGCACATACACCTGCTATTACTGATCAAGCTTACCAACAGTCTCGCTTGGTAGCATTTGGAGAAGTCGGTCAGAAAGCTCCGGCGACAAATAGGAGGCAGACTCAACTCTCTACCCCTACACTTGAGTACTTTCAGGATTCACTGACAGGAAAATAAGGATAAGAGCAGGCACATACACCTTCTCCAGGCACGGAATGGACGTATATCCCCATTCCGGCAGCTAAATTCACCAAGCATATTCTATCAATGGTGAAAGAGAAGAAGCAAATCCCTGGTCATATTCTGGATGCTTGCGAGTATATTATAACAGCTTCAGCAACATCTCAATGAAAGACACACAAATCTGTCCCTAGCAGTGGAGGGACACATCAACAGTTTACTCCGGAGCAGATACACACATCTGTTCCAGTCCAAGAGGGTTGTGGGGCATACTCCCCCATATCATACGGACAACCAAGTCAAGCACATACACCTAATTTGAGTAGATATCGTCAGCCTAACCTCTCCATTTCTCCAGATCAGGCACATACACCTGCTCAGAGCAGCCACTTTCATCAATAGGTGGTTTCCAAGGTGAGTAAGAAGGCATCCGGGAAGATGACCCGCCCAGCACAGTCAAGAGATCAAGATCCAATTTGTAACACAACCTTGCTCAATGCTGGAGTTCTTAAAGCCCTCAGACAGTTATCTGTTGGAATTCAAGATTCTACTCCCTCATTTCCCAATAGTGGGAACATTAATTCAAAAGGTCTTCAACAGACACTTCCTCATCAAGGCTTTCTTCATGACAATTCGGTCGATCTTGAAGTTTCATCTTCAGATGCGAGCCATAGGAACCCTCTGTGTGGTCAAAGGACCAAGGAGCAAGAGATCTCATCTTTTGTTGTAACCCACCATGGTGGTCCTCCCCATGATGATAAATTTCTCTGCGAAATTCCTCTCCGTAGTAGTGATGCACATTGCCTGAAAAATGCTCTAGTGGACAATGTAGTGCCGAGAAAGCCCTCTTATCTTGAGGCACTTGCAAATGTGAAAATAGTCATGTCTGATGATTCATCACTAGCAGGTGAATTACTTTCTCAATCAGAATATAGCCCAGGGTGTAGGTCATTCTCCGAACCACCCCTAAGTCATGCATCTTCAAGTTTGATCAGTGATTTCTCTACCAATCTTGTTGAATCCGATGAAGCAACAAGAAAGCGCCAGCTCTGGTCAAATCTGGTAGAAGAATCTTCATTGAATGATAAAGAGGAAATGTTGAACATGAGAAAACAACAGGTGAAATGTGAAGTTCCAGTCATGTTTTGGCCTCTGGCTGACTCTCAGTATGACATTCCAGAGATGTTGACGGAAGATGGAATTCATGAGATTCGTCTCAACATATGAAAAACACTTTGTCAGTTGAAAAATAATGTATTATATTATGATGAATATGAAAATAATGTTATGATAATATAAGGTTTACAACGCCAAATTGATTTGGCATCTCTATCAGTCTCTCGATATCCGAAGGCTAAAAAGCAGTAGAAAGCCCTTCAGCGTTCATGCCTTGGAACACTAAGAAGATTGCGCTAGTTAATTTTCAATGCCCAATCTGGTATTCATGTCAGAGGATGGGGTGTTCATGGAGAACTACATTTCATTGTGCTCTCCAGTCAGCATAGCCCGCCGAAAATGGTCTCATGCAATGTTATTGCCCGTGGCCGGCCACAGTCAATGGGTTTTTTTTGTAATCAAAAGCTTTCCCAAGAATAGGCCTCAACTAGTTCTTCTCAAAATCAAGAATACAGAGAACAAGTTGTTGAATTACTCCTGCATCAAGCAAATGAGAATATTGAATAGGACTCTCGTATGGAGAAAGCACATCATCATGTGAGAGAAGTGTCGGAAATCATCCAACGGTCATTCGAGCTGGGTGATAAAAGTGGATGTCGATTGATGCATCCAGATAATTTCTGGACTAAGGTCTGCAAGATCAGGAGAGATTTCAATAAAGTCTCAGACAGAGAATGTCAAGAGCCACCCCCTCTTTCCAGACTGGGGACTCTTTTAAACCAACCCTCAGAATCAACAAATAGGATTCGAGGAGTTGAGCAAAGACAGCAGAAACAACCCCAGTTCACCGGACTGGGGACTTTTTCAAATCATCAATCCCCTCCTCAGAGAAAGTCAGTATTTTCTCAATTGGGGAAGAATCCCCAAGAGGAACGAAGAGACAAATTGTCAAGAGATTCTCTCCAAATTACGGTTCGTCAAGAAGATCCTGAGGGATCAAACCAACAAAAGGAAATGTCTCGTGAGAGGAATGGCAAAATACAATATCACAGAAATGCTGATAGAAGGGATGCAATGAATTATGCATCAATTAATGTCATCAATTCTGTTGTTACTGATCCACTAGATGAGGCTCACTCAGGGGACTCAGATGAAGAGGTTCCTGCTCAGGAAGTTGTACACACAGACACAAATGAAGAAGGTGTGCATACATAAAATCAAAGATTTACCAAAAATCTTGGTGTTCCTTAAAATAACCCACTTCCCCCTCTCCGAAAGGGATCAAACAAGGGTAAGGGAAAGAATCAGGTTACGTATCCTTCCTCTGGAGAAGGACAATCACTCTCACTAGAGAAAAGATTTGCGCAACAGGAGGAAGAAATGAAGGAATTGTGGAGGATGAATGCAGAACTACTTCAGGGTATTCTTCCTCCTAAATGTGCTGGAGTCAGTCATCCAAGGGAGTTTGTTGCAGCTAATGAAATGGATCAAGAATATCCTCCTCTATTAGTACACCCTCACAGGTCTAATCTTATGGGTCAAGTGCAACAACAATTGGTAGTGTTGTCATCAGTTGCAGTACCAGCTGTAATACCTGTCCAAGCTCCAGTCATTGCACCTGCCCAGGTCCAAGATCAACTAGATGTTTTTCAAAATTTAATAACTACCATTGAGTCATTAACAGCATGGTTAGATACTATGGAAGGGAATCGTGTGAAGGTTCAACCAGAAAAGAGATCTTACCCTGAATGGGTAGATTCAGTCTCTCCCCCATTATGTTTTGGGAACCCTGTATTTCCTATTTTCAATGGATCAGGCGGCCCTGAACAACATTTGATGCATTACGTGTCTTGTTGCGATCCTACTATGGGAACTCCGAAGCATCAAGAAGCATTGAAACTCAGATGCTTCGTGCAAACCTTTCAAGGACCAGCCTTTGTCTGTTACACAATCTTGCAATCCTGGTAAATTACCGGATAGGAAGATCTCTGTCAACGATTTCTTCTTCAATTCAACTCAACATTTCCAAAGACAACAATTTTCGATCTTACAAACTGTAAGAAAAGGGAGAATGAAAGGGTCTCAAATTTCATTGCTCGCTGGAAGGGATTAACATATTCCCTAAGCTTAGCACTCCCTCAAGAGGAACTGTTGCCAATCTGTGTGGAAAATCTGCATGATGAATTACGCACACTGCTGATCCCTGTGAAATACATAGGAGGGTTTCGAGACCTTAATTCACTCGATCAACAGATTGAAGATTCTCTTATACAGAATAAGGTTAAATCTCATGTAATTTCATCAACTCCAGGAAGGAGAATGGGTAAAGCAGATACTTCTACAGTTATGCTTAAACAAGCACTTGTACCTTCTTCTACCACAAAACCTTCATCTTCTCGAAGGGATCCACCTCTTGAGCGCCAACAACAGAGGCCGTTTCATCAAGATAATCAAAGAGATCAAAGATGAAAACAATTTGAGGATTTGAAAAGCAAAGTTTACTCTTTCCGAAATGACCAAGTTCTTGGTTATTTCATTTTGGCTCTGGAAAATAATTTGGTTCAATTGCCAATGCCCAATAGGCCAAATAAGGAAGGAGATGAAGACCATCCCAACTATTGGTTGTTTCATCAAATGTTAGGGCATCCCAACCATGAGTGTTTTGTCTTCAAAGACCTCCTGCAAAAGATGGTCGACTTGGGACAAGTCAAACTGAAAGGTTCTTCAGCTTAGGTAGCATGTTTTACTACTACAGTTCCAGAGGAGGAAGGTGAGTGGCAAGAAGTCAAAAGAAAAAATGCTCATAAATATGATGATTGGATGGTCAGAAAGATGATTAACCGAACTCACGCTATTTTGCGAACACAATTGAAGAAACCAATTGTAACTTCTGCCATGAATGACGCAGCAAAACCCTCTTCATCAGAGGGAAAATTTTCAAAGAAATGGAATAGTTACAAGAAAGAGAAACAATCAGAAGAAGATGATTATGTGTCAAAGCCTAAGTTGTCTTTGACTTTGGTAGATTTAATGCCATCTACTTCAAAGCCATAGGCACCGTCCCACCAAACAGCATGGCCTAAACAAGCTAATCAGGAAGAGTCTTCATCAGTTGAAGAGTTGATTTTCGGTTCTATTAATATGATTCAATTAACAGATCTATATTCCAGTTGCAGTTTTGATTTTGATGAGCCTGAATTCCCTATATCAAATAGAGGAATTAGAGGAAGTTTTGGGGGTTTGGGATACAGTGGAAGACGTGGATCTTTCAGAAGCCACTATTCCAATTCTACCCCTGCTAGAACTGTGTATACAGCAGAAACTCATGGTAGAGCCCTTCAACGAGCTCAGTAAGAACAAGAAAGTTCTTCCATCAATAGGAAATTCAGTCCTGGCACAGTTATTTTGGATGATCAGTTGGAGGTTCCACCATCATCTTCTCAGCAGGTAAATAGACCTAATTGGTCTGATATTCCAAGGCCAGGAATATTTCCAACTCCTATCCCGATACAAGATGCATCAACCTCCAAAACATCAACTTCCAAGGCACCTGCTAAACCACATGTTCCTGTTTGGAAATGCAGACCTTTGGATCAAAAGTATGATGTATTGAAACACCTGGCTCTTGTACCAGCCAAGTTATCAATTCTGGATTCTTTAAATCTGTCAAAAGTTCTTTGGGAGGCACTCATCAAGGCTTTGTCAAGTCCTCAGGAGTTTGAAACTGAAATTGCTGCAGCTGAAGTCTATCACATAGAGAATAATCCTGCAGAGTGCCATGCAGTAATATCTTTTACTGATGAAGATGATGTCATTCGTGAACATATTAGACCTTTGTACTTATTTGGCAAGGTCAATGGTGTATACGTCCGAAGAGCTTTCATTGATAATGGTTCAGGAGTAAACCTCATGCTCATTCGTACACTTCGTCAATTGGGCCTCACGGAATCTGATTTATCTCCTTCTACCATGATGTTACAAGGATATGATAAAAATGAACAAGAACCATTGGGTGATGTTACACTCAGAACTCGGTTGGGAGATCTTGTATCTAATTCATATTTCATGGTTGTTGATCAAGAGTCAGCCTTCAACATCTTGCTTGGAAGACCCTGGCTACATCAACATGTGGCTATCCCTTCATCATACCATCATTGTCTCAAATATTGTTCCGATTGTCAAGTTGGGACATTTTATGGTGATAAGGCCCCGTTCAAGACATGTGAGTCTCAATATATTACGGCGGAATTCTATCACATGAAGGGAAAGGATAAATCCACAACCAGGGAGATTACCAAAGTTAATGCTCCATATGGTTTGGAGAAGATTCTAGTAAATCCATTTACACATGTGACTACAGATTATGTGTTGCCTATCAGTCAAATTGACAGGATAGACCCAAATAAAAATACTCATATGGAAAGATCCATAATATCAATTACGGAAATTGAGCCAGATAACATGGGAGAAATTGGTGATCCTCTAGGCAATGATGAAAGCTCAAATGGAGATGTCTTCATTTCATCTGCTGAAATCCAGCAAGTCTATACTTCTCCAATCAGGCCAGAAGAAGTTATAGCAACATCGAAGGTGAACAATGATGTCAATTCTGAATCCATCATCTCCTATTTATTTCCCATGGAAGACCCTTCATCATCAATTGGGTCAGAAATGGAAGCTTCTTCTTTAAGATGTTCAAATTTTAACATCTCTTATGATCATGGAAATTCTGCTTCATCATCTATTATGAAAGTAGAAATGGAAGAAATAACACTTGATAAAGAAGAAGAAGAAGATCTCAGAGATTCTCCTCCAGCATTTGAAGAGGGTATCTCTACCACTGTGGATGAACTCAGAGAAATAAATCTGGGTACAAAAGAAGATCCAAGCCCCACTTTAATCAGTGCGGCCATGAATCTTGAAGAACAAGAGATGTATATTTCCTTTTTAAAGAAAAATTGAGACATCTTTGCCTAGAACTATACAGAGATTCCTGAGCTTGATCCTGATGTTGCTACTCATCATTTGGGTTTACCAGAAGAGCATCGAGGATTTAAGCAAGCTGCAAGAATAACACACCCAACTTATGCTTCCAAAATTGAAGTTGAAGTGGATAATCTGATCAAATCTATCTTTGTTAGAGAAGTTCAATATCCCAAGTGGTTGGATAATATTGTCCCTGTAAAGAAGAAGAACAAACAAATTAGAGTTTGCATCGATTTCAGAGATCTTAATCGGCATTGTCCTAAGGATGATTTCCCAGTTCCGATTACATAACTTTTAATTGATACAATAACTGGCTATGAAGAGCTTTCTTTCATGGATGGATATTATGGATATAATCGAATCTGAATGGCCCCAGAAGATAAGGAATCCACATCCTTTAGAGCCCCTCAGGGTGTGTTTTTCTACCGGGTAATTCCCTTTGGCTTAAAGAATGCAGGTGTAACATATCAGTGTGCCATGCATCGTATCTTCAAACCCTTTTTAGGGAATTTTGTTGAATGTTATGTGGATGATTTGGTGGTCAAATCCAAACAACATTCTAATCACTTGGATGATTTAGAAGTCATATTCCACAGGCTTCGACAACATAATTTGAAGATGAACCCCTTAAAATGTGTTTTTGGGGTAACCTCAGGAAAATTTCTCAGATTTGTTGTACGCCATCATGGTATTGATGTCGATCCTGAGAAAAAAAAGTCAATCCTTGATATTTCACCTCCTCAAAATTTGAAATAATTAAGAGGACTTCAAGGACACTTATCCTATATTTGGCGTTTCAACGCCAATTTGGAAGGAAAAAGTTTACCCTACACCAAATTGATGAAGAAGGGAGTCACTTACCAGTGGACTGAAGAATGTCAAGAAGCATTCAATATTCTCAAGAAATACCTCTTGAGTCTACCAGTACTCATGCCACCTGTTGAAGGAAGACCACTTATCCTCTACGTGACAGCTTTAGAGCGATCATTGGGTGCCTTTCTTGCTCAGAAGAATGATGTTGGGCATGAAAACAACCTCTACTACCTCAGTCGGACAATGCTTGAAGTAGAAACCCGGTATTCAAGTATTGAGAAGTGCTACATGGAATTAATCTTTTCAGTTCAGAAGTTGAGACACTACCTACAACATCATGAGGTCCAATTGGTATCTCGCAAAAACCCGCTCAAATTCATCCTTAGTTGTCCAATTCTTACAGGACATCTGGCAAGGTGGGCAGTTATTTTGCAGCAATTCAACATTCAGTATGTGTCTCATAAGGCAATGAAGGGCCAAGATCTGGCTGATTTCATGGTTGAACACTCTTTAATGGAAGACACATCTTCATATATTGAACTCCCTGATGAGGAAGTCTTGTCTATTCAAGATAGTCCTCAGACAAGGTAAATGTACTTTGATGGTGCTTCCAGAAGTCCAATAGGAAGGAAAATGGAAAATCCTAAATTCAACAAAGTTGGCTTAGGAATTGTGCTCATTTATCTATAAAATGCAATGTTACCTTATTCGTTCTTATTGTGGGAAGGTGGTACCAATAAGGAAGTAGAATACCAATCTCTTATCGTAGGATTGGAATTGGCACTTCAAGCACAAGTGAATCACTTAAATGTGAAAGGTGATTCAGACCTGGTAATCAAACAAGTCAATGGGGATTATGCCATCAAAAAAGAAGAAATAATCCCTTTGTATGATTACGTCATAGAGTTAATGGAGGAATTCCCTTCGGAACCGACATTTTCTTATGTCCCAAGATCACAAAATGCTCAAGCTAATGCACTGGCTAATATAGCCACAGCTCTGGAAGATCCAAATCAGGATGAGACAACCATCAATATTTCCCACCGTCGTGCAATTTTACCTTATGTTCGAATCAGGACAGAGGAAATTAATGAAATTATTCCCATTCCTGAACTGTATGGTCATACTACAGGATGGATGTCACCTATTAGGGAATACCTTCAAAATGGAACACTTCCACCTGATAGAGCCGTGAAAGAACAAATCCTGCGACGTGGGGTCAATTTTACTCTTTATGATAGCCCAGATCACCTAGAGAAAATTCTATACAAACATGGTTTTGATGGAGTTCTCTTCAGATGCATTGATGGTGAAGAGACAATGGATGTCATGAAAGAAGTGCAAGCAAGAGTCTGTGGTGCCCACTAGTCTGGACATAGACTGTCAGATCAGATTTGAAGGCTTAGATACTTTTGGTCTTCAATGATACAAGAGTGTTTTGATTTCACAAAGAAGTGTCATTCATTCCAAGTACATTCCAGCTTCATTCATCAACCTCCAGAGTTTCTTCATACGGCTAAATACTCATGGCCATTTTCCACATGGGGAATGGATGTGGTGGGACCTTACCCTTCAGCTATAGCCAAGCAGTTTAAGTATATTCTTACTGCTACTGATTTCTTTTCCAAGTGGGCAGAGGAAATAACTCTCAAGGAAGTCAGTTCTAAATGCATTGTTAGCTTCATCAAGTCTAACATCATTACTAGATTTGGTGTCCCTCATGCCATATTGATGTAAAATGGAACCAACTTTTGTTCATCTGAGGTGAAGAAGTTATATCAAGAATACAACATCAAATCTAACCATTCATCTCGGTATCATGTAGCGGCCAGTGGCCAGATAGAAGCCTTCAACAAGACTCTTTCAATTATACTGCAAAAGATGGTGGATAAAGATAATAAATCATGGCCTGATAAACTCTTTCATGCTTTATGGGCTTATCGGACCACCACCCGCACTACAACGCAGTTAACTCCATATTCACTTTTATATGGAACAGAAGCTGTATTTCCCATTTAAGTTCAACTACCCTCGCTCAGAGTAGTCATTTGTGATCATTCATCTACAAATGAACAATATCAAAAGCAATTGAATGAATTGGAATGGTTAGATGAGAAAATATTGTGCACTTTGCACCACTTGGAAGTCTATCAGAATCGAATATCACGAGATTTCAACAAAAAAGTTTGCCTTTGTTCATTCACTCAGGGAGAATTGGTATTAGTTCTCAGAACTCCAATGATACCAGGAAAGAAACCTCCCATGCTTGAGCCAAAATGGGAAGGACCTTATTCAATACATAAGGTCTATTATAATGGAGCTTATTCTTTAATCTCAACGAATGGAGAACTCATCACTACTCCAACCAATGATAGATTTCTAAAGAAGTATTTTGTATAAACACAAAATACATCGATCACAGTCCATAAATATGACCTTAAACTATTTTTATTACTCTCATCCCACACGACGTTAAACTATGACATCCTAACTACATGACGTTAAACTGTACAGAAGTCTCTTATGTCCAGCAAGACATTAAAATTCATAACCAACGGTCCCTGCATACGACCTTAAACTATTTGCACGTCCCTTAAGTCTAGAATGAAATTAAACTGCACCATCTAGGGTCAATGCATATGACCTTAAACTATTCTCACTTTCGTCCAACATGATGTTAAACTGTGAACCCCTTCATCGTCCTTGCTATATGACGTTAAACTATATAGAAATCCCTTATGTCTAGTAAGACGTTAAACTGCATAACCAACGGTCCATGCATATGACCTTAAACTATTGGCACTTACCGTCCAGCATATGACCCTAAACAATTTTCAAGTCCCTTACGTCCATCAAGACGTTAAACTACATTATCCATGGTCCATTCCTACGACCTTAAACTATTGACACTTACGTCCAACATGACGTTAAACTGTATCATCCCTTTTTCATCCAACATGACATTAAACTGTGAAAAAATCCCTAATACGTCCAACATGACGTTAAATGGTGTAATCTTTTGTCCTCACTGCATGACATTAAACTGCACAGTCCTCTTTTTGTCCAAACATGACATTAAACTGTATTTTCCCCATCGTCCTAACTACATGACGCTAAACTGTACATAAAGTCCTTTAATACGTCCTACATGACATTAAACTATACTTTGCCTCTGCTACATGACATTAAACTATGCATCACCAATAGTCCTAACTGCAAGACTTTAAAACTGCATACTCCCTTCATATTTCCTACATGACATTAAACTGTGCATTGTTAGGGTTGTTGCTACCTCTTGTTTCTCAAACCGAGTATGACTCATGTGAGATTAGAGCAAACTTCAACCATAACACTCTCTCTAGGATACTAACCATGTGTAAGTACCAACACTATTTTCAAGGTCGTTGTCCCCAAGGACAACTTGATCACTAATTCATTCATTAATTGAACTATGCGGACTTTGATCCTTGTCTTCTAGGCTGGGTATGTAGGCAACCTCCCAAGGTTCAAGCCCAAAACCAATCTCTTCACATCGGTTCACCTCCATGTCATACGATGTTGATTCATGAAACTGCCCCTAGAATCAATATCTTTACATTGGTTCACTTTCATCCTTGTTATACGGTGTTAAACTATACAACACTTTTGTCCAGTATGACAATAAACTACAATATTTTTTGATACTCTCACCTGAGAGGGAATCATTATTTACATTGATTTTCAATCGTGATTCATTTCAAAGACTATGTGCATACATGGAAATACCTGAACCTTTTATCTTGGGTTAAACCATCATTGCACTAAAGTCCCCTTTCACCCTTCACATGTACGAATTGTACAGAGGGTAGTTATAGAACTATGTGGGCTTGATTCCCATCCTTATGGGATACGTAGGAACGTTCGAGTGTCCCTCAAATCCAGCCCCAAGTCTTTTGGGCCTAACCCCAAATTCCTCTTTTAGTCCCCTGGCTGAAAAGTCCCCATGAAAACACACACTGTGTATTTCTTATAATGGTCCAAGCTCTATGACCCTAAACTAAGATCTCCAATCCTTTTGTC
This sequence comes from Viscum album, assembly GCA_963277665.1. NCBI lineage: Eukaryota > Viridiplantae > Streptophyta > Magnoliopsida > Santalales > Viscaceae > Viscum > Viscum album. The sequence goes on along the minus strand of OY728137.1, from coordinate 713,515,370 downwards.
CCACACAATGTTAAACTGTGGTTCAAGAACTACGTATGGCGTGATTCCCATCCTTATGGGATACGTAGTGAAGTCCAACATTTCCATTCAGGACCCAGCCACAATATGATTATGGTTACTATTGATATGTGTATATCTGCATACCCATATTTATGTGTCATAATCCTAACCTTAAATATTTTCATAACTTCATAACCCTTTCCTTAACTTCTAATCACAAAAGGAAAGTAAATTTCTGAGAGTTCTTTTTCCTGACTATGCAGCATGTGTCCTTAAGTGGTCTTCCATAAACAGTCTACATAACAGACCTGTCAGCCAAAAGATGCTATTATTTAACTATGCAGTCAATGCCCTTAGGTGGCCCTGCATAATTCAACCCCCTAATAGGTTTTTTAAATACTGGTAACTTCATTATTGGGAATAAATCCTCTTTTCTCCTTATTTTTCTTAATGACAATATGTAGGGATCTGCAAAAATATCCATCCTTAACATACTTGTCCCATATCCTTTTTTATGATCTAAAATTATTCAAGTCTATGTTTTATATTCTCCTTCCCTACATTTGGGTCAGACCTTCATAGGAGTGATATCCATCTAGTTATTCGATAATCTTGTTTGGAAATATCTTCTCCATATTCAAGTACCTATTTCCATGTAGAAAACACTATACTTTGGAAAATTTGAATCTCCACAAACTTTCACTGGCTTTTTAGCACTAGGAAAGTAAAATTTCTGAGAGTTATTTTGTCTGACTATGCAGCACATTCCCTTAGGTGGCCTTGCATAAGTAGTCTACATAACAGACCTGTCAGCCAAAAGATGCTATTTATTTAACTATGTAGTCAATTCCCTTAGGTGGCCCTACATAATTCAACCCCCTAATGGGTTTATTAAATAATGGTAACTTCATTCTTTGTAACTACTTCTTCTAATTACTTTTAGCTCTTTTTCATATCATTCCTCATATTCAAATATTCTTAAGTCATAGTTTACATATTTTCCCTCATACTTGAGTATGGTAATATGTTTTTAGATAAATTTTCAACGTATTGAGTCAATTTTAATCCATTTCGGTCAAAGCTATTTTGACCTTAAACATTAGCCTCTTTATGTCCGACGTGCATGACTTTAAACTACCCACAAAAGACAAGGGAACTCTGAATAAAAGTCAAGTTCCATCTCACTAAACATACATTTTGTATGATTTAGGTAATATTGAGAAATTAAAAGATTCAAAGTTTGTAGGGTTATTTATATTAATCCTAGTAAAAATAAAACTATGCTTACTAGGCCCATTGGATTAGGTAAAATTTAAAGCAGGTAGTGGAAAATACATGCACAAATGATTGAAGGTGAAACTGTTTTTCATTGATGCAAAAGAGTTAGAAGGACATCCACAGACTGGAGTCTCTTCTCTTTTTCAGTAATTACAAAATACTTTCAACATAACTATTCATTTGATTTACGGAATCCCGAGCATCATCATCAGTCACTTGTAATTCATTCATTCAACTGGATACCATAAGAGATGCAGTGATACCAGCTCTTCTTCGAACAATTGAAAAAAAAAATTCTTGAGTGCGGTTTGAGAAAATTTTATGCTGATCAAACAGTGACTCTGTTTCTGTCCAAGAGACTTGGAAGATGGATACATGGATTTGAGAATGATGAATTGGAGGTAAAGAGCCATTTGGAGAGAGTACTCTTTTCAGATATTGTTCAAATAGAATATTTTTCTTCTCTCCACCAAACGGCAGTGGAAAACATTTCATCCCATAGGTTTGCCATTTAAATATCTGCAAGAAAATGGAATGTAGGAAAAATCTGAAATTTAACACCAATTTTGTTCCTCTTAATGCACAGCATAACCGAAATAGAGGAGTATCAGTGCAGCTACATCTCAGGCATATAGTTCTTTGCATCTGGAACATTGACTCCTTGCAGATGACCATGACCATATAGAGATAGGTAGATGATCTATGGGAAATTAAGATGATATTTCTTCAAGTACTTATCCAAATCTGGGAGAGTGATGTCGCAGATATCATAGTAATCATGGCCAACAATGTTCATCATGTCATCAATCCGCTTGCTAGCCAGTCCATCAGTCATTCTGATTCTCATGGGAGCCATTAAATCTACACAAGAGTTGAATAAATTAACTCTTAAATAAGTTTATTCTTTATAAAATTTGTGAAAGAATTCGAAAAAATGTCAAAGTCATTAAGGCGTGAAAGTCGAAACTTGGCGCGCAAGTGTGATGTGTTGAGAAAGTATTTGGCACGCAAGTATCACCACGCTAGTCCAAATACCTATACAGCAGCGCGATAGGAAAGAAACATTGGAAAACAGATCAACTTGCATGGAGAAGGCAACTTGTGCGGAGAGAGCTCAAAATTTTGAAATCTGGAAGCTTTGTACAGAAATGGGGCCGCATATTTATAGGCCAGGTTGCACCCTTGCGCTCCAATGCCTGTGCTCTCAACACTTGTGTGCCGCCCTCTACGCCCTCAATACCTGCACGCCTCTTTCCTTTTGATTCTCGATTTCCTCAGAGCCAAATCCTCATTTATTTTGAATACAACTCTGAGGGGGGGCTTTTGTTGATGCTCCTTTCATCACAGAGTCTAAAGATTGAAAAATGGTAATATCTTAGCTCAAAGTGATTCAACCTTTGGAAAAATCTCAAAAATTGACAAAGGAATGAATAAGAAGAACATTGCACAAGGGTTGCGCAAGTTCCCTCAATGAAATTCAAGTCCACTTGTGCACTGCCTTATGGTCACGCAAGTGACTTGTGTGCCCTAAGTGATAACTACCTGGGGTCTTCTCCAGCCTATAAATACCCCTGGTGGGCCCCCCATTTGAGGAGGACTTTTTTTCAGAATTCATATACAGAGCTCTGAATGCCCAAGTCTCTTCTTCAGGTCTTCCGAAAACTTCTAAGGTAATTCTTTACCTAGAATGAAAGGTCTAAACAAGAGGATTAAGTTATAAGTGTTATAATTCACTAACACTTGTGCGCCTAAGTGTTTTACCCTTAAGGGAAATGGACACACTTTTGCGCCTCCCTACTTCTTCACCAGAACTTGCACGCCCTCTTATGGAAAGCCTCTAGGGATAATACCAAGGTTTTGATCCAAGTCTCGCCCAAGTATTACCCTAAGGACTAAAAATCGCGCAAGTACCCATGTGCCGTGTAGGTATACCTGTGCGACCATGACTTGCGTGACCACACAGTACCTACGCGCCTTCCAGGACTTGCGCGCCCCTATCCTTTTGGGTTCCTTTCCTACCCATTTAACCCCTCTTATACCATTACACCTCTCCTATTCAAGATTCAGTCTTCAAGAAATTCTTCAAAGCCATTTATGGCATGTTTTCTTGATTAACTTCTTTATCTGAAAGGAATTCTGTGGAATATCTCTCAAAACCTATTGATTTACAAATCTTTATGTCACAAAAGATTGAGATTTCATTCATTCAACCTCATCCTTTAAGATGAGAGAACCCCTTAACCTGGGCCTCGTTTTTAGGAATAAGCCCCAATCATAATTCTCAAGTATGGGAATCCTCATTAGGAGCAAGCCCCAAGTCCTCTTTAACCTGGGATTTTTCTTCAGGAGTAAGTCCCAGTCATAATTCCCATTAATTTTGGGTATCCTCTTTAGGAGTAAGCCCCATTCCCCTAATCTAGGCTTCCTTTTTAGGAATAAACCCCAATCTTAAAATTCCCAAATATGGGCATCCTCCTTAGGAGTAAGCCCAAACCATAATTCTTTTAACCCGGGCCACCTTTTCAGGAGTAAGTCCCAAGTCCTCATTAACCTGGGCCTCCTTTTCAGGAATAAGCCCCAGTCTCAAATATGGGCATCCTCCTTAGGAGTAAGCCCCAAGTCCCTTAACCAGTCCTAATTTACTTTTGATTTGGGCTTCCTTCTCAGGAGTAAAATCCAATCATAAATCCCCTCCTAATTTGGGCCTCCTTTTCAGGAGTAAGCCTCAAATTAGAGTATCCAAATCTCCATAAAGTACATATACCTTTATGGACCCTGTTCCTGGATTTCTTCCCTGAAGTAAATCTTAATCTTCATCTATTTGGGTAGTCATACATACATAAGCCCCACATCATTTCTTATGATTGCATCTTTCATGGCACAACTTTCTGGCTTTACCAATACCTCTTGTTTCTCACACCGAGCATGACTCACATGATCTTAGAGTGTAAAAGTAATAATGACATCTTTCTTTGAGGCATCAATCATAAACATCATGCTCCCTTTCTCAAAATATTTGGGTTCTGATTCCTTTTCTAATACAAAGGATACGTAGGTAGCCCATCAGTGGGTACAATCCCAACTCTAAAATAATCAATGTCCTTCTGAATGACAACAAACTTCAAGTGCCCCACTGAGTGGCTTTAAAACTAGTAGGGTCATCATAATGTCCAAGAGACTTTTATATATCAAAGGATACCATTGACTAAGAATCTTTAACAAATACAGATGATTCTCTATCAATGAAGAACCTCGAATACATATAAAAGATTCTCTAAATTTCCTACATATCAATCATTGATTGTCAGATCTAAAATTATGCTCAATTTATACTTGGTAATGTATTAAGGAATCACAAACATAACTTAAATCTATAAAGAGAGTCTCGGAGTAGACAATAATTCCCCTAAAAAGGGTGTGATGAGTCCGACCTCCCATCCTCTCGACCAATGAAAATTCCTAATCCTCATCAGTCCACAACTAATGAGCACCTACCTTTGTAAGGTATGTTCAAATGGATATGGAATCATTGTATGTTTCTAGTTCTACGAACAAACCCGTTAGAAACCGCTTGGAATGTTTGAACCTTAAATCGACAAGGTCATACCCAATTCCATAGGGAAACAACCACCCAATCACTTCTCCCCACCACATTTTCCAAGATCATTAATGCCTTATCCAAACTTATAATACCATCTGATCTCCTATATAATATATACAACCTAAATAAATAATTATAAAAAATTATAATTAATTATTCAATTTAATAAAAAGAGTTGTATTCGATAAAAAACTCATCAAGAATCATAGTCGTACTGAAACACTTTCCCAACCACCTACTAAATATCCATGACACACCCTTAGAACCATCCATTGGAAAGGCCATATCACTTGATACATAGTTAACTCCTAATTTCATCCAATTTAGGGGAAACCCTAAACATATTTATTAGGAAATATAACTTCAAATAAACGATGATACATGAAATGAAAACATCATATTGGTTCATCATCTCTCCACCAAACTTGAAATACCAATCATCTTTAGTCATTTCCACTATGCTTGGGTGTAATATGCATCAAAACCTATATTAGTTCACACCAAATCATTGAGAAAAAATGGAAAATCAAATTGAAAGTGATCCAGAGGAGAGACTCACCCTAAATAACTACTAAAGAAAATCAAAATTCAATCCACTCCAGGGGGGTCATATGGGTGGAAGAATATGGGATATCCTACCAAAATGGCCTTCTCCGGACCCCTAGAACCACTAAATCCTAAAGGCCCACATCCCCAAAAATATTGAAGTTCCCCCACAAAAAAATCTAGTTTTTCATGATTCATGGTGGGGTTAGGGGGTTATTTCCATGAATCCCTACACCCAAATCATTTTATATCATGAACTGATGTTTATAGGATGATATGTTTGAGATAGGGGGTTTTCCCCTAACCAACCCCATTTATGGTGTGAACCCCTATTTCATGACATGAATGGATACATGATATTTAGTATCAACCTTTGGTCACCCCAAAACCTCTCTGAATTTTTTCCAAATAATAATGACACTAACTACGACTAATTATACATCCAAAAAATCCATTTAAAGACATCTAAACACTTGGAATCCAAGTCTAAGTCACATTTCTCAAAATAAACCCCTCACCAAACCAAAAAATCAAATTCCCATAGTAATTTAAAACTTGTAATGGAACGATTCATCATAAACTCCCCATTATAGGGATTATCCACCTTAAGAAATATCTTTTAGTCCCCCAAATACAACTTGGACCAACTATGGTCTCCAATTCAGAACCAAACTGCCATATTCCATCATTGAATTCCAAATGCACCAATGTTATTTAACTCTAACAACCAAGACCAAATACACTATCTTTTCTTCTAAAACATTATATCCAAACATAAGAATACCATAACCACAACTGGAATGACACTACTAACATGGTTGTAATCTCAAAAAATCCAATTCCATATCAAAATTCCAATCAGAACTCCTCTATCTAACTTCTCTAAAAAAACACTTGGTTTTATCCACTGAGGTATCCTCACAGTGCCTGATCATGATGCCTTAACTTCGAGAGAAATTAGAAGATCATTAAAATTCCCATACCAAATAAAAAACCCTAAACCCTATTGTAATTCAATGGATAGATAACCAACCACCTACTTCATCCACCATTGATCCTACTTTATGAACTGGATTGCCTTGGATCCATCTCACCTTTGAGTCACACCCAAACTGCATCGATAACACTCCCAACACACGGACTCTACCCAAAACCACATCTAAATTCTAAATCTGGTATTTACAAAGAAATAAATTAAAATTAGACCTTACCCCCGCATTAATATCCAAGTGTCACCATGACCGTCTCTCCAACTAGTCTCACCACCTCCATGATCCTTCTGATATGAAGTTCATTCACCCATGATTGATACAATTATCCCCTCAAAAGAGTATCATTATCTTCTCCCAACCAAAGTATCCACGTAGATTTCAAGACTCATGATCCTTCTATTACTGAATGTAATAATTGGACTTGATCATCCCTCTCATACCCAAATAGCATCACAAAACACTAATCACCATATATTCTTAGAATACTAGGAATTTCACACTCATCATCACCAAAAATATTTTAAAATGTGGCTCACACCCTTCAATAGAAAATGCTATTCTCTCTGCCATATTTCCTCCCTTACTGCACTCCTTAGGCACTGATCTAAATGGGTCCCATCCATATGCCTCCATTACAGTACTTTTTAATGTAACCATACAATTAAATCTTACCACAACACCCCAATACATCATCAATGTCACCTCTCACCATATATGGGCATCCCCTATTCCGTTAATCAATGTTCTACCATTCCCAAAAGCATCTCCCCATCAAACTATCACCACAATACTACTCAAGTTCATCCACAAACCAAATAATTTTTCAATGGACCTATACACATCACATTCCATAAGTACACAAACCAACTATCACTACACATACCCTCACATAAAGAAGATTATTCCCAAAAATCCATGTCAATGCTCACAATCCTTCTCGAGGTAGATCTATCCACTGAGAACCCCTCATGATTTCTTTCCCATGATCTTTCTTGATCTCAACCAAAAATAATGGTTGATCACTCCCATACAACCCAATTGTACAATAAAACTCATACTCTTTTTAGTAACATCTCAATTAAACCAATATAACATGCCTAAACCACAAACCATTCTCCTCATTCATGCTAGTCTCATACAATAACCCTAGTCAACTCACTTATACCAAGGCTAACTGCACGACCACCCACCACATAGGTTCGATACCAAAACCATGAGTTTCCATCAATGCTCAAATATTTTAGATCTATACATCTCAAATAACAACTTTACATCCCAATGAAATCACAAGAAAAACACATAGGTCCAGGTATCCCATTAATCTATTTTTTCAATTCCATCCTTGATACCAAGAGTACCTTATGTTTTCTACATCATGGTGAAAGTCATATCACTCGTGCCTTTCTCCACAACCCCTTGAGGATTCTGAATCCACAAGGTAATCTATGACCATCCTTACATAATTCCCCAGTAATACTATTCTAGTAATGAACCCACTAGGGTTCCACTACTGAGGAATCAAATGCCTACAGCAACTCACTAAGGGTATTAATGCATCCCTTGATGATGAAAAGAATATATTTATATCACGTGATGAAATCCTAACCTATGATTAAAATGACCATCCATAATAGAAAATACCTTATTTTAGTTGAATAAAATTCCACCAACAAGTAGTATGGGAAATTTCCCTACAAGTTTTTGTTATAACTATAAACAATAGAACATTTGTTAGAAAATACAATCACATACAAGACAACATATTTCATGTGATTCATATGTGTCAAATATGATGTATGAAAATATTAATATCACTAATAGTATAAGATAAAAAATATATAAATAACATATATGGAAAATCCATCATGTTCAATATAAACCTCATCCATAGCCCCGCATTCCAAAAACAACAGTCTCATTACCCTAGTAAATAAAATTTTCTACTCTAAAGGTGCTCAGGATTCACCAATTTTAGGTTTATAACAATATACAATACATTACTAGACCACCTTTCATCCTTGTCCCCAATAATAAACAAGACAAAATCTCTGATGACACTTTGTAATTACATGACCAAGAATTCTTGTGTGGTCTGATGGGCCACATGGCCTCAAGCATACCTCCCCATTTTCTAGAGGTTTCATACTAATGTTAATAGATTCATCTATACAATATGGGTATTATATCCTTGAATAAGAGGTGAAATAAGAGAGAAAAATAATGAAACAATATACACATCCATAAATATAACTATAATAATAAATAAATAAACATAGTTATACATCAAAATATAATGTTCTCATACAATCATACATAAATTGATCAACCAATAAGTTTATCGTCAATAAAAAATAAAAAAAAATACCAAGTATATATCCAAGAACTACTACCATACCTAGCCTCAAAACAACACAATATCCAAAAACCCTCGATCTACTACATCTTGATCCACCACACGTCTTATGAACTAACCAAAAAAATTGACATAAGTTCTACACGCACACCAAGGTACCCATGTAGAGTGTGAGAAATAAATATTAGTAGGGTCCCACCAAGTTACCTTGGTATAACCCATCATATATGTGTATGAACAAGGAAAAAAAACATGGAATGCTTGTACATGGATGTCTTGTGCTAACTAGAACACCATGAATCCCTACATGTTAGGTCACCCTGTGCTAGCCAAACCACCATGAAACCTAACCAAACGTGCTTCATCGCCATGCTAGAGTTCCATTTGTTGCCTCATTCACTCATCCATGTAACTCATACCATACCCAATGACATAGGGTATGGAATTTTATAAGTCTTGACCACTACTTGAAGGGCAGGGTAGGGTCTTGCATCCAAGATTTGGGCACAAATTCTCACTCAAGGTGGTTCTACATCCAAATCCCAACCTCTATCATCTCACTCATAATAGGGACCTTTTATTTGATTTCATGTCACATTTAGATCACATCTCTCTCATGTTGGTCCTATCATCAATTCCTATATCAAATCACATCCAAAACCCCATCTCACTCATAGTGGTTTCGTTACATGATCTCACACCATAAAACCCATTCTATGGTATTCATATCACTCATGGAAATACCAATAACACTATAACACTCCTAGTGAGACAAAAATAGTCTTAAGACACACCATTTAACTCATGGTTGTCTTGAACATCAAATATGTATCAAGTAATCCACCTCACCATAATAGTACCATCTATGTTATCTCACTCATTGCAAGACAAAGCCTCAAGATACACACCCATATAAATATTTGTGGTTTTAAACATGAATGAAACATCACACAAGGAACATGACCCAACTCACGAGATCGCATGATCATCACATGTGTGCTGGTATCTTGGATATATCCCATCATCTAAATATTCCTCAATATCTTTGAACAACATGTTCATCCTTACAATATTCTCATCCAACCTGTTAGGGTATCCATTGGGGTCCTCTAGACACATCATGATATTTTCTTATTACTATTACCTCAATTTTATCACCCCACTATGACTTTGTATCCCAAAGGATAATCTAAACCCTATACTCAATAGGCTGGGTCCAATCTTTATCCAAATCTGTATCCAAACCCAGTCTTGATACCTTAAGGACCATCCTAGGGTCACTCATCAAAAACCTCTTGGAAAAACTATTCCAAGTCCCTAGACAAACCCATGACCCATAATTTGGTCTCATATCCCATATCCTGAGGTATATCCCTTAACCCATCACTCAAATGAAACTCCTCTTCATCATAACTCATCCCATTCCAAGGGATCATTCCTACTCACAATTCTCCCCTAGACTCAACCCACACTTAGAAGGATTCCACTCACTGGGGATAATATATTTGGCTTCCCCACCTATTATCGATATGAACAAAACTCTCCGACCTACCCAACCATCCTTAGATAAACCACCCTAGGCTATCACATTAACACTCATACCATGAGACCTACCCATTGCCTCTTATTATATGGGAAAACATCCGTAACTTTTGGAAACATAGTTTTTGGTTGATCTCGATTAACTTTAGATCTAGAGATCACTTATTCTAAGTATTATAGGCCCAACTAAATTGATGTGAGTCATTTCATGGGGGCCTCAAAAACCAAATTTATATACCAGATTAAAATAAAATAGTAGTGGGACTTGGGTTGTCTCTAGACATGAAATTATTACAAGTGTTTTATTATATTAATTTATGGATTCACTACATGAAAATAATGATTGAATTATTTTTTATTAATTATTAAAAAATAATAATATAACCTAGGATATACCCTCACATTTATTATTAAATAATTGTTTTATTTTAACTTTATTGTTCTCTCTCGCATCATTTGAAATATCTTTGATTACCTTCACATGGTTATTTCATTTTAATCAAAGGGAGTTATTAATCAATGAAATATTATAACTCACCAACTTTAGTGGTTGGAAATATTCAATCACCCACATATGACCCAAATTCCCAAAATCACAAGAAGTTTAGAAAACCAAAGTGGATTGTGTGCAAAATCCAATGGAGGTGGGAAGAATAATTTCAATGCTTAAAATGAAAATAAATCTTCTAATTCCCTAAAAATTCCAAACATTCTCTAGTGATTAATATAACAGATAATTAATTAATGATCAAAATTCATTAACATGGGTAATTTGAATCCTCTCTATTCAAACATTAATGGTTTAGTGTTCCATCACTGGAGAATTACATAAAAATAGAATTAAAATAAAGTTTATATAGTAGAGTAGATTTATTTAACAGGTGAAATCCCACCTCAGTGAATAGTTATTCTTCTTATAAAGATTATTGAGACATATTTTGAGGTAGATACTCATTCAATGAAAATTTAATGGATTATTTTTTCCCTCCATAACATGCTAAACCTTTGGGAACTTCTTCAAATTCACTATTAAACTTCTTCTGCTTTGATCTTGACATATTTCTAGCTCAAGGGTGAAAATATATTCCTAAAAACTTCACACTAATATTTTCATTACTCCATTACTTCCACAATAAATTCCCCATTATCTTATTAAATTTTTTACATGTGAATATAATGAGATATATCTTCCCAATTCAACCAAACAAGGTGGATAAAATGATATTTATTTTAGGTTGATCTGCTCTAATTTAAGAAATTAAAATTTAATCCCCATGAGTACCATCATGTAGCTTTTGGAACCTCACTATTCTATTGATGCATCTTTCACTTCACATTGATTTTGTTATTAAATCCTTGTGGTAACCTCACATAGATCTACGTTTCCTTTGAACATGACAATTTCCTTTACATAGATTCAAGGTCTTTAGAAATGCCCTTATGTGGCACTTAAAATTTTCCTTTCACCTTTACAAAAGTTTTTAATGACCTTTACATAGACCACTATCCATGATGGTGACCCTTATTTGAGATAAGTGAAAAGTATGTTGCATGTACACAACCTTTGAGATGTGTAGACTACCCTAACATAAATAGTGGGTGTTTTTTCCATTACATGGGGGCCTTTAGATGACCCTAATGTACTGATCATTTGAAATATAGTCAATCCCATTTTTACTACATCAAATTGTATTCATATTATTGTGGTAGGTTTGGATGATATGGTTGGTTGAATCTCATGGTCAGTTGAAGTGAGTAAGAACCATTACATGGCTTCTTTGTGACCCTCACACAAGCCTAACTTGATTACCATGATATAGTTCTATTGGTAAATGTTTTACCTACATGCGGACTATGACCTGCATGTACTAGCATAAACTAATGTAGTTGTAAATAAAAACCAATTAAAATTAATAATCACTATTATAAATGGTTGGATTGTTCATATTAAGTCTATAATTGATAAAAACAATTAAATTCAAATTCAAAACCCTTTAAAAATGTTATTCCTGTTTTCCAAAATCAATGAATGGATTTACAATTAATCTAATCACTGATAAAAATTTAAAACCCAAGACATTATCCAGTTATATCCTGGGTGTTATCAAGATTATGGGGTTAAATGCACTAAAATGTAATAAAACATTTGGGAAATATTGGCTCTCATCACTCCCCCACACGTATACTATTTCACTCTCAAGAAATATAAATAATTCTATGTATTCAAAAATATAGACCTTACATGATTAAAATATTCATAATAGAAAATAAAAATCACCAATTCATTCATTATTTTAATTATCATGCCTCCTCTATGAAATAATTTCACTACCACACTTCAAATCGACCAAAATTTATAAGTCTATAAGTGAAACAAATATATTTATGTTGAATTAAAATTTTAATAAGTGGAACCTTCATTAATCCCTCTCTCCTAAGTACCTTAAACCAAATTTCTAGTTTCCATTTCCTTGATATAACTCAAATGATATTTTTATAATTCAATTTATTCTTTATTCATTTGGGTTCAAAATTCCCCATATGAAATTTTTTCCATCCATGTATGCGGAAATCATTTATTGGATTTATAGAGGGATTATATTTAATGACATAGCTAGTGATTAAGGTCTTAGATATTCATTGTGGTATCATAATTGTTCATTTTAATATGGTTCTGAAGGACTTCAATAAATATTGTTTGATTTGGATCTCTGGGTTTTTCTTTTTAAAAAAGGTTATGTTACCACAAATTATGTTTAAAATTATAGATTACCATGTTATAATTTCAATTATATATATATTCATTCACACACACCCATTTTCCTAGTTCTAAGATCAAATATCCTTGAAAATAGTAACCAATTTCACTCAATAAACATTTAATTTAATAATTTCAAATTCAATGGAATCCCACCATATCATCATGATATTTTTTCTAGGTAAGAAATCATTAAGTCTCAATATTTTTTTATTTCATAAAACTCTAAAATTTAAAAGGAAAAAATAATCTATGTATAAAATATGTGTATATTTTGAAAACAGGACTGTCCACAACACATTATTTTCTTTATTTTAAGCTTAAAACCCTTAGAATATTAAAAAAGTAAAATAGAAAATGATATAAAAATACTAAACTTATTATCCTCTCTCCCACACATATCTCAAACATATTTATAATTAATTCCAACATGCATTCATTAAAGAAAGATATATTTAAATTAAAAAGGTATCTAGACCATTGTGAACGAAAGGGAAAACTTGATATTCCATTATTCAACAATGACAAGGTGGAGATCAAAATCTTCCATTAGATCTTTCAAAAAGTATTCATGAAATTTATTTTGTTATTTTCCATTCACCTTAAATGGTTTATTTTAAATGGAACCTTTTATCATGACTACACAAAATGGATAATTGTTAGTTACTATGTATAGATCAATCCACTTAGAATAAAGTTTACCAAGCATAATCTTCATTCAAGAGGAATGAAATATCACTTTGTATCATATTTCAAAGCTTCTTTTTTTTATAATTTTTTCCTTAAATGATTTGGAAATATCCATCCACATCAGTGAATTATCATAATCTTCCCTTATCAATTATTCTAATTCCATTATCTATAACTTCATGTTCTCTCCAGTTTGTCTAAATTTATGGTTCACCTTCTTCATGGCATAGTAATAACTATGATGTAACTGAACATTAAATTGGTAGTGTTATCAATAAATTATTATAAATAAACATACCTATGGGGTTTCTTAATAAGACATATATGCCCAGGATGCATCTTTAAGTTGTTTTACTCCAATCCTTTTGGTTAGGTTTCATTTTCTTTTCCAAAGTTCTTATCTCCTATTTGTTGGAGACCTCATCCTTCCCATTTTTATTTTAGTGGTAAAAAATGGAGGTAATTTGGTTCACTCTATATTTTCTCATCATATATTCCATGTTCTTATTATATAAGTGTGTGCTATAGTCACTTATTATATCTCAAGGAACTCCAAACCTAGAGAGAATGTTTGATTTTAGAAACTCAATAACTTCATAATCATCAGTTTAGGATTCCCTTTCTTCAATATACATATAAACATAATGTACTAATAAAATAATTTAGTAAACTAAAAATGAAATAAAAAATGGGACTATTAATTATAATCCCCATACATAAAATATATCGTATAAAATTAATTGGTTTTGGTGAATTTTAGGTATTATTAAAATTTCACTGGTAAACTGATAGTTATTACATGTTTTTTAAAAATAATATGAATCATTAAAAATTTAAGTACAAAAAAACATTCAGATTATAATGATTTATAATCTCTTATTTGAGGTCCAGAATAGTCTCTACATTAAATTGTATGATAAAAAAAATAACATACTTTATATCTTCTTTAGGGATGCACGTTCTAATCACTTAGTCACTATATATTTTCCATAAGTAAGGATCCTCCCATACATAATACATTGATTAAAATTTAAATTTTAATGTTTTAAGATTAATAAATGGGTACATTGATGTGAAAAAAAATTAACCAAATCAGTGTACCAAGGAACTTGGGTGACATTCCGTAGTTTCTCACTAGGGAGGGAGTTATCCCAATTTTATTTAACTGGGTAGTTATATGTAATTTTTTAAGGTAATATACATACGCAGTTATCAAAAATATTTTTAAATCCCTTATTATCATTTATCTAAAATTATAATTCCTATGGTAGTGAAATCTCTCTTACTAAACTCAGTTTTTCTTCGGTTTTCTTGATAAAATACTTAAGTGTAACACAGTTTGAAAAACTATTATTTTACTTCCTAACAGATATGGAAAAATATTCACTATTATAACAACAATTTAAATAAACTCATTCTTTGTTGTTGTGTAATTGATTTGGGCTACATATAGGGCTTGTAAAGAGTATATTATCACTAATGGGTGCCTAAAAATATTTTGGAAAGAACATTAATACAACTTTTTTTAGGTATCATACAATATCTCAAAGAGGATATTCCAATCATGTGGGAAGATTGCATTGGTTTTACCTAGGCTCTCCTTTAGCTTTTCAATATCTTTTATGCATGAATCATCAATAAAAAAATTATCCTCTTTACATAGTAGTTTAATTAGGTGAAAATAAATCTTGCTAAAGTTCCTAATAAACCTTCTGTAAAATTCAACACGGACTAAAAACCATATAATTTGTCTCATAGTGGTGGGGTAAGGAAATGTGTAAATAATTTAATCTTTGGACTTCTCCATAGAAATACCATATTTACAAATTATGTGACCAAAAACATTTACTTCTTCTACTAAGAAATTGAATTTTTCAATGTTTAAATCCAATTTTTTCTCCATGTGTATCTTTAAAAAAATTACAATATTTTCCTAAAATTTAGAAAACATTTTCTATAAATCGTAAAATCATCAAGGATTACCTCCAAGAAACTCTCAATTATACCTTAAAATATTCTTAATATGTGATTATCAAAGGTACATGGGGAATTTAAAATCCCAAATGGGATACTTTAGTAGGAAAATTTATTGGTTGTACATGTGAATATGGTTTTATCTTGGTCTTATAAAGTTAGTGGAACCTAAAAGTACCCATAAAATCCATCAAGGAAATAATATTGACTATTCCCAAAAATCCCATCTTAAATTTGGTATATAAATGGAATAGATAATTGGTATTTTACTATCACATGGTTTAATTTATGGTGGTTGATACAAACTATCCATCTATTCTAAATCCCTAAAGGAACTAACTATTTTTCTCATTTTGTATAATTATTTAACTAGTATTATTTGGGGTAATTTTAATGGGGCACGCACATTGGGAGTTTGAGATAGAGTATATTATTCCATCTACTAATAGTATTTCAACTTATTTTTTAATTACCTCTACAAGAGTTGGTTTGAACCTCTTTTAGGGTTATCTCATATGTTTCAATTTAGATTATAGTAAAACCTAGTGCATATATGTGGTTGTGTTAATACCTATGATGTTTCATAATAACAAAACTATTAACCTAATATTTTATTTAAAAATTTATAGAAGTTTTTGTTCTTTATTTGGATTTAAACTATTTGAAAATATGACTAGTGCTTTCTAATTTTATTTTATAAAATAATATTTCAAATTAGAAGTAAATAGTTTTAATTTCAATGTTGAGGTTTCTCTAGTGATGGTTTTAACTTTATATTCTCCTTCTTTTTAGCCTCCTCATGTAAGATGGAAGTATCAGTGATATATTTTAGTAAATCATCAAAATAAATTTCATCATTCCACCATTTTTTTCCATATTTAATTCATTTTCAAAAAATGATTCATCGTCAAAATAAAGTGTTTCTAGGACTTCCCCTAATATGATTTTGTCTCCAAGAATTTCAATCTCTTATTTATAATAACAAAGAAATTAAAAATTCTTTAATGTGAATATATTTTACTCATCATGTGGTATTTCATTGTATCAAAAATGTTAAAGTTCACTTATTTTCTCCCAAAATATATAAATTTATCCCTTCATTAACATTGATTATTGTTTTGGAATCCTTAAGAAATGACCTACCAAAGATAATGAATGTATCGGATTTACCACTCTCTTCTTCTATATTAATTGTGTAAATACAAAAATGGATAAAAATCCTTGCACGCTTAACAAAAAATCCTCTAAAACTCCTATTTGGTAGGCATTGCATAAATTAGAAAATTATACAACCACTTAGGTGGGATTGAGCTCTTCTATATAAAAGGAAGAATAAAACGAGTAAGGAATTAAAAAGTTGATACTCTCGAATAATATGATGCATTTAAAAAAATTATATTTCCTATAGTGAAAAGGAGAGAGAAAGTACTTGGTTTTTTTAAATTCCCAACATATTTTTAGTATAACAATATAAAATTCATTTCTACTTAAAATTACATTTCATTCCCTTGTAATTTTATCTTCGCAATATACATCACCATAAGAAATTTTTAATACCATTGGATTTTTCATAAGGATTCTAGAAAAGATATATTTATTCCTACTCTTTTGAATATCTCTAATATTACTTATTTTTATAAATATTCACCAATTTCCAGGGGTGGTTTAATCCTTTTATGGAAGGGAGGTTATGGCTGATTTAATTATTTAATATTGTTATTTTCCTTGTCCTTCTTCAATGAGGGTTTCTTCTCATGCACTTCTTCCTTAGATTAATTTTTAGGGGTATATTATTATGGATCATTCGTATTTCCACTTCTAGATTTAGATTGATATAGTGATCCTTAATTATTGCCCATCTCCTTTTCCACTATTTAAGGATATGGAACCAGTTTTCTCGTCGGGGTTCAGAATTGAATGATTGTGATTTTTACCTAAACCTTGATTTTCAATGTTATTTTGGGAAGTAATGATTTGAATGAGTTGTCCTTTTATCTATTTCAACTCTGAATTGTGATTATTTTTCGACTTCACAAGAAATTTCACTAGGTCCTCTACTAATTATTATTCATATTTCCTTAGTTGATAGATTTTATAAGGCTGAGAAATATATAATTGAAATGGTGGGTTTTGAAAATTATACATAAATCCATACTATAACGTTGTTATTTCATGTTTCTAGTATCTATCTTTAAATAGATCATTGGAATACTCTCTAAATTCTTGATTTTAGTATTGTTACTAGTGTTATTACTTCTTGAACATGGAATCACAAATTCTAGTTCATTTAATTTAATGTAATCCATTGGTATAGTACTTAATGGAGTGGAAAAGTTGTAAAAAAACAATGGGGTGTAGAAGGTGTGGTATTCAAAACAAAATATTTCACAAGATATATTAGTTTTTCCATTTTTTTAATAAAGGATAGTTAGAAATATTTACCACATGAACTACTATTATTATAGTTCTCATATGAATATAATTGGGATTTAAGGAAAACCTATCAATCAGTTATCTATATTTTGTAGCGGAATTTTCTATAAGTCACCCTCCAATAGAAGAATATATAAATTTCAGTTCATTATCCATGAATACTTGTTAAAATATTACAATGAAATGGTAATATTCATAAGACTAGTGTGGGAAGGATGTGGTTAACCACTTGAATATCTTCTATAACTTTTAAATGGTTTCTCTATTTTCTTCTTTAATCCCATATATATCTTTACATTGGTGGTATCTCATTGATTCAAGGAAATATTTATAGAGTAAATCATTCATTAGTTCTTTATTGGTGGTTACATATCCAGGTTTGAGGTTATAGAGCCACTCCTTAGAAGACCCATCAAGGGATAACATGAATAACTTTTAGCTGGATTGGTCTTCTGAAATTCCTCTAGGTTTGAATTTACTACAACCATCACCAAATTATATTAATTTTTGGTTAGGATCCTCCCTTAAAAATAAATTAAACATGGAAAAAAGTAAAACCATTCTAGTTTTAAGCTTGAAATCAATTTGGTATAGATGTTTTTTAATCTAGTAATTGTTGTTGAAATTAGGTTCATGTGACTCTTTAAAATTCTTATTTAGTTGATCTAAATTATCATTTATATTTTTAGAACTTACAGTAACTATAATTGAGTAATAAGTAGAGGAGTTATATTTATTCAATAAAATTTATAAGAAATCTCTCTCCACTTACTCGGTGATTCTTATATTATTAATTCATTACAGAACAGTCCTTTTAACCTATAGTTTAAACCTATGGAGATGAGAAGAAATTGATCTATTCATATGATGAAATAATTTTTAATAAAATCAGAATACGATATTATCCTCCTTGGTAATGGATCTAATTTGATGAGAAGCATGTCACTATGACCTCAACAAATAAATTTATGAACCTGAATAAAATTTAGTAATAGCGTGAGTTATCTTCAGATATGAGAGTGATATTGATGTTTTCTTATCTTTTTTATGGGTTTTGTGCCTGAAAATAATAATTTAACAGGATTTCTTATCATTATTAAAAAATAATATCCCAAACTAATATACCTCCTCGCTTTTCATGTTATATCATTATTCTATGTTAACTTTATTTTTCTCTCTTAAATCAGATAAAATATCATTTATCACCCTCACCTAGTTGTTTTGTATTAATGATAGGGATACAATAATAACTAAAATCTCAAATCTCACTATTCCTAGTGATTTTAAATCTTTAATCACCCTAAGATCAATACACTTCCCATGATCAAAAGTTGTGGAGAGAACATAATTGGCCTATTTTTCAATCTATTTAAGAATAAATGAAAATTTTTAAATACATAGAATGAAAATAAATCTATTAATGCCTTAATAATTCTAAAAAATCTATAAGGATAAAGGTAAGAGGTAAAACATTGATGATAAAAATTAATTAACTTGTTTAAGGGGAATCTCCCTAAATCAAGCACTAATTTTACAGTGTTCCATCACAAGATAATTATAGAAAATTTGAATTGAAATAAAAACATGTAGTGCCAAAACTTTATTAAATAGTTGAAATTCCCCAAACCCCAAAGTGAATAATTATTATTATTAAATATATTAATGGTACCTATCTTTTAATTGATCCTCTTTCCCCATGAGTCACATAGATTCTTTATTTTCCCCTCCATCGCATCCTAAACCTTCAAGAATTTTCATAAATCCAACATCATGTATCTTCTTCTTCGATGTTTATATGTGTCCAACTCAAGTGTGCATATATATTTCTATAAAATATGTTCATAGTTTTTATTTTCTTCATTACATCCAAGATAAGTGTCTCCTTGTATTTCTGGATTATCTCTATATGGATTTCTTGGGAGATATCTTCCCAATTCGGCCAAACAAAAGATATAGAAATAATTTTGATTTTAGGTAAAGATGTTCTAATTTGGTAAATTTATATTTTTAATCCCAATGGGCACCCTTAAATAGCATGTGGGACCTTGTAATTCCCTTGATGTTTTGGTAGTTTGATTAGTGGACCTTGATAAAACTTTCATTTTACCATGCCCCACCTCTTCAAGCTCTATGATAGCCTTTCAGAGCTTAATACAACCTTTAAATCATGTGAATTGCCTTTACGTATCATCAGAGACCTTGAGAGTGACCTTAAACAACACTTAAAATTATTCCTTCACCTTTAAATAGGTCTTATATTACCTTTATGTAGTATAATTTCCATGGCAGTGACCCCTACGTGAATTGAGGGAGCAAGTATATTATCCATACGAAACCATTGAAATTCATGTACTTCCCTTACATGAGTGGATGGTGTTCTACCTATATGATATTTCCTTTGAAGGAAACTTATACAGATCTCACCCATAGTAGCTTTTATCTCATGGTCACTTATTTAATGTGTAGTTGATTTCTTGTGGTAAGTTTAGTTGATGTTTCTGGTTGAATCTCACATCTATTTGAAGTGAGGTAGTGCCTTTGTGAGGCTTCTTTGGATCCTCACACAAGTCTGGCTTGATTACCTTGAGAAAGTTTTATTGGTCTGGGTTTTACCAAAACAATACCCATGTCCTTCATATAGTATCATTGTCTCAACTAAGGGAAATTAAAACCCCGTTAAAACATGAAAAATAAAAATTAACAGTGTATGGAGTATTAAAATTATGTCCAAAATTAAAAAAACAATAAAATTTAGATTAAAAATCCTTTAAACAATTTAATTAAAATTATCCACAATCAAATTATGGATTTTCAATTAATTCAAACATGAATAAAACATTAAAAATACCTTTTAAATTTATCAATAAAGTTTTAGATTCCAAAAACATATTGAAAATAAATGATTTACCCTAGTTTTTTCAAAATTAGGGGGTTAGTTACATTGATATTTAATAAAAAAAATTAAGAAATATTGGCCCTCTTCATCCATCCTATCTAATCCACCTAGGGAACCCTCGAACCCTAAACACTTCTCCTAAACCCATGAAACATGCATGCAACAAGAACTCATACATAACTAGAATATGTTTGTATTAAAGGGACCACCTACCCTTGATACATAGTTACTAACCAATCATTACTCTTTATCACCTTACCTAAACTTTTCAATGCCTTGTCTAAGCTTATACTACCACCAGAGCCCCCATTCATCTGTATAATATAAATAATTAATTTTAAAAATATTATAATTAATCATTCAGTTTAATATAAATTGGAATATTCAACCAAAAACTAAATAGTGATAATCATCGTGTCAAAACATTTACCAACCACCTACAGAAGATCAAAGGTGAATTTCCATCACTATATAGAGAAAAATAAATATAACATGAAACCCATTAAACCATCTATTTTTTCCAATTTAGGAAAAACCCCTAAATAAATTCATCATGTGATATATCTTTAAAATAACGGAGATAAATAGTGTGTAGACATCAGATTGATTCCTCATCTATCCATTACACTTTAAATCACCATCATCCATGGTCGATTTGACCCTAATCTGGTAGAATCAACACCAAAACCTATCCAGGTAATTAGTGGGAAACAAAGGGAAATCAAAACAAAATGGAATAATAGGAGAGACTCACCTGGAATCACTGATGGAATACATCAAAATTCACCCCTCTTGAAGAGGGGTCTAATGAGAGGATATGGAGGGGAAGTTCCAGCTGAAATTTCCTCCTTCAAACCATCAAAATAAATAAGTCCCTTGAACACAAAAAAATTAAAGGTCCCCACAAAAAAAATAAACTTATGAATAATTTACAGTGTGAACAAGGGGTAAATCCATGAATCCCTACCTCCAAGAATTTCATGGCCTAAAATGAGGTTCATTGTCTGAAATGTCTTAGATAGGGGAGTTCAAATTTAGATAAACCCATTCATATAATTAACCCCTAGTTCATAGTATATATGGATACAAGCTACCAAATCTCAGCCATCAGTTACTCTACCATTATATGAATTTTTTATTAGCACTCATGACACAAACTAGGCCTCGTTCCACATACCAAAACACCATTAAATGATTTCTAAATAGTTTGAATCTTAGTCTAATCCCCAGCTCTCATAAAAAATTCAATAAACCAAAAATTGTAATTCTCTTAGGAAATTATAACTCTTTATGAAATGTGTCATTACATTTATATTAATTTGTTACATATTTATTACTTAATTTTAATTAATATTGATCCTCAGTGTTAGTATTTTTAATCATTCTTGTCTCTTTTGATATAACAGTTCTAGTTACCATTCCATGTTCATGATTTCATCATTTAAAGAATATTTAAGGCACTAGAATATGAGTTATATAATTATTTATGAAGTACTAGGTTTACTCCATGGTAATTTCATGTACGATTCTCCAAGATGAAATCTATAACATTCGTATTTTGGTACTTTTTAAAAAATAAATGGTGTTATATTAATAATTAGTTATATATTAATATTAAAATTACATAAACAAGAAATCTTATTTACTTATCAATATCATATAATACTAGTAATTAATTTTCCATAACCATCCATGATAAAACTTTATAGGATAATTCATGTAGGTGGTTAAACCAATTTAAACAAGAACATGCTATAATCGTTGGATAAGAATGATTATGAAGTGAATTTCTAATAATATCATAATTATAGAATAATAATTATATTATTTAAATGTTATTAAAAAGATAAATCATAATTAATAATAGTATGATGAATAAGATAAATGAAAAAGAATAATAAGAATACATTTCTTATAAATAAGAAAATGTATCTCCTCTTGGACACCATCTTGGTTTAGAAGTAATTTGGGAAATCAATAGGGATAAAGGTCTTCCCAAAATGGTATATTATTATTATATAAGGAAATATGGTAGAGTATAGAGATAAATTAAAATCATAGGTGTGTCTTTCAATGGGTGGTGGAACTATCCTCTAGTAAGTGAGAGGAGTTATATTTTTGTAAAATCTTAATACTTAATATAAAAAAGGAAAGTCATATTCAAGTAAATTAGATTAAAATTTAAAAAAAATGAATATAATATGGGGGACTATAATTAATACCCCATAAACTTATTTAAATATAATTTTTATACTATTTTACGTCTTCATCCCTTGCTTAAAAAACAATACATTATTTTAGCCTTTACCATGGTGACTAATTTTTATCTTGGTAACTTAAATTTATTTTAAAAAATAAAATTTAAATTTTTAATTAATTTTGAAATTCTAATTTCAAATATGAAATTAATTTTTTTGATTCAATTTTTAAAATTGATAAAAATTGTTTTTCATTTAAAAACATATAACATGGAAAATATTTTGTTTGATAAAATGTATTTTTAAGCATAAAAGGAATTCATTCTAATTCATTTATTTGAAATAAAAATTATATTTTTTTAATTTTTTTTATTGTAAATATTATAAATAAATTTTATTAAAATCTGTCTTTAATAGTGATTAATTTAATTTATAAAAATAAATTACCTATATAAAAAATAAAAAAATGGCCTTTTAATATTAAATGTTTTTATATTTATTGGAAATAAATTAAAAATTAATTAACCAATGTGTATTCATTTTATAATATAAATAATAAATTTTATTTAGTTTTATAATCCAATTTGAGAAATTTTACTTTTTAATAAAAACATATAATATATAATAAAAACAATATTTTTTAAAATAAAACAATTTTTTTATCCATGAATAATTAAATTAGAAATCCTTATAGTTAATTATTTTTTGTATACTATTAATTTATAAAAATAATAATAAATTTATTTTTATTATTCGATTTTTTTGAAATCATTTATTATAACTAATAAATTTAATAAAATGCATAATTCACATAAATAATTATTTTTGAATAAAAAAATTCATAAATGAATTGGTATCATTTTTTCTATTTCAAATTAATTTTTTTATTTACACGAAATTATTTATTTTATTTTAAATATGTTGTTTTTATTAAAAGTGTATATATTTCTAACTAAATATACTTTATTTATATAAAAAATATACCAAAAATTTTTGAACAGGTAATATGTTTACTGGTATTATACACTTTTAATTTTAATTAATGTCTTATATGATTTATTTACAACTCAAGTATAATTATTTTAAAAGAATAAAAAATATTTACAAATTATAGACATGTAGTTTAAGAAAATAAAATGTTCCTTAAAAACTTGGGTGTTACATTTACCTCCCTTAAATAAATTATTCTCTCATAGTTTTTATTATAAATCACCAATGAAAAAAGTTAACGATATCTATAAGATGAATATGATTTATAATAAGATATCAACCTATCCCAGGTAATACTAGTACACCCATATTTTTTATCTTGATAATTATATGCTTATATTTTCATTTTATGCTACCATTTTTTTCAAATATTACTTCTATGTTGGTTATACGACTTAGGGGTTTGTAAAGACATGTCTTTCATATCTTCATTTTTATGATCCTATTTCTAACTAAATTCTAGAAAAAAAATTTTGTCATGAAAATATCTTATAAAATCAAAGTAATACATAATATGAATATGAAAAATCAATATTAAGATGTCTTATACAATAACCCCACCAATTCAACCTAAGTTACTTTCAATTCAATTTATACCAATTTTGGTTCAACCTTGGTTTCTTTACATTGGTTCCCCTTATAATTCTTAACTTAATCCCCAAAAATAACTAAAACCTACTCTGATAAAATTTAAGATGATCTAAGCTAATCATGCATATATTTTATTTTATTTCTATAATTTAAGCATTACTTCTCTTAAATAATATCGTAATCCCAATACTCAAAGGGTTAGTGTCTTTAGAAATTAGATACCTAAAATCTAATTACACATTATTGCATCAACATCTTCCACAAATATCTCTATATCATAGTTACTTCTACATATAATATTTCATATAATTCCCTAGGAAAATGGGAAACATAAGGATCGATCAAAAATTCTCAGTAAGGTAAAATCTTATCAAAAATTCATAGTGGTTAGATCATAAGAATTTGAGAAAACATGAACAGGTGGAAATTTTTGACTAACAGGATCAGAATATCCTATGTAATAATCTTATACATTCTTGAACATCATAAATCATGGCATTGGAATATAAGATCATAGAAAGATCATCACGGATTTGTAACGGTTATACCATGGAATCAAAACATGTTGCAATAAAACATGGAGAGATAACAAAGAAATGTGGCCCAAGTATAAACATAGGAAATCATAACATTGTAAACATAGCTAACTGTAATCATATCCATGTATAAATTTATGATAATAGATAACCACAATCATACCCATGAATAATTATGTGGACGTAGCTAACTGCAATCATATCCATGCATATAGTTGTGAGTATAGATAACCATAATTATACCTAAAACATCTTAGCACCACTCAATCTAAATAGTATCTAGACTTGGTCACCATGTTACCTTAGGCATGCCTCCCAATATGTTATAGGATAATGACTAGTGGAGAGGTCCCATGAAGATATTGTAGGGAACCTATTCCCTCATTATTAGAGTTTGAAACATAATATAAATAAAATAAATCAGATACATATCAAGAAAAAAATTTCAACTAAGAGAAATGAAGATAAAATAAATACAACCTCATATGTGATAATAAATGAATACTTAATATATACTATATCACACCCCCGTGGGTGGATCATAAATAAGAAATATTAAAGGAAAAAATTGTGGGGCTAACTGGTCATGAGTCCTGTGGAGTTCTATCATCCAAGTCCAACCTAGGATTCCAATATACATAAATCAACATTGGTCCTTTCCCTAAATGTGTCCCTATAATAAATAACAGTGTCTTCTTGAGTACCCAAGATCCATGGAGGCTTAATCAGTTTGTGAGTACAACTCAGTAGGTCACCGTCAATGGAATCCCTAAATATAATAAGTTATTATATAGTTCATGAATAATTGATCAAGTTAAATAATTACAATTACAACCATTTAAATAGAAAATCAAAAAATACATATCAATCCTGGGTTCCATGATGACACCTATAAATGGTAATTACCTACTTTGACTAGTTTCGAGGTGTCTCTGATCACATCAGGATAACTATGCCAACCCATTTCCCTCTAGGGTAGTATACCCATCCCTGATCAAACTACCAGCAACTAGGGAAAATATATCCATCCTTATAGCCCAACAAAAATCAACTCAAGGTCATGTTGACCTTGGGTCTAATAACAACAGCTAAAGTCTACCTATGGTATGTGTTCACCCTGGGATTAACAAATATATCCAAATTCCAACCATGGGCCATATTCACCTCATATTTAACCAAAAACTAATTCCATGAGTCACCCATACCATGTATGTAATATGTATCTAATGCATAACTCACCAATTCCATAACACAAAAGAAACCATTACAAGGTATAATGGAAAAAAATTAATATTTATCTTTTGAAAAATATTTCCAATTTTTCAATTTCCAAAACCTTTCTATTTTTTTTTTAAATCCCATTTCAATTATCATTTCAATAATTCTATTTCCAATCACATTACCAAAATACCATTGTAGAACATTAATTCAAGATACACTTTCTGAAATACAAAATTTCTAAAATTACAACACATGTCAGCAATACAAGTTCACATTTCCATTTAAAGAATAAAAAAATTACCACATCCATAATTTCATTTTAAAAAATAAATGGATATACGATCACAAAATACTCATTTACCATTTAACACTTTCAAAATACTATTTCAAATAAAATACCATTTAATTTGCCAATTTACAAGGTCAAGTTCACTAACAAAGTGTTCTACTAGGAACCCACCTTTCGGTAATTCTCAAGTTAAGAAAAATGATGTTAACTAAGAAAAATTATAACTTAAAACACTTAATTAGTTTCTATAGTCATCAATCATAAAACTGGGGAGACTTCCATCTCAGACACATAGAAAGTAATTCAAGACTATAGTAAATTTTACAGACCACTTACCTTCAAATAATCTTCCAACATTAATTTCCATAGGATATAAAATTTGTATTAGGCTCTCCAAGACCCTAACATGACCAATAAGTCCTCCCCCACACTACTAGATCCTAACTCACACTGTGAAACTTCAAGAAACTAATTGTAACCAATTAAAATTAGTAAACATTTAAGCTCCAAAAATTCATAAATAATGAGGAATCTATTGGAAACTAACATTTCATCATAACTATATCCAATACTCACCAATTACCCATAGCTTACCCCTAACCACATTTTAGGACCAATCCGTATGCAATGATGCTAAAACAAGAACCAAAAAATTAATAAAACCCCTTTTAATATTGATGGTGAAACATACCTCCATCAAAATGTTGTGCGGAGACATGTAGACACTATATCGGGATCTCCTCTACACAATACACATTAAATAACCATGATAGTAATAATTCCACCATTCCTTGGTGGAATTAGTACAAAAAATTCCTAAGCAAAGAACTCAAAATTTTGAGAGGAGGAAGGAAAGGATGAGAAGAAGCCACCAAAAGAGAAAAAATTATTTGAATCACTGAAATATCGCCACAAAACACACCCAAAACAAAGGGGTTATAGTAGGATTAAGTGTAAGGTAGACCCATGGCCCATGTTCACCAAAATAAGAAAGAGGGGAGGGGTGGCTAAAAACCATAAGGGTATTTTAGTCATTTACCACATTTAATGAAAATCTGGACAGCCTCACATTTAGGATTCACCATTTTCCAAACCATGAATCAACCATTAATAAATTAATACCAAGAAAAAACCTAATTTCATTTTTTGGTCACAAAGTCCACTAACTGTATGCCAACTATAAAACTAAACTGGAACCCATCTGCACACCTTGCACAATTCCCTCTAATATCCTCATAGTTTTTACCAAATCTTTCTCTAACCATTCCAAAAAACCATGTAATATTTAAATTTAGAAATCTTTCTATGTAAGGGTAACAACATAGATTTCTCTAAACTATTCAACCCAAACCTATGACACTTTTCATCGTTACAAGTTTTTAAAATCAAGAGAAATTTTATCTTTTTATTCTCAAAAGTTTTTTTAGGGGAAATGGTAATTTATCCAATAATATGATCTCAAATAATCTTTTTCCACTATGTTTTCTTGAAATATGGTGTTTACCCAAGGAAAGATGTTTGGTGGGAATATGAAATGTTTGAAGTTTCATGGAATATTTAAAATTTAATTAATTTAATATTAAATTATTCATGCATGTTCATTCAGTGATATATAATAAATGGATCTTTAGATTTATTTTTTCTCTTAACTATTGAGTTAGGAACATGGTTTTTTCCTAGGTGAGGCATAAAACCCCCAAGGGAACTTGGTCTGGGGTCGGGCCCCTTTTATTTTCTTTTCTTTTCACTTTATTTTTCTTTTTTTCTTCCATTTTTTATTCCTTTTACTTCTAATTTCTCTAATTTACCCTTTGTTTTACCATGTACATCCCTTGGGGATTCAGTTTCATACCATCAAGAAAGGGGTAGGGAGAGAAGAAGGATAGAAAGGGTGAGGTTCCTCCCCAATATCTTGTCTAGAGGTAGATCAATCATCGGTGGGTGCATGGTGTAGATTTGGTGTGACGCTTCAGTAGTTTCCAACTGGTGGTGGGCTCATTTTTATTATTTTTTCATAAATACCCATTTTATATCCATTTTAATGTTTTAAATCCTTTTGGGGGGTTTTGGAGACCCCTTTGGGGTCTATCTATGGCTTTGGGAAGAAATAAGTGGTTTCTAGCTATTGTGGGGATTTTTAATTCTAAAAAATCATGTACACAGTGTGTAGTTTAGAGAACATGCATATTATGTTCTTTTCTAACTATAGAAGATTCAGTTTCGTTACTAAATACTGTGTATTTGGGAGTACATGCTATGTAGTGGTCACTCAAGGTGTATTGGGGCACATGGCCATGTGGGGTACATGGCCAAATCTCATGTAAGGTACATGACTAGTCAATGTGAACTATGCTTGGATAGACCCCATGTGGGGGTATAGGGAAATGTACATGGTTGAGAACACCTTGTGGGTTGAACACCATGTATATGGTGGTACACTACATGTATTCGAGAATTTAACACATCGATTGGGGTTGTGGTACACAGGTAGGGACCCCATGTGGGGTACACACCATGTGTGGGGCCAACACACTGTGTACATTGGGAAAGTACATGTCGAGTGGTTTGGGGCACTCAATGATGGAGAACCTTTATGGGTACACTCCATTCGCCTATAGTTCATATCGTGTACTTTTTCCTCCTTGGTACATTTTGTATGTTTTTAACTATGGACCCATAATTGGACTTGTGATTAGTATATTATAAGTGTATTTTTATGTAGAAAACTATGGTGGAATACTTTTAGAATTCATAGGACATTTAGATAGTTTTTTGGAGTGTGAGAATTTATTAGAAGAATTTATTTGAGGTTGGGATTCAAAATCCTCTGGCGGGTTGGGTTTTGAGCTATGAGGCTCGGGTGATACTTGTGAGTAAAGTGATTATCCAGAATCAAGTGTGACTTGTAGATCTATCTGAGGTTATTTCATATGGATCCTTGAAGGTGAGATCATACAGTATCTCTTGGGAGAACTTGGATTGTCCCTATTAGATGGGGATGGTTTCTCGAGGTTAAAACATTTGAGGTTTGGATCATACACTTTAGGATCTGTGTTATTAGAGCCTCCAAGCTGGGTTGAATTCATGGAAAGTTAGTTATAGTCAGGTTCCTTAGAGTTTTTGAGATGATTCTGAGGGACTCTTGAGTATAATTTTATGGTATGGTTTCTAATCAAGTAATCAGTGGGTGTTTTAGTCAGTTGTTGATAATATATTTCCAAAATAGTGTTTATTTAGATTTACTTAGGTGTGAGTTAGTACCTAGTGATGGGTTGTTTTTTGGGAAGGATGGATGAGGTTTTATTTTTTGGATGATACTTCAGGGTTTTATTGTGCTGAGGATACCTTGCGGGGTTTCCTACTTTTTAGGTGGTCCCAAGGACCATTGAGATTTCCCTGGTAGGTGTGCTTGTCCTTTTTGATACCCTTACAACATGTTATTAGTCAAGGATTGGTTGGAAACTACAAAGGGAGGTTTAAGATGTATCTTCACTAGGCATATCCCATTCTCTATATGAGCTTGAGGAACCCCTCATAGGGTTTCCTTCTCTTTCTATTGCCTTTAGGACAGTTATGGATCATTGGATGGGTGGGGACAGAGATTTTGGGTGCATCATGGGAGTCTTTAGTTGGATGTCACTTTATGATGTGACCACGAGCATCGTGGGAGCCCTGAGTTTTTTCTGGACTTAAGATGGTTCATTGAGATCCCAGGGTAGTTTTTTGTTGAATTTTGAGATTCAGAGGACCGAGAGAAGCCCCATTCTTTATTGTTCAAGGATTGAAAGGTCTTTTTAGTTTAGCTGTTTGGATGGTTGGTTATAGAGTTGGATAATCCCATGTTCAATTAGTATTTGGATATGATATTTGAATCATTTTCTACTCAGTACTTTTGTTTGGCGAGGAGATTCTTTGGATATCTTATATCAGGCATTTCCTAAGATTTTTGATCTGTCCTCTATTATCTAGTTGTTGTTAGATGGGATTAGGGAGATAATGGATGATCTATATGTGAAAACCCCTTCTAATTGAGTATGAACCATGGATAGAGGGTATATTTATGTCCATTTTGGTTGTTGTTTCACTTTAATTCCTTATATTCTTAGAGATCTCAGTTTTGTGTATGGAACTTATAGGGTAGTTCATTCACCGCATCCATGTAGATAGATTCCATAGGTAGTGTATTTTTCAGGTCCATGATTGTGCCAAAATTGTTCTATAGGGATTTTGGGACATGAATGTTTCTTTTGAGTCTGGTGTGGGGACTCTTTCTTCAGTTTAGATCATTCCATTTTAGTCCTAGATCTTGGTAGATGGGATTTTTCATGTGAAATCTTATCGTTACACCTTGGGGTTCAACATTCATGCCTTTGTTTTTAGACAACTTATAGCTCCTATGTAGATCTAGCAGATGAACCTTTTTCATGTGTTTGGGTGAGACACATTCTATAAATCCTTTAGCATGGGCTAAAGTGGGGGTAGATTTACCTCGGATATCTTTCTTGAACTCACAGTTGGATACTTTATTTGTTTTAATTTTTTCCCTTTATTTTATACATATGTTCTTTTTATTCAAATGTTATTATTTTTCAGCTAGGGTTGGAATATCATGTGTTCATGCCCTTATTATGATATCAGATTATATTTTCTCCATTGTGGGTGGCCTACTAAGATTTATTTATCACCCCCTTTATTTTCACTTCATTATGCATGTAGACTTGATGTCTTCTTTCAGAACAGTGCATAGGTTGTGTGATAGATGGGTTTGAGGCTTAATATTGCTTTATTGAGCAGAGCCTCTCATGTTGAGTCTTAGGATTGGGATGGCACTTCTTGAGAGTCATGGAGACTGGGTATATTGTTCAACATAGAATTGTAAGTAGAGCTTGTTGTATTTATTTTTAGTCTGTTTATTTTGTATATGTGGTTACCCCAGTGGGCGATCAATTGTTGTATGCTTCACATGTTTTTTGTTTGTATGACTATAAACTAAATTATATTTATTATATCATTCCATTATTTCAGTTTATTTATTATGTGCACCTTGAGTTTTATCATTATGCATGAGTTTGGTTACTTTATGTTGTTATATAACTTTGTACAGAGGTTGTAGTCACTCCACTTTATCTTTTAGACCCTGCCCTCTAGTCAAAATCCTCTAGAATATCAAGATACATGCTTGAGGTTTTGTGGTTGTGCATATTAGGTGGTCTGTTAGGTCATCCTAGGTCAGTTCGTTAAAAAATGGCATCAGATCTGTTTGGATTTATGATTTGTGGAGTTGTAAGATAGGTTTTCTAGTAATGTGTTATAAATTATGATGGATATTAGACTGGTGTGTTGTGAACACCTCTATCGATAGAAATTACAAGTTTCCAGGTAATGGGACTTCTATTATTGTATTCCATTTTTACAATTTTGTGATTTCACTTAGTGTGTTTCACTTGATGTTTTAGAATTTTAGATTATTCTAGTTTTTGGATCTTAGCCTGTCTACCAGAGACCAGTGTTCATGAATCATTATAGTTATGTAGGATTCACATGAAATGTGACTGTCTTTTGGGTTTTTACTAACAATAGAGGTTTAGTTATTTAAAGAGTCTCCAATGACCTATATAGTGTATCGCATATAGCTCTTTGGTGGCATTCTACTCAACTAAACTACATAAATATAATTTATTTTGATGGTAGACCATGTGGATATTGTGGTGAGATGTCCATCGATGAAGGAAATTTTATACCTTCATTAAGTGATGCATGGGGACCATTTTAGGTCAGTAATGGACTCTGAGTATCGTACTCATGGCTTGATGAGGGAAAGGGTTCTTAATAGTTTTTTTATTGGTTTAGAGTATCCCAAATATGGTGGTTCCCCTAAAGTCCCAAGTTTTTGTTTCTTGGGTGGTAGTTATTATTTCCACATGTTGTCTATCAGGTCATGTGGTGGTGCATGTGTTCCTGCTATCAATAATGGCATGGGCGGTCATTATTTTTTTCCCTTGATGGGGAAATTAAGCTCTTCTTTCACTAGGGTGTGGTTAGACATTAGGATGTTAGGTTTTTGAGAAGTGTAGAACTATTAGTGTTCCATGTCTCATGGTTTTCTTGAGAGGGAAGGTTTGGTCAGACCCTTGGCCTTGCTCATTATGGTTGTTCTTTTGGTAGCACAGTGGAAGCATGGTTTTATGCTTCTGGATCTAGATTGGCACTCAATTGTAGAGTGTTCATTTGGTTGATCTTGTAATGAGGGAGATTCTTTGTTTTTGAAGATGAGTTTTGATGGTGCTCTGGTTTTTTGTAATTGAACTCATTGATTTAATTTTCATTATCCTTGTTTAATTAGTACTCAAACCATGTTAAATTGAGTAATGTTGTGTTTTTGGTAGCTATTTAAGGAAATACCTATAGTCGGGAGTGTACTATAGGATTTTAGAGGTATTTAACCACATTTTAAGTGGTTTTTTTAGTGTGGAGTTTTCTATTCCTGATAAGAATTAAGGACACATATACCCATAGTGTTCGGTGATTGACGTAGTGTATACTATGTAGTTTTTCATTTACATAGTGGTGTGATGATAAGGATACTCCTATGGTGGGGATCATCATATCAATTGTGGTTGAATTTCTCTCATGTTGGGAGAGAGTTTTGGATGTTATAATACCATTTATTGGATAGTTGAGATAGTGTTCGTTATTACTATTCTTGGGTGATATCATGGCCATTGGTTGACCATCAAGTATTCTTGGGGGTGATAAGCGTTTGTTTTGGGGAGTTTTTGATGCCTCTCATTGCCATGAGTTGTGAAAATCATGAGACGTTTGAACCATTTGTTTATATAAGTGTTTTAGGGGGAAAATAATAATCTCTTCTATAAGATTATCTTAGATAATTTTTTTGATCACTCTATTAGTCTTAGAATAATGTGTTTACCCTAGGACATGGGTTTGGTGAACATCTAAGCCATTAAAATTTTCATGTAATATTTAGTATTTAATTAATTAAATAATAATTTTTTCATACATGTTCATTCTGTGATATCTTTTAAATTGAGTATTGGATTGAGATTATGTCTCTAAAATTGTGTCTAAAATGGGGGAATTTTCCTTCGTGAGGCATAAACCCTTCATGGGCACAAGGGCTAGGCATGGGCCCCTTTTATTTTTATTTTTTATTAATTTATTTATCTTTTCATTTTATTTTATCTCCTTTACCCTTTGGATTCCCATGTATTCTACTTGGGACATCAGTGTCACATGATCGAGATAGAGAGAAGAAGAGAAGAGGGAAAGGTACGAGGAGGCACCACCCAAGGAGCTCATCCATAGGTATATCGAGCATTGATGGGTGTGTGGTGCAAATCTAGTGTGAAGCTTTGATGGTTTTTACCTAATTGTAGGCCTTTTTTTAATATTTTTTTTAAAAATCCAAATCATATACATTTTTACCAGTTATTTTGGTGGGGAATGTGCTCTTTCTATCACCAGTGGCTTGGGCAGGCATGGTTTTCCTTCCTTGATGGGGATGTTGAGGTCTTCTTTCACCAAAGTGTGGTTAGGCATGAGGATTACTGGTTTTAAAGAAGTAGAGAACAAGGAGTGTTTCTTGTGTCACGTTTTTCTTGATAGGGAAGGTTTAGTTAGACCCCTAGCCTTAATTATTTTTGGTATTCTTTGGGAAGCATAGTGGAATCATGGTTGGATGATTTTAGATTTGGATTGACACTTGAGTAGAGGGAAAACATTTGGTTGAACATGGAATGGGGGTGATGCATTGTTTTTTAAGAGTAATGTTGATGGTTCTCTAGTTTTTTGGAATTTTCCTATGTGGGGCATAAGTTCAGTTATTTTAAGTGAATTATCCTAGTTTCATTACCAAATAAACCAATGTAAAAGTGAGTCATGTCATGTGATTGGGAGCAATTTAAGAAAATCCTTGTAGTGGGGAGTGTATTATAGGATTTTGGTGGTAGTTAACCTCATTTTATGTTTTTTTTGAGTGTGGAGGTTTCTATTCTTGGTGAACATTATGGAAACATCTATCCATTTTTTCATTAATCTATATAGTGTGGGATGTGTTCTTTTCCATTTTCGTATAGGGGTGATGATAAGGATAATCCTATGGTGGGGAGCATCATATTAGTCATTGGTGAATTTATCTCATATTGGGAGAGAGTTGTGGATTCCTTAATACCTATCATTGTATAGTTGAGATAGTATTGATTATGAAAGTTAATAGGTGAGATCATGGATACTGGATGACCATCGAGTCTTATTAGGGGTAATAAGTGTTTGTGTTGGGGAGTTTGGGACACCTCACATCACCATGGGTTGTGAAAATCCAGAGAATTTTGAACTTTTTGTTCTTGGATGTGATCAAGGGAAAATAATAATTTCATCTATAAGATGATCTCAGATAATTTTTTTGATCACTCTATTGGTCCAATAATAAGGTTTTTACCCTAGGACATGAGTTTTTTAGAAATCCAAGACATTAAAATGTTCATGTAATATTTAATATATAATTAATTAAATATTAATTTTCATGTGTGTTCACTCAGTGATATCTTTTAAAAGGAGTATTGGATTGAGATTATTTCTCTATATTTGAGTATTAAATTGTGGTGATTTCATAAGAGATATATAAAAAAATCATGGGCATTAGGTCCAGGCCTTAGTGCCTTTTGTTTTCATTTATTTTCTTTTCTTTTTCTTATTCCTTTTTTTTCCTTTTCATTTTTATTTCTATCCTTTCCACATTTTATTCCCATGTATTACCCTTAATTATTCAGTTTCATGTGATCGAGAGAGGTAGAGGAAGAGAAGAGGGAGATTTAGGAAGAGGATCCACCCAAAGAAATCATTTGGATGTATATCGAGCATCAACAAGTGCGTGGCGCAGATCTAGTGTGAAACGTCAGAGATCTTTACCTGGAGGTAGTACCGTTTTTAATATTTTCTATTAAATCTCCAAATAATATACATTTTCAAGTCTATAGCCATTTTTGGGTTGTTAGGGACCCCATGGGGGTTGATCTATGTATTTTTGGGTAAAAATGGTGGTTTTAGACTATTTTGGGAGTTTCCCATTCAAGAAAACCCATGTACACGGCGTGTGGTTTAGTGGACACACATTGTGCATTCTTTTTATTCATGGAAGATATAGTTTTGGAAATAAATGCCTTGTACTTGGGAGTACACACCATGTAGTGTCGACTTGGGGTATGTTGGCTCACATCGTCATGTAGGATACACAACCAAATCTCGTGCGAGGTACATGGATACGGGCCTTGTAATGTGCCTGGCCAAGCCCCGTGTGGGTTAAATGGCTAGGTATATCGATGAAAACCATGTGTGTGGAACATGATGTGTATGGGGTGGTACACATCATGTATTCAAGTTTTTTACACCATGAGTAGTGATAAGGTACATGGTTAGGGACCCCGTGTTTTATACACAACATGTAATTTGGGAAACTTCAAGTCAAGTGGCCTAGAGCACACAGATAGTGAGAACATTTGTGGTTATGCATCATGTGCCCAAAGTAAAATCCATGTACTGTTTCTTCTTAGGATTTTTTCTTTATTTTTTAACCTATAGTGAATATTGGACTTATGGGTAGTCCATTATGATATTTATTCCATGAGTAATGCGATAGTGGAATCCGTTAGATGTTTAGAGGCCATCTAGATGGTGTTTTTTTACACTGAGAGTTTATTAGGAGTATTTATTCGAGGTTTGGATTCAAAATCCTCAAAAAAATTGGGTTGTGACGTTTGAGTCCTGATTGAGGGTTTTGAGCTCGGTGATCAACCTAGATCAAATGTTCCATGGAAATCTATTTGAAGTTATTTCAAATAGACCCCTTAAGGAAGGATCATGTAGTATCTCTAAGTAGATATTTGTTTTTTTTATAATAAGACTAGTTGATCTATATTAGGAAATTTTATTTTTATATCATGTGATTAAGGATCATAGATATAGGAGCTTATTATATGTGTTGACATCGTGGGATGGAGGTTATAGTAGGGTTTTGTTTAGCCGTTAAGATGAATCTGAGTGACTCTTGAGGATTCACATGTGGGAAGGTTTCTGATCAAGTGATCAGAGGGTATCATAGCCGACTATTGAGAATATCTATGTGGCATGGGGTTTCTTTGGGTTCCCTTTTGGGTGAGTTAGTTCCCTAGGATGGGTTGTTTACTATGAGGTTTAGCTAAGTTTTTCTTACATGGGAGTTTCCCTAAGGTTTTGTTTAGGTTGATGAGCCCTCATGGGGTTTCCTACATTATAGGTGGTAATGTGGATCATTTAGAACACCCCAGTAAGCATTATTATTCTTTAATTTTCCCTTGAGGGTTAGTTGTTGATCAAGGATTATTTTTAGGACACTGAGTATTGTTTGAGATGTTTCTGTATTGGTTGTTTCATGTGATTTAGATGTGCTAGAGGAACCCCTCATATGGTATCTTTCTCTTAATTTAGACTTTAGTCTAGTTGTGAATATTTATATGGGTATAGAATAAGATTTTGGGTGAATCATGGGATTCCCTAGTTGGTGGTCACTTTATGTTGTGAACTCGAGGACCATGGGATCCCCAAGTTATAGTTTGTCCCTAAGGTGGGTCATTGAAAGCCTATGGTGGTTGTTTTTTGGATGTTGAGATATAGGGGACTGAGAGAGACCATGTTCTTTTTTGGATGAGAGTTGACCAGTGCTCCTCATTTAGCATTTTGGATAGTGGGTTTAAGAATTGGATCGTCCCATGTTTTATTGACCTTTGGAAATGATGTTTGTTGCAATTTCTTCTCAAGAATTTGGATTGTGGAGGTGATCCTTGGAAAATCCTAGATTGGGTGTCAGCCCTAAGTTTTCATATGGTTCTATCCTTTGTTGGATGGTAGATTTTAAATGATCTTATGGAGCTAATGGACAATATGGATGATTGAATCCCCTCTAATTGAGTATACAACCTATCTATAGGTTATATTTATAGCTACTATGGATGTATTGAACTCATGGTGCCATGGATTCTTAGTGGTCCTGATTTTGTGTTTGGATCCCATGGGGTAGTGAATTTGTTTGGTCTAGGAAATATTATCCCATAGGTAGAGTATCTATCAGGTCCATGTTTGAGCCAGGACTATTATGTTGGACTTTCAAGACATAAATGTTTTTCTAGAGTGTGGCATGGAGACACTATCGCCAGTTTGGATTCTTCCATTTAACTTATAATGACCCAATATTTTGATACATAAATATATAATCTTTATACATGAATATTCAATACATTTCATAAAAACATGCATGAGGATAGTAATATTTTCATGTCTTTAGAGACTAGAAAC
Organism: Viscum album; assembly: GCA_963277665.1. Lineage (NCBI taxonomy): Eukaryota > Viridiplantae > Streptophyta > Magnoliopsida > Santalales > Viscaceae > Viscum > Viscum album. Next base: position 713,477,136 of record OY728137.1, on the reverse strand, counting down.
ATGATTTTTTATTTCATGAAAGATATTCAACCTCACCCACAAAGAGATTCTCATATAATACTCCACTTAGGCATACCCTACCCAAACCTTTCTTTATAAACTAGGGAAGGAAACATAATAAAGGGTGATATTAGATGATCAGTAAGGGTAAACATATGATATATCAATCTATGATCATATGGAATAATTAGATAAGTATAACGTTATTTGATCATTAAAATAACTTATAAAGTTCATACCCAACCTTTCATAGATCATAAACATGATTTGTGGTATAAAACATTATCACTTTAGAAAGAATGGTCCATAAGAGAGATAAATCATCATAAATCAACAATGAACCATAATAACATGTCATAAATGTTTGTTACCATAAAAAATATAGAATACCATTTCATATATTAAGGTTAATTACCAAGACCATCAACATAGTAGATCAATACTTATAAATGGTTTCCCATTGTGGATTAGGACGCACATGTTTACCTTAGTAGATCAATCCCATAAAATAGTCTCTCATCATTATATCATGATATATAAAGCTTTACCTAATGTATTGGAGGGAGATATAGATATCCCATATCTCATTATGAAACCCATAATTATGTGTTCCATAATATCATAAAATATTCATTATATCATCACATCATAACTTGTGTAAATAAAAAAAGGCATCATAAACATTTCATCAACTCACTATAGCATAATCCATGAAAAAAAGGGTTCCATAAACATTTCATCAACATAAAAATTAACCATACAGATAAACAATAGGGATGGTATCATTCAATATTATCCCTAGTAATGCATAATTAACATCAAAGGATGTCATCATAGATAAAAAATGATTTTAAAATATCACTTGGGACATTTATTGCAGAATACATCCTTTCCGATTTAAAAAATACTTTTAAAACATGAAACATTTTCAAAATACTTTTATTTTAAAATAACCTTGTAAACTTATAAAGGAATCTTTAACAATCATTAAAAAAATTTCTTAAATAAAGTATCCTTTCCATTTTGAAAATCACTTTTTAAAACTAAAAAATAAAAAATCATTTTGGAAAACAATTTCTTTGAAAATAAAATTTGAAAATTATAATGTAATATTTAAAACAATGATTTGTTAATGATTGCAGAAAACACTTTTCATGACGTACATGTTAAAATAAATATTTCTTTAACATTTTCAGTAAAATCCAAACAGGTATTGTTTGGAAAACGACGTGAAGATTTCTTTTAATAAAAAATTTAAAAGGTTAAACATGTGTAAAAATTCCTTTGATAAACCATTTTGAGATAGTTAAATTAATTTTTTAAAACATTTTTAGAAAATGTGGTTTTGAAAGAAAAAGGTTTTTGACCAAAGAGTGGAATAAATATGTTTTTTCATGAAAAGGCTATTTTTGAAATATTGAGCACATAAAGAGAGGAAAACGAAGGGAAAACACGTATTGTCATGATATAACTAGAGGATAAGAAAATTCATAAGTTTCTTGAGAGATGGATCATAATATTTTATCATTGTAAACATAATCATACACAATCCTAATAAATTATAAGATTGTATCATAAAAATATTACCTCTTTAGTAACACTGTATCATATTCCCCGTGAAATAATAAAATTAAATGAAATGAAAAATATAAATAGAATAAATAAATTAATGATATTAAATGTCAATAGGGTTGTATATACACCTCATAAAATATAATAGGTGCATAACATAACATATATCTAAAAGAAGGAAAATTGAGACAAAAATTTCTTACAACTTTGGAAACATTCAAATTGTAAACCCTATGAAAGAGAGATCCTAAAATAGATTTTCAAATACCAAAAAATTTCATGTGAATAATAATAAAATAAATTTATGGGTATTATATACACCAAAAAAATAAACTAGGTGGTGAATATATCATGTGTTTCACAAAAGTAAAAAAGTTTGACTGAAATTCCTTACCTTAAGTCTCAAATTCCATTATACACATTCAAGCCTCTTGTATAATAAATATAGCTTTGTTATACATATATTAAAAAACCATAATTATATGTATCATACCACATAAAATTTACTTATGACCTTTTATTACTCATTTATCAACAATTCCTTGTTAAGATCGTGTTTTGGGTAATAAATGTTTTATTTTTCATGTATGAAATACTGTAGATTCAGCCTTTAGTGGTGTTAAAAATATGTTATATTAGTGCTAGGAAATCGCTAACTACTAGACTGATGTTAAAGGATGACCTTTATTGGAACTTTTTTATGGATGATAAAGGATGGATTAAACAACACTAAAAAAGTAAATGATGAAGGAACCCTCTATTAGCACTTTTTTAGCACAGATAAAAAATTTGAAAAAATATATTTTTTTCATCCACCACAACACCCTCATTTCTCAGCACTCTCGACGCCCTTTCTCAGTGATTTTAAATCCCCAAACTTCCATCACACACACCCTATACCTACTCAGAACATGTTAACACCCACCTTCCCCCTACCACAGTGCAAGAATGACTACCCCAAATACCTTCTCTTGTTGGGAATTGATCCTATGACCTCCATTCTATGTTTCAATGCCCTTTTCCATAATATAAATAATGTTTTGTTTTATATTTTACAATATTTCTATTTTTTCATATATATATATTTATAACTATGTGATATATATACACACTTATATTATTTGAATATATTATATATTAATATTCATTTATATATATTTGAATATAAATATATATATATATATATTTATTTATTTATTTATTTATTTATTTATTAATACACACATATATGTATATATAAAAATTATATATACATTTTTATATGTGTATATATATATTCATATATTTATATAATGTATAAAAAATGGTTAGATATTGTTTAAAAAAATGGATAATAATTAATTTCATATGGTTTATATATTTATCTTTAAATGAATTTTTAGAATATGTCTATATATTGAGATATAAATTTTATACATAACATATATATTTATACAAATTTACATATAATTGTGTATTTAGATATAAATTTTTTATAATTTGTTTATAAATATTTACTATAAATACATTTATATACTAGATTTAATGATAATGATATATCTATAAAAAATCATCTATATGTGATTTATATACACAACATCGAAACACATAAACATACCCACATATTTAAACACACACCCGTGCAAATTTATATTTCTCGCAAACATGTAAAAATATATATTTATATATTTATATATTTACATATATTAAAATATGCATATAAATACTGTTTATTGACACAAACATGTTTATATATAAACATTAGTTATATAGGTATATGTATACATTTTAATTCATTTTTATATAGTAATAAAATGTATAATTTTTTAATTTAAATAAAATTAATAATAAATATTTAATTACATTTGGTTTATATATATATAAATACTTTTTTATTTAAATATGTTTAAATATGTATTTATATAATTGATTTATTATAAGTAAATATAAGAAAATATGCATATATTTAATTATAAATAAAAATAAATTATGAAAAATGATAAAATTTTAAAACCATGATATCTATATGAATGTAGGTCCTAGGAATAAAGTTATTCATAATTAAAAAAGGACAAAAATACTCACATAAATGAAACTGAAATACTATCAAATACTAAAAAAGTAGGGTATCCCAACTAAAAACGAATTTTTTGAGACCTTAAAGGAATTTTTCCCCTCTAAAAAATAGTGAATGAGATTACCCTGATAAAAATGGCATAGATCACTTCACATGATTCAATTTTATATGTTTTTTATCCCAAAATGACACCTAGATCAAAAGTTATGGTTTTTTGAAGTTCAAGTCGTGTTTTCATAATATCTTAAACCATTCATTAATTCATTTAATTTTAATGTCATCCAATTGTTATTAAATAAATATTACTTGATAAAAATAATCAAATTATTAATTAATTTTATTTTTAAATTATTTTATATGATATTTTTTAACTAAATATCTTATATATTAAATGTGAATACATATTTATCTTTATCTAAATCACATTCAAAAAATATATTATATTTATATCAAAATAAATATAATTATATATTAATATGATATTTTTAATTAAATATATTTTCTTATATGAAATATACCCTTTATCAGTACTTTTTTATTCTCACAAATAAAGGGCCCCCCATTATTGGGGCTTGTTTATTAGTATAGATAAAGGGCCCCCTTTATCATCATTTATTAGCAGTGATAAAATCCCCATTTTTCATTGATTTTTTATAAGTTCTAATAAAGGTACCCATATATCAGTGATTTTTTATAGTACTAATAAACCCCCCTACCCCATCAGTTTTTTAGAACTGATAAAGGGGGAATTCATCAACACTTTTTCAAGTGTTAATAAATCCTTGCGCTGTTAAATTTTGAATCTGAAGTAGTGATGTTTTGATTTGTTATTTTTTGTTCTATTAATTTTATCATTCCTCCATAATCTAGATAATTTTAACCATGATATAAATATCTTATATATTTAGTATATATTTATTTATAGAAATATATAAAATTTAGTGATAGAAAATGAAATAAACTGTTAATAGAGACCGTATGTCATACATAGGCATGAACATTGTTTCCTTTTTCTTGATGGGTTGAGAGAAAGAATTTAGAATAAAATATTTAAATTATAGAATCATTTTTATTTAATATATATCACATATATTTATTAAAAAAATTCTTATTACCTTCCATGTAAAGAATCAATGAATCACATCGATTCCCAAGGTGATAGTCCTACGTACACAAAAACAATGTTATCGTATTCCAAAAAAAAAGAAATTAAGAAGGAATATGAGATATCATGATTAAAAAATAATTATAATTTAATAATTATAATATAAAAATAATAAATCCATCATTATATACATCCTTTAGTGGCAGCGATGGAAAAAAAATAACATTAGTTCGTGAGAAGGTAGTCAGTCGTGCTTTCGTGATCCATTTCATGAAAGAGGATGAGTATTTAGTTTATAACATTTACATAATAACATATATATATATATATATATATATATATTTAAGATACATATTTTATCATATAATCATGTTTTAATAATAATAGAATGATTTGGATGAATAAATAAAATAAAATGTTTGATTAGTGATGTTACCTCTTCTTCGAACAACTACTATTAGTTTGCACCAAAATAATTCATAGGTTTTATTGATGAATAAAATAAGGTTTCTAAGATGATATTATGGAATTAAGAAAGTATTTTGGTATATTATTTTCTAAAACAACTGGTTTTTAAAGTGTAAAGAGGAGAAGATAAGGATTGACCTTTTATAAGTGAGGTGAGTGGAACAGTTGTAATTTTTGAAAAGAAAAAGGTGTGACCACATTTTTCACATTCCATAAGGCTCAAATATGGGACATTATCTAACCTATAATATTTAAGGTCTAAATATGTCCATAAAATAGGTGTTTTATATGTTTTGAATTCTTTTTTACTGAAATATTTTTAGTTTAACCCCTAGCTAAATTCTTTTTCACCTTAAGCATGGTAAATAATTTTTACTATTTTTACTGTTAATTACGGTAAAAAATTAATTTCACATTATTATATAATATAAATTATTCTTATTAAAAATATATAATCCATTCTTTAAAATTCCATTCAAATAAGTGGTAAATTTTAATTTAAAATTAATCACGTAGACACGATGAATAAGTGATTTTCCCAAGGAAAAATGTCCAAATTGTTAAAGAGTTTTTACATAAAAATTCAATATTAAATTTATTAAATTAACATAAATTGGACTTATAGATATATAATTGAACTAATTTTACCTTCAAAACCATATTAACACAATTTTTATGTTTTTAAAATTTGTAAAATAAATGAAAATTCTTAATAAAAATCCAGTATTTTTCACTATCCATCGAAAAATTTATCTTCTCAAAAAAAGCTCAAAAATTAATTCTAAAATAATTTTAAAATGATGATTTAAAAAAATTAAGGTTAATTTTTCAAATAAATTTTATAAAATTCGAAAAAATAACTTTAAAAATAAGTTTGTAAAAGGTGACAAAACTTCTTTTTAGAAAATTACAGTTTTTAAGTGAAAAATTAGATTAATTTTCATCTCTTGTCTATAAAACACATAATATGAATGTTAAAAATTTTATATAATTTATATTAATTAAATTTCATTAAAATAATTCATAAAAAGTGACTTTTTATATTTATTGAGGTAAAACATTTTTGTTTCCATAAAAATAGTTTTTAGATGAAGATTTATTTTATTTTAAAATAGTTTTTATTTTCATTTATAATTAATTGGTTACAAAAGAATTAATTATATATGTGTGTGTGTGTGTGCCATATATTTTCATAATTTATTTAATCATATTCATACCCACTATTCCAATGGCTAGGTGATTACTATTATATTAAATAATATTATTTTAATATTCCGTTACGTTTCAATAAAACTTGATGTTGTGTGTAATAAAAGATAAACATAGTGTTACTGGTAATGCATGATAAACTCGAGTTTGTGTGTAGTGAAAGATATCAAAAGTATTAAATATATTTGAAAAAAATCATTTCATAAAATCTCAAGGTGTTACATTTTACCCCCTTTAAAATTAATTTCACCATATAAATTCATCAATTTTGTACTAAGGATACTTCAACCTAATTACAATCTCAGGTTCCCATGTACCTTCCTCAAGCTAGTGATTTTTACAAAAAAAAACATTGACCAGGTGAGTGGTCTTGTTTCGTAGAACTTTCCCTATTTGATCAATAGTCTCTACAGGTTGTTCTTTAAAATATATATCATGCTCCAATGGTATAACCTCTAATTTTAGTTCATGTGATGGATCAGGTCTGTACTTCCTCAGGAGATATACATAGAACACATTGTGAAACTGATAAAGTTTTAGTGGAAGCACAATTTGATAAGATACCATATTATATGATCAATAATTTAAAAGGGACCGATATACCTCGGTCTCATATTTCTTCTATATCATAATACAATTTCATCCATTGGTTGTGATTTGATCAATTTTTACTTCATCTCTTACTATAAGAAATTAAGATGAATTTTTTATGCCTGAGGCACTAATGAAACACATGATCTATAATAGAATTATGATTCATTCTTTCTACCTCTAGTTATAACAAAATAGTTATCATTGGTTATTCAATATGGATAAATATTCATATGGTTAAGTAATACATTATTCACTAAAACATAATCCAAATTTAAACCTGAACTGTTTCATAAATCGTTATCCTTATGACACTTCCAAAATATTAACATCTACAACTTAAGAAATAAGGTAACTAAATTTCCAAAATGAACTTATCATTAATTCCCTAAAAAACAAGAATTGGATATTAATTTTCACATACCAAACATCTGAATAACTTCATTATGTATTCTCTTGAAACATGGTAATAACCTAAACTACCAAAAAACTTTATTGAAAACATATATTCTTCCTTATTCATTAAATAAAACACATATTATTAGATATATTCCTTAAATCCAAAAAAATGCTGTAAACTCCATAAATATTATAATAAACCACTTTTAAAAAATCATTAATCAGTTCCAAGGTAATCAATACTATCCAATTTACTTTATCCATATCAATCATTTCATTATTCCAACATCATTATATCAACATCAGGACTATTAAGGGTTATATTTCCCTTAATAACGTGTTTTTCATGAAATATCACATTTCCATTAAATCACTTTTCGATGTCATCAAAACAACTCAACATATTCTTGAAAATTGTTAACAAAAAACTTATATTGAATATTCCTTATATATTTCATAATTCTTGAGTTCTAATACATAAACACTTTAATCATTCTACTTAATTTTAAACCATTAACTATGATTTATCATCTTATTCCTTAATACATCTTTCCTTTCATATGTCATTTTTTTTCTCCTTATCATAAATAATAAAACTATTAATTATACCTCCTTTATAACCCTATTATTAATATTTCCCCCTAGAACATTGATTTTTATAATGCCCATTCTTTCCACTTTTATAACATCCAACCATTGATGATTCCTTATGGAAACCATTATTCTCATCCATTTCATTAAATGGACATTTCATTTTTTTTCTCATAAATCCATTACTTTGTGTCCTTCTCCATGCCTAAAATATATTTTTGTTACCTAGAGACATTAACTAGAGTGCTTCTTCCCACATTCATTAGATATAGGAAATCAAGTATTCTTTCCTCCATTGTCCACACCACCCAAACTCTCAACAAACTTTATTCTTATCTTCTTTGGTGAGTCCAAGATTTAGTTAATGTTTATGTTGTTAATAATATATCATGATAAATAATTAGGAATAATCGTAATATCCGACACTCCAGTCATCATCCCATATGGTTTCTCATCAACATATTATCTATCACATTCAATGTCAATCCAGTTCCTTCCAATTCCCACCATTGACTAAAAAAATGGATATTGTGAGTAAAAATAATCATAGTATGGAACAACATAACCATGAAACATTACTTATATTATGTATAAATAATGACACATTATTTTAAATCTATGAAACCTTCGGATTAACATAGGTTATTCATGGTGATTATCTATTTAAATATTTCATAATGGTTCGTAAAGTGTTTCTGAATTTCCAAGACATATCCCCAAGAAGATTCAAACTAGGTGTGTAGGAAGGATCATTTTCATGGAGCAAGTGACAATTTAGTCTATCTCAATGCACACTTTTCATAGTTATTACCCCTAGGTACCTCTATTCCAGAGTTACATCCACTAGTATAATCGAGACATTGATGTCATTTTTTGGAAACTAATTGCTCAATCCTTTACCAAAATCCAAATACTTTTTCTGATACTTTGACTGATCCTTAGAATTATCATTATACTTATCCGTAGACATATAATTATAAATATCCCCAGTGATTTTTATCATAGATTCCAAAGGATAATTAAACCTTTCCTCTAATACCAACTATAACTTCAAGGATTTTCATACAAAAATATCATATATTTTTAGATGAATATTCAATAGATTTCATAAACACACACCCAAGGGATATAATAGTTTAGTGAATTTGGAGATTATAAATATAATCTTTTTATTTCAGGAAAGATCTTCAATATCTATCTAAAAGATCTTCTCACATATTAATCCCCTTATGAGTACCCCAACTAAAACCTTCTTCATAACCTAGGGAAGGAAACATAAGAAAGGGTGAGCTCATATGCTCAGTATTTATAAGCATATGAGACATAAATCTATGATCGTATAAAATCATAAGATAATCATAAGGTTATGTGATCATGAACATAACTTGTAAAGTTCATACCCAACCTTTCATAGATCATAATCATGATTCATGTCATAAGACTTTATCATTTCAGAAAACATGGTCCATGAAAGTGAAGAACCATCAGAAATCAATAATGAACAATAAGCTCAGGTCATAAAAGGGTGGTACCATCATAATTATATAAAATCATTTCATATATCAATTTTAACTACCAAAACCATCAATATAGTGGATCTAGAATTATCAACTGCTACCCATATTAGATCAATCCCATCAACTATTATCTCATGAGATATAAATCTTTATCAATATAGAATCACTAGCCCGATTGTCCACTCAGACAGTGCTATCGGGTTGGCTTTCATTGGCCTTAGGAATACCTCCTTGTACGCCAAAGGCTACAGACTAGAAGTGAGGGTGTGAAGTACAACATTGGGGAGAATATACCCTTAGGGAAGATAATATAATACTGTTCTGAGAGATATACATATATATATGTAATAAGTAGTATAAAAGTAAGACATGGAATACTCGAACTAGACTCACAAATGGTTAAAGAACAAAACTATTAGATATAAAGTGAAATAAATAAATAAAATACTATAACAGAAAGAAAAATATCTGTATTCCAGCAAACCACTTATAGCCACTACTATAATAAATAATCAATCATGCATTTGATAATAGGATATACATGTCAAAATAAAAAGGAGGGTCACCAATGGATGACTTGTATAAGTCATACATATATAGAGCATGTTGATATAGAAAATAAATGAAATATAAGATCTAACTAGACATGACCTCAAGGTCCCGTGTCAAACTCCATGCAAGCAGCTACTGTGATCCAACTCCTGAGGCTTATCATTTACTGAATGTAAAGACCTAATGTATACATGCATCTCAAAGAGAACGTTTCAGGTGTGAGAATTATTATTAGTAGGATACCACCTAGGGTTATATACCAAACATAATTGTTTAATAAATCATGGAATATAATTAAACTTAAGGAATCTCAATGCATTTAAAACAAATACAAACCCCACTGGTGCTCAATAGCCACCAGGGAGCTGTCACCTTCTTCATCTAGAGTCAAAATTCTAAATATAATAATGTCCTTTTCCCATGTTCCAAGGTAGATATAATGTTACAACCAAATAGAACCCACAGGTTCCACCTCAAATCAAGTAACCCGACACCACATTCTTCCTGAAACCTCATCTCTTAATAATAGTACCTACATCCTGAAGGCACACCCAATCAACACAATTCTACCCCTCAGAACCCTAATATAAAAAAAATTTCAAATAAAAACCTAAAAAATAGAGTCATGAATATTTTTATCCTCCAAATTAATTTGAACCCATGGCCTCAATAATAGAAATCCTCATCCCCCAATTAATAGCCTCATCACAATCAATCGAAGGCTCCTCACCTTCCTTGTGGTTTTCTTTGTAAATCACCACTAATAACAAATCCTAATCCACACTACTGGGGGACTCTACCCACTTGAGTGGTAAAAAAACCTCATCAACTGAGTCATCTTGTGTTTACATGACTTAATTTAGTGTTTTCCCATCATGAATGAGCATAAATCACCAATAAAGTCCCTAAGACACAACAACACTAACACATCGTTCCCCTACGACCATGTCTCTCAATTTCGGATGGCCATGCCATCCCAATATCATGGGTCATGCCCAACCTAATAGTATGAATTCCTCAAACAAATTTCCATGATGCCCAATCTTTTGGTCAATACTATTCAAGAGATCTAGGATGAGCCCAACCGGTGATCATAATCACTAAATCATGAGGTACATGCCACCTAAATACCATGGTCCATGCCTATCACAACCCCTTGGGTCACAGAAATTTATCACAAGAAATTATATTTAAATAAGTTACTTTCAATAAATAATAAATTCTATGAAATTTAATTGCACAACCAAAATTCAATATAACAGTCAATTCAGTTGAATACTATTGAATTTCATAACTAAAAACCCATAACAATTCAATTTAGAAGACTTAAATGCATCAGATCAGATTAACCAAACCAATTCAATTAAAAAATTAAATTTAAAAATGGTTTGGCACCCCTGGAAAACCCACACCAAGGAGTAATTACCTCTACCCCAACCTCATTCAAGTAAAAAATGGAATTGGGCATGCCTAGTGATATCACATGGGTCACATGATCATTTTAATATAAAGAAATGGATATAAATGGATCCCACTAAAAATACCCAAAAGTGTACTAAAATTTGAACCACCCAAATTTCTACAAAAACAAAAATCAAGATATGTACCACCTACCATTGACCCATTAATGTAGGCACATCCAATATCAAGCTGCAATTTGAATCTGATTGGTGTAGATCTGAGTTTTCATCTAACACCCAGAAAATAGGGTGAAATTGAGAAAATGGACTTAATTCATTGTGAGGATAAAAGAGAATTAGAGTGTCTAGGGTGAGGTTATCCTTATAGAGACACATACAACGCACATGATTGATCTGAAATTGGAGCACTGATAGAGGAGGGGGAGAAATCAGAAAGATAAAATGAGGAGGAGGGTTCCTCCTGTGCTACATAAGACCAAGGGAGAAGAAATATGGGATAAGAAATAAAAAGGATAAATGAGAAAAAAAACATAAAAACACCCTATACAAGATTCACAGTTTTCCAAACCGTGTGGCAACCATGCGTGCTACAGTGTTGAAGTACTTCCCAAAAGGGCTCCCTTGCATGGATTATGCATGGTTTTTCCTAGTTATGTGCAAACTATGTGTAATCCCTCTGCAAAAAATGTAGAGAACCTCACATGGCCATGCACCTCACTTATACGATTTACCCAAACTATGTGGCGGTTCAAATGAGTCATACTGTTATCTAGAAGGGGTTTCAAGGTTTGCCCTAAAGTGTGTTCTTTGACCTGAAACTCCAAAATAGGTCATTTGTCCTATGCCACTCTCGAAACCTCTTCCAAACACCCAAGGATCCATCCAAATATTTAAAATCTTGTAAAAACATAGTATAAAACTAATGGAACACTCCAAATTTGATTCTAATCAATGATATAGAAAATTGAATATAAACTAATGGAAAATTCAAACCGGGAGTGGTTTTCAACCCAACTCAAAAACACTTAGGATGTTATAATCTACCCACCTTGACATAGATCATCCATGATTTATCAAATAGACTACATAGATGGTTCCAAACATACACATCCCATTAGAATAAACCTGGACTACCCCAGTCTAAAAGTTATAGGCCAATTACCTCAAGGGGGCTCCCCACTAGATGAATTTCCTAACCCGGTCCAACCGAACAAAAAATAAAATCACAAAATGGTCCAATGAGCAATTTACAGACCCATGGTCCTCCCATAATGCATCATCACTCTCTCACTTCATCAAGTTCCATCTTGACATTCCCAGCACGCAATCACATCCCGCACCACATAGGTTCCTTCCACGTTCCCATGTTACATATTACACCAATGAGGTCCCACATCCCCATGGATGATCAAATAAATATTGGTTCCTTGCACATCAATTAAGTATCATACTATCATGGTGCCCAGATGCCTCGCACCTCAAATAATTCATGCATCTCTTCAATGCCTAGGTGCCTCACACCTCAGATCAGTCATGCATTTCCTTTATGCCATGGCGCCTCGTACCTTAGTAATACCACATCCATCGATGATCAAAAGAGAACCTGGTGCCTCACACCCCATATATATAAATACCACATCCAAACAGGTTCCAACCTATGGAAAATTTTCTAGTCATTCCACATATAAAACTCATGCACCTTGTGCACCCATACAGACATGCCACAATATTCCATGCCAAAAAAACCAACCTACACCACTAGAGTACATCTACCTAGCATCAGCACACCATCCTAATCAGCCCCTAGCAGCTCCATGGAATGCACCTAGCCTGATGCATTAATACTTGAAACATGACCTACCTGAAGTGCTACACCATCCACCAGCCACTAACCCCAGTGTTGGGTCCCACTGTCTCTTCCATGACCACCGTATGCAGATGAAGATTAGCTACCCTCACCTATTATTGATCTTGAACTGGCCTCAGAGGCTTCAGAATTCCCTTGATACTAATCTCTAGTTGAATGAGAAGGCCTCTTGTAAAACCTCTCGAGATGTCCAACCTACCCACAAGACCAGAACTCCTTTAGAGGCTGCTCACATTGGATCTAGACATTTCCTAGATTCCCACACTAGAGGAAAACTATAGAGGATCCACAACGAGGTGATCTTCTCAAGTCCTTGGCCTAACCACCCTACTAGAACTCATCTTGACCTCATTTCCTTCCATCAAAAGCATCACTACTGATGTCACTTAAATTCATTTTCCAGATTTAGTATGACCTATACATCGGTTTTCCTTCATCAATGAGAACCTAGTTCACTTCCTCATAGAATGAGTCCAATCTAAAGATGTTTACTTTCACCCAAATGGTGCTCCCAAAACCAACCTTGAAGTTCCTCACACTGGTTGTGTCATCGCTCACCATACCAGGTGAAAAGAGAGACAATTTGGTAAACATCACTAAATAGTCCATGAAGGACATGGATCCTTACTAAAATATTAATAACTCCTAAGCCCTTTCAACCCTCAGTTTCTATGGGAAAAACTGCTCAATGAATCTAACCTAAAAATCCTTCCAGTCCAAACCCTTATGTCAACCAACCTAAACCTTTACATCCCACCAGCATTTAGTTGTTCCTCTAAGAATGTATATCACTAGCTTCACCCTCATGCTTGGAGGCATCTCAAGATTCTTGAAGATCATCTACATGTTATTGATCCTACTCTCATCTATTTTTGGACCACCCTCGCCCTAAAAAATTGGCGGGTGTTGTGATTGGAACTCCGACATCAGATATTCCATTGATGGATCTACTACTTGAGAACTCCTATCGATGCCCTGGATAACCCATTCTAGACTCGACTAGAGCTTCTCATCGATCCATGGTCCAAAAGTAGTTAAATATGGAAGCTGCCCCACCAACATTGGAACTTATACCTGAGCCTAAGCCTATCCCTACTCTACCTAACCCTCAGGGGTCTAAACTTTCTCGTGCTACTACAGAACCATTCCATCGCCCGCCTGATGCTACATCTGATCTATCTAGGAGAAACCCATTTAATACTATAAATGGTCATACAACCCATATATAAAACATATAAATATAATGTATATACGAAATTAGTAAATGGAAGTGCATCCTCGCTACCCTCAATCTCTCCCACCGCAATCATTCCACACTACATCCCAACCTCATGGCCACCATACCTGCCCTCAACAGAGAAAAGTATCATATAATCTTCAAGCCTCACCCATCTTGAATAACTACATCACCTCAAACTGAAGACTAAGTCTCTCAACCCGGTGATAATAATCACCCCATTTCATAACACCTTCTTTTATAAGATCCAGGCCCATTTCAAATATCAAAATCCATTAAATTTATAAGCACATTTAATTTATATTTATATTACATTACATAACACATTTTCAATGAAAATTAAATTTATCAAGTCCTTTAATATTTATCACATGCTATGATAATTTTACAAGGAATAATTGTGTTTATAAATTTTAAATACCCTAAAATATGCCTATTAAAATCCAAACAAGAAAGAAATCACACCTTGACCCATAGGACCAAGGGTCTATCTCATCTATTTCTATACCAGGTCAATATTTTATTTCTCATATAATAACCAATAAAATCACATTACAAATGATCCACCAAGGTGGAAATCATATAAACTATAATCTGAGAAAAATAGAACAGCACATCCCACCCATGGTAACTCAATATTCCCCTCATACATGTTGTTGTAGGCACCCAAGAATGAGTTCTAAATCTATTTCTGAAAACAAAATAATCTCAAAAATACCATTTCATAAATAGTAATACTAGTAGAAAAGAGAAGGAAGTCTTGGTCTCATTAGTAACCAGCAAAACACTGCTATTAAATCCCAGTCAAGAAATTCTCTTATACCACTTACAGAATCCCCAACCCAATTAGTCACCTAAATAGTGATATTGGGTCGGATTCCACTATCCTTAGGTGAACCTCCTTTTACACCAAAGGCTACTGACTAGCATTGAGGGTGTGAAGTAAAACATTGGGAAGACTATACCCTCAGGTAAGATAATATAATACTACTCTAAGATATATATATATATATATATAATCATTGTAAAAGTATGACACAGCTAACTCGAACCAAACCCACCAATGTTATAAGCACAAAAATATCAGAAAAATAGATAAAGTAATAAATAAAAGGCTACAGTAGAAAGAAATAGGTCAGCATTCCAGAAAAACACTTCTAACCACTATTATAATAAAAAAGAAAACATTAATTTCATAATAGGTTATACATGTCAAAATACAAAGGAGGTTCTCTAATGACTGACTAGTACAAGTCATACATATATAGAGTATGCTGATATAGAAAATAAACTAAATAGAATATCTAACTAACCTGACCTCAAGGTCTCGTGCCAAACTCCATGCAAGCGGCTACTAACGTCTATCTCTTGAGGTTGATCCTTTACCTGATCGTAAATACATAAAGTCTACACATGTCCCAAAGGGACTATGTAGGGTGTAAGAATTAGTCCCAATATCATACAACCTAGGGGTGAATACCTAACACAAGTGTTTAAGATGGCGTTCAATATAATTAAAAGTAAAGTAGCTCAATGCATTTAAAACAAATACAAACTCCAATAGTTCTCAACAGACACTAGGGAGGTGTCACCTTCTTCATCCAGCACCAGAAGCTTGAATAAAATAAGGTCTTTAGCCATGGACCAAGGTACCTTTGATGTCACAACCCAGGTGAACCCTTATTTTACACCTCAAATCAAGTAACCCGGCACCATGTTCCTCCTGACACCTTGTGTCTCAACAATAATACCAATATCCCAAGGGCATGCCCAAGAAACATAATATGGTCCACTAAACCCCTTTTTGAAAGAACCTATTGGCTCAAATCCAATCAACCTTAGGCATAACGATGTTCATCCACAAAATGAATTTGTTCCCATGACCTCAATCATGGAGAGCCTCATACCCCAACAGATAACCTCATCACTATCAACCAAAGGCTTCTAACCTTCCATGTGAATATCTATAGTAGGAAACCCCAATCACAAATCTTAATCTACACTATTGGGGGCCCATACCCACTCAAGTGGTCAAAACCACCTCATCAATGGATTCATTCGGTGTGCACACAACTCAATTCAGTGCTTTGGTCAACACAGGTGAGCGGAAGTCACCAATAAAGTCCCTAATCCACATTAACACTAGAACCTTGTTCCCATGTGACCATGTCTCTTAATTTTGGATGGCCATTCCATCCCAATATCATGGACAATTCCCGTCCTGACAGTCTCACTACCTGAAAATGATGTCCATGATGCCCAATCATGTGGTCAATACCACTCAATCAATCTGGGCTGAGCATAACCAGTGATTATCATCACCCAATCATAATGCCCATGCAACACCAATACCCTGGGCCAATCTCGTCATGACCCCTTGGGTCTTAGTAATTTATCACAAGAAATTATATATAAATAATTCACTTTCAATTAAAAATCAATTCAATGAAATTAAATTTCACATCACAAATTCAATTTTACAATCAATTCAATTGAATACAATTGAATTACATAACTAAAAAAACATAATAATTCAATTTATAGGACTTGACTGCCTTAGATCAGATTAACCAAACCAATTCAATTAAATAATTTATTTTAAAAAAGGTTTCACACCCCCATCCAAACCACCCCAAAGAGCGACGTCCTCTAACACAGCCTCTTCTAATAAAAAAATGGAATTGGGAATGACCATTGTCATTCCATGGGTCACACAGTCATTTTCATATTAAGAAATCGATATAAATTGGTCATTTTCAAAATAACCAAAAGCATGCCAAAAGATGTCCCACCCAAATGACCTAAAAAAATCAAGATACGCACCACCTGCCTCAGAATCATAGATATATGAATGTCTGATATCGATCTCCAATTCATAGTCTATTTGTGTAGGTTTGAGTTTCTAACCAACAACCTAGAAATAGGGAAAAATGGATCGAATGGATTTAGAACTCTGTGAGGAAAAAATAGAAATGAATGATAATATAGGGTGAGGTTAGCCTTACCAAGACACATCTAATGTACATACTGGATATGAAATTGGAGCACTAACAGAGGAGGGAGATCAATATAAAATAAAGTAGGAGGAGGAGGGTTCCTCTTATGTAGCATGTGACCAAGGAAGAAGAAATAGGGGGGAAATAAAGAAAGATGAAAAGGACAAAAACGTTAAAAAAACATTGTGCAGGCTTTATGGTTTACCAATACAGTTTCCCAAACTGTGCAGAAATTGTGTGTGCTATAGTGCTGAGGTACTACCCAAAAGGGCTCCCTTTCGTTGCTTGCGCATGATTTTTTCGATTCGTGCACAAACCAGGTGGAATACCTCTAAAACAATTGTATAGAACCTCACATGGATTACCCAAACCATGTAGAAATTCAAAATGAGTTTCATGGTTACCTAGAAGGGGCTGCATGTTTTACCCTAAATCATGTTCCCTAACCTCCTACTCTAAAACAAGTCATTCGGCCTCTGATGCTCTCAAAAACTCTTCTAAATACCTGAGGCTTTAGAAAAAACGTGAAACTCTTGTAAAAACATGATATAAAACTGATGGAACTCTTGGAATTTGATTCTGATCAATGATATATAAAACTATATAAACACTAATTGAAAATTCAAATCATGATTGGTTTTCGAACTAACTCAAAAACACCCGGGATGTTACAATCATATTAATTGGAGTGATATATAGGTCTCATCCATATTATAATGAAAACCATACTTATGTGTTCCATAATTTCATAAAACATTAATCATATCCTCATATCATAACCCATGTAAAGAAAATTAGCTTCATAATCATTTCATCAATTCACCATAGCATGACCCATGAAAATAAATGGATTCCATAAACATTTCATCAGCATAAAAATTAACCATACAAATAAAGAATAAGGATGGTATCACTCAATCTTATCCCTGATAATGAATAAGTAACACCAAATGATGTCATCTTAAATGAAAAATATTTTAAAAGATCACATGGAACTTTTCATTAGGAATATAGCCTTTAAAATTTGAAAAAAAAAACTTTTTAAAACATAAAAAAATTTAAAAAATCCTTTTCTTTAAAAAAACCTTGGAAATTTAAAAAGGAATATTTAAAAATAATTTAAAACATTTCTTGAGGAAAATATCCTTTCCATTTTGAAAATCATTTTTTAAAATAGAAAATTATTAAAAAATTATTTAAATCATTTTATTTGAAAATAATCTTTGAAACTTATAAATTAATAATTAAAAAAATTCTTCAGTAATGAAAGTTGAGAATACAACTCATTTTGTACGCATTAAAACAATGATTCCTTTCACATTTTCTGTAAAATTCAAACAAGCATTGTTTGTAAAATGAAATAAAGATTCATTTCAAAAAATATATAAATAGTCAAAAATGGTTTAAAAATTATTTATAATATAATTTGGAGAAATTTAAAAACATTTTATAAAACATTTATAGAATGCATGGTTTTGGAAGAAAAAGGATTTTTGACTGAAGAGAGAAATAAAGATGATTTTTATTAAAAATGATATTTTGAACTATTGGTACCTAAAGAGAGGAGAATAAATTAAAAAAAAGTATTATCATGAAATAAATATATGAGAATAAAAATTATGAACTTATTGATATATAGATCATAATATTTCATCATAGGAAACATAATCATAAAAAAATCTCAATAAATGATGAAATTGTGTCATAAACCCCTTACCACTTTCATAACATTGAATTGTATGCCCCATGAAAGAATAATATTAAATGAAACATAAAATATCATGATAATAAATAAATTCAAGATATTTTATGTTGATATTATTATATATACACCTCATAAAAATATGGGTTCATAACCTAACATATATCTCAAAGAAGGAAAATTTTGAAACAATTCCTTACCACTTTGGAAACTTTAAAATTATTTACCAAGTGAATGGGATATAATAAAATGGATATAAAAATAAAAATAATTTTCAGTAGAATCATCATAAAATATATTCATGTGAATAATATACACCATATAAATTAAATATGTGGTGAGTATGGCATGTTTCTCACTGAAGTAGAAAGTGAGACATAAATCCCTTAACTTAAGTCTCAACTTTCTTCATACATGTTAAAACCTACTATATAATAAATATAAGTTTTTCATAAATCTATTATATAACCATACTCATATTTATCATACCATACACTATTTACTTATGGCCTTTTATTTCCCATTTATCAATAATTCCTTGGTAAAATCACATTTCAGGTCATAACTGCTTTATTTCTTGTGTTTATTTTGATTTATTATTTTTGTTCCTATTACTTTAATTATGGTTACATAATATCTAGAATTATTTCCATTTTATAAATTTAATATATATTCATTCTATATATATACATATTTATTTATTTATATATATATATATATAATTTAGAGATAGAAAATGAAATACATTATTCATGGAGACGGTATGTCGTATGTATGCATGAATGTTGTTTCCATTTTATTTATGGGTTTAAAGAAAAAAATTTAAAAAATATATTACCATTATAGAATCATTTTTATGTAATATATATCACATATTTTCATTAAACCCTTCATTATTTCCTTTCATGTAAAGCATGAATGAATCAAATTGCTTTGCAAGGCAGTAGTCTTTTGTACACATGAATGTTGTTATCGTATTCCCATGGAATGGAAATTAAGAAGGAATATGTGATATAATGATTCTAGAAGAATAATAATATCATAAATATTATATATAATAAGTAATATGTGTTTTGGTGATGGAAAACAAATAACAATGGTTTGCTAGGCAGTAGTCAACTGTACACCCGAATGATTATTTCATGCCCATTTCATGGAAGAGGATATGGATTTACATAATTTAATTAACTTAATAATATATAATTATATTTAAGATAATAATGTTATCATATAATCATGTTTTAATAATAATTAAATTAGTTGTAAGAATAAATAAAATAAATTGTTCGATTAGGGATGTTACCCCTTCTTCAAACAACATCTTTCGGTTTTCACCAAAATAATTTTTAAGTTGTATTTATGACCAAAATATGGATTATAGGATGAGAGGATGGAATTAATGAATTTATTTGGTAGGTATTTTACAAACAGATTGATTTTTAAGCTGTGAAGATGGGAGGATAAGGGTGATGTTTTATAAGTGAGGTGAGTGGCACACTTGTAATTTTTGGAAAGAAAAAGGTGGGACCACATTTTTTACATGAAAAAATGATCTAAATAGGAAATTATAGAAACTAGAAGAGTTAAGGTGTAAATATTTCCTGAAAATGGGTGTTTGATAAGTTTTATTTCATTTTTAACCCTTATCTTTTTAGTTCAACCCCCTGGTAAACTCATTTTTACTTTAACCACAATAAATAACATTAACTATTTTTATTATGAATTATGGTAAAAATATAATTTTAATTTATTAGATAATATAAATTATTATTATTCCTAATAATTAACCCATTTTTTTCAATTTCCATTCACATAAGTGGAAAATTTTAATTTAAAATTAATCCCACAAATGAGGTGAGAAAACGATTTTCCAAAGAGAAAATGTCCCAAAGTTTAAAAAGTATTTATATAATAATTCAATATAAAATTAATTCCAATGAAATAAATTGGATTAATATATATATAATTTAACTAGTTTTACCTTTAAGACCATATTAAAACAATTTTTATATTTTTAAATGCTTTAAAATAAATAAAAATTCCAAATAAATAAAATATTTTTTACTATTCATCGAAAAATTTATATTCTCATAAAATTATCAAAAATTAATCCTAAGATAATTTTAAAATTATGATTTCAGAAATTAAATTAATTTTTACAATATATTTTCTAAGAGTTTCAAAAATATAATTTTAAAATAAGTGTGCAAAAGGCGAAAAAAACTTCTTTTTAGAAAAATACATTTTTTAAGTGAAAAATTGGATTATTTTTTTTCTATTTTCTATAAATCACAAAATATGAATTTAAAGAAATTTATTAAATATATAGTATATAAATTTCATTAAATTAATTCATAAAAAATTATTTTTTAATTTATTAAAGTAAAACGCATTTATATGCATAAAAACAGCTTTTGAGAAGAATGTTTCCTTTATTTTTAAAGAGATTTTTATTTTAATTTCTAAATAATTGGTCACCAATTAATTTATTTTATATACATGTTTAGACAATATATTTTCATAATTTATTTAATCCTACCCATACTCACTAATCCAACCACTAGGTGATAACTACTATATTAAATAATAATATTTTAATAGTATTTCACGTTTTATTTAAACTCGATGTTGTGTGTAACACAAGATAAACTCAGTGTTTCATGTAATGAAAGATAAAATTTGGGTTTTTTGTAATGAAAAATATCAAAAATATTAAATTTATTTTAAAAAAATATTTCACAAAATCCCATGGTGTTGTGGATTCCTAGAGACTAGTTGACATATTTTGTCATCTGGATGCCTATGGTTACACCCTGGGGTAATTCATTCATTTATATGTGTTTATATGTCTTGGAGAACAATGTATATTTGGTGTATGTTCCTTTTTTCATGTGGCTGGTTAATCCTCATGCTATAAATTCTCTAACATGCATCATAGCAAGGGTAGATTTACCTAGGATGTTAGGATTGAACCCATAGTTTTCTATTTTTATTGTTTTAGTTTTACCCCCTTATTTTATGTAGATGTCCTTTTTATGCTAGTTGTTATTAGTTTTTGTATGGTATGGGTGTATGACATGGGTATGCACATGTTATGAAATAATATTATAGGTTCTCCATTGGGGGTGTCCTATTGAGATTTATTTATCACCCCTAGTATATATACCTCGATGTGTGTATAGAACTGATGTTTACCTTTAGGATGGATAATTGGTTGCATGATAATTGGGAATGAGGCCTGGTTTAATGTAACTGAGCAAAGATTCTTGTGTGGAGTATTGGGATTTGGCTGGTTCTGCTCAAGATTCATAGATATCGGGTATTTGGTTTTGCTCGAAGTTGAATGGAGACCAGATGAATTTATTTTCAGTTTTTTTTTATTTTTAATATTTAGTCATCTTAGTGGGTGATCATTTGTTTTATGTCTCACATTATTTGTGTCTATATCACTATATATTTCGTTCTATTTATTATATCATACCCTTGTTTCAGTTTATTTATTATGTGTACTCTAATGCTTATCCATGTGCATGAGTTTGGTTATTTTCCAATAGTATTACACTTCAACTAAAGGTTATTGTCTCCCTGCTATATCTTGTAGACCCTTGATTCTAGTTAGTAGAGTTTTTCATATGGGAAGGCGCTTTTGAGGCATTTCAGTGGGCTAGATCATGTGACATGTTAGTTTAACTCAGGACAGTTCATTAAAAAACCATTCACCCTAGTCAGAGTTATCCAAAACCTCTAAAATTCAACCTGATACTCCTAAGACTTCCCTGAACACCTAATTCAACTCTTAGACCTATGACCTTATCCAAAAACATCAACTTGGGATTCTGAAACATTTTTATTCTTTGTTTGAATATAATTTCTCAAAAATAATCATCCACTAACTCAAACCCCCAAACTTCTCCTAAATTCTAAGTGTATGTACTGACACAGGACATCACAAACTCCCCACCATAACACTTTTCATCCCTGATATGTACCATTAGTCACATTTACACATCTTCAAAATTGATTCGGTCATCAACTCAAATCCAAATGGCTTCTTTGATTTTTTGAATGGTCAATGTATATTGAAGGCACAACCTCTAATTTAAGATGTTCAGACTTCCAAGACCTAATCCAATACCCATCTCCAACACAAAAATAACAATATGAAATTTACGTGATCCCATCTATTCAAAAACACTAATTGTTTCATTAGTCAGATATCCATCAAGTCTATAGTTCTACCCATTATATGCTTCATCTTATAACCATCAATTTTGATTATTTTATGCTTTCATAATCAAAAAAATATTATTATAACACCACTCCATTCTAAAAACATGTTTGTCACGATTCACAACTTACCTCACCCAAAGGTATATCTGTAAAACATATGTACCCATCCTCATCACCAAAAACCAAACTAGAATAATGAATTTACCACCATCCATAGGCAAGATAGGAACACACTTTATTTTCATTAAAATTCTAGTTCAATATCTTATTCACATTTTTTATCTCCAAAATTACTTTTCTGGTGTGGTTTTCAACATAACTTATCAAATTCCAAACATGAACACATTTCATGCCATCCTCGATCGATTCATCATGAAACCACCTTTCTCTAATTGCTGATGCATTTTCATTTTACCTTATTATGATTCCCTCAGACTCGGAGGGATCTTGTGATCACCTAAACATGCTCAATGGAGCCCATGCCTGACTCCTACTTAAACTACATGTTTATATCCTCAAATTTCCAAAAATCATTAATGTGTTCAACTATACACACTGATGAACCTCTGGTTCAAGCACCCTTAGGTCACTTTAATTAATATCAAAGCCAAAAGTCAGTGCTCAATCTCAATCCCC
This sequence comes from Viscum album, assembly GCA_963277665.1. Classification (NCBI taxonomy): domain Eukaryota; kingdom Viridiplantae; phylum Streptophyta; class Magnoliopsida; order Santalales; family Viscaceae; genus Viscum; species Viscum album. The sequence continues at coordinate 713,452,987 of OY728137.1, read as the reverse complement.
CACCACATTTGATTTCTATTTGGAATTTCTTGAAGAATCTAGGTATGCATCAAATTTATTTCACACTGGAATCCTAAATCAACCACAACCACTCCATAGTAAATTTCACACTCCCATGACCCTTATAGCATAAGAGACAGTCACCCATTACTTATACATTACTCCCCACCATAGGAGATTCATCATGATCACCGCATTTATATAAATTCAATCTTATATATCCCATGATCCATGCACCACTGAACTCAAATATTGGACAAGGCCATCTCTCTCCCATCTAAGAAAAAAAATCAAAAACTACCACCCATTATCATCTTCTGAGAATAGAACCCACAACATTCACAAATATTCAGTCCATGATAAGGGCTTAGCCTCCCAATGGACAATGGTTCACTCCACAACATATGCTTCACTCCTACAACTCCTTGAGTTTAAATAGACATTTTCATACACATCATATGTGTGATGGTCATCCTAATTCATGCTCAATTATTTCCTATGATTTAACCCCAATAATTTGTTCCACCACACTCCAATCCCTTTAATCACCTCACATATATAGGGACTCTTTAACCAAATCCCACTACTGCCTCATGACTCTCTGCTAAGAAGTTATAAACCAACATTCATCATGGTACTACCACCACTGCACTACTCGAGCCTCTCTGAGACCCAAGTGATTCTTAGTGAAAAACTAACATACCATTTTATTGATACAAGTCCAAATGGGCCCCATGCATAACCAGCATGCATCACCTTCTTCTCACTGAAAAGTAATAAGTACTTACCCATGGTCCACCTGATCACATAACCTAATCATCATCCTGTATCTCTGGAATGCACCTTCCACCTCGATCTCATCAAGACCTATGGACCACATGCCCCCTGCGACCACTCACCAAACTTTACTCAAGATCCCATGAGTCTTATATTACTGGTTTTGGATCCTTGTTTTCATTCAAGAATCTGACCATTCCTCATTTTTCATTTGTCTCATCGGACACTAGGCGTCCTCGGTGGTTTCATCCATCATCTTGAAATTTATCATGAACCAGGTCTACCCACATGACTGCAAGACATCCTTGGTTTAATTCCATGATTAAAGTTTACACCCATTATTTATCATTCCTAGACTCATCTACTCTTGTTTGACATCAATTTCAATGTCAAAATATCTTTAGAACCATAGGGTTAGGCATTATAATGATCTTTTTTTCCAGACAACTTTAGAAAAACACAGTCACTAAAGTGCTTCCCTTAGAAAGGATTTATGGAATGACTATACTTTTACCAAAAACTCAATAGAAACCATGTGTATCAATTCAAAAATCCAAGAAATATTCCCATTATTTACATTCTTAAAACACTCATAATGATGGATAACACCTATTGTATTCACCCATGATCACCAAACACATAGACTCAACACTAGTCTAAGATGAATTCTAAATATTTATGAGATCTCACACCTATCCCCTCATTCCATGCCCCACACAATCCACATTCCATGGGAAGCACTCCTAACCTCATTCCAAAACACACAACATCCAATGCACCAAATACAACCTCTTACTATAGGTTCCATACACCCATATATACACACAAATCAACATTATCACTATATTCCAAGACACCCACTCTAGGGACTCACACACCCATAGGTTCACACCCATACCATTGTCATCACATGCCATGACACCCACTCTAGGATCCTACACATCCAAAAGGATATCCAATGCACAAGGGTCATGAGAATTGTGATAAAATATGATATGTCACAACCTCAAGATCACAACCCATCTTCAAGGGTCTCACTACCAAGACACTCTCTTATGTCCCAATATTCCCATACACAGGGTTAGGTCATAAAAATTTGGGATACTCATCACCACAATCCCTAAAGGTCCCATAATTTATAATTTCCCTTTAATTAAACTCAACACTTTAAAACCCAATGTATTAACATTTTAAAACATTTCCTTGCACATTATTTTAAAATTACAAACCTTTGTTAGGTTTTACATTGTAATTATTGGAAGTATAGAAATCCATTCACAAGTTATAAGGTAAAACACATTATAAGTGTTTTACCAACACTTTTTAACCAAAAATATCACTGTAATCATTCATTTATACCTACTTATTAACTATATAACACATTAGGAGTTGTTCAAGTACAATTACACCATAAAGTTTTATATAAAAACTCCATATAAATGGTTTTAGACACTTTAAATAACCAAACGCTCATAATTATTTAATACTATTGAAAAATATAAATTACTAATAGATATAAACCATAGACAATTAATAAAGAAAAAACACATGTGAATCCTAGAGGTATATCAATCATATGAAACATGTGGATGAAATATAAATCCTATGTGCCTAGAATGATGTATAAATTCACACACCCTCTTTTAATACCCGTCAAGTGTAAAAATGCCATAAATTAATAACATCACACCCAAGTTCACCACTATAGGTTGAAATTTGTCAACTGAAAAAGTAAAACAAATAACAAAAAATCCCATCCCTATAAACTTGGATTTTTCCCCATGCACTAGGTTTCAGCACCTAGAAACAAGGTCATTATTTTCAAGCTCTCAAAATATTATAGTCTCCGGTCTACATTACCAAAATAATAAGATAAAATAAAGATAACTTTGATACTAGAATCTAATGTCTCAACCTAGATTAATCTAAACTATACTAGGACCAAACTTCCATGTGACCTTGGGATCACCTTCCCATACACCAGAGGATTCCGATTAGCAATGAGGGCCCAAGATGTTACCGTGAGGAGAATATACCTTCATTTTCAGAGTATGAAACTTAATGTAAAGAAAATAAATCAAGTAAACATCAAGAAAAACATCACAACCATATAAAATGATGATATAATAAATACAAAATCATATTAAATAACAAATTAATATGTTATACATACCATAATGGATCCTACATGGATAGATCATACACAAGTAATACTAAAGGAACAAAAATAATCATCAAGGTTAAAAACTATCTCTAATTAGTCTTGAGTTCTACCTTGTCCCATAATATAACTCTAATAAAGGAATCCAATCAACATGAATAAGCATCAAGACTTTACCTAAACCTTTCCCTATGACAGAAAAATCAATGTCTGCTTGGGCACCCAAGTGTCATGGAAACCCATGGAATGTGTGAGTACAACCCAGTAGACCTCCAACAATGGCACCCCTAAATTTAACCAAACAGCATATGGCACATATAGTATCTCTCAAGGTAAATAATTATAATTACAACCATTTAAACATTTAAATGAAAAATCATAAAACATGTGCCAAACTCAGGCTCTATGATAACACCCAAGAATGGTGCATACCTTCTTCAGCCATTTATGGGGTGTCTCTAAGAACATCATGATTCCTATGCCATCATATCTCATTTAGGGGTAATATAACCATCCATGATCAAACTATCATCACCCAGGGGTAATATACCCATCCCTGTTTCCCAACCAAAATCCTCATGAGGGTCATGTTCACCCTAAGTCTAACAAGAACAATCAAAGTCCACCCAAGGGCTTTGTTTACCCCAAATATATTGAGCACAACCAAATTACACACAGGGACCATGTTGAACTTGAATTTAACCCAAAAAATAGTCTATGAGTCACCCAACCATATATATATGATATAGTTGAGGTAAAAATCATTAATTCCATAACAAAAAAAGAAACCATTACATGTCATAAGGGAAACATTTAAATTTTATATTCCAAAAACATTTCCAATTTACTAATTTCCAAAATCATTCCCAAAACATTTTCCAAATCCCATTTAAAGTATCATTTCCAGAATGTAATTTCCAATCATGTTCCCAAAATACCATTTTAGAATAATATTTCAAGATAAAATTTCCCAAATACCAAATTCAAAAAATACCAACATGTATTACCAATACAAGTTCAAATTTAAATGTAAAGATGAAAAACCAATTTACTACCTCCAAGTTTTCATTTAAAAAATCAAATCAATATACCATTCAACTATCCCTATTGTCTTGGTACCACTTCAAAATATAGTTTCAAATAAAACACCATTTAAATGGATAATTTCCATGTTCAAGGTCACTACAAAGGTTTTCCACTAGGAAATACATTTACATTAGGCTAAAGTTATGAAAAATGTTTCCAACTAAGACAATTCAATTTTAAAACACTAAATTTATTATTATGGTAATCACTTATCAAAATGTTGAGACTGAAATTTCAAGCACTTATAAATTAAACCTAGAAAAGGCAAAATTTTGGGATAACCTCCTTCAAATAAGCTTCCCATATTTATTTACATAGGTCAAAAATTCCCACCTAGGATCTCTAATCCTCAAACATACACAATCAGTCCTCACCCATACTACCATCTCTTAACTCACACTATAAAACTTCAAATAATCGATTATAATTAATTATAATTAACAAAAAAGTAATCTCTAAATAGGAATAAGGGATGAATAACATACCGGAAGCTCCCACCACATCTAAACCATATCCAATGATCGCCAATTACCCATGGAATACCCTGAACTACATTTTGGTCCCAATACCTAAGAAATAGATCCAAGGAAACATCAAAATAATTAATTTTTAGGGAAACTCATTTTAAAATTGATGGTGAAACATACCTATATAAAAATGATGTATGATGGCATGCAGACACCCTATCGATATCTCCTATACATAATCCACACAAGAATCATTATCCCTTTCTAGATACTATATAGAATTGGTGAGGTGGAATACGAATTGGAATAGGTTACATAAAATATTCCACATGTCATGGTGAGAAGATACATTTACGACCCATTAAGTATTATTGATTGAGGTGTGCTATAAATTGGTCATGGATATACCCTCTCAGAGTACCCTATGAAGATCAAGGTTTGGTATGATAAGATCCTTAATGATAGATAAATTATCTTGGTGTGCATTCATAGGCAGCATGGGAACCTCTAGGAGAGCTTATGGGAGCCGGAAAACCATATACGAGCTCTATATCCTCACCTTTTGAGTAGTTTTTTACCTTTCTAGATGAAAATACTTGAGGTGGGAGATTATAAAAAAACGTTTTTACTTATTATTACATTTTAATATTTGAAATTACATTTTAAAAGTAATTTTTGAATTTTACATGGGTTTCCATGTATGTTAATCCCTATTTCTATCTTATACTTTACATTTTTTTGGTTGATCCATGTTTGGTTAAATAATTCAGAGATTTTGAAAATATTTTAGGTTTTTTAGAAACCCTTCCATCCAAAATAGGGTACACCTAAGCTATGGTGTAATCCATGGTGGTATCTAGTGACCTTAGTGTAAAAAATGTATAAAAAATGAATAATGTTAGGGTGTGGATATAGGTGAAGATTTTTGGGGAAATTCCTATGGACCCCAGGCACATATACATCACCATGCCCATTTTGGAGGCCATGGTGAGGGAAAAAACCCTAAAATTTGGAATCATATCATAGATATGGTTGTATTGGTCTATCATGCTCAATTCCACCATGACTATAGAAGAGTCCACGGTGGAGGACATGGTGGAAATAGTGTGGTCTTTGAAATATCACAAATGATCATTGAATGTTGTGGATATTAACCGATTCAAATGGAAAACATAAAAAATAATTATTTAGGGTTTTTAATGTGCTTTTAATTTGACTATTTCCATTATTAATTTTTTCTTCCCTCCTCCCCCTATTTATTTCTTTAATCCAATGATTTCTATATTCTATTTGGTTTAATTGAGGGTAACATTTCCTGTGTTGAGTTTTCTACCTTAAATAATACTAATTCTTCTTAGCCTAATTTCTTGAACTTACTAGAAGAATCAATCCATAAAAGACATAGGATGTTCTTTTTGAATCATAACTATAGTAGCATCATCTTTTCTCCTTTATTAGTCATTCCTTGATCGAAATATTTTCTTTCCTTTCCAAAATAATATTCCACCATTGATAGTGTTGAAAATTGGATATATTATTATTCTATACCTTGGATTTTAATATATTTAGTGTTATTATAAAACCCTATCATGTTGTATTGGAATCTATTCTAAGAACTCTTTTCATGCAAACTTATTCTGTTTGGTGAGTGAACACGGTTTGAATAATTACACTCTTGATGAACCATGATGTTTATGTCTTAAAGCTTGAGGTAGGGATTTTTTATTATTTTATTCCGCATTCATGATTTTTCTGATGAACATGAATTAATTTAATTATAAATTAATTCATGGATCACTATTTTTCATTTTAACCATTATATATTTAATTTTCAAAGAATTATGGCTTTTGATAATTGTTTTGGAAATTTTTTATAATCTCCATATTATTCATATTCTATCAATAATGGCCATATAAACACATACCATATTTGATTTTTACTTTTTTTGTTTCAGTATTTTCTCCCCCCCCCCCCCCTCATTCTTCATTCACCATTGGTGTCCAATTGGATGGTGATTCAAATATATTTGGGGAATCATTTTTTGGTTTCTTTGATTCTATGTTTCTGCAGATTTATTATTAATGTTTGAATTTGATATAATAGATGTGATGAAGGTGTGAAGGTGATAACAGAAATATGATGGTGGTGTGGGAGGTGGTGGTTTTGTGAGATGGTTCATGTAGGTGTTTCTTTTGGGAGGTGTGACGTTGATGAATCTAGCATGGTCCATATAATCCTTGGGAACTTAGGCTAATATCCATATGGAGAGACGCATGGAATTTCTAGAGTTTCTAGGAAATTACAACCTAAAATATGCATATTTTAGAAGAACTCACAATTTGTGGACCCCTCCTTATGATGGCTAGCATTTCATGCTATGAAAACATCACATGATCATAAAATTTTTCAATAAGCTATGGGGATCCTTGTTTATATTTGACATTAGCATGAGGGTGTTTCCTAAAACCATTTTAGTATGGGTGTGTTCCTTTATTTCTATTCATATGAGAGTACAGTGATACATCTCATCCTAATAAAAGGATAAATGAACCCCACTATGGTATAGTTCTAGATAAAGTCAGCTATCCCTCTACATGTCCTGGGGTGTGATCCTCTATATCATTCTTCCCTAGGCTGGGTTAGAAATCCTATGAATGATGTCTCAAGTGTTTTATCCCCTTCCAAGTGGGATATTACGGATAGGGTTAGGTATCTAACATAGGCCCTAGGTTTGGTCTGCCACATGTGTATTCTTATCTTATAATTTACACCAGTGTTGGAAATACCTGTGGATTGAGTTCTCTCAAAAGAGAATTAACTTGGAACTTCAAGCATAATCCCTATGATGGTGGTGGGGAAAGACCTCACCCTAAGACCTAGAGTCTTTATTTCAATATATTTGGTTTTAAATTATTTATTCCCTATAATTTTTTGATTTATAGATGGTATCATCTTTGATGAATTGTGTTTGGTGATTTTGGGATGTCATACTGGGTATGTTTATACTCTCTCATACATGGGATCTTCCCACACATGTGATGTCTTATGCATATTACATTCCTTTCAATGAAGTATAAGGTGGTACAAGAGTATGTAGATCTTAGTTGGGATAGATTGATCATGGATGGATCTTGGTGTTTTAATTTGGGGTTTGTTCCTTTTTTTTAGTAAATCAGACTCACTTATAGTTTTAGTGGGATTGTGTTTGGCCCTTTATATCTTTATGTATACTTTTTCAAAATATGATGTAAGATTAGATGTTATACATTCATTTATAAAATCAATTATTTATTTTTTTCCACATAATACTAAGTGTATGGAGATGTGTGTGTGTGAAATTACATTAGGTTAAGGCTTTCCACATTTATAATATACATACACTGATCTAGTCTCTATCAGTTGGCCTACTAGAGATGGGATTGGGGTGTCACACTTGGATTACTACCAAATAGGTGGTCAATGTGGGTAAGGTTATGACAGTGATCTAGGAATGGATGATGGTTCGATAAAAATGGGTTGGGAGGCCCATGTTTATTGATTTTTTTCACTTGGAGTGTAAATATGGATGGATATATACATGGTGGTTTCAATGATATAAATGATAATAATTTAATGGGTTGGATATAATAGCTCTGAGCCTGCACTATCAGATTTTGTGATAAAATCATAAATTTACCTTTATGGGTTTGATACCGATGAAGGAGACCCAATTTTCTCCATTTAAAACATAAAAAATAAAAATTAAATATTGGATCACTTATATACCCAAGGACCATTTAAGTTTATAGTTTTAGAGAATTAGGAAAAACTATGACATAAACAATACATATGATTTCAAGAGAGTATTTTTTCCAATATACCAAGATTTTCATATTCCATATTAAGTATTCAAAATATTTAACAAAATTTATCAAATTATAATCCTTTCTAAAAATAATTGATTTAATCATCATTTGTCATAACCTATGGAATAAGAAACAAAAGTAGGGTGAGCTCAAATACTCAGTAAGGGTAAACATGGTCATTAACAATTAAATTTCATTAGTGATAATAAGATGATCATAATGATATGATGACATAATCAAATTTAATGAGCATAACATAAGGTAATTCATACCAATGAATACCTAGATCATCAATCTTGAAACATGGAAAAAATATTTATCAAAAGAAAGTGTCATAAGAATCAAAAATAATGAGCCATGTGATTTTAATCTTGATCAAATGAATTATTAAAACCCTGTAAAAATAATAAATAAAAACATGTTGGTATCTTAGGAATATCATATTCAAAATCCATTTTAAACTTGTGTTATAAATAACTGGATCCCAATTAAATACATAGGAGAAAACCTCAGGTAACTGCCTACATATTGTCTCTAAAGATAAGGAATATTACCCAATGAATTAGAACACCATATGAGCATACCCATCATATAAGATATATTAGTCTCATCTAGTTCTATAAAAAACCCCATCTTATAATCTATATCAGGCTCACTCGGTATAGTCTGGTTGCACTCATCATATCAACTATATCATACTCACTCAGCACTATCTAGGGGCACCATTTGTATAACATATATCTGGATAAACCATGATCTATAATGGGGTTTTATCTATCATATATACAATTTACAAGAACCAAAACATGAATAAAGTATATATATGTTATATTTCATCATAAAACTCATAAAAACAATCATTATTCTTTTCATAAATTTATTAATTCATGGAAAAAATGGGTTCTATGACAATATATTGAATAATCCTAATCCATCTAGAGAAATAATTAGTATCATTTTAATATATCTCAGTAGAGAATAAGTAACATAAAGGTTTTTTTGACATTGATGAATGAAAATACCATTAAAATATCATTAAAAATATTTTTGAGAAAAATAATAATTTCATATTGAAAATCACTTTTAAACCCCAAAAATTCACAAAATATTGTGAAAATACTTTTCTTTGAAAATAACATTGGAAAATTTCAAATGAATATTTAAATCAAATAATGGTCTTTGTGGAGGGAAAATCTATTCATGATGTAAATGTAAAAAATAAAAATTCTTTTCAAGAATTTTGTTAAGGGGGTTAAAAGTGACACATTTGGAAAATGTTGCGAAATTTAATTTTAAAATATTTTAAAATATGGTTAAAGACTATATAAAATAAATTTATGAAATAATTTATTTTTTTAAAGAACTTTTTTGAAAACATTTTAGAAAACATGGAATAGAAGAGAAATAAAGCCAATCTAGAAGAAAATACAAGATCGATATCACTTACCGATTATTTTCTTAATGTTACTTTAATTAATAAAGGATTAAATAGAAATAAAACATGTAAAAACATTCAAAAACATTGTATAATAAAGATATGTATTTTTATAAAATAAAATCATATGATTTACTCTATTGAAACCTTGAACATAAACAATCCATAAAGAAATAAGATTGTAACATAAATCATTTTCCACTTTGGTACTCTTCAATCGTAAGCCCCGTGAAAGAGTAAATTCAAATGAAACTTAAAATATCATAAACATAATTAGTTTCATGATATTATATAAAATAGGGTAAGTATGTATATATCATAAAATAATATAGGTATATAACATAAATGATATCCCTAAGATGACAATTTGAGACGAGAAACCATTACAATGATCATAACATTGAAGTGATAATTAATCAATGAATATATTTTGTGTATAAACTATAAATACATATAAAAAGTTTAAATATAACATAATATAATAAAAAATCGTTACAAACATAATATTATAATATCAAAGACAATAAATATGTAATATAAACCTATAAAAATAAATTGAGTTATGAAATTCCTTACCACTTGGTAAATTTTAATTAAAATCCATTTTGATAAAATAATTCAAATTGAAGCTTAAAATATCATTATTTATGAATTATTCATCCTAGTACATGTAAATGGGTCATTATAAACACTATATAAAATAAATTAGGTACATGACATTAAAATATGTCCCAATGAGTGGAAATTGAGATGAAGTCCCTTACCACTTGGTAAATTTCAATTAGAATCCCCTTATATTAAATAATTAAAATTGAAAATCCAAATTCCATTATGTATTAATTATTCATGATATTAAATATAAAATAGGTATTATATACACCATATAAAGTAAAGTTTTTGCATAATGTTACAATTTTCCTCAATGAAGGGAAATTGAGATGAAGTCCCTTACCACATCATAAATTTAAAGTCAAATCCCCTTGGATGAAATAATTAAAATTGAAACATAAAATACCATGATGTATGAGGGATTAAATATATTTCATGTATATGGTTCATTAAATACACTATATAAAATATGTTAGGTGCATAACATTACAGTATGCCTCAATGAAGGGAAATTGAGATAAAGTCCCTTACCTCGAGTCTAGAATTTCCTTATATATCCCTTAAATATATTATAATAATCTTATATAAATTATTTTATTTATTAATAACTATTTATAGGTTTAAAAACTTATACATAAATCATTTATTTTAATTCTATTTAATGACATATTTAAATACTTAATTAGTTAATTCCACGTCGGGTGTTTTTAGAACGTTCGATTTGTTATTTAAAAATGGCTTTGGTATGTTGAATGAGGTCAAATAGGTCATTGTTCCATCATATAAAAAATAAAAAAATGAAACAATTATAATTTTTACATTAATTACACTTTTAAAACCAATAATGAATGGTGGTTATGAAAAATTAAATGTGTTACGATCATGGATATGGTAGGTCATGCGTACACATGAGTAACGTTTCCATTTTTCAACGATCATTATGAAAAGAATTTAAGTAATATTTTATCTTTATATAATTATCATAATATCATAAATATCTTATAATTTCTTTAAATACACTTACATATATAATTATAGTGATATGGTGATGAAAAAATAATCACATAGCTGCCTAGAGGTGGTAGTCCAAACATATGCCTCAACGACATCATCATCTTTCAGTGTAAGAAATATAATGATATATTATATTATTAGAATGATAAATTTGTCACTAATATAATAATTATTCAATATATATCACATATAAACATTAAATTTATCCTTTTTATCTTCCAATAAAAGCGTTAGTGAAAAATGAATCACATCGCTTCGTGAGGTGGTGGTCCACTGTACACTTGAGTGACATTATCTTATCCCCTATAAAATGAAAGGAAAAAAGATATATGTGATATAGTAATTAAATTAGTATCACTATTTTTCAAATATATTATATATACTTTAAATTCATTATTATAACAATCCGTGAGAGGCGATGATGAAAAACAGATACATCAGTCTGCAAAGCGGTGGTATGTCGTACACACGAATGATAGTTTTGTTTCGCATTTGATGGTATATGAGATGGATTTAGGTTATTAAATTATCATAATAAAATATTATTATATTTTATATTTTGGTATTATTATATCATAATAATTTATGAAGATTTTAAGAATGTAGAAAATAAATAAAATAAGAATGCTTGGTTAAGTGTGATACTTCTTCTCCAGACATCCTCCTTTGGTAGGAATCAAAAGCCTTACTAGGATCGATTTATTATCACAAAAATTATTTCAGGATGTTTTTATGGATTTTAAGAAGTTATTTTGGTATATATTTTCTGAAAAATGGTTTTAAGGTGTGAAGAGGGTAGGAGAGTGGGAGGCCTTTTATAAGTGAGGTGAGTGTCACACTTGTAATTTTTAAAAATAAAAAGTGATACCCAAATTTTTCACATTCCACATTATAGAAAATAAAACATTATAAGGTATATATATGTCCATAAAATATATTTTATAAAACTTTTTTGGCCATTTTAACCATAATATTTTTAGTTTAACCCATCAGTAAATTCATTTTTACCTTAACCATAGGAAAAGGTTTTTTACTATTTTAACTATTCATTATGACCAAGAATTAAGTTTAACATTTTATATAATATAAATTATTATGATTAAAAATATTTAATACATTTTAAAAAATTCAATTCAAAATAAATTTAGATTTTATTTAAAATTAAACCTGCAAATGTGATGAAAATGCAGGTTTTCAAGAAGTGTATTTTTCAATAAAAAGATGATTTTATATTAACTCTATGAACAATAATAATTATTATATGAATTTTAGTTAATATTTATATAAATATAATATATAAATTTAATTTAATTCATTCTTCATTAATGGGTTTTTTAATTAATTCAATTGGATAAACATTATTCACTTTAAAATAGTTTTTAGAAAAATCTCATTTTTAAACCCAAAAATAAACTTATACTAAAATATAATAAAAATTTTATTAAAAATTGGTTAAGTGGATTAAATATAAATAAATAATAAATATGTTAAATTTAATCATATTAAATATATAATGGGACTTTTAAATTACTTAATTTATTGAAAACAAATGACATTTTTATAAAAATCAATATTCTTCATTATTCACTAAAAATCAATATTTTTTAAAAAATTCCAAAATTTCACTATAAGATAATTATAAATGATAAATTCAAAAATTTATACCATTTATTAAAATATATTTTCTGAGTTTAGAAAAAATTAATTTTAATTTACGTGCGCAAAGCGCGATGAACCTGCCTTTTAGATAACACATTTTTTTCATAAAAATATTTATTTTTCATTCAAATTAGTATTATTATATTTTCTAATATATAGATATCCATTGAATTTATTTTATAAATTTATAAATAATATAATTTCCATAATTTATTTATCTCTATTAATACCCCCTAATTTATTGTCTAGTTTATAATGATATATTATATTATGGTTCATTTATACTCGGGGTTGTGGGTATCACAATCTATTTAGATAAATGTATTTTGTGGGTCGTTTGAGCTATGTTTTTTGTGTTTAATATGATATCTAATATAGATTGCTTTTTTTAAATTTTGGGGTGTTACATACTCCCCACAACAATAAATTTTTTCCTCATAATTTGATCTTGATCTGGATAATCAAGAGTTTGATATTTAAAAATACATTTATTGAGAACCCGTATTATAAAAAGGGTTAGAAAAACTTTAATTTGATAAGAGAGAAAGGAAAGTAAGAAGTTCATTTATAATAATGCATAAATATATTCCCATGTAGGAAACAAATTGTGTGAAGTGAATAAATGGACATGAAAGAAAATCCAAATGCCCAAATAATGATGGATAATGATATAGATTATTGATCACAAGAAAGTGAATGATCATGAGAAAGTAAACAACCACAAAACCATAAGCCAAAGTGGTGTGAAAAATATCATTGATTCCATAAGAAAGTATGGTAATAAAACAAATTTTTGTTTTAATATTATTTTACTATAGTTAAGGAATTCCTTTACCATCTAGACTAAGAACATAAGGAAATATACTTACTTGATGAGTATAATTTCATCATTTAATAAATTTATACAACAATCTCATATTTTTTTCCAAATGATGAGTATTCAAGATGATTTTTTTCCTTCTTGATGCACTAAAATCATCTTTTAAAGAACCATATAACCATAAAGAGGATAATCAATCTATTCCATATGTCTTTAGAAATTAAACAAAACCAAAATAGTTAGCATATGGTAATATAGTTCCCAAAATGAATAAAACTTTATATGTTGAAATAATGCATTAATCTATAAAATTCAATATCAGTACCCAACTTTTAAACTAAATCATTCCATAAATAAATAACCCTACATAAAAAATAACCTCAACATTAAATATTGTTTTAACCTCGAATTTTATCTTATACCTTTCAGCTTATATGCCCAAAAAATAGTGATTTTCTTTAGAAATAACATTAATCACCTAGTCACCAAATCACTTTTTAATACCATGGTTATCTATAGGATAAAACTTGTGTTCTTGTAATTAACTCAATTTCCAAGATCATATAAACCCTAAAGGTTATTAATACCGTAAAATTTTATTTCCAAAAAATGTAAATGAATACTTCACATTAAACTGAAGATTTAAAAATACTTCAACATCTCCTAAAGTGTTATTATTCACTTTAAGATCTTGTTAAATAAAACATTAAAATGGGTGTCTAAGAATTTAAAATTATGATTCGCCTTAAAATTTTAAACACGTGATGGAATCCATAACCATTAATATAACCTCAAAATAAAATATACTAATATCAAAATTTATCTAAACCCTACCCTGATACCAACTATAATATCCTCAAACCCACACTCCCAGATTTGGTTCTAAAATCATAAACTTTACATTTCTATCTCTGATATCGATTATTGTAACAACCCGAGATTGTATAAGATATATTATTTTTAATTTATTTCATATCTTATGTTGTACGCTACACCAAGATTATCTTGCGCTATACCCAACACCATTTTAGCTTGCAGTATACGCAACACTAATCTTGGATCGTGTTACACACAATTTCAAATTTGTTTGATAGTAGTTATTCTATGCAACATTGAGTGTGTGTGTGTATATATATATATATATTCAATGTATAAATGAAATATGGTTGGATTTTTTTATACACAAAAACAAAGGAGTCTTGCACTACATATAACCCTGACTTGGCTTGCATTACACGCAATCGCAACCTTCCTCGATAGCGTGTGTTGTACGCAATACTTGGTTTCACTAAACAACAATATATGGTTATAATATTATTATAAACTAGCCGTTATGATTATTAGTAAATGAATTTTTAATTTTATGACATTATAATTAATCTTACACATTTTATAAAACATGGTATGAGAACAAAATAAATTTTTCGGGTAAAATAAGTATTTTTCAAAAAATGCATTTTTTCCGCCTTTTGATGGCGCACCCATTTTAAATATAATTTTTGACAAGTTTATAAGTTAAATTTTACAAAATAAACTTATTATTATGAATGAGGATATAAAAATTTACATTGGATAAATTTTTGATATTTTTCTGATAACTTTCATATTTTAAAGAATAGTAAAAACGCGCTATATTTTAATTAAAAACAACTTTTTTCATTGTAATAATTTATATGGTTAAATTATAATATTAAATGGTTTTAAAGTATAAATAGAATATATTTTTACCATTTAATATAATGTATGTCATTAGCAATGATTTTACATTGAATTCATAGGTTAAATCATTTCAATCTTATGCAATGTTTTAACTTTTAAAACTCATTTTCTTAACGGGATTAATTTTAAATTAAATTCTGAAAATTTTGTGTATTGAATTTAGAAAAATGGAATCCATATTTGGAATCAGTGGGTCCAAATTATTTTAATAGACAAATTTTTTATTTTTGGGCATTATGAATAGTAACTACGTTAAATTTTATTTACCATAGTAACAGATAAATCGGGTAATTAAGGATAAATATAATATTATAAAATTACCCTAACACTTGTATTAATATAATTGGATGCTTATATTTTGTCCTAAGGAATATTTGGATTAAAATGGAATCCATTGGAACCCACTTGGAGGTGATTAAGACCTTTAGTTTATTTTATTTAAAGGAAAGTAAAATATATCTCACTCAAACTTTAATAATTAAAGTATTTTTAATATAAGGTTATACATAATATAAATTCAGTTATAAATACTCATTTTAAATCTAAAATATATTTTTTATCATGGTAATTTTTTATAATTATTAAGAGATATTTAATTACCTTAATAGCATATACATTAATGATGCAGAAAGTATTTATTTAGTGAAAAATAAGTAATATAGTTTTTATTGAAATAATAATACCCATTAAAAGGCTCAAAAACCTGACCAAAAATTATTTTTAGTGTATATATACACCTTAATCATCCAATTACAGAATATATGACCGTTCGGAGTCTTATAAAAGTGATTATGACACTTATATTATTTTATTTTATATGATGTCAAAGTTGTCACCTTCATAATTTAATAAATATAAAATTTTAAAATTTGGGTGTTTTAGAAGATAAATCCGACTAAATGTATTCTTATTAAATATATAAGATTTATCTTAATCCTAGTATTTTTTTTTTAATTTTTATGCAACAAATAAGTATATTTAATAATTATATAAAAATGTTGTATTAATTATTTTATTAAAAGAAATATCAAATAAATGGTTTTACAAATAGTGAAATAAATAATATATGAACTATTTAATGTTATAAACTAATTTTATAGACTACTATGACATGTTAGGAACCTATTAAATATTTCAGTTCGAATATATCCTCTGTGTGGATTTTATTTAAATTCAAATAAATGAATAGTGTCAAAAATGACACTATTGTTATTTTATGAAAATAACATATTATTAAATTGTTTAAATATCATAAAAATATTTAAAAATTATAAATTTAAATTTATATAGTCTAAAATGTCATAAATAATCTAATTATGGATAATTCACATCACATAAGTAATTATTTATAACAATTTTAAATTTAGAATCTTATTACCACAAATAAAATTTAATATATTAAATAAGGATAAATCAAGTTGATAATGTTTAAAATAAATTCCCTACATGTATAAATTTTATTGTTTGATGCGATTACTACCCTGTATCATCTAATATTCGAATATGATTCATTTTTGGAGGATTTTAAGTGGGGTTATATTTATTATAAATTAATATTTTTAATATTTCCAAAGGTGCCCCTCTCATCCCTTATAAAAAGGGACCCCCTTCCCACTTCTCTTCACACCATTTTGAGCCTTGAAGCTCAGACGACCCCTGACCATTTCCATTATCAACTTCCCTATAAATATTATAGAGGTCCTGGTCTTCTTCAAAGACAAATTTTAGTGCCCTAAGAGGAGGTTTCAAAGAGGCGTGTCGAAGAAGAGGTAATATCTGTTACCGATTATTTAAAATTTATTTCTTCTTCTACTTCCTCTTCTTTAGTTGTTTAATTATTAATTAATAACATCAGTATCACTCATATATTTATATGTTATTATAAATATTAAACAACCCTATTCCAACTTCTATCCATCCTACGGAAAACAAAATCACCATGCATGCGTACGTACGGAATACTGTCTCCACGCCGTGGTCTAATCTGTTTTCCACCACCACCTTACTTGGATGGGTATAATGGTGTAAATAAATAACTATATATGATTATTTAAAATTGATATTTATTCTGAAATATTATACATACACTTAGATACAATTCCATGATCATGGGAATGATATCATCGCTCGTGCGTGCATACGGATTACCATCTCCACGACGCGATGAGATTCATTCTCCATGTTAACCATTCATGAATGATTATAAAGTATATATACTGAATAATAATGAAATATATAACATATTAATAATACTGTATTTATGTATATATATATATATTTATGTATTTCATATACTTAATTCCATTCAATTCAAAAAGGAAACAAAAACAGCGTTCATGCATACGTACGGCCTACCGTCTCCATGAATGGTGTATTTCATTCCATTTATCGTTCCATCATATATATTTATATTCTGAATATATATTATATTTAAATCATGTTTTACATTCTGTAATTAAGTAAATCAGGATATAATTAATAATATCAAGAACAACAAGTCGAAACACGTACGATAAATGAAATGATTTTACCCAAAACACTACTTTAACATGGAATTTACAAAAGAACGGGTAATATAAAGTCATAAGTGAACCATATATGATATCATTACAATGAATATGATTCTCTAATAAGTAAATTACATTATTTAAATCATTATACAGGATGTTTGGATACATACAAAGCATATTGGACATAAGGTAAGTTAAAATCTCGCAATCTCAATTTTTATCCGAGATTGTTTATTCGTAAGTGTTTACTGGGGTTATATTTATCATCCATGTCCAAGTTTTATAAAAAAAAATTCATGTACGTTTAAATTCCTTTTTACCCATTTTTGACTTTTACGACATGTTATGGAAGTAATATTTCTTTTGTTTACCATACAAGGAACTTTTTTACTTTTCCTACAAAAGTACGAGGAGAATGTTTTTTTAACTTATACGGCATGAACAGATTTTTACAGTTTCATAACAACTTATTTTCATGAAGCTTACTCTACAATATTTCATGACTCTTTTCAACAAAATCCTTTTCTTTTAAAATTTCATGGCATTTTTTGAAAAGAAAATGTTTTTGAATAAGAAAGGATATTTTCCTCAAGAATTCATTTCAAGTGCTTTATCAAAACCATTTTCCATCTAAGATGACATTATTTCATATGTGTATGTTTCAAGTATAATGTATCTATGATTTATATGGTTTAAATTTTTTTTATGAAATGATATCCATTTGTTTTATGTGGATTATGTTATGATAGAATGATGTTTATGAAACCTAATTTATTCTTTGGGTTATGATGAATGATTTATGATTGTTTTGTGGCACATGTAAGAATGATTTCAATATGAGATGGGTGGGACCTATATATCCCTCAAATGAATTGGGTAAATATTTATATCTCATGAGATAGACATGGCTAGAATGTAAAGTAAATCTGGTTCAGTAATACAGGGCTGGAACGGCAAGTAAACCCGGTTGAGTAAGGAACTTTGTCCACTAAGATGGTCTTGGCAGCAATGCATTGGCTACTATGGAAATCATATAATGTGTTATTGTTTTTCCACAATTACAAGTTTTATTCCCATGCTATTTTATCATGATTAATGTTCTTTTATGATCTATGACTTATGTACTTCAATGTTTTATGTCATTGCCCAAGATTTTGATGTTTAGATTTTATGATCATGTTTTTTACATTCAAATGTTTATAGATTGTTTTATGTTCTCTATATTTACCCTTACTGAGCATTTGAGCTCACCCTTTATATGTTTTCTTTTCCCCATGATATAAATAATGGTTTTAGGTAAGAAAACAAAAAGTGGAAGATCTTTATGGGAGATGTTGAAGATCTTTCACCATGATTAGAAGATTATGTTCCGAGTTTCCAATGAAACTAAACTATTACGATCCTTGAGTTTTGGTTTTTGTTATGTATTAAGTATTCCTCAATAGTAATGTAATGTCCATGTATGTCAATATTTGGGTCTCTACAGTTGGTATCAGAGGAAAGGTTTAGTCAACCTTTGGAAACTAGGATGCGAAAACTTTAGTGAGATCCCTAGAGATATTTCTAAGGTATGTCTAGGGATGTCCCTAAGGTTTAGTATAACTATAGGTTACAGTAATAGAATTATTTTGATGATCATGAATAACCTAGGGTGAACCTAAGGTTTCATGTATTAAATAATTTTTGATAAGTTATACATCCCATAAGTGACTTTTTATGATTATGTGGTTCCCCGTTATTTTAACTGTTTCTTACACTATGGTTTTTGGTCTTTGTCAATGGAGGGAACGAGAAGGAATTCAGTTAAAGTTGATTCCGATGGACAAATTGGTGACTGTGATCAACAAAATTATGTAACGACTAGAGATAAAGATATTGTGAATATGCTGAATCAGTCATTATGATATATGATTAATATGGTGAACTTTGGTGGTATTCCTAAGTCATCAAATAATAGGAAGATGGAATTGTATGCATGTTCGCATGGTGAGTATCATAGAGAAAGGATGATTGATATTTCTAAAGAAGGGAAGAAGAACCTTGAGGAATACCTCAACTGGAGGGAAAGATGTTATCTGTGTGGAGAAAAGGGTCATAGAGTGACAGACTGTTATGGAGTCCAATGTCTTATCTTTGGAGAACATGGGCATTACCCAACACAATGCTCTGACCTAAGAGGTTACTTCTAAATCAAGAAGGACTTATTTCATGGCAATCATTGAATAGGATGGATTAAAGTGTTTATGTATTGGTATTCAAGAATAATGTTGTTTAGATACTTTTATGGTATATTGGAATATCTATGTATTGGTCCATTGTGGTTTTCCATAAGAATATGGCATCGGTAACCATGAAAAATGATTCAAATATTTTTAGAAAGTAGATTATATGCGCATAATGAATGGATAAGGAGAAAATAATATGTTTGATAGTATTAATGAGCTCATGATTGATATAAGGACTAAGTGATATCATGGTTTGAGTATATTGAAATTTTAGGATTTTGGAATGTGGAAAGAGTTAACTTTTTACAACACTCATGTTTTCACTGAGGTTCTATGGTAATTAATGTTTCAAAAGAATACATGATTAAGGTATTCACATGTTTGGAATGTGACCAACAAGATATATCTTATGATATATATGGGGTATAAATGATGGTATTCACATGCTTATTATGTGACCTTTCAAGTAATCATTTTCTTTATACTGTGATATTGGACATATGTATTTTGGATAAGCCTAAATATTAGAATAGATTAATTTAGACATCAAATAGTATTGTTTAAGGCTAGAACTTTTTGTTATGTTATAATAGTATAGTTTTAGAAAAAGGAAAACCCATAGAATGGGCGACAACCCTTCGCGTCGGACAAGGTTGCGAGAATTGAACCCACAACCGAAGTGCGGCAGGCCTTTATCGCCTACCATTGGCCTAAAGGAAGTCCCTGGTTAGTAGAAACTAGTTTTATTATATTAAGCGGTATGATAGCTGAAGTATAAGTCCATTTTTGGAACCATATACGATTAATCTCACCATAGATGGACTTATATATATATATATTGCTAACCTTATGTTTGAGACAGATGGAATGACCAATCATTCTATCACATGATCTGCAAACACTTCACGGAAGACAAATTCAACTTCATTTCTTTAAGAGATGAAGTGTAAATTGTTTAAGGCACAAACAACGGTGAGATTTTACCTAAATAAAGTAAGTATTTCTTCTAATACAAATTATTCAACTTTAGGAAAATGATCTTTAAAACCAAAAATGTTTTCCTAGTGTTATTATATCTGATGAATCAGATGGTACCTTAGATCATCACAAATTTATGGCATTGTTATTGTTGGCTTTTTCATAGCCGTGTTCTCTACCACTCTCCATCAGACCTTGATGGATAGATTTCTCTTCCATATCCATATTTTCATTTATGTTCTCCTATATGGAAACCCAGTGATGAGTTACTTTGGGTAATCATTGCGTTTCATACTTTAGTTTTTAAAATTAAGTTTTAGTATTCCTTTTTACGATGTGGGTTTCTATGAATAGTAAACGATTTATATCCCCGACGAATTTCGAGGGTGAAATTCATTTTAAGGGGGGTAGAATGTAACATCCTGAGATTTTATAAGATATATTATTTTTAATTTCATTCATATCTTCTGTTGTACGCTACACCAAGATTATCTTGTGCTATACACAACACCGTATTATCTTGCAATATACGCAACACTAATCTTGGATCGTGTTACACACAATTTCAAATTTGTTTGATAGTAGTTATTCTACGCAACATTGAGTGTATATATATATATATTCAATGTATAAATGAAATATGGTTGGATTTTTTTATACGTAACAACAAAATAGACTTTCACTACATGCAACCCTGGCTTGGAATGCATTACATGCAATCGCAACCTTCCTCAATAGCGTGTGTTGTACGCAATATCGGGTTTCACTAAAAAACGATATATGGTTATAATATTATTTTTAACTAGCCATTATGAATAGTAGTAAATACATTTTGAATTTTATGACATTATAATTCATCTTACACATTTTATAGAACATGGTATGAGAACAAAATAAATTTTTCGGGTAAAATAAGTATTTTTCAAAAAATGCAGTTTTGCCGCCTTTTGATGGCGCACCCATTTTAAATATAATTTTGAAAAGTTTATAAGTAATATTTTACAAAATAAACTTATTCTTTTGAATCAGGATATAAAAATTTACATTGGATAATGTTTTGATATTTTTCTGATAACTTTCATATTTTAATGAATAGTAAACACAAGCTATATTTTAATTAAAAACAACTTTTTTCATCGTAATAATTTATATGGATAAATTATAATATTGAATGGTTTTAAAGTATAAATAGAATATATTTTTACCATTTAATATAATCTATGTCATTAGAAATGATTTTACATTGAATTCATAGGTAAAATCATTTCAATCTTTTTCAATGTTTTAACTTTTAAAACTCGTTTTCTTAACAATGGGATTAATTTTAAAATAATTTATGAAACTTTTTTGTGTTGAATTTAGAAAAATTGATTCCATATTTGGAATTAGTGGGTCCAAATAATGTTAATAGGATACTTTTTATTTTTTGACATTATGAATAGTAACTATGGTAAATTTTATTTACCATAGAAAAAGGTAAATCGGGTAATTAAGGGTAAATATAATCTTATAAAATTACCCTAACACTTGTATTAATATAATTGGATGATTATATTTCATCCTAAGGAATATTTGGGTCGAAATGGAATCCATTGGAACCTACTTGGAGGTGATTAAGACCTTTAGTTTTTTTATTTAAAGGAAAGTGAAATATGTCTCACTCAAACTTTAATAATTAAAGTATTTTTAATATATAAGGTTACACAGAATATAAATTCGGTTATAAATACTCATTTTAAATATAAAATGTTTTTCTTTATCATGGTAATTTATTTATAATTCTTAAGAGATATTTAATTACCTTAATAGCTTATACATTAACGATGCTGAAATTATTTATTTAGTGAAAAATAAGTAATATAGTTTTTATTGAAATAATAATACCCATTAAAAGACCCACAAACCCGACCAAAAATTAATTTTTGTGTATATATACACCATAATCATCCAATGACCTAATATATGACAGTTTGGAGTCTTATAAAAGTGATTATGACACTTATATTATTTTGTTTTATATGATGTCAAAGTTTTTACCTTCATAATTTAATAAATATAACATTTTAAAAATTGGGTGTTTTAGAAGATAAATCCTACTAAATGTATTATTATGAAATATATAAGATTTATCTTCATCCTAATATTTTATTTTTATTTTTTATGCAACAAATAAGTATATTTAATAATTATACAAAAATGTTGTAGTAATTATTTTGTTAAAAGAAATATCAAATAAATGGTTTTACAAATAGTAAAATAAATATTATATGAACTATTTAATGTGTTCCACTAATTTTTTAGATAACTATGACATGTTATGAACCTATTAAATATTTTAGTTCGAATATATCCTCTATGTGTATTTTATTTAAATTCAAATAAATGAATAGTGTCAAAATTGAAACTATTGTTATTTTAAAAAAATAACATATTATTAAATTGTTTAAAAATCACAAAAATAATTAAAAATTCTAAATTAAAATTTATATAGTCTAAAATTTCATTAATTATCTAATTATGGATAATTCACAGCACATAAGTAATTATTTATAACAATTTTAAATTTATAATCTTATTACCACAAATAAAATTTAATAGATTAAATAAGGATAAATCAAGTTGATAATGTTTAAAATAAATTCCCTACATGTCTAAATTTTATTATTTGATGTGATTACAACCCTATCGCATCAAATATTAAAATATTAGTCATTTTTGGATGTTTTTAAGTGGGTTTAGATTTATTATAAATTAATATTTTTAAGATTTCCTAAGGTGCCCCTGTCCTCCCTTATAGAAAGGAAACCCCTTCCCACTTCTCTTCACACCATTTTGAGCCTTTAAGCTCTTCCAACCCCTGCCCATTTCCCCTCTAAACTTCCCTAGAGATATTCTAGAGGTCCTGGTCTTCTTCAAAGACTAATTTTAGTGCCCTAAGAGGAGGTTTCAAAGAGGCGTGTCGAAGAAGAGGTAATATCCGTTACCGATTCTTTCAAATTTATTTCTTCTTCTACATATTCTTCTTTAGTTGTTTCATTATGAAGTAATAACATAAGTATCACTCATATACTGATATGTTATTATAAATATGAAACAACCCTATTCCACCTTTTATCCATCCTACGGAAAACAAAATCACCACGCGTGCGTACGTACGGAATATTGTCTCCACGTCGTGGTGTAATCTGTTTTCCACCACCACCTTACTTGGATGGGTATATTGTTGTAAATAAATAAATATATATGATTATTTTAAATTTATATTTATTCTGAAATATTATACATACACTTCAATACAATTCCACAATCATGGGAATGATATCATCGCTCGTGCGTACGTACGGACTACCGTCTCCACGACGCGATAAGATTCATTCTCCATGTTAACCATTCATGAATGATTATAAAGTATATATACTGAATAATAATTAAATATATGACATAATAATGATACTGGATTTATTTATATATATATATGTATTCCATCTACTTAATTCCATTCAATTCAATAAGGAAACGAAAACAGCGTTCATGCGTACGTACGGCCTACCGTCTCCATGAACGGTGTATTTCATTCTATTTATCGATCCATCATATATATTTATATTCTGAATATATATTATATATAAATCATGTTTTACATTCTGTAATTATGTAAATCAGGATATAATTAATAATATCAAGAACAACAAGTCGAAACACGTATGATAAATGAAACAATTTTACACAAAACACTACTTTAACATGGAAT
This sequence comes from Viscum album, assembly GCA_963277665.1. NCBI lineage: Eukaryota > Viridiplantae > Streptophyta > Magnoliopsida > Santalales > Viscaceae > Viscum > Viscum album. The sequence goes on along the minus strand of OY728137.1, from coordinate 713,427,930 downwards.
TTACAAAAGAACGGGTAATATAAAGTCATAAGTGAACCATATATGATATAATTACAACGAATATGATTCTTTAATAAGTCAATGACATTATTTAAATCATTATATAGGAGTTTCGAATACATACAAATCATATCGGACATAAGGTAAGGGAAAATCTTGCAATCTCAATTTTTATCCGAGATTGTTTATTCGTAAGTATTTACTGGGGGTTATATTTATCATACATGTCCAAGTTTTATAAAAATGTTTTCATGTATGTTTAAATTCCTCTTTACCCATTTTTGACTTTTACCACATGTTATGGAAGGAATCTTTCTTTTGTTTACCATACAAAGAACTTTTTGACTTTTCCGACAAAAGTATGAGGAGAATGTTTTTTTAACTTATACGGTATGAACGGATTTTTATGGTTTCATAACACCTTATTTTCATGAATATTACTCTATAATATTTCATGAATATTTTCAACAAAATCCTTTTCTTTTAAAATTTCATGGAATTTTGTGAAAAGAAAATGATTTTGAATAAGAAAGGATATTTTCCTCAAGAAATCATTTCAAGTGCTTTATCAAAACCATTTTCCTTCTAAGATGACATTATTTCATATGTATATTTTTCAAGTATAATTTCTCTATGATTTATATGGTTTCAATTTTATTATGATGAGATGATATCCATTTGTTTTATATGGATTATGTTATGATGGAATGATGTTTATGAAACCCAATTTATTCTTTGGGTTATGATGAATGATTTATGATTGTTTTGTGGCACACGTAAGAATGATTTCAATATGAGATGGGTGGGACCTATATCTCCCACCAATGCATTGGGTAAAAATTTATATCTCATGAGATAGACATGGCTGGAATGGAAAGTAAATATGGTTCAGTAATACAGGGCTGGAACGGCAAGTAAACCCAGTTCAGTAAGGGACTTTGTCCACTAAGATGATCTTGGAAGCAATGCCTTAGATACTATGGAAATCATATAATGTGATTAATGTTTTTCCACAATTACAAGTTTTATTCCCATGATATTTTATCATTATTAATGTTCTTTTATGATCTATGCCTTATGTACTGCAATGTTTTATGTCATTGCTCAATATTTTGATGTTTAGATTTTATGCTCATGTTTTTTACATTCAAATGTTTATGGATTGTATTATGTTCTCTATGTTTACCCTTACTGAGCATTTGAGCTCACCCTTTATATGTTTTCTTTTACCTAGGATATAAATAAAGGTTTTAGGTAGAAAATAAATAGGGGAAGATCTTTATGGGAGATGTTTAATATCTTTCACCATGATTAGAAGATTATGTTCTGAGTTTCCAAAGACACTAAACTATTACGATCCTTGAGTTTTGGTTTTTTTATGTATTAAGTATTCTGCAATAGTAATGTAATTTCCATGTACGTCAATATTTGGGTCTCTACAATTAAGGTGACCCAAATTTCTCTATTAAAAATCTACAATATAAAAAATAAATATTGAATCAAATACATGCCCAAGGACAATTTAGGTTTAGAGTTTTAGATAATTAGGAAAAACTATTACATAAGAATACCCATAAATTCATGGGAATATTTTTTCCACAATACCAAGATTTTCATATCCATATTAAGTATTCAAAAACTCCCAAAAACTTCATTACATTAGAACCCTTTCTAGACATAATTTATTTAATCATCATTCTTCATACACTAGGGAATAAGAAAAATAATAAGGGTGAGATAAAATACTCAGTAAGGGGAACATAAGAATTAATAATTGAATATCATTAGTGATAATAAGATGTATATAAGGATATGATGACATAATCAAATTTCATGAGCATAACATAAGATAATTCATACCCATAAATACCTAGATCACCAATAATGAAATATGGTATAGAGTTTTATCAAAGGTAAGATTCATAATAATCAATAATCATGAGTCATGTGCTTTCAATATTAATCAAGGGAATCACTAAAAACATATAGTAAGCATAAATAAAACATGTTGGTATCTTTGTAAGTTCATATTCATAACCCATTTTAAACTCGTCTCAAAAATAAATGGAGCCCAGTTAAAACCCTAGGATAAACCCTCGAGAAACTCCCTCCATATTTCATTTAAATATAAGGAACATTACCTAATGTATTGGATCCCTATCTAGGTGCACCCATCATATAATCTATATTAGGCTCACTCGATGCTATCTAGGCACACTCATCATATAATCAATGTTAGGATCACCCAGTGTTGTCTACATGCACCCATCGAATAAGTTATATCATGCTCACTCAGTACTATTTAAGCTCACCCATCATATAAGGTATATTGGGATCACTCGAGAGATATAATGGGTCTCAACCAATCATATATATAATTTCTAAGAACCAAAAAATGAATAAAGTATATAGAGAATTATTTTATCATAAAACTCATAAAAATAATCATTATTCCTTTCATGAATTCATTAAATTGGGAAAAGGAAATGGGTTCAATAAAAATATATTGAAATAATCATAATACATTCAGAGAAAGAATAATTATTGTATCATTTCAACATATCCCAGTGTATAATAAGTGACATAAAGTTTTTCTTAAGTAGATGAATGTAAATACCATTAAAAACATTTTTAAAGAAAATACCCATTTCTCATTAAAAATCACTTTTTAAAACTAAAAATTCCCAAAATATTGTGAGAATACTATTATTTGAAAAAATCATTAGAAAATTTGAAATTAATGTTTAAATAAAATAATGGTCATGATTTTGGGAAAATTAATTCATGATGTAAATGTTAAAAATAAGCATTACTATCTTTCATTTTGTAAAGGGGGTCAAAAGTGACCCATTTAGAAAAGGTTAGAAATTTACCTTAAAAAAATTCTAAAATATGGTCAAAGAGCAAAGTAAATATATTTAGGAAATAATTTATTTTTATAAATTAAATTTTTGAAAAATAAATTAGAAAACATGGTTATGAAAGAGAAATATAGCTAATCTAAAAGAAAATACAAGATCATTATCACTTATAGAAGACTTTCTTGATGTTTATTTAACAAATAAAGAAGTAAATGGAAAATAAAACATGTTAAACATATAAATAAAGAGAGGAGAATAAATATATGTGGTTAAATAATATAATATAATATGATTTCATCCAAAGGAACCTTTAACATAAACAATCCCGAAATAAAGGATATTGTAACATAAATCCTTTTCCACTTTAGTACTCTTCAATCGTAAACCCCGTGAAAGAATAACTTCAAATGAAACTTAAAATATCATTAACATAATGATATTCATGATATTAAATAAAAATGGGGTAGTATACACACCTTATAAAATAATATAGGTGTATAATATAAAATATGTACCAAAGAATAAAATTTGAGATGAGAAACCATTACAATAATAATAATGTTGAAGTGAGGTTTAATCAATGAATAGATTATGTGTATCAACTATAAATACACATAAAACAAGTTAAAATACAACATAATATATTAAAAATTCATTACACCAAAAATCTTATAATATCAAAGACAATTAATAAGTAATATAACCCAATGAATTAAATTGAGTTATAAAATTCCTTACCACTTGGTAACTTTCAATCCAAATCCCCCTGGGTGAAATAATTCAAATTAAAACATAAAATACCATTATATATGAATTATTCATGATAATACATGTAAAATGGGTAATATATACACCATATAAAATAATTTGGTTCCCTGGAAATAAAATATTCCTCAATGAAGGGAAATTGAGATGAAGTCCCTTACCACTTGGTAAATTTTAATACAAATACCCTTGGATGAAATAATTCAAATTAAGAATTAAAATAACATGATTTTTTAATTATTAGTAATATTTCATTTAAATACTTAATTATATACACCATATAAAATAAATTAGGTTCATAAAATTACAATATGCCTCAATGAAGGTAAATTGAGATGAAGTCCCTTAACACTTGGTAAATTTCGATTCAAATCCACTTGGATGAAATAATTTAAACTGAAACATAAAATACCATTATTTTTTATGTATTAGATATATCACATATAAATTTGTAATTATATAAATCATATAAATGAAATAAGGTGTATAACATTACAATATGCCTCAATAAAGGGAAATTGATAGGATGTTACTTACCTTGACTCTAGATTTTCCATATGTGTCCTTTAACTAATGTATAATAAGATTATATAAATTATGTTATATCATAATAAAATTTTATATGTTTATTAACTTGTAATTAAATCATTAATTATATTTTTCAATTTTATATTTAAATACTTAATTTGTTAAGTCCACATCGGGTGTTTTGAGGACGTTCAGTTTATTATTTAAAAATGGCTTTGGGGTGTTGAATGAGGTCAAAGAGGACATTGTTCCATCACCTCTAGAATAATAATAATTAGATAATTATTATTTTTACAAAAATTATTTTTAAAAAAATAAATCATTAAACATGTTTATAAAAAATGAACTTTGTTATGATTATGGAGAGGGTAGGTCGTACATACTGTAGGTTCCTGGCGCAGCGGAAGCGCATTAGTGGGTTTGCCCAACTTTAATTTTAACGTTAAACAACGTTCAATCCGAGATCCGTCACGATATAAAACGCTGAATCTTCGGAATAGAACGAAGAATGAAAAGAAAAGAAGAGTCCTGGAACCCTTGAGGAGGATCATCATATGTTGACTATAATTAATTTAATTAATGCATAAGAATTACCTCGTTGGAATTCTTTCTTCGTTGATGTGTCCGTTCACGATTCGGTGATCCGTCGTTCCATCGTAGAATCGAAGTGTAGGATTCCTCTAGCGGTGATCCACACGTGTGTCACGTATCTACGGACGTCACCGAAGGGATCTCCGAGTGCTAGCGTGGAAGAACCTTCGCTTGCGATATCCGCCTTTGACCGCCTTGATCCGGTGGAGGATCTTGCTCTCGTAACTTGAGGGCGTTCTTGGTGGAAAGAGAATTCTCTCTTAGTTTGAGAGTATTTCCAAATCCGTTGTGCACAACCAATGGCTCTTCAAAATTTTGGGGTTGTGAGGATATTTATAATCATGTTTGAGGTTAATAGAGTTATGACAATAAATAAACGCGTTACATCTTTTATTTATTTCATTAACTCTTATTGAAACCCCCCCCCCCCATGTAGAATTATTAATTCCGTGACATGCGCCCACGCTGATTATAATAAATATCATTTAATAAAATAATATTAAATCCTCAAAATCCCAACTAGAAAAACTACACGGCGTGTAATAATTAATACACGATGTGTACTTGTTTTCCATAAAACTACACGGAGTGTATATTTAATATACACGGTGTGTACTTTTATTTTCCATTTTTTCTCCACCACATTTATTAGACCTTGAGTAATGACTATTTATTTCTTAAATAAATTTAACTGCATTACTCGCTAATAAATATATTATTTCATCCACAATATATTCTCTCGAATAACTAGTGTCAAAATAAATGCGATTAGACATCCTTAAATAATTATTAAACCACAGTCGGGAATAATATTTATTTAACTTGTTAAATTAATATTTAACTGAGATACAATGACACACTTAGTGTGTGACCCTCTAGGCCTCTTTCTCAGTGGCATTAGGCTGAGCCTGCCTAAAGTCCAAGGTTAGCGTCTAGCAACACGCCAAGGCACCCATAGAGAAAGAAGTTAACACCGCAATGACGTGTTACCTTCTACGAACGCTTACCGTGTAATATAATCCCTTTTTCTCGATATCTCCAATCAAGCGGGTTGCATGCTAGTGCCATCAACTCATGTGCTTGATTATTCTTTCTTTGACTTCCCGGAATTGAACTTGCCCATACCTTACCATGGCCATAGATTTATTTAGGCTATATCAATTCCATCAAAGGGCCTGAGATATCTACTTCCGTTATGGAACGTAAGGGACAAATCCTTTCTCGCATTATCTATTAATGCAGTATTACTCGTGATGCACCCAACGTATCCTACCTCGCTACGAACAGTGTGTCGTCACAGTTTTCGTCAAAACATTTAAGTGCGCGAGTTGTAATACCCATTAATAATAATCTGAAATTCTAAGGATCAATACACACGTTCATATATAGTAACATCCAATGACACTATGAAATGTAGATTTCCTACTGGCGGGTCTCGTTCTCATAATATCCTCCTGGATATTACCAAGGTCGCACACCATGAGAAGGTGACTCAAAGTTTTATGAGTCCTCACCCCTAATGACCTGTATTATTTGTGTCCCTTAAATAATATCATCCGGCCATAGAACATACATTCAAGAACAATGTTATGGAACTTCCGGGTTCTCATCATAGCAGGGATCCGCTACGACCCTTTAATGCAACAACTGTCCTTAGGAGATTATCACATAACATGTCACGCAGAAGAACAATCAAGATGTGATAAGGCTTTTATTTAATGAATAAAGTAAAAAGTAGTTGGTTCTAGACCACCAACTCCAACAGACTCCCACTTGGACTAGATCCAACTGCTAACAACCTTTAACCCGCTAGCTCTCACATGACATTCATGCTTCTGCTGAGATAGGCCTTTAGTCATGGGGTCCGCCACGTTCTCTTCCGTGGATACTCTTCTCACTGCAACTTCACCCCTTTGATAGAAATCCCTCATAAGGTGATACTTCCGGAGTATGTGCTTTGTCCGTTGATGTGACCTTCGTTCTTTTTCAAGAGCCACCGCTGCAGTATTATCACAATACAATGTAATGGGATCTTTACTTCTAGGCACCACATCAAGCTCCTGGACAAAGTTCTGAATCCAAACGGCTTCTTTGGCAACATCAGAAGCCGCTATATACTCGGACTCCACTGTAGAATCGGCAACAACTGGCTGCTTTGAACTCTTCCAGCTCACAGCTCCTCCATTGAGACAGAAAACATATCAAGATTGCGACTTCAGATCATTCTGATCTGTTTGAAAACTAGCATCAGCATACCCTCTGATGACAAGCTCCTCGTCTCCTCCATATACCAGGAACATATCCTTAGTTCTTCTCAGATACTTAAGGATAGTCTTAACAGCAGTCCAATGTTGTTCTCCTGGATCTTCTTGATATCTTCCTACCATGCTCAGTGCATAGGCAACATCAAGCCTGGTACATAACATGGCATACATGATGGATCTTATAGCCGAATCATATGGGATCTTGCTCATCCTATCTTTCTCCTATTGTGTCTGGGGACACATTTTCTTAGAAAGATGTAAGCCATGTGACACTAGAACCAATCCCCTCTTGGATTTTTCCATACTAAATCTCTTTAGTATCTGGTCAATGTTTGTACCCTGACTTAGTCCAAGTAGCCTCTTGGATCTATCACGAATGATCTTGATCCCTAGAATGTAGGCTGCTTATCCTAAGTCCTTCATGGAGAAACACTTGTTCAACCAGTCCTTAACTAACTGTAAGGCTGGTACGTCGTTTCCAATAAGTAATATGTCATCAACATATACCACTAGGAAGACGACCGCATTCCCATTAAACCTCTTATAAACACATGGCTCAAATTCGTTCTTAATGAAACCAAATTCATTTATGGATTCATCAAATCGAATGTTCCATGACCTGGATGCTTGCTTCAATCCATAAATAGATTTCTGCAACTTGGAAACCCGTTTGGCTTCACCTGGTGTCACAAACCCTTCTGGTTGTGTCATATAGACATCTTCATGAAGGTTCCCGTTAAGGAATGTTGTTTTGACATCCATATGCCAAATCTCGTAGTCATGGTAAGCTGCAATGGAAAGTATGATTCTTATGGATTTAAACATGGCAACTAGTGAGAAGGTTTCATCACAGTCAATTCTTTGACGTTGTCTGAATCCTTTATCCACTAGCCTTGCTTTATAGGTGCTAACTTGACCTTCCATGTCCAGCTTTCTTTTGAATACCCATTTGCATCCAACAGGCTTTACATCAACTGGTTCATCGACAAGAACCCAAACATGGTTCTGATACATGGAATCCATCTCAGAATTCATAGCTTCTAGCCATCTTGCAGCTTCTGAGCTTTCTACTGCTTCCTTGTAGGAGAGAGGTTCATCATTGTCCAACAATAATGATTCACCATCCTCAGTGACTAGGAAACCAAATCTCTCTGGTTCCCTTACCTCTCTTGAGCTCCTACGTAGTACTTGTGTTTCTGGAACCTCTTCCACGGGGACCTGTGGAACTTGTTCCTATACCAACTTCTGTGTATCTTAAGCATCAACTTCGTCAAAGTCAATCTTGCTCCCACTATCCTTCTTGAGGATGTGCTCCCTCTCAAGAAAGACGGCTTGTCTGGCGACAGTCACTTTCTTGTCTTGGGGGTTATATAGGTAATATCCTTTCGTTTCCTTGGGATATCCTATAAAGATACACTTTGTGCCCCGGGGTGCTAGTTTGTTGCCTGAGAAGGCCTTAACAAATGCCTCGCATCCCCATACACGTGTGTGCGATAAAGTGGGTTTTTTTCCATTCCATAACTCGGATGGAATTCCATTTGCCGCCTTATTTGGTACTCGGTTTAATGTGTATGCTGCAGTTTGTAATGCATATCCCCAAAAGGATAATGGAAGATCCGCATGACTCATCATCGACCTCACCATGTCCAACAAGGTGCGGTTCCTCCTTTCACTAACACCATTCCACTATGGTGTATAAGGATGAGTGAGCTGAGATAGAATCCCAGACTCCTGTAGAAGATCAATGAACTCTTGGTTCAGATATTCTCCACCTCGATCTGATCGAATCTTCTTTATCTTCTTACCAAGTTGATTCTCTACTTCATTCTTGAATTCCTTAAATTTCTCTAAGGACTCTGACTTATACCTCATTAATTAGACATAGCCATATCTACTCAAATCATCCGTAAAAGTAATAAAGTAAGAATATCCACCTCTAGCTTCTACTGGAAATGGTCCACACACATCTGTGTGTACCAATCCTAGAAGCTCTGTGGCCCTTTCAACTTGTCCACCAAAAGGCATCTTGGTCATTTTTCCTTGTAAACAAGCGTGACATCTATCAAGTGGTTTTATCTCAGTAGAGTCTAAATAGCCATCTTAGCAGATCTTTTTCAAGCGCTTCTCGTTCACATGACCAAGGCGGTGATGCCATAACTGGGTGATGTATGAGTCATGTGAGTTTGTTTCGTTATCGATTTCCAACACTTGGTTTTCGTAATTTAATACATACAAACCATTATTCAAATGTGCCATACCATAACATACGTTGTTCTTATAAAAGTGACAACCCTTATTTCCAAACTTGAAAATAAATCCATCCATATCCAAACAAGACACAGAAATTATGTTCTTGGTAACACTAGGCACAAAATAACAGTTTTGTAAAACCAAAATCTTGCCAGTTGGCAATGAGACGTGATAGTCGCCAATAGCCAACGCAGCCAGCCTTGCGCCATTGGCAGCTTGAAGATCCACCTCTCCTCTGGCGATTTTTCTAAATCTACTTGGTTCCTGCATTTGAATATAGATGTGAGCCCCACAAGCTGTATCTAATACCCAATGTGTAGAAATAGAAAGACTGCACTCGATAACGAACGCACCTTTAGCATCCCCACGCTTCTGGGTGAAATTCCTCTTCCAATGGCCCTGCTTTCCACATGAAAAACACACTGCCTCCCATTCCTTGCCCTGCCTCTGGATCTTCCCTTTCTTGGAGGGACGGTGCTCGGGGGCTTCAGACCATTTATAAGTCTTTGTCCCCTTTGCCTTGTCCTTCCTTTTCTTGTTCACCATAAGGACCGCGGGTTTGTCACACCCCATGTCCTTATCTACCTGGCGAATCAAGGTCAGAAGCTCCGATAGACTCTTATCATTGCCGCTCATGTTATAGTTAACAATGAAGCTAGAGAAGGTCTTGGGCAGTGAGGATAGGATGAGATCTGTACGCAACTCATCCGGGAATTTAATCCCTAAGATGTCCAAGCGTTCAATGTAGCCAATAAGCTTGACTACATGAGGCCCAGCTAGCGCAGACTCTCCAAGATTCGTGGTAAACAAAGCATTGGAGATCTCATACCTCTCCTGTCTCGCCTTCTCTTGGTAGATATCTTTAAGGTGAGACATCATGCTATACGCATCCATGTTTTCATGTTGCTTCAAGAGCTCATTAGACATGGTCGATGGCATGAAACATTGGACATCTGTGGCATCATCCATGTGTTTCATGTAGAGATATAATTCCTCATCACTAGCCTCTTTCCCAGTCGCAACTGGAATAGGCTCTTCCAGCACATATAATTTCCTTTCGTGGCGAAGGACGACGCGTAAACGCCTCTGCCACTCTTGGAAATTGGTGCCGGTGAGAAGGTTTTCTTTCTCGAGTATGGTGCGCAATGATATGTCTGAAGTCATTTTATTGTCGTTTCTACAAATTAAGATGAGAAAAGGTTTAGTACTTTACTATAAAAATTGAGACAAATAAATTAATACTTATTAGTCTCCCATTATTTTATCGAAATCCAATAGCCCTCACCATTGACTTCGGAATATTCTGTTGCATGAATATTCTAGTGGCAAGGATCCATATTGCCCTTCGCATTACCCCAACTAGGTTTGGTCAAGCAACTTGAAGGGTTTTAGGTAGGAATTCCAAATTCCAACTGCATTAACTCGCAGTTCCTTGATCCACTGAGTGGACTCCCCAATCCTGAAATCCTTTTTTGGATTTCCTCAACCTTTGCCTCTTGGTCACACCAAGTCCTGCTGTGGCAGTCAACCCTTGATGCAAACCAAGTCAAGTCAACCCAAAACCTTAAATTAGAATTCCCCAATAATTGAAAGCACCCCAAATAGGGTTGGTCAAGCACTTTGAACAATGGTTCGATTCTAACCAATATTATGGAAGGCTATGCCGACTTAATATTTATCTTGAGGGATTTTATCCTTATACATAAATTGCCATTTTATTATCTTTGATTACATGCTTGTTAATATTAAGTGGGATATACTTAAGTGATAAACCATGTCTAAGATAATATTTACGTATAATCCAATTTTATTTTAGTTCCATCTTGCATGCTCGTTTAATTCATTAATTGTGTGATTGTGACAACACACCCACAATAAATAAACCATTCAACTGACAGGAATAAAATAAATGGTATGATCATGAGCTTTTCTATTGGTTAGTTTATCTACCGGTTGATAAACTAACCCAAGACCTAGGGGAGAAACACCCTGAACCTTTCGGGTTCGTGTCTACAGCTTTCCACCTGTCCACCTTTGTATCTCCATGGATTGGTTTCACCTTGGCTCCTGACTTGAGCCACCTCCACTAGCTTGGGAGCTCCACCCATTACATATGCATTTATCTCACACGCAGGTGAGGGGTAAAAAGGGGTTTTTACATAAAATAATCCTTGGGCGCGTAGGCCCTACATATTAATGAGGAGATTGCTCACAGGCCAACAAATTTAATTTAAATAAATAAATTAAAAGAAACCATTCTCATACAAAGGTCTCGGTCTAGCTCATGATCATCCATACATGCAACGATATTTACGCATAAATAAAGCTAGCATTCAATTCTTTAATCGTTCTTGTTTAAGATAAATCACGCTCAAATCAATTAATTATCTTTAATTAATCAATCCTTTTATCTTAAATCAATTTTTGAATTTCCTTGAGATTCTCATCCATCATAATTTTAAACAAATAAATTCATTTAAAATTATCCTTGTACGTAACTTGTACCTTGGAGGCAACCCGGTGAATTCCCATTTATTACGCAGATGTTAAATTAAACACATATATATAAAACACCTATAACGTGTTGTGCCTCAGCTTTACGCCTGCACCATGGTACACGTCTCAAGGGTTTGTATTATATAATAATAAATTTTAATAAATCTGCGTAATTTGGGTGAGTACACGGCGTGTAGTTCCGACTACACGGTGTGTACTTTTCTTCACCATCCATCCAAAGTACACGCCCGGGGATAAGGCATCTTAATGTACTTAGGAAATTTTCGTAGTAAACGGCGTGTATAGTGGGGCACACGTCGTGTAGTTTCCGCGTTACAGGCTTTCCAGCCGGGCAGGCCGTGTATGGAGTACACGACCCAAACCTATCCTGAAGGGACTACACGCCGTGTTCATTGGACCACACGACGTGTATTCCAGAAACTGTGTGCCACCTGTTTCTGGTCAACACACGGTGTCTTAAATTCTTAGAAAGAATCCAATACACGGCCTGATTTGGTGGATCAGTCAATGCATTGAACCTAGACTACACGGCGTGTTCTTCCGAATACACGCCGTGTATTCTGGTGTTATACGGCCAGAAACGTTTGGCTCCTCCGGATGAGTTCCTCTATTTTATTTTAATCAAAATAAAAATAAAAATCTGTTTCTGTGAGGTGAATGAGAAATGAGGGAGGAAGAACAGATCTCGAGATTCAGATTTTCAGAACGATTAAACATGAATTGAAATAACTAAATTATTAAATGCGTAAATCACCAACGGAAAACTAAATAATTATAACCAACTATATGACCGCTCTGATACCACTTGTAGGTTCTGGGCGCAGCGGAAGCGCGATAGTGGGTTTTCCCAACTTTAATTTTAACGTTAAACAACGTTCAATCCGAGATCTATCACGATATAAAACACCGAATCATCGGAATAGAACGAAGAACGAAAAGAAAAGAAGAGTCACGGAACCCTTGAGGAGGATCATCATATGTTGATTATAATTAATTTAATTAATGCATAAGAATTACCTCGTTGGAATTCTTTCTTCGTTGATGTGTCCAGTCACGATTCGGTGATCCGTCGTTGCGTCGTAGAATCCAAGTGTAGGATTCCTCTAGCGGTGATCCACACGTGTGTCACGTATCTCCGGACATCACCGAAGGGATCTCCAAGTGCTAGCGCGGAAGAACCTTCACTTGCGATATCCGCCTTTGACCGCCTTGATCCGGTGGAGGATCTTACTCTCGTAACTTGAGGGCGTTCTTGGTGGAAAGAGAATTTTCTCTTGGCTTGAGAGTATTTCCAAATCCGTTGTGCACAACCAATGGCTCTTCAAAATGTTGGGGTTGTGAGGATATTTATAATCATGTTTGAGGTTAATAGAGTTATGACAATAAATAAACGCGTTACGTGTTTTATTTATTTCATTATCTCTTATTGAAACCCCCCCCCCCCCATGTCGAATTATTAATTCCTTGACATGCGCCCACGCTGATTATAATAAATATCATTTAATAAAATAATATTAAATCCTCAAAATCCCAACTGGAAAAACTACATGGCGTGTAATAATTAATACACGGCGTGTACTTGTTTTCCATAAAACTACACGGCGTGTATATTTAATATACACGGTGTGTACTTTTATTTTCCATTTTTCTCCACCACATTTATTAGACCTTGAGTAATGAATATTTATTTCCTAAATAAATTTAAATGCATTACTTGCTAATAAATATATTATTTCATCCACAATATATTCTCTCGAATAACTAGTGTCAAAATAAATGCGATCAGACATCCTTAAATAATTATTAAACCACAGTCGGGAATAATATTTATTTAACTTGTTAAATTAATATTTAACTGAGATACATGGACACACTTAGTGTGTGACCCTCTAGGCCTCTTTCTCAGTGGCATTAGGCTGAGCCTGCCTAAAGTCCAAGGTTAGTGTCTAGCAACACGCCAAGGCACCAATAGAGAAAGAAGTTAACGCCGCAATGACGTGTTACCTCCTATGAACGCTTACCGTGTAATATAATCCATTTGTCTCGATATCTCCAATCAAGCGGGTTGCATGCTAGTGCCATCAACCCATGTGCTTGATTATTCTTTCATTGACTTTCCGGAATTGAACTTTCCCATACCTTACCATGGCCATGGATTTATTTATGATATATCAATTCCATCAAAGGGCCTGAGATATCTACTTCCGTTATGTAAAGGAAGGGACAAATCCTTTCTCGCATTATCTATTAATGCAGTATTACACGTGACGCACCCAACGTATCCTACCTCACTGCGAACAGTGTGTCGTCACAGTTTTCGTCAATACATCTAAGTGCGCGAGTTGTAATACCCATTAATAATAATATTAAATTCTAAGGATCAATACACATTTTCATAGATAGGAACATCCAATGACACTATGAAATGTGGATTTCCAACTGGCGGGTCTCGTTCTCATAATATCCTCCTGGATATTACCAAGGGCGCACACCATGAGAAGGTGCCTCAATGTTTTATGAGTCCTAACCCCTAATGACCTGTATTATTTGTGTCCCTCAAATAATATCATCCAGCCATAGAACATACATTCAAGAACAGTGTTATGGCACTTCTGGGTTCTCATCATCGCAGGGATCCGCTACGACCCTTTAATGCAACAGTTGTCCTTAGGACATTATCACATGACATTTCACGCAGAAGAACAATCAAGATGTGATAAGGCTTTTATTTAATGAATAAAGTACAAATTAGTTGGTTCTAGACCACCAACTCCAACACATACGCATAGTAATATTTTCATTTTTCAACGATCATTATGGAAAGAAGTTAAGTAATACATTATTTTTCCATAAAATTAATAATATCATAAATATAATATTATTTATTTAAATTAACTTATATATATAATATATTTGATGTGGTGATGAAAAAAATAATCACATCGCTTCGTGGAGGCATTAGTCTTCACATACGCAAGAACGATGTTATCATTTTTTAGTGTAAGAAATAAAATGATATATTAACTTTAAAAAAAGTAAATCATTAATATAAAAATTATTTCAAATATATCATATACATTATTTAAATTTATCCTTTTTACCTTTCATTAAATGTGTTAGTGAAAAATTAATCTCATCACTTCGTGTGGTGGTAGTCTGTCGTACACTCGAGCGATGTTATCATATCCCGTACGAAATGGAAAGCAAGAAGGTAAATGTGATATCATAATTAAAGGAGTATAATTATTTTTAAAATAATAATATATATATATATACTCTAAATTATTAATTATAACATGTTGTGAGATATGATGATGAAAAATGAATTAAATCAGTTCACGATGAGGTAGTCCGCCATACACATGAATGATGGTTTTGTTTCCCATTTGATGGAAGAGGAGATATATTTAGGTTATTCCAATAACATAATAAAAAATAATTATATGGTATATTCTGTTTTTATTATATCATTATAATTTTATAATATTTGTAGTAGTTGGAAAATAAATGTAACACCCCAATCTTATACGGTACGCTTCTCTTTGAATAATGTGATAGCGTGTGTTGTACGCAACACCGAGTTCTAACACACCATAACTAATAAAACTAGCCGTTATGAATAGTATTACCTACTTTTTGAAATTATATATATTTTATATTTCAAAATGGACTTCATTTTTGGATTCAGAATATCGAATTTAGCCTAAGGTGAAATTTTGGTACTTTTCGGATAACTTTAATATTTTGATAAATAGTGAAAATTACTAAATTTTAATTAAAAACAACTTTTTTAATTGAAATAATTTATATTGATAAATTATGAATTTGAGTGGTTTTAAAGTATATTTAGAATATATTTTTACCATTTAATACAATGTTGGTCATTGGACATAATTTCACAATTAAACCGAATATAAACAAGTATCAATCTTTTGATAGTTATTATATCTTAAAAACACGCTTTTTGTTTTGACAGCGGGAATTAATTTTAAATTAATGTCTGCCAATTTTGTGTTTTGAATTTGGAAAAATGGATTCCATATTTTTAATCAGGTTTTTCAAATTTTGTAAATAGGTAACTTTTATTTTTTAGACATTTTGAATAATTACTTCGGTTTTATTTACCATGGTTAAAGGGTAAATCCGGTAAATAAGGGTTAAAAAAATATATTTTAATAATAAAAAATTACCCTAAAACATGTCAAAACTTTATTGGTTGATACAAGTTCGACCATAGTCATATTTTGGTTTATTTTGGGACCCCATGGTGCCACTTGTAAGTGATAGGGACACTTTATTTTAATTAAGTTAAAATGAATACAAAAATGACACAAGCATATATCTTTTAGAAACAAAAAATTTACATAGGGTTATATATGTTGGATTTTAGACTATAAATATTCATTAGAAATTTAATAAGATATCCTACATAATGGTATTTTATTTATAATTTTTATACATTAAATAAGTTAATTTATATATGAAACAATGGTGATGCAGTAATTAGCATAATAGTGAAAAATTAAAATCATTGATATTGTAGATACCCAAATAAATATAATTTGAGACTTTTTATGAATTAAAATAATTATATAAGTTAATATGACATGTTAGTAATTATTTAATTAACTTTTTTCTAAGTAATAATTCTGTTATGATTTTTACAAAAATCAATTATTGAATAGTGTCAAAATTGACATAAAAGTGTTTTTAAAACAAATATTATATTATTAATTGATATTAAATTCCAAAAATTCTAATGTTAGGCCAAGAGACTTATATAATGATAGGTGTATCATTAATGGACCACTTGGGGGTCACTTGGATGTATATAGTAAGTTTATTAACCATATAATATAAAAATACAAATATACATTGTAAAAGTAAAACTAATTAACTGAGAGTTAATACTTAAAGATAAGGTTATTATAGTAACCCAAACTTCTCTAAATTCTATTGGTTGAATAGTTTTCTACCCATCCCCACCTTAAAATTTAAATAATAAACTTTTGAGCCATTAGAAACCGAATATGAATTTATTATAAATTAATATTTCTAGCTTTTCCAAAGGTGCCCCCCACCCCTCTTATAAAAGGAAACTCCCCCTTCTCATTACTTCACACCTTGAAAGCCTTTTTGTTCGGCCAAACCCTGCCCAAATACTCTATAAACTTCCCTAACTACAACCTAGAGGCCTTATTTTGATCAGAAAGCCAACCTAAGGAGCCCTTTTGATCAAATCAAAAGGAAGAACCCGAAGAAGAGGTAATGTTTTCACCACCCTTTTTCAAATTCATTTCTTCTTCAACTTCTTATTTATTTGTTATTCCCATTCTAAAATAATGAATCCAGTATATCCTATATAATTTAATATTATTATAAATATGGTACAACCATATTAAGTATTCTATCCACCCTATGAATAACATGTCACCATAGGTGCGTACGTACGGCTTACCGTCTCCACGTCGTGGTGTAATTGTTATTCAATAAATTATTATTTTGGATGGGTATAATAATGATGTTTAATTAATGTAAATAATAAATATAACATGATAATTATTCTTTATATATGATATACCACCCAATTATATATTATTTTAATATAAAAAGAATGATATTGTCGCTCGTGTGTACGTACGGACTACCGTCTCCACGAATGCGATGAGATTCATTCTCTATCGTATCCATTCCAGTATAATTATCATTTGATGATTTAAAAATAATTTTTAAGGACTTTATATCATTATGGATATGAATAAGATACAACCTATCCATGACAACCATGGCTTACGTAACAAAACATATAAAAGAAAACGAGTAAGTTAACACCCGAAACCATGATAATTCTAAGATATTATTAACAAAGCAATGTTAAAAGATAATATATGATATCATATGAATGTATATGATTCTTGTATAATTTAATTACAATTATTTAACCATTATACAGGAGGTTAACCTACCCCCAAACAAGGAAAATTACAAGGTAATGGGTTTTCATCTCACTCCTTATTCTCGTGAGATTCATGCCATATTGCCACTATTACATTTTGTGTGGTGTATGTACTACCCATAATTATATTCTTTGTGTAATACACTTTAATTTATGTGTATTTACATATTCATTGTATGATACCTCTTTCATGGGTTGTACGTTTCGTAAGTTACCAAAATGGTAAGGATTTATTTCATAATCTCTTCATTATCTGAGGTTGTTTATACGTAATAATCTATTGGGATCTCTTTATCATCCACATCCATGTTTCTTAAAAATGTATTTCAAAACATTTTTACTATTTACTAGAATATGGGTTAAAGTAATTTATACCCTTGTTTGACTTTTTATAAGAGGTTTATAAAGGAATCTTTCTGTTGTTTTCCAAACAAGGTGCTTTTTAACCTTTTCAACAGAATTAAGGTAAGAATGTTTTTTTTAACTTATACGGTGGGTGGGGATATTTTCCACCATTATAAAATCGTTGAAGCTTCCCTTACAAGCTTATAAGAATATTTTCAATGAAAATGTTTTATTTTATATGACTCTTAAATGATTTCAAAATAAAAATAGATATTTCTCTTTAATAGTATTGATTTCATCTATGTCAACATCCTTTGATAAATTTTACACTTGTTTCAAGTTGATATATTATGATACAAATCATCCATATTGTATTTAAGGTTTTGTGATATTTTTGACTATGAATGAGTTATTTTTATGCCATTAATGGTTTATGATTAAAGTTTTGACATATTTTATGTTAGTTTTAATACGAATGTTTATGTTATATTTCATCCTCTTCTTAAGATGAATGTGTTGGACTAGTATGTTCCGGGTTGGGGACCGGTAAAAGTAAGCCCTCCGGGTTGGTGTCCGGTTATTAGAGGCACTCTGTGTTGGTGTCCGGTTATTAGAGGCACTCCGGGTTGGTGTCCGGTTATTAGAGGAACTCTGGGATGGAGTCCGGTTATAGAGTCTCTCCGGGTTGGGTTCCGGTTACAGTTATCCCTTAGGTCTTGGCACGAGGCCTCGACACAGAAATTAAAGTTCGGCATCATGAATTCCATTACTATAAATGTGGTTAGTGATATTGCATGTGATTATTCGATTAGTATAATATCCATGTGAATAAGTAAATGGAATTATTTCATTTTATTTCTTCCATATTATGCTGAAGTTCAATTTCAAAAGGCTTTTGTTTTAGTTTTATACATTGCCTTAAATGTTTATGCTTATTTATGAAAGTTTTCGCTGTATTGCTTACCTTACTGAGCATTTGAGCTCACCCCTTTCTTTGTTTTATTTTTCCCAGGATTCCAAGAAGTGTAATGTGATTGATATGCAGGGTTAATCTAAGGGAATAATGGCGTTCATAAAGATTATTCATGTTGTTTTGTACGCCATAAAGTGCAAATGTAACATTCATGTATGTGATATATTTTTCCAAGACTGCTAAACCGATCGGTCCTTCGGGACTTGATTCATTGTAATCATGCCAATGTATTAAAATAATTCACCGACTCTGGGTAACTGGGGTCAGGGCATTACAATAAAAAAAATGCTTGGTTAAGAATGATACCTCTTCTTCGGACACCCTCCTTAGGTAAGAATCAAAATCCTTCTTAGGATAGATTTATAACTATAAAAGGGATTATAGGATGTGGTTATAGAATTAAGAAAGATATTTTTTAATGTATTATCCATACCAAATGTGTATGAATGTGTGAGGAGGAGAGGAGATGGGGTGTCCTTTTATAAGTTAGGTGAGTATCAAACTGGTAATTTCTAAAAAGAAAAAGTGATACCCATTTTATTCAAATTCTAAAAGGATTAAAAATGGAAATTTATCGAGAATTATAAATTATAATTTATAAATATGACTATATAATATATTTTACATAGGTTTTTAGGTCATTTTAACCCTTACATTTTTAGTTTACCACCACCCCTCCCCCTAATAAATCTGTTTTTACGTTAACCATGGTAAAAGATTTTAAAATTTTTCATTATACATTATGATCAAAAATTAATTTCATATTAGATAATATAAATTATTATTATTAAAAATATGGAATCAATATTACCAAATTCAAATAAAAAAGTGGTGTAATTTAATTTAAAATTAAACATGTAGACATGATGGAAAATATGGTTTTCAAGAAGTGTATTTTTTAAGAAGAAAGATGGATTTATATTAACTTTATAACCAGTAATAATAATTATATGAATTTAAATTAATATTTAAATATATATAATCTATAAATTTCTTTCAAATAATTTCTTTTTAGGGTTTTTTAAATAATTAAAATGGAGAAATATTATTCACTTTTAAATATATTTTAGAAAAATCTTATTTTGAAACCCAAAAATAAACTTATACTAAAATATAATATAAAGTTGATTCAAAATTACTTTAGTGGATTAAATAAAACTAAATAATAATTATTTTACTTCAAATCATATTCCAAACATAATTTTACTTTTAAATTACTTAATTTATTGAAAATAAATGACCTTTTTACAAAATTCGTTATTCTTCACTATTCGTTGAAAAATCAATATTTTACAACAAAATCCCAAAAAATCACCCTAATATTGTTTTAATATACTGAATTAAAAATTGAATTATATTTTTTAAAATAAATTTTCTAAAAAATTTAAATTTAATTTTAATGTATGTGTGCAAAGCGCGACGAAACTACCTTTTAGAATAATACAATTTTTTTAGAAAACATTTCTTTTTATTTAAAATGATTATTATTTTATTTTATAGTAAATATATAACCATTTAATTTATTTTATACACGTGTAAACCATATAATTTTTATAATTTAATTGGTCTTATTCATTCTCACCAATTTAGAGGCTAGTTTATGACGGTATGCGATAATACGGTTCATTTATCCTCGGGGTTGTGTGTATTGTATGATATTTAATGAAATATAATTAATTGTTAATTTAAGACCATTATTTTATATCAGAAACACTATTTAGATTATATTACTTTTATTAATATTGTGGTGTTACATTGAAGATGGGATTTCCCATTATTGATTATCCTAGAAGCTATGATTCTTTATTGATAGTAAATTTTCTTTTTAGATCGGATGGATAGGTTTATTACTTCTATATAACTTTCCTCAATTCTTGATTTAGCCAGTTATGATTTTTTTTCATATTTATGGTAACTTATGCTGATTCTTTGATTACCTAGAGATATGGAATGATAATGAATTCTAAATAATTTAATCCCTAGGGTTGGAGGCTTCACAGAAATTTATAATGATAATAAATCTTGAGGAACCTTGGAAGAGGTTGGTTTATCCCTAGAGGTTATGGGTTTTGATTAATAATTAATGTAACTATGAAATATTTAATTGAAATAATTAAATAAAAGTCTTTTGAAATGTTTTTGTGCTTATAGGGTATCTAGTCCTTAGTAGTGGAAGTCGGGTGTTTGGGAGATGATAGTTGTAGTTGAGGTTAAGGATAGGTATTTTCTCATAGTGTGGTTTTGAGATATGTGTGTGTATGTGTGTGTGTGTGTGTGTTTGTGTGAATTTATATATGTATGTATGTATATATTTATGTATGTTATATGATTTCATATGATACCCCACCCATTTCAGTAGGGCAACAAACACCAGTGTACTCTGGAGGGTGTTTTCCCCAATGTCCAGGTTGGCGAGGAACGGATGTTTGGCTACACCCACTTTCCCCACACTCTTCTCTTGGTATTATTATGTTCCAGTATGTACTGTGGTTATATTTACCATATATTTGTTTAGTGTTATATAATGTATTTTGGTTATTTCATTCTCATGTATCTCCGAGTATAGTATCTTACGGATTATCATAAGGACGTTGTGTCTGGTTTTTGATAGATTGAGGTATAATACATGATTTATGGGTTGTAGTGTCTCCTGGAAACTACTCGATTACTATTTAGAGACGTGGTGTGGATGATGATATTATGTGATTAATTGGGTTCATGGTATATTAGATTTCCTAGGTGTTTTCGGGCAGGAAAGAGTGGAAAACCAATGGGATAGTGGTAGTGGGGTGCCTTCATTTGATATTATTTTGGTTATTATAATATTACTTGTATATGATACTTGATGAGAGATCCTTGGTAAGGGTGAGAATGTATAGTACCTATTTAGTTGATGATTTAGCTTCACTTGTTTATTCACTAGGCTTTAACTTGATTTCCTTATCATTTTCATGAGAGGTTCTAGGTAGGATCCTACTGAGTATACCAATTATGCTCACCCTAGGTATATATAAACTATTTTTTGGACCTTGGGATCTAGTTAATGATTGGGATATACATTACTATCTCATGGTTTTTATTAGGATCAATTTTTGCTTCCAAGTCATTGTCTAGTATTTTTTTTATTAATTGTAGTTTCTTTTGTGGTTATTTCAGTTGTATGACATTACATGTAGGTGTTGAGATCTTTTATTTATCTTGAGTAAGAGTTGTCTGGTTATTTTATATTATCTCTCATTACTCATGTTATCTTATAGGTTAATTCCTACCATATATTTGTATGAAATAACCTTGGTGATTTTCTTCAACCCATGGCTTATTATAGGTGGGATTTTGGCATCTTATCTCTATTCTCTCATTGACGGCTCTGGAGGGGTACCTTTGTGGGGAAGGGTTCATGAAATTTTATCTCATGTTTAAATATATTAATTTTCCATTTAATTTTTGTATTCCCAACTTATTCATGAATATGATTTTTATATTATCAATCAATGTATGATTTATTTTAAATTATTAAACTTCTTCTATTAATTTTCATAGATGTATCAAAGGATCTCCATACAAGGTATAATAATTGATTTAGTTTTATTACACCTTAGAATTGTCTTATACTAGGATATGATCTTGAATTAAGAAGGTAATTATAATTTATACAGGTTAGGTGTTATAATTGAGATGGAAATGAGGTTAATAGAGGGTATTTGGTTCAAATTAATCACTATCCCAAAGCCTTATGCCTTCTCTAGAAATGTGGGGTTGGTTATCCATCACTCTAAGCTTACTCTTATAGGGAATATTGGTTTCATATTGTTCTAATAATTTACATGAAATGATTTGATATACATTATACATAGGATGAATTTGGATATATATATATATATATATATATATATATTTGAATATATTTGTCTTTTAATTTGGGTTAGTAACACATGATATGAGTTATGTAAAGAGTTACACATCAATAAAGTTTTTTACAAGTTGATTTTGTAAAAGGAATATGGATTCCAAACTAAATAATTAGAAACTTGCATATATGTATAAGGAATACATGAAATAATATAGTGAGACTAAATACCATTTATAAATTCTATGTGTTAAATTCCTTCTAAAGTAACACTTTCTAATACCTCAATCGTCCAACTGAGTATTCCATGCCCAAGCTGGTGAAACTAAATTATCTTGTGTTAGGAAAGAAAGTTATGAGGTGACCTTAATAGTTAGGTGACTTATTTTTTTCATTTTCTTTTTTTTATATTTAAATAGGAAACTATAATCATTATGATAGTAGATAAATATATTTGAGTTAATTCATATGATATATTAAGGTAAGGAATTATACACTCAACTATCCAAGTGACATATATGATATGATTTAAAATATTGTATACTAGATATATTCATGGCTTGTTTATGTGATTAACCAATTTAGGTCATGATGTATCATGGATCTTGACCCACTAATTGATATTATGAATTAAATGAGGAATCATAATTTTTGTGGGATCATATTTAATAAAAAAACCTTATTAATTGAATATAAGATGTGATAATCATCTAATAAAAGATTTGGTTATAGATATGTAATCACCTTCTTCTAAAATTACATTGAGATTAATCTAATAAAAATGATGATATTAATGTAAGAAAATTCTTAGACTGGTATAGGAAATTAAGATTTATTCTAAATTAAGAAGGATAAATTCTATGGGTTAAGAAAAATATTCCTATGTAACAATATCTTGAAGTTATTTAACAAGACAATCTAGATTCTTATAAGAAGTATACAAGGATTAACTTATATGGGATTAGTGAATATCCCTTTTGATTAGATGATTTTTATAATACCTCTAGTTTATTTGTTTTATTTTCAACCAATTCATTAATGTTTTTTTGATGTGATTTACATTGTTTGAGATGTTCATGAAGCGTTTTGAAGAGGTTTTAAAATTAAATGAAAAATTATGGATTTTTTTAGATCATGAAGAAAAATGAAAAATTCATTTGTGTGTAATTATAATTTCATTCGATGTGTAAGGATGATTCCTTATCCTACATACCATTATTTTAGCTTTCACAACCATTATGGTAATATTTGTAAACATGGTCTCCGTTATGTAAACATGAATTATGTGTTGTATATCCATGAGACCAATCTATATATACATTATTATAGGATATGTAATAATTAATCTTTCTTCATAGATATGACCACCATATTAATCCTTTGGGAGTCTATATGAGTATCATTAGATCTTCACAAACATCAATGTTTTGTGCCACCATCAATTATCAAAAAATTTAGACTAATACAAACTAAAATATGGTGTTTCCATAAATAACATCTAAAGGAGAGAATAAAATAAATAAATACAAGTGATATTATTCATTAATAAAAACATCACATTTAAAATTAGATTCAATCAATATGTTGAATCTTTGATCCCCACATCATGAAGATAAAAAAATTATCCACTGGTATAACCAAATGAAGGTGATCTCAATGAAGCTGAAATATATTAATTTTATTTTCATTAATAATGTATATGTTTAAGAAATCTAAAAATTTTATGATATTTATAGACATAATCACTTGAAAAAATTATAGTGATTACAGATGAGTTATTTTTGATAATCTAAGTTATAATTAAGTATATTTTGAAAATGATGCTTAGTAATGTGTGTGAAATTATACTAGTTACTTATTAATTTTAAAAATAAAATTTATTTTTTGTTAACTTATTTAGAGTTTTAATGGGTTATATATGTTATAATAAACTTTTTAAAAAAGATAATGAGTAGGAGGGTATTTTTGGAACACTGCATTAGAACATGGGAGGTTGATCCTTTTGCCTATTTAGTGATATTTTCTCAAGAAATATTGTTGAAAAAGTGGTTTTATTATTATGGATCATTATTTTGGAAGTCTCAATACATATTGTAATATATCAATTTGAGTATATGAAAATGATATGAGAAATTAATGATTCAGCTCTATTAGGAAAAGTTTTTTATTTAATAGATAGATTTTTTTATTTCATGGAAATATCAAGGATATTGAGTTTATAAAAAACATAATTGTAATAAAAAAAAATATTAGTGTTCAATTATATAGTGAAAGTTTTTTTCGGACTGAGTAAAATAATAATAATAAATAATAAGTCCTCAATGCTGAGGTTGAGTGATCTATGTAAACAAATTTCATACCTCATCTTTTAGAGGATGGAAGAGAAGAAAAATAAATAAGAGTGCATATAGATGAGGTGATAGTCATTAAAATCGTTATTTCCCAATCTTATAATTTTGAGTTTGAGAGAATAATAATAAGAATATTCATAAAGGGTTCTTCATGTAGTGAGTTGAGAAGACTAGATAGTTTAAGGTTTATTCAAATAGTAGAATCTAAATCAGTGTTTTCAGAAGAAGGTGATAAGTATATTAAAGATATTATATTTATGGATCAAATAGGGAGATCATTCATTAGTTTCTAAAGAAACCTATACTCAATTTAAGATCTCTCTCATATAGTTCTATTTTTTTCATTGTATCTGTTGAGAGATAATGGAACCAGTGGGAGGTAGTGTATTTCTAGAAATCATGGGCACAAAATAATAATCAACGCAACCAATTTTATTGATAATAATATATTAGTAGAAAATATATATAAAGTGATAAAAATTGTATGTAAAAAGGATTAGGCTCACACACTGGGGAAAACCTTAAAAAAATAATGTGTTTCATGACCTTTTTTACTTTTATATCATTTAGGGAGGCTTGGTTTTATTTACTTAATAGGGTCATTTCCTAACAAACCACAAAGGTATCTTTCAAAGAATGAAATTAAATAGATATTTACACAGATTCACCCCTCCCCTTTTAGTGTAACCATTTAGTATGATGGGACCTTTAAGTGATATCAAAGCCTAAGGTTTCTTATATCAAATTTTCTCTTCATGAAGGATATATAAGGTCAACTTTTGAAATAATATATGCAATGACCCAAAGTTTTATCAATGGAAATTCCCTTATTATAATTATTTCATATTTTATAAAAACATAATAGAACACAACACAAGCTTTATAAGTGATTAATGAATGAAATAAGAAGTGTTTATAGAAATTAATGAACCTATACAGATGAAATAGTAACTTGACCTTTGGAATAGTAATGTGACCCTTATGAATAGTAAACCAGAAAATTGAATAGTAACCACAAAAATTATAGTATAAATAAACTTTATCCATCTTATAAGTCAAAATATGATATAATCATATCATAATATAAGTAAATAAATATTTTAAAAACTATTAATTAAGTGTTGGTATTTTTATAAGTTATAAATATTTAATTATAATTTTATGAATAATTTAATAATTTAAAAGAAATTTTATTTTCATAAGATGTATTCATAAATTATTATTTTGATGTCTTATAATTATAAGATAATTTTATGAGACTGTAATTAATTTTACAAAGTAATATAAAATCTTTTATAATTTAAATTCTGTATTTTTCTATTAAATTATTTTTTTAATTAAAAATTAAAATTATCATATTTAGAAAATTATTTTCAAAAAATGGAGTTCATTTTTGAATTCTACACATTGAAAAATGGTTAGGGTTAATTTTTTTGTATTTTTATGAAATACTTGAATTTTTGTCAATAGTAAAATACAATAATTTATGATAAATGCTAAATACATGATTTATGGAGTCATGGATGATTTAAGACTAATTTAAGCCAAAAATATCGAACCATAATTTATTAATTTAAAATATTTTCTGATAATACTCTAACTATTCACAGTCTTGAGCCAAAATAATAAACTAATGAATTAAATAATGAGAAACCACCCCCTCCTCCACTATAAATACCACCTCTCACCACCTCTTCTCCTCACACCTCTCAATCCTTGAGACTTTTCTATATTATTCTCAATAATCTTCCCAAACCTCTCCTCCACATTTAGGATCTTTTGGTAGTAACAAAATACCAAAACCAATCCCCTAAGGAGGTTCTCAAGAAGAAGGAATCAAGAGGTAAAACCCTCTTCCGTTTTCTTTCAATTTCTTTTCATTTTCATTTCTTTTATTTTTCTCTCTTAACATACCCAAATAAAAATGTAATTAAAACTCCATTATCATACATAAAATGGAATTTTATCATGTTTATGTAATAATTCTTCATCAAATATCTTCTCCTCTCTCTTTTACTTTAAGAATGAAAACATCGTTTGTGAGGTGTCGATTTACCACCTTCGTGGACAACGTGCTTTCATCTTTCAATTCCATCTTAAAGGCTGGTCAAGAAATCGTTTTTATGTTTTAACTAGATTATAATATATTTATTATATCTTATTTAAGGTTTTTTAATTATTTTTTACACAAGATATCAATTTATTAAACAAAAAGAGTTCGTTGTAATCAAAAAATGCTAAATTAATCTAAACGATTATAATTAATGATTTATCTAATTAGTCATCCTCAATTATGGAAACAAATTGTATTTTAATATTATATAAGTTCATTAATAACATATAAGTTTATTTCTGGACAAATATACTCATTCTACAAGATTTTCCATACACATATACAAGTAAACTGATCCTGAAAACCGAGGAAATCAACTCTCCCAAACGATGAAATTGAATCTCACAACCCATAAAAAGGGACATGAATGAACTTAATAAAATTATAATAAATAAAATAAATGTAAAAAATGTCATGAATTAATTAATTAATTAATTAATTAATTTTATTATTCAGGACATTAAGATCAAGTGTAGAATCATTTCCGACATAAGGTAAGAGATTCTACCCGAACCTCCATTATTCCATCGGTTTACTCTTTCTCTCATTTTCCCCAAATGAAATTATCTTTTATTTTTATGTGAATATTATACATTTTTTCATATGTCTCAAAATAATTTATGAAGATCCATTTATCCTTATTTTACATTGATATACATGTTTTTTAAAAGTTTCCTTACTCAATTCTTTCTAATAAGCAAGCTTGATTTAAGGGAACTTCCCAAATTCTAACCCATTTCCAACTAAACTCCATAGTATATTTTAAGACATCATTATTATTCTAAAATCACTCATTTTATCATGAAAAAATACCGTGGTTCAATTCTTTATTTATAAAAACAATTATACCTTTTCAATTTTTAAGTATCTTAAAAAATTTCCCTTAAACCGTATTAAATTTTTTTATTTATAAAGCTTCTTAAACACTCTTTTCACTTAATTTTGACATCACGTATCATGATATATGCCTATATTACCTTATTAATGTACATTTATGATTTAAATCCACCCTCTCATAGACACCACTATGATATTCCCTTTTGATATTCCTTTTGACATAATTATGATACCAAATTCTTTCCAGAGGTAACCCTTAAGTTTATGTTTAATTGATTGTATGTGATTCTTTATATGGAAAACATATTAATGAACATGCTATTATGGGTGAACCTAGATATCACTCCAATTCATTGTATAATTTTTAGTCTCATGAGATTTCATGTGCAATGGTCTTGGTGGTTATCCTTGACTCCTGTTCCATGTGCAACGGTCTTGGTGGTTATCCTTGACTCATCCTCCTATATGTACAATGAGACTTAACTCATGATCCTATATGTAAAATGATAATTCAATAATACTAAAGTCATGTTATATGTTTCTACCACATTACTATAAATCCACAATTAGATGATCCCATGTTATTGCTTTTTTTTGTTTAATCTTGTTCCATTCCTTTTTATATTGTTATTTTATGCCTTCTAACCCATGTGATAAGATTTATTTTAATTTTTATACACATAATGGGATTTTTAAATCATACCTTTATTCATGTTATCCCTAGGTTATCCTAAGCTGATCTAAGGGATCAAAGTAAGTTGGGATCTCATAGTGGATGTTAAATAAATAAATGTTTTATTTAGTCCCATGTTTTTTGTTTTTTGTACCTAGTATTCCAAGACACTAAAATTTATGATCCTTGTCTTGTAATATGTTGTTTAATTATGCTTAAAATCATGTAATGACTTGTGTAAAAGTCTAGGGTCACTATATTTTTTACTAGAGGAAATATTTAGTTATTTTTGGAGACTACGAATAGAGAACTTCAGTAAGAACCTTAGGTATAATACTAAGTATAAGAAAACGTCCCTACATTTTGGTAAGTATATAGTATGTGGTTTATCAAGAAAATACATCTCCATATAGATACTATAAGTGGACATGGTTTTGGAATAGATTTCCATATGAGTAAAAACTCTGACAAGGTTTTTCGGGCCTGACTCTGGGTAATCTCGTACACAACAATAGGCCTTACTGTGCATCTGTTTTGACACTCTGGGAGGATATTCTTGGGTAAATTGATAAGCTCATTGGGAAACATTATTAAGGGAAAAAATTCCCATAAGAATATATTTTAGGGAATATATCATGGATAACCAAGATTTAAACCTAGGGAATCAAAAGTTAGGATATACTTTTCCATTAAGATTTTATCCTTTTATGTTTAAAGTTTCCTTTTTATGATTGTTAGCTAAGTATTCAAGCCCCTTAATTGCACTTTTTTCTTAGTTAATGGAGGTAAATAGAAGAAAATATTCCAACAAACAATGTGATAGGCAATATAACAATTTCCCTAATGAAATACCAAATGTGATAAAAATGGTTGCTCAAAACTTCATGACAATACTTACTCAACTGGATCAAGTTATGAATAATAACTTGAATCGCATAGAATGAACTCTTTATCCAAGGAAGGAGAAAGTTTTCATCAAATCCTTAATGTAGAAAAGGACTCCCATGTTTAGTGGATCTTTTTATCCCCTCCTCATGGAATAGTTGATTAACTCCATTGAAAAGATATTCTCTACCCTCCAGTGATAAAAATAAAAGAAGGTTGTGCTGGTGGTCTATTGTTTTGATGGGGATGTCGATTAGTGGTGGAAACTAATAAAAAATATGAATTATAAGGAGGAAATTGATTCCACGTATTTTTAGGAATTCAAGAAAATGTTTTTCGATAAATATTTTCCTTGAAACCTCTATCTCAAAATGGAAAGAGAGTTCCTCATACTTAAACAGAATTAAGATGATTCTATTGGGTGTCTAAAGAAAACTTTACAAGGATTGTAAGATACACCTCTGGCCTTGTAATGAAAACCTAAAGAAAGTTGGATTGCTTCTTTAGAATACAAAATCAGATTTTATGAAAAGTATTGGTAATTCAATACTTTGACAGTTATGAGTAGATTTTCCATTGTTCCATCGATGTTGAAATGGAGATTGAAGACTCTTGATGGTCTCATGGGCCCGATGAAAAAAAGCATAAAATAGAGTCTAATATGGGTGGATCTATTATTAAATCCCATTATGTAAAGAAGACCAAATATCCCATGTTTCAAAATTTTTGAAATAAGCATCCTGGGAACTTTCTAATGGGAACCTTTAAATGATTCAAATGTGGAAGAATGGGGAATCTAGCTAAGAAATTATGAAGTGATGTGAAGAATTCCACTAATGTGAAAAAATAAAATAAGGTTAAAATAAACACTTAGCCTGTAGTGTAGTGTATCAACTATAAGGAACATGGTAATTTTGCAAACCAATTCCCTAATCCTAGGGTTTTTGAAGGAAATAAACAACAACCTCCAAGTAAAACAAGAAAGTCTTATATTATCACTACTAAGATATGGATCCAGTCAATGTTGTTGTGACAGGTATGCTGGTTATTCATTCTAGAATAGTGAACAAACTATTTGATTCTGGTTCTATGCATTCTTTCATATCTTTTAAGTTTAGTAGAACTATTCAAGCACCACCTCAAAATTTGGAGGTTATGTTATCTTTGAGAATAGATAATGGGGAAACTATTTCATCCAAAGTACATAGCTCCTCCCTAGTTAATGTTTGTGGGATGAACCTCCCAGAAAATATCATCATACTTACTTTGGTGGAGTTTTATGATATATTTGGCATTGATTGGATGTAATTATACAAATAAAACATCAAATGTCAGAAAAGGGAGATCACTTTTCACATCCTGAAGCATCCTCAAATTCTTTAAAAGTGTAAGGAGGAAGATGAATCTCCTTCAGAATCATCATCTCAAGTGTGGATATTTCTTCCTTTTGAGCAAGAACATCTTACTCAAATTATTAAGGCAAATTATATGATCATGCTCAAAGATATACCCATCCTGAGGGATTGAACAGATGTATTCCCTGAAGATTTGTTTAGTCTTCCCCCTGACTGAGAAGTTGAGTTCTCAATTAAAATTATTTCTGGATCTCTACCCATATCAATGACACCTTATAGAATGACCATCATTGAGATAGAAGAACTGAATAAGTAGTTATAGGAGAATCTGGACAAGGGTTTTATATATCCGAGTACTTCACCATGGGGTTCACCAGTCATCTTCAACAAGAAGAAGGATAGATCAATGTTCCTTTGCATCTATTATCATGAGCTCAATAAAATAATGATAAAGAAGAAGTATTCCCTACTATGGATATATGACTTTTTCAATCAGCTACATGGGGCTAGTTATTTCCCTAAGGTCGACCTTCGGTCAGGATATCACCAAGTAAAGATGATTTCAGAAGATATTCCCAAGACTAACTTTTGAACAACGTATGGACACTATGAGTTCATAGTTATTCTATTTGGACTCACTAATGCTCCAGAAATTTTCATGGATTTAATAAATAGAGCCTTTAGATATTACCTCAACAAATTTGTGGTAGTCTTTATCAATGAAATTTTGATATACTCTAAGAGAAAGGAGGAACATTAGAAGAATTTGAATATTGTTATGAAGACATTACAAAGGGAGAAACTATATGATAAGTACAGAAAATGTGAGTTTTGGATGGTGGAAGTATTATTATTAGGGAATTTTATCACTAGAAAAGGAATATTTAAGGATCCTTCCAAGAAAAAGGTAATCGAAGAGTAGCCCAGGACAACATTTTTAATAGAGATTCATAGCTTTCTTGTTCTATTCAGATATTACCAGTGATTTGTAATGAACTTATCACTATTTTGAAACCAAATAACCAAGCTAAAATGGATGGGAGTGAAGTTTTTTGGGACTCAAGAATGTGAATAAAGCACTAAGGATCTCAAAAAAGAGGTGTATCAATGCACCAGTACTCACAATCCCAATGAGTGGCGAACTCTTTATAGTGTACATCGATGCTTCAAAAAAGGTTTTAGGTTGTGTACTAATGAAAAATTATATAGTGATAGTGTACACCTCATGGAATTTGAAAATTCATGAGCAAAACTATCATGTGCATGATTTGGAGTTGGTAGTTGTGATCTTTTCATTGAAAATATGGCAGCATTATCTTTATGTGTGGAAGTGTGAGATAAATACTGATCACAAGAGTCTCAAATATATATTAAAACAGAATGAGTTAAATATGAACCATCTTATATGGTTAGAAATAATCAAGGATTATGAATTCTTAATCCATTACCATCTTGGTAAGGAAAATAAGGTGGCATATGCTCTAAGTAGAAAATATCTTGCATCTTTATTAATGATGATAATTGAGAAGGATCCAATCTTCTTAGACTTACAAAGGATGGAAATGGAAATAATTAATGGAGGAACATCATAAATCCTTTCTCAAATGATTAATCAACCATACCTTATGGAAAAAATAAAGGATGCTCAAAGAAATAATATGGAAATTCAGAAAAGGGCGGAAGATATTCAAAATGGTAAATCCTCTTAGTTCAAGATCAGTGAGGATGGATTTGTAAGATTTGTGTCACGACTATGTGTACCATCCAATCCGGATATAAATAAAGATCTTATGAAGGATTCACATATATTTACCTTATCTATTCACCTAGGGAGCACAAATATGTATTGAGATATCTAGCAGAAATTTTGGTGGTACAATATGAAAAAAGATATCGTTGAATATACATCAAAGGGCCTGGTATGTCAGCCAGTGAAGGATGAAAGGAAAAATTCTAAAGGGATGATGAAACCATTTCCCATACCAAAATGGAAATGGTAAAACATCACCATAGACATTATCATTGGCCTTCCAATGACTTCTATAGGAAACAATGATATATGGGTTATTTTTGGATCATCTTAAAAATATAACTCACTTTATCACAATTTGAGATGGCTTCTCATTAGATCAACTTTCTCAGATATAAATTAAAGAAGTGGTAAGGCTTCATGGAGTACCACTATATATTGTATCTGAACGAGATTTGAGATTCACCTCCAAAATCTAGAAAAAGTCTCCAACATTATCTAAGCATTGAGATGAACTTTAGTATGGTATATAATCCTCAAACTAATGGCCAATATAATCAGACTATTTAGAAATCGGAAGAAATGTTGAGATCTTATTCTATATACTTTAAAGGATGATGGGACCAACATCTTCCACTAGTAAAATTCTCTAATAATAATAGTTTCCACTTGAGCATTAAAATGGATCCATATGAATCCCTTTATGGTAAAAGGTATAGAACACCAGCATGATGGGATGAATTCAGTGAACATAATATTCTAGGACTTGAAATGGTCAGATAAATGGTGGAAATGGTTAAAACCATTTAGCACACATCAAGGTATCCTAAAGTTTACAAAAGAGATATGTAGAAAATCATTGATGGGTCTTAGAGTTTATGGTTGGAGGCATGGTATTTATCTGCATATCTTCATGGAAGAGTATCATGAGATTCAATAAGAAAGGGATGTTAAGTCTCAGGTACATCGGCCCCTTTGAGATCCTTGATCGTGTCAGAGCTATGACCTATCGACTAGAACTTCCACAAAACATGTCTCAAGTACATGATATATTCCACATATCCCTCTTAAGAAATTAAATATTGAATCCTTAACATGTACTGAATTCATATGTGGTACATCTAGATAATGATCTTTCTTACAAGGAGTATCCAGTAAAGATCTTGAATCGTAGAGATAAAGTTCTGTGCAACAATACTACTCCCCTGGTAAAAATACTATGGTGGAACCATAAGTACGAAGAGGAAAATGGGATGAAAAATCCAATATCTTAAATATAATATAATTTTATCATGTTTCAAGAATAATTATTCATCAAATATCGTATCCTCTCTATTTTACATTATGAATGAAAACATCCTCTGTGAGGTGCCGATTTACCAGCTTTGTGGACAACCTGCTTTCATCTTTCAATTTTTTCTTCGAGGATGTTCATGAAACCATTTTTATGGTTTAACTAGATTATAATATTTGTGTTATATCTTATATAATGATATGGAATCATTTTATACACATGATGTTAATTTATAAAACAAAATGAGTTTGTTGTGATAAAAAAATACTAAATTAATCTAAACGATTATAATTAATGATTTATCTAATTAATCATCCTCATTTATAGAAACAAAATTGTATTTTAATATTATATAATTTAATTAATATGATATAAGTTCAGTTTTGGACAACTATACTCATTCAACAAGATTTTCCATACACATATACAAGTAAACTGATCATGAAAACCAATGAAATCAACACTACCAAATGTTGAAATTGAATATCATAACCCATAAAAAGGGACATGAATGAAATTAATAAAAATATAATAATTCAAATAAATATATAAAAGGTTATTAATTAATTAATTAATGTATTAGATTTTATTTTCAGGACATTAAGATCAAATACATAATTGTTTCGGACATAAGGTAAGGGATTCTACCTGAACCTCTATTGTTCCTTCAGGTTACCCTTTATCTCTTTTTACCCAAATTAAATTATATTTTATTTTTATGTACATATTTTAAATATTGTTTATATGTTCCAAAATCATTTATCATGATACATTCATCCTTCTTTCTCATGGATATACATTTTTTTAAAAAAATTCTCTTCTCAATTCTTCTCGATAGGCAAACTAGATTTAAGAGAACTTTGCGAATTATTACCAATTTTCAAATGTACTCCATATTCTGATATAAGAAACAATTATTTTTATAAAATCAGTCATTTTATAATGAAAAACTACCTTGGTTAAATTCTGGATTTATACAAACAATTATTCATTTTCTATTTTTAAGTATCTTGAAATTTTTCTCTTAAACGGTACTAAAATGTTTTATTTATAAAGTTTATTAAACACTATTTTCACTTTATTTAGACATAAATTATCCTGATATATTCCTATATTCCCTTTGTGGATTTCCATGTTTGATTTAAATCCATATTTCATGGACACAACTATGATATTCCCTTTTGATATTCCATTTGACATAATTATGATACCCAATTCATTCCATGGGTGACCCTTATGTCTATGTTTGATTGATTATCTATCATTATTTATGTGGAAAACATATTCCTTATCATGTTATTATGGGTGTTCCCAGATATTTCATCAATGAATTGGGTAATGTTTAGTCTTATGAGACGTTATGTGTAATGGTCTTAGTGGTTATCCTTAAATTTTTCTCCATGTGTAATGGTCTTGGTGGTTATTCTTGACTCATGCTCCTCTATGTGTAATGAGACTTGACTTATGATCATCTGTGTGCAAAGATCCTTAAATAGTGATCCTCTTTGTGTAATGAGTTTTGAATCATGCTAAATTCATGTTTTATGTTTCTTCCTCATTACTATGACTCCATAATTATATGATCCCATGTTATGATTCCTTAGGTTTAATCATGTTACATGCCTTTCTATATCATTGTGTTATGCCTTATAACCCATGTGCTAAGATTTATTTTAATGTTTATTACCTTACTAGGTTTTTTAGATCATCCCTTTGTTCATGTTATCCCCTAGTTATCCTATGCTGATGTGAGGGATCAAAGGAATTCATGAGCTTATAATGGATGATAAATAAAGAAATTTTCATTTAGTCCCATGTTTTAGGTTTTATGCACCTAGTCTTCCAAGAAACTAGACTTTACGATATTTGGATTTTAATTTGTTGTTTAATTATTTTTAAAACCATGTAATGAATTTTTTAAAAGGCCTGGGTCACTATAATATATGTCTATCTAAAATAGAATGCATACATTCTCATTCTTAGGGTTTTGAATTTATTATAAAAAAATAATGAAATTTGGTATAAACATGAAAATAGTTATGAATGAAATGTTAAAGATAAAGAGATAAGCATTAAATTTCGAGAATAATTTTTTTAGATGTAAATATAGATGAGGATAAATCCATTGAGGATTAATTTTTTAGAGTAAATGAAATAGTTAGTAACATTATAGGTTTAGGAGAAAATATGGATGAATACATTATTATAAAAAACATCTAAGTAATTTTCTTGATCGATTTGATCCAAAAATTTATTCTCTTGAAGATAAGTAAGATCTCACATTGGAGGAGTTATATAACATCCTCATTTCCTATAAAATAAAAAATATACATTCCTTTGAGATGAAATTTAAAGTTGAAATAGATTTATAATCTACGAGAAATATGAATGTAAAATAAGAATAACCTTAACCTTCTAGTGATTTTGATGATCATGATGAAAATGATTATATGGATAATAAAAACAAGATAATCATGCCTCTTATCTCCATAAATTTCATAAAATTACATGGAAAATAAAAAAAAGGTATCTTTTCTTTGAAGTGATTCAAATATGGAAGCATTCGACACTTTATAATCAATTTTCTAAATAATAAAATTGATGGTTTTGATGCTCATGATATATATGAAATACCACAAAATAAGAAATGGGAAAAGTCTCTAAATCAGTGGATAAGATATCTGGAATCAAGAAATGATTTCTAAAAATAAATAGAATAATTTTTTTGAATAAATAGGAAGATAAAAACACTTCCTATTTTATCCAATTCAAATATGAATCACCTAAAATGGTTAAAAACATCATTTCTCATATGTAAGAATAATAAATATCCTCAAGTAGTGATGAGGAATGTGGTAAATAAACTTACATGGAGTACATTATTAAATACGAGTTATAGGCTTGTCTTAATAAAAATACAAAGTTGAAGAAGGATGTTAAATCCATAAAGAAATTTGATGGGAAGAAAATTAAATAAAATTAATAATCTCTCAAAATATAGACTCAACTCATTAAAAAGATTAATAATTTCAAGGTGCAAGCCGACGAGTATAAATAGATCAAGAATGATCATAGAGGAATAATTTTATTAAAAGAAGAAAAGATGAGAAAGATGGGATTAAAATTACTTAAGAATAAATAGGATTTAAAAAGGGTTAAAAAGACTTAAAATAATTAATTCAAGGATTGATCTTATATAATAGTTTTTTTATCAATTTAGGTTAAATCTGTACCAGAATCTACTAAATAATTTCAAATACTTGTCTAAAATTAAATGTCCTTATTCAAATTCTATATAAGTCTAGGGATGAAAATTTTAATATAAAACCTCTTATTCATATTTTTAAAAGAGAATAATGTAATAAAAATAAAAATACTCAATGAATAAGAAATATCACATCATATTTATATATTCAAGTAAAAAATCTAGAAGAAAATTTTCTTGACCACATTACTGATTAATAGATGACTTAGATTCAGTTTTTATTGGTGGTATTGTGGTATTTTTGGCCAAAATCCATACATATTCTAGTAAAGTATTTCCTTACTTTGAATAAGGAATGAATTAAGTGGGAGAATTTATGAACTAAAAAATAATTAGTCTCCAAAGAATAAGGTTATGGACAAAACATCAACAAGTTTACCTACTAATAATAGGATTGAAATTCTGAAAGAATTATTTATTATATGTGAGAGACCAGGAAATTTTATAGAGAAGTTTTTGAAAAAAATACTTATATATTTATCATATAAATAAAGGGGGAATGAAATTGGAAAGAAAAATCATGAGAAGATATCATTCATTATGGAAGTGGAATTGAAAGTGAGAAAGGGAGGATGATCATGGATCCCTAAAAGTGGGTGATCTTTACACATGAATGGAGACTCCAAAATCCTAAAAATATGGAAGATAATGAATGAGGATCAGTTACATTATGTAATAATATCTCCTTGGGAATTAAAGGTGTTAGAATTACTGAGATTTATTCAAAATGACTCAAATCCAAACATGAAATTTTTATAGAAGGGCGTAAACATGATTTTCTTAGAGTTAGAAAAAAAATAATGAATTAAATGTGATTATTTTCAAAATAAATCATGCATTATCAAGGTTTTAAAATATTTAAGATTCATAAAAATAGGTTAAATAAAAAGTGGGATTCTTTTTCAAATTGGAAACCCATCCAATTCATGATATATGAGTGTCAAGGATTGAAATGATTATGGAATATAATACTTTACCATATTATATATAAAAATATGATAAATATTTTCAAACATGAGTTAGTAAGATATCTTCCAAATCTAAAAAGATATAGAGAATCAATTTGTGGCACATTACTAAAAGTGAAGATGGTGTAAGGGATACATAAGAAGATTTATATTCGGTCCACTATACCATTGAAACTCATAAACTTATATATGTGTTGTCGGATGAGGAACAACTCAAACAAGTGTGAACTCTATTTCATTATATTTATGAATACACTTGAATTGATAATTTTATCTTTATAAATCAAAAATCAGAGGCTCTTCTGTTGTTTAAAATTTTCTAAAGGCAAGTCGAGAAAGAACATAGTGCCTATATCGAGAATATTTGGTCTGATAATACAAATGGTTACATATATAATTATTTTGGATAAATACATAGAAAAACATGGAACAGGGAATTAATATATCACACCATATACTCCCCAGAAAAATTTTGTAACTGAGATAAATAATATGATCATTTTGGACATGGTGAGAATCATGCTAGACAAAATGAAGCTTTCATACTTCTTTTGGAGATAAATTATGTGCACTATTTTTCATATTCAGAATAGGTATTTAGTGATACCTATGAAACATAAGGCTCTATATTATATGTGGTACCATAAAAATAAAACTGTCAAATACTTCAAGGTATTTGAAATCCCTTATTACATGAAGATAAAAAACACAAAATCTAGAAAATATTGATGAAATAGATAAATAATAAACCATTTTAGTTTATATTTGAAATGGGAGTAAGTAAAAATACTAGATAAAAAAACATAATCTATTGGAGTGTTAATATGTTAAAATTATTGAAAATCACTATAGAACATGTGATTTTACTGAGGATGAAATTGAATCTACTATAGTAGAAAAAATAGATATTCTAGAAAATAAAGTTATTGGATATGCTAAAAATGATTTGGTTTTTATTGATATTGACTTAAATGTTACTAGTGATGAAGAATTAGGATTGAATAGGAGCCAAGGGAACCAAAGGCTGAAGAAACATGTAAATTTTGAGAATTTTATTGGCCAAAAAGATGCACCTATCCAAATTAGAATATGGTTAATACTTTATAAGAAAACAAAACTCATTTATCAAGTTAAATGGAAAACTATTTTTGAGTTCATTGAGTATAAAGGGTTTATATCTATTATGAATGAGGAAATTGATAAAATTGAAAATAAATCAACTTGGGATTTTGTTCCAAGGTCAAAAAATATTAAGATCATTGTAACTAAGTTAGTTTTCAAAAATAAACTAAATGAGAAAGGTTAAGTCACAATAAATAAATAAAGTCTAGTTTTTAAGGGGTATTCCAAGATAGAAGGATTTTCCTTTGAAGATTCCTTTTCACCAGTGGAAATACATGAGACCATTAGTATTTTCATAGTGTTGGAAGCTCAAAAGCAGTACAATATTGATCCAGTGGGTGTGAAATCTACCTTCTTAATTGGTTATCCTGAATAAGAGTTTTACATTGAACAATATAAGGGTTTTCCACATGATAAGTATTAGATCTTGGTATTTTGGCTTACGATATAATTATATGGCTTAAAATAATACCATATAGCAAGGTATTCTATGATAGATGGATACTTGAGAGGCATATAATTTTCAAGAGGCAAAGTTGATAGTAATTTATATGTGAAGGAGTAGTTTATAGGCACTCTCATTTTCAAATTATATTTGGATAAAATAATTTTTTTAGGAAAAAAGAACATCTTTATGAGGAATTTATTGAGGAAATAGACAAGAATTTTGAGATGCCTATATTGGGTGAGATACTGTAATTTTTGGGATTTTAAATAATTTAAGAGAATTATTATATTTTTATATCCCAAGAAAAATAATTTAGAGAATTGTTGAATAGGTTTTGAATTGAAGAATTAACGGTATTTATACTCTTATATTTTTTGGAACTAAGTTGAGAAAAAGAGGATGGAACTAATTTTAATCAAAAAGATTTTAGAAAACTGATTATAATTCTTCTCCACCTATCAAATTTATGGCCTGACATTATTTTTTATTTGACATTATATGATCAATTTCCAAGTGATGCTAATGAATATCACATGTTATAATCTAAGATAATTATGATATATATTATAAATACACTGAGTTACATCCTTCTATATAGATCTACTTTATATTTCACCTTATAGTGTTTTAAAAATGTTGATTCGGTTAGTGATTTTGTTGATAGGAATTCCACTTTAGGTAGAACATTATTTCTTGGTGAGATTTATGTGGCATGAAATAGAAAGAATAAAATTTCATTGGTATTAACAATAAATAAAGTAGAGTACGTAGTATCCATACATGATTATACTCAAATGATAAGGATATGGGTTCATCATGATGATTTAAAACTTGAGGTTAATAATCCAATATGTATTTCAAGTGAAAATCAATGTTCAATAGATCTTTCCAAGAATCAGGTTTACCACACTAAATCTAAACACATTGATCTTATATATCATTTCATTTAAGAGAAGGTGGAAGTATGTGATTTGAAACCTAAGTTTGTTGGCACCAAGAATACAATTTTATATATTTTCACGAAATCATTGATAAAGGAGGTGTTATATTCATTAAATATGAAACTCTGTGTTTAGCCTTCCCCTATCAATTAAAATATGTGTATTTCCCCCCACAAGTATTTGTAATGTGTTATAAATTGGGGAGATAAAATCATCACAACTCTTTTCATATTTCTTACCATATGGGGATAATATTATCTAAATAGAATGAGAAATATTGGGTAATATATTATTGTTTTTATTTAAAACAATTAGTAGATTTTGAGATAAGTTAAAGGAAAAATTCATTTGGATCACTTGGACAGAGTTTTCTTATCATCGAGGGATAGAATTCCCTTAAAACACTATATAATCATGTACTATGGTGTCAAGATGCATCTCACTTTAGATAAGTTTTTATTTAATGATTCTTGGGTAGGTTTTATAAAATTCTTGATGAGTTTTGGTTTCCTGAGAAAAAGATGAAAAGGGGTTGATAACAAATCCAAATGGTGAGATTGAAGAACCCTTTGTATTGGGGGGATTTTTTAAGACATTTTTTTGTATTCATTGTCAAACAATTCATTAATGTGTTTTATAGTGATTTATAATGTTAAGGATATCATTTATTTATTTTTAAGTGGGTATGAAATTAAATAGAGAATTCTATATTTTTTGAGTTCAAGTAGTATAATGGAAATGTCCTCTATTCATAAGCATGATTCCTTATAATGTGTAAGAATCATTATACCTTGAATACACATCATGTTGAACTATTTAAACATGTTACACATTGTGTGAGATATTCTTTTAGCATTATAAAATGTGTCTAAGATTCAATTTGGAAATGGAAGAGCGTGGCGGTGAGACAAATGAAAACCCTAATGTGATCAAGGTGAAATAAAATGTTGATAATTCAAGGAAGAAATCAGATCGTGGATCAGCTGTTACTGATGGAATTGGGCATAAGGATTCGTTCAGTATCTATGCAAAGAATACTCCAGGTGCCTCTCGTGAAATTGATGGATGTAAGAAGAGATTTGCAGAAGTTGTCAAGAATACAGGAATAGTATCATTTCTTTAGTGTGAGTCTGCATCCTCAGGAAGGATCACAAGGAAAGGGCGCACTATGCATGTCTCTGCAAATAAAAATGTGGTTTAATAGAGGATTAATCTATGTATATTTTTGATCATTTCTTGGGTTGTGGTGCCCATGGGGGTGAATCCATGAAAACTCAATGATCTCACTACAAGGATTGTTAAAATTTGAGAATTTGCCGATTGGAAAATGACTGCAATGGGTCATGGCTTCTATCATATCATTTTCACATCGGATGAAATAAAGCGATGGGCATGGAGTCTTGTCCCGGTCCCTCTATGGCCTTTCTTTCTTCACATTAATGAATGGGATTGGAACTTCAATCCCAATGCTGTTAAAAATAATTTTTCATAGTTTTGGATATGGGTATGTAATCTGAACTGGTTTTATTGGCATCCTCAGATTCTTTGGTACATCGCTTCATCTATTGGAAATCCTATTAGTCTTGATAGGAAGATTGAAAATCCTACTTTTAGTCATTATGCTTGAATTCTTGTTGAATTTTACATGGATGAAACCTTGGTAGAGGATGTGGTACTAACTACTCAGTATGATAGAATAACTTTTGGTATAATGTATGAAAAGAAACCCAAATTCTGCCTCAACTGTCACTTCTTTGGGCATATGGCTTCAGATTGTAACAGGAATAAAATATGTCATTTTTGTAACATTCAAGGACATGATGATGAAAATTTGTAGGAAAATGAAGGAAAATCTAAATCTCCCGTTGACTCTAGTCTTACCAGCCTTAAGGAACCTCAGGATAACCCTCCTACTAGTCTTGATCCGGATGCAGATTCTGGTGATGCAAATACAACACTTGTTGTCTTGGATGATGGTCCTAAGGTGGAAAATATGTAAAATAACCCTAATAAATATAGTTCCCCTTCTGATGAATATTTTCTTAATGGTGATAATTTTTATTTCCTAAATAAGAGTGTTTTTTATGGTCTCTCTATGAGCAATCCTTTAGCATTGATCCCTAATAATTCCATTGCAACAGAAGCTGCATCACTGGAGCATATTATGATCTCTGATTCCCCTACTCATGTCCTTGTGCATGCTCCTTCCTCATTCACTACTCTTCCTAACCCTACTGATAATTTTGGTGTAGTGGATAATATAGCACTTTCTAACCCCTCATGGGACTTCTTGCGGATTCAAACAGCAAAGACTGCCAAAAGGATTTTGCCTACGGGTCTCTTTTCTACTTCAGTTGATTCAGTTAATAGATTCTCCCTACTTAGTACTGAGGAACATATTGAGGCTGATGATGCCTATGATTCTACTGATTATGATCCAGGAAACTCTGTTGATCTAAAAAACATTATCTCTGATAAATATATGGTTCAAAAAAATGATGGGCCTAACAATAGGCTCAGATCAAAAAAATGAAGATCCTCTTTTGGAACTATCAAGGGATTGGGAACACCCCCATAGTCAGATCCCTTATACATCTTATTATGACCAATAGACTTATGTTATTTAGAATTGTAGAACAAATTATGAAATTTGAGAAATGGAACTCCTTTAATTGGGACTCTATGGGTTACTCCTTTGTTGCAAAAAATCATTTTGATTCGAGTACTGAATCCTTGTGGGTTTTAAAGCATGATAGCATTGGTATTAGATCTGTTTTGGCTGATTTTTAGTCAGTCAGTATTGCATGTAGTCTCAGTAATGCTTTTGTTTCTATGACATTTGTTTATTCCTCCAACTGGTACATAATAAGAAGATCCCTATGGAGGAATTTAGTTGGCATCTCTGAGAATATGTCCAATATTTGAGTTATTCTTGGTGACTTTAATACTATCCTAATGCCTACGGAAAAAACTGGTGAGAATTTCTATTGTATCTTAGCCTCTGACCTTTCATCTTGAATTGATAAATCTGGTCTTACTGAGGTACTTTTTTCTGGATCTGATTTCACCCGGAGTAGATACACTATTCATGGGAAGAAAACAAGTAAATTGGACAGATGCTTTGTACAAGTGGATGAGAGGAATGGGGTGATTGATGTGTTTGGGAGAACTCTACTGATATTTCAT
Source organism: Viscum album (assembly GCA_963277665.1). NCBI lineage: Eukaryota > Viridiplantae > Streptophyta > Magnoliopsida > Santalales > Viscaceae > Viscum > Viscum album. The sequence continues at coordinate 713,383,845 of OY728137.1, read as the reverse complement.
TCCAATCATAATCCTATACTCATGGATATTTGTTTCAACAGATTAAAGTCAAATACTCTCCCTTTTACATTTAATAATGCTTGGATTGTTATATCAGGCTGCAGAGAAATTTTGTTGAATGCGTGGGAAATTTTTTTCTAGGGTAGCCCCTCTCATGTCTTATGTTGAAAGTTAAAGTTATTTAAGGCAAGACTGAAGCAGTGGAGTAAGGAGTCTTTTTCCTCTCTGGATAATGACATTAGAGAGGCTGGAATTTTTTTATTAAATTGTCAACAATAAAATATTCACTAGGATCTACCTCCACGGGAGGAAATACATGCTGCTTCAAATCTAGATTGACTTTTGACCCTCAAAGAAAACCTGGTTCAGAACCAATTTAACCTTGGATGGTTGAAGGAAGAAGACCGGAATTCAAATCTTTTTCATTGTATGAATAGAGAAAAAAGATCCATGAGAATCTTGAATGCAATTACTATTGATGGAAACCTATTCTACTTTATGAATGACATATCAAATGTTGTGACAATTTATTCTGAAAAGCTATATTCAGATACTGAAAATGATAACTCTGATAAAATTATTAGGTTCTTTAAACCCTCTATTGGGGAGGATCAAAATAAGAGGCTTGTTGATAGCCCTAGTAAAAATAAATACATGATGCTTTATTCTCTTTGAATATAGACATTATGGTAGGTCCTGATGGATTTACCAATAATTTCTTCATTTTTTATTAGGATATCATTCATCTTGATGTTACAAATGCTATGAATGAGTTTTTTAGATTATCTTATATGCCCTTTGGAATGAATGATAATTTTTTCATTAAGTCCTAAGAAAGAGAATTCTCTTGATATTAAGGACATAAGACTAGTTTCTATTATGAATACAATGCCAAAGATAATTATTATGATCATGGCTACAAGTTTTGGTGAGATTGCCAAGGACCTCATCTTGTGTAATCAATTTGCGTTTTTTCCAGGATAAATATACAAAACTGTCTTTATACTACCTCTAAATGTGTTAATTCTATGGAGAGAAAGGTAAAGGATGGAAATATGGCATTGAAGATTGATATATCCAAAGACTTTGACACCATCAGATTGAATTTTCTATTTAATATTCTTAAAATGCATGGACTCTCCCAGAAATTCATTGGACTGATTAGTTCCATTTTAGAGAGTTATGGGATCTCTATTATGGTTAATGGTTCCCCAGAGGATTTTTTTCAGTGCACCAGAGGACTAAGACAAGGTGATCCTATTTCTGGTATGCTCTTTTCCATTGTATAAGGTTATTTGAGTTGGTGTCTCCCTGATCTGGCTAACTTTGGGTGGCATCAAAGGATGTGAGTTGGGAGGGATTTATGTGCCCCTTATCACTTATTCTATACTGATGACATCTTACTCTTTGGGAGAGAAAATAAAGTCTCCATCTATTTTATTAAGGGTATCTTATAACACTATGAAGAGGTTGCAGGTCAGGTTATTAGTTGGGGAAAATCATTGATCATCTTTGGTGAAGGAATTTTAATTTCAAGGAAAAATGGAATTTCTCATAAGCTTGGGGTTGGAAGAGGATCTCTACATTTTACTTACCTTGGGTTACCACTTTTCTGGGCAGAGTTAAGATATTTCATTTGGAAAACATTTCTCTGAGGATTAAAAATTATCTTGCAAGATGGAAGTGGAAATTTCTATCCCAAGAAATGAGATTTTGTTTGGTCAACTCAGTGATAACTTCAATGTTTGTGTACTCTTTATCTTTATATAGATTGACCAAATATCTTATCAGGGAATTAAATGGTAAAATCGGAAACTTCATATGGACTGGGTCAATTCATGAAAGGAAGCCTGTTACTGTATCCTGGAAGGACTACATCAAACCTTTTCATAAGGGTCATTTGGGAATCAAAGATATAAGCCTTTTCAATGACACTCTGATTACAAAATTCATGTGGAAGCTCATATCCATTTTAGATCAGTCTCTAGAATTTCTTGAAAATAGATTTGTTCAGAAACATCATACAGGGTATGTCAATTATATCAGTTAAACTATCAGGCTTGCTCTCAAAAAGGCTTATGATGGCCTCATGGTCTGTTCAAAATTGCTGGTGTGTAAACAGTCACATTTGAACTGTTGGACTACCCCTTGGCTATCTCATCCCATTAGTGATTATGCAGTCATTCCCTCTTTCATAAAAAATGTTACCATTTCTGAGTTTCATGAAAATCCTGATCTCAATGGGATACTACCTAGTAGTATTCAGCTAGAAATATCAAGATACTGCTCCAATGAATGTGATACTTCTGTCTGGATTCCCAATTTTCTTATAAATTTCACCGCAAGGGATTTCTATAACAGTCGTTGTGGTTTATCCCTGAACCCTCCATGTTGGGTCACTGATTTTTATAAATATTTCACTCCTCATTCTCCCTTGATTTTAATCTGGAAAGTCTTGACGTAGAGGCTTCCAATGTAGGTCAACTTACAACGCACTAGGCTTCATCTGGCTTCAGCCTATATATTCTGTTTAGAGGCGTATGAATATATTTCACACATTTATGTATATTGTAAATTTTCATGTAGGTTATGGGTATATATGCAGGAGATTTTTTGCTACTCTCTCAATAACCAATCTGTTGATGGGCTATTATAGTCTATATGTGGGAGTGAATGTAGTGAGCAGGTCCAGTCGCTCCTACTTGATGCCTCTTCCAGTGTTATCTCTTTCACATGGATGTTAATAAATGACTTTTTATTCAGTAATTTCAATCCATCATTTCATTTTGGAGTTCTATTATTACGTCGTGCAATTAAAAATGCTTCTAACATTTAGACTGGGTCCATGAAAAATGATGTTTCTGATCTGATTTTATTGAGATCGCTTGGTGTTAATGGAAAGATGAAAAAGGCAGTGATGATGAAGTATGTTAGATGGATACCACCCATCTTCTGATGGCTGAAGGTAAATGTTGATGGAGCATCTTTTGTGGCACCAGGTCCTTCTGGATGTGGTGGTTTTTTCCATACTTATCGAGAATTTGTGAAAGGCTATTTTTTTCATTATATTGGTAATGGATATACAATCAAAGCAGAGTTGTGGGCAATGATAAAAGCCATTAGTTATTCCATTCACTATAGTTGGCATGACCTATGGATTGAGTCAGATTCGTCTGTTGTAGTCCAGATTCTCAAAGACCGATCAAAGAATGTGCCATGGAAGATTTTATCAGCCTGGAGTGATTACCTTCGTCTTACGAAGATGCTATCTCTTGAAGTCACACATGTCTACCGGGAGGCCAATCAAGTTGTGGATTCCCTTTTGAAGAGATCAATTTTGGAGGTCAGTTTTAGTTGGTCTTTTGTACTACTTGAGTATTTTATTTTCCTTACTCAGGCTGATTGTGATGGTGTGATCTATACTCGTCCTTGTAGAGTTTCCCCATGTTGCCTTTTTGTGTACTTTAACTTTTTTATTATATTTTAATGGGAGAAAGATTGCATGTCGCCTGATCTTCTAACTATACATCATATAAAAATGAATTTTTTGTTTCATACGCTTGAGATCACTCTATGTAAACATAATTATAAGCTACATAAGAATGAATTTATTGATTTAGACAAGCACACTGTAAGTATAATTTTTGATTCTATGTAATAATCATTGTATTTTCATAAACATAAATGTGTTGAAAGAATAAGAAGTATAAAATCCACAAAGGGTTCTACATGTAGTGATTTTAGTAGAATAACCTATTCAAGGATTATTCACTAGGTAGAGTCTAAATCGATATTTTTAGAATAAGGTGAGTTTTTTATTCAATATATTATCTTGTTGAATCAAAGAGGAGGATCATTCATTTTTTATGGAAGAAACTTATACTATAAGTAATATATATCTCATCTAGTGTTTTATTTATTTATTATATATTTCAGGAGATAGTGTAACCTATGAGAGGTAGTGTATTGTTGGGAATCATTGGCATAATATAATAATTGATCCAATCAATTGTATTGATAAGATATTTGTGGAAAATATATAGCATGATATAACAATTGAATTCATCAAGGAGAAGTCTCACTCATTGTGTTTGAACCCTATAAAAACTTTTTTATTCCTTTATATTATTTACTTTCAGGTCATTTGGGTGAGGTTGAGTTTTATCTACTAAAGAGGTTCATGTACTAACCAACCATACAAGTTTATTTCAATGAATGAAAATTGAAAAATGAGAGCTACACTATTTCACCCCTCAACTCTCAGTATAGCCAATCGGTCCACTAAGACTTTCACATAGGAACTTTAGTCTCCAGTAATATACTTAATGTAATTTAGGATACCAATGAACATAAGAGATTGAAGGTATCCTCTAAGGATTTTTATAGTTATGGAGTTCATTCTAGACTCATTGTTGAGAATTTTTTGACAATATGAATGAGTTTAAGAAATTTTTACTATATTTTATCAAATTATTAAGGATATATCAACTAGGAATTATATCTCTAGGTTTTGGAACTTTATTTATAGTACAAATGGGTAAAAGATTAAACTACAAGAAAAAAAAATTAGTTGGAAAGTCTGGGGATTTTTTTTTCAAATACACAGCTGAGGTCATTGAAACCTAAAGTTAATATTAGGAGGGAAGGAAATTTCTTCCATAAAATGGAATTATAAAAAATACTATAAGGGGTTTGAGAAACTTCATGGAAATTCTATATCATATATCAATGATATAGAAATAAATTATTTTATTTTTAAGTGTATATCATAAAAAATTAATATTTTACAATGTTGTAAATATATAGGTGTTTAAAATCAATAAAAATTTTAATGAAGATTATAGTTATTAGTTAAATAATAAATAAAAATATTTTCAAATACGTTGGTCATAAAAAGATAGTAATAGTGGGGGATAAATTCCTTTTTAAAATTAAAGCATTAAATCAAAGGTAAAATTAAAAACTAAATGATTTTGATATGATAAATAAATGATTACAATTCATATTTAAAGTTTTATTTTTATATAAATTGAGTAAGTATGCATAGTGGAAGATGACATATCAAATTTATTAAATTATGTGAATTGAGTTTGAATGATGCAAATTATGAATCAATAGAGAGTGTAAACATGTTTTGATAAAAGAGTTCAGTAATAGCTAAGTGTGAGACCCTAAGTCTCCCCCCCCCCTTGGGTTGATAGGTTTGTGTTATTTATTCCTTGATCTAAGTAGTGATCAAGAAACTCATCCCTCATAATTATGGTTGTGAGAAACCTCTTGAACTTAATTAGTATATTAGGAACTCATCCCTCACTTTTGAAGTTGTGAGCACCCATTATAGAATGATATTTGAAGAAGAGATATTTTCCTATTGAAAACCCATTACAAATATTATCCCTAAATATCTCAAAAATATTTATACAATTTAGAGGAGAGATAAAATTATGAAGAGATGATATCCTTTAGATATTGAAGAACATGTTATATTGTCTCTTGAGATAACTTTGATATTTATAGATATTCAATGTGGGTAAAACATTGATTTGAATGTGAGAATTATTAATTACACCATAGATCTTCAAGCCTCTAATGTCCTATTGTTATAGCCTCTAAAAGAGATAGTAAGTATCTAGAATCCATCATGGTCATTATGCATCACTAATGTGCGATAAATATTTATAAGGTACACCAATTTAAAGAAATTTGACTTTCTATAATGAAACCACCAGCTAGACAGACAATCCCACCAGCTATCTAGTATTCATTATAGGTACCTTCTAGTTATCTCTACTTCCAACTGCTAGTTGGTGCTCCTCATCCAGTTTTTCATTGGAATTTATATAGAAATAGGCTTATTCACATCACCACCGGCTAGATAGTGTATCTTGTAACTCTCCATTTTCAATGTGATTCATCTTATCTTCCTTTTACTTCCTTTTATTTATATTCTAAATCCATTATGTTATCTTAATGAAATATTAAATATAGGTACAATCCTTTAAAAATATCAACATTTTTCCTTTGAATGGACTTTAATATCTTCATTTCTTTCATCAATGACATGAGTAAACCACAAAATTTAAGTCTTAAATTCACTCAAATGAAAACATTATATAAATAAATAAGTATTTTATCATTAAAACTCTATGAGATAGAGAGAGGTACAAAAATATACCACTTTTAGATGATCAAAAAACCTAATATAAGAAGATATATCAAGTTTAAATAAAGATTAAAATAAATATAAATTTATCCAATATATCAATTTATATAATATATTGAAACAAGATATTCAATAATCTCAAGAATTAAATAAATCAAACATGCCATACATCAAACAAGAGTAAAAAAATTACTACTCCCATGAAATAATTAATAAATAACACATATAGAAATAAATTTAAATAAACCATATTATAAGATAAATCTCACCCATTTTCAACAAATTTATCCCCTTTTAGTTCAATCAATTTCTCCCCTTTTTAATTTCAATAAAATTTTCTTCCTTTATGATAAATTTCTCTCCATTTAAAAGTGCAATAAATTATACCCATTAATGATTACTGAAAAGTAAAGAAATAGTATGAAATTAAATACTTTAATAAACACTCAATATATATTTTAAATTATATTTTGAAAACTCAAAATAGAGATAAAAAATGGAGTTCAAGAGAAATCACCAAAAAATAGAAAAATAAAAGTAAAAAAACAAAAAAAAATTGAAAAAATCTCTTATCTTCCAAAATCCCCTTAATAACAGCATTAGAGTGAGGGGTAATTTTAATTTTATCCCTCCTTATATTAAAAAAATATTTATAAATGATATCAAAAAATTAACTAAAGATAAATAGTAAATAAAGAATGAGTAAATTAAATTTAATAAAAATAAAATTGATACGTACCTTTTCCAAAAAAACTCTCTCTAAAGGAGTGGTTTTTCTACCAATGATTAATTCATTCATTTTAGAATCTTGAACAAGCCTCTTTGAATGTGAAAAGACACTATTAAAAAGTCCTCTTATTATATTTTATCAAATAAAACTCAAATACATTGTTAGAGAGATAAGAATATGAAAAAAAATACTCATCAATAGTATTCCTTTAATAGAGAGATAAAACAAAAAAATTATTTTAAAATAAGTATAGGATTTATATAATTTCTCACATAAGTCATTAAAACTAAGTGTATTCAAAGATGGAGAAAATAGCTTAAAATTTTAAAATAGTAAAATTATAATAGAAAGTTCTTGATTCAGAAAAAAATAATTTAAAGATTAAAAATAAGAGAAACCATTTTTTGATTTTAAAATATAATTTGAAACAAAAAGTATCTCTTAAGAAAAATTTAAAAATTTAAGAGATAAAGATCCCCCTAAAATGAATGCACATGTGATTTACTAGAATTATATCCAATAAATAAAATATAAAACAAAGAAAAAAAATAAAATCATTATTCTAAATAGCTTTAAAATAAAGAAAAAATATTTAAAAAATATATCTAGTTTTAAAAATAAAAAAAAATTACTAAAGTTATCCATAGTCAAATATAAATTTTCACAAGTGTACCATTCCTAATTGAACTTTAATAAAATTTAAACAAATAACTTTTAGAGTTTTTTTGAAAATATCAGCAAGGTAAAAGTATATCCTAAAATATTTCAATAATATATCACCATTTTGAAAGTCATCTTTTAATAAATAGTTCCAAAGGTCAATGTGTTTAGTGAAATATTACCAAATTAAATTTTTTGAAATATTAATGGAACTTTTATTATCTCATATAATAGGGATAAGGTCATATGTAAGCCTAATGTATAAGAGAGATTGTTTCATCTATATTATTTGGACTCGACAAATCCCAGCGACTATGTTTTCTTCTCTGGTTGTAGAAATAGAAATAGAGTTTCTTTTTACTACTCTAAGAGATGATGGATTTTCAAAGTCGGTGGAAATTCCTACATTTAATTTTTATATCAAGTTGGAATCATATAAATTAAGTGTTATAAAAACTAGTTAATTAAAAATAAGTTTCTTTTTGATAAAAAACTAAAAATTGTAATTCATTTCAAATAATGAAAAATAATTTTAACATATTGAAGATAATATTTCTTTAGATGTGATTAAAAATGAGCAAAAATATAAACATTAAATATGATGTGAGGCCGAGTCATATTAAGATATGTATACTATCAATAATACTTATATAAATCTTATTTTCGATCATATTACCGACTTCATACAATGTGATATTCCAAGTTATACTCATTGTTGTAATAATTACCTTAGCTTGATCAATGATAAATCATTTTAAGATTTCATTTGTGTATTTTCATTTGTTTAGAAAAACACCATCATTATTTTGAGAAATCTAAAAACTAGGAAATAATTAGAGTTCACCCATAAATTGAATTTCAAATTCATTTTTATTAAATAATAAAATAAAAAACAAATAGATTCATAGGTTCAGCTGAAAATATCATAATCAACATAAATTTTAGTAAGTAACAAATCATTTGAAATATTTTTTAGAAAAAAATATTTCAAAAATATTTCTCTATTTTAAAACCATTTGATAAAATAAAATTAGATTAATGTTTATACCAAGCCTAAGGTTCTAGTTTTAAATCATAAAGATGTTTATTTAATTTGAAAAGATAATTTAGAAAAACGTATTGTTCAACAAAAATATTTTCATTAATAAAATAATTTAAAAATGTACCTTTAACATCCATTTGAAAGAGTTTGAAATTAAGGTGAGTGGTGAATTATAAAAAGATTCTAATGAATTATAATTTATCGATGGTTGTAAATTTTTCGTTTTATTCTATTATTAATTCTCGGTTATAGCCTTTAGAAACTTGATAGGATTTATTTCTAGTGATATTACCATGTTTATCTAAATTATTCCTAAAACCCCATTTAGAGAATATGATTAGATGATAATTAGGTATTTCCATGAGATTAAATACATCATTTTGAGTGAATTTGTTTAGTTTCACTTTCATAGAAAGCCCTATTTTTCATCGTTAAGAGAATTGTTAATATTTTAGGGTTCCAAGTGAGATATGAAGGCAAGATGTTCAACCTCATTTAAGATCGATCATCGAGTATGAGTACCCGTTTGAAAATATCCAATGAAATATTCAAGGTGATGGGATTTAGATTTTTTTTAAAGGATTAGGTAAGGAATTTAAAGGGGGATCTTATTCTAATTCAACTTCTTTATATTATAAAATTCAATTTAAAATATTATTTTCCAAAAAAAGTTTTTGAGCTATATATTTAGGAAAATTTTCATCAAAAAATATGAATTGATACTTCTGATGTTTTCTTCCATTTTTTAAAGACTTGTTATTCCTTGATTGATTTTGAATACCCAAGAAGGATGCCTTTATTTTATTTTGATTCAAATTTTATAATATTGACTTTGAAGATGATAATAAAACATTTACAACCAAAAACATTAAAAAATCCAACTTGGTTTTTTATTTTTCCAAAGTTTATAAGGGGTATTTTTTAGTAAATGTCTTACAATAATGTGATTAATGATAAAACAAGAAGTATTTTTGGCCTTAACCTAAAAGTATTCAGGTAAATTAGAATTCATTTAAAAGGGTTTGAGTGATTTATTGGATAGTTTTACATTGTCTTTTTAATTTCCCATTTTATTAGGGGGTCAAGGATCATAAAAAAATAATGATTGTAGACTTGAGAAGAGAATAAATCATTAAATTCCTTATTTTTTAAGTCTCCACCATGATAAATTTGAATATAAATAAATTGATAAACTTTTTCATTTTCAAATTTTTTAGAAAACCAGATGAATGATTTATAGGATTCACTTTTATGAGATAAGAATTAAGAATAATTTAATATTTTAAATTCATTTATATGATTTACCTCTAAGACACTAAATTGTGGAAGTTCTGAATATATAAATATAAATTAATTAGAAATATTTAGAAGAAGAAATCCCTTTTAAAATATAAAAGAATATTTTTGTTTTTTACCATATTGTAAAGCTTCAAAAACCATGTCATTTTTAAAATTTAGTTTGGGTAAATCTCATATAAGTTGATAATGATTGAGTTTTAAAAGTTAATTTATACTATAATGACCAGGGAATCTATTCCAAATCCATGAATCACTGATTTATGCACTCAATAATTTAATTTTTTTTCTAGTGATATATTTTAAATTGATTTTATAAACATTTTTAAAATGAAGAGTGGTAAATAAAATATTTCCTTTTCAGTTTAGAACCTTGCACAATGATTTTTCAAATGGTATTTTAAAATTTCAATCACAAAATTTTCTAATTCTTAGAAAATTAAGTTTAAATACTTTTAAAAATAACACATTTTTAATAATAGTTGTGTTAGAAAAAACAATGGTGCCTTCACCAATTATATTACCCCTAGAGTTACCACTAAAGGTGATGTGACATCCTTCTAGTTTATTTATTTGATTAAATTTGGATATGTCTCCCCACATTCACCTTGAAAAAACACTATATATGTACCATATTAATTCTTATACATTAATCTCAAGAAACTTTTTGAAAAAAAATTAACCAAATAAAGGTTTTTATACCCAAATAAACATGGTTATGCTAAATTTAACCAATAATGATTTAGGTGTCCGTTTTTTCTAATTACGATGTTTTACTTTTCAAATACTAGATGAAATATGAAGTAATTTTGGTCTCCCATATCATGAATTCTTACAATCACATTCATAAATTAAATGACAAATTATTTTTCTACAATTGAAAAAGTTTTCTTATGAGAAACCTTTGATTAAAAGTGGTTTTAAAGGATTTTTTAAGGTACTTACATGATTTGAGAAACCAAGACCAACTCATTTTTTCTATGTCTTTGAGATTCCAAAATTTTATTTAGATTATCTTTACATTGGGAGAATTTTGAAAGAGATATTTTGATTTTATTGATAGTATATTCAGGATTATTAATATCCATTTGATTATTATCTTTCGTGGATAATTATTCCTTTTTTTTGAAGATTTGTTCCTTATCTTATAGAATTTGTTCTTTTTATTTAACCAATTACTTTTATTTCTAATCAGGTTTTTTGTATAATGATGAATGTTCATAAAAACCATTTTTATTTGATCGCGAGTGTAAATTTGGTCTTCATAATTAATGTTCCTTGAGTAGAAACAAAAATAAGAGGATGAAGAATGGGAAAATTTGGTGAAGAATAGAAAGAGGGGGACATGGGAAGTAGGTAACAAACACTGATGTCTTCATCAACTTATTCCATAAGGAACTTATCACTTGATTCTCATGATGATATTGATGAATTTTATTTCATGGAAATATTTTTGGACTCTAGGTTGTAACATTGAGAGCCTTATAACCTTATTTCTTTTCTTTAACATTATTTTTGTAGAAGAGACATTTCTACTTGATGTGACCCTTTTTCTTGCATTCATAAAATTTCACTTTTGGTTTCACCTTCCAATTGACCTTTTTTTTGTAGGAATATTTCTTTTCTTGAATTATTTTTTCATTTTCATGGTGATTTGATAAAATTATTGAACTTAACCTTCAGATGAATCATCATTAGTAATTTTAAAGGTGTTTGTTTTCTTTAAATATTTTTCTTTGTTAGCATCCTTGTCAGATTGTCATTTCGTAGTAAATTATACGTCATTAAAGATCTGATAAGTTCTTTGACTGTCATTTTATTCACATCCTTCTCTTCTTGTAAAAATATAACCTTGAGTTTCCAATTTCTTGTTAGGACCTAGAGTATCATTTTTACTAAAGTTTATATAGTTAGATCAACACCAAGAGACCTTAGACCATTACATATGTTAGTAAAGCATGTAAATATACTAGTAATGGATTCATTTATATTCAAATAAAATATTTAAAAAATCTTTACTATAAATTTTTAATCTTGTATCTTTATCTTTATTGGTTCCTTAATGAGTGAATACTAGTGATTTCCATATTTCATGAGTAGTTTTACATATAGATACATTATTAAATTAATTTCAGTCAAGACTGTAGTGCATAAAATTATTTAATTTTCCATTAAGATCAAAATATTTTATATCATAAGGTTTCTACCTATATTGTGATTCTTAGTACGATTATATTTATACATAACCATTTTCTATAGAGGTTAACTTATTCAACTAAGAAAAGTTGACATGCATTTTTTATAAAGGAAAAAAATCCATAAAAATGGAGAATTCAAATAAGAGTAAATTTAGTCTTAAAGAGATTGAAGTTTGAAATTTATTAATATAAAAATAAAAATAATTAAAACAATATCTAAACACAATTTTTAAAATAAGGCAATTTTTTATAAAAACAAAAAAAATCCTTTTATGCCAATTTTTGGTAGGATAAAAATGGAAAAGGATGGTGAATTTCCATTTAAAAATTAAATAATTAAAGAAGAGGGAAAATTAAAAACTAAATTATTTTTATATAATAAATAAATAATTTCAATACATATTAAAATTTTAGCTTCAATATTAATTGAATGATTACATACAGTATAGAACAACATATCAAATTTATGAAATTATGTGTATCGAGTTTGAATGATGCAAAGTGTGAATTAAAAGAAAGAGTAAACACATTTTGGTAAAGGTGTTTGGAAATATCTCGGTGTGAACCTCTATATCTCCTCCCCTTTGGTTGAGAGGATTGTTTTATTTCTCCCTGGATCTTAGCATTGATCAATAAATTTCACCCTCACATTTATGGTTGTGGGTGTAACAACTAGGCCCCCCTAATAGCACAGACACCCCACCTTAACATGGCCATAAAGTCCTAGACCTCCATGCACAACCAGTTTCCCTACAGACATGTGGTTCCCCACCTAGGGCCCACCCACATGCCTAAATAGATCATGAGACTAATGATTTTCCCCACTGGCTAACATATGTTCTTTTGAGTGTTCTTTTTCCCCACTTGCACACACCCTAGAAAACTTTCTAGAAGGACACCCATCATAATCCCTACTCCATGACAAGCACACTTAATTGTGAAGTTCTAATCAGGTAGGATCACAAACAGAAAGGTTCTTTTTATTAACATGAGTAATATAATTTATCATTTTAACCCTTTAACATTATGGGGGTGTTACATTCAACGCCCCCCCCCCCAGAGCACAACTTCCTCGATATAGACCCTAAATATCAACTCGGGTGGTGCCACCACACTTAAGGCTGGGTTCATCCTTTGATACCAATGTAACAACTAAGCCCCACTAACAGCATAAACACCCTACCTTAATATGGACATTGGGTCTCGGCCCGCAAGATACCACGAGTTTCCCTGCAGATATGTTCTCTTCTCCTTGGCTCCCACCCACATGCCTAAATAGGTTATCAAATTAATTATTATCCACATAGTCCAACACATGATCTTTAATGTGTTATTTATCCTCACTCACACACACCCTAGGAAAATTCCTAGAAGGTAGTCACTACTTCAGGGAAGTCATGTTTTACTATGGAGTTCTAATCAGGTAGGCTATTGAAAAAAAAGGTACACCATGTTAACATGCATAGTATCATTTAGCCTTCAAAGTATCACTTTTTATATGGGTGTTATAGTGAACACCCTATTGAACTTCATTAGTATCCAAAGAACTCATCACTCACTTTAACGGTAGTGATCAACTGTGGTAGAAGGATATGGAAAGAATAGAGGTTTTCTTGGTGTAAAATCATTAAAAAGTTACTAAATCTCTCATAAATATTTTTATAATTCATATGAGAGATAGAGTGATACTGAGCTGAGATACTATTAGATAACAGTTGATATTGAATCTTGAGATAACTTTGATATTGTTATAGATTCAACTTCAGGATGTCATTTATTTGAATGTAAATCATCTTCAATTCCACCGTAGGTATTAAAGCCTCCAAATTCCTATTTTAATAGCCTATAAAATACCTAGGAAGGATTTAAAATCTATCTTAGTGATTAAACATCATCAATTGTGATTAACAGTTATAGGGTCCACTAATATAAATAAATTTTACTTGCTAAAACAAATTCACTATGATGTCAGATGATCTAACTAGATAACTGGTAGGCTTACCGGGGACCTCATGGTTCTTCCTGCTTCCATTGGCTAGTCGATTCTCCTCCATAGTCTATCTGGAGAACTTATTATTGAAGTAATATTCAATCCATTACATACAACTATCCAGTGTCTCTATATCAGCTATTCAATGTTGGATATAATGTTTCATCCTCAACTGGATCCATCCTAGCTTCCTTCTATGGCCTTTGATTCATCTTTGAACTATATTCCATGTTTTCAAAAAAAATATTAAAGATAGGTCTTGTCCATTAACAATATCAACATATTACCTTTGAATATACTTTAATATCTTCATTTATTCTATCAATGGTATGATTAAAAATGTAAAACATGATCCAAAAATTTACTCAAATGAAAAAATTAGATGTATAAATGAGTGTTTGTGGTCATGGAAAAACTATGAGAGAGAGATAGGTAGAAAAAAATCAGGGATTTGAATGAATAGGAATTTTAAAATATCACATATATCTAAATAAATGATGTGTGTCTTATCTTATTTCTATTATATGTTAAGATAAGTTTTTTGTAAACAATGAGTTTTTATAAACAATATGAGGTAACAATTATGATACACGTGACTTAAGATTCATTGTATGTCATAACATGTTTTAAAATAATATAGTAATAAAAGTTATTTTATCTTAGATAAACGATTTTATCAATATTTTTTAGAAATTATGAAGGATGTGATCCCTTCACCCATCAGTGAAATATTTTAAAGAATAATTTTTTTCACAATACTTCTCCAAAAATATAGAATATCATATAAGATAGTTTATTTTTTAAATATTCCCACTATAGGAAATATGTTTTGTTTCCTATATTTAATATAAATTAGTAGGATATTAGAGAAATAATATAGTATCTAAGAGGCTAGTATGAGTATGTATGGACTTAGAGATGTTATATACAATAAATAAATGGTTATGTCATCCAAAATTCAAAGTAAATTTCACTTAATAATCTAAAATATTTTATAGTATTTAATTAAATAAAAATCTAAATAGTTTCATTTAGTTACCATAAAAAAGTTAATATCAATTAAATTCATAAAATGGGTTTTATGATAAGTGTTGGAAAATAAAAATTTAAAGAGTTTCATATTGATACCAAAATTGGGTAAAAATTAATAGGGGGGGAGAGGATAAGGGGTGCGATGCATGGGAAGGGGATTGGGTAAAAATTAATCAGGCTACAGGGCTTTGGTGGTTTGAGGATAAGAGGTGGTGGGGTGGTATTTATAGGGGAGGAGAGGGTTGTTTTTTGAATATTTTATTCATTAGTTTATTATTTTGGCTCAAGAATATGAATAGTTTGATTATTATCAACAAATATATTAAAATAATTAAGTTTGTTTCTAGATTATTTTGATTACATCATCAATGACTCAAGGAATGGTGTATTTAAATTATAATGTATATATACCATAAATTTACGTATTTCACTATAACCAAAATTTCAATTATTTTATAAAAAACACACAATATCACCCTAATGATTTTTCAAAGTTTAGAATTAAAAAATAAACTCTATTTTATGAAAATAATTTTCTAAATATGAGAAAATTAATTTTTAATTAAAATCATTATTTAATAAAAATTACCAATTTTAAAATTATAACTGATGTTATAACACTTTGAAAAATTAATTATGGCATCAAAAAATTATATTATAATCTTAAGACAAAAAATAATAATTTATAAATTTATTTTATAAAGATAAATATTATTTTTTAATTTTATATTAATTGTAAAATTGTAAATGAACATTCCTATTTCACAAAATTACCAACACTTAATTTATCATTTTCAAAACATTTATTTACTTATTCCGTGATATAAATATATCATATTTTCACTTATAAGATACATAAATTTTATTTATAATATCATATGTGAGGTTACTATGTTATTAGTATATATTTCTTAATTTCTATAAATATCTCTAATTTCATTATAAATTTAAAATGAATTTAACTATTTTATTCTAGAATGAAAATAAATTATTTTATATGTTCCTAGGTTATTAAAAAATACGGATACTCCATAAATACCCAGTCTAAAATAAAATTATTGGAGCTTATAATGGATAAATTATAAGATTCCTTCAATTAAAATAAAAGCAATCCCAAAAGAAACTGAGATTGTAAAATAGATTATTACCTATTTATTAACTTTTAAATTTTAACCCCTAGAGAGAATATATTTGAACTTAAAAAATAATCATGAATAAATATTAATTCATTTTAAAAAAAATTGAAAGGGTCATTTTATATAGCACATAAAAGTTAATAGGTGCATAATAAAAAAATATGTCTCAGTAGAGTGTAAATTGAGATGAAATCTATTACCTCAAAATTCCCTTTAGTTGAACAAGATTTATCATCTTGTATAATGGTTTTAAATATATTATTGATTTATATAAAATAAATATTCATATTTATAATTTCATATATGATCCTCTTATAATATCTTATTACCCATTTGTTAATAATATTCAATTATTGTCATTGTTTCGATTATCAACTGTTTCATTTTATCAAGCATGTTTTTTCATAAAAATTTAATTTATAATGAATGGAGTTTAGTTCCATAATATTCAGAATGATATTAATTTTATGAATATCATATTATTTATTAGATACATTTTTAGAATCAATATTTAAGGTTGGACATAGAAAATGAATCACATCTCTTTGTGGAGATGGTAGGCTATACGTACGCATGAAAGACGTTACTATTTCTTTAATAGTAAAAGGGTAAGGAATTAGATGATATTTAAATTTTAAAATAATAAATATTATTCCATAATTATCATATATATTCATTGGTTCCATAATTATGACAATACATGTGAGTCAGTGATGAAAAACAATGACATCGTTTTGTGCAGTAGTAGTCCGTCGTACACACAAGTGATGGTTTTAATTCCCATTTGATGGAAGAGGATATGAATTAATATTATGTAATCAAAATAATAATATCTAATTATATGGTAGATATCGGTGTTATTATATTGTAATTTTTAAGACATAATTGAAGGTGTTAAAATAAGAAGTAAAATGAAAGAGCTTCGTTAAGATGATTACCATCTCTTGGAGATATCTTATTTTTAACTCTTCTTATGGGCCTTCGGGTTGATATTTTGGGATGAAAAGAAGATCTATAACGTGTATGAGGATTTTGGAAGGATATTTTGGAAATTTTGGGTTGATATATATGGATCAAATTGGTGTAAAGAAGATAGGGAGGGGTGACCTTTTATAAGTGTGGGAGAGGACACACATGAAATTTTAAAAAAGAATAAAATAAATTAATGCATTTATGAAGAAAAATGGATCCAAAATGAAACATTTCTGAATATTATATGATATATTATCTTTATATTTCCAACCAAAAGAATTTTATGTCATGAACTACTCCCCACAAAGTGTACCCCTCCTTGGTCGGCAATGCGAGAAGGGGGATAATGACCCTCAAGTCCTACCTCCAGTAGGGCTCAGGTTGGAGACTAGCACTGAGGGTATAGTAAACACACAAATGGGAGGAATTACCCTCTAAGAGAACACATGCAGAAGAGAGAGAAAATATAGACACCAATAAACTCTAAATCAGAACTGGAATATAAAAGAAACCCAAGTGCATATATGAAATGTCATGAAAAGTACTACAATTGGAAGGAAAAAAACTACAAGTACCCAAAATAAAGTAAAAACAGTAGCAACCACAAGCCCGAATAGCTCCTACTACCCCCAAGCTAGTAGAAACTAGCTTGATCTCCAACCTGCTCCAAGTGACCTGAAAAAAAGTTTATATATATACATAGGGTGAGTATAATAGTATACTCAGTAGGATCCTCCCTGAATCCTCTCGTGAAAATGTAAAGAAAGCATGCTAAAGAACAGTGAACAACAAGTGAAACTAACTCGTCACCTAAACAGGAATACTAGGTTCCCAACCTCACCTTGGATACTCTCACTAAGTAATGCATACAAGAATATAGCATATATTAAAGAATATCATGGGTACCTTGCTACTACTTCCCCACTATTTTTCCGTTTTCCCCAACGTCGCACGTCCTGTGCATCTCTCTCAAAAAAGGCATGCCCGCAGACACCTGGGTAAAGCACCACAATATGAACCTCGATCAACACAAAGGCTTTCCCACAGACACCTGGGCAAAGCACCACACCATCCTCACAACCAAAAGTAACCAAGTAGTTTCTGGGAGCCACCACAGCTCACATAACGTGTATCATATGTCGGGTATTATACCTCAAACCGTTACAGCCCATACACTGAGTATGGATCCTCATGCCATCACAGCCTATACACGTTACACCTATGGTAGTCCATAAGATACTATATCTAGAATATATGTGTGTGAATAACCACAAGCCGTTATAGCCCTCCACACACATACATGGGGAAAACTTACCATTGTGCCCACTAGCACAAGTATCCACCAGGAGAATAGAGTGGGGTAAAAGGGGGTAGTCGGACATTCTTCCTCCCACCAGAATGTTGGGGAAAACACCCCCCAGGGTTCAGAATCCCCAGGGTGTCAGTTTCCCTTACTGATAGGGTGGAGTAGTGTATAGAAACATAAAAAGTACAGAATATATTATATCTCAAAACCACACTATGGGAATTACCTAGTCTTAGACACAACTGCAGCTAACATCTCTCAGACTCTGGGCTGCTACTTCTAAGACCAGTTATCCTATAAGCACAAAACCATTTAAAGAGCTTTATTAGATTACTTCATTCCCTTTTTATCCATTCCACTGTACGTTAATTAATTATTTAAACATTAATTAACCATGAACAGTTCCACATTAAGTTCCATTATCATCACACCCAAAGTCAACTATCCCTTTAAAATTACAACCTCATCATTATGTTTCAGTGAACTCCAACCCCATGGGTTAACACCATTTATTCAAATATTCATTAAAGAATTACTTTCTCATATTCTCAGGAATTATAGAAAAGAATCATATTCTACTAACACAAGGGGGCTCAACACGGTGAGTAGATGTACTACCCTTCGAGTCTTTTCCACAAATAGAAAGAGCATAGACCCATCCTCCATTTAGAAGCTAGACACAGAAAGCATGTGGCATACCCCGTGCATCATCACTTCTTTAGGAATAAGGGTATGCAAGACCATCTGCCTTGAGCAGTGGAGAAAAGTAAAGAAGATAATCAACCAATAATAATCATCAATCATCCAACACTCACATCCATCCCATTACATCATTCCTGGTGTCCTCCCCGACACCCACATGCATAAACTGATGCATCTAGCCACTCTAGGCATCATCTGCTGCCACAACCAAAAGTCTCCATGCCTCCACATATCACAACAGCTATCCAGTCTCACATCACAGCATAAGCAGTAGGAAAACAAACATCACATCAATGGGCTCTTGGACCTTTAACAATCAAGAGGGTAACTCAGAACCCTTTAAGAAATTATCAAACAATCAGTTCTTTAATACATCTCGAATTAACAGGTTTATTATTCATAGGTTCCCAATTTGGGAAACCTAATCAGTAAGTTATCACAAAACATGCTTACTGTGCAAATTTTATTTACATTAAAATACAACAAGAACCAGATTCGTTTTCATGCCTTTTTATCTTTATCCAAACAATTATTAACTAAACCCAATTTAAGTTCTTTACCGATTTCCGTTAAGAACAGACAGCTAAGCAAAGAAAGCATATATATCACACTATATACCAAAACAAGAGGCAATAAAATATGATCGATATCAATTTATTTATCCTGTTAAAATATTTATTATTTCAATTCTATTGTCATCTAGTGGGATTAAACATGCTAACAATATATTTTCATGTAAAAGAAAGAGAAGCAAGGAATCCCCTACCTCAACAGTTCTTGATTTTCATTATCCACACAATAGGTCATGATCCTCCTCTCGTGACAACTACATCCACCTGAGGATGCCACAGTACGACCGTACCAACTGAACCCAAGATAACTCCATTAGAATCAAGGAGATTACATGCTATAACATGGGAAGGAAAAATAGGAGAAGATGATCCCCAAAGTAATGACGATAAAACATACCTTATTCCAAAGATTGATCGATATAGCTTGGTTGCATCAAAACAGAGCAGAACCTATCCGAGGGGTAATGTTTGATTGTGAAACTCCTATGTGAAGGATTGAAAGGTTCTAGCATCTAATAGCCGAGAACAAAGAGGAAGAACAAGGGAGGATGATATCTTGTCCCTTTTTGAAGATTTAATGGGGTGATGGTTTAAGATACGCTTAATTCACCATTAAAGCAGATCGCATTAACCCACGCAGTTTGACCAAGTAAAAACATCCTGAGCCATAGGAATAATTAATTTAGGAGTTATGGACTTTGAATTGGACTTAGAGTCTTTAAAACAAGGATTTAAATGTATTTTACATCAAAGTAAATGTCAAAGGGGTGAAACTCATGGGATGCTGGAAACAATATTCATGAACTCAAAATATGGAAAAGGAAAGAAGAGGTGACAGTTAGAAGGTCACCGTTCCGGAAACACTATTCACAAACTCGAAATATGGCAATGGGAAGAATAGGTGACACTTAGAAGGTCACCGTTCTAGAAACATTGTTCACAAACTTGAAATTTGGCAAAGGAAAGAATAGGTGACACTTAGAAGGTCTCCATTTTGGAAACACTACTCACAAACTTGAAATTTGTCAAAGGAAAGAATAGGTGACACTTAGAAGGTCACCGTTCTAGAAACACTGTTCACAAACTTGAAATTTGGAAAAGGAAAGAATAGGTGACACTTAGAAGGTCACTTTTCTGGAAACACTGTTCACAAACTTGAAATTTGAAAAAGAATAGGTGACACTTAGAAGGTCACCGTTCTGGAAACACTGTTCACAAACTTGAAATTTGGAAAAGGAAAGAATAGGTTACACTTAGAAGGTCACCATTCTGAAAACACTATTCATGAACTCAAAATTTGGAAAGGGAAAGAAAAGGTGACACTTAGAGCTCACCGTTCTGGAAACACTATTCACAGAACTCAAAATTTGGAAAAGGAATGAAAAGGTGACACTTAGATGTCACCGTTCTGGAAACACTGTTTGCAGAACTCAAAATTTGGAAAAGGAAAGAAAAGGTCACCGTTAGAGGTTACCAATAAAGGTTACCGTTAGAGGTTACCGATAGAGGTTCCCGTTAGAGGTTACGGATAGAGGTTACCTTTATAGGTTATCGATAGAGGTTACCGTTAGAGGTTACCATTAGTGGTTATCGTTTCTTTGTTCATAACTATCTACCGTTGGAACTGTTCATTGAACTGGAAATTAGGAAAAGTGTTGGGGATAAGTCACATTGACCTCCCGGAACACCTCCAACACCACATTTTCACAAAGTAATGTACTGGATAGGTTCGGTCCATTACATCATATACCTCTCAAAACATTCAGATCCTCAAGAATTCAAAACCCACCTAAAGAGAAAAAAACGGGGTCCAAAGAACCACCCATTGAGATACCTCTCAAAGGAGAGCAAGCTAAAAAATCAACAAAAGAAAAAAATCATGAATAAAACATGAAAGGTCTAACCAAAAGGGGAACATCATTACATGAAAAGAGTTAAACATCAAACAACTCTTGGTACTGAGCACGTATCTGTGACTCACGTTCCCAGGTACTCTCCTCCATGCCACCGTGTCGCCACAAGACATGAACTAAGGGGATAGACCGCCCACGCAACACCTTCTCTTTGCAGTCTTGGATCTCCCCAGGTCACTCCTCAAAGGTTGCATCATCATCAACATCGATCTCTCCCAATCGATAACGTGAGAGTCATAATGAAGATAACGACGAAGCTTTGATACATGGAAGACATCATGTATCCGACTCATCTGTGGGGGAAGTGCTACTTGATACGCCACAGCTCCAACATGAGCTAACACCTCAAAAGTCCCAAAAAACTGGGGAGAAAACTTACTTCCACGACCAAAACTTTACTGCCCATGACGGGGAGTCACCTTCAGAAACACATGATCCCCAACATTAAACTCTAAGGGCCTCCTTCTTTGATAAGAATCTGATTTCTGATGATCTTGCACTGTCTTCATCCTCTCACGAATCACTTGAACCATCTATGTTGTATTCTTCACTAGTTCTGGTCCTAGAATTGCTGACTCTCTTACCCCAATCCAGCACAACAGAGAACGACAAGGCCGGGCATATAAGGAATCAAACAGCGCCATACCGATGGTGGAGTGAAAACTATTATTTTAAGTGAACTCCACCAAGGGTAAGTGCCTCATCCATGAACCTCCAAAATCAAGAACACAGGAGCGTAACATGTCTTCAAGAGTCTGGATGGTTCACTCTATCTGACCATCCATTTGAGGGTGGAAATCAGTTCTAAGGAATAGTTGAGAACCAAAATCATGTTGGAGACCTCTCCACACCCTGGAGGTAAAACAAGGATCTCAATCAGAAATGATCATCCTAGGGACTCCATGAAGTCTCACCACCTCCTCTAGATACTGCCTCAACAAAACTTCCACTGAGCTCGACTCCTTGATCGCTATGAAGTGGGCCGATTTTGTTAAACGATCCACTACCACCCAAATAACATCATGTCCTCCCGGAGCTCGATGTAAACCTGTAACAAAGTCCATTGAGATTTCCTCCCACTTCCACTGAGGAATCTCTAATGGCTGGAGAAGACCACCAGGAACACGGTGTTCGGCCTTCACCTTCTGGCAGACTAAACATCAAGACACAAACTCTGCAACCGCACTCTTCAGCCCAGGCCACGAAAACTGACTTCTCAAGGATCAGTACATCTTTGTCACGCCAGGATGTACTACTAAGGTAGAACTATGGAACTCTCTGAGAACTATCTCGCACATCATCAAAGGAACAAATAGCCTTCCATGATACAACACTCGGTGTTGTTCATCTTCATTCCAACCATCAGGAGCCTCACCACAAACAATTCGGTCTCTCCAGACCTCCACCTCAAGATCCCCCAACTGGGACTCTTCCACCCTCTACACCAGGGATGACCGTACCATCATCTAAAAAAGACATCCTCTACCCTCAAATTCTCCCATATCAAGATGCAATGCTTACAGTTCTTCCATTACTCTCCAAGAATTACCGGATTCATGCACAACATCACTACATGACTTTCGGCTTAGTGCATCAGCTAAAACATTTTTTTTCCATGTGTATACGATATTTCAAAGTTGTATTCCTATAAGAACTTCATCCACCGATGTTGTCGTAAGTTTAAGTCACGATGAGAGAAAACATACCTCAAACTGTTATGATCAGTGAAAACCACAAAGCGCTCACCAATGAGGTAATGTCTCCACAACTTCAGAGCAAACACCACGGCTTCCAACTCAAGATCATGGGTGGAATAGTTGCATTCATGGGGATGCAACTACCGAGACCTATAAGAAACAACTGACCTCTGCTGCATGAGAACACAACCTAACCCCAGATGTGAAGCATCACAGAAAACATCAAACCGCACTCCCTCAGCTGGAAGACAAAGGACTGGAGCACTTACTAACTTCTCCTTTAGATACTTGAATGCTGACTAACACTGATCAGTCCATATGAATGCACGATCCTTCCTATTAAAAGTTGTTAGAGGATTTTTAACTCAGGAAAAATTGGCTACGGACCTCCTGTAGTAGCCTACGAGACCAAGGAAACTTCGCACCTATGACATTGTCTTGGGGGCTACCCAAGATACAACTGCTTCTATCTTCAATGGATCCACAACTAATCCCTGTTGGGACACAACATGCCCCAATAAATGGACTTCTCGAGCCCAAAACTCACACTTAGACAATGTCCCAAATAGCTGATGTCGACAAAGAACTCCCAAAGCGGCTTGTAGATGTTCTTCATGCTCCTCTTCGATGTGGAGTACACAAGGATATCGTCGATGAAAACTACCAAGAACTTGTCCAAGAACTCATGGAACATAGAATTCATCAATCCCATGAATATAGCAGAAGCATTCGTCATGCCAAATGGCATTACAACGAACTCATAATGTCCATGACAACAACGGAAAGCATTCTTCGGGATATCCTCATCCTTCACACGCATCTGATGATATCCTGACCACAATTCGATCTTTGAGATCCAAATTCCACCCTTCAGTTGATCGAATAAATCATCAATTCGTGAAAGAGAATAGTGATTCTTTATTGTCACTTTGTTTAAGCGATGATAATCGACACAAAACAGCAAACTGTCGTCAGCCTTCTTCACGAACAAAATTGGTGCACCCCATGGTGACACACTTGGCCGAACAAAACCGCACTACAACAGACCATCAAGCTATATACGTAGCTCTCGTAACTCAGAAGGGGCCATCCTATATGGAGAAATAGAGATAGGAGATGCTCCTAGCTGTTGCTCGATCCCAACTCGATCTCTCGTCGAGGGAGTAATGCTACAACCTCTTCTGGAAAGACATAAGGGTACTCCTCTACAACCCTAGGAAACGCCAACTGCTGAGCATCGGAAGAACTCAGCATCATCTCATCCATCATGGATGATAAGGATGGAACGTGCCTATGCTTTATCCGAGGATCTCGCTCACCAACAAACACCACTTGATCTCCATCCGCACCAATGAAGACGACATTCTTCTTGAAGAAATCCACGATATCCTGCATCGAATAAAACCAATCCATGCCGAGGACGACATCATATGGTTGTATTCGTAAACATAGGAAATATCCCCAAGAACGGTGTTGCCCCAACACTAGCTCACAGTCTATACATACTTCAAACATGACACCTCGACCTCCAACTGGCGTAGTCAATGCCAAGGGCATTGGAAGCCTCTCTACCTCAAGTCCCAAATCATGGACAAGGGTAGGGGATGTGAAGGAGTGTGTGGCTCCTGAATTAAACAAGGCATACAACAAGATAGAAAACAAGCAAAGGGTAACTCGAACGATGTCTGGCTCACCTGGAGCTGGCAATACTAGAGCATAAAGCTGACCATAACCTCCTCCATAGCCTCTCTGACCCTGATGAAGACCACCACCATAGACACGCTCTACTCTCTGAGGACGGGGAGTGTCATTGGGCTATCCTATGCCTGCCCCATCTACCCTCTGCTGATCTAAAGTTGGTGCAAATGGCTGCTGCTGCCTTGGTTGGAACTGCCTCAATGAAGGAACCTGAAGCGTAGCACCCGGTGCACGATGACCGCTCTGAAAGGTCGTTCACTCCTGCTGATGATGACCATGACCACCACAATAAAAAAAAGTGCATGATCCCTTGGCATAGTCCTGAGAGTTTCTGCATCTGGAGAAATGATATGTGAAAGGTTGGGACCTACCCTCGGCTGAACGGAAACTCTCCTTCCTTGAAAACCAGGAACCTCGGACCACAACTCTACTTCATGAGGAATCATGATGATTCCCCTCTCGTGATGATCTGGTCCTGGTCAAAGTCCTCTCGACAACCTCTGCCCTCGCCAGTACCTCAAGATATGTATTCAGCATAAATGGGTTGACCCGGCGCTGGATCTCTGGATGCAAAGCCTCCTCAAAATGCCTCGCACTGGCCTCCTTATCTGGTAACAGGTCCGAAGCATATCATAAAAGGTTCCTAAAATGGATTCCAAACTCTCGAACACTGGAGCTCCCCTATCGAAGGGTAAGAAGCGACTGACGACTGGACACCTTCGCAGTCGATGAAATAAACTCGACTCTAAACCTATCTCGGAACTCTTCCTATGACATCATTGACTCCTCAAGATCCCAGAGGAACAAGAACCACCACTGCCTCACTGATCCACATAGCATCTTTATAACCAAGGACACCCAGTGATCCTTCCGAGCACGAATAAAACTAAAGCTGATTTCGACCTCCTTTAACCAGTCTTCCATGACTGCATCTGAAATAGATCCCTCATACTTCTACAGACTCAAGCGCTGAAACTATCGGAGTGTCTTCCTCCAAGTTTCATCGTCGTCAACCTCTACCCGGTGGAGATCTGCTAGCACAGCCTGCTAGACATCTTCTATTCGATCCTGACGAGGACGTCGACCTAGAGACATACCTACAAAATAACAACCGTTAGAGTTCCTAAACCTGGAATATAGAAGAGTCAACATTAATTAATTAATTATTTTCTTTTATTCATTTTAGGTTAACCTATCCCAAGGTCTACCCATTCAAGCACAGACACAAAGAAGAATGATACATGATCCTTTCCTAGGTTTCTACCCTGCAACTAGTATCACCTTGTTTAATAGCCATTGTAAACTTAAAGGTCCACACATCATATCATAGGGGGCCCTAAATGCCTATGTATCAGTCGGTCTCTAGTGTTTACCTCACTTTCTAAACACGAATTACACTGTTGCCCTACCAACCCATGCAACCTCACCTGTGCCTAACTCCAAACTACATCCTATCCTTCAACCAGACCTCTGATACCACTCTTTCACGACCCCCTCCCCACAAAGTGTACCCCTCCTGGGCCGGCAATGTGAGAAGGGAGATAATGAACCCTGAGTCCCACATCCAGTAGGTCGTGGGTTGGCAACTAGAACCGAGGGTATAGTAAGCACCCAAATGGGAGGCATTACCCTCTAAGAGAACACATGCGGAAGAGAGAGATAAGATAGACACCAATCAACTCCAACTCAGAACTGGAATATAAAAGAAACCCAAGTGCATATATGAAATGTCATGAAAAAGTACTACAACTAGAAGGGAAAAAATACTGCAAGTACCTAAAATAAAGTAAAAACAGTAGCAACCACAAGCCCGAACAGCTCCAACAACCCCCAAGATAGTAGAAACCAGCTTGATCTCCAACCTGCTCCAAGTGACCTGAAAAATAGTTTATATATATACATAGGGTGAGTATAATAGTATACTCAGTAGGATCCTCCCTGAAGCCTCTCGTGGAAAAGTAAAGAAAGCATTCTAAAGCACAGTGAACAACAAGTGAAACTAACTCATCACCTAAATAGGTATACTGAGTTCCCAACCTCACCTTGGCTACTCTCAATAAGTAAAGCATACAACAATATAGCATATATTAAAGAATATCATGGGTACCCTGCTAATACTTCCCCACTAGTTTGCCGCTTTCCCCCAACATCGCACGTCCTGAGAATCTGTCTCCAAAAAGGCTTGCCCACAGACACTTGGGTGAAGCACCACAATATGCACCTCGTGCAACACAAAGGCTTGCCGGCAGACACCTGGGTGAAGCACCACACCATCCTCACAACCAAAAGTAACCAGGTAGTTACTGGGAGCCACCACAGCTCGCATATCGTGTATCATATGTCGGGTATTATACCTCAAGACATTACAGCCCATACACCGAGTAAGGATCATCAATCCATCATAGCCTATACACGTTACACCTATATTATTCCAAATGATACTATATCCAGAATATATGTGTGTGAATAACCACAAGACATTACATTCCTCTACACACATACATGGGGAAAACTAACAGTTGTTCCCACTAGCACAAGTATCCACCAAGAGAAGAGAGCGGGGTCAAAGTGGGTAGTCAGCCATTATTCCTCCCACCGGAATGTTGGGGAAAACACCCCCCTAGGGCTCGGAATCCCCAGGGTGTCAGTTTCCTTTACTGACAGGGTAGAGTAGCGTATAGAAACATAAAAAGTAAAGAATATATTATATCTCACAACCACACTATGGGCATTACCTAGTCTTAGACACAATTGCAGCTAACGTCCCTCAGACTCCGGGCTGCTACTTCTAAGACTAGGTATCCTATAAGCTCGCAACCATTTAAAGAGCCTTATTAGATTACTTCATTCCCTTTTTATCAGTTACACTGTACGTTAATTCATTATTTAAACATTAATTAACCATGAAAAGTTCCACATTAAGTTCCATTAGCATCACACCCAAAGTCAACTGTCCCTTTAAAATTACAACCTCATCATTGTGTTCCAGCGAACTCCAACCCCATGGGTTAACACCATTTATTAAAATATTCATTACAGAATTACTTTCCCATATTCTTAGGCATTATAGAAAAGCTTACTATGCTACTAACACAAGGGGTCTCAACACGGTAAGTAGATATACTACCTGTCGAGTCTTTTCCGCCAATACCAAGAGCATAGACCCATCCTCCCTTGAGAAGCTTGACACAGAAATCATGTGGCATACCCCACGCGTCTTCACCTCTTTCGGAAGAAGGGTAAGCAAGACCAGCTACCTTGAGCAGTGGGGAAACGTAAAGAAGATAATCAACCAATAAGAATCATCAATCATCCAACACTCACATCCATCCCATTACATCATCCCTGGTGTCCTCCCCGACACCCACATGCATAAACTGATGCATCTCACCACTCTAGTCATCATCTACTGCCACAACCAAAAGTCTCCATGCCTCCACATATCACAACATCCATCTAGGCTCACATAACAGCACAAGCATTAGGAAAACAAACATCACATCAATGGGATCTTGGTCCTTTAACAATCAACAAGGTAACTCATAACCCTTTAAGAAATTATCATACAATCAGTTCTTTAATCCATCTTGAATTAATAGTTTTATTATTCGTAGGTTCCAAATTTGGGAAACCTAATCCGTAAGCTATCATAAAACATGCTTACTATGCAAATTTTATTAACATAAAAATACAACAAGAACCGGATTCATTTTCATGCCTCTTTATCTTTAGCCAAACAATTATTAATTAAACCCAATTTACGTTCTTTACCGATTTCCATCAAGAACAACCAGCTAAGCAAAGAAAGCATAGATATCACACTATCTAGAAAAACAAGAGGCAATAACATATGATCGATATAAATTTATTTATAATGTTAAAATATTTTTTATGTCAATTCCATTGTCATAAAATGGGATTAAACATGCTAACAATACAGTTGCACATAAAAGAAAGAGAAGCAATGAGTCCCCTACCTCAATAGTTATTCACGTTATTTATCCACACAATGGGTCACGATCCTCCTCTCACGACAACTGCATCCACCTGAGGACGCCACAATATGACCGCACCAACCGAACCCCAAGATAACTCCATTAGAATCATGGAGATTACATGTTATAACTTGGGAAGTAGAAATAGGAGAAGATGATCCCCAAAGGAATGACGATAAAACATACCTTATTCCAAATATTGACCGATACAGCTCGGTTGCATCAAAACAGAATAGAATCAACCCGAGGAGTAAATTTTGATTGTGAAACTCTTACGGGAAGGAGTGAAAGGTTCTAGGGTCTCATAGCCGAGAAAAAAGAGGAAGAACAAGGGAGGATGATATCTTTTCCCTTTTCAAAGATTTAATGGGGCGACGGTTTAAGATACGCTTAATTCCCCATTAAAGAGGATCGCATTAACCCACGTGGTTTGACCAAGTAAAAACATCCCAAGCCATATGAATAATTAATTTATGAGTTATGGCCTTTGAATTGGCCTTAGAGTCCTTAAAACAAGGCTTCAAATGTATTTTACATCAAAGGAAATGCCAAAGGGGAAAAACTCGTGGGAAGCTAGAAACACTATTCACAAACTCAAAATATGGAAAAGGAAAGAAGAGGTGATAGTTATAAGGTCACCGTTCTTGAAACATTGTTCACAAACTCAAAATATGGCAAAGGAAAGAATATGTGACACTTAGAAGGTCACCGTTCTGGAAACACTATTCACAAACTTAAAATTTGGGAAAGGAAAGAATAGGTGACACTTAGAAGGTCACCATTCTGGAAACACTATTCACAAACTTGAAATTTGGCAAATGAAAGAATAGGTGACACTTAGAAGGTCACCGTTCTGGAAACACTGTTCACAAACTTGAAATTTGGAAAAGGAAATAATAGGTGACACTTAGAAGATCACTGTTCTGGAAACACTGTTCACAAAATTGAAATTTGGAAAAGGAAAGAATAGGTGACACTTAGAAGTTCACCATTCAGGAAACACTATTCACAAACTTGAAATATGGAAAAGGAAATAATATGTGACACTTAGAATGTCACCGTTCTGGAAACACTGATCACAAACTTGAAATTTGGAAAAGTAAAGAATAGGTGACACTTAGAAGGTCACTGTTCTAGAAACACTATTCATGAACTCAAAATTTGGAAAAGGAATGAAAATGTGACACTTATAGCTCACCGTTCTGGAAACACTATTCACAGAACTCAAAATTTGGAAAAGGAAAGAAAAGGTCACCATTAGAGGTTACCGATAGAAGTTACCATTTGAGGTTACTGATAGAGGTTATCGTTAGAGGTTACCGATAGAGGTTAGCGTTAGAGGTTACCGATAGAGGTTACCGTTAGAGGTTACCATTGCTCTGTTCACATTTGTCTACCATTGGAACTATTCACTTTACTTGAAATTGGGAAAAGTGTTGGGGATAAGTCACCTTGACCTCCCGGAACACCTCCAACACCACATTTTCACAAAGTACTGGACCGGAGAGGTTCAGAACATTACAAATTAGATAAGTTTTCAGGTTATTTTAACCCTTATCGCTTTAGTTTAACCCCTAGGTAAACATGTTTTAATCTTAACTGATGTGATAAATTTATACTGTTTCTATTATTCTTTATGACCGAAAATGAAAGTTTAATTATTATAAAATTTGGAAATTACTATTCCAAATATGTAATATATTTTATAAAATTTAATTTATATAATTTTAATATTTTAATTTAAAGTTAAGACTACATAATGTGATAAAAAATGGTTTTTTAGAAAAATTTCTTTTTAAGTATAAAAAGATTTTTATACCAAATTTAAGTTCAAAATTAATTCCAAAGACCATAATTGTATTATTAGTAATATAACTAAAAAAATTATTTTAAACCATTTTAAAACAAAATGTAACTTTTTAAATTCATGTATCCAGAAAGACAACTTTCAAAAAAGTTCAATATTTTTCATTATTCATTGAAAAATAAAACTTTTTAGAAAAATATCAAAAAAAATCCATAAGATAATTTTGATATTATGATTCACAAAATGAATTTAATTTTATCAAATAAATTTTATAAATATGGAAAAAAATAATTGTATTATTTTCCCATAGAAAAAAATTAAAATCATTTTTTAAAAAAAGTTTGTTTTTTAGAATAAAATAACTAGATATAATTGAGTGTTTATCTCCTAAGAATTAATAGATTTTTTTAAATATTACCTCAATATATATTTCATAATGTGGTTATTCCTATTCATACCCATTAATTTAATGGATGTGTTATAACATTCATATTAAAATAATAATATTTTTTGGTTCATTTAAGCTTGATGTTGAGTGTTTTATATGCTATTGAACATAATGTTGCTTTAAAATATTAATATATTACATTATTTACTCCTAAAAAAATTAATCATTGAAAATTTATTGTATGTTACCTTATAAAAAAATTAGGTTGGTTCTTCATCATAACATCCTCATGTTCCCACATTGCTTCCTCAATTTTATGATTTCTTTAAAGTACCTTTATGAGTCAAGTTGTCTGATTCCTCAATAGTTTCACTCTAGTGTCAAGAATCTGGATAGACTTTTCATAATAAGATAGATCATGTTTTAATTATATTTCTTCATATTTTACCACATGCATTGGTGATGGCATGTACTTCCTTACCAAAGAGATATGTAACATATCATGAACTTTAGGGAGGCTGAAAGGCATTTCCAAATAGTAGATCATAAATACAATTCTTTGTAAAATTTTAAAAGTCCCAATGTACCTAGGGCTCAGTTTACCTTTATTAATGGACATTATAACACCTTTCTATAGAGTTAATTTAAATAAAATTTCATCTTCTATTTAAAATTGAAAATAATTCCTCTAGTTGTTAACATAACTCTTTTTCATACTTTGAGATTATTTAATTAATCCTAAATAGACTTTACCTTTTTCATTGTCTCAACAACATTCTCTAGGACTACAAGTTTCCTTTCACTAGCCTCATGAAAACAAGTTTGAGTACAAAATTACTTTACATATAATGCTTCATGTATCACCATTTGAGTACTTAAATGAAGATTTTTTTATAGTAAAACTCTACAAAAGGTAAATATTGATCCCACATACCTTGAAATCCAATTGAACACAACCTCAACATGTATTCCTATGTTTTAATAGTTATTTAAAATTACCCATCATTTTGAGAGTGATAAGTGGTGCTCAAATAAAGCTAAGTATCCATATCCTTTTGAATACTTTTTCAGAATTTCAATGAAAATTGGGTATCATGATCTGAAATAATTAAAAGAGGAGCACCGTGATGTATTCAGAATTCATTAATATAGATCCATATAAGGTGCTATATAGGTAAATGTTTTTTATACCGATTAATTGTTTTTATTTGGTAAAACATTCAATAATATACCATATTATATCATTATTTCTAAGATTATTTGATAATATGGTGACAAAATCCATTGTATTGTCATATAATTTCTACATAAAAAAGGTATAGGTTTCATGACTCTTCTAGGATGTTGTATCTCATACTTAAATTACTGAAAAACTAATAATCCTTCTACATAGTTAGAAATTTCTCACTTTATATTATCCCACTAAAAGTTTTCCTTCAAATATTTTTATATCTTGGTGATACCAGGGTGTATTAGAAAATTTGAGTTATGATCATCATCCAAAAATTCCCTTTTTATCTCAAATATAGATAGAATACATACCCTTATTCCAAATCTCATAACATCCTCTTCATATGCAAAGTTTTCCAATTTCCCATCATGTATAGATTTAATTTTCTTTTAAAAATTCTCATCATCCGAGTGGGAACTTTTTATCTTTTCTAATAAATATGGTTTAGCAGTCATTTGAAAAATTAATGATGTCACCCTTCCTTAGAAAATATTATATCTATATTTACTATATCCATGAACATAAGATCTTTATTGATCCTCATTTTATCCATAATACCGTTATTTTTCAGGATCAATACATCTTCTACCTTAATTTCCTTCCCTGGGTGATAGTGTATTGAGAAATCACATTCCTTGATTAGCTTGATCCATAGTATTTTCCACATGTTGATTCTTTATATGAAAATATATATTTTAGACTTTTATGATTTATTTATATCTTATATCTTTCAAATAGAAATAATGTCTA
Source organism: Viscum album (assembly GCA_963277665.1). Taxonomy (NCBI): domain Eukaryota; kingdom Viridiplantae; phylum Streptophyta; class Magnoliopsida; order Santalales; family Viscaceae; genus Viscum; species Viscum album. The sequence goes on along the minus strand of OY728137.1, from coordinate 713,350,567 downwards.
TATATCTGCAAAGAAAAGATTACAGTTACAAACTCAATATCATGAATTGGATAGTTTTATTCATGATTCATTAAATATTTTAATATATATGAAATAAATTTATAATTTTTTGTAAGGAAACAACCAAGTAACTTATTCAATGCATCACTATATATAACAAATTCATAATTTTCTGATAGTAGATTCAAAATTGGATCATTTACCAATACGCTCTTCAATTATATATAACATTCTTCACATTACTTTATCCATGTGAACTTAACCCCTTTACATGTAAGCATGGTTAACAGGTTAGCTAGTTGGGTATAATTTTGAATGAATCGCCAATGGTAACATTCCAAACCAATGAAACTATATACCTCAGTTATATTCATTTTTGTAGTACATTCATTTGAAACCTTTGTCTTCACATGGTCAACTGAGATTCCATTCATATATACAATATAGACAAGAAAAGAAAATTTCTGAAGCTATAATTCACACCTTTTAAATTGTTCATATAACATTTTTCATCAAAGTGTCTGAAGAATGATCCATAAGTGATTCTAATATTCCTCATAGCTCTTATAATACATAAGGATATCATTAAAAAATACCACAAAAAATTATCAAGATATTCATGGATTACTATTTTTATTAGATCTATAAAAATAGATGGTGAATTTGTCAATCCAAATGGTATTACTATAAATTAGTAATGTCTATACCTCATTCAAAATGTAGTCTTTAGAATATCTTCCTTCATTACTCACAATTGATTATACATAAAATAATGGTTAATCTTCAAAAAATATTGAACTCCATGAATATGATTGAATAAGTCAAAAATTAAAGGCAGAAGACACTTGTTTTTATCTTAATAACATTTATTTCCCTATAATCAATGTATATCCTCATATATCCATCTTTATTTTTCATTAAAAGAGCATGGACTCACCAAGGTGAAACATTAGAGTGAATAAATACCTTATCACACAACTCCTCTAGTTATTTCTTCAACTCCACTAATTCTATAGTGGTTATTATATATGGAGTCTTTGATATAGATCTTGTATCATGGATTATATTAATGGGAAATACAAATTCACACTCTAGTGGATGTCTATGTATTTTCTTAGGAAGTACATAAATTTATTTCTATAAAATAGTTACATCCTTGATTTGATGATTACCTTTTTGATTTATAGAGATTTTTCTCATCATCACCAATAATCTCATTAAAATTTTTTGGGGATAGATCTAGACATGACTCAGATGATGAAGTCTCAACTCTAAGGAAAAATAATTCCACATCTTCATCACAAATCATAATTTCCTTCTCTTTACAATAATTTTTTACATCATATTTTTAAATCAATTATATACCAAGGATTATATAAATTTCAATCATAGTATGATAATAAAGTTCATAAATATGGCATGTTTATATATTATAATAGGGACTTTTTAACATGTCATTGTTACAGTGTGGTTTCCACTATGTTTTTGAACTGAAAACACTCTTCTTAAGGTTCTTGGTAAATATCCAATTTTCTTATCAAATAGGGGTGATATAAAATAGTGAGAGGATCTGGAATCAAATTAATCATTATCTAAATTTGAATATATGATTAAAGTTCCTACTTCCACATTTTTAGGAACTTACACTTCATATTTAGTGATCACAGAGGCTTGGCATTCTCCCATTTTCCTCTATTTTGGTAGATTCCCTTGACTCTTAGGACATTGGTTTGTATAATACCCCATTTATTTATAGTTAAAGAATTGGAGATTAGTGGTCCCTTTCTTTCCCGTACATTGAAGGTTCATATGTTCATTATCTATTCTCTTATAATAAACTCACATTCCCTTAAATCATTTTCTAGAATATTTTTTTCACAATTTTTACATGATGGAAATTTATTCATCTTATTCTTATTCTTTGATGTGTTCCATTTTTCTTGGTGTTAGGAAGGCCTATTATTTTATTGATTTTCCTTGAATATATAGGATCTATCAATTTCCTTCTCTATTTTTATAGAATATAATAATATTTTATCATATGATGACAATTTCTATGAAACCAGTTCCCTTTAGAAACTTGGATTAAGCCATTAAAAGAAATGGTCAATGTCTCTTTTAGTATTGCATATAAAATCTATAGCATACATAGATAGTCTTGTAAAGGTAGTTGTATACATCAAAAAAAACTTTTTCCTATTTCTTTAATCTGGGAAACATTCTATTCATTTTAGTTTGTTTCTCATGAGGGAAGTATTTGGAAAAGAATATTACTTTAAAAGCACTCCATTCCATATGTTTTATTTCTTCTTCCTCCCCAGTGTTCTGGATCAATTACCACCATTGATCAATATTACCTTTAAGTAAATATACCACCAATAAAACCTTTTCCTTTTCATTATATCCCAGAGTAAGAAATACCTTCTCAAGAGACTTAAACCATTACTCAGCTACTATAGAATTTTGTAGTTCCACATAACAATAGAGGCTTATATCACATGAAATGATACAATATAGCTGAATCACAATGGGAACAATATGTTGCTCCATTCAAGAGAGGTTATTTATCATAACCTAAGTATGATGCCCTAATATGGCCATGATATGCTCATCTCCAATACCAATTGTATTATCTTACTCAACAGGAATATTTCTACATTTTCCATGAGTATTAATACAATTATTTCTTCTAGGTTCAATTTCTAAACAATATAATATATTGTATTAGTTCATAAGATTGTGTATTTTAAATCATAATTAATAATTCAAAATCGGGTGTAGTACTTAACATAAATTGAAAATTTATGCATTGTTAATCTCAAAATTATAAACATGGTTTCTTTGGGAATATATTTAAATCATAAAAATATTTTTAAATAATTAATAATGGTTTATAAATAAAATTTAAATTAAATAAGGTATATCCATCAAGGGTTTAAAACCAATTTGGAAATAAGTCTCATTGGCATGCACCGTGTGTCGATCGATCCAATGCCTAATGTTCCCTTTTTGGATCTATTACCACTAAAAACGATTATGCCAAAGAGAAATCCACTTGCAGTATCTAAAAAGAGATATAATTTCTTAGAAAAAAACTATATAATTTCTTATTAAAACTTTATGATATTTATCTATACTTATCTTCAAATTATATCATATAGTTATGTTCCTTAATCTATGTTTTTTAAAATCTAGTTTCAAATGTTTCTATAAAAATTCCTCTGATACCAGCTATAACAACCCTAGATCTAGTAACCTAGATTTTGTGTCTATTTTATTACATTGGAATACATATAAGGAATATAATCAAAAAATACCAATTAGTTTAGTTGTCTTGTTGATCTAGAAATATATCTTATACCCATTTTACATTGGGAATAAAATATAAAACATAGTAATATAGAACATTCATCCACCTTGAACTCATTCAAATAATTATTATTTATATCCTAGGGAAAGGAAAAAATAATGGTGATCTTGAATTATTAGTAAGGGTGATGTATAGTGGAATATATTATGATTTGATAAGGTATAATCAATATGGTAAGGTAAATAACTAAAAAAATTATTAAATCAATAACTTGAGCATGAAATGATTCTATGGATAATATCAATGAAAAAGTATCATAGATAATAAAAACTGAATTATCAATGAAGTAAATGATTAATATTATAAATAATGATCTTATAAATCATGATATATATACCACCAGGACCTTTATCAAATATAGTTTAAAAATATGGGATACACCAAAAACCCATTTAATTTTTCCAAATGATTTGTCCCATGAGACATGTCAATGAACTAAGGTAATTTCTATAACTTGGACCTAACCATCATTGAATTTCCAATTAATTCCTTATATATATAAAGATAAATTTAATTTATAAAAAATATACCTCATCAATAAATGTATGTATTGAATAAAGAATATGAAATATCAATATTTCCCCAGTCAATAAAATAATTTTAAAAATAAAACATTGTATGTAGAAATGATATATGGTTTATGAAATAAGAATACCCATGATAAATAATATAGATATTTAATAGAAATATAATGTAAAATGATCACAAGAAAATTAATTTTTCATGATAAAGTTTAAGAACAAAAAATTAATAAGAGATAAGAGATGACCATCAGATCATCGGGGATATAGGTTTTGTAATAAATTCATGTCCTTGGGAAGAATAAAGGGAATAAAGATGAAATGTTAAAATAAAATTTAATTAATGAGTTTTATTTGTGAAATAATTGAGAATTTATAGAAGAATATATATTTTTTAAAATATTTATGGTGGTGAGGAAGTCCATTAATTACGTATATGTTACAATAGAACATTCTTTTTGACTTTTTATAAAGGAAGTTGAAAGAGGCCCTATGAGAAATCATTAGAAAGATTACTTTCATAACTTTTATAAAGTCAATTATAACTTAAAATTTTATTAATAAATCCTTTTAATATATAAAATGACTTTTCTAAAACAATTTTTGAAAAACATGTACAAGGAAGAAAAATATAACCGATTAAAAGAGAAATAAAATCGATTTTTATTTTAAACATTTATTTATATGATTCAAGTACCAAATAAAGGAAAATATAGAAGAAAATATGGAAAATACATAAATTTTAGGTGGTTAAAAAATTATTTTATCTTATTAAGGATAAATGACAACATTTATTCAATGACAAAAAATCAATCTAAAAAGGTGAGATTGTAAAATAAACTCTTGCCTCATTCATAAATTGTAAATTATAAGACCTTGAGATAATAGACTTGAATTGAAAAATTAATCATCATTAATAAGTATTTATTAATGTTATATACATCAATGGGATAATATATACACTATATACAATAGAATAGGTTCATAATAACAAATATGTCTTAATAGAGTGTAAATTGAGACGAAATCTCTTACCTCACGCTTCACTTTATTTGAATGTGTTTTAATCCCATGTATAATGGTTTCAAACATTTAATTTATTTATACTAGAACTATATTTATATTTATAATATCATATATGATCCTCTTATAACATCTTATTACCCATTTGTTAACAATATTTCCTTATTACCATCATTTTAGGTGTCAATGGTTTTATTTTCTCATGCATGTTTCGTCACAAAAATTCTAGTTCCTAGGAATAGGGTATAGTTCCATCATATATATAATTTTATTAAAGTTATAAATATAATATTTATTCATTATATATATTTTTATAACCATTATTTAAGGTTTTACCTAGAAAATTAATCGCATCGCTTCGTGTAGATGCCAAGTCGTACATATGCATGAGCAACATTATCATTTCCTTATTGGTGAAAGGGATAGAAAATAAAAGATATTTCAAATTTAAATAAAAAATATTTTTTTATAATTATCATATATATTCATTTGTTTCATCATTATTACTGCACATGTGAGTTGGTGATGGAAGAAAAATGACATCGTTTTGTAAGGCGGTATTCTATCGTACACATGAGTTATTGTTTTATTTCCCATTTGATAGAGAGGTAGATGGATAAATATTATATCATAAACATAATAAAATCTTATTATATGGTATAATTGGTGTTATTATATTTTTATTTTTAGTACATAATTGAAGGTGGTAAAATAATAAGTAAAATGAAAGAGCTTCGTTAAGATGATTACCTTCTCTTAGAGATGCCTCCTTTGTTTCTCTTCTTAAGGGCCTTCATGTTGTTATTTTGGGAAGATCGATAGATCTAGAAAATTGATAGGGATTTTGGTAGGATATTTTTGTAGTATTTTTTGATATATATGGATTAATGTGGTGTAAAAAAGTGAGGGGAGGGGTGTGCTTTTATTAGTGGGGGATAGGATACACTTGGAATTTTTTAAAAGAATAAAATATATTAATATCTTACTCAAGAAAAATAGATCCAAAATGGACTTTTTATGCCCAAATGGCCCGAAGGCCTTCTTTTTTTATTTTATTATAGATAATCCACCTTTTAAGGGTTGAAGTGGAACCCGTACATGACCCGTAGGCCCAAGTCACAAGGCCCGACATGACCCGCAATACATGCCCCGAAGGCCCAGAGGCATACCATGCCCATTACATGACCCGTAGGCCCAGCCCACTAGAACTGCCCCTCCCTAGCATCTTGAATCATTAATCTCCTTAGCTCCCCACCTTGCATTGCTGATCGGCTAGCATTGCCCCGTACAAAGTTGCACGATGCCTGGTCCCAATGGCGTCTTCCATACCCTCTCATTCTTCCAATCTGGTTAGCTCTGCATCTGGTGGTTGCTACTCATGTTGCTCTGATCCTCTTCTGAGGCCTTTTCTGTGTGAACTAGGCTACTCCATGGTCTACGTGACCCGAAGGCCCTTTGGCACAAAGGCCTTTGATGACTCGAAGGCCCTGGAGACCCGTAGGCCCAAACCGGTGGCCCGAAGGCCCAAATTGGGTGAATAGTTCCAGCTTCTACAGTAGCGAACCATAACTACTACAGTGACTGCTACAGTAATGCTATAGTGCCCCCCCCCCCAATTTCCTCCACCTTGTTTTGAACTCGGGTCTCTTGGATGCCAAGCAGGAGCCCTTACCACTTGGGTACGGGCACGTTGGCATGGACCATTTATGAATATTAGATGATATAGGGTCTAAATATGAAAAAATATAAATTATTAAAGTTTTCATTTTATTTTAAATCTTATCTATTTAGTTTAACCCCTGGGTAAAAAAAATTTAACCCTTATTATAGTGATAAATTTTTAATGTTTTTTACTATTCATTGTGGCCAAAAATCAAAGTTCCCTTATTATAAAATTTATAAATTCTAATAAATAATAAAGAAACCATTTTATGAAATTAAATTTATATAATTTTCCAATTTTAAATTAATGTTAATCCTATAAAATGGGACAAAAAATAATTTTTCATAAAAAAATATTTTTAAGTATAAAAATGTATTTATATAAAATTAAAGTAAAAAATTCATCTAAAACACCGTAATTGTATTATTAATAATATAATTGAATAAATTTTTTTAACCATTTTAAAACAAAATTAAACATCATAAATTATTGAAACAAAAATATAGTTTTAAATAAAATTCGGTATTTTTAACTATTCATTAAAAAATAAAACTTTTTAGAAAAATCACAAAAAATACCACTAATGGAATTTTGATATGATGGTTTCAAAAATGAATTTCGTTTTATCAAGTAAATTTTATAAACTTTTTAAAAACTAATTATATTATTTTCCCACAAAAAACAATAAAAATCATTTTTAAGAAGGTATGTTTTTTAAAGAATAAAATGTCTATAAATAATTGAGTTTTCTTAAGGTGTAATGACAGATTACTTGAAAGTAAAATTATACTTAATTCATAAAATAAATAAAACTTCATCCTGAAAAAAGATCTTTTACAAAATTCCCTTTTCCAAAAAGATAAGATCTCATCGAGAACATCATCAAGCCAGGTTAACTCAAGACCAGTAATCCATTTATTAGAAATCCCATCATCCATGTGATTTTCCCCATGATATGCATGTGTAATGATATATTTCATGGAATAAAGCGAGTTAATATAGTTACTCCATCGTGTTTTTAACTTCCATGAAAGATGAATAATACCATTTCAAACAGTTTGTGCAATAGTGGTGGAGTCTCATTCAATCCTTAGATTGAAATAGCCTCACTACTTTGAAAAATCCACTGTATTGAAAATTCATATCAATTTTTCATCAAGGGATTAAGTGTAGCCACAAGGACCAAAAATGAGTCCCATTTCTTTACCTTTCTTATTTATAAAAATCATTCCACAACCATAAAGACCAAGATTTCCTTGAGAGACATCATCGTTATTGCATTTGACCTAGCCTAGAAGTGGATGAATCCATATAACATCCAAGATTCTAAAAGGAGATAAGTAATTACCTAACATTCCAAAATTATTGATCATATTTAAATTATGAATCAAATTTACACAATTACTATTATGCATGTGATTTTTTTTCTTCACATAAGCAATCAAACTCACAAAAGTTTATTGAAGGAAGAAGGTGTTTCCACCATGAATGAGTTTATTTTTACTACTCTGTATTGCATGCATGATTTCAGTATAGGTCATCATAAAAAGGTTCAGTGGCTATTGAGAAAATGGTAACATGATACAAGACAATATATGATCATGTATACTTACTGAACATGGGAAGACAATTTCAAAATTTTCTCTAAGAGATGTCCTAGGAGAAGTGGCCATGAAACAGGATAAAAATATGTGGTCAATATCCTCTCCATGATGATTACAAAGGGAACACTTTGAGCAAAGACTAATTCTAACACCCAAAAAAATCATCAGTGGGTAACATAGTGTGTATAATCCTCCAGACGAGGTAGAATCTTGAAGTAATAATCTATACCTTATTAAGAATGTTATCTCAGCTGGTCGGATGTCCCTACATGGTCTCACTATAAAAGGCATTTGAAGAGAGATTCAAATTTGGTACATATTCAAAAATAATAGTATCATCACCATTAATGAAGTGTTAATTCATAACCAAATCCTTGATTTCAGCAGGAAATATGTAATGTCTTAGATTTTCTCTGTATCATTTTTAAATATTATATGTAATTATTTCGAGACAAGGATTTTCGACAGCATGAAATTTTGAGGCCCGAAATTCCTGGAATAAATGTTTGAAATAAATTAAACTTTTAAATAGTATATGATGGAAGTTTTCCTAAAAAGGTGGAATAAATTTTTAAATGGGTGTCCAGATCAAAAATCTGAGGGCACTGTTGTGTTCAGAGCAGCGACTTTACCTTAGGCATGGCCTAACATAGACCGACATGTGTCAGATGCAAAAATTAGTTTTTGTAATTTTTAAGGGAAATAAAATAAATTGGGAATTAATTTATTTTAAATGTTTCCTTTTTGTGTAATGACCTTATTACTCCCCTTTAAATACATGCTTATGGAAATTTTGTAGGGTTATCCACATAACCCTGCGAATTTAGAATTTTCTAGTGAAGCTTTAGAGGAGAACCTGTTGGCGGACGACGACAACGAAATCAATTAATGCATCTCGGATTCGATGAACCTCATCAATGAATGCAGTGCGGCAATTTTTCATCAACTGAATCATGGTAGGGGTTTTTATTTTGATTCTTATTTTCCCCATTCTTGGATTAAATGATGAATGTGGATCAACCCACAAATAAGGTGATATGTGGATCGTGTGTTCTTGTGGGAGGGTGTCGCTTTCCTTTTCCTTTGGGTTTTTTGATTCAGGAATTGATTTTATGATAATTTTTGAATTGTAATTTTTAGTCACCTATTAAACCTATTAATAGGAGTAGATCGACGCCATGAAGCATGATGGCGGAGGTGCGTTCCTCCTTTTTTTATTGTTTTTCTTCCTCCCTTTTAACCTCGAGTTCTTCGTGTTCTTCATGGGGTTATGAAAAATGGATCATTGCACATTCATTTCATAATGAAATGATCCCAAATCGGATATTTGACATCGTGACGACCCAGTTGAGGTGTGATGATGATGGGGATAGATAATTGATGTGGTTCATGAGAAATCATCCATCGACCGTTCTTAGTGCAGATGATCGAAACAAGTTTTCGGGGCAGATAGAACCCCTAAAACCTCCCGAAATGTTGATGGCATGGTAGGACGACCTCATATATTGAGTTTTAAGATGATCAGGTGGTCGGATCAAATATTGGAGGAGAAACCAGGGTGCGGCGGTGACAGGCATCATTTCTGCAAATTTCTGATCTACACGGCGTGTATTCCGAAGAACACAGCGTGTTGGATCGGCTCAGTAGCGACTAAGGCTTCGGGATACAGATAGGTGCCACATGGCGTGTGACCCCTATCACATGGAGTTTGTGCCCTTCACTGAAGCTCTGTGTGTATCTCGGATGATACAAGGACACGAGGTGGAGTACATGCCATGTACTCCACCACACGGCCATTTGAGGACCAGTAATGTAGGTCACCCCATGTATTGATTACACGTGTTTCCATACATGGGTTGAGGTCATGTATAGGAACATGGAAAACATATACAGAGTGGACCTCGGATACCTTGACATAGTGTGTGATCTTTCCTACACACCATCTAGTTATGTTTTACACGACAAGCCTTACGACACAGGCCATTGTACACTGGTAGTACCCGGGGTCAGAAGAAACAGTGTTTGACACTTCTAAACATCATGTACTTCTCATTATATGGCTTGATCTTCTTTTCCATCATTCCTTGGACATGTTTCATTTGGGTTCATACCCCTTTTTCTCGTTCCTCTAAATGTCAGGTATCGTTTCCATTTATAGAAGTATAATCCCTTCAGCAGGACTTTCCGAGATAGAGTCAGGTATCCCTCTGAGATTGCCAGAGTGAGATCCTCTATCAATTCTTGACCCTAGGTAGAGTTAGGTATCGACATGACTATTCTTATAGGATGTATATACTCTACTTAGTAGGTTAATACGGATGAGTAGCGGTTTCTGCCAAGGCTCTAGCAGTGATCCTCATCTGTGTATCATGATCTTTCCCCACTCTAGAGTGTGATCTCCTGGAATGCATGTATCTATCTCTCGTGACTTTTTCTAACAAGCAGTACTTCTTAGATGGATGTAATCAGATCTATCAAACTCATGGAGTGAGTTCTCCCAGAAGAGTGCTTCATGGAACCTTCGAACTGAATCCCTAGCGGAGGTATGCGGTTGTGTGACTTGTCTCTAGACCACGGTTCTGGGTTTTGAGTATATCTGGTTTGTGTTTCTCTTGCTATATGTTCAGAAGACATATAATTTGTAGATCTGGTAGTACCTTTACTTTGTGTATTACTTTGTGGTTTTTTTGGTCCTCTACTATGTATTGTTATACTCACCCCTGCATGGTCTTTTCCCACATGTGTCATGTCTTGTGCAGACGAGCGTCCTTTTTACGAAGTCTAGGGCAGACTAGTACCAGACCGAGCTTTCTAAGTTCCCTACAGGCCGAGGTGTTCCTACGGCTATGAGTAGTAGTCCTAGTACCTCTCTGTTCTTACAGGTTGGACTTTTTAGTCTACAGACTCTTGTTTTACGTGGACTTGTATTCCAGCCCAGTTTACTTTTAGTACTTTACTTTCCATTGTACATTGTTGGTTGGGTTTAGTTGTATGCATGAATTTTTGTTCCTTAGTGTTTTCCTTTATATTATATCTTTTGTGGGCTTGTATATGTGTGTGTGTGTGTGTGTAAAGGTACTTAAGAAATTCCTCCCATGTTAGTGATATGCCTACTCAGTGCTAGTCACCAGCACCTGGCCTATTGGAGGCGGGCTTGGGGAGTCACGGCGTGGGCCCCACTATGATGGGTCGTGACAATGTACATCAAGACCGATCTCTATTTGATTTTGATTGAATCATTTCTATCAATATAAGTATCAAAATAATTAATAGTATTGAGAAAAAAACTACCTAGTTATCTAATAAAAAGTTTAAGGGTGAGTCGATACTATCCAAAAAGTGTGAGTTCATTGAAATGTTGGAGAAGGAATTATTGAGAGCATTCCATATAAAAGAGTCCACATATTATGATTTTCTAGATTTGAAACTATAAATAAATATGGATCTCAAAAAAATCCAAAGCCTTCGACTTATCATTGATAAGCCTATACATGAATTTAGCCTATAAATATTAGTTTGAATTATAGATATTTTTAATTCTAATCCCACCAAACTCAATTTTTTTACAACATTTTTTCTAAGTCACATTTGTAATTTTCTTCTAAATAATGTTTCCTCTCCAGAAAATGTTTTTGATGGAAGGGAAAATATTTTTAATGAGATTAGTTGACCAAGTATAAACCATGAAAGAATAAAAAAATTGAGATAATCACTACTTTGACAAGGATAATTATTCCTACCATCATTAGAGCCTTTCCTTTCCAAGAATCCAATTGATTTTTGGCCTGGCTCATAATCTGAGGAAAATTACCATCACATGGTTTTCCCCAAAACATCTGAACACCATGGTAATTGAATGGAAATTCACATTCTTTAATTCCTAATTCACCAATGATTTTAACCTTTCTAGCATCAGTAATATTTTTCCAAAATAAACAAGACAATTCCATCTGATTTCCTTCCATATGACTCTCTCATAATGTAAAAGAGAATATTTGATGTTCTTAATATTTCTTTTGTCACTTTGTGTAAAAATAATAATATCATTAACATATAAAAAATGATTGGGTGCAACCAAACCTCTGGAAGCTCTGATGGACTTGAATTCATTTGTATTTTCCATATTGATAAATAGACTACTCAAATAATCTTTAGCAATTGAGAAGATAATGGTTGAGATAGGATCATATTGCCGAAAACTTCTAATGTATGTGAAATATCCCTCAAGGGACCCATTAATAAGCATTGATATATGTGATGTGATCAGAAGAGTTATAACCCAATTGATTAAAACATCATCAAATACAAAATTACATAAAACAATGTAAATGAATACCTAGTCTAATGTGCCAAATGATTTTTTAAAATCAATATTGAGACCAATGTTTCCCCCTCTAGTAAATTTCCTAAGAAGATTAATGAATTGAAAAGTAGTTATGAGACAATCTTGAATGGTTCTACCTTTAATGAAACCAAATTTATTTGGAGACACAATCCTATTGGAAATGCTACTAAGTCTATTGGAAATAATTTTGAAAATAATGATGAAAAGTGGCACAAGCCTAAAAAGATAAATCTAATTCACATTATCCACTTTAGGAATGAGGGGAAGAAACTGATCATTAATTCTTTATGTCAAATGCTCACCCTTAAAAAATGACTAATAAACCTATAAACATCATAATTAGAAATCTCCCAAAATTTTTGAAAAAGGTAATTTGTGAAACTATATATTCCAAGAGAACTACCAGAATTTAAACTAAAATGGAATCTTTTATCTCAAATTCAAGGGGAAAAGTAGTAAGGTATTAGTTGTCTATATTATTGATGCGTTTGGGAATGATACCATCTATGAGATATGTACTAACATTAGGTCAATCAAAGAGGTTCATGTAAAAGGAAACAACATGAGAATCTAGGTCCTCTATTTTATCAAGAATTATCCCATTATCATTGATGATATCCAAGGGTTTATTGATCTTCCTGAGTCTTTAAAGAGAATTAAAAATTTTGGTATTATGATCTCCTTCTTTAATACATTTCGCTTTAAATTCTTCTCATCACAAACATTATTTAAGGTTTAAAAGAGTATTCATCTCATGAATAACCTTAATTTACTATTCAATACAAGGATAAAAATAATCACTAGTATCACTCTCTTTAATGGAATGAAGTAGAGATTCATTCAATGTAATATTTTACTCCATGTGGATCAAGTGATCAAAAATCCAAATTTTTAATTTTCACTTAATCATTTTGAGTTTTAGAACACAGGAAAAGGAATAATTCTTGTATTTTAAATAGTTTCAAGTGTCTTGAATGACTTTTTTACATTCAGGAAGAAAACTACATGAATTGTTAAATCTGAATAGAAAAGGAGGTTTATTCTCTTGAGTGAAAAAATTAGAAAAAATATGGGTGATGATATGAATTAATTCTTGAAAAAGTGAAGCATGAAATAGAGGAACAAACATCAAGATAAAAATCATTAGAATTTTCCCTATCCAATCTACTATCCACTGCCTTATTAATATGATTCATGTACCAAGAATATTTAGCACCAACCAAGTTGACTTTAGGTAGACTACTAGTCTCAATACATTCCCTAAAATATCTAGTATAGATATAATAATTGACCATTCCTAACCTATCTTCATGATTGAGGATGGCATTGAATCATCTAAGAATAATCTAAGGACCCTATAAAGTATTTCTTAAAGTCTGAATATTAAGCCAAAGATCCCTTCTTTCTTGATACCCATTGTAAGCATTGATCAAAGAACAAAAATGATCAATTTCCAAATAGTTAAAACTAAAATTAACCATCTTCTCAATAGAACTAATGATTGAGATTCCATCCAATCTAAAATGGGAAAAGACCCAAATCCTTTTGATGCCAGTATTGTACTGGTTAGTGTTAACCAATTGATAACCCAACTTTTCAAGAGGATAAAAATTCTCATAAATAATATTATTGGTATCAAAGAGACCTAGAATATCATTCGTGTACAAAATTAGAAATAGTTGAAGAGAATTAATTATTTCAGGGTTTTCTAGCCCTAGACATTTCCAGAATATAATTCTTATTTAAGCATTCATTTGGGATTAGAGCCCCCTTTTTTCTTACCACCAAAATGCTTGTTCATGTCTAATTTTCTTATTACAACATCCTTCTTCCTATCTTTTTTTGAACATTAAACTTGGTCTCTACATAGAGTTTTAGAATTAGAATATCCCAAAGCATTTATGTAATCTAAATGAGCATGTCCAAGATCAATTAGACTGCCCTTAATAGTAGAATTGGAACTATCCTCAACCATAGCATTGTTGTATGCCTTAGATTCATTCAAAAAGGTGATACTAGTAGAATTTTCAACTAAATATATACATGTATTTTTAGAAATAGAATATCCCAAATCATTTGTGTGATCTGAATGAGTAGTTCTATGACCAATTGGACCACCCTTAACAATAGAATCTTAACTTTCATCAACCATATCATTGTTCTATGCCTTATCTTATTTCAAAGTGGTTATTCTAGAAGAAGTGTCAGCTTTTTTAGAAGTGGTAGAGGAATTTTTGAGATTATAATCATCATTTGGATCAATGTATACTTAATAAATACCAATCCTAACCACATAATGTATGTGGGCCCATGAGGAATTAAAGTATTTTTGATATTTCCATCAATTGGATTCACAAGGTGTTATTTTTTCCATCAATAGTTCCAATAGTATGTGAATAAATTTTATTACTATCATGAAAGTAATTACCATACTTATAAGAGTCTAGTTATTCTGTTTTCTATCCTGGACCTTTGATATCCTAGGAGTCTTTAAGATTCTTGAAAACAACATAAGTTGATTCCACAGAATCCTTGCTAGGGATGTTCCTATCCTCATTTATGGGCCAAATTTTATATTTTTTTTAGCCTCAAAGGTAACAATATCATTTTTCTTATCAGATATACGATTGAGTTTATTATCCTATAGGTATTCAATGAGTAACATGATTTCTTGATAAATTTCAAGAATTATATATTCATCCTCATTGTTTATGATGCCATTACATTCCCCACTACTATCATAATGAACAAAGGATGTATTCATAATTGATGGAGTCTCCGGTAAAATATCCTCTTTTTCCTCTTCATCGATAAGATCATCTCAGTTATTTCCTCTGGTTCTTTTTATTGCAAAGGTATTTGGTTACATTCTCAACAATTTTTTAGGATTAAATTTCCTTCCATGATCACCTTTTTCATTGACAACATCTTTGTCTTTTATATTTCGATTTATCTCTATCCATTCATTTGCATCATGAGGGATCATGACTTGTTTTTGAGGGACTCTACAATTGGAAACAGTGTCTCCAAAAATCTTACATACTTCAAAAAAGGGTGTAACAAATTCATATTCAACCCTTACCTTATTTTTATGACCATTTTCAATGAAATTAATCACATATGGGAGATTTTAATTGGATTTGGAATCAACCAAAATCCATTAATACAAACCCAACACGCCGTTAAGAGTACATAGACCAATTTTTAGAGGCACACCAATTAAAGCAATAAGACCTTTGAGAATTTTAGGATACCAAAACTCCCAATTTAGACCATGTAGTCTAACCCAAAATTGATCAATTGAATTACTTTGAATGAAAGGATTGAAATTTATGCCCCACTCAAAAATCCACAAGATTCCAGGATTTAAATGGATGTTTCCAATTTTCCACACTGAATAAAGATTGATTTGGCTTCTCATGATAATATTAAAGAATCCCCTTCCTACTGGAATGATATTCCAGTCATTACCTCCCCAGAAGTGTGCAATCGATGATTTCCAATCAGAGTAAGTCCATGGTTTATCTCCCTTAGAGTATGTGATATACCTAAGAATATATAATTTGAGAAGGTTGAGTCTTTGTTGTAATGCCTTCATATTTTAAACAACTAATAAAATTATATCCTACAATCTTTTGAAAATTGGTAGTTTTGTAAAATCATTTTTGGAAATCTCTACTCCGCAAATATCTTCTTTGAAGGTGACTCTTTTTTCTTTAGCAATATACAAATCTCCACAAATATTTAGGTTTTCTATAGTTTTATTATTTCTTTATGGAGATTCAAAAACCACTTCCTTAAATTAATGCTCCAAATATGGATGAAATGAAACCATGACCTAGGATAATTAGGTCGAGAAATAATCATCATCATATTTCACTATAAATCTTAAGGAATTTCGCAGGAAGATCACATTCACTACGAGCACGAGAGTCATCCTTCAACCTATAATAATCACATCATAAATAATTGAGTTTTTATATCATAATAATTAATAAATTTTTATTAAATATGGACTTTATATATATTTTATAATGTAGTTATTCATATTCATACCAACCAATTCAACAGATAGGTTATAGCAGTTATATTAAAATAATAATATCTTGTGGCTCATTTAATCTTGGTGTTATATATTGTATATGCTATTGGACATAATTTTATTTTAAAATATCATAACATTAAATCAATATGTTGGTACTTCATAAGGAAAAAATTGACAAATATAAGGATCATTCATCCATAAGTTGTTACTTTATAAGTATCAATTGATATTTCTTAAGTATGGATGAAGAAATTTATAAGGATGATTTATGAACTTCATAAATATGATTTTTTGACTTTATAAGAATCAATTGAGGACATTTTATGGATCATCCACCATTATACAAGGATTAATTTTATTCTTTATAAGGATGATTCCAACTTCTAAATGATGAATTTTATATTTTTTAAGGATCATCCTGAGTCTAACGATTAGTGAAAATGTGATATTTCCATAATGAGATAAATATGATAATTCTATAATTTTAAATTATAAAGAGGAAAAAAATAAAAATATGATTCAAACTATTATTCATAGATTAAAAAATCATTGTGTATTATGATTCAATCTAAGAATGATTACTCAATATAAGGATAATTAATTAAGACTGAGATTCTACAACATCGTGAAGGGAAGTGCCACATCATAACTGTATGGAGCCATGAACACATGGATTAAAAACTAAAAGGATTTAAAATTTATAGATTTTATGGATGTTTTAAGGATTAAAATATATTTAGTTTCTAGGTAATTTAAATAAGTATAATTTAAATGGAATTTAAATTAGTTTAAATGAGATTTAAAATTTTAAACTTATTGATAGATTTTAAATGACAAGATTACATGTCACCTAAAATAATGGGAATTTATATATTCAAATATAAAATAAATATTATAATTATTTTGTACGGTAATATAAATAATCATGGAGAAGAATAAAAATAGGATTTTTTTAACACTAGTGTAACCTAATTAAATTTTTCTTAAAGTTTATGAAAGTGATAACTTGATACCACTACTATTGAAAAATTGTTGTATCAAAGAAAGAGAAACTAATGCATCCAAGAGTATATTTTTTTTATTGATGAAGTAGATGAGAAAGATAAAAAATATATTTATATTTCAACACATAAATTATCATGAGTAATATTATAAATAAAATTGAAAATGTGAAGAAAGGTTTATGGGTTCCACACCAAGAAGAAGGATCAATTGAAGACCAGCTTGGTAGTATAAGGAAGAATCAAATCAAGGAAAATCTGAGGTAGTCAATTCAGAATTAATATATTATCTTCTAGAGAGACTCTATAATATGATAATAATGTGAAT
Source organism: Viscum album (assembly GCA_963277665.1). Lineage (NCBI taxonomy): Eukaryota > Viridiplantae > Streptophyta > Magnoliopsida > Santalales > Viscaceae > Viscum > Viscum album. The sequence continues at coordinate 713,332,667 of OY728137.1, read as the reverse complement.
ATATGCTGATGTGGTTGTGAAGATCCATGGTGTAACCACTTATTTTTATAGTGGAGAATCTATGATAGGGGTGTCTAACCAATCATGACATGGAGAGGTATTTTAAGTCATAACCCTATAAGTCCATATGTTCCTTTTTATATAGTTTCATCAACATAAATATGATTAAAATAGAGATAATAATCTAATATCATATCAAATACTTTATCTATTATCATATATTATATTTAAAAGTAAGTAAAACATAAAATAAGAGGATTCACCCCTCCCCCACTCTGTGATCTAACAAGGACAAGGAACTACAATTGATATCAAAACTAACTTGGGTTACCTCTAACATATCCAAGAGTTATTAAGGATACAAAATATTAATTCAATTAATAGAATGGGTATCCTTACCTTTGATATTAAAAACTATCATAATGAGGGAATAAAATGTTAGCATAGTTTCTATCTCTTGGCGTAGAAGTAAGAGATGTGGCCGTAGTGGGGTTTCATCCCATTTTTTAAGGTAATCATTTATATTTTTATGATATTAGAAATATATAAGTTGATTTCAAATCGTATAATTATATTATTAAATCTCTTTAATATAATTTGTACATAAAATTCATGGGGCTTCAAACTTCCAAAAAATGGGATAAATTAAAGAGAAATTATGAAGATAATATTAAAGACAATAATGAAAAGTTTTATAGTTAGAGTAGTAGGTATGAGGATATAAATATCGATAATAAATAAAAAACTACCAACCACTTCACTGGGGTTAATGAAATTGTCCGTAATATTCATGGATTTGGAAAAAAACTGAATAATTATATTATTGTCAAAAAGTAGATAATAAACTTTATTAATAGTTTTAGTCTAGATATTTCAACTTTAAAATATAGAAGAAGATATTTATTTGGGTTAAATATATAATATTATTATTTATTATTAAATGATATTAATTTTATCTTTAAATAACAAAATCAAAGATGAGATGGTTTTGAGTCCATGTGAAAGGTTAAAATCAGGGATGGAGAAAATATTTAATCAGGTGATTCTGATAATGAGGAATATGATGAAGAATTTAATAAAACTGCTTATATTATATCAAATAATATTAAATAAGGAAATTGGAGAGGAAAAGAAAAATAATCACTATGGTGCTATAATTGTAATGTAATTAGAAACTTTTTAAAAATTTCCTTAAGAAGAAGGCTATAGAATCTAAATCGGAAGAGGAGGATGATAAATATCATAATAAAAAATGGGTTAAGATCAAGAAGAAGTAATATAACATTAACAGAAGTAATTTTATGATAAATAAGGAAAAAGGACTCATCATAAAGAATCCAATTAGAATATGAAGTTAATTTTATGGCTCATATTTAAAAATTCTTTAATACTTCAAGTAGTGAAAATGATAAAGAAGAAAAAATAGAACTGGAATACATATTGTATGATGACTTAGAATCATGTCTTGATAAGAATATACATCTCAATAAGGAAAAAAGGAAATTTATGAAATAAAAATGATAATATGGTTAAAGTAAAATATTATTATATCCAAAAATAATTTTCCTATATAGATGAGGTCAAGAAATAAAAACTAAGAGTAACTAAGTACGAAAAAATGGTGACAGGTCGTGAATAAAAATTAGTTGTGAAAGAGGAATAGTTGTTTAATACATAATAAATGTGTCGTAAGGATAAAAATTATTTGAAGAAGATAAAATAATAATTCACAAAGGTAGTTGCGGTTAAAAGTGAATCTTCTCAAGCTGGAGAGAAGAGGGGCCCAAAGAATCATATTAATTTTTTATTTAATAAATCTCAATGTAAACTTGTAATATCTAACAATGAGTGTTATAAAACCAAACCTGGACTAGTTTTTACTTGTAATACCAATGAGATACACTGTTCCACATCAAATGAATAGGTATATATGACAAGAATTCCACTTCCCCCTAGGAAAATTAATGCTCAGTCTTAAGGAGGACATCGTCAATAATTTTTTGGATAGATTTATCATCAATATAGAATATCAATGTTTTAAATTTTATTTTGGTTATGTGGGGTGTTTAAATATAAATACTACTCTTTCTAGTTTAATAATTCTTTTTCAAGGAAAAAGCATAAACTAATGGGGAGATATTTTGACCAGATGGGGAAAAATTATTAGAGAAAGAAAATCATGACCAGAAATTCAACTAATCTACCAACACAAAATATGTTTTTATTCTTAGAATAAATTTAAGGTAAATTTGATTGGGAGGGATATATATTTGGGGAGTGTAAAACTATCCCACAAATATAGGTTTCCTATAGTGTAAAAGGGAATAAGGATCTGAAGGTAAAGGGATAAAATTCATATTTTGTTGAGACTTCTAAGGAATCATGTGAAAAACCCAAAGAACTTGAGTATAATAAGAAGGAGTGCCTAATAATTTTGGCTAGATCAATTGGAAATAGATAAAATATTGGTTCTTAGAATAGTTAAAGGGTTGCATTGGAGGTAAATATATTAAAATTGCTTTTAATAATCATTTACAGAAGATAACAGTGAGGATATAACACATCAAATTTATAATTAATTTATTTAATATCTGAGGAAATAAATACCTGGGAATTGGGAATTTCTTCATTGATGATTTTGTATCATTCTAAAAGGCCCTTTCAGATTACCTTCATTGTGTTTTTTAGGATCCAAGGGTAGAATCCCTCTTGTGGTGATCCACACATTCTAATTGTCTTTGAACAACACCACTCATTCTCTGAGTGATAGTGCAGTTAATCGAATGTCTTGTGTTGTTCATTCTTGATCGCTTGTTCTTTGGTCTTAAAGAAATTATCTCTTGGGTTTCTCATTCTTGAGAGGGATATATGAGGAGTCGGGAGAGAATTTTTTGTGTGTAATAATTCTTTATTCCCAAACATTGGATTGGTTTTGAATGCTTTACACAATAAACATAACCATCTATTTATAGAGTTGGGATTCCAGTTACCAAATTCAATTGTAAAAATGTAATTAAATATAATTATAAATATTAATTAAATCTCATGACACATATTAATAATATTACTATTATTATTTTGTGGTTTGAAAACTTTTATAAAATGGATAAATTCTATTTACCATCTTATAAATAATTATTTTATCACCGAACACTATCTTGGTCTGTTGAAACTCCTTCTGAATTTATTGAACACCTGAATAAATATTTTATTCTATTAAATAAATATTTTATTCATGGACTAGTAAATAAATATTTACTAAATATTCAACAATATATATATATATATATATATTATTCAGAATATGGTGAATAAATATTTATCTAATTTATGCGATCAATGTAACGTAAATAAAATTATTCTTCATTCTTGAGAATAATATTTATTCCATTAATTAAATTCAAATATAATTTAACTGAGACCAACAAAAACACTTAGTGTGTTACCCTATATGATTCATTCTTGTTGGCATTAGGTGGGCTTGCCTAAAGTCCAAGATTACTATCTAGGAATGGTTCAAGGCACCCAAGAGAAAGAACTTAAAGTTGAACTGATAAAAAACACATATGAATTCTAACTATGTAATATAATTCCTTTATCACAATATCTCATCAAGAAGGATTCATGATGGTTTCATCAACCTATATGCTCAATAAATCATTCTTTGACTATCTGAAATAAACTCATCATTACACCATGTCCATAGAATCTAGGGAGAAAAATCTATTTTAATCAAAGGGTCAAGATATAAACTTTCATAAAATGGAAGGGGAAAATACTTCCTTGACTTATCCATTAATAACATGTCATTCGTGACACACCCAATGTACCCTACTTCCCGCCAACATATGGCATGACAGTTTTCATTAGAAAATATAAGTGCGTGATTCCTGACATGCATTAATGATAATATTAAAGTTTAAGGACCATTACACACACTCAAAAATATGAAATTCAATGACAACAAAACATGCATAATTCCTATAGGTGGGTCTGTTCTTGTAATCTCTCATCTTAGATATTACCAAGTGAGAACTTCATGAGAAAAATTCTCATCTGCTTATGAGTACTCACACCTAATGGTCTATATACTATGTGTCCTATCATATTATGTCATCAAACTACAAAACTATATTAAGAATATTGTTGTATCACTTAAATGTTCTTATAATAGTGGGGAACAACTATGAATTTATCAATGCGAAAAAATACTCTAGGACATTATTACATTAATGTCATTCTGAACAATGAAAAATATGTAATAAGATGTTTAACTTAATATTTAATACATCAAATATTCATGTAATTGATTTATAAACAGTTGGTTCTAAGACACCAACTCTAATAAACTCTCACTTGGACTAGATCCAACTGCCTACGACTTTCAGTCTGCTAGACCTCACATGATAATCATGTTCCTGTTGAGTCAAGGCTTTAGTAAAGGTATCTACCATATTTTCTTCTATAGAAGTACTTCTAACTACTACCTAAAATTTCTAATAAAAATCCCCCAAGAGATGTTACTTATGAAGTATGTGCTCCATCTGATGATATGACCTTGGTTATTTTGTGAGAGACACCACTACGGCATTATCACAGTAGAGTGTGATGGGATATTTACTACTAAGTACCACATAAAGATCTTGGATGAAATTTCTCATCCAAATTGCTTCTTTATCTACCTAAGAAGATGAAATATACTCAAAATCAACTATATAATATACAACCACAACCTTCTTTAAGCCCTTCTAGCTCACAACACCTATATTCAAAGTGAAGATGTATCTTGTTTGTGAATTCATATAATCTTTATCAATTAGGAAACAAGCATATTCATATCCTCTTATAACTAGTTCCTCATCTCCTCCATAAACAAGCAACATATCCCTAGTACACCTTAGATACTTAAGGATAGTCTTGACTTTTATCCAATGGTGGTCACCCGGATTATCTTGATATCTTCCTACCAAACTTAATGTGTAGGTAACATATACCCTAGTACATATCATGGAATAAATGATTGACCCAATCACTAATGATTTTGGAATCCTTTACATTCTATTTCTTTCCTCATAGACCTGAGGACACATTTTCTTTGAAAGATTAATGCCATGTGATACTAGAAATAATTCCCTCTTGGATTATTCCATAATGAATCTATCTAGTATCTTGTAAATGTATGTACTTTTACTTAAGCTAAGAATCCTCTTAGATTTATCACAATGGATCCTAATACCAAGAATATATGCTGCATTTTCCAATTTTTTTCTTGGAAAATCATTTATTCAACCATGCCTTAACAGACTGTAATACTGGTATTTAATTTTCAATAAGTAATTTGTCATAAAAATATAATATTAAGAAAATGACTACACTCTCACTAAACCATTTATAGACACAAATATTACATTCATTCTTTATAAAACTGAATTCCGTTATGGATTCATCAAAATTAATGGTTCATGACCTGGATGCTTTCTTTAATCCATAAATAGATTTTTTGCAACTTTCATATCTTATTGGAATATTTTTGAGTCAAAAACCCTTTATCTTGTGTCATGTCGACATCTTCCTGAAGGTTCCCATTAAAGAAATTCTATTTTAATATCCATTTTTCAAATCTCATAGCCATGGTAAGCTGTAATAGAAAATTGAATTATGATGGATTTCATAATTGCAACTCGTGAAAAAATTTCATCGTATTCAATGAATTGATGATGTTTAAACCGTTTTACAACCATTCACAATTTTTAGGTACTTATTTGTCCTTCCATGAACAGTTTATTCTTGAATGCCCATTTGTAGACAACAATATTTTCATCTGATGTAGGATATACCAAATTCCAGAATTTTTTTAGTTCATAGAATCCATTTTATAATTCATGTCTTCTTGCCACTTGGTAATACATGTAACACTTATTGCTTCCATGTAGGTTAGAGGATCATTATTATCAACTAATAATGAGTCACCATCACTGGTAACTTTAAAATCATACCATTATGGTTTTATAACCTCTCTTGTACTCCTATATAATACTAGTGTCTTGGGAATAGTTTCTTCTTCCATGGGGATTTGTGGAATCTGATCCTGTACCACCTCTTTTGTGGCTTGAGCCTTGATTTCATCGAATTTTATCTCACTCCCACTATCTATTTTAGAGATGTTCTCCCTCTCAAGGAATATGGTGTGTCTTTCTACTACAACCTTTTTTTCTGAGGGATTTTATATGTAATATCACATTTTTTCCTTAGGGTATCCTATAAAGGTATACTTTGTTCCTTGAGGTGAAATTTTGTTACCTGAAGAGGCTTTAACAAATGATTTTCACCCCCACACATGTATATTGGATAACATGGTTTTTCTTCCACTCTAAGATTCATATGGAATACCATTTATCGATTTAGTTGGTATTTGTTTTATTATATATGTTTCTATTTATAGCACATATCCACAAAAGGATAATGGAAGACACTCATAACTCATCATTGATCTCACTATTTCCAATAAGGTGTGGTTCCTCCTTTCTGTTACACCATTCCACTAAGGCATTCAAGGAGTAGTGAGTTAGGATAGGATCCAAAAATCTCGTAAGTAATCAATGATGTCTTGATTAAGATATTCTAGACCATAGTATGATTAAATATTCTTAATATTTCTACTAAGATTGTTCTCAACTTCATTCTTGTATTCCTTGAATTTATCAAAATAATATGACTTATACCTCATTAAGTAAATATATCCATATATACTGAGATCATCGGTAAAATTTATGAATTATGAGTACCCACCCCTTTATTCAACAGGAAATGGACCACACACATCATTATGAACTAATTCAAGAAGCTCTTTATCCCTTTCACATTTCCCACTAAATAAGGTTTTGGTCATTTTTCATTGTAAACATGTGTGACATACACCAATGGGTTTAGTTTGAAAGAATATAAATATCCATCTTGATTTAATTTTTTCAAGAATTTTTCATTTACATGACCTATCTAGTGATTCCAAAGTTGGTTGTGGTATGAGTCAGGTGAAGTAACTTTGTTATCGATTTCCATTACTTGGTTCATGTAATCCAACATGTAAATATAGTTATGTAAATGTGTCTTACCATAAAAAATGATATATTTATAAAATAAGTAACATTTATTTCCAAATTTAAAAATTAATATATCTGTATCTAGTCTAGATGCAAAAACAATGTTTTTGGTAACTGAAGGCGTATAATAACAACCCTTTAAAACCAAGATCATTCTAGTCAGAAATGGGAGGTGGTAGTCCCTAATAGTTACAACAGCAAGTTTATCTCGGTTGGATGCTCTTAGATCTACCTCCCCTCATTCAATTTTTCTGAATCTACTTTGTTCCTGTATTTGAATATATTTGTGAGCACCGCAATCTATATCTAATACCCAATTTTTATAAATAGATAAATTTCACTTGATAATAAATGCACATAAAGTTTCCCCTTACTTCTTTAACTGGGTGTAGTTTTTCTTCCAATGTCCTTTATTGCCACATGTAAAATAGATATCATCATGTTCTCTTACTTCTCCTTTGATCTTCTTCTTCTTGGAAGGGCGTGAATAAGATTTAAGCTTAAATCACTTTTATTTCCCTTTAGATTTGTTCACCATAAGGACATAAGGCTTTTCACATTTCATAACTTTATCAACTTGTCAAAGGAGGATAATAAGATCTGTTAGAGACTTATCAATGTTGTTCATATTAAAATTCATAACAAAACTGGAGAATATTTGATGTAGTAATGCCAAAATGAGATCGTTACCCAGTTATTTGTGGACTTTAAACACTAGAACCTTAAGGTCCTCAATGTAGCTGATGATCTTTACTACGTGAGGCCTAGCTGGGTACCCTCTCCATGCTTACTCTGAAATAGTGCCTTGAAAATCTCAAAATGTTCCTATCTTTTTCTATCCTGGTAAAGACCACATAGGTTCTTAATCATTCTATACACATCCATGTTTTTGTGAGACTTCATGAGTTCCCTAGAAATAGATGAAAGCATCAAAAATAGAACATAGACCACATTGTTTATATATATATTTTATACTGAGAACTCTTCATCACTTGCCTCTTGAGTAGGTGGATCAGGTATTGAGTATTCTAGCATTTAATATTTCCATTCATGTCGTAGAATAATCAGAAGGCATCTAAACCACTCCTAAAATTTACTACTAGTGAGGAGATTGTCTTTATCCAATATTCATCATAGGGATAGTATGGATGATGATCTTGCCATTTTATTCTATAATTAAAAGAGCATATTATTATTAATTTTATTTATTACAAATTTTGTGAGAAATAATAAATTAATTGATTTTATTAAATCTCCCACTATTTTATCAAGTCCTAATAACCCTTTGCATTGAACTTGTAATGCCTAGTTTCTAAGAAATTCTAGTGGCAAGGATCCTTATTCCCCTTCACATAACCTCAACAAGGGTTGGTCAAGATATTTTTAAAGTATTTAGGTAGGAAAGTCTTTTCCAATTGTAGGCTTGTAGCTCCTTGATCCATTGAGTGGACTCCCCAATAGAGAGATCTTGACTTGGATTTTTCTCACCACTTGGCTCCAAATTACACCAAGTCTAGAAAGGGCTACTCATCTTGATGTAAAATGGTTAATTCAACCTGAAACCTTCATGATAACTCCCCTTATAAAAGTAAGTGTCCCAATAAGGGTTGGTTAAACACAAAGTTCTATTGAGTTTTGTTACTAATCAAGTAATGGAATGATTGGTCTTAATTAATATTAGATTAAGGGATTTTATTTTATTATGCATAAATTTTTATATTACTTTATCCTTTAAATGTCTTGTTAATATTTAAGTGGATTTTTACATAATTAATTAACCATTTATAGATAAAACATTTACGCATAATCAATTTTAATTAAATTCCTTCTTTTTATATTAATTCATTTATGTGGTCATGGTCTTGCATTAATAAATATAATTTTAATGCATTAGAAAAAAATAATTAATTAAATGACCTGATCATGATATTATCTAATGGTTTATTTAATGATCAGTAATTAAATCAAACTATGACCTAGGGGAAATAACTCCTTATGCCGGACTTGGCATGAGCTATAACATTCCACTTGTCCTCCTATATATCACCAAGTTAGCACCATTATGGTTCTCTCTTGAACTATCTCCACACGCCTTGGGATGCTCCATTAATTAAAAATATTTATTACTCACACACAGGTGAGGGAAACTAAAGGATTAGTTAAAGGGAATTACATAAATATCCTTGGATATGTAGGTCATATATAAAAATGGAGGGAGGGATGACTCGCAGGCCATCTTTTAATTTAATATTAAATTATTGCAAAACCATGAAATAAATTTAATTAAATAAATACCAACACATACATAGGTCTTAGCCAAGATCCTGATCAGTCGTACATGCAAGGACTATGGAATGTCTAGAATTAATTTATTTATTTATTCTTTATTATTATGATAAACATGCTTGTATTAATTAATTCCCTTTCATCTTAAAGATCATTTGAACTTAATTGGAGATACCCATAAATTTGGAATTCAAGGAAAATAAACAGCAGAACCATTAATGACATATTTATTATAGTAAATTAATTAATCATTTTTAAATTATTTAAAACCGTAAATAAATTTTCAAACCCACAATGGTGTGACAATCAATAAAATAGGGTTTTAATGCTACACTTTTTCAAATTTAATGTAGTTTTAATTTTTTTCATTAATCAAATACTACATGGAATGTACACACCATGTACCTCGGTTGTCAAATATCCAAGTCACATGCCTAGGGATTCAGTGTTCTAACTCATCTATACTAGATGGTGTATACATTATGGCTAAATAACCTGTATCCCCTTTCTATGTTTCAGGTTGTCCCGATCAACATGTTGTGTGTAATAAAAGTTATGCATGTTTTTTTAATTTATAGGTGCATCTAGATACAATGCACTTGGGTATACAACATGTTCTCTGGATGAGAACCATGTAAACCAGCTTTACCAGCCAAAGATTTGGAACTTCCTGATGAAATCTCCAGACATTCTTCATTTGTTCTTAAATCTATAAGTAAATGAAACCCCAAACGAACATGACTAATATGTCTATAACATGTTAATAAAATCATATTAAAGAAAAAATAACATGAAATGAAAATCTAACCATGGTTACACATAGATAAATAATCAAATAAATAATTATAAATTTAAATGTGATATCTCTAATACCATTTGTTGGTTCTAGGTATAGAGGAAGCGTTGTTTTGGAGGGAGATATATTAAAAAAATATTCATTTCCTAAAACCAAGAGTGAGGATATTACATGTCAAATTTATAATTAATTTATTTAATATCTGAAGAAATAAATATCTGGTCTTATGAACTTTATTCATTGATGATTTTTGATCATTCAAAAAGGCCCTTATGGATTTCCCTCATTTTTCTTGTGAGGATACAAGGGTAGAATCCCTCTAGCAGCAGCCCACATTTTCTCCAATGGTCTCTGAGCAACGCCACCCGTTCTCTCGGTGCTAGCGTATAAAATCTAATTTTTTTTGTTGTTGTTTCTTGATCGCTTGTTCTTTGATATTGAAGATATTATCATTGGGGTGTCTCATTATTGAGAGGGAGATAGGAGGATGAGTCAAGAGAAAATTCATTATGTGCAACAATTATCCATTCCCAAACTTGAAATTGGTTTAGAATTCTTTACATAATAGACAAAGTCGTCTATTTATAGAGTTGGGATTTCAGTCTTAAAATTTAATTGCATAAGATCTATTAAATATAATTATAACCATTAAGAAAATCTCATTCCACATACTATTATTATTATTATTATTATTTTGTTGTGCGCCAACTTGTGAAAATAAGATAAATAACATTTACCATCTCATAAATAATTATTGTATCACCAAACATGGTCTTCGTCTTTTCAAACTCCTATTGAATTTATTGAACACCCAATTAAATATTTTATTCTCTTAAATAAATATTTTATTCACAAACTAGTAAATAAATATTTATTAAATATTAAATAAAATAAATAAATATATTTTATTCACAATATGGTTAATAAATATTTATTTAATTTATGTGATCCATATAACTTGAATAAAAATATACCTCGGTCCTGAGAAAAATATTTATTCCATTAATTAAATTCAAATATAATTTAATCGAGACCAAAAGAAACACTTAGTGTTTGAACCTTTAGGACTATTTCTCATTGGCATTAGGCGGTCTTGCCTAAAGTCCATGATTACTATCTAGAAACAGGTCAAGGCAACCAAGAGAAATAACATAAATTCTCAACAACGACAGCAACATACGAATGCTCGCTATGTAATATAATCCCTTTATCAAAATATATCATCAAGAAGGTTTCATGACGGTTTCATAAACCTATATGCGCGATACATCATTCTTTGACTATCTGAAATAAACTCATCATTACTCTGTGGCCATGGAATTTAGGGTGATGGTTATATTTTAATCAAAGGGATGAGATATCAACTTCTATAAATATGTAAGGTAAAAATACTTCCTTGAATTAGCCATTAATAACATTTCATTCGTGATGTACCCAATGTACCCCACTTCTCTCCAGTATATGTAATGACAATTATCATCAGTAAATCTAAGTGTGTGAGTCATGACATGAATTAATGATAATCTTAAAGTCTAAGGACCATTACACATGCTCATAGATAGGAATATCTGTTAACATCAAAACATGAAAAATTCCTACTGGTGGGTCGGTTCTCATAATCTCTTATCTTATAGATTACCAAGTGAAAACTTTATGATAAGAAGTCTTATCTTCTTACAAGTACTCACACCTAATGGTCTATATACTATGTGTCTCATCATAGTATGTTATCTAACCTCATAACTACATTAATAATATTTTCATGGCACTTCAAGGTTCTCATAATAGTGGGGAACTACTATGACTATCAATGAAACAAATACTCTATAACATTATTACATTAAAATCATGCATAACAATGAACAATATGTAATAAGTTGTTTAATTCAATATTTAATACATCAAATATTCATGTAATAAAATTAAAAACACATGGTTCTAAGAAACCAACTCTAACATAAAAAATTTGATAAATAAAAAATTAAGTGTTGATTTGAAAGGAAAGAAATTGAATTCACGTGAAGATATCTATGTTCATGAGAGGTTTTTGAATAGTGAAAATCTAAATATTCAAGAAAATTAACGTGGAATATGTGAATAGGATAGCCATGACATGAAATATTTTGTCATAATCCTACCATACCAAGTATAATTAATGATAGAGATGATTAAATAAATAGGTAATTCATTTTCATTGATGGTTGAGCTAAAGGATACAACTACACAAAAGAAAAAAACTCAGGGGAATGAAATAATCATGTATCCCATAAAGGCTCATGATAGGAAAATAAGTATAATGAATTATTTCGATTCTAAGATTAGAGAAAATAAGATATATTTGTTGAGAGGAAACTCTCATCCTTTCAATTTTAACTTAGTAACTAAGAGGTCCCTCCTTATTCCCTATTTTTTTTATTTACTTATACTAACATATAAGGAATTAAAGGTGATAAATCAAAGAGTGAGAAGGATGAGTGTTTTATTGGTTATATAGTAAGAAAATAAATCCATCACGAAACATCTCAATTACCATGATAACAAAATAATAAGTTCATCCCATGAGGGGAAACAAACAAGAAGAAGTTTTTAGGTTGTGTTATTTTATGAAAATATATAATTTATGGACAGATTTTGTACCAAGATGAATATAAGGTGTGACAATAAAACTTTTTACCCTAAAATTGATTGTATTTACTCTGTTTTAAATGGGGAGTGATGGTTGATGAAAAGGTTAAGGAAAAGTTGGAGTTATATAATTTCACTTTAAATTTATGAAATTTTTTACTTAGTTGAGTTCAGAATATATATATATATATATATATACTCTATGAGAAATTTTTTTATACATCCCTTAAAAATATATTTTTTAAATTTTATCAATTATTAAACAAATTAATGGAACACATTGTTTCCTTGGTTAAATATATCTTATTTTCTACATCCAGTTAACCCATATAGACTTATAGTTGGATAACTAAATGATAATTTCTAAATAAAAACTTTTAGTTCCATCCTTCTCATAATATTTAGATCAAGATATAATTAAGAATAAAGGGTGAGAGAAAAAAAATTAAATTGAAACAAGAATACCTTCCCTTATATTTCCTTTTTATTTATTGACAATAAGGAAAGATTAAAAATAACTCAATAACATATTTACAATGAATTTTTTGATTTTATTAATAGAAAACATAATTTAGGAGATTAAAGAGCCCACACCAAAGGTTTTATTTTCTATCAATAAGTAAGTATTCCATGATGATGTGATGTTGTCAATATGTGTTACGTAATCTATAAATATATGATGAAGTTGTTACCATTATGAATCATAATGGAAAATAGATAATGTATTAATACTACTTGTAACATATATATAGATATTTTCTATCTCAGCAACCTTTACTTATTATGATTTATGTGCCAATACTCATGTTATGAATAGTAATGATGATGTGAAAGTACTATTTACAATAGATTTGATTTATTTCAAATAAAGTTGGATAAATTGGAGATTTATGAACTATCTTTAATGGATCCAAACTAGATAAATGTATAAAGTATCCATCCAGGGAGTAACAAACATACCAACTAATGTATCAGGTGAATTAATACCTTTAGATGATGTTTAAATATGGTTTTTATAGTTTGATAAATCCCTATAAGGATTTTAAGTGGTGTATAGGTAAGTTGAGTGAAGTCTCAGATTCTATACTAAAAAAGGACATTATATGAGTATTTAGTTTATAGGGATAAACTATTCTTACATAGATGAATCCATGTGCAATGTAAGGATCATTTACCCTTATTTTGGAACTTTGTAAGGATGCCTGAGACTTTGTAAGGATAAAATATAATAATGGAATAATCATTCATCAGTGTATTGTTTCTTCGAAGGGATAAAACTTAGTAACATAAGGATTATTCATCATAACACTAGTACTTCGAAATGATCAATTGAGACTTCGCTAGTATAACTGAGGAAGTTTGTAAGGGTGATTTCAACTATGATTTGCAGACTTTGTAAGGATAAATTGGGGACTTCTTAAGGATCATCTAATGATGTATAAGGATAAATTGGAAACTTGTAAGCATGGTTACAACTTTTTAAGGATTAAATTTGTACTTTATAATGATCATATTGAGTTCAATAGTTAGTGAAAATATGATATTTCTGGAATGAGATAAATATAAGAATTCAAAAATTATAAATTTTTAAGAAGACATAAATCAAACAATGTTTTGAAATATTCTTCATGGATTCAGAAAACATAGTGGACTGTGATTTAAGAAAATAATGATAAATCTAGCTAAGGATAATTAATTAAGACTAAGATATTGTCATGCCATGAAGGTAAGTGTCGAATCATGATTTCATGAAGCTATGTACACATGTAAAAAAATCTAAGGATTTTAAAGAAATGAATTTTATATAGATTTAAAAGAGGAAAATATCTCAAGTATCTTAGTAAATATAATGCGGATAATTTACCATGATTTTAAATGAGTTTAAATTAAATTTAAAGTTGAAATAAAATGACCTGTTTTAAATGAAATGGTTACCTGTCACCTAAAATAATCATAGAGAAGAATAAAATTTAGTTTTTTATATAATTTTGGTTGAAGAAGATATTATTAAATTAGAAGAAATATAGAACCTGATACCACTACTATTGAAAACTTTTATATCAAAGAAAGAGAAATTGATACATCTAGGAGGGAACTTGTATATTTGGGAAGATAAGGAGGAATAAGACATTGTTTTTGTTATTTTATAACTTAAACATCTTAGGAAATCTTCTATTATGTTGAGAAGAAGTAAAAATAGTGATGGGTTCCACACTAAGAAGGAGTATTCAAAGTCCTACTCAACTTTATAAGGAATAACCCAATCAAGGATTATGTAAGGAAAATAAGTTAGTGTAAACATGTTGTTTTTCCCGAGGGACTCTAGAATAAAGGCATAGTGTGACTCATTTATGGTCATATAAAGAAGGTCCCTAGTGTATCAAATTATATTTATAGTGGATAATCTATGATTCAAGAATATAAAAAATCCTGATAAGGATTCGGATTTTAAGTATGAACCTTGCAAATATTCATGTTCCATTTTCTACACTTAGAGAAACATGAATATGAGTAAGGGTAATATCATAATCAATGAGTGAATTTAATGCTTTTACCAGTCTTGGATATTGGATTTAAAAGTAAATAATATATAAATGAATAGGATCAGTGAATAGACCCCTCCCCCACTTAGTTATTTAAGAAGGCATTAACACAACCCAAAGTAATATTATATTATTTTCTATATCATAAGGAATTTCACAAGGGTGTATCACTTAATATGATATAGTGATATCAAAATACCACTTCTTAGATAATTATATTATAGGATTAGTTTGTGTTGTTATGTTTTTATTCATATTGAATAACCATGGTATCCTATAATTGATAGGGTATCCAAACATTAAGTGATAATGTTTGAATCATCTTTCATATGATTTATCATTTATTATAATTATTTCATATGATAGAACATGTGGGATAGTTAGATAACCAAAGGGGCTACAATTATTGAAATTTCAAGCATTACTCTAATGTCACATAACATTTAATTAAATTCATGAATTCTAAAGAGTGTATCAATGTTATATATAAGTTAGATGATGTCATCAATATGATTGTTTAAATGATATGATTATCTTACTGATTGTACCTACAATTTCTCTCTCCTTATCCATCATTTCTACCTGATTACTATCATACCATGGTTGTGAGGATGAACCTTTCCAAGCACCAGGAAATTCATATTATCCCATGGATACACTATAAAAGAACAGTTTTTTTAGTTTTTCTTAAGGGATCCTCATTAATCCACTATAATTAAATATTTTTTCCACAACCAATGATGATAAAAGGTGTATTTATTTCATTTATGTTATACATGGTTTTGATTTTACATAGTATAGTGATCTTTTGAATTTGGTTTCTAATGTCTTCTATAAAATTTGAAAAAATGTTTTTCAATCTTTAGAAACTCTTTATATTGTATATATAATATATAATGATATGGTAATATCATATGGTACAATATTTATGCATGTAATATATTATTTGGTTATATCATTCAATATGGTATGGATATATCATATTTCTTTTTCTTGGAATATCATAGTGTAATGAATCTATCATATGTTAAAATCATTATAACCACATTTAGTTATATGTTATGCACATATGAGTAAATTCACTTTTTTGGTAACTAAATATAACTCTTTACATTTATAATTTAATGATATACCCTAAAATCCTTTTGGATAAAGTGATATTGATTTCTAATTATTTCTAGTATAATCTTTTATTTTCTCCAATTTGAATTTCTCTAAGTCCTTATATACTCTTACTAGCCTCTTAGAAATTATATTCTTTTATAATATCATGTTATAGACAAAAACACTATTTTTGTTGGAATATAAAACTTATTTAATTAAGTAGGAATATTTATCAAATATGTGTGTTTTAATCAGTTAGTACAAAATAATATTCTATTCTTTATATATTGACACTGATGGGTGATGGTATCAGATCCCTCATATTTTCACAAACATATGGATAAACTCTTTTATCCTAGATAAAACTAATTTCATTGTTATATTCACTTCAAGAATGTAATAGAATCTAATGAAACATAAACTATAGGTATTAAATACATTATCTCATATTGTTTGTAATAACTCTTTCTTTACAAACAACTTCACTTATCATATAATAGAAATAATATAACTATACATAGTATTTATTTATATTCTTACGATCTTGATATATTCTTATGCATTCAATTATTTGATGAAAAACTCTTTGAATAATAATTTGAATGCAAACTACAAGCTTTATCAATTCTAACCCTAATTTGGAACTCGTATATACTTAAAAAAATTATAAAGTATATATTTGGTGTCATATAACCTTTAAAATTGAAGAATTTATTTTTGTAACACTAATATATGGCATGGAATCTCCAAAAAGTTTCAAAACCCCCTTCAGGTTTTTTAGAGAATTTATATCCTATGGAAACATTTCCCCTCCCTTATGACACCACCTTTAGATTTCAATAACTAAGGATAACTATTGGAAAATATAATCTTATTTTCTAGCTTAAACCTTTACAATTTTGTACTATAAACATAGTACAAGAACCGGAATATAACATGCCCAGTTCTTCAATCATCAACACTTTGAGAAAATAGGATAAACTTTTGTTGAACTTATACACATTTTTGGAGAATTTATATAAACGATTCCAAAATGAATTCCTTATCCATATAAATCTTTAAATGAAACCTTCAATATTTCAAAGTAATTAAAATGCACAATCATATTGATTATATTAGTAGATACTAAAACATCATTTGATTATCATGCTTATAATTCCTTTGAAACCATAAGTGAGTAATTATATGCTTCTCATAATCATATAGATTCAAATTTTGAATAATTTCAACATATGATTTCTCATGAAGGATTTATATTAATACATAAATTTTTCTATTATTTATTATAAATCCTAATTTTTATATAAGTCTAATATTTTTATTATCTTTCTATTCTTCTTTAATTTTTATTGATCTCAATGTAATGTTTTATTATGATGATGAAATTTATCTATATCAAAATATTTTATCATATGAGTATCATGTTTTAAATTCATTTAATAAGTACTTTTATTAAATTTCATATCCAAAAATGATGACCCCTTTTAAAATGAATCATATAAATTAGTGTTCCAAGATATATATTTCACTATGATTTGGTTCTCATTAGTGCTTTTCATGTCACTTAGCTATATAGGTAGATAATCATTTCAATAATATTAGATATGGATCTTGGATAGTTGAGTGGATAACTATTTATCATAATACATCATATGGATTCACTCAACATCATTACTTTGATAACCTAAGTGTAACCCAAATAAAATAGAATAAATAGGAACATGATCATATTATCTTTACCTCATTACTTTCCTACCTTACATAAGATAATTTAAGGGTACCTTGTTTGGTAGAACCGACCCTGTTGAATGATCGAGGTCTTCACAAGTGTCTGTTTTAGAAGAAATATAACACTTAGTATTTTTAAGTCGATTTAATCTCACCATATTATCACATGTTATTCATTTTAAATTTAATAATGAATTTAATAATTTATTTTGGAAACCATATTCCTTACAATAATATAATATATTTAAACCATATTTACATGTAACTCTTTACACAACTCATAACTTGTGTTACTAACCCAAATTAAAATACAACTATATACACACATATCTATATATATCCCATGTGTAATTTACATGAAATACTTACATGTAAATTTTTATGACCACATGAAATTAATAATCCCTATAAGAGTAAGCTTTAAGCAATGGATATCCAACCCTTACTTTTCTAGAAAAGGAATATTCCTTCATGCTATTGATCATTCTAACTAAATTCCCTCTACCCAAGGTTAATTTACTCAAGAGAGACCTCAATTCCATCGTAATTATAATACCCTTAATATTTATAAACTATAATAAACCTTTAAATTCAATCTCAAAACTTAATATAATCTAAATTCAATAAAGAAGAAAACCAAATCAATTATCATACCTAGCTTGTAAATTCTTATATGAATGTGTCACAATTTTTAAAATCATATTAACACTTTAAAATAAATAATATATTAAATCATAATATAATAATTATATTCTTAAATAAAATATATAATTAACTAAATAAATTAACAATTCATAAATTTATACATGAGATAAACTATTTACAAACAATTCATAAATTAAGAAATTATACACTTTATATTTACTTAACATGTGAACTCCTTAATATTATATTTTCGTATATAATTTTACTTAAACACATGATATCAAAAATATAATAATTATATATATGATATATTCATGTATTATGTAAATTTTAACACCCTAAAGTTCTAAAGGAATAACATTGTATTCGATAGCTTGTGGAACACTTACCCTGAGTCGAAATGAACCATAATATAGTATACCATTATAACCTAGACATTAAATTAGAGAGTATAATAGTACTGACTAAAATATTAAAATTATTGTTATATATTTATTATAAATAAAATATGAACCATTTAGAATCAAAATAATTTCTTTCTAAAAAAGTTTATTTTTCTAAAAGACGGATTAGTCGTGCATTGCGCATATAATTTAAAATTTTTACCACTTTTATAAAAATTAGTTGATAAATTGAACTTAATTTTTGAAATAATAATATCAAAATTATCTTAGGGTGATTTTTTATTTTTCTAAAATATTCCATTTTTTGATGAATAGTGAAAAATATTGAATTTTAATTGAAAAGTATCTTTTAGTTTAAATTATTTATAAAGTTAAATTATATTTTAAATTATTTTTAAAGTAATATTATTACAATTTTATATAAATTAACATAATTCAGTTCATTTTAATAATTTTCATATTTAATTTTGATATAAAAACTTTGTAAACTTTTGAACATTTTCTCTTTGAAAACCCGCTTTATCATCACGTCTATGGGAGTAATTTTAAATTAAAATTTTCCTCTTATGTGAGTTTAATTTGGAAAAATTAATTCTATATTTGTAATAATCATAATTTATATTTTATAATAATTTCAACTTAATTTTTTACCAAAATGAATAGTGAAACAATATAAATTAATTATCATGGTTAACGTAAAAACTGATTTACTTGGGGTTAAAATAAGAAGATAAGGGTTAAAAATGACCTATAAACTTTTAAAAACCCAATTTTAAGGATATATTTATACCTTATCTCTTATAGGTTCTATATTTTTTCATTTTGGAGGCTTTTTTAATAATAAAAATGTGGGTATGATTGAATCTTTTCAAAAAATAACAGGTGTGTCACTCACCTCACTTATAAAAGGACACCCCCTCTCCTCTATTCTTCACACATTCAAACCCTTTTGTTTTGGACAATCCATATCAAAATAAATTCCAAAATTTCCTCATCTCATTAAATATTCCTTATTTTTGGTATAAATATATCCTAGGAAGGATTTGGTGCAATCCTAAGGATGATACCCAAAGAAGTAGTAATGTTCTTCAACAAGCGCTTTTATTTTATTTCTTCCTCCACCTCCCTCAATTATTATTAAACCGTGATGATATAATAAAATAATTATATTTAATATATATATATATATATTATAATAATTTCATCTCTTACATCCATTTCCACTTCCATCAAATGGGTTACGAAATTATCATTCGTGTGTATGGCGTACTACCGCCTCGCAAACCGATGTCATTCATTTTCTATTACCACCTCTCATGTTTGGGTATGATGATGGATCTAAATTATATATAGGAAATTTATAATATAATTATACCTCATGATTCATTATATCATATATTCCTTTTTTTCTTTCCATTTTTTAGGTGATATGATAACATTGCTCGTGTGTATGGTGGACTACCACCTCATGAAATGATATGATTTGTCTTTCACTAATGCTTTACATGGAAGGTGATAAGTATAAATTTAATTTTTATATGTGATATAAATGAAATAATTATTATATTAATGACATATTAATCATTATTTAAATATAATATATCATTTTATTTCTTACCTTCTCACTCACTTAAAGATGATAACATCATTCGTGTACGTGTAGACTACCGCCTTCACGAAGCGGTGTGACTCTCTTTTTATCAACACACCGCATGAATGATATATATAAAAATATAATATGGTATTTTTTATATTATTATAATTATATAAATATAAAATATTATTATCTCCTTTTCATAATGATTTTTGCAAAATGTAAACATTATTCATGCGTACGTATGGCCTACCATCTCAATTTTCGTAACGTACTTCATTTTTCAAAACCATATTTCGTGATTGGTCTTAAAAGTATAATTTATGTATAAATATAGTAATTATTTAATTATTATTATTTTTTATATGATTAGACTATATAGTATGTACAAGAACCATAACTTTCATGACAAAGAGTGAATGAGAAAACAAAGAAATTAACACCCAAAATAATGAAAATAGTGAAATATTATTAACGAACGAGGTGATAATATGTTATAAAATGATCATATATAATATTATAAATATTAATATGGTTATTTTATAATTTAAAAACATGTTTAATACCACTATAAAGGATATTAAATCACGTTCAATCCAAAGGAAGCATGAGGTAAGTGATTTCATCACAATTTCAATTCATTGAGTCATATTATAATGTTATACACCTAATTTATTTTATATTGTGTATATACTACCCATTTTAAATGAAATATCATGAATAAATAATTATTCATGGTATTTTATGATTTAATTTTAATTTTTTAATCTAAGTTGTTTTGAATTAAAATTTACTAAATGGTAAATAATTTCATAACTCAATTTCTTTTCATTGGGTTATATTACTTCTCTATCAACTTTCATATTATAAGATTATGTTAATAAGGAATTTTGATTATATTATGTTTTATTTAAAAAAATTATATGTATTTACATTTTATACACATAATCAATTCATTTACTAATTCTCACTTCAATTTTATGATTATTTTAAGGGTTTATTTCACAATCTCATTCTAATCGAGATTGTTTATTCTTGAATTTTAGAAAAAGGAAATTATTTAATAATTGTATAATAAACCAATTTAATTTTTTCCCCTATGGATATCAATGATATTTTTTATCAATAGTATCATTTTTTCACTATTTGGTACTTAAAATAATTAATAAATGTTTTTAATAAAATCTGACTTCATTTCTCTCTTGAGTTGGAAACCTGTTTTCCTCCAAAACCATGTTTTAAAAAAATGTTTTAAATTTTTTTTAACCTATTCAAAATAATTTAATAAATAAATTTTTATCCATTTTTACTTTTTTAAAAATGTTTTGAAATGACTCTTAATGTTGTTTTCAATACAATTCTCGTTTGAATTTTACCAAAAATGTGAAAGGAATCTTTTCTTTAACATACTCAACATGTATGAAATTTTCTTCCATAATGGACACTAAATGTTTTAAATATTTCTTTATAATTTTAAAATACTATATTAAAAGAAATTTATTTTCAAAAAATTTGTGAAATTTTAGTTTTAAAAAATTATTTTCAAAATAAAAAAAAATTCCTCAAATATATATATATATATATATATATTATGGTATATATATTCATCAATGAAAAACCCCATTATTCTTAATTTAATGGGAATTAAAGATCATGAACATTCTATATAAGACTCATGAATTATTTTAGGAACTATTTTACCTTTTTTTAGTTATACCTTGGTTGGGTTTTTACTTTTGGTTGTTTTAAGTGAAATTGGAGAAGTTTGGAAGCCCGTAGGTTTGTGCATGTCAGTTCATGGTTAGGGAAAACCATGTGGATTTCCCTAGGAAATTTTGAACCCTATTTTGGAGAGATAGGAGGTGGAACACAATTGTTGTATAGTTTTTCCAAACCATTCACCCACCCTCCCCAAACCATACAACCCAAGGTAGAGCAGGTTTTCATGATTGGTGCACAGTTTTTCAAACCTTGTGCTAACTTAAAGAAACCATGCACCCCCTAAGTGGGGGTTCACAATTAAAGTGCACGATTTGGAAACCCATGATTTCTATAATTAATTCCTCTAAAAATTTACTTAAAAATCCTAAACCCCCTTGTTTTAAAACCTATTCACCCTTGCTCGACCCTAAAACCATTCCTTCATTTTTGGAGGCTCTGAGAAGGATTTCAAGGCACATATAACCCCTTTATTGAAGAATCTAAGATCCAATTGAAGGATTATCTTCTCTATGGTATGTTATTTCTTCCCTGATTCGTTTCCTCACTATCATGTCTCTCTTTCTCAATTAATTGGAATTAATTTTTCTCCATTAGAGTTGCGTTTAGATCTTGATTTTGATGGTTGTGTTCTGTTTGATCTTGATCTTAGAGTTTAGTCCTAGATCTATTGTGCCATTGTAATTTATACCTTTCCACATCAAATATTGGATTTTTGGTTGGTGGTAATCTATCAATGATATTGAGGTGGGTAGTCTAATTACCATTTTCCATAGTCTAGATTATAATTTAATGTATTTATTTGTGAAAATGCAATTTCCATGTTGAGTAATTGAATTTTTGGAATTGAATTAATTAATTAATCAATGGGATTAATAAATTGGTTGAATAAAGAGATTTAGAAATTAAAAGATAAGTGGGTTATGAAATTAGTTAATTAATGGGATTATGAATTAGTTGATAATGGGAATTAAGGGATTGTTGTATTAACCTTGAAGGGTTAATGGGTTATGTGATTAAATGTTGATAAATGGTTTAATGGTGAATTTCTCATATTATTCCATGTGATTTAAATGAAGAACCATTATTGTTGTGATAAATCAAAATGGGTAATAACAAAGAGAATATTTGATAAAAAGTTTAATGATGATTAACCTTGAAGAATATTATATTTGTGATATATTTGATTGATTGATAAATGAGGAGTGGAACAAGGAATAATGCTCCAAATATCTATGAGGTTCTATACATAATGTTCTAGGACACAATGTATGCATTTGAATATTAATCTATGATATAGTGATTGATACTCCAAATACCCATGTGGTGTGTAATAAGTATCGATGCTCCAAATACCCATGAGGTACTAGACATGACATTCTAGACCCCATGTTATTGGCATTGAACTGGGGTTCCAAGTGTTCATGATATGAAATTGGAATTAAATGCATAATGAAATCCGTGAAATAATAGATTTTGATTCCCTATGATATTTTTTTTAAACTTAGACATGGACCACAGAAGGTATTGAAATTTAGGGTGTCATCGTGAACTCGGGATTTATATAGTTAAAAAAATAATAATTTAATATAAAAAATATTTACTTTGTTATTGAACTTTATTCTTTATAAAACTACATACATTGTTATAGACTAGATATTGTTTTAGACACTATTTGTGGTAACCTAATGAGTTGTATTCACTCCCTACTTGGACTGCCTAATCAGTACTTGAATATATTTCATGTTTGTAGGACGGGATAAGAACAGGATCCCTATGTTAGATGGCTGAGTTGGGATGAAGCATGGATGAGGGAACCAAACATGATATTAGGACCCGCTGGGGAGTTGTCAGTGTCTTTATTTTTTTGGTTTCACATTTGAAACTTGACACATATAATGCATGATATATCTACTTATTTGGTTTGGATACTTTTTTCCTATTTTGGTTTATCATGTGATATTGGTCTGTATTGGTTATCGTGTTATTCTAGTTGTTGTTTATCTTTAGTTGGCTATTGTTTATTTATTTTCTCTATTTTGATGCAACAATAAAGAGGGTATAGTCTCCTGATGATATCTATATTAGAACCTCACTAATAGTGGAAATTCTCTATCATACAAGGAGGTGAACCTAAGGTCATGTGACTAACCATCTTAGGGAACCGGTATGTGGCACCTAGACCAGGGCGTTAAAAGTGGTATCATAGGGGTTTTATTTTATTTTATTTTAAATTAATATTTGGTAAATGTATAAAGGAGACTAGAATGTGTTGGACCTTAGTTATGAGCTTATGAATGGGAGTATCTGACCCATGTATGGGGGAAAACCCAAGTACCCAGGGTGGGATTTTTGTTAATGATGTTTTCCATTACAATTGGATGTTATTTCACCTTGGGTGATGCACTTATTGTGTTATATTATTGTTTCCTGATATTTTACTTCTGAATCAGTATGGAATTATAGTTTTGTATACATGCATCATCCTAGGAACTTAGGATTTATTATGACATGCATCATTTTTGGCATACATGGAAAAGCAGGTTTTGTGTAAGATGATCAATGAAATTCTTTTCCTTGTTTGGGTAATTTAAAAATGAAATGGTTTCTAAAAATAAATTTAAGATTTAAATGATTATAAATGCAGTAATTGAAATAATAAATGGTTTTCTAATAGGAAAATTGGATTTATAAAAATGTTTACCCTATGTTAGCCATGACCCAGATGAAGTATGGTTAGGGTAGTGATATTAAATTGGTTTTTACCATGTGGTGGGGAATGAGGGAATGACTTATTATGGATTTATGTGAATCTACCTTATTAAATGAGTTAATTTTGTGTTGTGTGTTCTAAGATGTGTATTTTTAATTGTAGACATATTCCTCCATGAGTAAATTTATAAATAGGATGAAAGGAGGACATGGATGGAAATGATCCACCCGTAGTGGAACCAGAGTCTCATATAGTTCTGAGTGAGGGATCCAAAGATAATTTTTGAGATAAATTTACTCTCTTTATACATTTTATGGAAAGATACTTAGGGGGTTGTGTGGAATATGTCTTACTTGACACGTGAGTTCCAATTATAGCACCCTATCACTGGAGAGGGTGGAGATGAGGGAGATGAGTTCTGGATTGAGTCTATCCAGACGATACTTGACCACTTAGAGACTCCTACTGAAAAGAGAGTCAAATCAGATAATTATATATTATGTGGTCACACAAAGCATTATTGGGACATCCAGACTTGGGATGGAAAGATAGAGAGTATGGTATGGAAGGACTTACAAGAGAAGTTCTTGGATCATTTTCACCCTAATACACTCAGACTGTAGAGGGTAGCTTATTTTATGTGATTGACTTAGGGGAGTATGTCTATAATAGACTATATTGGTCACTTCATGGATTTATAGTGTTTTTTATAGCATTGGTAGGGGATTATTCTACTATAGTAAAGCATTTTCAAGATGGTATTAAATATGAGATTCAGTCCCAGGTTAATATCTTTAGGTTAAAGAATTTTCCTAAAGTGGTGAATTAGGCTCTCATATATGAGGGTGACCTGAAGGAGGCTTCTGGTGGAGAACATGTGGTTTCTACTAGATGATCAGGAGGTACATCTTTTGTGTGTAGGAAGCATCACTATGAAAATATTAACCAAAATTGTGCTAATCAGAGTGTCCAGGGGGAATGATCAGTTACTTAGGACATTACTCAAGAACTCTACCACCAGTGCGGTAGGCTAGGTCACTTTTACAAATAGTTAACTCGGCCAATAGTAGAGTACAAAGCTTAAATCTATATGGGAAATCTACAATGGTTTTATAGAAATCCATGATATATGGGTAATGTCAAAGGATCCCGACAGAGTCGGAGTACTGGAAGAGGGTTTTCTACCCCATATCTATCTATCAGTTGGAGTTCTTCTAGCTGTGGAGGTCGAGCCAGTAGATGTGGAACAATAGGGAAAGATAACCAATATTAGTAGAGTGGTGAATCTAAGGGGAATTTGACTATATTACAAGGAATAGAGGAATGATGGTTTCATGTAGTTCAACCTATACTTGTAGATAGCGAGGTTGGGCCATCAAAAGTCAGAGGTATTATTCTTATAGATTTTATGCTTTCTAGTTCCTTATTTTATATAGGATCTTACCATTATTTTATATCTTCACAACTTTTGAACAGATTGAGTCTGGTGGTGGAGTTTGTTAGTGGGGTTATGATGATAGACACATCGTTAAGAGTACGATCGAGAGATGCCAGTTTATGCATGGGGTTCTCTCTCAAGTTTGGGGGTATCAATTTCTATGGGATCTTAACATCCTTGATATTTCAATTTTGATTTGATTTTGGCTATGGACCAGTTAGTAACATAATGATCCCACATTTATTGCTATCAAAGGATGGTAACCTTTATGTATCTTGAGGGTAATAGTTATGTTCATTGAGGGTAGTATAATATCAAGGTGGAATTTACAGGGCCAATACATCAGCAATTGGGGGAGATTACCACCCAGGTTTCAAGTATTTTACTAGATTAATGGGGCATGAATCATGATGTCTTTCCACCCGTAGTGGGTTAGAAATAAGATATGTTTCTTGAGGACTTCTCAAGTATGTCACCTGAGAGGGATCTGAAGTTTATGATTGATCTAGTTCCTGGAGTAGAACCAGTTTCTATTCCACCTTACAGAATGGAACCAATAGATCTTCAGGAACTTCAGACTTAGCTAGAGGAGTTAATGGATAAGGGATTTATCTATTAGAGTACTTCTCCTTGGGGATCTCTAGTTTGTTTCTAATAAGGCCTATAGGACATTGAGTTTATGTGTTGATTATCATAAGTTGAATCAGATGACAGTGAAGAACTGGTATCCTCTTTTTGTGTATTGAAAATCTCTTTGACCAGTTGAGTAGAGATTGTGTTTTCTCTAATATTGATTTGATATCAGGGTATTATTAGTTAAGAGTTAGACCTTATGGTATACCATGGATAGCTTTTAGAATAATTTATGGCCTATATGAGTTTGATGTGATGTCGTTCGGTCTGAAAAATGATCTAAAAGTATTCATGGCCTTGATGAACCAAATCATCCACTTGTACCTGGATCAGTTTTTAGTTTTATTTGTAAATTAAATCTTGGTATACTCCAAGACTCATGAATATCATGCCCAAAATCTAGACATCATCTTGAGTACACTGAGATAGCATCATCTATACAACAATCTATCTAAGTTTCAGTTTTGGGTAGATTGTCTACATTTCTTGGGACACATTATCTCAGAGGAAGGTGTGTTAATGGGCCTAGAGAAGGTACAGGCAGTGGTTTCTTATGATTATCCCAATAATTTTTTTGAAATTTGTAACTTTCTAGGATTATAAGGCTATTATCAGAGGTTCATCTAAGACTTTTCTTTCTTGGTGGTGCCTCTTTCAGGCTTGACCAAGAAGAGGTCCAAGTATGATTGGTTTAGAGCATGTGTGAATTCTTTCCAGGAGATGAATAAGTGTTTTAATACCACGTCAATTTGGATTCTACCTAATTTGGGTGAGGAGTATACCATGTTTTATTATGAATCACATATTGAACATAGAGCAGTGTTGATACAGTGGGGTTGATTTATAATGTACGGGTCACAGAAGTTGAGGTCACATGAAAAAGATTACCCTATGCACAATCTCTAGTTAGCTATAGTTTTTTATTCCTTAATGTGTTGATAGCATTATTTGTGGGGTGAAAAAGTTTACAGTGGATAACGATCATAAGATCTTAAAGTATATATTTTCACAGTGAGATTTTAATCTCCATAGGTAAAGGTTGGTCGAGTATATGCAATATTCTGATTTAGAGCTATCATATACACCAGGAAAGGGAAACAGTGTTGTTGACACTTTAAGTAGGAAAACATAAACTTAGGTAGTTCAAGAGTCTAGTTTTGATTGGAAGATGATGACTTTGCTAGATGAGATTCATGTTGTGGAATAGGAGGGACAGGGTCATATGACCCTCATATCAGTATCAGTGGAGTCTACATTTTTGAGCCGAATCAAGGATAGGTGATATGAGGATCTGGAGTGTTTGGTCTTGAGGGAAAGCCTTGAAGGTGGGGAGTCACCTTCCTATTAGACTATTTATGAGTATGATATGTTCTATGTTAAGAATCATGTTTTTATGCCTATGAGTATACGTGAAGAGATGATGTGTGAGTTTAATTCCTTAAAATGGGCGGTTTATCCTGGTTTGACCAAAATATACCATGAAATTCATCAAAATTATTGGTGTTCAGGCATGGAAAAGGATATTATAGGGTTCGTATCATAATTTTACACCTATAAGTTAGTAAAGGATGATCATCAATGACCTAGTGGTTTTCTATAGCGATTTATAATTATATAATGGAATTGTTATGATGTTACTATGGAATTCATAGTACTTCTTTTGATGAAACCTTGTAAGAATGACATTATATGAGTGATTGTGGAATAATTGACCAAATTATCCCATTTCATGCCTATCTATGATGATTTCTCTATGGATCAGTTGGGGACATGTATTTTTTGGAGTTAGTGCATCTACATGGGGTGCCATGGAGCATAGTTTCATAATTTGACTCATGTTTCACTTCACGCTTCCAGCATGGCTTACATAAGGTACATGGTATATAGGTATTTTTATGTATGTCTTTCCACCTACAGACAGACAGGTAGTCATAATATACTATATAGGTTTGGGAGGATATTATACAGGCATACATTCTTGATTTTGGTGGGTCTTGGGAGAATAATTAATCGCTCATTGAGTTCACTTATAGCAACAGTTATTAGGAAACTATTCATATGGAACCATATGAGTCACTTTATGGTAGGCCATGTAGATTACCTCTATGTTGGATGGGGTCGAGTGAGTCGGAGTTATTGATGATGATTTTTATATAGTATACATCGGGGAAGGTTTACCTAGTCCTAAAGTTTCTGGTTATGGATCAGAGTAGGTAGAAGTATTATATTTATTAACGTCATCGACCACTAGAGTTTATAGTATGAGATTGTGTGTTTCTTCGGGTGTCACCTACATTGGGTCACCATAGGATTCAGATATAGAAAAAATTAGTGTCAAGGTTTGTCAAACCTTTTGAGATTGTATAGAGAATTGGGATGGTGGAATACCAATCGGATATTCAATAGAGGTATAGTGTTATGCACAATGTTTTTCATGTGTCACAACTTTGGCAGTATCACCCCAACCCTTATCATGTGATTTATGTTGATGATGTTGATATTGAGGATGATGCATCCTTTGAGGATAATCCAATATGTGTTATGGATCATAGTGAGAAAGTGTTGTGGGGGAATACCATGTCGATATTTCAAGTATTACGGAAACATGGTCATGTTCAGGAGGAAACATGGGAGAGAGAAGTGAATATATAGACTCAATGGCTTGATATTTTTACCTCTAAATATTAGAGATACTTGGGAGTACATCTTGAGGATGAGCTATTATAAGGTGGAGATATTATAAGATCTTTACCTTTCTAAGGATGCCTCATGCACATTTTCAGGTACACTTTTACCTTGTTTTGGTTATACCTTGGTTTGTTTTTTTACTTTAGGTTGTTTCAGGTGAAATTTGAGAAGTCTGAAATCCTATGGGGTTGTGCATGGTTGGTTCACGGTTAGGGAAAACCATGTGGATTTACCTAGGAAACTGTCTGCCCTATTTTGGAGAGATATGAGGTGGTTCATGGTTGGTTCATGTTTGTCTAAACCATGCCACCACCCTCCCCAAACCATGAAACCTGAGGAAGAGGGGGTTTTCATGATTGGTACATGGTTTTTCAAACCATGCACCCCATAAGTGAGGCTATATGGTTTAAAGAACTATGCACCCTTATCTAGAAAACCATGCATGTGGTAATTAATTCCTCTAAAAATTTATTTAAAAATCCCAACCCCCCCCCCCCCCAGTTGTAACCCTAATTCTCCCTAGTTTGACCCTAAACTCATTACTTTGTTTTTTAAGGATCTAAATAGGATTCCAAGGATCATGTTACCCCTTTCTTAATGAATTTAAGATCCTATTGAAGGATCACCTCCTTTATGGTATTTTATTTCTTCCTTGATTGGTTTCCTCTCTCTCCTATCTCTATTTACCCATTAGGAGGAATGGTTTTTTTTCTATTGGAGTTGGGTTTAGATCTAGGTTTTGGTTCTTATGTTTTTTTAACTTGATCTCGGGTTTTCTTCCTAGATCTTCTATGTCATTGGGATTTTGACCTTTTCACATCAAATTGAGGATTTTTGTTGGTGATCATCCATCATTGGTCTTGAGGTTGGTGGTCTAATTACCAATTCCCTTGGTCTTGATTAAAATTGTTTTTATGAATTTTTAAAAATTAAATTTCCACATTTGGAATTTTCATTTTATAAGTGAATTGATTAGTTGATCAATGGGATTATTAAATTGGTGGAATAATGGGATTATGGAATTGGAAGAATAGTGGGTTTATGAAATTGGTTGATTAATGTGATTATGAAATGGTTGATAATGATAATTAAGGGATGGTTAGATTAACCTTGAAAGGTTAATGGGTTATATTATTAAATGTTGATAAATGGATTAATGGTGAATTATTCATATTATTCCATGTAATTTAAGTAAATAACCATAATTTTTGTGATAAATTGAAATGGGGAACCATCATGAGAATTTTTTATAAGAAGTTTAATAATTATTAACCATAATGAATATGGCATATGTGATTGATTGATAAATGAGGTGTGGGATAAGGATTGATTCTCCAAATACCCAGAGGGTGCCGAACATGATGTTATAGGCCCCAATTTATACATGTAAATATTAATGTATGGGATAGGATTGATGCTCCAAATACCCATGAGGTGTGGGAAAAGTACTGATGCTCCAAATACCCATGGAGTTCCAAAAATGATGTTCTAGGCCCCATGTTATTAGCATTTTACTGGGGTTCCAAGAGGTCATGATATTAAATTGTAATTAAATACATAATCAAAGCCATGAAATAATGGATTATAATTCCCTATGATATCTCATTTGAACTCTATCATGGACTGAATAAGGTATTGATATTTTTGGTGTCACCATGAACCTAATATTTATGTAGTTAAATATAGAATAATTTAATGTGAAAAATATTTACTTTATTTTTTCATTGTATTCTTTATACCATTGTATACACTTTTATAGACTAGATATTATTTTTAATGTCATTGGTGTTGGCCTACTGAATTTTACTCACACCCTACTCGGTCTTTCTGATTGGTACCTGAATATACTTCATGTTTGTAGGAAAGGATAATGGTAAGAGCCCTATGTTAGATGTATAAATTGGGATGAAGCATGGATGAGGGAACCAAACATGATTTTGGGACCCGATGGGGGGTTTAGTGTCTTTATTTTTTTGGTTTTGAATTGATACTTGAAACAAATATGGTATAAAATCTCTACTACTTTGGTTTGGATACTATTTTTATTTTTTTGGTTTTGAATTGATACTTGAAACAAATATGGTATAAAATCTCTACTACTTTGGTTTGGATACTATTTTCTTATTTTGGTTTATTATGTGATACTAGTTTATTGGTCATGGTGTTATTCTTGTTGTTCATTATCTTTAGTTCGCTATTGTTTATTTATTTATATTTTTGTTCTACTTTGATAAAGAGGGTATAGTCTCCCAATGATATCTATACTAGACCCTCATTGTTAGTCGGCATCCTCTATCATATGAGGAGGTGTGTCGGAGGTCATGTGACTAACCTGCTCAGGGCACCAGTATGTGGCACCTGGTCTGAGATGTTATAGAGCATATGTTGTATTGATACCATCCTTATTATTCCTTGGATTTTTTATGATTATTTTGACTAATTATAGTATTTACATTCACTTCCTTGACTCATTTTTTATGTCATTAACTTCCCATGAAATATTCACTTTCTTGTGATCATTGGACATTAAATTTCCCCAAAATATCAATATTATTTATCATAGATATATTAATTTATTAAATCGTAAATCATTTTTACATATAGTGTTCTACATTGAATGTTATTTGTTTATCTTGAGAAATATTGATAGATATAAATTCTTTTCATAATATAGATATTTTATTATAAGGAACATTATTAATGAATCAAATCAATTATTAAACATATGAGGAAAGATTTGTACCTAAAGTGATAGGTGGAGTTTGGTATAAAATATCACTTTGATGCATAGGTAGATATCATGAGAAAAATATGTAAGTTAGTATTAAATGGGTCTTTACCTATAGTTTATATTGTCTAGTGAATGGTCTTTATAGTAGAGGTATCATGATGACTAAGATCATGGCATCCAATAATTAATCATTTCCTTCATTCAGAATTCAGTTATTATTATCCATGAGATTTTTACAATGACATTATCTTTCGATGCCTTTAATTATTAGTTATTGATTAAATGGAATGTGTTTTCAGTTACTTACATTGACATATTGATTATGCCTTATCCAATTATGATAGTCGTGTTATTGATTTAATTTCATGTGTTCTTAGTTATTTACCTTCCCATATTGATTATTATCCATGATATTTTAACATTGACATTATCTTAGGGTGCACATAATTCTTTTTTTATTGATTACATGGAATAGTTGTTTATTTATTTACCTTACCATAATGATTATTCTTATTTATTTATGATAGCTTCAGTTTTACTTAACCCTTACTAAGAATTTGAGCTCTCTCTTTTTTTGTTTTCTTTTTATAGGAATCTAAAAAGTGTACTGTAAATGAAATTGAAGGATGTGTTAGTGGGAATAATGATATTCTTGAAAAGAAATTATTTTTCAATTTGTGTTTTCAAATGTAATTCAATACTTAAGTATATATCTTATTTTCCAAGACTACTGAACTATTTGGTACTTCAGGATGTGATTCCTTTTATCTTATGACAATGTAATAAAGAAATCATTGACTCTATGCTATAGGGGTCAGGTCACTTTATATGGAATTAGAGAAAGTTTAAAAGATACCTTGAAAAGTATATTTATGAAAACATAGATTAGGGAACATAACCCTATGATAGACTTTGAGGATAAGTGTAGAAGAACATCCAAACCTTTTGGTAAATTGTAGCTTGTGTTTTTTTCTTCCAATACATTCATATCTAGATACTATTAGTGGAAGTGGTTTGGGAATAGATATACCTAGGGGTAATAACTTTGAAAATGGCATATTGGTCTTAACCGTATCATCACCTGGTTTACAATAATGGGCCTTACTTTATACCAAGTTTGAAACTCTTGGGGGATATTCTTAGAATAATTCTCATTTTCTTTACAAATGATTATGATGGATTTGAATAGATTGTAATAATGAATGGAATAGGCTAAACCTATGGTGTCTTAGATTGAAAATAAGGTACCTAAAAGGAAATGGAGAAATTTTTTATTTGTAGAAAAAAAAGGTTATAATTAAATGAATTTTTGAGGAAAATGAAGAGTATAATGGATGGAAATAAATCTCATATGGGGAATCCATTTATAGTTTGTTTTCTTAAATGTGGAGAACCTGGGAATTATCCTATTCAATACCCTATTATAAAGTTTAACCCCTTTGCCAAGGAATTAATTATGATGAAAAAAAATGGATAAAGTATTTATGTATTGATATTCAATAATTAAATTGTAGAAGTGTTTTATTAGTGGTATTTTGGTTATAAGAATAATGAAAAATCTATGGAATGTGTTAAATTCTAGAATTATATATTGATTAATTAACTTAAGAGTTATGAATACCATCATGGTTTAATCAGTTTAGGATATATTATAAGTTAAAAGTCTTAAAACCCACTTTTTTTGTTTTATGTGATGGGATTATAACAAGATTAAGGATATTTTGGGAGAAATTTATGGTAGGCATATGTTTTAGTGGAGAAATTTTTTGAGAAAAAATGAATTTAAATTTTATAAGTTTAAATATATTTATAAACCTTAGGGTTAATATGATCATTAATGACATTATAATAATAGTCAAATAAGATTATTAGACTTTTCTAAAAAAGGTTTAATTGAGAACCTTAGTAAGAAGTTTATTTAATGATTAATTTTATTTAAAGGGAGCCCATCATATTTTTTGGGAAAATTATAGGAGTTATATTAATATAATTTATAAAAATGACATCCCTCATGTGGTTTGAAAACTCATCACATCTAGAAAGGCTGCTATAATTAAACCCTTGTCCAAAGGATGATAAAGGTTTAGCACCTTCCACTAGCCTACATGATTTCCTGGTTAATATGTCATTATTTTTAGTTAAATGATTTGAAAAATAAATATCAATGATAAACCAATGGTGTTACTTTTAAGGTTTATAAATTAATTTATTATATTTAATATCTTTTTCTAACCATATTCTTTTTGGAAAATAGTTAGATACAAACAGATAGACTTATAACTCTTTTATTTATCTTATGATCCAAGTTAATTTTAGTGATTTGGGCATAAAGATCATTTTTATATACTCATGTCTTAGAGTAAGGGTTGAATTGGAAATTGATTGAATCAAAACCAAAAGATGAAATTGTGATTATTTAATAGAAACAGGTAAAGTAAGTATATTTCTTTATACTATTAGATAGTAAAATAATTCCTAAACTTTTGGAAAAAGATATTCAAACAAAAATTATATCCTATTATATTCATATATTATAAATCATATGGTCTTTTAAATCATCATAGATTTATGTTTTTTAGGCCCTTAAATTTACATTAATCATTCACTTTATTATTATTAATGAACTAAATAACTCTCTATAATTATTTACTCTTTTCTTCTATGTCCATATCATTACTTTCCACCAATGTTCTTATACTTGGAAACCTAGTTATTTGTTATTCCATATGACCTTTGTACTTTATTTTCTCTCTTATTAAGATGATAGTTTATTAACCCTTTATGATGTGGGTTTTTCAAAAATTCTGTTTCAAAATTTCAAACAATTGGTTTTTAATATGAAGTTTTAATTTCAAGGATGTAATATATTTAAGGTGGGGAGAATGCAACAACCCAAAATTCTAAAATAATAACATTGTATTCGACAACTTGTGGAACACTTAACACCGAGTCAAAATGAACTGTGATATAGTATAACATTAAAACCTAAATTTTAAATTGGTGTATATGAATAGTAATAACTAAAATATAAAAATTATGGATATATATTTGTTATAAATAAAATAAAAAACTATTAAAGAAAAAAAGCAATGGTTTCTGAAAACTGTATTTTTCTAAAAGACGGATTAATCGCACTTTGTAAACAAAATTTAAAATTAATTTTTACCAATTTTAGAAAAATTAATTCATAAAATGAAATTAATTTTTTAAAATCATGATATAAAAATTATATTAGGGTGAATTTTTTTTTATTTTTCAGAAATATTTCATTTTTTGATGAATAGTGAAATTGCTGAATTTTAATTGAAAACTCTATTTTTCTTTGAATTATTTATAAAGTTAAATTTTATTTTTAATTTGTTTTAAAGTAAAATTAGTAAAATTTTATATCTATTAATACAATTTAGGTTATTTTATTAATTTTTTAATTTAATTTTGATATAAAAAAACTTTTAAAACTTTTAAACATTTTCTCTTTGAAAACTCGCTTTCTCGTTACGTCTACGGGATCAATTTTAAATTAAATTTTGACACTTATGTGAATGTAATTTGGAAAAATGTATTTAATATTTTTAATAAGAGTAATTTATATTTTATAATAAGGTTAAATTACTCCTTGACCAAAATGAATAGTGAAAATAGTATAAATTAATTATTGTGGTTTAAGTAAAAACTAATTTACTAGGGAAGTTAAACTAAGAAGATAAAGGTTAAAAATGACCCAAAAATTTATAAAACACCCATTTAATGAACATATTTTGACCTTATATATTCTAGGTTCTATAATATCACATTTTGGAGGCTTTTCCATGATAAAAATGTGGGTATGGTTGAATTTTTTCAAAAAAAAATACATGTATGCCACTCACCTCACTTATAAATGGCCACCAAATCTCCTCTCTTATTCATGCCATCATTCCATGTTTTCCAATACCTTCCCAAATAACTTACCAAATTCCTTCGTCTCATTCTATAAGCATTATTTTTTGCATAAATACAACTGACAAAGGCTTTGGAGCAATCCTAA
The DNA here is from genome assembly GCA_963277665.1 of Viscum album. NCBI lineage: Eukaryota > Viridiplantae > Streptophyta > Magnoliopsida > Santalales > Viscaceae > Viscum > Viscum album. The sequence continues at coordinate 713,295,893 of OY728137.1, read as the reverse complement.
GGAGGATACCCGAAGAAGAGGTAATGTTCTTTAACAAGAGATTTTATTTTATTTCTTACTCCACCTCCATAAATTATTATTAAACCATGATGATATAATAATATAAGTATATTTAATATACTAATATGTTTTTATATTAAGTTAATTACATACAATCATCTCTACTTCCATCAAATGGGTTATGAAATCATCATTCGGGTATACAACAGACTACCATCTCGCGAACCGATGTCACTCATTTTTCCATTAACACCTCTCACGATTGGATATGATAATGGATATAAATGATATATATGGTATTTATAATAAAATTATATATTTTTATTAATTATATCATATATATATTTACTTTACATTCTGTTGGGGATATAAAAAGGTTGTTCGTGTGTCTGGAGGATTACTGCCTTGTGAAGCGATGTGATTAGTCGTTCACTAACGCTTTACATGGAAGGTGATATGGATAGAGTAAATTATTAAATTTTATAATATTAATTAAATATTTATCATTATATAAAGATAATATATCATTTTATTTCTTACCTTTTCACTCAATTAAAGATGATAACATCATTCATGTTTGTGTGGACTACCACCTTCAAGAAGTGATGTGGCTCTCTTTTCATCACCACATCACATGGATGATCTATATAAGTATATAATATGTTATTTATGATATTATGAACATTATTTAATGAGAAAATATTACTTAACTCCTTTCCATAATTATTGTTGAAAAATCAAATTGTTACTCATGCGTACGTACAACTTTCCATCTTCGTGATCGTAACATACTTCATTTTTCAAAACCATATTTAATGATTGGTCTTAAAAGTATAATTGATTTATAAATATGATTATTATTTCATGGTTATTTTTTATATTATAATAATATATAATATTCATAATAAACAAAAATTTCATGGCAAAGATAGAATAAGAAAATAAGGTAATTAATACCCAAAACAATGAAAATAATGAAATATTATTAATGAACTATGTGATAAGATTTTATAAAATTATTGTATATGATATTATAAAAATTAATATGGTTATATTATAATTTAATAACTAGTTTAAAACCACTATACATGAGGTTAAATTATTTTTAACTAAAAGGAAGTGTGAGGTACTGGATTTCATCTCAATTTCATTTCATTGAGGTATATTGTAATGTTATTCACCAAATTTATCTTATATGAAGTATATACTACCCCTTTGAGATTTAATATCATGAATAATTAATTATTCATAGTGTTTTAATTTATAATATGAATTATTTAATCTAATGGGTTTTTAATTAAAATTTAGAAAGTGGTAAAGAATTTCATAACTCAATTTCTTTTCATTGGGTTATATTACCTATTTGTTATCTTTGATATTCTAAGATTATGTGTGTAATGAATTTTAATTATATTGTATTATATTTACACTTGTTTTATTTTGATTTATAGTTGATACGCATAATATATTCAATTATTAATTCTCACTTCAACATTGTGATCATTTTAAGGGTTTATTTCACAATTTTATTCTAATCGAGATTATTTATTCTTGAATTCCAATTGAAGAAAATTATTCAATAATTGTATAATAAACAAATTTAATTTTATTATCCTCTAATTATTCATGATATTTTCAAGTTATAGTATCAATTTAAAACTCTTTGGTACTTAAAATAATTGAAAACATGTTATTAATAAAATCTAATTTCATTTATCTCTTCAGTTGAAAATATATTTTCTTCCAAAACCATGTTTTCAAAAAATGTTATCAAATTTGTTTTTAAACTTTTAAAAATGATATATTTGCTACTTTACCATGTTTTCAAAAAAATGTTATTCAATAATTGTTTTTAAACTTTTAAAAATGTTATCAAAAATGTTATCGAGATTATTTATTAAAAATGTTATCAAATTTGTTTTTAATCTAATTTCATTTATCTCTTTGGTACTTTTTTATCTATTTTTACTCTTTAAAAATGATTGTAAAGTAATATTCATGTTGTTTTCAAAACAATACCTTTTTCGATTTTACCAAAAATATGAAAGGAATCTTTATTTTAACATACTCAGCATGTAAGAAATTTTCTAATATCATGGACGCTCAAATTTTTAAATAATGATTTATATGTTTTAAAGATTATTTTCAAAATGTTTTGTGAACTTTTATTTTTAATAATTTACTTTCAAAATGAAAAGCATTTTTTCCTCAAGAATGTTTTTAAAGATCTTTTTAAGGAATTTCTATTCATCAATGACAAAAACCTTTTATTATTACTCCAATAGAAATATGTTGTATTGATAACATCCCTATTATTTCTCTAGATGGTTTATGATTATTTTGAAAATATATTTTATTGATATTCACTTTCTTGATTAGTTTTTTTAGTCATTAACTTCCCCTTGAAATACTCACTTTCTTATGATCTTTGGATGTTAAATTTCCCCTAAATATCAATATTATTTATCTGGGATATGATAATTTTTTAAACCTTGTATCGTTTTTACATATGGTGTTCTATATTGAAAGTAATTTGTTTATCTAGGTAAATATTGATAAATTCATATTATTTACTCAATAAAAATATTTGATGATAAGGCACATTTTTCATGAATTAAATCGATTATTAGATATATGAGGAATGCTTTGGACCTGCAGTGATGGGTGGGGCGATATAATATAGCTCCTCGATGCATTAGTAAGTCTCATGAGACAAATAAGTGAGCCTCATCCTGGTTAGTGAGGACTCTTAAGTGCATCCAGGTGACCCGGGATCAAATCCAGGCGGAGGCACAATTTTTTGGTACTGTAGCAGCACTATAGCAGGTACTGTAGCAATATTGTAGCAGGTACTGTAGTAGGTACTGTAGCGAGACTGTGTAGTACTATAGTAGGTATTGTAGCGGGAATTGTAGCAGTTACTGTTTGGCACTGTAGTAGGTGGGAATTTTCCCTCGTTTGGGCCTTCGGGCCACCAATTTGGTCTCAGAGTCCTTTAAGGCCTTCGGGCCACCCAAGCCTTCAGGCCAGTAAGGCCTTCGGGCCACCTCAAGGCCTTTGGGACACCTTTAGTGTGGATGCAAACCAAACAATATACAAGGAACAAGCTCTATAAGGAAGATGAGCAAGGAGCTTTCACCACAGTAGAAGCGACATGGATTGCAAGAATGAGAGGTTATGGAACCTGCCATCAGGACAAGCCTGTGCATGCATGGGATAGCCTAACCGAACAGCCATGCGAAGGTGGAGAGCTGATTTCACGATGAAGATGCTTTGGAGGAGTAGTTACAAGTAGTTATTATGGGTTGTATGTAATGTTTGAAGCCTACGGGGAATGAATTCCTCTAAGTCCTACGACCCATGTAATACTTACACCTACGGGCCTTGTAAGCGTTCCACCTCACCCCTTGAAAGGTGGATTATCAAAAATCAATAAAAAATGAAGGCCTTTGGTCCATTGGATAGAAATATATTTTTTCATGTATTTTAAACTATCTTATGAGTGGTCTTGATAATAGAGGAATCATGATTCTTGAGATCATGGGATCTAATAATTAAGCATTTCCTTCATTCAAAAGTCAGTTATTATTATCCATGAGATTTTCACAATGATATTATCTCTGGATTCATTTCATTATCAGTTATTGATTAAATGGAATGTGTTTTTAGTTACTTACCATTCCATATTTATTATTCCTTATATAGTAATTCTATTCTATTTGTTGATTTAATTTCATGTGTTTCAGTCATTTACCTTGCCATATTGATTATTATTCATGAAAGTTTCACATTGATATTATCTATAGATGCACTTCCTTCACAGTTTATTGATTACATGGAATGTGTGTTCAGTTATTTACCATTCTATATTGATTATGATTATTTATTCATGATATATTTCATTGTACTTTACTTTAACTGAGCATTTGAGCTCACCCTTATTTTGTTTCCTTTCCCCAGGACTCCATGAATTGTATTATAAATGAAATTCAATGATATGCTTGATGGAATAATGATACACTCAAAAAAATATACTAATTTGTTTTTTCCAAATGTAATTCAAGACTCAAGTATGTATCAAGTTTTCCAAGACTAATAAACTATTTGATCCTTTCAGATGTGATTCATTATATCTTTTTCCAATGTAATAAATAAAATGTTATCTCTAGGGTGATTGGGTCAGGGCCGCTACATTAATATTCATGACATCACATATTTAATAATATTTAAACATTGATCATATTAATTTTCAAAACCCCTTTTTATGTGATTTAAATAATTTTTCAAATTAGGCCTTTTAATTTGCATAATTCAAATTAATAATTATGAATAATACATAATTTTAAATATAATGCATTTTATATTTTTTCTTATTTTATAATTTAAAAAATCTTTATAAATTACACTTATAATTTCTATATAAACACTTTATATCAAAATTATAATCTGTGACATATAAATATAAAAGGTATTTAATATTAACATTTAATATTATGGATATTTATTTATTAAATGTTTTATAAAAAATTAATTAATTAATTATAAATATTTTATAATGAGTTAAATTATAAACACTTCATAAATTAAATTAATATCTCAAAATATATTTTCCCATAATTTATAAATAATTTATCATTTATATAATTCAATTCCTAATTGAAATTTGAAAAAAAATCAAAAAATTATCTTTGTCACATTTAAATATTTCAATTATATTGTAAAACACCATTGGCCATAATTTATATCAAATTTTATGTTTTTTATTTTTTGACCCATGATATATAACCCTAACATTATCAATCATCCTATATTATATGCTTTATCTTTCATAAGAAGCAACATCACCTTTCGCTTTTTGCTAGCTGTATTTTATGATATGCATCAATATCATCAAATTGATATGATGATATGTTTTAATTTTGTGTAAACATTAGAAACCAATGATATCATAAACTATAATTGGACATATCATACATTATGATATATCAAAAACCGAATAATTACACTATGTCACTTGTTATGGTATCCTATATCATACAAGATGATCTCAGCATATCTTACGATATCACATATTATAAAACCAAACACATTAAAAAGTGAACATAAATTCTTATGATATTCAATATAATATTGAAATCTATAATAAATTTGATAAATCATTTTTTACAATATCTATTATGAAATAAATATGATATAAAAATCATTTTTAAACATGATTTCATGATTCAAGAAAAATAATGATGATTTACTACCACTAATGGGTTTCTAGGGATCAAAAAAATTGTTCAAGGTAGAGGAAGATGATAGAAACTATATTACCATGATCACCATATTTTAAAAACCCAAAAAATGTTTAAAATAAATAAATAATGTGTACTTATCACTGAAGATAGTTGTCGCTCTTATTCTTTAATCACAATAGTTGACAAAGATCACTAAGGAAAAATTGAATTACTCTTCATTCTAAGTTGTATCCACTAGAAAAATAAATCACCCAATGCTTGTATAGGATTCTCCATATCTCCCACGGTATACTAGTACCTCTCAATGGCTCAGGTGGAAAGTGGAAGAGATCTTTGGGGGAGGAAGAGAATCGACATGGAATTTCTCAAGGATCACACACACATTATTAGGAATATTACTTAATTATATAGGACTTGGGACACTTCTAGGCCTTCTCAATCATTTTCTCATATTCTCATAATGTATGAGTAAATGTGGTTATAGTGATTATAACCTACAACTGATATAACTCCCATGAAATTTATATTATGAAATATTTAACCAATTATATCATATATTTAAGTTTATTTGAAAGCTAACATTTAATATCCAATTTAATTATTGATCATGGAGTGTTTATGTGAATTTTATTATATGATTCACTGCACTGTGATATTCCTAGTATAGGTAATATTATATCTCTATGCAACATTAAACGATATACCCAAAAGTCATATTACAAGCATAGATATCATACCATATGATATCCCCATATCATATTATATGATGTACCAATATACATCATATGTATATAGGATTTAGGGAATATCTCCTTCACTATATTTATATCTTATACAGATATGTATAATAATATAGTTTTTTTTCATATGACATCGGGTGACCATGGGACATAGAATATGTTAATACCGTATATCCAAAACATGTATTCTTTATTCTCTAAGAATAAACTGACTAGATGTATGAATGCATCTCATGTCATTCACCCAAGTGGATGATAACATCACATGTCTCTTATCCAAATACATAAGCACGTAACATGTACCTTATCTAGGTATATCCATACACTTCATTACTCTATCTCAATCAAGGGACCATATATTATACTCATCATAAGAGAAGACACATCCCATATTAGATACACCGCATGTGTTGACATGATTAGAATCATACCCAATCAACCTCAAATTAGCACAATCCTGAGGTTGGCATAAGAAATACATTAAAGTATTAAGGTTCTTGTTTTAGTTATCTTACCAACCATGGGTATAGGGATTAAATATAAATTATGCACCCCTATTATACCAATTATATATTGTATGACAATCTATGTGGTAAACTTGGAGGGTTATCTAGTACACAAAACTCTTTTTATGTCTCATGATCATATTTTGTATCTCTATAAAAATCCTACCCGTGATAACCTTAACATATCATCACAACCTACAATATTTCATGATGATCATCAGTTAGGGATAACTCAAAGTCATACATTGAGAGGTCAATTATCATTTCATGTTACCAATATATGTAACCAACATATAATAATTATAAAGTGGATAAAATATTTTGTATGACATGATAAATTTTATATTCTTAAACTTCTTTAAGAATACTAACAAAACAATACATAATCATTCGTCTAATTATATCCCATATGATAGAGTGCCAGAATTTCCTCATGTTCTCTATACTTTTAGGTATTTTTTCAAATCATTAAATCACTATGTAATTACTTCCAAATTTTAATGTGATCATCTTATAAAATCCTCCCATTAAACTCATTTAATAGGTAACATATATGAATAAAGACTATTTGAGTAATGGTGAGATTGAATTTATAATTCTATGTTTAACTCTTTGATAAGAATATTCAAATTTATTTACTTCAAAATATATAATTATATGTTGTTAATAATTTTTATTGACTATATATATCTCTTTACTGGTTTATTACTATCATCATAGAACCTTTACATTCAAAATTTTCTTTTGATATAATTTGGAAACAAAATATAAATCTTAACAATAATATCTTTCTTTACCAGCTCATCCAAAATTATTTTCATATATAAAGTGTATATCATCTTAAATTTAATGGGTTTAATATTTTATTTATTAAATTTTAACTTCTCTAAGTCTAAACATACTCCCACTAGTCACTTAAAAAAAATTATTTCTCCTAAATATCATGCTAAGAAACACAAACTCCTTTTTGTTATGAAATAAAATTTGATTCCTTTTGTGGTAAGAGTTAAAAAATAAATTATTAATAAAAATAGTATTCTATATGTTTGGAATAATATTCTGAAAAGAAGACTAATATTATTCAAAATATTACACTATTAAGTGGTAGGAACTCTTTTCCTAATATTTTAACAAATATATTTGATAAAATATTTTGTCCCTGATAAAATATTTTTATCTTTACCTAATTTTCAATCATGACATAGAATTGGATCAATCATAACCATGTGTATCAAAAACTATAACATTATATTATTCATAAAAACTATTTTTACAAATAATTTAACTAATCACATAAGAGAAAAATAAGATGAAAATTCATAACATTTATTCTAATTCATTAGATATTTAATGTAAGTGACTGTATCTAACTCATCGATGTAAAAACCCCCTAGTCAGTTAATTTAATTCATATTTTAATTATAAACAACAATTATCCTTCATTTTTAAAATCCCATGAAAATTTAAAACATTTTTATAGTGTATAGTAGGTATCATATTCCATTTAAAATAGAAGAATTTAACTTTATAACATTAATTCCTAATGTGTATTCTCAATGGTAATTTTTATAACCTTTTAGGTATTCTAGGAAATTCCTAATATTGTGACCAGTTTCTTTATAATGGATTCATCATCTATCCATCTTGAATCCTTCCTATGGATTCAATAATTGAGGTTGTCTATTAGACCCTTTGATCTTCTTATTATGTATTAAACCATTAACCTTTTTTACTGTAAACTTAACACCAGATCATGGACCTCCCATGTCCTATGTAGTTATCCTTAATATTTTAAGAATATTCCTCCAATGTCCCGAAGGCCTTCATTTTTTTTTTGATAATCCACCATTCAAGGGGTTAGGTGGAACCCTTAAAAGGCCTGTAGGCGTAAGTATTACATAGACCATAGGCCTTAGAGGAATTCATTTCCCGTAGGCTTCAAACATTACATACAACCCAGACTAACTACTTGGAACTACTCCTCCCCAGCATCTTGATCATGAAATCATCTCTACACCTTCGCATGGTTATTCTACTAGTCATTCTCATGCATGCACAGGCTTGTCCCGATGGCAGGTGTTATACCCTCTCATTCTTGCAATCCGTTTAGCTTCTGCTGTGGTGAAAGCTCATTTGTCATCCTCCTTGTAGAGATTGTTCTTTGTAGATTGTCTGGTTTTTATCTGCACTTAAGGTGGCCTGAAAGGCTTGGGGTGGCCCTAAGGCCTTACTGACCCGAAGTCATGGGTCGCCCAAAGGCCTTAAAGGACTCAGGGGCCAAATCGGTGGCCCGAAGGCCCAAACGGGGGCATATTCCCGGCTGCTACAGTACCAAACAGTGCCTGCTACAGTTCCCGCTAAAGTACCTACTACAGTGCCTGCTACAGTACTACTATAGTACTGCTACAGTAACCCATAAATTATGCCTTCTCTTGGTTTTGATCCCTGGTCGCTTGGATGCACTTACAGAGTCCTTACCAACTGGGATAAGGCTCATGTGCTTAAGAATATTGAGTAAACTTTAATTAAATTCATTCATGTTATAGTTTTCAATGAATAGTCAAATATTTTCTGATAATGATTATAAAAATAATTTCATAGCTATATCAAGCATTACAGGAGAACTAATCCTCTTCATATCATTTGAATACCCAATCATAATGAGTAAATAATAAGTTAATAATGTTTATTTAGTAATATTATATCAAAAAAAATCCTTTTAAAGCTCATACCTCTCATTCATTTCTTGTTGTTGATATATACATTTCTGGTTTTCTATCATCTTTAATGCATCCATGTTCTCTCTTTTGCAACTTAGACTCCATAAACATGACAATTAGTGTCAAGGCATCCAATGAATCCTTTAAATACTCATCATACATGTCAAAATTCTTTTATCAATTTGTTTCACCAATTAGTTACTTGATAAGGGGTTTCTCTTACATATAGAATTTTCCTTCTTATTTTAAAATGATTCTTAAGTTTCCATACTGGTATAGAAATTTTCTTCTATTAAGATCTTATTTCTCTATAATTGATCTCAAAATTATTTTTGATGATGAATATTCCATTTTATTTAAAAAAATATTTTATCAATGGGGTATCATGTTTTACATTGATTTAAAAAAGGATATTTATTAATTGTGATCCCACTAAAATGATGACCCTGTTAAAATCCATAATGCCCACTAGTGGTTTATAATCTATATATCACTAAGTAATGATTCCTTTTGTGTAATTTCCCTTGACCAGATCACCTTTTTGGGATTGAAATGGTTCGCTACATACCTTAAGTGTGCCTCATTGTATTCCATAGTCTACTGACTAGTATCAAGGTTCTATGAGTAAGCAATGGGTGACTATACCCTTAGGTACAAAGAACCATTAATATCAGTAGATATGATAATAATAGTGGTTAAAAAATAAGTAGTATAAAAATATACAACCTAGGGATATTCTAATAGAAGTAAACATCATAACTCATGCTATAAAAATATGAATAGTTGATCATGTGATACAATTCATATTGATATCAACAATACCTCATATAGGAAGGACATATACAACAGATCCCAAAATAAACCAAAAGTGAACAAAAATAGATATAATTTCAAAACTATTCTTGAGCCCTATAGGAGTCCCATATCCTAATTCTGACTTATCTACCTAACTTAGACATCATGAAAAGGGCATTTTCCCTTATATTTAACTATAACCATGAAGTCTACCTAGGTACCCATGATTCCTGGTTAGTGTGCAAGTATAACTCAGTAGATTACCACTGTAGTGAATTGTAATTTTAATACATAGATATTACATCTTTATAGATGAATATTCATTACATGACATTAAAATATACATCAAAACCATAAATGTTTAGTAATTTTGGAGACTAGATACATAATATTCTTATTTCATGAAAGATATTTAATATGTCCCACAAAGATCTTCTTATATAATACTCTTCTTATATATACCCTACTTAAAACCTTTCATCATAAATTAGGGAAGGGAAATAAAATAAATGTTTGTCTAAGATGCTCAGTAAGGGTAAACAAGGGATACATCAATGATAAATTATGTATTACATGAGCATAAGGGTGTGAGAACATGATATTAACATTTAAAAACCATACCTAGCATATCATAGATCATAATCCTGAATCATGTCATAAATCTTAGCATTTCATAAGACATAAATCATAAGGACCTATACCAAAACTATCATAGTGGATTGGTTTTACTCCTAATTATATTATATACTTAGTCAAGTTTTAATCCCAATATTATCACAGTTGAAAGAGTCCCATACTAGGTTGTGTTCACTCCAAATTACAGTCCTTATTATCTTATGAGATATCCATATTTACCTAATGCATCGGAGGAATATATAATTCTATAACCACATATAAAATAATCATAATTCATTCATATGTGTTCCAAAACATCGTATAACATTAACCATATATCATAACCCATATAAAGAAATAGTTTTCATAAACATTTCAATAATTCATCAGAGTATAACTGATGAAAAAATAAGCAGGTTTCATAAGAATCTCATCGTAATAATCATAAACCATCCAAAAAAACTAGTATGGTATCCTTGGATCATATTCAAAATAAATCATAATTAACCATATTGGATGTTATCATATATGAAAAATTCCTTTAAAAGATCACTAGAACATTTATTAAGGGAAATACTCTTTTCACTATGAAATCATTTATTTAAAATCTAAAAGTGCCCCAAAATATTAATGAAGACATTTTCAACAAAATAATCTTGAAAATTTGTAAATAGATATTCAAATCATTTTTTGGTCATGGTGGTGGGAAATTTTTTTCTTGTTTTGTATTTTACTACAAATATTTCTTCTAAATTTTTTATAATAAAAAGTAAAAAGTACCTCATTCATAAAAATATAATAAGATTCCTTTTTAAAAAAAATTAAAAAGTAAAAAAAGGTAAAAATTAATTTAAATAGTAATATGATAATATTAAAAAAATCATGAAAACAATTTAAAGAAAACATTGACATGGAAGAAAAAATTCCTAACTAAAGAGGAAATAAAGTATGTTTTTCTTGAAAATATTTTCTCAATAATTTTAAGTACCAAAGAGAGAAAATCTTACTATTACAAGAAAATTAAATGAATAACCATATGAGTATAAAATTAAGGATATTATTTAGAGTTTGAACATGTAATTTCATCATTTTAAACTTAATCATAAATAATCCCAGTAAATAATGAGATTTTAACATAAAACCCTTAACTTAAGTCTTACTTTATTCGAAATATCTCTATCCTCATATATAATAAATTTAAAATTATTATAACTCTATAAAAAATAATTTAAATTTATTTGATATCATATATTATCCACTTATAAAATTCAACACCTATTTATTAATAATTCATTATTAAAATCCTCATTTTCATGTGTTAACTATTTCATTTTTCATGAGAGTTTTAGTTCAGTAGTTTCAGTCCTTGTACTTTGATCATACTTACATCATATATAGAATATAAATCATGATATAAATATCATAAATATTTATTATATACATATTTATAATAATATATAAAAATTATATATATATATATATAATACCCCATTTAAAGATATGGTAAGTTGTATGTACGCATAAATGTTGTTTTCATTTCTTAAATAAAATAAGAAGAAAAAGATAAATATTATATTATCATTCCAGAACCCTAATTATATCATAAATAAAATATTTATTCATTAAATATATACTTATTACCATATATTTAAAACATAAATGAAAAAAATACATCACTTCATGGAGGTGGTAGTCCACACGTACGCATGAGTGACGTTATAGTCTTACAATGGATTGGAAGGTAAGAAGGTAGATATGATATTATAATTATAGAAGAATAATTATTTCTTAAATTTCATGTATAAACATTAAAACGATCATAATAATTTTCTAGGAAATAATTTTTTGGAAAATGAATTGTATCATTGTGAGGAGGTGGTATTCCACACGTATGCACCAGCGATACTTCAACTTCCCATTTGGTAGAAGAGAGGGTGAATAAAGGTGGTTACATAATCAAATTAAAATTTCATTATATTGAAGATAATGAATTTATTATTTTATTATTATTACCATATATTTAGAGGAGGTAAATAAAAAATAAATAGAAAGACTTTGGCTAGGATTATTACCTCTTCTTCGATAGTCCGCCTTTAGATCCTTTTTTAAGGACCCTTGGAATGGTCTTTTAAGAAAACAATAACCTACAATTATTATCTAGAGAAGTTGATAAGATAAATTTTTATGGTTTATTCAATAAATATGGATCAAGTTTTTGTAAATAAGAGAAATTAGTGGTGTGATTTTATAAGTGGGGGAGAGGACACACTTGGAAATTCTTACAAGATTAAAATATAATAATGTCATACTCAAGAAAAATGCTTCCAAATGGATAGAGATTTGAAGGTGGGATAGTATGAGGTTAAAATATGGACATATGATAGGATTTAAACAAGTTTAATTTTCACAATCACCCTTATCTTTTGGTTTAACCCCCCCCCCCCCACACACACACACATGCAGTAAACTCGTTTAAAACATAATCGTGGTAAAAAAAATTACTATTTTTACTATTCACTATGATAAAAAAAATAAGTTAAACTTATTAAATAATATTAATTATTATCATTAAAAATATTTATTCCATTTTATTAAATTCAATTCATATAAGTATCATAATTTTATTTAAAATTAAACCCACAAAATGCGACGAAAAGTAGTTTTCCAAAAAATTGATTTCTTAAGTATAAAATTTTTTATAAGAAAATACATTATAAAATTATTTAAAATGAAATTAATTGTATTATTAATAATAAAAATGAAATAATTTTAATTTCAAACCAATTTTAAAAAAAATGGAACTTGGTAAATGATTGAAATGAAAATACAGTTTTCAATAAAAAATTGTGTTTTTCATTATTCAATGAAAAATCAAGCTTTTCTTAAACTTCTCAAAAATTAAATCTAAGATAATTTTTAAATGATGGTTTCAAAAATTAGTTTTATTTTTTAAAATAAAGATTCAAAAAGTGGTAAAAACTAATTATATTATTTTCTCACAAAAATCAATAAAACCCATTTTTTATGAAAAATTTATTTTTAAAGCATATAAAGTCTTTACAATAAATTGTGCAATTATTTATAAATATATTTGATTTGTCTAAAAAATATATAAATAATTTTAATAATTTTATTATTCTAATTCAAACCACTGATTTAGTGGCTATTTTATAACAATATACTATATTATGGTTCATTTAGACTTGATTTTGCAAGTATCGCAAGCTATAAGATAAAATGAATTTTTTTGAAGAGAAATATATCATAAAATATCATAGTATCACATTATAACCACCTTAAATGAATTTTTATTTCAAAATTACTTCACTTAAATACATAAAAATGTGTATATCTTTATTTCATATCATCCTTGGGTTCTAAAGTCGCCTCTTCAAATTTTTGATTACTCTAGATAAATTTAACCAAATGAGTAGTCTTGTTCCATATCACTTTATCTATATGATCCAAGATTTATACTAGTTTATATTCATATGAAATATCATGCTTTGGTGGGAAAATATCTGAGTTTATTACACATAAAAGATCAGGTATGTACTTCCTTAGGAGAGTTATATGGAACTCATCGTGAACTTGAGAGTGGTTTAGTGGAAGTGCCACGAAATGTGATCCCATCACTAATCGATTAATAATATCGAATGAGACAATATACCTAGGTATCATATTTACTTTATTTATAAATATAATAATATTTATCCATAGATAAATTCATATTAATACCTTCTCACTAACATCGAATTCTAAATTTTTCTGGAGGATTTTTTTCACATAATTTTCTATCAACTCTAAGATGCCTTGATATACTTTTGAATGAATCTAAATTTCTCTGCCATTTCATCAACTAACTCAGAACCTAATAGATTTATTTATACAACCTTATCTTATCATGTTGAATTTATACACTTTTTTCCATAGAGGTCCTCGTAATGAGCCATCTGAATTCTTGATTGAAAGATATTGTTGTAAGAAAACTCAAATAGAGGAATGCATTGATCTGAACTGCCTTTGAAATCTATAGAATAAGATCTAATCATATGATCTAGTGTTTTAATGGTTCTTTCATACTAACCATCTATATGAGGATGATAATTAGTACTAAAACAAAAGTTTTAGTATTGATCTTTCTGAAGACATTTCCAAAACATCAAGGTAAACCCCATATCTTAGTTAGATACAATATAATGTGGTACTCCATACATCCTTTACACTTACTTAATGTATATTATAGAAATTTGATAGAGAGAGAAATCTTATATGATAGTAATGAAGTATGATGAATTTGTAAGGAAACACTACTAAAAAATCACCTATACCCACGGTTTGGAATCGTTGGTATAGCCCCTAAAACTGTGGGTATAGGAAATACCCACAGTTCCATAAATTGTGTCCAACCAAGGTGTTGGTATAGATCTATACTCATGTTTATATAGAAACCATGGGTATAGCCCTGGATATTTCCATAATACCCTCCTTTTATTTAAACTATGGGCATATATCTATACCCACGGTTTACAAAACCATGGGTATAGATTATCACATCATACATAATATACCCATGGTTATTGAAGCATGGGTATAGATCCTTGACCTGTAAACATCATCCAAACCAACTCGAGATATACCAATACAACAAAAAGAACTAAAAACCAAGTATTATTTCTAAGTAAAGATGAAAACTCTTCATGAATCGGTTGATGCCATTAAAGTTAAAACAAGGCATCCTTTAAAGATCTAGGTTTCATAGCAGTAGTATAAATTTTGTGTTTGAAATTACTAAACTTGGAACATGTGGTCATAGGATGAGAATTATGAGGAATGGAATGAGTTGACTGGATAGAAGACTACTCTGAGGTGGGAGCATCAGCAAGAGAATTTCTCAAATAATTCTCACCAAGAGGCTGTCTAAAAAACTGCGCTGAGGTGGGATGAGCACCAAGAGACTCATCAAGGGAAATTAAAGCAGCAAGAGGTGAACTAGGCTAAGGATAAGAGGAGAAACCACCAGGCAGCGAAACATAAATTTAAATTGAATAACCTTGGATATTAGCATATTTAGTGATGGGACACGAATAATCCACTAAAATAGGAAACCAAAAATAAATGGAACTAGTTGAAGAAAAAATTGATGATGATAAATCTGAGTGACACTGTTGAAAATGAAACCATGATTCATCAATGACAACATGTCATGAGATAAAAACACTACTAGTTGAATCCAAACACTTGTATCTATTGAATCTACTTTATGTTTATTTTGTATTAGTTGTCAATGACGGCGGAAATATGCAAGATGTCAATATTTGATGAAGATGAGATGCTTGTAAGGAAGCTGGTGTCCCTAAGATAGTTGATGAGATGAAATAGAGTTCTAAAGTATTGATACAAAAATCTTTTGAGATATGAAAAATGAATGAGGATTGGTAATGCATCTTAAATCTTGGAAGTTGGTAAGTGCCACCATTGTTTACATGATAGAGAAACGAAATTAAGTTCTTCCATTGGAATAAATGAGATAAATTTTATAGAAATGAAATGAAGTTCTGACATTGTAATATCAAAGATCAATAGTATGAAAAGGTTGGATGAAGATATTTCTTGTAGTTCATGTGCAGAATTTATGGTTAATGGTTTGATTTAATAGAGGATTGTTAACCAATAGAGTGTGGATGATTTTGAGCACTTCATCTCTGTAAAGGTGCTGTGAAAAATCAAATGTGATGCTTGTGGATCCAAATTGTATGGAAATATGTAAAAGTGCTAATTAAATTTTTTCTATGTTCTCCACAACATATCATAAGTGAAGTTGGAAAACTTTGTCTTGATTATCTCCACTCAAACCATGCCACAAAAATAACCATTTTTTAAAATTTGAGGCAGAAGCCTCAGTTTATCTGGGGAAAAGTGCTACATTATAAATAAAAACATACAACATACAATACAGGGATTTACTCAGTGAGACTCGAACTTGAGACCTCGTTGAGACCCACAGGGGTAGATACCACTGAGCTACACGCTAGGGCCCATTTTTTTATTAATAAAATATATTGTAATTATTTATACTATTTTTGGTCAAACATCTTCATAAATTACATTAAGGGAACAACCCATATGAAATTTCTCACATGACTCATAGACAACCCTCAATAAATCATATGTAGTCCACCTAATGAATTGCCCACAATCAAAAGTCACTCATGAATATGGTTGATTTTTGGAGAATCCATCCATTTAAGTAAAATCCTTTAGATGATGTTTTGAAGAATTGGAGAGTGCCTTAAAGTGATTCAGGTTTGATTTGAGGTGTTGGAGAAGTCTTTAAGATGACCTGAGATGAGATTGATCAAAGCTGAAATTTCTATACTGGAGTTGAAAATTTAAAAAGGACTCATATATGGAAATATTTATGAGTCATTCAGATCGACGTAAGAGTCATTTGGATCAACGTAAGAATTATTTTCTAGAGATATCGAAAAGATTTCAAAGGCATGAACTCTCCCTTATGTGTGTAAGGATGATTTTACAACTGCGTAAGGATCAACCTAAGAATTGATTAAAAACCATTAAGGAGGATTTGGGTTTTTGTTTCATTTTTATGACCATAAGGATAATCTATCTTTATGAAGTGGAAGCTGAGCCAAAATATGACAAATCTTGAGCCAATGTAAGAGTCATGTAGCTAAATAGCGATGTATGAGTGATTACATCTTCCAAGGATCGACATAAGAGTATTGGAATTCATGTAGAAGTCTTGAAATTGATGTAAGGATCATTTATATTCTTGCACTGGGTTGCTATAGTAACCCGAACTAGGTTGCTACAGTAACCTAAACCGGGTTGCTATAGTAACCCAAACTAGGTTTCTATAGTAACCTGAACTGGGTTTCTACAAGAATTATTTATAAAATATTAATATTACATAGAAGATAAATCATTATAGAATTTATTATCCAAATTTATAAGATTATTTATTGGTTCTAATCTGAAGTTAATCTAGAAGATGATAGATGAATAAAGGTTCACATTTGGAAGATATGTTGAAGTGAAGAAAGAATGCAGATACATTTTCAAAAGATGATTCATAGAAAAAAGCTATTGTTTATCCAAAATATAAAGTATTAGTCACTGAAATTAGAAGAATTAAACAAATATAAATAATAAAACCTTGAAAAAGTTATTAAGACTTTACTAGAAGATAAAATATCTTAGGAACATGGAATGAAGAAATTCCTCATAATGATATATAAGATTAACAGTTTCTTATATAATAACTAGGAAGATAATATGTAGGTGTTACAATCAAAGTGATACATTAGGTTTATCAATTTGGAATAATTTAAGTTTCCTTTAATGATATTATAGAAGTTACTTAAGATGATTCTATACGGATCATTTAATGTAACAATCATCATGAATGTTTGAAAATAGTTCACTATTTATGTTGAGTATGGAAGATGGATTTTTTCTATGATTGATGTAGAAGTATCTGAATGTTTTTAATATAAAACATGAACCAAAACCATGAGAGATAAATAGTTTTTAATGTGAATCTAAAAATTAAATCAATATATTCTAAGTATTCTCTTATATCATCACATACTAGAAATAAATTCCAAAAGGTGAATTAGAAATTAAAGAGGTTGATGTGGAAGACTATAAGTAGGAGATGTTATTAATGATTTTTTGGCCCTCCCATGGTTCAGACATAGACTCTAATATAGTAATACTAGGATGGACTAAGGTGGATGGGCTACGCCCATGGGATAGCACAAGTGTCCGGGAATCAATGAATCACCACTCGGGAATGATTTCACCCACAAACAATTAATTAAAACAGTGGTATAAAATAAATAAAATTTCAGCATGACTCATTCATACGTCAGATGTCCACACTGAAGGAAAAGAAAATAAACAAAAATAACACATTACAAAGGTATAAAATAATGAAAAAAACTAATTAATTTCCCCACTTCCCCGATCTCCCTCCCCTATAATGAAAACTGCATAGCCGCCTCTAGTACCCTTTTGGCCCCCTTTGCATAATATAACTACCCTTCGTCTGTAGAAAATAGTAAAATTCCTAAGTGGTAGATGTGATAAATAAAATAAAATAAAAACTAAACTAGAACATATATGTCTCTTGTGACTATACAACTCACTACCCTAATATAAGAACCACAATTCCCCATGGGTGAAAACATGTTCCTACAAGCGAGGAGGAAATAGATTATATTGGAAGGACTGCATAGAAGAAAAAAATCACATCATACCACTACGATTAGATTGTCGACAACTGCCTGTATAATAGTGTGCATGTCTAGTGGAATCAAGAAAAAATTCCCTGGAATAAATAGAAATAATTTGATGAGTAAATAATAAGATTAATACACTTCCTCTAGCAACAAATTAGTGGATGAATCACTAGATAAAATCACCAATTTCATTGAATATGTGGAATGTCAACAAAACAACCTTAAGTACTGAATAAGATATTGGGGAAGAAAAAAATACATAATAAATGCTCATGTCTAGGTTAGAGGACCAAATTTAATTGAATACCAAGTTAAACAGAGAGGCTATAACTTTAAAGAAAGATAATGGGAAGAATGTTGAACCAAATGAGGAATATCTCAATATAGAGAGTAAAACATTTTTTGTACTCGAGAAATTCAAGATGATGGTTACTAGTCATGAAAAGATCAATGAGGATCTTGGAAGAAAACTTATGTTGAAAGAAAACTTCTTATAGGTGAGTTAATTTGAAAAGGGTGAAATAAAACAACAAAAAAACTTTTAATTTAAGGATTAATTATCTACCAAATATAATATTTCTATCACATGAAGTTTAGTTAAGCCTATACTTCAAATTATTAAAAAACTATAATCTTTTTCCCTAAAAATTCCGGTCATGATATAAAATCTAGACATTTATGGGGTAGAATAAATTATGAGAAACCCTCTACAAAAATGTAGTAAAGAAATGAGAATACATGAAAACTCTTAAACAAACTCATATAGATAACATGAATATGAAATTCTTAAATGTTTAAGACTTCAATTAGTGAACCATCCATCATATTCTCTATTAAATGGTGCTCAATTCAAGTATGAGATATTAGATCTTCCTCGCTAAAAAATACGAAATCTTATGTGATAATTTTTTTAATGAGAAGAAATACTATTATTTTTAGAGAATTACACAACACCCATATTTTTTTAGTATATTACTAATAGTTTGGACATATTTTAAACAACATAAAACCCATACATTCATTTTTTAAATCCATAATTCCTAAAAATTGTATTCATAATAAGTAAAATGCTTTACTTATATGGTAAAATTATATATACGTTTTTATTTGATACTTTTCCAAGAAATATCCCCTATTTCAATAATAAAACTAAAGTTGTGAGTAGATTTTTTATTATTATGGAACTAAAAAAATCAGATTTAGATTAGTTAATTAAATAGAGTTGATTATACTTATTATAGGTCAATATATAATCTTTATCATCCTATAAATATATAAACAACTTATTCAAAACTTTCCAATGATTTAATCCTAGATGACTCAAGTATTTTACTGAAGTTATTATAATGGAATCACTCTCAGGATGAGTATAAATATGAGAAAATATAAAATTACCAATAATGAAATCATATAATAAATTTTAATTTAATATATTTATTTAACATTGAGGACTTTTCAATTTAGAAAGATTATCATTTCTTAAAATAGGTGTAGTATTGAAGGAGATAAAATTTGAGTTAAACTGCTTGAGAATCGTTTCAATATATTCTTCTATAGGAGAATACATGATTATCACAGGACCAACCATTATGAATTTTGATTCCTAAAACAACATAAGCATTGGAAAGTATTTTTATATCAAATAACTCACTCAAAATTAGTTTTTTCTCATTAATAAGTTTAACAAATCTACAAGCTAAAAATATGCCATCAATATAAGAAACATTAATTATAAATTTTCTTTTACTAGATTTTAAATAAATTCATTAATTTTAATACTATTTTAAATAAAAAAAAGTGATCCAAATCACTCTATTTAAAATAAAAATAAGTTATCACCTATAAAAAATTCAGATACCATTGTCTTGAATCATATTTTATCATATAAATGGATTTATTTATCTTATAAACCAATTTCAAAAAACCTTTTTAATAAAATCATCAAGATAAACCATATAATTTTTTACAAAAATCACCATTCAAAAAAATTGTTTTAACAATCATTTGATGATTATCTAAATAAATATGAGATACTAAGAACATAATAACTCAAAATTCATCTTCATTAGAAACTCATGAAAATTTTTTATAATCAATACCGTCTATTTGATTATATAACTTTAAATTTAACTTATATTTTTATCTCGAAATATTACCATTTCAATCACACTTGGTTTTAATAACTCATTTGCATATAACATGTTTAAAACTATCTGAAAATTATCAAATATCCCATATTCTGTTATGAGTCATATAAAACATCTCCTCATGTATCTAATTTAATCATTATAAAGTATCAAAACTAGAATTTTCATCTTGGAAAGTGACTGGATCATTTTTATTATTCAAATTAAATTAATGCTTTTGATGTTAGACTATATAGTCATTAGATACAGAAGTCATATGAATCTTTTGGTTTCTTCTCAAGATAGCTTCTTCAGTAAATTCATCAAGTTCCTTTTAACACAATTATACTTTAATGACACTATATTATCCATCAATAATGGTTCTATTATCATCAATATATATGGTTATTGAAACATCACTTAGAAATGAAGTATGTGACACCAAAAATTCACCACAATCATCTTTAAAATTTATTAGGTGAGAGGAATAATTAATATCATCTATATCATCCTCAATTAATATGGAATGATAAAATTCATTAATTCTCATAGAGTGGGAAGGATAATAAAATATTATAGCTCTATAAACCTATAGTGTAGTTAATAAATAAACACTTATAGTTTTAGGATCAAAATAAAAATGTGGTTATATCTATATCCCACCTTCTACTTGTGTGTGTTAATTTCTTCTCTATCAAAGAATAAATTTCATAGTTAAAGATAAAATTAAAAATATAAAAAAAGTTAATGTCGAGTTACTTAGGGAAACATATTTTTCAATTTTAATTTCCAAGATGAAGTTTTCATATCTATCTTTGCTATCCCTTTATGGAAAGAGGATACAGTTCAACCCATGAAAGTAGAGTCGAACCACACAACTGACCATAGAAAACACCAACATGTTTGATTAATTGAAACCTCCATCAGTAAACATGGTTTTCCTATAATGGGATATCAACAGTTAAAAGTTAAAAAAAATCACCTAGTATAACCTCAAACTTTCTATCTTGGTTAAATTTTTATATAAGAAAAATAATCACATATAGAGATGTTGGATTTTATTACCACTCGATTAGAGTTTGTTGAAGTCTGGTGTGAACCAATATAGTTAGATAAGAAACCATATCATGATTGAGTGTACTGGAATCCACCTATGTCCAATTTTTGAAATCCTAGTTTCTCAATTTTCAATGTCATAAGAGATCTAGAGAAAAATCTAACTCATTTTTCTTCCCATTGTGGCTCAATATTGGGAAATGTAGAACAACAGGAAGCAACTAAACTCATATATATCACACTGGTCATAGAAGGTGTTGGGACTAATGTAACATCTTATTATACTACCTGATGTTATGCATATGAAACTTAACAGGTGGAAACAAATTACCGAAATAAACCCACCTAAAGCACCAAAACTTAAAATAAAATTGCACTTAAGTCACCAAACTGAATCAATAACATTCAAACAACTCAAACAAGAACATCCAAAATAAAATGATTGAAATAAATAAAGTTAAAAAACATTTTAATATTTTTATGTTGTTTAGGAATGAGTCTTAATCTATCAGGGAACTCTAAAATTTCATTTATTAGTGAATAATAAAATGATTAATTTTTGGAATCCCTTCCTCAAAAGTGATTATACCCTACTAAATATAGTAGAGCCTAGGAGGTTCAATTGGTAGCCACCACCTTATGATATTCATCAAGAGAAGTCCACACAGACTTGATCTCTATAGATGTCCCTTCATTCATTCAAAAACTCTCACATTCTCAAATCCATCCTTTGGTATATAGTTATCACTTCCAAAAATATAGAATGTTTTCACTTACATTTGGAAAAGTAACGCTTATGTATCCTAGAGTTACTTTCATATAAATACTTTACACCTATGAATATAAACACATCATATTATGTTAAGGAGTAACATCAATTTTCCCACTTCTGACTGATATCATCTGGTGTCTATATTCTAGCCTGAATGGCCCAAAGGCCTTATTTTTTATTTTATTATAGATAATCTCCCTTTTAAGGGATGAAGGGTAACTCCTACATGACCCATAGGCCCAAGGCACAAGGCCCGACATGACTCGCAATACATGACCCAAAGGCCCAGAGGCATACTATGCCCAATACAAGACCCGTAGGCCCAACCCATAGGAACTACCCCTCCCATAGCTTCTGCATCATTGGTCACCTAGATTCCCACCTTGCATTGCTGATCGGCTAGCATTTCCTCGTACAAAGCTGCATGTTACCTGGTCCCGATGGCTGTTGTCATACCCTCTCATTCTTCTAATCTATTGCTCTGCTTCTAGTGACTACTAATATTGTTTCTCTGGTCATCTTCTGGGGCCAAATCTATGTGAACTGGGCTACTCCATGGTCTTTGTGGCCCAAAGTCCCTGAGGCTCAAAGACCTTTGATGACCCGAAGGCCCTGGAGACCTGTAGTCCCAAACCGGTGGCCCGAAGGCCCAAATCGGGTGACTAGTTCCGGATGCTATAGTACTGAACAGTACCTACTACAATACTGCTACAGGGACCCAGAAATTCACCTCCACCCGATTTTGAACCTAGGTCTCTTGGATTCCAAGCAGGAGCCCTTACCACTCGGGTACGAGCTTGTTGGCAGGTATGCTATCTTCTAGCCATCCTATATCTGGGAATCTGAAAAGTTATTGTTCTTATTTTCCATCTCCTTATAGTATCAATATTTTTACTAATTTATTAAATACTTTTATTAGGACTAATTATTTGGATGGAAATGTTTTTCATAGACATATATAACAATTTACTACTTGAGAATCATTTTCAGGCTTCACCACCAAGTCTTATAGAAGCATATGAATACCTCCTTCCATTATTAATAATTATTTACATCCATATGGACCTCCATACTTGATTATAGTTATCCTTCCCATATATTTTTAAATAAATATACTTAACTTACAATTTCAAAAATTTAAAATTTTCAGTTTATGCATCAATAACAAACTAACAAACATTTCTACAAGAGTGAATGCATAGCCCATAGTGATCTTAATTATATTTGGATATATTTAGAATTGTGAGTTTTTAAACCATTAAAATGGTTTATGATTTCTAAAATAAGGATAAAACCTTTCAAAACCCTTTAAAAATAAGAGGATTCACTTTACTACTTCCTAGTGATATCTTTCGAGAGTCTCTGAAAATCTACTAACTACCCCCACTGCTTGTACAATGACTAGTTTAGTAAATAGCATGAAATACATCAAGCTTCTAACATATAATTCATAGGGAAACTTTTCCTTGTACTCTATCTCAACTTTAATTTATTATTCGTTATCTTTTCTCAAAATGAAATATTTAGCTAGGGGTGTAGTCATTGGTTTCACCTCACTCATCCTTAATAATTCTTCCAACTTCCAGATATAGTCATTCAAACTTAGGAAAAAGTTCTAGAATATATTTCCCTCACAATCCATATCCTTAACATTATTTTAGTTGGACCGATATCCTTTATCTCAAATCTTAAAAACAATTCCCCTTTTAAATCATTTAAAATTTTCTTCACCAAACTATCAATAAGGATGTTATTAATATAGAGAAAAAAATTATAAAGCTCCCATAATCATACAACTATCAATAAAAAAAATGAACCACATTCTTTTATATAAACTTACACTTATCTATGAAGGAATTGAACTTCGGGTTAAACTTACTTAGTTATTACTTCAAACCATAAAGGTTATGATTTCACTTGAACATAATATTATAGTTATGTTAATCCAATAAAACTTCTGGATACTCCATGTAATTTTCTTTATCAAATCCCCAATAAATAAATGTGATCTTTACATCTAACTTATCTAGATGAATTATATCAATTTTAATCATTTTGGTCACTATATAAATGTTCATGTGATTTTCTATCAAAGAAAATATTTTTGAAAAATCTACACCTTCATTTTGTTAAAACCCCTTCATGAATATCCTATCCCTGTACCTTTGTCTACCACCCACTTCTTCCCTCTGATAATAAACCCATTTATTCTAAATAACATTTTTCTCATAATTTCTTTCCATTATATCCCATGTTCCAGAAATATTTAAATAATCAATCTCATCCCACATGGATATATCCCACTAATTAGATACTTTTAGATTCATAGCCTCTTCTATTATCTCAAGTTCTCTATCATTTACAAGAATAAAATAATACAGATCACTTACATTCCTCTATACTTGGTGAAAAATCTTTGAAGAACTCCAAAGATATCCCTATTGATTTGTGGTAGGTGGAGGTGAATGCTGGTAGACAGAGGTAGGGAGGCGAAGGTATGGAAGTGGAGTCAGATGCAGACACAGAGTCAGGAAGGCAGAGAGAGGGAGGTGGGGGTCAGGAGTTGGAGGTCGGGAGGTCAAGGAGGAGGTAAAATTTGGGAGGTTGAGGTGGAGGTGGAGGCTAGGAGGCAGAGATGGAGGCCGGGAGGCAGAGGTAGGGAAGCAGAGGTGGATGCAGACGTGGAGGCAGGAAGGAAGAGGGAGGGAGGCGGGGGTTGGGAGGTGGAGGCTTGGAGGTCGAGGCAGAGGAAGAAGCTGGGGGTCGAGGCAGAGGTCAAGACAGAGGAGGATCCTGGGAGGTCGAGACCGAGGTGGAGGCCGGGAGGTGGAGGCCAAGAGGTGGAGGCTGAGAGGTCAATATATAGGAAGAAATTGTGAGGTTGAGGCAGAGGTTGGGCGGTCGAGGTCAATGCGGAGGCGGGGATGTCGGAGCTCGTAGGAGGGGATGATTAGGGATCATCAAAGTGGGAGGGGGAGGAGGAGCCTGAGTGAGACCCAATATGTAAGGTAATATACCCAAGGTTTTTAAAAAAACTTGGGTATAGATCTATTGTCTTAGAACCCATTTCTAGTAGTGAAATTAACTATAACCCAAATAGAAATATGGATTTTAAATATTTTGGGTAGTATGGAAACAAAATCCATGGTGCTGTTTTCTCATTTCCATTATGGTATGGGTGATGGTTGTAACATCACCTAAGACTTCCATCTCCTAGACTTAACTTGATGATATACTAAGCACCAAGATACAAACTCTGTAATATCTCTCTTCATTTTTTCTCAACAAAAATACTCTTTCATATCTCTATACATACTTGTACTTCTATGATGAATATATAATTATGAACTATGATCTTCATACATCAACTCATTCTTAAGATCTAGTATAAATAGGACACATACATGGTTTCTAAAACTTATCATTCCATCACAATCATGGTTAAATTAAGGAACATTTATTACCTTGTTTTTTTACTTTATATCTTTTTTGTGTGTCTCTTTAATCTTAACTTGGATATATGGTTGAACAATCATTTTAGAAAGATATGATTTCAACCATTCCTTCAATATTCCATATATGTGCTTTAAAAATCCAAAAATATTGTATTTTTTATCCTCATAATAGATAAGATATCATGATACTTTTAACTCAAATCATCATCCATCTTATTCCATTTCCCAGAGTTTTAATGTATTGAGTAGTCATACTCTTTATTCAACTACAACCATCTTCTCTTGTGAATATTAAACTTTTTTAGAGTTAATAAATAATTTAAACTTTTATGATCAATATATGTGACATCTTTATCCATAAAGATAATTCCTCCATATATTCAATGAAAAAATACCATAGCTAACTATAAATCATGAGTTGGGTAATATTCACGCATGAACCTCCAATTATCATGCAGAATAAGCTATCACGGTATCATTGTTCATGAGAATGAATCCCATTACCTTATTCGATGCATCACTATTGATCACAAAAACCTTTTTACTATAGGGTATTGTAAGAACAAGTTTGTTAACTAACCTTCCCTTAAGTTCCTAGAAATTTTCCTCACATTCATCCTCCTAAAGGAACTTTTATCCCTTTTAAGTTAACTTGGAGAGTGTATTATATATCCATGATAAATTCCCCAAAAATCATCGGTAATATTAATTCACACCATGAAAATTATGGATCTCAATCAGTGTGGTTTATTTGGTCCAATGTTCAATGACTTTCATCTTTTATAGATCCATATATATACCTGTCTTGAGATTATAGGAACCAAAAATGAAACTTTTTTTATCCAAAATTCACACTTGAATTTTTTTTCATAAATATTATTCTTCCTTAAGGTTGTTGGTAAAATACTCAAGTGATCATCATGTTCTTACTTTATCTTTTATTATATAAGAATATCATCTATAAATACTACCATAAACTAATCAAAGTAATCTCTAAACACCCTATTAATTAAATAAATAAATATAGTGGGGGAACTAGTAAGACCAAATAGAATCATTATAAAATCATAGTTTTAATACCTTGAATGGAAGGATTTCTTGGGTAAGCTTTCACTTTTGACCCTCATTTGATAGTATCCAGATTGAAGATCAATCTTGAAAAAATATCAATCTCCTCATAATTGATCAAACAAATAATCAATATAAGGAATACCATACTTATTATTTATATTGATCTTGTTCAGTTTCTAATAATAAATGAAGAGTCACATTGATCCATATTTCTTCTAAAAAAGAACATATTTACCCCATGATGATGTACTTGACTAAATAGATCCCTTATCAATATTATCCTGGAGTTACTTCTTCAATTCTTGTAACTTAATAGGGTCCATCCTATATGGAGACTTTGAAATATGTGTAACACTAGGTATGAGTTCTATTGAAAACTTAACTTAGAGAATCATAGTAATACTAATAAATTCATATAGAAATGAATCAACAAAAAAATTGAAATAAGAATATCTTTTATGTTGAGTTTCTACCCCAACTATCTGAGATAAACACCTCTTTTGAATAAGAATCAAGACCCATATAATGGATGTAATTTCCATTATAATTTCATATTTATCATCACAATGATATTTGATCATGGGTTGGTTTTGGGATATCAAAACTGACTTACCTTCCTCATCAATTGATGTGGGATTTATATAAATAAGGGAGAATAATGAGATTTTTAGGAATCACATCCAACAAAATTTAATTGGAGAAGAATAATATACTTGAGATGTGACTATCATACCATTAGGAGTTTTCAATGCTAATTAAACATCTCATTATTGGGGATATGAATTAATATTCTTGGATAATTTTTATGATATAATAGAATTTATATAACTAAGATCAAATATGATACTTCAATATTTGAGAATACATGTCACCGCCTCACCTTCATTGCTCTATCTTCCAACCCTTTCTAAAACTAAAATTGTTAGCATGACCATCATGTATCATTAATTATAGTGATCAATCACTTAATCTATAAAATTATTTATTGGATATATAAATATTGACAACTTATTTTCAATATCCGACACATTAGGTTTAACCTAGGTCATTTATGATCATCATATATTAAAATCCTTCATAATAGTTCATAAATAAAATATGAGTTAACCAAAAAATATCTCTAGGGAGTGTCAAAATAGGTGAATAGTAATTAAATGCTCACTGTATACTATACTGATTGATAATATATACATACCAAACTATTTTTATAGATATTACCTCTATATTCATCGATGCCAAAACCATGTCCTCTTGTATAATTCAGATAAGGACGTTTTTATATAAAAACCACACAATCCCTTCCTTGCCAAAACGTAATGATGTTATCATATTCTTAGACTTATCCCCAAGGTTTTTAAAAAATTATTTAATTCTAATCTCCAAAGATTAACTAAACTACACTGTGATACCAAGTATAACACGTTGTAATTTTCATACATAGATATTAAATCTTTATAAATGAATATTCATTATATAATATTATGATCCACACATGAACTATAAAGATTTAGTGTCTTTGGAGACTAGATACACAATATTCTAATTTTATGAAATATCTTCAACATCTCCTATAAATATATTCCCACATAGTACACTTTTTCAACATAACCTACTTAAAACCTTTCTTCATATCCTGAGGAAATGAAACATAAGAAATGGTGAGATCAAATTCTTATTAAGTGTAAATAAGGGAGATATCAATGATAAGTTAATAATTTCATAAGTATAAGATTATGTGAACATAATCTTGAATTTTAAAAACAATAACCAGAATATCATAGATCATAATCTTAAATCATGGTATAAATATTGGCAGCTCATAAGAGATGAATCATAAGGGAATCAATGAACATGAACCATGAGATCATAATATTCACATAAGGCATAAGTTTATAGAATACACATAATCATATAAAATAATTTCATTATTCTAGTATCACTTCCAAGAATATCATATTGGATTGGGTTCACTCCACATTCCATCATATCTTTAGTCATGGTTCGCTCCCAAGAAAATCATTGTGGACAATGTCCCTTACTGGATAGGGTTTACTCCCCATTCCAGTCCTTATTATCTCATAAGATATCCATATTTACCTAATTCATTAGAGGTATATATAATTCTAGGCCCACCCATTACATAATCATAATACATTCCTATGTGTACCACAAGATCATAAAACATTCATCATATATCATAACCCATGTAAAATAAATAGGTTTCATAAACATTTTAATAATTCATCATAACATAACCCATGGAAAATAAATGGGTTTCATAAACATCTCATCATCATAATCATAAACCATCAAAAGAAAAAATATAGATGGTATCCTTGGATCATATTCCCAAAAAATCATAAGTAACCTCAATGTTTGTTATTATAGAATATAAATTCCTTTAATATATCATTGGAGCATTTATGAGTAAAATAAACTTTTTAGTTTGAAATCACTTATTTAAAATATAAAAAAATAACAAATATTAAGGAAAATTTTTATTTGAAAAAAAACTTGGAAACTTATAAATAAATCATCAAATCATTAATCATTCATTATAGTGAGAAATTATGTTCTTGTTGTACATGATAAAAAATATTCCTTTCACATTTCAATATAAAATCAAAAGTACCTTATTTGGAAGAATAAAAGAAAATTCATTTTTTAGAAAACTTAAAAATGAGTAAAATGAGTAAAAATGAATTTAAAAACCCATAGTATAATATTAAAAACATTATTAAAAACATTTTAAATAAAATATATAAATGGAATAAAAATATTCCCGACCAAAGAGGAAATAAAGTTTGTCTCTCTTGAAAATATTTTCTTAATAATTTTAAGTAACAAAGAGAGTAAAATGGTACTATTAATTGAAAATTTGATGAATAAATAGAGTAAAAAAGCATGATATTATTGAGAGTTAGATCTCAAAATTTCATCATTGTAAACTTTATCATAAACAATCCTATAAATAATGAGATTGTAACATAAATCTCTTACCTTAAGTTAGTCTTGATTTGAAAGTGCTCTAACCTCATATATAATAAATTTAAATTTATTATAATTCTATAAAAAATCATATAAATACGTATAATATCATATATGACCCATTTATAATATTTCAAAGCCCATTTATTAATAACTCCTAATAAAAATCATTGTTTCTGGGTATTTACTTTTTCATTTGTCATAAGAGTTTTTGTTCAGAAGCTCTTTTATTTGTACTTATATAATAGTTTCATAATATCTAAAATAAAAAAACATGATATAAATATCATATATATTCATTATATATATATTTATAATCTTCTATAAAATGTAGAGATAGGAAATTTATTTACATCATTCATGGAGACGGTAAGTTGTACGTACGCATAAACGCTATTTTCATTTTCTAATAAAAAGAAGGAAAGAAATATAAATATTATTTTATTATTAAAACCTGTAATTATATCATAAAATATATATATATATACATCAAATATATCCTTATTACCACTTAAGTAAAACAGAAACAAAAAAAACAAATCACATCGATTTGTGGAGGTGCTGGTCCACACGTACGCAGGAGAAACGTTATCATTTTAAAGTGAATTGGAAGGTAATAAGGTGGATATGATATTATATTTCTTGAATAATAATTTTTTCATAAATATAATGTATAAAAATTAAACACATCATAGTAATAATTAATAAAAAATGGTGATGGAAAATGAATTGTATCGCTACATGGAGGCGGTAGTCCACAAGTACGCACAAGCAATACTTTCACATCCCATTTAATGTAAAAGAGGGTGAATAAAGGGGGTTAAATAATCATAATAATACTTAAGTTTATTTATGATATTTAATTTATTATTTTATGATTAATACCATAAATCTAGAGGAGGTAAAAGAGTAAATAAATTGAAAGAGGTCGGGTAGGATGATTATCTCTTCTTCGGTAGGCCTCTTTTAGATACTTTATTATGGACCCTTGTAATGGTATTTTAAGAATACCAAAACCTATAATTGTTAATATTGAAGTTTATAAGATATTCTTTAGGTTTTGGTTGAGATATATGGCTGAAAATGTTGTAATGAAGAGAAATTATAGGTGTCCTTTTATAAATAGGGGAGACAACACACTTGAAATTTCTTAAAAGATAAAAATATAATATTATAATAATCAATAAAAATGATTCAAAATGGGAATAAATTAAAAAAAATTACATTATTATGTCAAAATAGTTCCATAAAATAGGATTTATATTAGTTTAATTGGAAAAAAACACACTTATATCTTGGTTTTACCCCCCAACAGTCATGTTCTAACCTTAATCGTGGTAACAAATTTCTACTATTTTTTCTATTCATTATGACCAAAAATTAAGTTAACTTAATAAATAATATTAATTACTATGATTAAAAATATTTAATCCATTTTATCAAATTAAATTCACAAAAATGGCATAATTTAATTTAAAATTGAACCCTAAAAATGTGACAAAAAGTATTTTTCCAAAAAAAATGTTTTCTTAAGTATAAAAGGTTTTTATGCCAAAATCCAACACAAAAATTAATTCAAAAGACCTTAATTGGATTATTAATAATAGAAATAAAATAATTTTACTTTTAAAGGCATTTTAAAATAAAATATACTTTTCAATGATTGAAAAAATTACATATTTTAATAAAAATCAGTATTTTTCACTATTCAATGAAAAATTAATTTTTTCAGAAAATTATCAAAAAATCACTCTAAGATAATTTTAAAATTATGATTTCAAAAATGAAGTTATTTTTTAAAATAAATTTTATAAATTATAAAATTAATTATATTACTTTCTAAAAAAATAATTTTTGAGGAAAAATGTATTTTTGAAGCATACAAAGACTTTACTAAAAAGTAAGTACTTATTTATCAATATATTTAATTTATCTAAAACCTATATATATATATAATTATCAAAAAGTGTTTATTCCTATTTACTCTACTAATTTAATTACTAGTTTATAATAGTATACTATATTGTGGTTCCTTTAGACTCGGATTTGTGTGCATCACAAGCTATTGAAGAAATTGAATTTAATTGATAAGAAATATATAATAAAATCTTAGGGTGCTACAACAAAAATGGTTTACACAAACATATTAATTCCATAAGTGTGTATGCTTAAGTGACATTATATATATAATAAAATCATGATAAAATAAAACACTTCCAATCCTTAGGTTCTGCGGTGGCACCTGGGACCAACCATACCGACATAGGCCAATGTCGGTGTCGAGTTTTAACATGTCACATATCAATACCAAGTGTTGTAATGGTTACCACTCATAATATAATCATAGTATCTCAAGAATAATAATTTTAAACATACCCATCACATTCCATTATAACATAATATTGGTTATAATTACACTTAAATCAATACATTCATCATCGACTGTTGGCATGAAACCCAACTTGTCCTATCCACATGACCATAGTTGTCATGATCATATAACCTGTAACACAAGCCCTAGTAGTTAAAATTATACCCAAACCATCTTGTATAACCATATAATCAAAACAAATACTCATGGTTGGAATGATCACCCAACCCACAACACATATTCCATCCTATATCACCAATCACTACCATAGTTGGCATGATCAACTAGCCAAAATCACATAACCCTTTCTATCCCATTATAGATGTTAGTGGTTTCAATGAAAACTAAAACCACCTTTAAAACGAATATTTCAACATGGTTATCATATTCTACCAACCCAGTCCATATAACCATTCTATAACACCCACATTCCCGTGGTTGGAATGCTCGCACAACCCATATCATATAACTTATGCACAATCCAAGCATAAAGGGCATAAGGCATAATATAATCTTTAATTATAATTAATAATTAACAATTTAAAAATGAATTTTTATAATATAATTGTGATCACATATTAAAGATAAAGGTTCCAGGTTTTATGAAGTGTTAGCATTCTTCCCATCTTTGGTTCACTTATAAATATTTGGTTGGTCACTCTCGCATACCCAACCATTTTTCCAATTTCTTCTTTTTTACAATTCTTCCACCATGGTAGTTATACTTTATCATTATAAAATTTATCAAGAACATATGCAAGGTCTCCACCTTAGTTTAATAGGATGTAAACAGCTCAGGGACACCCCACTTAGGTTCCCTTGTCTCAATTCTATAACACATGGGTCAAAGGCATTGTAATCGATAACTTATCTATCAGGATATTCACACATTCTCAATGGGTTACACATATCACAACATGCATTCCACACTTAATAAACCATAGGTAAAGTATAGGTACCACCTACCTAGGAAAAGTAGATCCCAATCATTAATGAACACATATTGATTCATCCTCAAATGGTAGAAATTTAAAACCACTATAAAAACAAAAAATTTGAGATTAACCACCAAAATATGATGCAATAGTGAAGGAAACCATTAAAATAGGGAAGGTTAGGGTTAGACTCACCTATAGTGCTTCCCTATAGTGAATGGAATGAAGATATGATCCCTCATAAAGAAGAATTAGTTTTAGAAGAGGAAAAGGTCAATATAGGATAAGGAGAGGGGAGTTCGAATTGCCTTGGGTTGAACTGGGGAAGAAAACCCATTTTAAAACCAAATTTAATTAATAATATCCAATTAATTAAAATTAAAAAAAATTGGGCCCACTGGAACCCCAATGGCTACCCACCTAGGTTCGGGTGAGAGGCTCATGGGAAGATCTATCCACCCTGGACCTATTTCCTTAAAACATGATCCCAATCCCCTTATTAATCCTATAACACCTAATAGAAACCAAAATAAATGAATTTTAGTAAAAAATAAATATGTTTCTTACATAAAAAATAGATTAAGGGTGTTAAAACCTACCCACCATATAGCTTCTCATCCACGAGCAGTATTCTTAAGCATCATCAAGCTTTATCACTAAAAACTCTAGACATTAATCTCAAATATTAGACTCCCACTCCCACATATCCTCTCAGATAGACTCATACTACTACTTTACATGTACTATAGGAAATTAATTCCTATAAATACTATTCTCACTATGATCTATAATATGAATAGCCTACTCCTCAAAAAAACACATTAGCCTCCAACTGAATTTTTTCATGGCAGATAACATAAGAAGGGTTGTAATGATATCATTGAAGTTTTAATACATGAAAAAAATCATGTATATCACTAAAAACTATGGAATATCTAACTGGTATATTGTTTTATTGATCTAATCCATGATCTCAATTAGCCTCATGAACTTGAGCATTAATTTCCTCTGCATATGTTTTTAATTATGTCCCAATCAAGGAAACACATATATAAATAATTGGTCTCACACCTCAACTCTAGAGGATAAAATCATCAATTATAATATGGACGATTACTACTCTAAGTGGTCACTAACCACTTCCTTATAAGGTGGATATAGTTTAACATCTCCTATATGATACTGAGTCTAATAATGTTAATATCCCTGGATCTAACCAATAGTTAATTAGTTGACATGACCTACTGTATAAAGTAGGTAACCCTCTAAATATAAGTTTGATAACAATTGTAAGAAAAATATTTAAGAATTATATGGTCCCCCCATGAAAAACCAAAATTAATGATACATATCCATAGTATATTCTCCAACATCCTAATAGTATACTCAGATTACCAATCAATTTGAGGATAGTAAGCAATACTCAGATGCACCTACGTACCAAGAACATTTCACAATACTCAATAAAAGTGTGGTGTAATGTGGGAATCCTAATAAAAATAATTCTCATTAGAATACAATAAAGGATCCTTATCTTTATAACACATACCGTACAAGATTTATCAATGAAATAAGACTCTCAAATTGGTTGGAAATGTGCAACATTAATCATCTAGTCCATAATAACACATACTACATAACTTCCTTAAGATAACCATGGAAATACCATCTCAAAGTATACATCCACATCATACAATGATTGATATATATTTATTGATTATATATTTATCATACACAATCATGATCCAAACATGTAAGTTAGTATCCCACTATACTGAATACCTTTGAGATCTAACTATATGTGCTCCATGATGCCAACCCTAAACATAAAATCCATGAATTTTCCCTAATTCTAGTGAAATTCGTGAATTTATAATTTTTTTTAATATCATACAATATCATTTTACATCACTGATCTACATCAAAGCATTATTATCTTAGTGCCACACCCAAGTATCTCTCAAACATTCTCATCAAAATCTACAGTCTCACCCCAAAGATCATACTCATTAACTTGAATCCCTAGTCTATCAGTCCAATAATTATACCCCCCCCCATGAGTATGAAGGCTCTATGAAACCATTCACCCTACCAGTCTTTTTGTGAAAGTTCATACTTGGTCTCTTAATAAAAAATTTAACCCGAAAGTGATCAGTCCAATTACCGAATGTACCAACTTTAACTAATAATCATAGATCAATACCCATATCATGGTATTTTATATTTATCATACATAACTCAAATACTTACATCCAAGTTTTGATTCATAACCATAACCACCCCCAAGTTGGGTCTACCAATATGTTTCCTCCAATGTTTTCCATGATTCTATTATGATGAGTATTTCACACTCTGGGTATCAATATTTTTCTCTCCATAATAAAAATTCTTTTATCCTCATTCAATGATCATGATACAACCTACAATTCATTGTTATTAAAATGATAACAATCAAAATCCATACTCATCATGTGTCAATAGATCTATCCCATGAGCCTCACTCATGGTTCTATGAAATCACAGTACTACTTGATTTATATATTTAAAATCACTGATAATTTTTCACCTCATACCCAGTCTTGATGGATATATCCTAATAGTGTTGGACAAACATGTCATCACAAGAGTCTTGAATACCCACTCATAACAAACTTCCATCACCCCTTTAGCAGTTTCACTATTTCATTGTTTCTTCACCTTCTATGGTTGAGACACTCTATTGGTCCCATAAAGTCATGCTGAGTCCCTTAGCCCTTAGTATTATATAAAACATATCATCCCCTAAGCCACCACACCTCAAATTCATAAACATTTCACTTATCATTAATCATATTAGTTGATTATCCCATCTACCCACAATCATAATGAAACATCAATCATCCCTAGTCAATCCACACTTCACCAGTTCTAACACATCACTTGCTCTCATCCATGCACAATATTATTATAGAATGGCCAACT
Organism: Viscum album; assembly: GCA_963277665.1. Lineage (NCBI taxonomy): Eukaryota > Viridiplantae > Streptophyta > Magnoliopsida > Santalales > Viscaceae > Viscum > Viscum album. The sequence goes on along the minus strand of OY728137.1, from coordinate 713,259,272 downwards.
ACCTTTGTCATCACCTAGATAGATCAAGGTGTTTCACACCTTTACAAGGGTCACCTCATACCCAATCACATCCCAATGTTGATCTTATATTATGCCATTGTCATCCCACAACCTATATCTAAGTAGTATGGAATAAATAAGTATTACTAGACCCATTCATGACATATAGTCACCTCTTAAGGTCTAATTCACATATAGGAATCAAGAAATAAACACAAAACTCACTAAGATTAATCCACTTATTAGGAAAGAACCACGAATTCTACAACTCAACCTTAATATCCTAGATATTTTCCAAAATCCACCCACTGAAATGTCACTCATGTCATTCTAGGATGATTTCACCTAACAAAATCACTAATCCCACTAATCTAGGGAAAGATTAGGTCATACCATCACACACACCTTGTATGTTGAGTGAATCCTCACTCTATCATTCCCTAGGTGAGAGAGTATCCAAATAACCACTCATAACATTGTATAACTACCATTTTTATGAGTCAAAACATGACCAAGAAGGTGTACACCCTAGTGTCACCCCACCATACCACTTGGATGATACCAACATGAGTTATATACCACTGATCCTAGGCACACACACCCCATCAAACAATTGAACATGCCTCTCGTACATGTAAAATTCATTCCTTAAACAAGGTACCATTCGTGATTCAATACCATAACAAAAATAATCTACATGTGATTCCTTTAACTAAATTTATTTTTATGTCTGGGGTAATGTCTCCCACAAAGGTTAACCTCACAAAACTCAACCTGTCTAGAGAAACAATAAGAAACCACTTTATTATTCTACCAACACACTTGACTCACCAATACTCTAATTCAAATATCAACATCACTTGGCTCTATAACCTAGTCCAAAAGACCCTACCCCTGAAGGTCATGGATCATAAACACTCTCAATTCTTTTACCTTAGATAGAAAAAGGTAACTCATTGGAAAACACACTCATATGAGGCTTTCTATGTATATTATGTTCCCTTATACCAAATCCAGCATCAATGTAAAGTTCTAAATCTCTATAAACACATCACATACCCTATAACTAATATCCCTCTCTGGGTGAGATACTTGAACTCTTAATTCCTATCCTCCATCAGCATATCTAGAAAGAAGTAATATTAGAACCAAATCTAAAAGTCCTTCTAAGATAACCAAACATGTTGGTTGGACTACATTATGATATCCCACTAGTGTTTATTTTTTATATATAATATATAGGTCACTAACTTCACCCTCCTATTAGGGGGTGTTTTGAGATGGTTAAGAAATATCTACAATAACTTCACTAGAGATTAGAATCCTAGGTGGACACCCTCACACATAAACAGACATGGATGTTACATCTGAAACTATCCTATTATCTCAAACAAAGAATATAAATCTTATGGTGTACTCTTATCCAAATACTAAATATCCAACAATAAATTCTTTCATGGTTTCTCATATGTCATCGATATTGGCATAATAGGTGGTTCTTGTTCAACCACTGATAGTGCATGTTGATCCATGCACTCTTAAAACTCCGCTAGATGATGTCATGGTGGATTTCCTCTATAGTTCTATACATACATCTAAAAACACATCTATTATGGTTCTAAAAATCACTATTTGGGGAATGCAGTCATGGGTATAAAATTCTACTACTCTATATAAATTTCATATATCATAATATCTCAAAATATAAAAACTCCCCCAAACCTATTTACCCTCACCCAAGGTCATATATATATATATATATAGGATCCACATAATCAAATAATAGATAATAAAAATAAAATGGAACATGATCTTGGTTAAGTAAGGTGACACCGTCATGTTATACAGGAAAATACTATATAAGTTGTTGCCAACACTTTAAATAATCAAACCCTATATCTTAACAAAGATACTTGAGCATAAGAAAACACTATAATTTCATGTAAATATTGTGTTCCTAACATGATTCATGAACACCACCCTCTCTCCATGCCATGCTAAGAGTAGAAAAACCCTATAAATAATAAATCATGCACTATATCCCTTGAAATTATAAAACCATAACTCTAAAAAAGAAAAAACAATATTCCATCCCAGTTAACTGAGGCCTCCCTCATATATTTCTTAGATACTCCCAGAAATAAAGTCCATACCAAGATCTACCACATCCTAACTCATATTTACTATTCCCAAATAGTTAGACAAAAGAAAGGAAATAAGGATCTAATACCACTTTTTAATATCCTCATCCCATTTCACCTTTTTTTGTAACCAAGCTATCTCCTTATATACATTATTAATTCCTCTCTATATGTCATAGGCTAATGACTAGTAGATAGGGTCTATGAGTAAGCATGGGGGACTATACCCTCGGGTACAGATAACCACAAATATCAGTAGAAGTAATAGTAACAACAATCATTAAAAATTAAGTAGTGTAAAAATAGTCATCACAGTGATATGTTGGTATAAGTAAACATTACAACCCATGTTAAAAAAAAATTAACAATTAATAATTTTATACAATCCATACAAATATTACCAATACCTCTCATGGGTAGGTTATATATCACATGTCCAAAAATAAACCACAAGTGAACAAAACTATAGATAACTGAAAAACTGGTCTTGAGTCCTACCCTAATCACATCTCCCAACTCCTACCTAGATACCCAACTTAGCTATAAAGCATAGGTCCCGTTACCTTATCTATACTTACAACCATGAAGTCTTCCCAAGTACCTGTGGTGCCCGGCATGGTGTAAGTATAACTTAGTAGGCCACTGCCAATGGTTTCTTAAATATATTTAGTTTATAAGTGTTCATGATAAAGTGACATGATATATATAAAATAAAATCATTATAAAGTAAAATATAATTGATCATTTGGTTCCATGATAAAACACAAGAAAGACCATACCTACTTTAGTCAGTGCCAGTGTGGAATTTTAATATGTCATATATCAATACTAAGTGTTAGAATGGTGTGTTCACATAATACCATCTCATGATCTCAATAAAATCAGTTGAAAACATGTCCATAACATTCCATAATATAATACTCTTGGTTGACATTTCACCCAACTCGAGCCATTCACTATCGATAGTTAGCATGTTTCCAAACTCATCTCATTTGTAGACCCATGGTCAGCATGATATTCCAACCCATAACATGATCCATAAAGAATTGGAAAGAAACCCAATTTGTCCCATATAATCATCTCATTATAACATTCACACCTGTGGTTAGCATGATTTCCAAAACCATAACACATATTCCATCCTACATTGTCATTAATTTTCATGGTTGGCATGATCACCCAACCCAAATCACATAATTGCTTTCATCCCATTCTATATGTATGTGGTTGGCATGAATGCATAATCAATCTTTCCATATCAACTCTGAACATGTTTTTTAGAATCACCTAACCTAATCCACAAAACCATTCCATAAAACTGATATTCCTAAGGTTAGTATACTTTCCCAACCCATATTGTAACACCCCAATATTTTAGACCCTTTAAACTGTTATTATATTTAATATCTTGTGTCACACGCAATACTGAACTAACACAACACCTGACTAAAAAAACAAAAATATATTAAAATTACATAAATAATATAATCATTACTAAATAAAAATATAATAATTAATTAAAATAAATATATATTATTATTTTACTATGATTAATATTTTAAAATAAAAGATGCCTTCGAAGAACCTTTAAAAAAATGGGGTATTGTATTTTAACTTAATAGATTAAATTGATCATAGTTAAAAGTTTATTTATATTTAAAATTTATTATTTTAACATTCAATTATTTTGAGGAAATAATATTAAAAACACTTGAAGTTTAAAAAAGTCATTTTTTAATAAAATCGATTTTCTTTAAATATTGTATTTCTATTTAAAAGATAATTTTAAAATTTTAAAATTTTAATTTTGATAAAATTAAATTCATTTTTGGATTAAAGATGACAACATTATCTTAGTATGAATTTGTTTTCTTTTTTATAAAATCATTAATTTTTAGGTTAATAGTGAAAAATACCATTTTTAAAAATATCGTGACTTTTACATCATTATTATTATATAAGTATGCATTATAAATTTATGAAACCATTTTATAAAACCAAATATTTATTTAATAAGTGGATTTACAATTTTTAATTCTAATTTACAAACCCATATTTAAAATTTTAGAACTTAAGTTATATTTTTACAAAAAAAATTAATAAATCATACATTTAGTGGTTTAAAATTAAAATTTAACACTTTTAAAAAAATTAATTTGAAAAAATTGATTTATAATTTAGAATATTGGGTCTAAACTATGTAATAATGACCAGTTTTTTCATGTATAAATGATAAATTACTTTAGTAAAAACTAGTTTCCTCGGTAAAAATAAAAAGTGGTAAAAGGGGTTTAAAAAGGAGGTAAAGAACACAAACTCGTTTAAAACATGTTTTTTAATGGTTTTTTGAGTCCTTGGTCAAATTTATCTCTTCATATCTCTATTATTTCTCAATTTTTGAGCTACTTTCCTTGATATTGACTTCCTATTATTTAAAATTTTTTGGTATTTATAAAAATGGAATCCCTTTTCACTTATAAAATCGGAACTTCTCTCATAACTTATCATCTCAAAAAAACCCAATTATTTCAGAATAAAAACTATCAAAACATCTCATAAATATTCATATCCACCATCAATAGTTTATGGTCTTCTAAAAATACCATCCCTCAAAGGCTTAACCCATATTGAAAAGGAGATAATCTATTTCTTTATGTGCACTTATTCTTCCTCAAATTTCATTACATCATATTAATATGATGAAGTTAGTATCATTAGTATACTGGTATTTTATTATAATTATGTAAAAATAATTAACAACTTTTCCAATTTTTATAAAGAAGAATGAAAACCAACATTTTTGTATTGTGTGAACTACCACCTCCACGATGCAATGTGTTTTGTTTTCATTCACCACCTTAAAATGATGGTAATAATAAGGGATTTAATATATAAGTATGATATTTAGGATATATTTTATATTCTGAAATGATAATCCTTATTACTCATTTTCACAATTCAAGGAAAAATGAAATCATCATCCATGCATACGTATGAACTACAGCCTCAAAGGAATGATTGATTTCAGTTTTTATTTTCATCATAAACTCACATGTATTATTATGATAATGGGTAAAATGGATAGATATTATATTTAAAAAATATTAATATCCTTTAAATAAAAATTGAACAACTTATTAGTAATATGAGTAATAAACAATCATGGTAAATTTAACCATCCAAAAGAGCATTCTAAGCATTAAAATGATTTCTTCATCCTATGAAATAACTTTTTATAGGTCATATTAGTATTTTAATTCATTTAAATTATTATATAACACACTAATAAATACTAAATATTATCATTATGCTTTTGGTATAATGATATTAGAACTAAATCACTTTATAATCATCCATTAATTATGGTATGTTCTCTTTTGGGTTGGTTTAACCACCTACTTGAACAATACTATAAATTCATATCATGGATGACTATGAGAATTTATTTAATATTAATATATTATATAAATAAATAGATAATAATTATTTTTTTCTATAAAGGTATTAAAAAATTTAACTCATTATTTAATAAAACACCCTTCATTCGCAAAGAATCATCAAAACAAGATCATCACCAAATTCATCTTTAAAGATCATAACCAAAAATTCCATGGAATGAAATTATAACATTATAAATAATTGTAAAACATTAATTATAGTACCTTATATTATCTTTTAATAATTAACTTTGGGATAAGAATGAATAACAACACTTTTATTACAAAATTAGTTCAAAACGATTAAGATTAGTCACACTGGATATTAAAAATAGATAATAACTGACTAATATATATCTAGAAAATAATTATAGATAAATTTTAGATAAGTTTATATATATGGAAATGGTTCTTAAATTTTTCATTCATATATTTATTTTGTTTATACAAGATCTTAGAGTGCATTCGACTAATCGAGGAAACAAGGTCAGGGTTTTCTTAGTCTCAATTCTGATTCTTTGAGACATGTTACATATTATACACAATGTTTCCTTTGTATAGTGTTATATTTAATTAATATACCATGAATTTTATATAAATTATTTCTTTTTAATTATTTATATATACTAATCCACATCAATTTCTTTTCTACATAAGTATTTCGACTCAAGTGTTACCCATGTTGTAAGAGTTTTTGGTAACTTAATTTACATTCATTGAATTGCGGTCATTATATTGAAATTATTTCATACAAGTTGGAAAAATTCAGACCTTTTATTTTATTGTGTGTTATTCTATAATTTTTTACATTTTTACCACATAAACCCCTTTTTAAAATATTTTAGGCTTCATGGGATATGTTGCATATAAGGGATATTGATAACCCAAATCTCCTTTATTTGAGTTATAAAGTTTTGTTTTTAAACTCGTTCCTCTATGCATGGGTACTCCCACCATAATATTTTATTATATTATATTTTATAATCCCATTTTGTAAAATTAATTTTTAATACAAATAAAGTTTTATTACTCTTTTTACAATGTAGGTTTTCAATAAAGGTATTTTCAAGAAATAAAAAACTCCCTTTCATAATGAAATGTTCTATCTTTGGCTCCATATTTCCTATAGAAAAATTTATGTCATTTTCAAATATCCACTATTATATATTATTTTTAAAAGTAAAATTTTTAAAAATCTTTCACTTAACCTTTTAAAAAGTTACTTTTGAAAGTGACATATAAGTTTATATTTTACTTCAATGTTAAAAATGTTTTCTAAAATCTATTTTAAGTATTCACCTCCATTTTCCTTTTCTTATTCAAAATGATTTACCCTCATAGGATATATGTTACATGATTTATTCTATAATAAATAAGTATATGTATAATTTATGATATTTAATTTATAGTATCAAACAGTTCGATTCTTGATCCCTTCTTGTGTTATACCATTCTAAGCATTGTTTTAAAAGGATGTTTTTAATCTATTTCAAAATCCTTATGAGTATTATTTTTTATAATGGGGATATGTTGTTTTGTAACTATACACATTATTTCTTAGTATGTCTTATGTAACATTATTATCTATGAAGTATTAGATTCATCACTACCTTTTTCTTTTATAACCATCCACTGTAAATAGGTATAACATTACTTTTAATTTCTTTACATTGTTAATACCCTATTTTCTTTTTATTTTATTGAAGTTTGTTCTCATAGAATCTATTCATATATTGGGGAAATTATTTTCTAAACTCTATACCCTTTATATATATGGTATAAACCATATGATTTATTATATTTATTGAATGGTATTTACATAGAAAGTTATTAAATATCTTTAGATACCCATTTATTCCCATGGGTTTATCTTATTATAATTATTGATGATTTTTTATGTGATTAAATTTTAAAATTAAATTAAACCCATTTTTTCCATGGGTTTTTTATTCTATAAAAGTGAATTATATTCATTTTAAAGTTCCATGAAACCAGTATTATTTTCATGGGTTCTGTATGATGTGAGAAATGAAACCCATTTCTCTTTTTATAGGTTCTTTATGGTATGATGTTGATTTTTTATATGGATCACATGTGTATGGATGATGATGGGTTGGTTCATATATCTCCCTAAAATTCATTGGTTAAAAGTTTTTATCTCATGAGATAATTATCCATGAGTATATTTTAGTTTCTTATAGTCATGGGCACTAATGTTGTGACTCATGAAAGTAATTTTCCCTATACTACTATTTGTACTATAGACTTATGCTATGATCTCATGGATCATGTTAATTAACTCATTATTTCCTCACCCTTTTAATTCATGTATTAGTTTATACCAAACTTTATTCCATTATTTATGATTTATTCTTTATTTTGTGTAATATTTTTTATGTATCTTGATTATACCCATATGCTCATCTTTTGGTATCACTTTGTTTTTACCCTTATTGTTCATCTGATATCACCTTTTTCTTATAATTCTATTTCCCAAGGTTATATAGATAGGAAGAGTATGAAGTGTATATAAGTGTTTATTTTTTGGATAGTTATTGGAACTAATTAATACTCATTATGGATTAATTATTTTTATATATAATGGGAAGTAATGTCCAATTGATATAAAGAGTGTAGGTTTTTTTATTAAATGTTTTTTCCTAATTCACTTAAATTCTAAAAAAAAGGTATTGGGGGTTTATTGTAATGAAATAATTTCTTTAATTCATATAATTATATAGTCATGTCTATAATCCATTATAGTTGGTATCATTGTATGGTTTAGATAGATTTAGAGGTTAGGATGTTAGTTGAGGATAATTTAAGGATTGATAAGATAAGGTTGATCATAATTTCAGAGGCATAGATAACCTTTTTTTCTAGTTTAGGTAAATTTGAATATTTTAGGGATTAGGATAAGTGAACTCTAGAAATTATAAGGGATAATTCTATATGTAGGTTAACATCATAAAATTTAGGGGAAGTTTTGTGTATGTATTTTTCTAAGCAATGAAATCCATGTTTGGATACTATAAGTGGATGAGGGATTTAGAATAGATGTACCTTTGGGTAATAACCCTAAAAAGGGCATGTTGGGTACTAATTAAATCATCACTTGGTGTATGAAAAATAGCTCTAACTGTACACTTTTTTTTATACTCATGAGGGATATTATTTGGTCAATCACGTTCTCTTTACAAACCATTGTGAAGGATGTTTTTTAGAATTACTTTAAGGGATTAGCTTAAGAAGTATAAGAGAACCTAAATTAAATAATATTAAATTTAACTTAATATATAAAAGGATTGAATGAATTTGTAATTAGAGGATATATTATGATTGTTTTTTCATATTCATATGATAATTTACTCCACTTTTATTGATAACTATTTTGGGTTTTAGTATGTGGTTAAAACGGGGGTCATGGAAATGAAGCTGAGAAAGGTATGTATCTAGAACCCATTATGTTTTTTAAATAAATAAGGGTGCATATTTAAAAGGTTTATAATCTTTTTATATGCCTTTTAAGATGAAAATTTTGAGTTTTATAGTCTTAAAAATAGTTATGAGGTTGATATATTGATTGAAATTAAATATTAATACTCTTAACTATTTTCATCAGTGATTGATATTTATCAATGATATCTTGGTATATTATAAAATTTATAAGTATTATGTGAAATATCTAAGTATTTATATTTATTATTTTTTCTTTAAAGGTGTGGAAATATATATTAAATGATATTAATAACATTGAAAATTTATTTCATGAAAATGTTATACTTTTTGAGATAACTATTGGAGAACACATGATTGAGGTATGGATAACTCTTAGGTTTAGAAAATACATAATTTTGAGGAAATAAAGGGTTGACTGGTTTTGAAAAATTATGTTATATGGTATTGGTAACCTTGGGATTTATAATTGATTCATGATATTTTTTGTGAAGTTTATCGCATTTTTTGGATTGTGGTATATAATGTATAGTGTGTAATTTTATACCATTCTAGGGTTAAATATAGTGTTAATTTCTAGAAGGATATATAGTTTTTTTGTAGTATAATTTCTGGGAGATTCAAATAGTTTTGGGAAAAGTATGTTATGGTGAATATATTATTAGGGTATATACATAATTGGGTATATGATTGTATAAAATATATATGTTTTTTGAGGAAAGAAAAATAACATGATATAACCTAAGTGAGTAAAGTATATTTCATATTAGAAGTTACTAGAATGATGAATATTTTAGTAATACCCTCACCTACTTTCATTGGTGAGTAATAATTAAAATTATGATAATGCAATTTATTTAAGGGGGTATAATGTAACGACATGAGATTTTGGACCCTATAAATTAATACTATCTTCAATAGCATGTGTCACACACAACACTGAACTAATGCAAGGCCCAAATAAAATGATATGAAATATATTAAAATTACAATAATAATATAATCATTAGTAAATAAAAATGTAATGATCAATTAAAATAATTTCATATTATTATTTCTCTTTTATTGATATTTTAAAAGTAAGGATGCCTTTTGAAGAACCATCCAAAAAAATTAGGCATTATATTTTACCTTAACAAATTAAATTGATCACAGATAAAATATTATTTTTATTTATGAAATATTATGTTCACATTCAATTATTTTGATGAAATACGATTAAAAACACTTGAAGTTTAAAAGGGTCATTTTTTAATAAAAATGGTTTTTATTTATATGTTATATTTTCATATAAAATCTAATTTATAAATTTTATAATTTTAATTTGATACAATTAACATCATTTTTTGACTAAATATTTCAATATTATCTTAATTTTATTTTTTCGGATTTTTCTAAAAAGTTTTATTTTTAGGTGAATAGTGAAAAATATCATTTTCACAAATAACATGACTTTTATTACATTATAATTATATAAGTATGGATTTTAAATTTATAAAAAAAATTTATATTTTAAAAATTTTGGTTCTAATTTACAAACTAATATTTTACATTTTATATCTTAAGTTATATTTTTCAAAAAAAATGTTTATAATACATTATACATTTAGTAATTTAAAATTAATTTTTATCATTTTTATAAAAATAATATAATAAAATGGATTTCAAATTTGGAATAATTTTTTCCAAATTATGTAATAATTACCAATTTATTTTCAATCATTAAGGATAAATTACATTAGTAAAAAACTAGTTACCTCATTAAAAATGGAAAGGGGTAAAAAAAGGTTTAACCAAGAGAGAAATACCCCCAAATATGTTTAAAAAATGTGTGGGAATGGGTGTTTTAGGAATTTATGACCTTATTACTTTCACAATCTATTATTTCTCAATTTTTTGTCCACCTTACTTAATATTTACTTTCTATTATTGAAAATTTTTGGGTATTTACAAAAATGCCATCCCTTTTCACTTATAAAAACGGTACTCATCTCCTCACTTCCTTTCTCCCAAAAACCCACTTATTTCAGCCCAAAATCTCTCAAAACCACTCAAAAACATTCCTATACACCATAAAGAGTTTATTTTATTCTAAAAATACCATTCCTAAAATACTTAACCCCCATTGAAAATGTAATAATCCAAGAAGTGAGGTATAAATTTCTAATTTCTCCTTTCTCATTTCGATTACTTTACGTGCATTTTTTCTTTGTTAAATTCCATTAAAACATATTAAAATGATAAAAAAAAGTATAAATATTATCCCATTATTTTATTATAATAATAGTAAAATCATTAACCACCTTTATATTTTTATTAATAAAAATGAAATTTTTCATTCATGCATTGTGTAGACTACCACCTCCACGACGTAACGTGTTTCATTTCCTTCACTGCATTATAATAATGATCTTAATATGTAATTTAATATATAATTATGATACTTATAAAATATTTTATATTATTCAATGATAAACTATATTACTATTTTCCCTCAATCTATTGAAAATGAAATCATCATCCATGCATATGTGTAGACTACCACTTCTATGGAACGATTGATTTCAATTTTTTATTTTCATCACCGCCATAAATGGCTAGTCATGAGAATGAGTAAATTAGATAAACATAATTTTCATGAAATTATTACGGTTCTATAAATACAAATTTTATAACCTATTAAAAATATGAGCAATAAACAACCAATGAAAATTTAACTATCCAAAAGTGTAACACACTGGAATTCTAATTACCTTTAAAAAGGTAAATGTGTTCGATAACATTTATTTCACACAAAATCTATGGTAAAAAAGAAATAATATATTATAATAATAATATTAATTAACCTAATAATTTCATAAATAAAAAAATCATTACCTTTATTAGATAAAAAGTTAATATAAGTTAATGTCAAAAAAGGGTGCATTCAATAAAAAGCAGTTTTCTTGATATTTTACATTTCCCATTAAAAGATAGGTTTTATAATTTTATAATTTAAATTATAAAAAATAAAATTCATTTTTTAATTCCTCATATAAAAATTTACTTAGTGTGAATTTTTTAACATTTTCAAAACAGGTTGATTTTAAGTCAAAAAATAAGATATTTACAAAATATATAATTTTTCATGATTTTATCACTATGTAATCATAACCTAGATGATTTAAAAATAATTAACGTAATAATATATAGAATTAATTAATAAAATTATGAATTTTTAAATATTCTTTGTATATATAAAACCTATGGAAAACATTTTTAGAACTAAAGTAAAATGTTTTTTAATATAAAAATTGTTTTTGGTATTCTCTTTAAATCAAATATTTTCAAGGTTATTTTCGGATTTTGATTGACTTATAATCCTCATAACTTTTATAAAATTCATAATAAATCAATTATGGCTTTAAAATAAGTACCCATGAAAATTTTATCATATATATCAATTTAAAATCATAAAAAAGTTATTTTTTTAAAAAAAAATGTTTTACGCTTTTAAGTGTTTTTATTTTAAAAGTAACTTTTCATACATATAGAAATTTTATTTTATATAATATATTTAAAAATTTAAATCATAATATTAAAAATATTTAATAATTTCAATTTTAATTTTTTCTTCAAAATTAATTACTAAGGTTAGAAATTAATTATCGCAGTAAAAAATGGGTAAATTGAGTTTAACCTAGTGTAAAAGTCATAATTCTTTTTAAAAACCTGACTTAAATTGAATTTTTGAGATTTTTACAAACCAGTTCATGTTTAACCGAAATTTTTTTTCCATTTCATAATCATTGACCGTTGAATAGTGTCATGTCGTTATTGAAAAATGTAAAGGCGTTTCTAAAAGTGCCCTAACTTTCACTTATAAAAACATACCACTTACACCCTTCAAAGATACACTTTATCTTTAAATTACTCCTTTAAAGTATATAATTTTACTCTAACTAGAACTATATCCCATTAAAATAATTCCCTATCCACTCTTATTCATCCTAATACCTTCAATTTTAAGAATACTTTCAAGGAAAGATTAAGTGTCCAACGTATGTATTAGCTTTTTCTTAAGTTTTATTCTTAATATTACTCTTATTAATATCTTATTACCATAATTATATTATGAATTTTGTATAATTATTATAATTATATGTTTTTATATTAATTTAAAACCCTTTATTTATTCATTTCCATCCATTCCTAAGAATAAAGGAACTTCAATAATGTGTGTGTGTGGACTACCACCTCGATGAAGAATCATTTTTTTGTTTTTCTTATGGTTTTTTATTATTAATCAAATAATATTAAAATATGGTTCACCATCATAAAAACATAAAAATAATTTCATTTTTATTCTGTTATAATGAAATTATATCAAAATAAACTACTCCTTAACCACACTTACCCATCAAGTTAAAGTGTGTCCCAGTTTGGGTCGGTTTAACCACCTACATGAACAATACTATATATTTACATTATGAATGGAAATTAGAACTTATTTACTTTTATAATATGATATAATTATTTAAATAATGTTTTTTTGTTCTGGAAAGGTTATATCAACATTTGACTCATTAATTATTAAACTGAATTTCGTTCGTTAAGAATCACTCAAACATGATCATCGTCAATTTCATTTTCATGGTTTGTTACCAAAACTTACATGGAATGAAATTATACCTTTGTAAATATTTTGGAATATTTATTATAGTTATTTATATGGTATAGTATTTATATAATTTGGAAAAGGAATAGATAACAACATGACTTTTGAAAAACTAATTTAAAGTGATAAAATATTACTTACACCCAGTGTTAAAAATATGTAAAAACTAGATAATATATATATAATGATTATAACTGAGGAGTATAAATGTTTATAGTTATGAATAAGGATATTTTGTGTGTATTTAATAAACTTAATTAAATTATTCAGGATATTTGGTGCTGGTACAGAACGAATCAGTACAAGGTAAACTGTTCATCTTAAATTCCTCTCTTTGAAACACATTTGATATTATGAACATAATTTCATTTATGTGGTGTATATAATACCTATGTGAGATATAATATCATGAATTATATTTTTATAATGGTTTTTAAACTTCAATTACAATCCCTCTCTTTCAAGATGTTATAATTAAAGTGTTACTGAAGTCGAAATATTTTTTTTAGTCTCAAATATGATTCTTTGAGATATATTATAGGTTAAGAACCATGTTTCTTTTTTATAGTGTATTCAATACCCATGGATATTTTTTTATCAAAAACTTTTTATTTAATTTTATTTACTATCCAAAACAGTTTCCCTTATTCAAGTGGTTATTAATAAAGTTTTTTTCCCAGTAGTAATAATTTTGGGTAACTCAAAACCCCTTATTTGAGTTATAATGTTTTATCTTGAACATTGTTCTTCCATGATTGGGTTATCCAACCCTAATATTTTATTGTATTTTATAATTATATTTTTTAAAATTATTTTTAAATACAAATAAAATTTTATAACTCTTTTTACAATGTGGGTTTTCAATAAAGGGTATTTCAAGTATTAAAAATGTCCCTTTCATAATCAAATGTTTTGGATCCACATTTCCTAAAGAAGAATAAATTTTATTTTCAAGGATAATTTATTATAGATTCATTAAAATTTAATTGTTTTAAATTATTTTTCACTTCACCTTTTGAAAAAGACTTTTGGAAGTCACCCATAACTTCCTCTTTTACATCAATGTTAAAAATGTTTTCTAAAATCTCATTTAATTTTTCACTTCCATTTACCATTATATTTTAAAAAGGTTTTAAACTGATTGGGTTTATGTTTCATGATTTATCCTCAAATATATATATATATATATATTAACATTTGGGTGAAATGAACTCATGATTCCAAACAATTCAATTCATGATCCCTTTTGGGGTGGTATCATGCAAGCATTCTTTTATGAGGATTTTTTTTCATCTATGTCAAAATCCTTCTAGGTTTACTTTATTACACTAGGGATGTATTATTTTAAAACCATCAAACTACTTCCCAAGGGTGGTGTGTGATCATGTTTTACAATTATTGACTTATTTTTATACTCATATCTCTATATAGTGTGAACAATATATTTTACTAAATTCAGATTGGATGTGTTCACCTAGAAAAATTGTTATTTTATTGACATGGGGAAAGGTATTGGTAATATGTATGTTGTTATTTCAATACAAATTATTATTAAAAAGTTTACTATGTATTTTTTAACTATACACATTCTACCTATATATGGGTTATGACTATGTTATCCCTTTTATTTATATGGAGAAAAGTATTAGAATTTTGTTTATTTTTATACCAATATAGACGGTTATTGGAAAGTTGAATATGTATTTTTTAAACCTCCAAATTATTTCTCATGATCAGTTATGATATTTTTATCACTTTTATTAACATGGGGAATAAGTATTTTCATTCTTGATGATTATTGACTGCCAACACGAGTTTATCATGTATTGATATTCCATATTCTTAATTATATGGATATCCAATTCTTATTCAGTAATAAGTTCTTCAGGGAATGGTATTAAAGGTACTGATGACTCCTATAGTTGATTCATTAGACTTAATCAGGTAAAGGGTGGAGCCTAGAATTATATATCCCCTTGATGAATCATCAGGTCTCATGAGACAAAACAAATTTGGGTATTTGCTGTAAGCCTACCCAATTCAGCAATATTCCTTGGTTGTGATTTCAAAAACAAGTAAAGTCTATTGGTGCAAGGCCTTGGTAGTGGGTTTTGAATATTGTCATTATGAATTCCATTGGTATGAGATTAGTATTATTGATATCTATGTTTTCATTTATTTTAATGGATATAGAATGATTTTCATTTCAAGTTTATTATGGATTTATATTGTTTAGATAGTCCTGGTGTAATTTTTATGCCATTTTTATGACATGGTTGCTTCGGTTATATGTTTCTCTTACTGAGTGTTTGAGATAACCCCTTCTTATGTTTATATTTCCATTCATTATGGAGAAAATTAGTAAATGTGACATGTTTATAAGGACAACACATGTGAAATAATATTTGGGATATTTTGAAGGCTCATCATGGATTAATTATTTTCAAATATAATGTGAAAATTATCTATTTTATATAAAGAACATAGGATTTATCAGTTTAGGTTTTTCCCTAATTATCTAAATCTCTAAACCTGAAAATATCCTTTATATGTAAGGGTTGAAATAAATATTGTTATTTTGTAATTAAGGTTTTTTTATCAAGGGTTTTATAGATGTTATCAAATTAAGCAGTGTAAATTATTTATTTGTGAGTATCGGATCTAGGAGTGTGGGTGTGGGGCGTCATAAAAAGAGCATTCTAAGTGAAAAATTAATAATTTCTTAATACTATTAAATACCTTTTTATAAGTTATATTATTATGTTAATTCCTTTCAATTCTTATTTATCACACTAATAAACACTAAATAATATCATTATACTTCTAGTATAATGATATTTCAACTAAATCGCTTCATAATAATCCATTAATTATGGTATATTCTTGTTTGGGTTGGTTATACCACCTACTTGGAAAATGTATAAATTTTTATCATGGATGAATATGAAAATTTAATTTCTAGTAATATATGATATAAATAAGAAAAAAATGATTTGTTTTTTGTTATTTAATGGTAATAAAAAATAACTCATTATTTAAGAAAATACCCTTCGTTCTCTAAGAATCATCGAGACATGATCATCGCAAAATCCATCATTAAGGATAATTCAGAAAACTATCATATAATAAAATTATAACATTGTTATTAATTATAAAAGATAAATTCTAGTACCTTTTATGATCTTGTAATGATGAACATTGGGATAAGAATAAATAACAACATCGCTATTGCAAAAGTAGTTCAAAATGATCAAGATCATTATCACCTGATATTAAAAATAGATAATAACTAACTAATATATATATACATATATATATAATAATTATAAATAATTTTTTTAAAAGTTTATTTATATGAAAAATTTTATGAAATATTTTATTAATATTTTTATGTTTGTTATAGAGGAACTTAGAGTGCATTCAACTAAGTGTGTAAATAGAGTAAGGGTTTTCTTAGTCTCAATTCTGATTCCTTGAGATGTGTTACATGTTATACACTATGTTTCATTTATATAGTGTTATATTGACTTAATATATCATTAATTTTCTATACATTATTTCACTATGATTCTTGGGAAATAATAATCCAAATAAAGTTCTTTTCTTTAAATGTATTTTCACTCAATTATTACACCAGTCATAAGAGTTTTTGGTAAATCAATTTTCTTTTATTGAGTTATGAACATTATCTTGAATTTGTTTCATATAAGTTTGGAATATTATACCCTTTTATTTTATTATATTTTATTCTCTCATTATTTACAATTTTACCGCATAGACCCCTTTTCAAATATTTTAGGCTTCATAGACTCTGTTTTTCATAAGGGATATTGATAACTCAAATCTACTTTCTTTGAGTTATAATGTTCTATCTTAAAACTTTTTCTTCTATTATTGGGTTCTCCAACCCTTATATTTTATTATATGATATTTTATAATCCTGTTATGGAAAATAAATTTTTAATACATAAAAATGTTTTATTACTCTTTATACAACGTGAATTTTTAAAAAAGGTAATTTCAAAGTATTATAAATGTTATTTTAATAATCAAATGTTTTATATTTGGCTCCAAATTTCATATAGAAAACTTTATTTCATTTTCAAGGTTCCATTATTATATAATATTTTTAAGATTATTTTTTAAAAATATGTCACTTCAACTTTTCAAAAGTTAATTTTAAAAGTGACATGTAAGATTATATTTTATGTCAATACTAAAAATATTTTATAAAAGATAATTTAATTTTTCACCACCATTTTCTTTTTAATAATAAAAATTATTTACTCTCATGGTATTTATGTTAAATTATTTATCCTATAAAAAATATATATTTATAATTTTGGGGGATTGAACTCATGGTAATAAAAAAATATTCTTGATCCCTTATTGTGTGATAAAATTATAATCATTATTTTATAAGGATGGTTTTTATCTATGTCAATATCCTTCTGAGTTTCATTTTCTACACTGAGGATATGTTCATTTTCAACCATCCCCCTTATTTATTTGTATGTCTTATGTAATGTTATTCTCTATCAAATATTTGATTCGTCACAGCTTTTGTTTTTCCTAACCATCCACCATGAATCGACATAACATTACTTCCAATGCATTTAAATTATGAATACCCTATTTAATAATTATTTAATTCAAGGGTGTTAACCTAGATGAAATTCATTGATTGAATGGGGAAATAATTGTATTAACCATGTACCCTTTATATATATTGTGTAAATATTATATGCTTTATTATCTTGATTGAATGGTGTTTACCTAGAAAGTTACTAAATTTATTTGGATACCCATTAATTTCCATGGATTTATCTTGTTGTAATTATTTATTATTTATTTATGAGATTAAATTTTAAAAGGATATGAACCCCATTTTATTTCTATGGATTATTTATACTATATAAGTGAAAAAAAATCATTTGAAAGATCTATAAAACCCTATTTATTTCCATAGGTTCCACGTGATGTGATAAATGAATCCCATTTTTCTTCCCATGGGTTCTTTATGGTATGATGATGATTTATTTTATATAAAAAATATGTATTGATGATGAAAAGTGGTGTCCTATATTGTAAGAACCTGGATCTTCTTTTTAGGTATGTCTTTCCTTTTCTGGAGTTTTTGAGAATTTTTGGAGATTATGGAAATTTTTGAAGTACACACTGTGTACTTTCTGGGTTCACGCCGTGTACTCTCTTCCCGCTCGAAGACATGTGTTGGCCGTGTCCGGGCCACACACACGGTGTGTAGGGGTGACGTGGAGGCCTATTTTGGCGGAGTACGGAAAAACCCACTACACGCCATGTACTTTAAAAATACACGCTGTGTACTTTTATTTTTTTTCACTAAACGGACCAAGGTCACACCTCATCGCGATATTTGTCTTCTTCTAGGTCTGGTTCTTCCGAGAGCGACCCGTATGGCCAAATATTCCCCGAGATCCCGCCTCTCTGTCCGATCTCCGATTCGAGCATGGTCGATTGTGTTGGAAGCACAGTAGTGAGTTATTCCTTCTGCTTAAACCTTGTTTTCCAATTCTTCCTCCTTCTCAAGTTATCTAAGGTTGAACGTTTTGTGCGTTTTCTCAGATCTATGACGTTTTAGGGAGAATAATCCATCGTGGTTCAAGTATATAGATCTCCTAGGATCAAGGTAGGTGTTTTGTGGCTTACCGTTCAAAGTCTTTGAGTTTATGTGCGAATTCCCACAGATACCAGTGAACGGGGCATCGCATGTTGACCTTTTTGCCCTTGTTGTTTTCTTGCCTTGCCTATATACTTGTGTAGAGTTAATTTGACCATGTTAGAGGATAATTTTATGTGCTTGGATGTGTTTTCACTTGCTTTGTTTTGTTTGCAACATTTGGGTCTTTTTTTCCTTTGGCTGCTACACATATTTTCATGCCTTGCGATTATAGGTTGAAGTGGAATTCGTGACATGCTTGTTGCCTAGTAGACTATTTAGCTAAGTAGCTCTATAGGTGTAATTTGGTTAGACAGGTAGCTCTATAGGTGTACTTTGGCCTTATAGCATTATTATGCATTAACTGGCATGGGGCTGAGAGGACCTAGTGCTATATACTATAAGGGATAGACCGAGTGAGCTTCCCAGAGAGTCTTAGACATTACAGACTACAGAGGGGATAGACTGAGTGAGCTCCCAGAGAGTCTTGGATTTTATATACTACAGGAGGGTAGACTGAGTGCACTTCCTCAGAGAGTCTTACCTTGTTTGAATCTCTTTAAGAACCTTCTCAGGCTAGAGGGGGAATTGACCGAGTGAGCTTCCTCAGAGAGTCTGTGGTATACCTGAGGCTATAGGAGGAATTGACCGAGATAGCTTCCTCAGAGGGTCTCTAGACCTTGGGGCTAATAGGGTTATACTGCGTGATCTTCCTCAATAGTGTCCTTGACTACCCTAGACTATATGGGGAATTGACCGAGTGAGATTCCTTAGAGAGTCTCATAAATGCGTATGACCAAACCAGAGGGGTTAAGCTGAGTGCACTACTCAGAGGGTTGTGGTACTTCTTGGTTAGGACCAGAGGGGATGGCTGCGAGTACTCCCCATAGGGTTTCCTATTTGTTAGCTTTTTTGCTTCACTGCTTTTGTTGGTTGTGGTTTGATTGTTGTTGTGTCATCCTGCCTTACTGCTTACTGTTACTGTCTATTGCTTGATGTTGTTGTTTACTGCTGTTGAGCCCTCTGGAAGATTGTTGAATTCTTCCTATGATTGGTGTTTTAATAATCACAAATCATCGTTACTTAATCTGGTTGGATTTCTCATATACATGATCACAATCTCTTAGTGAATCTGTTTATATTGGTTGGATCATGTTTTTATTTGTGCTTGCTATTGATTTACAAGTATTCTGGAAGTCTTCTGGATCAAACAGACACTTTGTGTTCTGTTAAGACAACGGTCTCACCGATCCATATCAAAAGACAACGGTTGCACCGATCCATATCAAAGGACAACGGTCGCACCGATCCATATCAAAAGACAACGGTCGCACTAATCCATATCAAAGGACAACGGTCGTACCGATCCATATCAAAGGACAACGGTCGCACCGATCCATATCAAAGGACAACGGTCGCACTGATACATATCAAAGGACAACGGTCGCACTGATCCATATCAAAGGACAACGGTTTCACTGATCCATATCAAAGGACAATGGTCGCACCGATCCATATCAAAGGACAATGGTCGCACCGATCCATATCAAAGGACAATGTTCACACTGATGCTGATCAAATGAGTCACCGATCATGACACACCGATGCTGATCATCTGAGTCACCGATGTCTAGCCACTGATGCTGATGCTGATGACCTACTGATCACTTGACACACCAATAGTCATAAACAGCTGTTTGAATTTCTTTATCTTTATTTAATCTAACCAACGGTCATATTAGGAATATTTTAATGCTCTATCATTTATTTAATAAAGGTTGTTGGATGTTAGGGAACCGTACCTCGTACCTGCAAAAATAAATCATTTCTTTTGCTGGAGCTCGTGCCATAAATACAAGAAGTCCCTGTTGGTGCAAATACATAACACGACGAGACACATATGAGTGAAAAGAGTGGTGGATGGGATAGTTGCAGAAGACACAGAAGCTCATACACACTCAATATTACTCAAAAAGAGTTTTGTACATTCACGAGGACATTGAAGAACTTCATCGACTACATTTCTCACTATCTCTGAACCTGGATGCCAAGTAGACGACACTATGTTTTTCAGACAAAAACCAGAAGAGGACTCAGAACCATTACTGATAAAACTTAAGGAGTCCAAAGATTTATTGAAATCACTAGAGCCATTTCTAAACTCTACATCTCTGCTCTGTGATTCATTATTTTACATTTCGAGCAGTGTGTATTATCTGCTGTATTTAACACACACTGTCTCCTGTACTTTAACTGGAGGATCTGTAGATCCTCACTCAAACTCTTACACCTTTTTGTTCCCACTGATAATAGTGGTAGAGGTCATGTATGACTTGGACAGCTGGTTGCTGTTGTATTGTTTCCCACGAATAACAGTGGTAGAGGTCTTGGACCTGGATAGTTGTAAACTGTTGTGAACCCCAATCTAGGGTGTGGATAAAATTTATATAAAGTGTTGAGAGGACTAAGTCTCGGCTTGAGACTGAACCTCTTGGTTATATCTGCTGTGCTATATCTTTCAAAGTTACTCTTTTTATTCCGCTGCTAATTACTTTAAAACCAAATCTGTTTTAGAGTCACTTTGATAATTAAACTCGCAAGTGTTTATATTAGTTGTAAATCAGTAAGTTAGTTTCAAAAGTTAATCAACTCTTCTGTTTTTGATTAACTGGGAAATAATCAATCCCTTGAGAACCCAACAGAACCTTTACTTTGATATAAATTCACTACAGTTTAATTCTGTATTTTATTTGGGGGTTTTTAAGACAAAGTTTTTAAAACAGAAATTTTAATTGGAACTCAATTCACCCCCCTCTTGAGTATCCACTCTGACCAACATTTGGTATCATAGGTTTCTAAAGTACTCTGTTTTTCAACTGTGATTTTAGTTGTATTTTAAAGTTCTTAAAATTTATGTTTTTTCTAAATTTTTATCTCTTTAAAATATTTGCTTTAAGTAATCTATCATGGATAATAGACTTGAAGGTGTTTCTACCAATAGACCACCATTTTTCAATGGTACTAACTATGCTCAGTGGAAAATCAAGATGAAAATTCATTTAGAGAGCATGGGTTTTGATATTTGGACTACTATAGAATCAGAATATAAAATTCCTACTACTGTTAGAACTACTTGGAATGAAGATACTAAGGCTGCCTACAATAATAATTTCAAAGCTATGAATGCCTTGTACTGTGATTTAGGAGATGAGAAATTTAATAGAATATCTACCTGTAAAACTTCTTATGAAATTTGGGATACCTTATCCATTTCTCATGAAGGAACAACTAATGTTAAGGAAGTGAGATTGAATACTTATACTATTAAGTATGATAATTTTAAGATGAATCCTGATGAACCCATTTCTGACATGTATCTCAGATTTAATGAAATTTTCAACAAAATGGCTTCTCTGGGAAAGGATGTTCTATCAAAGGAACAAATTATGAGAATTCTGAGATGTCTACCTGAAAGATGGAGAGGAACTTCTGTCTCTATTAGAGAATCATGTGATATTGGTGAACTGCCAGTCAAGGAACTAATTGGCATGTTGATGATGTATGAAGAGGAACTGAAGGTTAACAAAGAAGAAGAAGATGAACCTAGAAGGAAGTCGGTTGCTTTCAAATCTTCAACTTCAAAGAACAAGGATAAGGAGAAACTCCAAGCTATAAATAAAAGTTCAATCTTTGAAGACAGTGAAAGTGCTTCTGATAGTGATGCTGAGATGGATCACATTTCCAGAAGGTTTAAAAAGCTTTATAGGAAGAAGAAGTTTTTCATAAAATCAAATTATAAAGGTAAGTATGACAACAAGGGACATTGGAAAAAGGATTGGAAGAAATCTGACAAATCAGATGAAGTTGTCTGCTATGAGTGAAAAAGAAAGGGACACATAAAAGCAGACTGTCCAAAGTTGAAGTACAAGAAGAGGTATGAATACAAGGACAATACGTTTAAGAAATCCATGAAGGATACTTGGAGTGCTTCTGGGGATAGCTCCAGTGAGTCTGAAATTTCTGAAACTGAAATCAAAAATAAGGCAAACATGTGTTTTATGACAAACACCTCTGAGGTAACATCTGAAACTCCTGCTTTAAATTCATATTATTCTAAAGATGATTCTGACTCAGAAAACATGTCAAAATATGAACTATTTGAATACTGTGATATGTTAGAAGAAACCTGTAATGAGATGAAAGACAAATACAAAGGTTTAAAGAAACAGTATGCTTTAACTGTTAAATATAAATCTAATCTTGATATTGAAATAGAAAAGAATGATCGGTTGATTAAAGAAAACACTGAACTGAAATTATATAATGAGCAACTTAAGAAAGATTTATAAAAATTTACAAATGGTAAAGATACTCTTACTCAAAGGCTAGGTAATCAAATAGAACCTAGATACACTACTGGTATAGGATACCAACCAGGATAGAGAAAATTTACCAAAACTAAATTCATTCCTAAATCTGGACAGAATACTGCTAGTTCTAGTTCTGGACATTTATATGCTTCAACTAGTTATATTCATAGTTATGGATCTAATAAGGTTTATCTTTCAAGATCTGTTGACTCTATAAATCTTATGAGACCCATTAGACAAATCTAGGTACCTAAAGTTTTATTGGCTCACCTGTCTGGACCCAAGAAGATCTGGGTACCAAAATCATTTCCTATCTAAATATGTTTTGTAGGGAACCTGCTTAAAGAGCTTCTGTAGAAAGACTTGGTATTTGGACAGTGGATGTTCAGGACATATGTCAGGAGACTTCTCATGCTTCAAGAGTCTATTGAAAGTTGATGGAGGGTTTGTCACCTTTGGTGATAACTCAAAAGGAAAAATAATCAGCTTAGGCCAGATTGGTAACACTGACTCAGTATTAATTTCTAAAGTTTTATTTGTTGATGGACTTAAATACAATTTGTTAAGTATTTCTCAGTTATGTGATGATGGTTTTTATGTTAAATTTAAAAACGATTCTTGCAATGTTTTTAATTCTAAATTTTTTTTAGTGTTTTCTGCTTTAAGAAATGAAAATGTTTATACTGTTGATTTAAATTCATTAGCTAATCAAAATATTACTTGTTTAAATGATTTTCATAAAGAGTCTTGGCTTTGGCACAGAATATTAGGACACTGCAATGTGCATTCACTTAGAAAACTTGCTAGGAAGAACTTAGTTAGAGACCTACCCAAACTTGAATTTCCAGCAGAAAAAGTTTGTAATCCCTGTCAAAAGGTAAAGCAACATA
The DNA here is from genome assembly GCA_963277665.1 of Viscum album. Classification (NCBI taxonomy): domain Eukaryota; kingdom Viridiplantae; phylum Streptophyta; class Magnoliopsida; order Santalales; family Viscaceae; genus Viscum; species Viscum album. The sequence continues at coordinate 713,234,623 of OY728137.1, read as the reverse complement.
AAGTTTCTTTTAAATCAAAGAAAGAAGTTTCAACTTCTCAACCTCTTGAGTTGGTTCACATGGATTTATTTGGACCTTCCAGAGTTTCTAGTTTAAATGGGAAGCACTATGTCTATGTTCTAGTAGATGACTATTCTAGGTATACTTGGGTATATTTTCTATCTCACAAAAGTGAAGCTTGTTCTTGCTTTATAAAATATTCCAAGTCTATAGAAAACCTTAGTGGACTTAAAATTAAAACCCTGAGAAGTGATCATGGCTGTGAGTTTGAAAATCATGAGTTTGAATCTTACTGCTCACATAGTGGCTATAGTCACAATTTCTCTGCCCCTAGGACACCTCAATAGAATGGTGTAGTATAAATATGGAATATAACCCTGCAAGAAATTTCTAGGACTATGCTTAATGAGTATGACCTACCTATTTATTTTTGGGCTGAATCTGTAAATACAGCTTGTAATGTTATCAATAGAGTCTTGATCAGACCTGTTCTTAAGAGGACCCCTTATGAGTTGTGGAACCATAGGAAACCTATGGTTAACTACTTTAGAGTTTTTGGCTGGAAAGTCTTTATTCTTAATACTAAAGACAATCTTGACAAATTTGCATCCAAGAGTGATGAAGGAATTTTCCAAGGTTACTCTATTTCTAGTAAAGCCTATAGATTTTTCAATAAGAGAACCAAATGTGTGGAAGAATCTGTTCATATCAAATTTGATGAAACTGATCCACATGAACCTAAGACCTCTCTTGAAAATCTTGAAGATGATCTCTCTGTTTTGAACCTTAATGATAAAGACAGTGGACCTGTAGTTAAAACATCTAGTTCTGGAAATTTTCCAGAACCTGCTTCTATTAAACCTCAACCTGTAGATGAACCTGAAATCTCTAGTCCTACCTTTTCTAGACCAACTAGGATTCTAAAGAACCATCCGTTAGATGCTGTTGTAGGTAATTTAGATAGAGGAACACAGACTAGAGCTTCTCTAAGAAATCAGGTTTAACATCAAGCTTTTCTTTCATAGTTAGAACATAAAAATATCAATGATGCTATCAATGATGAATTCTGGGTAATGGCTATGCAAGAAGAACTAAATCAATTTGAAAGAAACAAAGTCTGGAAATTAGTAGAAAGACCTAAGGACACTATAACCATAGGCACAAAATGGGTGTTTAGAAACAAAGTTGATGAATCTGGAAATATCATTAGAAACAAAGCTAGGCTAGTTTCACAAGGTTACAATCAAGAAGAAGGAATTGACTATGAGGAAACCTTTGCACCTGTAGCTAGATTAGAGGCCATTAGGATCTTACTTGCCTATGCATCACATCTGAATTTCAAGTTATATCAAATGGATGTGAAAAGTGCTTTTTTAAATGGTTTTATTGTTGAAGATGTTTTTGTAGAACAACCACCTGGTTTCTCAAATCCTCATTTTCAAAATCATGTTTTTAAACTTTCTAAAGCTTTATATGGTTTAAAACAAGCTCCAAGAGCTTGGTATGAAAGACTTTCAAACTTTCTTATTTCAAAAGGATTTACAAAAGGAATATATGATCCCACACTTTTTATAAAAAGGATTTCAAAAGATGTTTTAATATTACAAATCTATGTTGATGATATTATTTTTGGATCTTCTAAAAATTCTTTATGTACTGGTTTTTCAAAGGTTATGCAAAATGAGTTTGAAATGAGCTTAATGGGAGATCTTAAGTATTTTCTTGGATTTCAAATCTTTCAAACTAAAGATGGTATTATTCTAAATCAAAGTAAATATACTAAGGATTTTTTAAAACGTTTTGGTTTGGATAGTATTAAGGAAAGTGATATACCTATGAGTACTACCTGTAAATTGGATGTTGATGAAACTGGGAAACCAGTTGATCAAACCTATTATAGAGGTATGATTGGGAGTTTACTTTATCTTACTGCTAGTCGACCAGATATTATGTTTAGTGTGTGTATGTGTGCTAGATTTCAAGCTAATCCTAAAGAATCACACTTACTGGCTGTTAAAAGGATTTTTAAATATCTTAAGTATACTGTGAATTTAGGTTTGTTTTATCCAAAAGGACAATCATTTGACCTAACTAGTTATTCAGATGTTGACTTTGCTGGATGTAAGTTAGATAGGAAAAGCACATCAGGAACAAGTCATTTACTTGGAAAGTCCCTAGTATCATGGTGTAGTAAGAAACAGAACTCAGTTGCATTTTCTACTGCCGAAGCAGAATATATAGCTTCTAGTAGTTGCTGTGCACAGATTCTGTGGAAGAAACACACTTTATTGGACTATGGATTTGATTTTAAACATGTTTCAATTAACTGTGACAACACTAGTGCGATCAACATATCTAAGAACCCTGTGTCTCACTCTAGGACTAAGCACATTGATGTCAGACATCACTTTCTAAGAGATCATTATCAGAAAGGTGATATTTCTCTAGAATTTATTAGTTTTGAACATCAATTAGATGATATTTTTACAAAGACTTTATGCTCTGAAAGAATCAATTTTATTAAACAAGAATTGTGTATGATCGATCTGTGAAACTGATCTGTGAAACTGATCTGTGAAACTGATCTGTGAAACTGATCTCTGAAACTGATCTGTGAAACTGATCTGTGAAACTGATCTATGAAACTGATCTGTGAAACTGATCTGTGAAACTGATCTGTGAAACCGATCTGCGAAACTGATCTGTGAAACCGATATGTGAAACTGATCTGTCAAACCGATCTTTCTTTCTATTACTTTTTATTATGTTAATTAATTACTTTTATCTTTATTATGGAAACCCTAAATGATGAAATAAATGATACGCGACTATTTCTATTCCCCAAACTGTCGACCTTTCATTTCCCACCAAGCCTTATATCCTCTCTTCTCCTCTACTTCGAACCTTCGAACTCCTGCATTTTCCAGAATCTTTAAATGGCTAAGAAAAAGAGACCAAGAAAAGGATCAGACAGTCCTGTACCTTCAAAGCTTGCTCGAGGTGAGTCGAGTAGTACCACTCAGAGATCACTAAATCCGAACCTAGAAACTCTGATTGTTGCTATAGAAAAGGAAGTCAGTTCCGCCTGGCTTTTGACAAGTAAGTCGCTGTTGTTACAAGTTTTAGAATCGCAAGGATGGAAAGCCTGGTTCTCAGATAACACTCATGTATACTACCCAAAGCTAGTGCATGAGTTTTATATAAATCTGCAAGTTACATTAGATGGTGTAGAGGCTGCCAGAATTTCTTCTGTAGTGAAAGGAAAGAAAATATCTTTTTTGTCTAAACAATGGGCTGAATGTTTAAATGTACCCCATGAGTGTCGGTATGAGGATTATGGTGGAAACATTCATCCAACCACTGAATACTTCTCTTATGAGTTAGATTTAGAGATTTTGACTGGAAACAGAGAGTCAAGGAGAATCACAGCCTCAAAGTTGGATGGTGAATGTAGACTTCTTTTTATGTTTATTCAGCACCAAATTTTCCCCAGGAAAGGAGATTTTGCTGCTGTAAAATACCAGGATGTTTTTCTTTTGTTTTTACTAAAGACCCATGAGAAGATCAATTTTTGTAGATATCTAATGGTGCACATAGCTGGAATGGTGAAACCTTCTAAGAAAGCCACTGCCATTTTCTATTCCAAAATGATCTCTGCTATGTTAAAGAATCTGGAATGTTTTGATGAAGCTGATGAGATAGCTGAATCTGATAATTCTTTTTTTGTTAACAAAGAAATTTGTAAAATGATGAAAATAAATTGGAAACCATGGAAAAAGTGTTGCGTTGCTGATGAGGACAAGCTGTATGAATCCTACAATCCCACTGATCATGGAAAGAGGCCGAAGGGTTTGAGAGACCCTGGTTTGAAATCAGATGAGGATCCAATTTATTCTGATGATGAGGAAGAAGTAGATGTTGAAAGGAATAAGGACACTGAAGAGTCTAGTAAACGAGGGATGGAAGAAACTGAAACAGAAGAAGGAATTATGTCACCTCCTAATGATAGGAGTGATCCTGATACTGTGAGCCCTAAGAGAAGAGTGGACTTTGGACCTGCCAGTCCACCTTTAGCCTTACCTGAATCAGAACCAGTTCTTGGTGATGAAGAAGCTACTGACACTGAAGTATCTAACAGTGAAGTTTCTATGAAGAATGGAAATGAGAATGGAGATGATAATGATGATGATGATGATGATGATGATGATGATGATGATGATGATGATGATGATGATAATGATGATGATGGTGATAACCGACCAGTGGATGATCTTGCTGTACCTCCAAAAGAACCACATCAAACTGTTCAAGAAACTAATACCAGTGGCAAGAGAGATTCTCTAGAAATCATTGGAAAAGCAAGTTATGATAAACCGAAATATACTCTGTGTGCTGCTATCTGGGATGATTACCCTGGTTTTGCTGTTTTGGGGTTAGAGTATTCTGAAGAAGAAGAGGAAGAATCAGAATATACTGCGGTTGTGAAGGAAAGACAACCAGTTGAGGCAAGGTTTTCTCATGCTGTTGATGCTGAAGATGTTCATCTACCTAGTTCTACTGTCTCCCAGTCTGATTTTGATAAGTTCAAAATTGAGTTGCTTGTTGCTGTGAGAGATACAGTCAGAGAAGAAATTTCAAATGCTATTAGACCAGACCTGGCCAATACTGATGAGTTTATTGGAAGGCACATAGCCTCTCTAAATCAGATTCTGAAGGATCTACAATCTGACTTAGTTTCTTTATCAAATGAATTTAGATCAACCATCTCTGGTATGATGGAAGTGTTGAGGAATCTGATTGAACATCTTAAGAAGTATGATCTGAGAAAGTTGAAAGATGAGATAACTCAGATAGTTTCTCAAGCTAGTACAGCCAAAGTAACCAAGATCACTACTCGTGAGCTAGAGTCTCTAAGGCAGATTGTGCATGATTAATTGGCTGCCATTAGACAAGTTCTTGATTTGGACTCGTTGAGGAAGATGAAGGAGCACAGTGATCACATTCATAAGATGGTAACAGTATATTCAGTAGATGCCACTAAAGCTCAGAGAGAAATCAAGGAAAAGGTTGACCATTACTTTTCAAATATCTATACCATGCATGAGATGACCTCGAATTTCAAAGTGTTGGCTGACAATCTGAGACTGCCTCCAGTCACTCAAGCTTTCAAGACTCAAGTATTTCAGTTGCAAGATTTTACTCCTACCTTGGAACGGTTCAGGGAGAATAAGGATGATTTTGAGAAGGTTATGCAGTATGGTGCAGAAGTTATTTAGGATTTCATAAATCTTTTGAAGCCTTATCTGAATGAACAAGTCACCGCCATTATGCTTCCTACTGATGAACCTCTCAGTGCCTCTGATGTTGCTCCAAATCAGATCTTCATTGCTCAATCTCTATCTCACCTACGACCAGTTCCTCAGCAATCTTCTCAACCAGCTACTACTGCTCCACAGCAAATCCCAGTGGCATCCTCTCCTCCACCCTCCAGAGTCATATTACCACCTTTTCAAATTCGCCCAGTTCAACCTGCCTCCAGGCCTTCCAACTTACCAACCATTGATCCTTCTGACAAAGGAAAAGCCCCGTTACATCCTAAGAAATAGTTGTGTCTTTTTTTTTGATAGGGTGAATAGTGTTCTGTTTATACTCTGATGTACTTAACAAACTTTTTCTTCTCTCTATATATTCTATGAAGACTTATTTTAATCTCTTCTTTATATGTTTTCCCTACTTTTTGATTATCTAAAAGGGGGAGATTTATATCTATGGGGGAGAAACATATTATGGCAGGGGGAGAAATGTTTACATAAATATACAAAGGCATAAATTCAGGGGGAGATTTATATCTCATTGTGTTTTTATTCTTATTATACCCTGTCACTATTATTGATGATATATTATTTTTATTTATGGCTACGATTTGTGATTATCAAAAAGGGGGAGATTGTTGAGCCCTCTGGAAGATTGTTGAATTCTTCCTCTGATTACTGTTTTAATAATCACAAATCATCGTTACTTAATCCAGTTGGATTTCTCATATACATAATCACAATATCTTAGTGAATCTGTTTATATTGGTTGGATCATGTTTTTATCTGTGCTTGCTATTTATTTACAAGTATTCTGGAAGTCTTCTGGATCAAACAGACACTTTGTGTTCTGTTAAAACAACGGTCGCACCGATCCATATCAAAATACAACGGTCGCACCGATCCATATCAAAGGACAACGGTCACACCAATCCATATCAAAAGACAACGGTCGCACCGATCCATATTAAAGGACAACGGTCACACTGATCCATATCAAAGGACAATGGTCGCACCGATCCATATCAAAGGACAACGGTTGCACCGATCCATATCAAAGGACAACGGTCGCACCGATCCATATCAAAGGAAAACGGTCGCACCGATCCATATCAAAGGACAACGGTCACACCGATGCTAATCAAATGAGTCACTGATCATGACACACCGATGCTGATCAAATGAGTCACCGATCATGACACACCGATGCTGATCATCTGAGTCACCGATCATGACACACCGATGTCTAGCCACCGATGTTGATGCTGATGACCTACCGATCACTTGACACACCAATAGTCATAAACAGCTATTTTAATTTCTTTATATTTATTTAATCTAACCAACAGTCATATTAGGAATATTTTAATGCTCTATCATTTATTTAATAAAGGTTGTTGGATGTCAGGGAACCGTACCTCGTACCTGCAAAAAGAAATCATTTCTTTTGCTGGAGCTCGTTCCATAAATACAAGAAGTCCCTATTGGTGCAAATATATAACACGATGAGACACATATGAGTGAAAAGAGTGGTGGATGAGATAGTTGCAGAAGACACAGAAGCTTATACACACTCAAGCTTACTCAAAAAGAGTTCTGTACATTCACGAGGACATTGAAGAACTTCATCGACTACATTTCTCACTCTCTCTGAACCTAGATGACATGTAGACGACACTCTGTTTTTCAGAAAAAAACCAGAAGAGGACTCAGAACCATTTCTGATAAAACTTAAGGATTCCAAAGCTTCATTGAAATCACTAGAGCCATTTCTAAACTCTACATCTCTGCTCTGTGATTCATTTTTTTACATTTCGAGCAGTGTGTGATATCTGCTGTATTTAACACACCCACTGTCTCTTGTACTTTAACTGGAGGATCTGTAGATCCTCACTCAAAATCTTACACATTTTTGTTCCCACCGATAACAGTGGTAGAGGTCATGTGTGACCTATACAGCTGGTTGTTGTTGTGTTTTTTCCCATGAATAACAGTGGTAGAGGTCTTGGACCTGGATAGTTTTAAACTATTGTGAACCTCGATCCAGGGTGTGGATCAAATTTATATAAAGTGTTGAGAGGAATAAGTCTCAGCTTGAGACAGAACCTCTTGGTTATATCTATTGTTCTATATCTTTCAAAGTTACTCTTTTTATTCCACTGCTAATTACTTTAAAACCAAATCTGTTTTAAAGTCACTTTGATAATTAAACTCGCAAGTGTTTATATTAGTTGTAAATCAGTAAGTTAGTTTCAAAAGTTAATCAACTCTTCTATTTTTGATTAACTGGGAAATAATCAATCCCTTTAGAACCCAACAGAACCTTTACTTTGATATAAATTCACTACAGTTTAATTCAGTATTTTATTTGGGGGTTTTTAAGACAAATTTTTTAAAACAGAAATTTTAATTGGAACTCAATTCACGCCCCTCTTAAGTATCCACTCCGACCAACAACTTCTTATTGTACTTTTACCTGCCATATACTCACTGACTATTAGGCACAAATCTTTTGGTGAATGCCTACTGGGATTTTATCTCACACCCTATTTGGGCCATGATTTTGGGCCCAAGTAGACTATGTTGTTGCAGGTATAGACTAGGGCAAGCGCCCTTCGACTTCTGGAACTTGATTGCTTGGAGCAGGGGAGCATGGGACCAAGCTTCGGCTTGCGATGCTGAGGAGCTATTTACTTTTCTCTTTTGTACTTGTTTTGGTACTGTAGTTTTTTCCAGCATTGTGACTTGTTTTGCTGTTTTCCAGTTATGTATCATGCATCATTTTATATACATGCATATGTGCTCTAGTTTGTTGATTTAACCTTCTGCTGTTTATATTGTTGGTTCTTACTACTTCCGCTATTATATGTTTACTTTTCTTACACTATGTACTCTGCCAATGAGGGCATAGTTTCCCCACTATCACACCCAAGGCCCTCGCTACTAGTCAACAGCCTCTGGCATTTGGGGAAATGCGCTTGAGGCCATGTGACCAACCGGGTACGGGGCGCCTCTGGATGGCTTCCGGAACCGGGACATTACAAAGTGGTATCAGAGGAATTATTTTCTCTTTCTTTACTGTTTGGAGACATTATACAGGGATAGGATGGATTCGGTACTTGGTAATAAGCTATGCTCGGGAGTATCTAACCCGTGTATAGGGAAAAGCCATACTTCCTCGTTTATTGTAGTTTTTGGTTTTGAGATTTTATGGTTGACACGATTTCACCTAGAGTGATTCACATACTTTGTACTGTTATTGTTTTGATATTATGGTTCTATTTCTGTCGTAACCCGATTAGATGAGGGTATACCATATCATGAATCATCTAGGCACTTGTAGAAATCGCATGCCATGCATTCTTGACATGCCATCTAGGGTGCATTAGCGATTTCATGCTGTTGTGATAGACTTTGTGTAGATTATGCATGATGTTGTGATAGATGCTTGATAGAATCTCTGCTTCTTTGTTAGATAATTTTTTTTATTGAACTTTGATCAAATGAACACCAAATTCTGATTCTTGAGGTGTTATGGGCCCTCTTGAATCAGAAATTGGTGGATCATGATCCTGTTTTCTCTTTTACATGACTGTTGGAGATGAAAAACTTTGATTCGTGGGTAGTATGGGCCCTCACGGATCTGAATTTGTCACCTATTTTCTTGGTTTTCTGTGTTTCTAGGTATTCTGCGCGGTTTCTGAGCTATTTCCCTGAAAAACCCAGAATACACGGTGTGTACTTTCTGGTTACATGCCGTGTAGTTTTCAGGTTGTGTTACTGATTGTGTGTGCAGGAACACGGTGTTGTAGAAATAACTTCAGAAACATGTCGTGTATGGCAGGTACATGCCATGTAGTTTAGAGCTATGTACCCGGCCGTGTCACCAACAACACGGGTTGGGGAAGCTCGAGTAGACATGTCGTGTTGCTTTCGAAACATGTCGTGTAGTCTTGCCCAGGTACCCGGCCATATCATGAACAACACAGGATGGTGTCACCTTCACCTATACACACCGTGTTTTTTTGGAACACTCCATGTAAATTCCAACTATGTAGACGGCCGTGTAACTAACAACATGGGTCTCCGAGTCAGTGTCTAGTAGACGTCGTGTCCCTAGGGAACACGCCGTGTAGTCTGAGGTTTGTTTGACCGTGTGAGTTAGCCGTGTAAAGAGACTCGGGAAGGGGAATAGTCTTCAAGTACACGTCGTGTGTTGGGTCAACACGCCGTGTAGTTGGGGTGTTACACGACCTGTCGGGTGGGGGTACACGCCCATGTCAGTGGCTTAAGTAGACATGTCATGTAGTTTTTATACATGCCGTGTAGTCGAGTTTTCTAGTACTTGATAGTTTCTTCTCCCTATCCCCATTTTGTACTCCTGTGTTTTCAATCTTTGTTAATCCTGATCTAAGGTGTGTTTTTGATCTTTCAGAGCTATGCCTCTGAGATGTCCCTCGATTGTACGTCTGTCATCAGGCAGTGATCAGACGCCAAATATGGCTGATCAGGGACTTCCTGCCAATCCTCCAGTCAAGCCAGCCTTGGCACCGGCTGTCATACCCTTCGTAGGCACCGATACGCAGTTCAGGGAGGACTTTCTGAGGATGATGTAGACCTTCCAGGTAGCGCCGCCTCCTGCCCCATCAATGGCTGAGTTGAAGCGAGTTTTCCAGCAGTAGCATCCTCCTACTCTTTCAGGGGATGGAGGACCTGAGGCTGAAGAGTCATGGATAGAGGCCACACTGACCATCTTTGAGCACCTAGAGATCCCTCCGGAGAAAAGGGTAAAGTTGGATACTTATATGCTTCAGGACACCGCCAAGAGTTGGTGGGAGGTGATATCATGGTCAGGGCGTCAGCAGGATATGTCTTGGGATGAGTTCCACAGCACCTTCTATGACTACTTCTATCCGGAGACCCTAAGGGCTGATCGAGCCCGGGAGTTTATGAGTCTGCAGTAGGGTACTCTCTCTGTTATGGAGTACTCATCTCGTTTCACTGAGCAGCAGTGTTTCAAACCAATCCCAGCAGGTGATGAGTTATTCCTTGCTAGGAAGTTCGAGGACAGTCTCAGGTAGGAGATCCGTTCCCAGGTGAATATCTTCTATTTGACTTTGATATCCTCCATTGTCAACTAGGTGCTAATCACTGAGCGCAATCTGAGAGATTCTGGAGCAGTGAGCTAGGGCGGTTTGATATCTAGAGATGGTGTTCCTCCTACGGACGATAGGAAGCATTGCAGAGAGTCTTCTCGAGGAGATCGAGGTTTGCAGGATGCATCTTCTGGAAGCTAGGTTGTATGCTACCAGTGCGGTAGGAGTGGGCATACATGGCCTCAGTGCCAGATAGATCCGATGGAGTGCAGATATTTCGGCAAGATGGGCCATCTTCAACATTTCTATCACATCTTCTCACCTTCAAATAGTGGTAGGGGTTCCTCTATGAACCCGCTTTCTGGAGATGCTTCACCAATTTCCCACCAGCCAGGTAACTGGAGTTCTTTTGGCCGTTCAGGCTGAGGTGGAGGTCGCGGTCGTGGTGGTCATTCACCAGGTCATCAGCGATAGCAGAGTGGATCCACTCAGAGTGGTCAGCCAGGGATGCAGGGTCGGGGTTTAGGCCAGTATTTCGTCGTGGAGCAGACCTATCAGAATAAGGATCTCGGCCCTTCTACAGCTTGAGTTATGATCTTAGTAGCCTCAGTTTTATCTTCATCACTTTTCGATACTGGTGCTTACCATAGTTTTATCTCTATTGCGGTTGTGGAGAGCCTTGGGCTCTGTATCTTTTCACCTGCCGATTTGTTGACTCTTGGCACACCGTTGGGAATGAGGACATCTAGCATACGACAGTGCATAGAGTTCCCTCTTGAGGTTTCGGGGTGTCATTTCTTATGGGACCTCTATGTCCTAGAGATGACAGGCTATGACATCATTCTTGGGATGGACTGGTTGGTTCCCTTCCAGGCATTCGTTGATTGCTATCGCCGTAGGGTGAGTTTCACATCACCAGAGGGAGGATCTTTCCTTCATAGAGGAAAGTGGGATGTCCAAGCGGGTAGAGATAGAGTAGAGCATTATGGGCTAGGGGAAGTTACAGCCCATATTTCCAGTCTTTATCTGGATGATCAGGGGACTTCACAGTTAGAATTTCCTCCAGTGGTGGATCGTTTTAGGGATGTCGTTCCAAAAGACTTTTCATGTTTGCCTCTGGAGCATGAGGTAGAATTCTCGATTGAGATCATGCTAGGAGCGGCACCTGTGTCCATTCCTCTTTATAGGATGACTACAACCGAGTTGCAGGAGCTCAAGAAGAAATTGGAGGAGTTTCAGGAAAAGGGTTTCATCTGACCCAGTACTTCTCCTTGGGGTTCACCTGTCCTATTTGAAATCGGATTTGTGTGGATTATCGGAAGCTGAACCAATTGACAGTCAAGAACCAATATCCATTTTCGAGGATCAATGACCTCTTTGATCAGCTTCGAGGAGCCCAGGTGTTCTCGAAGATCGACTTGAGGTCCGGTTATCATCGGTTGCACGTTAGACCATCAGATATACCTCTGACAGCTTTCAGGAGCAGGTATGGTCTTTACGAATATACGGTCATGTTGTTCGGTCTTACGAATGCGCCTGCAGTCTTCATGGCACTGATGAACCGAGTGTTCCATCCGTACTTGGACTCCTTTTTCATGGTCTTTGTGGACGATATCTCAGTGTACTCTCACACTCGACACGACCATGTCACACATCTTGAGATCGTTCTGAGTACACTGAGAGAGCATCGGTTGTATGCTAAACTCTCGAAGTGCCACTTTTGGATGGATCAGATTCACTTCTTGGGTCACGTCATCTCAGAGGTTGGAGTATCTGTGGACCCAGAGAAATTGATAGCCGTAGTTTCCTGGGAGTATCCAAAGAACGTCTTTGAGGCACGGAGTTTTCTAGGGCTGGCAGGGTACTATAGACGCTTCATTCAGGACTTCTCATGCCTAGTAGCACCGTTGATAGGTCTGACTAAGAAGGGGGAGAAGTTTTTATGGTCAGATTCTTGTGAGTCTTCCTTTTAGGAGCTGAATGGGAGGTTGACATCAGCACCGATACTAGTCTTTCTAGAGCCCGGAAAGAGCTACATTGTTACTATGATGCTTCGGGTATCAGGCTAGGAGTCGTGCATATGTGGGGAGATGGAGTCGTTGCGTACAGGTCTCGGCAGTTGAGGCCACACAAGAGGAACTACCCGACGCACGATTTGGAGTTGGCAGCAGTTGTTCACGCCCTACGCTATTGGAGACACTATCTTCTAGGAGAGCACTTTGTGTTTTTCACCGACCACAAGAGTCTCAAGTATTTCTTCACTCAGCATGATCTGAATCTGAGACAGCGCAAGTGGGTCGAGTATCTTCAGTCCTTTGACTTCGAGCTCGCCTATACACTGGGAAAGGGAAATGTAGTGGCAGATGCATTGAGCAGATGAACTCGGATTCAGGCAGTTCAGGAGGCCAGTAGTGAGTGGCAGCTTATGGATCTGTTCTCTGAGATGCATCTGGAGGTGCACGACAGGCAAGGACAGACTGTCCTATCTTCTGTGGCTGTTACCTCTACACTTCTTGATCGGGTATGAATGAGTCAGCTATCAGAATCAGAGGCCTTGGTCCTATGGGAGAGTGTGTCAGGAGGGGACCCTCTTCTTGGATGGACAGTGGGTGAGGATGAGATCTTGCGTTTCTAGGGACGCGTATGGGTTCCAGCAGACATACGCGAGGAGATGATGCGGGATTTTCATTATTCTATTTGGGCAGTTCATCCTGGCATCACCAAAATGTATCAGGATCTTCATCCCCAGTACTGGTGTCCAGGTATGAAGATAGATGTTGATGGTTTTGTCATGAGATGTTCTACTTGTCAGCAGGTGAAAGCAGAGCATCAGCGACCAGTAGGGCTCTTACAGTAGTTACCCATTTCGGATTGGAAGTGGAACGATGTCATGATGGACTTCGTGACCGGGTTGTTGAGGTCACCATGGGGAAGTGACATTGTTTGGGTTGTCATTGATAGACTTACGAAGGTAGCACACTTCCTGCCGATCAAGGAAAACTTCAGTGTTGATGATCTGGGATGACTGTAAATCCAAGAGATTATACATCTACATGGAGTTCCACACTCCATTGTTTCAGAAAAGGATGTGTGCTTTACCTCTCGGTTCTGGAAAGGACTTCAGAAGGCTTTGGGAACACAGGTACTTTTGAGTACAGCATACCATCCCCAGAATGAGGTCCAGTCCGAGCGCACGATCTAGGTGCTTGAGGATATGCTCAGAGCTTGCATTCTAGACTTCGGCGGTTTTTGGGAGAAGCATATACCTATTGTGGAGTTCGCCTACAACAACAGTTTTCATGCAACCATTCAGATGGCACCATACGAGGCTTTTAACGGTAGGCCATGCCGATCACCCTTATGTTGGCTGGAGGCAGGAGAGGCAGCTTTGCTGGGACCTGGTCTTGTTCAGGAGACTTCGAAGTAGATAGAGTTAATTCGGAAGAGGATGGCTACAGCATAGTCTCGACAAAAGTCTTATGCTGATCAGTGGAGATGAGCTCTGGAGTTCGAGGTCAGAGATCAGGTTTTCCTGCGTGTCGCACCGAGGTTGGGACACCAAAGGATTCGGAGACAGGGTAAGCTTTCACTGCGGTACGTCGGGCCGTTTGAGGTATTGGAGATAGTTTTTCTGATTGCCTATCGATTCGAACTACCTCATAGGTACCAGGATATGCACGACATCTTCCATGTCTCTCATCTCCGACATTACTTCTCAGACCCATCTCATGTCTTCCAACCCGAGGAGGTTGAGCTGGAAGTGGATGCGTTGTTTAAGGAGCATCCTATCTGGATTGTCGATCGTAGCACGAAGGTTCTCTAAGGTCGGTCTGTTCCTCTAGTACAGGTGATATGGCAGCACAGGTGATTATAGGACAAGACTTGGGAGAGAGAGGCCGAGGTTCGATCGCAGTGGCTAGATCTATTTGAGGACCCTTCTTCTACGCCCATCTAGGGAAATTTGGGGACGAATTTCTTTAAGGGGGGAATTTTGTAAGAACCTGGATCTTTGTTTCAGGTATGTCTTTCCTTTTCTGGAGTTTTTGAGAATTTTTGGAGATTCTAGAAATTTTTGAAGTACACACCGTGTAATTTATGAGTACACGCTGTGTACTCTCTTCCCGCTCGAAGTCGTGTGTTGGCCGTATCCGGGCCACACACACGGTGTGTAGGGGTGACGTGGAGGCCAATTTTGGTGGAGTACAGAAAAAACCCACTACACGTCGTGTACTTTAAAAATACATGTCGTGTACTTTTCTTTTTTTCACTAAATGGACCGGGGTTGCGCCTCATCGTGATATTTGTCTTCTTCTAGGTCTGGTTCGTCCTAGAGCGACCCGTACGGCCGAATCTTCCCCGATCTCTCGCCTCTCTGTCCAATCTCTGATTCGAGCATAGTCGATTGCGTTGGAAGTGCAGCGGTGAGTTCTTCCTTCTACTTTAACCTTGTTTTCCAATTCTTCCTCCTTCTCAAGTTATCTAAGATTGAACGTTTTGTGCGTTTTCTCAGATCTACGATGTTCTAGGGAGAATCAGCTGTTGTGGTTCAAGTATATCGATCTCCTAGGATCGAGGTAGGTGGTTTGTGCCTTACCGTTCAAAGTCCTTGAGTTTATGTGTGAATTCCCACCGATACTCGTGAACGGGGCATCGCGTGTTTACCTTTTTCCCTTATTGCTTTCCTTCCTTGCATGTATGCTTGTGTAGAGGTAATTTGACCATGTTATAGGATAATTTTCTGTGCCTGGATGTGTTTTCCCTTGTTTTGTTTTGTTTTCAACCTTTGGGTCTCGTTTGCCTTTGGCTGCTACACCTGTTTTCATGCCTTGCAATTATAGGTTGAAGTGGAATTATTGACATGCTTGTTTCCTAGTATATTGTTTAGCTAAGTAGCTCTATAGGTGTACTTTGGTTAGCCGGGTAGCTCTATAGGTGTACTTTGCCCTTATATAATTATTATGCACTGACTGGCACGGGGCTGAGAGGACCTGGTGCTATAGACTATAAGGGATAGACCGAGTGAGCTTCCTAGAGAGTCTTAGACATTACAGACTACAGAGGGGATGGACCAAGTGAGCTCCCAGAGAGTCTTGGATTTTATAGACTACAGGAGGGTATACTGAGTGCACTTCCTCTGAGAGTCTTACCTTGTTTGAATCTCTTTAAGAACCTTCCCAAGCTATAGGGGGAATTGACCGAGTGAGCTTCCTCAGAGAGTCTGTGGTATACCTGAGGCTATAGGATGAATTGACCGAGATAGCTTCCTCAGAGAGTCTCTAGACCTTGGGGCTAAGAGGTTTAGACTACATGATCTTCCTCAAGAGAGTCCCTGACTACCCTAGACTATAAGGGGAATTGACCGAGTGATCTTCCCCAGAGAGTCTCATAAATGCGTATGACCAAACCAGAGGGGTTAGGCTGAGTGCACTGCCCAGAGGGTTGTGGTACTTCTTGGTTAGGACCAGAGGGGATGGATGTGAGTACTCCTCATAGGGTTTCCTGTTTGTTAGCTTTGTGATTCACTGCTATTGTTGGTTGTGGTTTGATTGTTGTTGTATCATCCTGCCTTACTGCTTACTGTTACTGCCTATTGCTTGATGTTGTTGTTTACTGCTTATTGTACTTTTACCTACCATATACTCACTGACTGTTAAGCACAGATCTTCGGGTGAATTCCTACTAGGATTTTATCTCACACCCTATTTGGTCCATGCTTTTGGGACCAAGCAGACTATGTTGCTGCAGGTATAGACAAGGGAAATCACCCTTCGACTTTTGGAACTTGATTGCTTGGAGCAGGGGAGCATGGGACCAAGCTTCGGCTTGCGATGCTGAGGATCTGTTTACTTTTCTATTTTGTACTTTTTTTGGTACTGTAGTGTTTTCCATCATTGTGACTTGTTTGGATGTTTTCCGGTTATGTATCATGCATCATTTTATATACATGCATATGTGCTCCAGTTTTTTGATTTAGCCTTCTGCTGTTTATATTGTTGGTTATTACTGCTTCCTCTATTGTATGTTTACTTTTCTTCTGTTGTGTACTCTTCCTATGAGGGCATAGTTTCCCCACTATCACACCCAAGGCCCTCACTACTAGTCGGCAGCCTCTAGAATTTGGGGAAATGCACTTGAGTCCATGTGACTAACTAGGTACGGGGTGCCTCTGGGTGGCTTCCAAAACCGGGACGTTACATATATCACCCTCCAATGTATTCTTTAAAAGTTTATAACTCATGAGATAATTATTTGTGAGTACATTTTAGTTTCTCATAAGCATCGTCACTGATAGTGTGTCTCATGAAGGTAATGTTCCCTATAGTAATTTTTTGACATGGTCTTATGTTATGCTCTCATGGATCATGTTCATTGACTCATTATTCCATCGCTCTTTTAATTAATTTCTTATGTTATATCATGCCTTATTCCCTGATTTATAACCTATAATATTTTGTTATAATTTTCTTATGTATCTTGATTATACCCATATGTTAATCTTTAGTTATCGCTTGTGTTTACCCTTACTGAGTATTTGATCTCATCCCTTTCTTATGTTTTCATTTCCCCAAGATATGAATATAGAAAAACTATGAAGTGTATAGAAGTTATTTTTATATGGATAATCTTGTAAGATTTTTAATAATCATTATGGATTAATTAGTTTAGTATATAATGGGAAAATGTCTATTTGATATAAATAACATGGGTTTTGTTGGTAATTTTTTTCCCTAATTCTATAAAATTATAAACTTAAAAGATCATGAGAATAAACTATAATTAAATCATTATTTTATATCATGTAATTAAATTTCCATGTCTTTGGATTTCTATACATATCAAACAACCTGTATCTAATCCAAGAGTAATAGGCATAAGTCACAATTTAAGATCAAATTATGATTCATAATTAATAATTTAAAAAGGGAATGTTTATAGAATGACCATGATATCATATTAAAAATAAAGGGACCAAGGGTTATCAGGGGTTGGTAGTCTTCCCCACTATAATTCACTTCTAAATATTAGGTTGTTCACACTCACATACCCAACCCTTTTTCAATTTTAAAAATTTCATTCCAAGGATTCCACTAGTATCCATAATTTATCATTATATAACTTATCGATAAGGGATTTGGGGTCTCTATCTTATTTCACTATTCTATAACAAGCTTGGGGATAGCCCAATTGGGTTCCCTTATATCAATTCTATAGAACATAGGTCAAATTCATGGTAATCAGTGACCTATAAATTAAGTTTAACTCAATAGAAACATTAAAGTATTTTTTTTTTCAATGTTTAGTAATTCATTAAAACCCAATAAAACTAATTTTGTTTCATACCAGGACATTGACATATTTTCAATAGGCTACATGAGTCATAACACACATTCTACACTCAAAAAAAGTTAGTGAAAGAATAGGTACCACCTACCTAGGACTAATAGGATCCTGCTAATTAAATAACACATGTTGATTCATCCACAAATGGTAGAAATTGAAAAACCTATAAAAATCACTAAATTAGGGCCCAACTACCTAAACATGGTGTATAAATAAAGAAAATAAATAAAATAGGGAACTGGAGGGGTATACACACATGTATCACTAACTTGTGGAGAACAACATGAAGATACAATACCACATGAAGATGAACCAGCCTTGGAAGAGGAAGTGGTAAATATTGAATGAGGACAGGGGTGAAAACCACAATAGGTCAAAGTGGGGAAGAAAAACACATTTTAAAACCTAATTAATATAATTGAATCCAATTAATTAAAATTTAAAAAAAATTGGGCGCATCAAAACTCGGGTGTGTCATCCAGTGAAATAGGGCCACTTGAAATGCCGCCAAACTCTAGTGGATATCCATCAAGGTTTAGGTAGAAGATCTGATCATGGGATGGTCTCTCCACCCTAGGTTATTTTCTTGAAACATGATCCCAAACCCCCTCCAACCCCTTTAACACCTAGTAAATATCAAAATGGAATAGTTATGTTAAAAATTAAACTTGTTTTTTACCTCAAATGATATATTGGGTGTTGCATGTCTAGAATTTCTCTCATCACTTAGCTATTTAGGTAGGTCATTTTACCAATAATATCATTTATAACTATTGGATAGTTGAATAGAAAATCCCTTAACCAATCCATCATATGGATATACTCAGTTGTATTCCTATGATATCTTAACCTTTAGGGATTCCTAGCATAGTGTAAATAAAATAATACACAAAATAATAGAACCTAATCCTATTAGGGTCACTAATAATTTGCTTACCTTATATAAGATAATCCATGAGCACCCAAATTTAGTATGAACCAACTCAGTTAGATGATTGAGGTCTTTAGAGGTGTCACTTTAGAAGGAATAGGAAACTTATTATTTGGAAAGGGTTCTTAAATATATCTCTATATTGTATCCCATATTAACTTTACATGTATTCATGTTTTTAATGATTTATTTTTTTAATCTCTATTCTCTCTACCAAAGTAACATGTGCACCTATAATTAACCAATTTGGTTCATCCCTCTAAGGGATGCTTGAACCAGCTCACCACATGCCCAAAGATTATTCCTGATCCTCATGACCTGGAAACTAGTGCTTGAGTGTCATAGAAACACACTTGGGAACAATTTTGAACAATAATTAGATTAAAAGAGATAGTAAGAAAATAATCAAAATCAATCATGACCCATCCATACATTGAATGTCCATGCTGGAAAAAAAATAGTGCAACCTAGTATCAAAACTAAGAAAGTAATAAATAGCAAATGATCACCAAAAACCTCCATCACCCTCTCATCTCCCTCTCCTTCAAGTTAAAGATGCCCCTCCAATGGATTTTCTCCACCCACTAGTAGCTATAGTTACCCTCCATTAATAGAAAGTAGTAAAATCATTTTTTTTCAAGATAAATCGAATAAAGGGCCACACATTAGGAATTCTAAAAAGAGTAAAGAAAAGTACTACTAAATCATAGAAAGGACACCACAGGACGAATGCGATAAAATGAAAATTGAACTCAAATAAATCAACTCTCACTGAGTGGTCTAAAGAAAAACTAAGAACTTGAAATCATGATAATAATATATGAGTGAGCACATAAGCACTTAGTAGGTCACCACAACCTATCAAATATATGGAAATACCTTAGTGAAGTAGTTTATAAAATGATAGTTTAAACATGTAGTATAAATTATGTTTTTTACATGATCTAACAAACCAAATCACAATAATACTTTCAAACAACTATCCTTTTATGAAAAAATAAGGATAGTTATACATTTTTAATAAAACCTTTATATTGAGGAAAGACAAACCAAAACACTTTCCCCCTTTTTAAAAATCTCATGAAAATCCCTTTTCATAAACAATTTTTAGGAAAAATATTTTCTTTAAAACTCTTAAAGAAATACCCAAACCATTTCCCTTTTTCAAATATTAACTTAAAACCATTTATAAAATGACACATTTGAAAGTAATACAAATAACACAAATAAGGGGATGTTATACAAGTCAAAAGAAGCAACAACACCATCACAAGAAAAATCATATAATGTCATGTCTCAATTATAAAAGAACAAACATGTTAACACATTCATAATATAACAAGTATTAAACTCACATACTCAATATATAATAAGGAATTCATAACCTACCATACATATCATGATGCAACACCATAGGTACTAATGTGAAAGTGAAAGACATGTAAAGTGGATTTATTGCCTGCAGGTTAATAGTCACACATCCATCAATGGAATCACTCTAACTAGTCTCATTGGCATTAACCCCACTAGCTAGGTGTTATGTACAACTAGGGGAGATTGGCCAGTGCATAAATCTCAACTATCCTAGAAAATTCTCAATACCTCCTACTTAGTAACCATGAGTTCCTCATGGGATAACTAAAAGATATGGTCCACTTAAAATATAAATGTCATCTCATGAAAATAATAATGCTTCATGAGATAACATCATAATCACGTCCTTACCACCTCATATTACCCCTTAAAAATATCCCAAAACCATGAACACATTATTAGTCATAATTCAAGAATTCATCACATGGATATAGATAAATATTATCATAAAATACAAAGGCGGTCAACAAGGGAACAATAAAAATCCATAAATCATCACTTCACAATTTCCAATTGGGACTTTTTCTTATCACTTATAATATATATATATATATATATATTTGGAAATTGCCTTACAAAACCATTTGGAATCCAAACATAAATTCATGATAAAATCACAATTAACACCAATAACAACCAATAAAATCAAAGAAATATCCATTTTATTTCAAAAATAGGGTCAACCCCCCCCCCCCCTAATTTTTATAAAACAAGCCTTTAAGGTAAATTGAATCCATTTACAAAAGCATAACAACTTAAAAAATAGTTTTATAATAATGGAATTCCTTTAGAAAGACAAACGGGCACCCAAATAAACACTTGGCATGCAACCAAGGTCCATGATAAGTCTTTAAACCATTTTGAAAGATGATAAAATACAATATGGTTTCCCAAACCCATTCAAATCCATGGGAAAAAATTTTAAAATGCATGAAATATTTTTAAAGAGCCACACGATCATTTTTTACAAGTGTTGGTAATGCGGCCAAGGACCATGTCAAGATTAAAAGTCCAATAAAAAATCATTCAAGCATTCAATGGAATATAATAGGATTATAAATTTATAAAAAGTCATTTAAAAGAAAAAAACAATTTATAACATGAAATGTAAGGGGGTTCCATAGAAACACCTAACTCGAATGGTGGTGGGAGAGATAAAATGGTCTAAAACACTTCACCTTCAGTGGAGGATGCTGAAACATACAAGAGGGAAGCCTGATAGACCCATCACATACCCTAAAATGGGAGAGATCCAAAAAGCAATTCAATCCCTTAACTTAGGGTTCGACCGAGAAAGGAGGTGTGATAGGGAAAAGTATAATCACCCAAAACAGAGGGAGAAGGGATGCAAAGACCTTACCTCTAGGTGTCGACTAAAAATCCCAAATTAATCATGGAGAAATAATTTGGAGAGGGGAACTCAAGAGAGGGGGTGGCCCACTACATAGAGAGGAGTAGGGGGGCTAGGTGTCATGTGACACAAAGGGGAGAGGGGATAAGGGTTAAAACCCTTAAAATATTTGAGGGGGAAATGAGAAAAGAAAAAAAATAAAAGTAAAATTTTAATACTCTAGGTGAAGCACACAGTTTTAGCGCACATATTCCAAAACATGTGCCAATCATATTGTCCCTACTAGATAAGAATAAGGTACCCACATAGTTACCCCTTGGAAATTCGAAAAGTTAAGCTAACTATGCTCAACCCATGTGAATTGGATCTATCAAGGACAGACCCCTCATGCATGGTTGGTTCACAGTTACTCCTAACCATTCGCAAACTATTCACAATGCCAATTCCCTTAAAAATTAAAATTTAAACCCAAAATTATTGGGAAATCAAAACAGCTCAAAATTAATTAATACCAATGTGACATAGAGGGTTTCACAAACACACCAACATAATCCCTTTTCCCCTATAAATTATTAGGTTTAAATATAGGTCAATAGAGGATAGGAATTATAAGGAAACTATGAAGAAAAACAAAAAAAAACTTAGGGAACTGATCTTCCTCAAACAGATTCAAACAACCCCCAAACAAGGAAAATCTCTTAAGGAAATCGAGATCGAATATAGTTCTCCCCAACATTTATAATTAATATAAAATGGTGGAAAAACTGAAAACCTCTTTCCAATAAACAAGATAATTTTATCGATCCACCACATTCCTAAAATCTCCAAAGCGAATTCAAAAACTCTACCAGTTAGAGCCAACCGACCAAAACTAAAAGGAGAGCATGAGTGTTAAATATTCTAAAGAAACATGGACTAGATCATCAAAAATCAAGGTATCCAAAAACCAAGGAGTGAAAGTACATGATACATTCCTCATTATGAAATGATATGGTTCTAACCTAAGGGTCACAACTAGTATATGAGGGTATTTAAATCTAACTCCTTAGATCCCCTTCCATGGTAATTATGATGTAAAACATAGCCTAGTGGAATAAAAAACTCGATTAGGAATAAAACTACATCCTAAGCATCTGAGCATGTACCCTAATTCCTAATCACATCCAAATAAATAGGCACAATCCAGGCCTTGGTCTACACTACACAAGGGAAACAACAAACATTAAGAAATGAGGCATGAGTAGATCCCAAAAGGGAACACCACCCAAAATGGGAAACCAAAGAAAAACCCAAGAAACATTAGTCTAAGGGTTCCATAATATATAACTAATCTAAACCTAATGATAAAAAATCCCCAAATGGATCTTCATCTAAAAGAGTCACAACCAAACACCTGAAGGTTACACTGAATGATGGTCACTTTTCCATCAAACCTCAAATGATTCCTAAATAGAGCTCATACATGAGATTCCAAAAGAGAAATAGTTCTCATTGATCCATCCTTCAACCAAAATTCATGTTTCTAAACCATTGTACACAATAATGTCAAAAAGATCCACTAGATAAGAACCACCTTAGAAAAAACCCATAGCGTGACACTCTAAAAAGGAAATGAAACATGCCACCCCATTAGGAACCTAGGAAGTTTCAAATAGAGGAGTAAAGACCCCTAAAGATGACATTATACTTTTATACTAGACCTTTTTTGGGTATCCAGGGTCCCATATCGAAAAAACCATGAGACATATACCCTTATACGGTCATGTCCCTAAAATCACACCAAACTCTCCCAAGACACTCAAGGGAATAATAAACACATGAATCACCAAAACAAGAAAGTTTTTACCAAAATCCCATCTTAAAAACCAATGAATTGTTAAAATTGGGCCTTCTTTCCTTAAAAACAAAATGTAAACCATTTCAAAAAATTCAAACCCCAATACCTTATGCAACTTGGTATATTTTAAAACAATTACAAATATTATTTTCAAAATAAACACTTGTTTTAAAAACCAAAATATAATTTTGGTTTTCAAAATAGAACACAAATTTTTCTTTTGAAATAGTTTTAAAATAACTTACCCTTTTAGAATATGAACACTAAGGATAAAATCCAAATTTGAAAAACATTGGTTTCCCTTAAAATAGGAAACCCACCTATTAAACATTGTGAACTTGTTTATAAAAACTAATCACATGTAAAACATTTTCCAAATTTCAAATGAAATCAATTGTATATAAACATTTCATAAAATCAACCTCATTTTACAAACAATACCTACGGATTTTATTTAAATCCAATAACATATTTCTCAAAGAACCCATTTTTCTCCCACAAAAATGAATTTAAAACCACATGAACAATAGCATAAATAGATTCATAACAAAAACCTCAACCAAAGAAATACAAAGATTCCAAAATATCACAAGACTAACTTTGGGCCCAATACCAATGCCCTTACACGCACTAGTTAATCCAAGGGTCAAGTGGTATAAATAACAAAATCAATTGGGATAAGAAATAGTGTCTGACTTCCAACATAGTTGATGACCACCTATCAATCATGAATTTCACCCTAAAGATTGTCTAGATTCAAGAATATGGTGTTCAGGCCCTGGGAACCAAACACATATCCTAACTTCCTTCTTTATCACCATCCCAAAACATCACATACGATCCCCAATGAAACTCAAGCCATACCGATGAGGATCAAAGCACCACTGTCATTGGAATCAAACCAAAATCCAAAAAATCCATCAAATATAAAACTAGAATAAAAGTTAAACCCCAAACTTTCCATTAAAACTCAAGTCTCATGGTGATAAAGAGATCGTGACACTCACCTTGCACCTACATACCGAGTCTTAACAATCTAATTTCCAAGATAGCAACAACCCAAATAACAAAGTTAATTCTAAAGGATAAGGATCCTATGGAAAAAAGATAATAAAAATCTCTAATACCATTTATAATAAACCAATCTAGGTCATCCCTCCAATAGATTCCTAAATCATCCTGCCACATGCCCAAAGGGAATTCTTGATTCCCACAGGCTGGAAACTAGTGCATAGGCATCACAGGAACACACTTAGGAATGGTTTTTTCTAATAATTAGAGTAAAAGATATATTTGAAAAATAATAAATCTTCTACATGATATTCTATACATTATACGTCCGTGTAAGAAAAAAATCATAACATAATATTAAAAGTAGGAGATCATTAAACAGCAAGCGAGCACTAAAAACCTCTCTCACCCTCTGATCTCCCTCTCATGAAAGTAAAAGACACCCCCCCCCCCTCAATGTATTTTCTTTTCCCAATAGCATTCAGATTTACCCAGTAGTAAAATCCTATTTATAAAATATAAATCAAATAAAGGGCCACATATTAGGAATTTTACAAAAACTAATGATAGGTCCTACTAAATCATAAAAAGGGCACCACAGGCCAAATGCGATAAAATAAAAAAATGAAATTGGATCAATAAACTCTTACCGAGTAGTCTATAGAAGAACTGGGAACCTAAAACTAATATAATAATATAGGAATGAGAACATAAGTACTCATTAGTCCACCACATCCTATCGAATTTTTAGAAACCCCTTACTAAAATGGTTTATAAAATGCTAGTTTGAACATGAAGTATAAAGTAGTTTTTTCACATGATTTAATAAACCAAATCACTAGAATACTTTCAAACAACTATCCTATTAAAAAATAAAAACAAGGATAGTTATACATTTTTAATGAAACCTTTAAAATAAGTAAATATGAGGTAAAACACTTTTCCATTTTTCAACCTCTCATGAAAATCCCATTTCATAAAAAATTAGGAAACTCATTTATTTAAAACTCTTAAAGAAATTCCCAAACCATTGCCCTTTTTCAAATATTTCCTTCAACCCATTTATAAAAAGACACATTTAAAATTAATACAAAACACTCAAATAAGGGGATTCTATATAATTAAAAAGTATAAATGAAACTGTCATAATTAAAATCATATAATGTGAAGGATCAATCATAAAAGAACCAACATGTCAACACATGCATAATATAACAAATGAAAAACTCACATGATCAAGATAAAATAAGTAAGTCATAACATACCATACATATCATTAGGAAACACCATAGGGACTAATGGAAAAGTTCAAGACACGAAAATTGAACCTATTTCCAGAATTTTAATGATCACTCATCCATCAATTGAATCACTCTAACCAGTCTTCTTGATAACCACCCCACTAGTTAGGTGTTATATACAACTAGGGGAAACTATAAAGTTCATAAATATAAACTATCCTATCAATGTTTCCTTAATTCCTTCTTAGTAACCCAGGGTTCCTCATGGAATAAAAAAAGGAGTTGGTCCACTTATAAAATAAATTTCATCTCATAGAAATAAAAAATCCCCATAGGCTAACATCATAATCACATAATTTTCACCTCACATTACCCCTTAATAAGATCCCAAAACCATGAATATATAATGATTCACAATTCAATGATCCATCATATGGATATACATAAACATTTTCAACAAATAAAAAGGGGGTCAATAATGGAAAAATAAACCAATCAATACATCAAACATTACATCACGAGTTCCAAATGGTCCTTTTTCTTATCACTTATAATATATGCATACATTTGTAAATCCCCTTACAAAACCATTTGGAATACAAACATAGATCCAAGGTAAATCACAATTAACACTGATCACAACCAAGAAACTCAAAGAAATCTCCATTTCATTTCAAAAAGAGGGCCAACCCCCCAATTTTTACAAAACAATCCTTTAA
Organism: Viscum album; assembly: GCA_963277665.1. NCBI lineage: Eukaryota > Viridiplantae > Streptophyta > Magnoliopsida > Santalales > Viscaceae > Viscum > Viscum album. The sequence continues at coordinate 713,208,410 of OY728137.1, read as the reverse complement.
AGTAAATAACATCTATTACCAAAAGTAGACCAGCTTCAAAAATATTTTTAAAATAATAAAATTCCTTTAGAAAATCCAAACAATCACCCAAACCAAAATTTGGCATATGACAAAGGTCTATGAAAACTCTTTAAACTATTTTTAAAGCTGGTCAAACCAAAAAGGTTTCACACACCCATTAAAATATATGGTAAAACATTTTAAATACTTAAAATATTTTTAAAGATCCACATGGGAATATTTATAAGTGTTGGGCATGCGGCTAAGGACCATGTGAATCTTAAATAGACAATAAAAAATCATTTCAAGAATTCAACAACATATATTAGGATTATAAATTTATAAAAATTAATTTAAAATAAAGGAATGAATTTATAACATGTAATATAAGGTGGTTCCATAGAAACGCCTACTTCAAACGGTATCAGGTGGGCCAAAATGGTCTGAAACACTTTTTCTTCGGTGGTGGATGTCAAAACATTCCACAGGGAATCCCAAGAGACCCATCGCATTACCAAAAAAGGTATAAATCCCCCCAAAAAGGTCAAAACTTTGTCCTAGGGTTTGATTGATCTATGAGGGTGATAGGAAGAAGTATAATCACCTAAAACAATGGGATAATGGAATCAAACACCATACAACAATGTGTCGACCAATAATCCTAAAAGAATTATATAGAAATGGTGTGGAGAGGGTAGATCGAGATAAAGGGTGGCATGAAACATGGATAGCAGGGGATATGGTCATCACATGACACAATGGAGATATTGGATAAGAGTTAAAACCCTTAAAACATTTGAGGGGTAAAATAGGAAAAGAAAAAAAATAAAATTTTAACACTTTGGATGAGGTCCATTGTTTAGGAACATGGTTTTTCAATCCATGCCCCAACTTTTTTGTCCTTACTAGACAAGCATAAGACACCAGTATGGTTACCTCTAGTCAAGTTGCACGGTTGATCTAACCATGTTCAAACTGTGTGAATCAACTTTTCCAAGGATAGACGCCTCATGTATGATTAGTGCACAGTTACTCCTAACTATGTGTAAACTGTGCACAACACTCCTTCCCTGAAATTTTTTAAAATTTTAACCCAAAATTATTAGGGACTCAAAATGGATAAAAATTAATTTAATTAATTTAATTAATTAATTAATACCATCATGACACGGTGGGTGTCACATAACTCTATATTGATGTGTAACTCTTTACACAAATCTTAACTTATGTTACTAACCCAAATTAAAAATCAACTATATTTATACATATCTAAATGCATCACATGTATAAGTCATATAAAACCATCTCATGTAAATTCTTACAATCATATGAAACTAGAAATCCCTATATGAGTAAGCATGGTGTGATAGGTAACTAGCCCCTACTTTTCTAGGAAGAGCCAAAGCTCCCAATCTAATGATTAGTCCAAACCAAAGTCCCACTAACCATGGTTCAGTTCTCAATAGAGGATTTTATTCCACCATAATTTTTAAACATAATATGTATAAACTACAATCAACCTTTAAATTAAATCTTTTAACTCATTAACAAGACAAATTCATGGTGGAAGAAAACTAAATCATTAATCATACCTAGAATGTAATTAATTAAATGAATTTATAATAATTTGAATAAGTATTTTAAAAAAAATTAACTAAAGAATACTTCTATTATTAATATAAAAAAATTATATCTATAGATAAAGTGTGGAATAATACTAAATAAATAAATATCTCATAAATTTTGATATGAGATAAAAATTAATGATCAATCCATAAATTAAACAATTTATAATTTACCATGATTTATGAACATTCCATAACATAAATAAATATAAAATTTTCATATTTATTCTAAAATGAACTTTTTCATATTATTAATTTAAATTATATTTAATATAAACTCCTTCATGCTCCAAAATATGTGATATTTATGAAAACTTTTATGATAATATAAAAATTTATTATTTTATGTAGACATGTTACATAAACTAAATATCAAATATTTTCCAAATAAGGCCTTTCAATACAAACATTTATATTCTCATTTTTAAAAAATTTATAAATCAATATAAACACTTTTATACTTCACCTTATTTTATACTTTATAAAAAAATTATAAACTATTCAGCCATGTAAATCTACTTTAAACTGAGATCATGTCCACTAAAAAAATTTTGATATGGTTTAAATATCCCCTCTAATTCAATAAAAACATTTTATTTTAAAATTATACACAACATTTCTATTTTGATATAGACCATGGTGTGGTCTAACCCCAGGTCACAAACCTTTTCAAGGGTTAAACCTTGACCATTTTCCATGAGACAAATCCATTTTCCTTGATTATCACACCATAACCACAGTCATTTTGGGTAAACTATGGCATATTGTAATTAGGTTATATCATAGTGTTCTTATAATATCATATTTCAAATAAAACATGACCATTTTTCAATATGATTTTTCAACCATTTCCTTATCATGGTTTATCCTCATGGTATTGTAAACCATGACGTGGTTGTATCAAAAAATAATAAACTATTTTCATTGTAATTATTCTATAGTTTTCTTTAAACCACATCGTGGTTATATAAATTCTATCGAACCATTACTATTTTGAATAAAAAAAATATTTCATGTTTTAGAAAACATCAATAATCATGGTATTTTTTACAAAACACACTATAATTCTAGAAATTCTAATTTTTTTTTTATTTTCTTCATCCATTTGAAAAATCAATCCAAACAAGATTGAAGTAGATATAATACCAATAATGGGTTTTGTAGAGGATAACATGTGTCTAAAAAATATTTGAAAACACCAACCAAAACCTATAAATCCATGGTATCTACCCATATTTTTAGATTTAAAAAAATAAATAATGAACAATTTACCTTTTAAATTATTGATATAAGTCTATCCAAGATCCACCACATGATCTTGATCGATATCACTAATAAGTATCCAACAAAATCTTTAATCCCATGGTATCCATGGGAAGGATGAATCTCCAAATGTTTATAACGTATCTTATCCTTCTCATAGTTTTAAATAACCTTGTTTATAGAGAAAGTGAGAGTGATTATTACACCCCTCCTTGGGAAAAAAATATTCATTCCAGACACAAACGTGGTGTCAAAATTCTCATATGGGGATATATTTAAGAGATATTAATTTTTCACATGTGTGTGGCTTAAAGTTGATGTTATTAAATATTATTAATTTATTTTAATATCTTGTGACAAAAATAAAAATAAACTTCACACACAACTGCCATCACTAATACAAAATTATCTTTTAAATTTGAGTTTTAATATTAGTTATTTATATAACTAATGTTAAAACCATTTACCAAGGTGTTTTAATGTTGTTTTTTGAAAAACAATGACATGAAAACTTTTGTTTTAATGTTAATTAATATATTAACCAAAGTTAATACTAAATTTAAACTGAAATTTTAACATTGGTTATACATAAACTAATGTTAAAAACTAAATTTTAACATCATTTAATATATAACCGATTTTAAAACTCTTTTCACTAATGTTTTTCATGTCAATTATATATTAACCAATGTAAAAAGTAAAATTTCAATGTGCATGATATAGATATTTAAATTTTTTTCATAATACACCTCACAATTTTTCAATTGTCACATAAAAGTTAAATTGTCGTGGTATATGATTTCAAGGGTTGTTTATAAGTTTTCATGTTCAAAGATTATTCATTTATAATCAAATCTTTTGATCTACATCACTATTAAATGACTCTTCATTCAATGATTTAAAAATGGTATTTATAATTATTCTTACATTATTTAACTTAATTATGATTAGTTTTCTTATTTGGTATACTTTTTTATTTTGATTTTTTATGATGAAGGATAATTTTTCAATATGAGATAAAAATACAATGCTTACACATGAGATTTATACACCGGAGTCTAAAATAACATTCAAACCAAAAATTTGGATTCCTCATGAGTAATTTCCTTAAAATAAAATTAATTCAATAAACACTACAATAATCATGAAAATAAAGTCCAATCATTAAGTTTATTTTTATAGAATTCATTCGGTTTCTGTAATTTTATACTTTATCGATCTTTTTTTCCTTCCAAGTGAGTAATCAGTATTAAAATAATAAAAAATAATAATACTTTCTACATATTTTTTTCATAAATGACATAAAAAGTCTTCAAAATAGTAATTTCTATGTCAGATAAAAAAAAATAATGTGAAAAGTCTTATAAATTGTAATTTTTACATTGATTATTAATAAATATATTAAAAAATATATTTAATACATAACTTTCAATTACATCACATATAAATTGACATTAAAAACATAAAAACACATTTTTTTACTAGTTTTGTATAAATATAATTAAAATTATTTTAAAGTACTAAATCAAAAATCTAGATTTCTACATCCTCCCCACCTTTAAATATTTTCATCTTGAAAAGAATAACTCACTCAAAGAGGTAAGGTTAATAAGATTGCATATAATTATTACACTCCTATGATCTATTCTAAAGATTCATGTGTTTTCATGATATGGGTGCTAATGAAATTGCTCACCCGTGAAGGATCTTCTCCTACCAATCCTCAAAATGTTTATGGGTTCACCATAAAGGTGTTATCATTCTTGATATTAAGCTCACCCCAGTAAATAAAATGTGTGAGATCATATAAATACCTCCTTAGCTATTATATATTAAATATATTGTTCACATGTTCTAACTTTCAGGGTATCATATGATAGTAATCAAACTAACATACCCTGCATAAGATTTGGTACAACCTGATAAATCTTAGGGATAACTTGATTACTATAAAAATATTCTCAAGCTACATCATGGAGAGACCTTTGATAACACTTTATGTAACTCCTAAAAATATAATTTCCTTTTTATATAGTTTTTATATGACTTATGATCACTCTGGTCCATTCTCATACACTCTTGGATTACTTGCACCTTCTATATCATCAATTTCACAAACTCATGCTCCATAAGTAATGACTCACCAATCTCCATCCAATAAAGGGGTGGCCTATATGGTCTCCTATTAAATTCCTCAAAAGGTGTATTATTGATAGTGAAGGGGTAGTTATTGTTATATAAAAACTCTATTAATGGTGGGTGATCATCCTACCACTCACTAAAATCAAGCATAAAACCCCAAAACATATCCATGAGAACCTAAATGGTCTCCTCAATCTCACTATCAGTCTGAAGAAATAATGTCATAATTAGTTACAAATGGGTCTCAAAATCCTCCTCAAACTTCTCAAAAATAGAAATATGAAATGTTAATTATGGTTAGAGATAATCATTGATGGTTCTCCATGAAACCACATAATCACCTCAATATATAGGCATCCCAAACTTTCCATAAAACTCTGCTCTCAGATGTAGAAAAAGTGATTTGACTTTGTAAATTAATTAATTATTACATAGATAGTGTCAAGTACCTTCATCAAACCTGGAAGTAAATTTATGAAATCCATAGATATATTGTCCCACTTCCACTCTTGAATTTCAATGGGTTCACTCAAACCGATGGGAAACGGGTGCTCAGCTTTCACTTACTGATAAGTGAGGCAATACGGTATGAACTCATCAATACTTCACTATATTCTAAGAAACCAATACTTTCACCTAAGATCTAGGTAGATTTTTCTATATAGAGATTTATCAACAAAGGTGAAGTGTGAAACTCTCCCAAAACCACCTTTGGAAACTTAGTCGGAACCATCGTTCACCCCTGGAAGAGGATACATGCTCCCCACCTTCAGAGAATACATTAGGTAGATCTCTTATGAATATATATATATATATATATATATATATAAGATCTCATAATAAATGTCTCAAATTTGATCCCCCCTCACTCTATAAAAAATTTTGGGGGACACCAAAATCAGATAAAAGGAAAGTTATATCTACGTATTCAATCAAACCCAACCACATTAAGGATAATTTCTAATATACCTCCTCTATAAGCTAATTGTGATATTTTATAATAAAGTAATTAGACACCACATTACAATTTCCAAGAGTATTCACTATTTAAAAGTTATAATCTAGTAAGAACTCTTATCATTACCTCTACCTAAGGTTGAGATCTCTCTAGGAGAAGATATACCTAAGACTCTCATTATCACTCACCAAGAAGATAGTGTCACCATATCTTCAAGAATAAAATACCATTAAAATCTCTATGCCATGGGTCACATAGTTATTTCTATGAGGTCTCAGCTACATAAACCTACAATAAATCTCAACCTACCTCTATATCAACACACATCTAATTATGGTCCTATAGGTATCGCATAAAACCTCACACTTGACTCTTTCCTCCAACAACTATAAAATTGAAGCATTGTTCAGCCACTACCTCATCTCCCAAAAGTCTCCCTAACAATGGTTAGAATTGATGAAAAGTTTCCCCTTTAGGGTAAGGGTGTTTATGGAGGTTATAATTCTAGATAATTCTACCATGAGTCTTTGGTAATATCTTACTATCCCAAAGTAATTGTGTACCTAAAACACCGTATTAGGTGGATACCAAGACATTAAAACCTCAATATTAATAGGATTGGTTGTTACTCCACCCTCTAAGATAACATTTCCCAAGAAATAAAATTCTCAAATCCATAAGTTGAACTTAAAGAGCTTCTTATATAGCATGTTCACATGAAGTAATTCCAATAAAAACTTCAAATAGTGGGAATTATCATCCTCTATCAAAGAATAAATGAGGATATCATTGATGAAGACTACCATGGATATGTGTAAGAATGGATAGAAGATCTGATTCATGAGTTCTATAAATCTGGTAGGGGTATTTATCACTTTGAATGACATCACCAGGAACTCATAGTAACTATAGCATAACCCAAATGACTTCTTTAGGATATCCTTCCTATAAACCTAAAGATGAAGATATATAGTCCTAAAATCAATCTTTAAGAACCACTTCACTCCTTTAAGTTGTTCAAAGGGTACATAAATCCTTAAAAGATGGTATTTATTCATGATTTTCACCTAGTTTAAACATTTATAATCAATACAAATCCGCATTTAACAATCCATATTTATATTTTATACTACAAGAGATACTCAAGGGGTTACATTGGGTCTAATGAAACTTTTCCCTATAAGATCCTCTAAGCAAACATTTATCTCCCTAAACTCAGCAAGGGTTATTCAAAAAGTTATAGATAAAATCAAATAATTCATGGGGTGAAAGTAAATTTTAAAATTAACTTTTCATTGGGAGAGAAACACTATGCATAATGGATAAAAACATCCATATACTCCTCCACCATATTGTAAATCTGATCTTATAAATTATTCCCAATATAAAAAACCAAAACTCTCAAACTTGATAGTAATTGATTGCAAATTTTTGTAGGGTGACCTTACTCTCCCTCACTAAGGTTCCCACTCACTAGTGAAGGTGAATATTGTCACATATTCTTGATGTAATGTCACACTTCAATGATATTAATCCATTCAATCCTAAACTCTAGATAATTATCCCATATCCATGATGAAAACATAGGGTCTCATCTCTACCATGATGAGATCCTAAGAAAACATCTCCCTACTGAAAGTGATCTTACACTAAAAATAGATATGGTTGGGAGGGTTATTATCACAATTAGGAGTATCCAACCTAATAGGTAGGTCTAGATCCTCTACTAAAATATTTAACTCCAAAAAATTGATATAGAAATAAAATAATGGCTTTCACTAGTGTTGATAAGTATGAGTACAAAAGTATAGAAGACATGCATCTAACTCTAACTATTGTAGTCATAGTATACTTATAACCATTAATGATGTTATTCTAATCATTTCATTATCCTCCTAAACCTTGTGCCTAGTTTTTACCACTTATAGGTCGTGGTGGTGGAATTAGATCAAAAAACCATCCACCTAAAACTACTTTTGTACCACCATAACCTTTATTGAGTCATCTCTTGGAGGGCCTCCATGTCCACCTTGGGGAATCCCTTGATCTCTATGTTACCTCTAATGGTAAGGTTTATCCATAGGTTTACCTTGTTTATCCTCCATTTCTAAATTATTCAAATAGACATGAGCTAAATGTCCTTAGCCACTATAATTTCACATGATTTTTCTCCCTAATGATTAGACCCCTTATGAGATCCCTTTATTATTGGTCCCTAATACCAAAACTATGAAAGTTCCTACCTTTAATGTTGATATCCCTTCAATTGTCATAATCTATATACTATTGATAAATACACCTCAAGAAAACATATACTTTCTCTAACATAATGTTGTGTCACTACTAAAAAAAATTAATTACAAAAGCACACTAAAAAACTCCAGTGTAGGTTGGGATACACAAGTGCATAGTCCCAATAAAAATATTCTTTTAATACCTTGATCAAACTTTAGAGCTTAGATAAATCCATTATGAACTATGATTAGTTGGTACCTCATTAATTATGTGAAACTTAACACATACTCATAAACAGACATACCACCAAACTGGAGGTCCAACATCTCTTGAATTTATGTCATCCTCAGCATTACTAGATAGTACACCTCTTTTAAAAAATGATCAAACATTGACCAGTGTAGATTAACCTCATTATGAGTTTGAGTGATTAATTTACACTAATAGATAGATTCACCATGTATAATACTCAAAGAAATAATCACAATTTGATCAGTGGGTGTCCAAACCAGATGAAAACATGAGTGGCCAACTCTATCCAATCCTCTAGTACCTAAGTATTTATATCACATTAGAACCTAGGAATCCTTTGATTATGAAACTTATTAATTGAACTTAATTTTTTGGTGGTGTCTTCCTTCTCTACAAGGAATACCATATACTCAATGGATGGGTATTCTCTTTATGCAACTATTAGGGGATCTTCCCTTTGATCTTGTAATTAAGATATATCTTGATCAGGTCCTTGTATGGAATCTTTATTGCTCAAATAATTAGAAACTAGAAGTTGAATCACTGACACAATCTCATTGCAATCCTACCTCTATATCTTAGTTGGTTATATAAAGGGGGTGGAATCATAAATTTTTACAATATGAGCCCATGTTTATTAAATAATTTATGGGTTAGTTAATATAGGGAATACATTAAATAAAGAATCCAAAAAATGATACATGTACCATATTAATTATACCCCATAATTTCTTCCTTGTAATCCAAATTTTATTAATATATCATCAGAGCCCTAGTGAAAGAATATTCCAGTCTCTCTCACTAATCACTGGGTTCACTGGTCTAAAAACTAAACTCAGGGCTCCTCTAAACTGTTTCCTAAAATTCCTAAACCAAAACTCACCAAAATACTAACTCAAAACTCCATCCCTAGGACTAAAAATACTATGATATTATTCTGACATGACCCAACCCACCTGGACCCCACATGGGAGGCAATAATCCAAGTGTTCCACCTCAAAATTTCCTCTAATAGGCCAAGGGATGGTGACTAATACCAAGAAATATTATCATATATATAGGAGGACTTGTCTTAATAAACCTATACATGTGAACATATCCCTAAAACAAAATATAATAATGGAAAACAAAAAAATAACCAACTATAATAAAAATTCATGTAACACTTTTAAAATATTCATAACTGTAAGTTAAATGAAACTCCACAAATTAAGGGAAAATAAAAAATCCCAATGTCCTAAAATAAAGTTAGGCCTTGGATAATTAGAAAATTTATCCCCAAACCACACTATCTCTTGATATGAGCACTAATAGTGATTATCATCATCGAACGTGTAATGAACCAACCTGGGTCAACTAAACAAGTCACCCAAAGTGGTATGCCACACTGTGAGATATAGAAAAGAAACAAAAGTATTATGTAAAACTGAAGAAACATAAAATAACAACATGGAATAAAGTAATAAATGACCATGAGAAATACAAAATCAGGCCACACCAGAAAAACCAGCATTATAAAACATACGAAACTGAATAAGTATCCATGTGACTAATAATTTCCACTAATCCATCCCACTATGAAAGAAACAGATGAAAAGAGAACCTAACATGATACATGATACCCTTCCCTTTCCTTAATTCTTAAAAAATAAGGTCTAAAACTACCTGAAGGAAAAAAATTAATGTGTTAGAACATAACCCATTAGGATATCACCAAATAATCTATGTAAGTCATGATATCAAGAATGCACAAATTATATCTTTATAACAAAATCTAGTTTATAAAGAATTTTCAAAAAACAAAACCATTTGTAAACATTCCTTTGTTTTCCATAAATTCATAACATATTCACCAAATCTAGGAATATATCAGTTATAAAAGAGAAATATATAAACAAAACATGTGATAAAATATCCATGAAATAAACCATCATACGATAAACCAATTATAAAATATGAAGCACACTATTTGGGATCCAACCAATGGAAATATGAACTCGAAATAAAAGAATCCTAAATGAGAAATATGTTGGTTATAACCAATATAGAGTCCTTCCATAGTCTATTGTTATCACAAAAGTAACCCTAGTGGTGTCACATGCTCTAGGGTTACCTATGTCCATTTTCCAATGCACCCAAGGTTCCCAATGTGCTGAGTTTGTCCAAAACCATTTCCAAAACACATGCTCACATTTAATAAAAAAACTTTTTATATTAAAGAAAATACATTTCAATGAAAAACCCAAATGTTTTAATAAGAACATATAGAAATTCAAGAATTAGAAACACTTTCATAGATCCAACTACCTCAAGAATGATAGAAACATATCTGACCTCAATAATAGAGATTGAAAAACCATGGATCAACCTTCAAAAGACAAGGCATGACAAGAAACTACAAAGGATCAATAGAAAATACCAATAGATCATGAATCTGAACCACAAATGCAACCAACACTGCTACTTCGACCAAAGGAAATAAAAAATCAGAAAGAAATCTTACTAGGGATATGTGGCGTAACCACCATAGGAGTCAATCACTTAATAGAGTGATCTAAAGGAGGGAGATGACCCAAAATCACCCAAAATTATCATAGGGTTTACAAGTAAATCATGTGCATCAAATGATAAAAGAGTCATACGTGTAGTGTGTTTAAAATAGTTGGTCCTGAGGAATTCATGTCGTCTATCCATTTCATGGAATGAAATCCCATGAATTATAAATACACAAAAAAAAGGCATCACCTTGGATTAAATTAAATCCAGATAGATGTTTTTATGTCACAAAATGGTTTCATGGCTTGTAAAATTTTCATGACCTGCATGATACTCACAACATCTAATCTATAATATATTCATATTATGTAACCCATTCATAATTTTAATGTGTCTAGTAGGTAGTTTTATGCCCATTTTTTATAGAAAACCTCTAAACCAATACTTAAGGATCTTCAGTCCCAAGGAGAACCCTTTAAATCCATTTACACAATTATACTCAAAATCCATTAATCCAACAAACAAACATCCCAATACTTTAGGTTATTTTCCCTAGTAAAGACTCTCCATTACCGAGAATCCTGAAATACACACAAACAAAAAGGGAAACAAAAATAAGAATCAAAGAATAACTGAAGAAAGGTAACAAGGTATTATAATATCCCCACCATAAATTATTTCTATCCTGAGAAATTCCTCAAGATCCTGGACACACAAAAATTGAAGGCCACTACTACCTTATCAACAATTCATGATCTCATGTCTAGTGGATTTCTAGTTTGCACTACCACATTACACATACCAAAGGAATCATTTTACCATGTAGTTCCTTCTCTTAGTGGTCTATAATCTAACCTGGTTGCTTAACCATAGTGATGTTGGGCTCAAGATTGACATCCTCTTATTAAATCACATGGGAAGGATCTGGTTGGTACCTACTCAATTGGGAAACATGAAACAAGTCATGGATGGAAGTCAAACGAGATATTAAGCTCAACTAATAGGCCACTTTTCCCATTCATTCAATGATCAAAAAGGTTCCCACAAACCTCAGTTCCAACTTACCCTACTTACTTGACCGATGATTGTCCCAAGTAAGGTTAAACTCTAAAAAAGACATGATCACTAATCTCAAAATCCAGTGGTCGTTGATGATGGTCCACATATGATTTATAATGACTTTATGTCATGAAAAATATCTTATGGATCAACTTTACTCTCTTCATCATCTCTTGAACAATACTTGGCCCAACCAAGGACTGCTCTCCCAACTCTACCCAGTATAAGGGAGATCTACATTCCTACCCATACAAGGGAACTATTTTGATCAAGGCCTGATAAATATTTTCATAGGAAAACTCGACTAAAGGAAAATGATTTTTCTAAGAACCACTAAAATAAAGCACACAATCTTGAATAATATCCTCAATAACCTGGATATCCCTCTCTATTTGTCAACTTGACTATAGATGATATGTCATACTCAATTTAAACTAGGAACTCATCACCTACTGAAAACCATTCCAAAACCTAGATGTGAACCTTAGACCCCTATTAGAAACAACTACAAATGTAACCCAATGAATCCTCACAATATCTTAGATATAAAAGTCCACAAGCTATTATGACTTCATCGTATCCTTAATAAGGAGGAAATGTGCTAATTTCATGAGTCAGTAAACGATCATCCAAATCACATCCTTCCCATTAGTATTATATGGTAAACCGATGATAAAATCAATATAAATTTCATCCCACTTCCATATTGGAATGGTTATGGGATATAACAAACTCTCAGGTCTCTGGTGTTCCATCTTAATTCTCTGACAAGTAAGACACCATGATACAAAATCCATAAAAGATTGTTGTTAGGACCAATAGGGGCCTATATACCCTGAGAGGGGGGGGGGATTAGGGTATTGATATTCTTTTTCAAAATTCTCCCTACCCCACTATATCTTGACCTCTTTATTACAAGGGTCGCTTTGTTTTCACTTGTGTATTTATTTATTATGACCACTTCTTTTCTTCTTTATCTGATGATGATGATTTAAATGTAATGCAGGGAAGTAAGCAGGCAGACACATATATTTTTACTTGGTTCACCCTCACTGGGCTACATCGAAGGATCATACAATGGCGATGTGTTGCTGTACCAAATCCACTAAAGCACACTGTTGTTTACAAGGTTTAGGCTAGATCACTTCTATGCCCAGGATCACTACTTTTACAAGGTTTAGGGTCAGCTCACTTCTTTTCCAAAGATTACTCTCTTGGTCTCTCTCCCTAGCTCACTATCGGTGGAGAGTATCACCTTCTTCCTCTTCCTTTGCTCACTACTCTAGAAGGGAACCACTAACAATTTATAGACCTATAGGTCTCTTCATTATTACTAATGAAAGCATCCTCCGTTGTATGTAGATGCTTTTTTGAATTCCAAATTTCATCCACTTATGAATACCGCTTTATCATAGATGTTTTGGGAAATTTCTAACTTTCACGCAACCCTAGGGTAACTTGTGTGCCCCTTTAACTAGTGCACAGCCTCTTCCTTAGTTTCGGAAAAACCAACTTGCGTGCCACAATTGCACGCCACACCAGCATGCCAAACTTGCGCGCCACACAGCTTGCGCGGCACACTTGCGCGGTTGTGCGGGTACACTTGTGTGGCACACTTGCACGGTACACTTGCGTAGTACACTTGCGTGGTACACGTGTGCGTCACACCTGTCCAACACACTTGCGTGCCCCACTTTTGTGGACAATGAACTTTCCCGTCACTTCCACTTGCGCGATCAGAGCTCGGATTTTCTCTAAGTGTTGGTCTCGTTAATAAATGAGGAGAGTAGTCGTCTATTTATAGAAATTTTGAGGACTTGTGTGCCACACTTGTGTGCCACACTTGTGCGCCACACTTGCGCACCACACTTGCGCTCCACACTTGCCATCCATTTTAGGACTTGCGCGCCTCTTTCTTTCCTTAGTTGTATTTTGATATGATTACCTTGAAATATGACTTGCACGCCACACTTGCGCGCCATACTTGCACGGCATATTTGCGCGCCAATTTAGTACTTTCACGCCTCTTTATTTCCTTTGTCATATTTTGATATGATGATCTTGAAATATGACTTGCGCACCACACTTGCGTTCCATAATTGTGCGGAAGACTTCTGTGCCACACTTGCACGCCACTTTAGGACTTGCGCGCCACACTTGCGCACCACTTTTGGACTTGCGCGCCACTTTTCCTTTGACAAATTTTTGATGTTCTGAATTCAAAAAATTCCTAGAGTACAACATCAGAAACCCCCTTAACACAAGATCACAACTCCTTTTTCCAAAAACACTTTTCCCCATTCTCCAAGAAAACCCCCTTTGTCAACAGTTTGAGTCATTGAGACTCGCTTTATCAACAAACACAACATGTCTTGCATTGTTAACAAACACAATCATCTCAAAAATTCTTCAATGATACCTTGAGGTATTTTTTCCCAATAATATCCCCCTTTGGGTTTGTTGACATCTCTTATCAAAACAATTCTCCATTCTTTGATACCTCAATAAGGCTTCATTCATCTTCATCCACAATTCGCCTCTTGCGATACAGATAGCGATCAAAGATTTACTCAACACATACTCTAAGCCCACATGAGCAATGCTCGGCATGAGAAACAAGAGTATCATGAAAAGTTCATCTATGAGTCACTGTGTTTCTAACACCACTGTTGATACCAACTTGACAACAATTGAAATTTACATACCAACCTGATACCAACCACACTTCTGCTTTTATCACAATCCTCAACTGTCATGATATCTATTCTTTGATCGATCACATCTAGCATTGTCTTATTTAAAACTCTCCCCCTATCTCATTGCTCTCCCCCTATCTCGCTGCTCCAACTGTCAGCTTCTTCCCATGTCTTTTACTAAGACATTTTCTCCCTTCCTTAGCCACAGTTTCTCCCCCTTGAGGAATCACTATATCTCCCCCTTTGTCAACAAACCCAAAGGTAGCCCCTTTTCGGTCTAAAACATTGGAAATAACACATATTAGCGCATTAGAGAAAAACATGCAATAATTCAGGGATAGGGGGTTCCACATCCACACTCTTTTAAGTTTGGGGAGTCGACTAAACTTCTAGAGCCAGTTGATTCCCTTTAAACGCTTCCTTGGGTAAGGCCTTTGTCAGAATGTCCGCAGCCTGTAGTTCTATAGGCACATACTCCAACTTCACAAGCCCTTTCTCCACCTTCTCCTTGGTGAAATGATATTTGATCTCAATGTTCTTTGTCCTTGAGTGATGAACTGGATTTTTTCTAAGATTGATAGCACTTGAGTTATCACACTGGATTCTGATCAGAGACTTCACTTCAACTCCCATATCTTCAATATGTTGCTTCATCCACAATACCTTTGTGCTTGCTGGAGTGGCCGTAATATACTCAGCCTCTACGGTGCTTAGAGAAATGAAATCTTTCTTCTTTATTAGCCAAGAAACACACAAGCCACCAAGATATAATGCACCTCTTGATGTTGATTTCCTGTCATCCGCTGAACCGGCCCAATATGCATCAGTATATCTCAGTAATTCTAACTGAGATTTGTCATTATATATCAAGCCGAAATCTACTGTGCCATTGATATACCGAAGTATTATTTTTACTGCAAGAATGTTTATTTTCATGGTACTCTGATATCTCACTGCTTGTCATGTGGAAAAACCAATGTTAGGCCTTGTCGTATTTAGGTACAATAGACTTCCAATGATTTGCCTGTATTCTGTGATATTAACCACCTTTCCATTATCACCTTTCAATAATTTCATTTGGGCTGCAACCAGAGTCTTCATATCCTTGTAATTTTCCATTCCAAATATTCTCAGAACCTCCTTGGCATATTTAGATTGAGAAATGAATATTCCATGCTCTCGGTACTTATTTTTTCCATATAATTCCTTCTTCAGCCAAAAGATATTGTTCTCATCCTCATGAATGAGAAAACCATCTGGTTTCTTGATATACACTTCTTCATCCAAAATCCCATTCAATAATGCAGATTTTACATCCATCTAGAACACCTTGAACTTCCGTTACACTGCAATGGCTAGGAATAATATGATTTTCTCCATCATTGAAACTAATGAAAATGTCTCATTAATATTTATTCCCTATATCTGGGAGTATCCTTTTCACACAAATCGTGCTTTGTTCTGAATCACTATTCCATCTTTGTTCATCTTATTGTGAAAGACCGATTTAGTCTTGATGACATTATTATCTGCTGGCCTCAAAATAATCTCTCACTTCTGATTCTTTTCTAAATCGGCATCAGTCACTTCTGCTCCCCCTGTGTTGATTTCTTCCTCAACACTTTCATCAGGAAATTTCTCACTATTTCATTGTTCAATGGCTTCACTTCTTTCAGCTACTTTTCTGAGCTTCTTATTAAGACTGGTTTGATACTCTCTTGTAGCTTCTTGGTATCCTGAAAACTTTCAGCTAATACCACTTGTTAGAATGAAATAGATAAGCATGATATGCATGATTATTGTTGTTTCTCCATGTGTTTCTTTCTTCCCTTTATAGGAAACACCTAAACTGAGTCATCCAATTATTGCTTTGATAGATCTTGCATTCGATTTTGTTATTGAATTCCCCCCCTATGTTATGAAACACTTCCTGGGGTTAGGCCCACTATTTAGACCCATAAACATTCTTCTTCTACTGCATTATTTATTCTCATCTTTCACTCAGCATTGAGTCACTAAAAAAATATCTAAGCCTACTGATTTGGAACTCGGTGTAGGAAACAAGAGATAAAGTTAATAACACAATCACTTCTTACTCTACTCTATTGCTCCTTTTCTTCTCCAACTTTGGTACCTGATTTGAGGCAATTGAAACCTTGGACCACATCACTTCTCCACTTTGAATCTTTAGATGCCACTTCCCCTTGGATAATATCTCCCTAAAACCTGAAACACTTGAATCATCAGTTAACAACATTTATATACATAGGGAGAGGGGCATCTTTCGGACTCTTCAAGATGAGGATTTTGGTTGATCCTGATAGGTCAACTCTTTGATTCTTTCTTATAGATAATCACACTCTTTCCTTGCTTCTTCTAGTTTCCTAGCCAACATCAACTACTCTGGCCATATGACTAAGAATTCATTACCCACATGATGAGTCTTTATCTGATATACAGATTCTGTAGGCCTGACCTTTTCACAATTTGGGACTTAGGCCCACTGGTACACACTTCCATCTTTGATGTACCACCAATATTCCACTTCCCTTGATTCTGTCCCTAGGTAGGAATCTCTCTTTTTGGAATCTTCCCTTTCTTCTTACACCATTGTAGGGATCTTCCTCTTTCCTCCACTTCTCGTTGTGGAACACGACATGAAAATTTTTCAATACATTCATTTTTTATCTTTATTTTATCAGATTCTTTAGTCACCAAACTATTTTTCGTTGGTGTTGAGTCCTCCACTGAATGTGCATTCTTCTTACTCACAGCTGGAGTCGATATCCCCTTGATATTCCAGGTTTTTTCACATTCTCTCCACAAAATCTATTCACTTTTTCTTCCAGTGCATAATTTCTTATCATGCACCACTGGAGTTGAGAATCTCATTTCAAGTTCCTTTTCCTTCTTTTATTTCTTCTTGTAGCAATGTCTTGCCAAATTCCCATAATCAGAACATATAAAACATTTTCTATTAAAGGCATACCTCATTTCATCATTTCTCAACCGAGATATTGATTCATCTTGAGCTCCTATTCTAACATTGATCTCCTGAGCTTCTTGACACATACTCATTATGTGTCCCTTTCTTCCATAGTAATAGCATTTGATGAATGTTTTCCTCTGAGAGACTCTTCTCTCTAATTTCTCACGATGCTTCTTCTTATTATCAGATTTAGTACATTTTCTATTTTCATAGCCTGAGATGTATTCCTGAGCCTCTAAATAGAAGCTTGATGTATGACCATGAATCCCACAAAAATATCACATGCTATCATTACTTCTTGTAAAAGTCTTTTTAAGTCTTTCTCCAGCACTTACATGGTTTTTACCACTTCTGGAACTATTTACGGCTCTCTTTCTATCATGCATGGGAGGGGATTCATCAAATCCAATACCATTTTTTCCTAAACTGTATGGTCTTTGAGCTGAGAAAATATTTTTTTGTTTCTCCTCATAAATTTCATACTTTCTTTTCATTTTATCATCACCTTCCAAAGGATAATTGAATAATAAGTGCAGTGCATCCTTCAACTTAGGTTTTCCTTTGTCTTTTGATATCTCCATTTCTTTCTTGGATTTTTCTATCTCTTCCACCAATTGTTGAATCTTCTTACCTCTTGATTCAAGTTGAGCATTGATTTCTTTTCTAAGATTCTCCTTGCTACTCAACTCATCTTCCAGTTCTCATGTGAGCTTTTCTACCATGTTACTTTTCTCCTTCACTTTCAATTTTTCTTCTTCAATATAATCAGAAAAAAATATATTCTCTTATTGTAGCCTTTGATTCTTATGAACTAGTTCAGATAGCTATGTAGAAATATCATCATTTATAGATTTAAAATTTTGAATCTCATCTGAGTTCAGATTCATTCCCTTGACATCAGCTTTTAATTTTTCTACCTTTGTAGATCTCTTTCGCAGTTCTTCATCTTGAGAATCATTCTTCTCCCTTAGATCAGTAGCTACATAAATAAGTCGTTGATTCAAACCTCTTAGATTATTGATCTTAGTTTCCAGTTCTTGGATCCAAATATCTTTAGATTTAATCTCTTCATCCAACTTATGATCCACTTACTTTTTTTTATGGACAACTTCTACTTTTCCCCTTCTTAGAACTTCTTCATCATAATTAATTCCAACATCACTTGTAATATCAGTTTCATCACTCATTCCTTCAGCATCATTTAATGGGTATAATTTTTCACTGTACACTTTATCCAAATCAACATTTGGTTCACTACTAGATTCCTTTAACTGAATCACACTATCTCCACAGACACTTCTGCACTAAGGGATACCACCCAACTTCTGCTTCTTCATTGATGTTCTACCCTTTTCTATGGCACACCAATATAAGAGTAGACTGAATCTTTAACCACACAGATCAACTGAACCAAGTCAGAGCAAAAAAATCTGATAAAAGGAACCTTCCCTCCGATACCAATTGTTAGGACCAATAGGGTCCTATATACCCTAAGAGGGGGGGTGAATCAGGGTATGGATATTCTTTTTCAAAATTCTTCCTGCCCCACTGGATCTTGACCTCTTTATTATAAGGGTCACTTTATTTTCACTTGTGTGTTTATTATGACCACTTCTTTTCTTCTTTATCTGTTGATGATGCTTTAACTGCAATGTAGGGAAGTAAGCAGGCAGACACAAAGATTTTTACTTGGTTCACCCTCACTGGGATACGTCTAAGGAGCATACAACAACGATGTGTCGTTGTACCAAATCCACTAAAGCACACTGCTATTTACAAGGTTCGGGCTAGATCACTTCTATGCCCAGGCTCACTACCTTTACAAGGTTTAGGGTCAGCTCACTACTTTCCCAAGGATCACTCCCTTAGTCTCTCTCTCAGTCTCATTGCCGGTGGAGAGGATCACCTTCTTCCTCTTCCTTTGCTCACTGCTCTGGAAGGGAACCACTAACTGTTTATAGACCTATAGGTCTCTTCATTATTACTAATGAATGCATCCTCCACTGTATGTAGATGCTCTGTTGAAGTCCAAATTTCATCCACTGATGAATACCACTTTACCACAGATGTTCTGGGCAATTTCTAACTTTCACACCACCCTAGGGTGACTTGTGTGCCCCTTTAACTAGTGCACAGCCTCTGCCTTCGTTGTGGAAAAACCAACTTGCACGCCACACTAGCGCACCACACAGCTTGCGCGACACACTTGTGTGGTTGCACGGGTACCCTTGCGCGGTACAATTTCATGGTACACTTGCGTGGTACACTTGCATATCACACTTTCCCTGCACACTTGCGCACCCCACTTGCACGCACACTGAACTTTCCCTTCACATCCACTTGCACGATCAGATCTCGGATTTTCTCTAAGTGTTGAGCTCATTAATAAATGAGGAGAGTAGCCGTTTATTTATAGCCAGTTTGAGGACTTGCGCACCACACTTGTGTGCCACACTTGCACACCACACTTGCGCACAATTTTAGGACTTGTGCGCCTCTTTCTTTCCTTTTTCATATTTTGATATGATGATCTTGAAATATGACTTGCGCGCCACACTTACACGCCATCTTTGCACAGCAGACTTGCGCTCCAATTTAGTACTTGCGCACCTCTTTCTTTCCTTTGTCATATTTTGATATGATGATCTTGAAATATGACTTATGTGACACACTTTCATGCCATACTTGTGAGGAAGACTTGCGCTCCACACTTGTGTGCCACTTTAAGACTTGAGCGCCACACTTTCTCTCCACTTTCGGACTTGCGTGCCACTTTTCCTTTGCCAAATTTTTGATATTCTAAATTTGAAAAATTCCTGGCGTACTACATTAAAAACCTCCTTAACACAAGAGCACAATTCCTTTTTCCAAAAACACTTTTCCCCATTCTCCAAGAAAACCCCGTTTGTCAATAGTTTGAGTCATTGAGACCCTCTTTGTCAACAAACACAACATGTCCTGCATTTTCAACAAACACAATCATCTCAAAAATGCTTCAATGATACCTTGAGGGATTTTTTCCCAACAACTGTCTCATCCCCAACCAACAATACTATTGGTCGGAGTGGATACTCAAGAGGGGGGGTGAATTGAGTTCCAATTAAAATTTATGTTTTAAAATCTTTTACCAAATTCCCCAAATTTAAAATACTAATTGAATTGTAGTGAATTTGAACTAACGCAAACTTTCAGCTAGGTTCTCAAGGGATTGATTAATTCCCAGTTAATCTAATCAGAGGATCAGATTAGCTTTTGAAACTAACTTACTGATTTACAAATAATGCAAACACTTGTTAACTCAATTATTAGAGTAACTTTGAAAAACAGTTTAGGTTTTAAAGCACATGGAAGCGGAATAAAAGGTTTTAGATAAAAATAAATAAATCACAGCAGATATGACCAAGAGGTTTAGTCTCAAGCTGTGACTTAGTCCTCTCAACAATTTATATAAATTGGATCTACACCCTGGATCGGGGTTCACAACAGTTTATAACTATCCAGGTCAATGACCTCTACCACAGTTCTATGTGGGAAACAAAACAACAGCAAATCCAGTTGTCCAGGTCTCACACGACCTCTACCACTTTCCACAGTGGGAAATAAAAGATGTAAAGAGCTAGATGAGGATTTACAGATCCTCCAGTTAAAGTACAGGAGACAGTGTGTGTGTAAAATACAGCAGATGGCACACACTACTCAAAATGTAAATAATAAATCACTGAGAAAGATATAGAGTTTAGAATGGCTCTAGTGATTGCAGTGTAGCTCTGGACTCCTTTGAATTTGATCAGAAATGGTTCTGAGTCCTCTTCTGGTTTTTTTCTGAAAAACAGAGTGTCGTCTACTTGACATCTAGGTTCACAGATAGAGAAAAATGTAGTCGATGAAGTTCTTGTGATGATGTTTTCTTTTTCATTCTTGGCTCTTCACAGGTATGCAGGAATGTATGTATGTATACTGGTGTGTCCAGTTGTATCTTTTCATGCACACATTTTAGCACCTTCTTATTTTTGTCACGCTCTTATTTTTCTCTGACCTCTATTTTTCAGCAGCAGGGGCATCCCTTATTTAAAGCATGAGCTTCGGCAACAGAAATTATTTCCTTTTTGCAGGTACGAGGTACGGTTCCCTGAAATCCAACAACACACATTAAATAAATGTCAGTGCATTAAAATATACCTGATATGACTGTTGGTTAGATTAAATAAAGTTAAAGAAATTAAAGCAGCGTCGGGTTCTGTCTCTGGAACGGTAGCTTTGGATATCGGTAGCCTTGTGTATCGATAGGTCTGAGTATCAATAGCTTCTTGTGTAATGGTAGCCCTTTGTGTAACGGTAGTATTTCCATCGGTAACCCTTCTAATGGTAGACTTCATGTCTGTCGGTATACTTTGGTAGCGGTAAGCTTTATTGCATCGGTAGCGGTAGGCTTGATGTACTGGTGATCTTCCGTGTAACGGTAGCGGTAACTCTGTATCGGTAGATTTTCATAACGGTGAGTTGTATCGGTAACCTTCCCGTATCGTTAGACTTGTTGTAACGGTGACCTTCATGTATCGGTAGGCTTGATGTACCAGTGATCTTCCATGTAACTGTAGCGGTAACTCTGTATCGGTAGATTTTCATAACGGTGAGTTGTATCGGTAACCTTCCTGTATCGGTAGACTTGTTCTGTAATGGTGACCACTTGCCTGTTTAAGCATTCTATTGGCAGAATGGGTTAAGTTATAAAATATATCCATCCAGTAACCAAATTCTCTGAATATCATGTAAATATTATAATATATGAATATGTGCATGGTGTACATAAATACTGAAATAAGTAATTAACCATTAATCAATATAGGGATTATCAAACCATAATTGAGCATAATTTGGATTAGCATGATATAAGTGAACATAATTGGGATTATCAAAATATAAGTTCAAATAATTCTCCCAGAGGGTTCAACAATCTCCTCCTTTTTGATAATCACAACATATGACAAAGTATTAAGAAAATTAAAATAATATCAGAGGGAAAACTTCCTATGAAAAACTTTAAAACAAAGGTCTCATTTTTCTCCCCCTTTCAATTACACTCCCAGTTCTCATTTGTTTCATTTTCTCCCCCTTTGTGATTAAAAAAAGAAGGGTAGAATCAGAGAAATGTAGAGACAAAAAGCGAACAGATTGCAAGGAAACATAAACACAGTAAAGTGGAGAATGTAAGAGTAAATTTACATTAAGGTACAAAATGTACAAACTGAGAAAGTCAGAATTACAAAAAATACAAGTGAATCCTATCAAAAACATTCAGAATCACTCAATCATCCTCTTGAACAGGAGTCTTCCCCTTAGGATCAGAAAAGGGGGTAGGTTCATATTGAGTAGATGGCTTAGGAATAGCTGAAAGAACAACTGGAGGGTCAGTCACTGAAACGGTACCGGTTCTGAAATCTGTGCTCTTCTGTGAGATCATAGGTGTCAAGCTTCAAATAGCCTGAACTAGAGTCATCTGAGGAGTACTCCCATAGGCAGAGGTAGGAAGAGCAGGAGGTACAATCACAGGTCTGTCATCCACATGCAAGAAGGGTAGCAAAAGGTTTTTGAAATCCAGAATAATACTCCCTCCTCTCTCCATTGCATACACAAAATCATCTCGATTTTCAATGAATTTATCCAAGGCAGGAGTAAGCTCCCTAGGATTACTAACCTGTTCTCTGAAATCTTGAGTCAGTGGAGGCAACTTCATATTTTCCATCAAGATCTTGAAATGGTTGGTCATTTGATGCTTGGTATAGACCTTCTCAAAATAAGCATCCACCTTATTTTTAATTGCCTCTTGAGAAGCAGTAGCTTCCCTTAGGTGATCACGAACAAAACTACTAACATCCCTAGTGGTAGCAAGGATCTGAGTATCCGAGGAGCCACTGGTACTAGCCTTAGCCAAATCTTCCTGGATAACAGTTCTAATCTGGTCAAGGTTCACAGTGGAGCTGGATGAAGGGAGGGGTTTAACTGAGAAAGCTATTGTCTCCTTGAAAGATTATATCAGATTACTAACCACCTTCTGGACAAGTTCATCTTGACTGTTCAAGTGTTCTTTGACTGAAGTCTTAAAAGCCTCAAAAACTTCCACAAACTGCTTGACTACTTCTTTGATATATCAGATATCAGTATACACTTGGGTTTGAGAACTGTTCATGGCATTCAATGAAGCAATCGATTATCGTAGAGCCACTATAGCTCCTGTCCAACTCTCAATTTGAGTATGGCATACTTTAAATTCATCCATCATTTCTTTCACTGGACTAGAAACAACATATCCCAGAGATAGATCTAGGGATTGCTCTACACACCTCATTTCATCAACCAGGCTTTTCTTCAAATCTGCCACTGATTCTCTCAGTGTTTCTTTCATTTCAGCCTTTAAGGACTCAAGGTCCTCCTTGGTCACCAAATTTTCAGCCACAGTAGGTAGGATAACTAATTATCTTTGGGGATGGTCTTCCTCATCAGAATATTCATAATTAAGTCCAAGAACCATATATCCTGGATCTGATGTCCAACCTTCAATGTCATACAACACTGATACTGAACCAAGATGATCCCCCTAACTTAGAGCATTCACCTGAGGAATCTCCTCCAACTGTTCTGCTCGAGGTAATTCTATAACTTCATCTGCAACTGTAGCAGATTCAATATCCATTTGCTCTGATGGCTCAAGGACTCTCTCATCAACAGATGCTACTTCTGCTTCCTGATCAGGCACTATCTTGACTGTACTGTCTATCAGAGGGCTCAAACTGAGCTCTACTTCTTCATTTTACTCATCATCTGCTTCATCAGAAGCTTCCTTCTCTTCATGAGCAATCTGATCTGACTTGGTTGCCTCATCCTCTTCAGAGGTGTCTTTGAAAACAATCTGATATGCTTCTTCTTCTTCTTCTGTAGTCTCAGTGTCATTGTCCTTCAGAATAGTTTCTCTCCTTGGTAGTTCTTTTGGAGGGATAGCTGCTCCATAGGAAATGTTTTGGGGCATATGACTAGGAGGTAAATCCGGGTATCCTCCTTCCTCAACTGATGTCTCTTCCTCTTCAACTTCAGTTTCATTATCACTGTAGACCGGTTCTGGCTCATCTGGTCCAAGACCAGGATCCCTCACATCCTTTGGTCTAGAAGGATGATCCACAGAAGTGTACTTGTCATAGATTTTTCCATCATCATTAACCCATGATTTCTTCCAAGGGTTCCAGCTGACTTTAATAAACTTATAGATAGTCTTGGTGAGGAAAAAGTTATCCTTAACCACAACAGTTTCATCTTGAGGTCCAGCTACCTCCTTTTCCTTCAACATAATAGAAATCAACTTAGAAAAGAAAAGTGCATTGGACTTAGACTTTGGTCTAGTCATCTCCTCAATCTAAATCATTAGCAGTCTGCATAAATTCACCTTTACTCCATGCTTTAACAAATACAGCAAATAAATATCCTGAAATCTGAGGGTAGCAAAATCTCCTCTCCTTGGACAAATCACATGCTGAATGAACTTGAAAAGTAGTTTATCCTCTCCTGCCATCTCTACAGCAATGGCCTTTCTAGGAGTTCCATTTCCTGTTAATTCCAACAAGGCATCCTCATATTCAAAAAAGACACTAGCAGTAGGTATGGATTTTGAATTAAATCCATAATCACTACTATGAGGAACCTTAAGGTTCTTAGCCCATTCAACTGATGAAAACGAAAACATTTGACCATTCACAAAGGAAATTATCCTATTCTCCTCCTCTAATGTCTCAAAACACACAAACTCATAAAACTCTTTTACCGGTGTTGGATAATATGGTCCATTATTGTTCATGAAGCATTCGATCCATCCTTGTTCTTGTAAAACCTTCAGAATCAAGGACTTGCTTTTGAGCAGCCATGTCGTACATAATTCCTTTTCTACTACAATTGCTCACTTCGATAAATGTGGATTCACGGGATTCCTTCAAACAGCATCTCTACTGCTTCCACTGGCACTAGCATTGGTTACTTTCTACTTCTTAGCTTGCGGCGCATCACTCCCTTCATCCACTGAGGGTCGCTTCACACGGGCCATTTCAGATTCTGAGGCTTAGGGTTTTGCAAACTTGAGAGGTTTAGGTAAGAGGGATTCGAACAGATGGGTTCGCGGTGATTGAGTGATGTCTAGAGTTGAGTTTAATATCATTTAGGATTCACATATAAAATAAATCTTATATTAGAAAGAAATTCAAAGTCTCGGCCTTAATACGAAAATTTAAAACAGCGCGAGAGATGTACCGGTGAGGTTTATCTAACGGTGAGGTTTATCTAACGGTGAGGTTCATCCTAATGGTGAGGTTTATCCTAATGGTGAGGTTTATCCTAACGGTGATGTTTATCCTAACGGTGAGGTTCATCCTAACGGTGAGGTTTATCTTAATGGTGAGGTTTATCTTAATGGTGAGGTTTATCTTAATGGTGAGGTTTATCTTAACGGTGAGGTTTATCTTAATGGTGAGGTTCATCCTAACGGTTTAAGAGTAAGTTATCATTCCTAATTCATGTCTAATGAAACTTAATCTTTATGAATTTAATGGATTAGTGAAAATATCAGCTAACTGGAGTTCAGTGCCTATAAATTCAAGAGTTATATCACCTCTTTGATAATGATCTCTTAGAAAGTGGTTCCTGACATCAATGTGTTTGGTTCTAGAGTGAGACACGGGATTCTTTGAGATGTTTATTGCACTAGTGTTGTCACAGTTAATTGAAACATGTTTAAACTTAAATCCATAGTCCAATAAAGTGTGTTTCATCCACAAAATCTGTGCACAGCAACTACCAGCAGCTATATACTCTACTTCAGCAGTAGATAATGCAACTAAGTTTTGTTTCTTACTACACCATGATACTAGGGACTTTCCAAGTAAATGACATGATCCAGATGTGCTCTTTCTATCTAACTTACATCCAGCAAATTCAGCATCTGAATAACTTATTAAATCAAATGATTGTTCTTTTGGGTAAAACAGTCCCAAATTGGCAGTGTATTTAAGATATTTGAAAATCCTTTTAACAGCAAGTAAATGTGACTCTTTAGGGTTAGCTTGAAATATAGCACACATACATACACTAAACATAATATCAGGTCGACTAGCAGTAAGATAAAGTAAACTTCCAATCATACCTCTATAATTAGTTTGATCTACTGGTTTACCAGTTTCATTAATATCCAAATTACAGGTGGTACTCATAGGTGTATCACTTCCCTTAATACTATCCAAACCAAAACGTTTTAATAAATCCTTAGTATATTTACTTTGATTCAAAATAATACCATCTTTAGTTTTAAAGATTTTAAATCCAAGAAAGTACTTAAGCTCTCCCATTAAGCTCATTTCAAACTCATTTTGCATAACCTTTGAAAAATCAGTACATAATGAATTTTTAGAAGATCCAAAAATAATATCATCAACATAGATTTGTACTATTAAAAAATCTTTTGAAATTATTTTTATAAAAAGTGTGGGATCAGCAATTCCTTTTGTAAATCCTTTTTAAATAAGAAAATTTTTAATTCTTTCATACCAAGCTCTTGGAGCTTGTTTTAAACCATATAAAGCTTTAGAAAGTTTAAAAACATGATTTTGAAAGTGAGGATTTGAAAAACCAGGTGGTTGTTCCACAAAAACATCTTCAACAATGAAACCATTTAGAAAAGCACTTTTCATGTCCATTTGATATAACTTGAAATTCAGATGTGATGAAAAGGCAAGTAAGATCCTAATTGCCTCTAATCTGGCTACAGGTACAAAGGTTTCCTCATAGTCAATTCCTTCTTCTTGATTGTAACCTTGTTCAACTAGTCTAGCTTTGTTTCTAATGATATTTCCATATTCATCAACTTTGTTTCTAAACACCCACTTTGTGCCTATGGTTAAAGTGTCCTTAGGTCTTTCTACTAATTCCCAGACATTATTTCTTTCAAATTGATTTAGTTCTTCTTGCATATCTATTACCCATAATTCATCATTGATAACATCATTGATATTTTTAGGTTCTAACTATGAAAGAAAAGCTTAATGTTCAACCTGATTTCTTAGAGAAGATCTAGTCTGTGTTCCTCTATCCAGATTACCTAAAACAGCATCTAAAGGATGGTTCTTTAGAATCCTAGTTGGTCATAAAAAGGTTGGGCTAGAGATTTTAGGATCATAAACAGGTTATGAGTCAACAGAAGCAGGTTCTGGAAAATTTCTAGAACTGGATGTTTTAATTATAGGTTCACTGTCTTTATCATTAAGGTTCAAAACAGAGATATCATCTTCAAGATTTTCAAGAGAGGTCTTAGGTTCATGTGGATCAGTTTCATCAAATTTTATGTGAACATATTCCTCCACACATTTGGTACTTTTATTGAAAACTATATAGGCTTTACTAGAAATAGAGTAACCTAGGAAAATTCCTTCATCACTCTTGGATGAAAACTTTTCAATATTATCTTTAGTATTAAGAATAAAGACTTTGCAACCAAAAAGTCTGAAGTAGTTAACCTTAGGTTTCTTATGGTTCCACAACTCATAAGGGTTCTTCTTAAGAATAGGTATGATCAAGACTCTATTGATAAGATAACAAGTTGTATTGATAGCTTCAGCCCAAAAATAAACAGGTAGGTCATACTCATTGAGCATGGTTCTGGAAATTTCCTGAAGGGTTCTATTCCTCCTTTCCACTACACCATTTTGCTGAGGTGTCCTAGGGGTAGATAAATTGTGACTATAGCCATTGTGTGAGCAGTAGGATTCAAACTCATGATTTTCAAATTCATGACCATGATCACTTCTTAGAGTTTTAATCTTAATTCCACTAAGGTTCTCTACAGATTTGGAGTATTTAACAAAGTAAGAACAAGCTTCACTTTTGTGAGCTAGAAAATATACCCAAGTATACCTCGAATAGTCATCTACTAGAACATAGACATAGTGCTTCCCATTTAAACTAGAAACTATAGAAGGTCCAAACAAATCCATGTGAACCAACTCGAGAGGTTGAGAAGTTGAAACTTATTTCTTTTATTTTAAAGAAACTTTATGTTGTTTTCCCTTTTGACAGGGATTACAAACTTTATCTGCTGGGAATTCAAGTTTTGGTACGTCTCTAACTAAGTTCTTCCTAGTAAGTTTTCTAAGTGAATATACATTGTAGTGTCCTAATATTCTGATCCAAAGCCAAGACTCTTTATGAAAAGCATTTAAACAGGTAATATTTTGCATAGCTAAAGAATTTAAATCAACAGCAAAGACATTTTCATTGCGCAAGGCAGAAAATACTAAAGCATTTTTAGAATTAAAAACATTGCAAGAATCATTTTCAAATTTAAAATTGAAACCATCATAACATAACTGAGAAATAATTAGTAAATTATATTTAAGTCCATCAACAAATAGAACTTTAGAAATTAATACTGAGTCAATGTTACCAATCTGGCCTAAGCCGATGATTTTTCCTTTAGAATTATCACAAAAACTGACAAAACCTCTATCAACTCTGACTATGATTTTAAAGCATGAGAAGTCTCCTGACATATTTCTTGAACATCCAGTGTCCAAGTACCAAGTCTTTTTACAGGAGCTCTTTAAGCAGGTTCCCTACAAAATAGATTTAGATAGGAAATGATTTTGGTACCCAGATTTTCTTGGGTCCAGACAGATTAGCCAATAAAACTTTAGGTACCCAAATTTGTCTTATGGGTCTCATAAAATTTGCAGAATCAATAGATTTAGACAGATAAACCTTATTAGATCCGTAACTATTAATATAAATAGTTTAAGCATATGAACTTCCAGAACTATAACTATATACATTCTGTCCAGATTTAGGAATAAATCGAGTTTTGGTAATTTTTCTTTGTCCAGGTTGGTATCCTATACCAGTAGTATATCTAGGTGTAATCTGCTTACCTAGCATTTGAGTAAGAGTATCTTTGCCATTTGTGAACTTTTATAAATCTTTCCTAAGTTGCTCATTTTACAATTTCATTTCACTATTTTCTTTAAGTAACTGAGCATTCTTTTCTATTTCTATGTCAAGATCATATTTATGTTTAATAGTTAAAGCGTACTGTTTATTTTAACCTTTGTATTTTTCTTTTAGCTCATTACAGGTTTCTTCCAACATATCACAGTATTCAAATAGTTCAGATTTTGACATATTTTCAGAATCAGAATCATCTTCAAAATAATAAGAATTTAAAGCAGGAGTTTCAGATGTTACCTCATAGGTTTTTTTCATAAAACACATGTTTTCCTTATTTCTGATTTCAGTTTCAGAAGCTTTAGATTCACTGGATCTATCCTCAGAAGCACTCCAAGTAGCCCTCATAACTTTCTTATACTTATTGTCCTTATAATCATACTTCTTTTTGTATTTCATCTTTGGACAGCTTGATTTTATATGTCCTTTTCTTTTGCATTCATAGCAAACAACTTCATCAGATTTGTCAGATTTCTTCCAGTCCTTTTTCCAGTGTCCCTTGTTGTCATACTTACCTTTGTAATTTGATTTTCTGAAAAAACTTCTTTTTCCTATAAAACTTCTTAAATCTTCTGGCTATGTGAGCCATTTCTGCATCACTGTTAGATGCACTTTCACTTTCTTCACAGCTAGAGCCATCACTTGTAGCTTGAAGTTTCTCCTTATCCTTGTTCTTTGAAGTAGAAGTCTTGAAGGAAACTGACTTCCTTTTTGGTTCATCTTCTTCTTCTTTGTTTACTTTAATCTCTTCTTCATACATCATCAACTTACCAATAAGTTTCTTAACTGGCAGTTCACCAATATCACAAGATTCTCTAATTGAAACAGAAGTTCCCCTCCATATTTCAGGTAGGCATCTCAAAATTCTCATGATCTGCTACTTTGATGGAACATCCTTTCCCAGTGAGATCATTGTGTTGACAATTTCGTTAAACCTGCAATACATATCATAAATGGGTTCATCAGGCTTCATCTTAAAATTATCATATTTAATAGTATAGGTGGTCAATCTCATTTCCTTAACATTAGTTGTTCCTTCATGAGAAACACTTAAGGTATCCCAAATTTCATGTGCAGTCTTACAGGCAGATATTCTATTAAATTCCTCATCTCCTAAAGCACAATACAGAGCATTCATAGCTTTTCAATTATTATTGTAGGCTATCTTAGTAGCTTCATTCCAATTAGATCTAATAGTAGTAGGAATTTTATATTCTGATTCTATGGCAATCCAAATATCAAAACCCATGCTTTCTAAATGAATTTTCAACTCAATCTTCCACTGAGCATAGTTGTTTCCATTGAAAAATGGTGGTCTATTAGTAGCAACACATTCAAGTCTGTTATCCATGATAACTAGGTTAAAACAAAAAATTTAAAGAGATAAAAATTTAGAAATAATAGAAATTTTAAGAACTTTAAAATACAACTAAAATCACAGTTGAAAAACAGAGTACTTCAGAAAATATTTTAAGCACCTCTGATACCAAATGTTGGTCGGAGTGGATACTCAAGAGGGGGGTGAATTGAGTTCCAATTAAAATTTCTGTTTTAAAATATTTTACCAAATTCCCCAAATTTAAAATACTAATTGAATTGTAGTGAATTTGAACTAAATCAAACTTTCAACTAGGTTCTCAAGGGATTGATTAATTCCCAGTTAATCTAATCAGAGGATCAGATTAGCTTTTGAAACTAACTTACTGATTTAAAAATAATGCAAACACTTGCTAATTGAATTATTAGAGTAACTTTGAAAAACAGTTTAGGTTTTAAATCACTTGGAAGCGGAATAAAAGGTTTTAGATAAAACTAAATAAAGCACAGCAGATATGACCAAGAGGTTCAGTCTCAAGCCGAGACTTAGTCCTCTCAACAATTTATATAAATTGGATTCACACCCTAGATCGGGGTTCACAACAGTTTATAACTGTCCAGGTCAACGACCTCTACCACAATTCTACATGGGAAACAAAACAATAGCAAATCCAGTTGTCCAGGTCTCACATGACCTCTACCACTTTCCACAGTGGGAAATTAAATATGTAAAGTTATGGATGATGATTTACACATCCTCCAGTTAAAGTACATGAGACAGTGTGTGTGTAAAATACAACAGATGACACACACTGCTCAAAATGTAAATAATAAATCACTGAGCAAGATATAGAGTTTAGAATGGCTCTAGTGATTGTAGTGTAGCTATGGACTCCTTAGAATTTGATCAGAAATGGTTCTGAGTCCTTTTCTGGTTTTTGTCTGAAAAACATAGTGTTGTCTGCTTGACATCCAGGTTCACAGATAGAGAAAAGTGTAGTCGATGAAGTTCTTGTGATGATGTTCTCTTTTTCATTATTGGCTCTTCACAGGTATGCAGGAATGTATGTATGTATACTGGTGTGTCCAGTCATCTCTTTTCATGCACACGTTTTAGCACCTTCTTATTTTTTTCACGCTCTTATTTTTCTCTGAACTCTATTTTTCAACAGCAGGGGAATCCCTTATTTAAAGCACGAGCTCCGGCAACAAAAATGATTTCCTTTTTATAGGTACGAGGTACGGTTCCCTGACATCCAAAAAAACACATTAAATAAATGTCAGTGCATTAAAATATACCTAATATGACCGTTGGTTAGATTAAATAAAGTTAAAGAAATTAAATCAGCATCGGGTTCTGTCTCTGGAACGGTAGCTTTGGATATCGGTAGCCTTGTGTATCAGTAGGTCTGACTATCGGTAGTTTCTTGTGTAGCGGTAGCCCTTTGTGTAACGGTAGCCTTTCCATCATTAACCCTTCTAACGGTAGACTTCATGTCTGTCGGTAGACTTTGGTAGCGGTAAGATTTATTGCATCGGTAGCGGTAGGCTTGATGTACCGGTGATCTTCCGTGTAACGGTAGCGGTAACTCTGTATCGGTAGATTTTCATAACAGTGAGTTGTATCGGTAACCTTCCCATATCGGTAGACTTCTTGTAATGGTGACCTTCATTTATTGATAGGCTTGATGTACCGGTGATCTTCCATGTAACGGTAGTGGTAACTCTATATCGGTAGATTTGCATAACGGTGAGTTTTATCGGTAACCTTCCCGTATTGGTAGACTTGTTCTGTAATGGTGACCACTTGCATGTTTAAGCATTCTATTGGAAGAATGGGTTAAGTTAGAAAATATATCCATCCAGTAGCCTAATTCTCTGAATATCATGTAAATATTATAATATATGAATATGTGCATGGTGTACAGAAATACTGAAATAAGAAATTAACCATTAATCAATATAGGGATTATCAAACCATAATTGAACATAATTGGGATTAGCATAATATAAGTGAACATAATTAGGATTATCAAAATATAAGTTCAAATAATTCTCCCAGAGGGTTCAACAAATAATAACATCTCAAATCATGATAAATATTGGTATTACCTAGGTGTAAAGACCAACAATAATGGTTTCTAGTATCTATCAACTCCTACCTTGGGGAAAAAGTAACAACCAACCTATTTTGAAAATATAAAGCACCATTGGGAGATCGAGACTGCTCACCCGAGGTCTCCCCACCATAAAGGATTATACTAAATCCCTAGTACTTGGGTTCAAATATATGATCGAGCCAAAAATACTCGTCAAATGATGAGTCAACCTTTATTAAATCCATACAAATCCATCTATTGGCTTCTTCCATTCCCAATATCATCTTAGTAAAAAAACCATCAAATACCATTATTCCACTAATTCCTTCACTATTTGTGTTGGTAATTTCTTGCTCAGCTCATCGGTAACCATATTCCCTTTCCTAGGAGTATAATTAATATCAAAATAAAAAATTATGGAGGCACTCCATGCAGCATATCTATTATAAGTTCATATCCCTATAATTGAAAACATACCATAGGCTCTTATGATCAGAATATACTATAAATTGTTCCCCAAAGAGGTACTGATTCCATGTTTTGAGTGCATGCATAACTGATGATAGATCAAGGTCATGGTTAGGGTAGTTATTTTCATGAGGGTGTAATTGTAGAGTTTTGTAGGATACCACCGATCACCCTTACATCAAGACACACCCAAACCCATGTCAAAAGCGTCATAGAAAACAACCTAACCTAGACCTGGTTCTGGAAAAATCAAAATTTTAGATGAAGTAAATATCACCTTAAGTTTCTAAAAATATCTCCAACACTTTTCATTCCACTCAAACTTTACACCCTTATGGGTTAAAGCTATCATTGGAGATGAAATCTTGGATAATTCTTGAACAAACTGCCTATAATAACCAACCAACCCCATGAATCTTCAGATCTCAAAAACATTTCTAAGATTCTCTCGGGTCATAACTACATGTAACTTTTCAGGATCCAATGAGATGCCCCTCAAATATAACATTCCTTAGAAACATTACTTCTTAAATCCAAATCTCATATTTGTACATATTACCGTACATATGTTTTTCCCTTAAAGTTCTAAGAATGATATCTAAATGGTTTATATGCTCCTCCTCTGACTTAAAGTAAACCAAAATATCATCCATGAACACCACAATAAAAAATTATAAGAACATATGAAATATCTGGTTTATCAATGTCATAAACACCATAGGATTATTATTTAGTCCAAATGGTATAACTAGAAACTTGAAATTCTCATACTAGCTCCTACGCATTTTCATGGGTATATCCTATTCTCAAACTCTCAATTAATGGCACCTTGATCATGGGTTAATATTTAAAACCCAAATAGCCTCTCTAAGATGATCAAAGAGATCATCAATCCTGGGAAAGGGATATTTTTTCTTAGCATTCACTGGATTTAACTTTTGATGTTCAATAAAAATTTTGAAGCCCTTGTATTCCTTCTTGTAAAAGATGAAAAGCGAAGCCCACAGTGGAATGCTAGGATGAATAAATCCCTTATAATCAAGTTCCATAATATGGGCATTAATTTCTACCAACTCATCAGGTGATATATGGTAATATGGAATAGAAATTGGCATTGTACCAGGTAGCAGTTCTAGGGTAAACTCAATCTTTCTCTGGTGTGTTAAACTAAAAAACATTTGTAAAGACCTCAAGGTATGTAACACCACATGTATATGGCTACTAAAAAAAGGTTTAATAGAATCAAGAAACATCTCTAAAAATTATCACAAGATTACCACATCATAAGTAACAACAAGCCCCACCCTTCTCGGTCTAAAGTCCCACTCACCCTGAAAAACATAAGTAACCCCCTAAGAAGATAAGAACTGAACCTGATTGAAATAAAATTATATATGGTCCTTCACATTGATCATATAATCTATATTGATAATAAATTAAAATATGTTATGATGAGTAACTAATAAGTCTCACTCCACCTCATGGTCCTCTATCATCACTCAATATATTGAGCACTTGAAACCTTGTTCGGGGATCTTTTTCAAAGGTGTGGAAAGATCTAACAAGAACAGTATAAGATCTGAATTAAAACTCAACATGTAAACTATCTTTTGTGATATAAAATAAGGAGTAGCACCTATATCATACAAGTCTATCACCCTAAAAGATGAAATGAACATCGTACCTCTAACTATAGTTATCCCTACTTTAGATTCCTTTAGTGCATACTCCACTGCATAAAAACATACATATTAGATCATCATTGAGATTTATTATCCATATGAACATCTATCTTAGCCTTAGGATAAGACCCACTTCCCTTGGAAGCATCAGTACAAACTTACGATCCCTTGGTGAAAGTGAATCCAACCTTACTGCCTCGAGACATTATATGACATAAATGATTTAGGTGGGAATATTTTCCATAATGATGACAAGTCTGGGGAGCCTCCATAAAATTGGGTTTGGTATGACCAAGTTTCCTACACTAATAACAAAAAACCTATTGTTATCTAAAAGAATCCCCTAAAAATGGTACTGAAGAAAACTAGCTACCTTTGTGCTTCCTTTTCTAGCTAAAAGAAACACCCTGGATAATTATAGTACCAACTGAAACTCCTCCCAAACCTGTTTTTAAATCTATGTCAGCCTCTTCCAAATCGTCCTTATTGACTATCTCCATAAATGTTAGAAGGTACATGAGAATCAGTATCAAATGAATATCAACTCTCAATCCCAACTCAAACCTCTGATCCTTAAGGTAATCAATGGCAACTATCTCAAGTTCCATGTGCACCAACTTAGCAAAATGGGTGGAATACTTTAGAGCGATATGATCTCCCTAGTCTAAGGTCAAAAACTCTTGGATATTTTCCCCATTAATCTCTCTGGATAAAATTTCTAGTTGAACATTTTATTGAAACAAGTACAGGTAAGACCCCCACACAACTTAGATTTCACCATAGAGTCTCATCATCTCCTTCTCGATCCTGAAAGCATGTACATGGAAAACCCAACCTTAGAGTCCTTAGAAGACTTAAAAAAGTTTAATGTTCTATCAATATGGTCAAGTTATTATTCATATTACTAGGGTCCTTTATCACTATGGAAGATAAGTGAATGCTACATTGTAAATTATGATTCATGGTCTACTAATCTTATAGTTCCCAACACTTACTTGACCAAGAGTCTGAATAATGCAGACTACAACTTCTAACTATGAAGGGTACATTGGAAAATTTTTCTACTAAACCTATCTCATAGATTCCTCACTCATATTTGTAAGATCTCTTTTAGGAGGAATTGTTTAATAAACAAGACAAAACCCAATCATTTACATATAGATTTTAAAATCATAGAACCAACTTCTTGTATTGATATCAATTATTTAAATGCAATAATAATTTAAAGTAATTATGGATTATTCAAACAAGGATAGTTCCTTAAAGAGTTCCATTCAAATAAACCCCATATTTAGTTAATTTAAATAACCTCAACCACCAAGTCTTAAGCTTGGAAAAAATCTCTAAACACCCATGGTAACTCGTATCCATACATGAAAGTGAGCTAGTCGGGCCCCTTTTCTACACTTATTACCCAAATTCTGATGGTCCGAACTCTGGTATACCAAAAAACCAAACCACACCCAAGTAGTGTCAACAACACTTTAGGCTAGGTATTCCCTCTGATTCTAATTTGTAACAAACCATCTTGGGTCAACTAGATAAGTCACCCAAGTTGGTCTTCCATATGGTGATATACAAAAAATAATCACAAGTCTCGTGTAAAATTGATGAAAAATAAAATTAAAACATGGAAGAAAGAAATACATAACCATGAGACATAAAAATTCAAGCCACATTATCCAAACCAGAATGATAAAACAAACTAAACTGAACAAGTCCCCATGTGACCAACTGTCACCACTAATCCATCCCACTACAAAGGTGACAGGTGACAAGATAACCTAGAATGATACATGATTCCCTTATCTTTCCCTAAGTCTTAAAAAATAAGGTTTACAATATCCCAAAGGAAAAAAGTAAGGTGTAAGTATAGATCCCAGTAGTATATCATCAAATAATCTATACAAGTTCTAATATCAAGAATTCACAAAATCAGTCTTTATAAAAAATAAATTTTATAAAGAATTTTTAAAATTTAAACCATTTATAAAAAATTCCTTTTTTTCATAAATGAATATAATGTTCACCATTCCATGTATATATCTAGTAAAAAATAAAAATAAGTAAACTAAAAATGTGAGAAAATATCCAGGAAATAAACCATTATGCTGTAAATCAAGTATAAAAGACAAGTCACTCCATTTGGGCTTTAGACTATGGGAATATGTAATATACATAAAAGAAGCCTAAACTATGCATGTGTTGGTTATAATCGATATTGATCCATTCCATAGTCTATTGATATCACAAAAGTAACCCCTAGTAGTGTGACACACACTGGGATTACCTATATCCATTTCCCAAAACACCCAAGTTTCCAAATGTGCTAAGTTTTCCAAAACCATTTCTAAAACCCATTCTCACATTTAAAACCCATTTTTAGAGAAAATAAAATCCATTATGATGAAAAATATAAAGGTATTAACAAGAAAATATATAAATTCAAGAATATGAAACACTTGCATAGATCCACCTACCTCAAGACCAATGGAAACCAATATACCCTTGACAAAAAAGACTGAAAACCATGGATCAACCTTAGAAAGACAATGAATGACAAGAAACTATAAAGTATTAATATAAAACACAAATTTATCATGAATCTAAATCATAAACACAGCTACCACTAATTTTGTAACCAAATGAAATGAATAAGCAAAAAGAATGCTTACCAAGGATATACGACGCAACCTCCATATTATTCAAACATAGAATGGAGTAATATAGAATGAGTGAGATGGCCCAAAATTACCCAAAATAATCATAGGGTTTGAGAGGAAATCATTCAATTTGAATGATAAAAGAGTCAGGGATGCAGTGTATTTAAAACCACTGGTCCTGGGGAATTCACATTTTGGATCCCTTTTATGGTGTGAAATACCATGAATTATAAATATGTAAAAAATGTAATTACCTCAAATTATGTTAAATCATGATTGACATTTTCACATCATGAAATACTTTCACAGATTATAAAATTTTCATACCCTATACATGACTCATAGAATCTTCCCTACAACAGATTCATGTCGTATAACCCATTTATGATGCGAATGTGTCCAGTAGGTAGTGCTCCATCTATTTTTATATATAAACCCTCTAAACTAACACTTTAGGCTCTTTGATCCCAAGGATAACCCTATAAATCCATTTACATAATTATACCTATACTTAATTAATAAATCAATCTTACATCCCAGACTTTAGGTTATTTTTCTCAAAAAAGGCTCTCTATTCGTAAGAATCCCACAATTCACCCAAACAAAATGGGAGACCAAAACAAGAATCAAAGCATAGTTGAAGGAAGGTAACAGGGTGTAACAGATCACCACTAATCTCTTACTCCACTATCTCCATATCCACTATAGTCACCTTCAAACTATGTGTAGTCTACACAAACACAACACATGTGGGAACAAATCTTATCTAAAGGTGAGTACAAATATACCTAGTAAGATACCCTAAAACACAAATGTTTAACAAAATAGAAAGTAATCTTAAAATAATAGAAAATTCATATATACTTTAATGATAAAGTTAACAAAAAATAATGGGAAACCCCAATCCTCATAGTTTATCTTCACAAAGATCAGATCATAGGGAATACGGAATACTCAGAATATCACAAGACCCAAATATAATGACCCATATATCATAAACATATTATTATGGGGACATACATTAAAGAATAAGGGTGAGTTATAAAGCCTGATAAGGGGATGATAAAATGTTAACATGGAGAGAATAATCATTATGAGATAAATATAACATCAAGGTGAATAACATATAATCCTGAGCATAAAGGAAACATGAATCATAGAATCGTGGATTAAGATAACACCATTAATTGACATGTGAAAATAACATAAAACATGAAATTATATTCCTAATTAAAGGAATTATTCCAAGACAACATAACATAGTGTTATGGGATTATTTATCATGCACTGTACATGGTATCTCATGAGATAAAAGAATTATTCAGTTCATTGGGGGTGTATAATTCCAGGCCACCTGGCACGTCATAGTATGCACATTCATATGTGTGCTATATAAGTAAATAAAACCTACCACAATCATAATCATAATAACCCATGGAAAATAAATGGGTTATAAAGAATTTCATAAATCATCATCGTATTATAAATAATAAATAATCATGTAGGTTCAAGATATAAGAGAGTAATATTATATATTTGGTGTCAAATGATAATACTTTTCTTAAATAAATGATATTTTATAGAAGTTAAAGAAAATATAAGTTCATTAAGAAGATAAACTTGTGAGGGTGTCCTTATTGAAATGGAATATTTGAAATGGGATTTTAAATCATAGATAAAGGATAAGTAAATAATAAAGTCCCCATGAAATAAAAAAACCCATTATTTTAGAAGTTTTATTAATAATATATAAAGTAAGTTAAAGGGGGTAGGTGAGGATGAGAAATCATTGCTTTAAGAATAGAATGATTCAAGATTATCTATTTACATATTTTTTATCTTTCAAAATAAGGATAAATATAAAAGGGGATTAAATATAAGGCATGGGAATAATATTTTCAATGGAATGTACTTTCTTGGTCTGTTACCTTACATATTTTTGGGTGTTAGTGGTGTCAGGATAAGGAATGAGGGATAAAAGTGGGGTTAAATATAATATTTTAGTTGGGGAGATAATTTTGTGACATGGAAGTGCTTAGAAAGTTTTTTTGAAACATTTGGTAGAGTCTTTTCATAGATAAATAGGGGTTTGATATGTGGGTTTTAGATATTTTAGAGATCCTTCTATCATGGTCCTTTGGTTGTGTCATGGTTTTGGATTGGGGTTAATCAGTATAAATGAGTGTTCAAGGATTGTGGTGTGGTTATCACTATTTTGGTGTGGAGTTTATAGTGGTTGGTTTTATCATTATTCCATTTTGGTAGTTGTTGTGTCATGCTTCTTTGGTTATGTTGTGGGTTGGTTCAGGAATTTTGATGTTTCAGCATGGCTATGCACTTTTCATTATTGTTCTTCCTTGAGTTTATTGGGTCTTGTGGTTAACTATGGCATGATTTATGGTGGGTGGCATAACTAAGAACAATGTGACGTGACCATCCCTTATTGTTTCATGGTCTTATTTTTCTAATCTAGGTATAAATTTGAGATCCTGCTCAAATTCCATCACTCCGCCTTTGTTTTCTTCAACCCTTCAATGACTATAGAGAATTTTTTGAAGTTATTTTAGTTTTATTTTTCTTTCCCTTGATCCTTAGCTTGTGAGACTCATTTCCTTTAATATAAGGTGAATTATTCATCATTTACCTTGGTTTTTCTATCTATTCTTATTCTTGAGGAGGTTTTAGTAGTGGTTTAGATTTAATTTATTGACCTTTGGTCATGGATCTAATGGTGGTTGTTGTGTTATAGGTTTTTGAGGTATTCTCTTAGTTTTTCTCATCTATGTGAATATTTCCTTCTCTTCATTCATTCATAGTAGTTCTAAATAATCGATTGAGGTTGGGGATTTCTAAACTCGTTTTCTATATTCTAGAATAATAAGCTTAGTTAGCTTTCTATGTTCCCTTCCAAACATGTTATCATATTATTCTTCTATAGTATTTTATGTCACTATTATTGGTTTATGGGGAGAGGTAAAAACATATAGGAAACATTCTTAAAGGGAGAATAAAATTAAATGAATATGATAAATCGGATTAGATAAATAATTGGAAAGGAAATGGAGTCACATGTTCTTTATGGATTTTCATGTTATTGCTAAATGTTAATTCCTACTAATTGATACTTGGTGATATAGATTTCTTGATATTGAAATCATTGATGAACCTTTTCACCTAAATTACTAGATAATTAATTAAATATGGTAATAAAAAATAAATTTCTAGAAACTATAATTTAATAACTGTTGTTGTTGTTAAGGCCTAAGGCTGTGCTTCTTGGTGTTTATCTTTTCTTGTAAGGGAGTGATATTTTTTTATTTTATATGTTTTAATTAAACATGACGAAACATTTTTATGTGAAAATAATGGTAGTAGGGAATTATAATGGGAAGTGGAAACCTAGGTTTAATGATGAAACATTATAAACTATTTTACAAGTTAAATGGTGTAAGATAAAAATAAGATGCATCTATTATTAATATAATAGTATATGTCTTGTAAAAAATAAAATAAAATAAAGCAAAAATATGGCCATTATGAATACAATGATGGGTTGTGATTTAAAGGGGTAGTGGGCTATTTATAAATTGTTAATAATCAAAATTTATGAACATGGATAGAATAAAAATGATAATAGATAAATTAATGTATTGAAAGGGGGTGTGGATTGGTGAATGGTTTGGCATGGTGGATGAATGGAATAATAAATCTATTGAGTCTAGTAAACAATAATCAATTATAATGGGAAATATATAGAATTAAGAAGTTTTAAATCATGTGGTTTTTTATTAAGGATTGGTTTTGATATTGATGATGATGTTTTGGTTGTGAAAATTGTTGAGTTAATATGTGGTTGTTATATTTTATGGATATATTTTGGTATTGGCTGTGGTAAAGTGATTTGGAAAATAGGGGATGATATTTTGGAACATTATGATCTTTAGTGTCTCTTAGTTGGTTTTCATTTATGGGTTGTGAAGTCCTAAAGTAGGCATGTGCATACTTGAGGTAATGGATTATAGTTATAAGTATAAAATATATTGGTTTACTTAGTTATGTGTAAGTTAATGATGATACATGTTGTGGGTCATTCATACTAGGAGGAGGGCATGGCTTTGATGTCCTACATGTTCACAATACACTACTATGATGAGGATTATGTGGGAATGTTACTATCGGTAGGGATGTACATGAAAGAGAGAGAGAACAAGGTTGATTCCCTTTGTGTTTACATTGCACTATTGATGTGTGGTTATGAAGGTCAATGTGTAGTGATGTGGTTCTAGTAATGCGGTGATGTGGTTATGGATATATGGTGATGAGGTATGTGGTGGTGGTATAGTTGATATGTATGGGATGTTGTGGTATGTGAATATATGATTTGTGGGTGGTTGTGTAATGGAGTGATTTTTTATTATATGTGGTGATGTTGATTCTTTCTCATATCCTAGATCTGCTAGTGTGGGGTTACCTTATCATATTGTTACACTTTTGTGTTGGAGAAAAATGATAGGTTGAATAAGTGAGAAGTTTTCATGCCCTTTACTTTTATTTATTTTGATGATGATTGTGGGTTTTATTGTATTTCTCTATTTTGGTTATAAAATTGGTTTAGTTTATTAGTTATAGAAATGTTTTATGATGTTGTGGAAAAAGGAGTAAACAACAAAATGATATAGAATGTGGATTTTATTAATTATACTTTATATTTTTATTATTTATTATATTTTTGGATTTTTTTTCTTGGTTTATATCCCTATTGTTTTCTCTTTAATATTTATTGAACATGAATGTTTATTTTTTTAGAGGGGTGATCTTATTGAGTACTCTAAAGTGATCACACCCCATAGTTTTCTATGTGTTTGCAGAATAGACCGACATGGGTTGGATCTATTGTTCAACTATCTTAGATGTATTTGGTGGATTATTCATAGTTATAGATCCCTTTTTGCATGTATTTTCTTAATGATGTGTATTTGAATGTAAGTAACATTCAGGTTATGGAATTTATTTTGTGGAATGTAGATTCTTAGTGTGGATTTGTGGTTTTTTATTATACTCAAGTTTTTCTGAGGTTAATTCCTCCCATATACTTGTTTCATACCCTCAGTGCTAGTCTTCAACCTGGGTCCTATTAGAGGTGGGACTTAGGGGTCACTCTCACCTTTTTTATAGTCCTATGAGGTTTTTTAGTGGGGTTGGTTCATTTCAACTTTAGTTAGTAAATAATTATATTAAACTCTTTTATAATATGATAGAACCTCAACATAGAAATATTTATAATTTGAAGGGGTAGAAAAACTAATCAATTGAGTTTTAGAGGGAACTCCCTTACCTCAGGTCTAAGTCACCTTATAAGTATCCTTTAGGTTATTGAATCAAAAAATTAAATTCATTATTTGTTTTTTTTTGTAACCTTATTAATTCTTATTTCACTTTTTACTATCCATTTACATCAATTCATTAAGAACATATTAGTTTGATGTTATTTTTGTTGATTATTTCAACATTTTATATCAATGGTGTATAATTTCATATTATAAAAATAATAAAGGTCCTCATTTTTTATCACATGAGTTAATAAAATCTAATATTTTCATGACATTGAGTTCATAATGTTCTGTAAGGATTTAGGTATTATATTAAAGATGGTTTTGTGACTTGTTTATTTGAAAGATACAGCCAAACATGATGATTTATTTGTAATGTTGTTAATAGCATAATTATTTAAACATTAAAAAATATTAAACATTTTTTAATTTATTCATTTATACCATAATTATACATGAATAATGTATTAACATAATCCATGGTGGTAGTGATGAAAAATAAAATACACCATCCATGAAGGCAATAAGAAATAATGGGAGTGGGTAGGGCAATGAATATTCCATTAATATAATAAAATTTAAGTATATTACGATGCTAATTTCATTATATCATTATTTTTCAAATATATTTGGAAGAGTTGGAAGAGGAATAAAACTCAAAAGAGTTGAGTAGAGATATGTTGCCTCTTCCTTTGGAAGACCTCCTTTGATATACTACTTGGCCTTTAATGAATG
The DNA here is from genome assembly GCA_963277665.1 of Viscum album. NCBI lineage: Eukaryota > Viridiplantae > Streptophyta > Magnoliopsida > Santalales > Viscaceae > Viscum > Viscum album. The sequence continues at coordinate 713,164,377 of OY728137.1, read as the reverse complement.
GTCTTTTTTGAAGAACAAAGCCTCTAAAACATGGATATGGGACTTTAATAAGGGATCTTCATAGATTTTTGAAAATAAAGTTGTTTTATAAGTGAGGATAAATGAGTGGTAGGGTGTATTTACATGTGAAGGAGAGGGTGTTTTTTGAATAAAATTTTGATAAATTTATTATTTTTACTCATGACTATGAATAGTATTGATTCTTGTGATTATGTATAGTAATTTAATAATGTGAGGCTAAGATAATGGTTACTTTCATCATCCAGTATATAATCAATCATGTATTTAACTTATAAAGAAAAATATCATATTTTACCATATTTCACTAGTCACCTCCATATTTTATTATTTATGAAAATTAAAAAAACTTCACCCTTGACTAATTCCAACTTACTAATTCCAAAAATGAAATATAATTTTATAAAATATATCTCTAGTTAGGTAATTTTAATATTTAATTTTCATATAAAATTTATTATTTTATTAAATAATGTAAAATATGTTTTACTGAAAATGTATACTTGCACTTACATTGTGTAACATTGACTGTGTTGTTATTTCATGGTATTTTGGTACTTACAATTACTAATTTAATTGATAGTAAACATTATTTATAAGTTCATTTACCTTAATGGTCATTTTATCATTCCAGTGGTCAGGTTACTATTCTAGCAACCAATTAATTATTTTAACGATAATTTTTTTAATGGTTATATGATTTTACATATCTTATAAATACCTCTTATTTACATTATTCTTAATTCAATAAATTTTCCATCAAGGTTCTCTATTTTTAATTTTAAAATTTTTAATCTTTTTTTAATAGTTAGTTTTCTTTTTACAATGTTTTTCATGTTTGTGATAATTCTAGGAGACTGTGATGCACCAAAATTTCAAATTCTAGTTCTGTTATTTACTTCTATTTATTGTCCCATTGTAAAAATTTTAATTTTATAGAGTTTAATCATATTTCATATGTGATTTGTTATATTGATAAAATAAAATATAATTTTTCTTTGTTTTGGAGTGTATAAGTATTATTTATACTATATATAAATATGACACATGTGTATATTTAGGGAAAAATCACATCGAAATGTTAATGTCATTACATGAAACACCTGAACTACTCAACTTCCACAACTTTCACATATTCACATGGGAATATTAGTGAGTGATCCAAACCTCATTAAGAAGTGTATATCAATTTAGGGGGTACTCACTTCTATGGAGGGCCCGTGCCACATCAAGTGGAATGTAAATTGTCCAAGGGGTTACCTACTCCAAGAGTGTAGAACCCACTCCCCATAACTAAGGGGGTTATGGACTTCACTAAGTGTATGGAGGATATATTCCTTGGTATCAGTGTGTTCTCAATGGGGTAATCAACCTTTTCTATACTCTAAGCACCTCACCTACACCCAGTCCTCATCTCTGTGAAACTAAGAAACTCAAACTGCCAAGAGGCCTCAAAATTGCACCTAATAGAAGAGATGTATACATTATCATGTTCTACATAGAAAAATGATTATAATGGAATATTTAATTATCTGGTTATGAATCCTAAGTGAGAAGATTCAAAAAAACCAAAAATCACATAGTATATGGTATTACCCTATTGAACATGACACGTGAGGCACGGGAAACAGTCGGTGTGTATTGTTGATGTCCAGACATTTGGGGTTAAATATATATAGCATAACCATAGAGTGACATGATGTGTGGAATTCATGAAATAATTTGGCATGTACTACCAGTAGCTTGAGTCATATTGTTTACTCAGACACGGCTTGTTCACTAACCCACACATAGTGTGGGTCCTAGGGTTTAGTTGGGTATGTACTCTAATACACCCCTAGTTTTATGGTCTACCAAACATGGTGCGAGACTCATAGTTACACCACATGTGATATTTATATTTTAAACGACACCCTAACTGCTACCTAATTATAGGACATGTCATGTTCTCTATACAAAGACACCATGTGATATTTAAATCCTTCGTGAGAACCCTAGCTGCAAACAAAAACTAAACACAGCATGTGATCATTAGACTACACATTATATAGTCACATATTCTTTACTAAATCCAATTTATTTGTTTTTTTCTCTCCACATACACCACCATTATCGCCATCTTGCATGCCCTACATGCCACCCACAACATCTTTGGTGGTCATACATGCCACCCTGCATCATCGGGGTCACCCTCGATTGTTCCACTATGCCCAACTCTATTTCCTGCACCCAAATCATTATCAAGAATGCCTCTTCATGCCCTATCCACCATTACACCACACCAATGAAATCTCTTTCCCTAGTTCCTTTTTTGAACATTTTTACCACACCCCATTATTGGTTGTTTAACAATCTATGTCTTATATTATCATACTATCATCCAATGTGAATTCCAACAATGAATTTCTATCATGAGTAAGGGGAAATGAGAGGGGGAAGAATTTGGAAGCTGGTAATTTTCCCAACTTTTGCACTAATTGATCATGAAAAAATAATTTTATAAGGACATAAAAAATCAAATAAATGAATAATAAAAATAATTTAATCGAATAATTAAATAATGATAATAATATGAAAACAAAGATAACAATTTAAGGTTGAAATTACAATATTAAACATGGATAAATAATATCAAATTAAGTATTAATAAACCCTATAAAACAAATATTGGGGTGAGGAGAAAAATAATGAATCTATACCTTATGGAGAAAATCCCTGAACCTTTAGTACATGATTGAGAATTCATCGTTTCCTTTTGGTGGTGAAGGATCCTCTAAAAACAAGAGAATTTAATCTCAAATATCCTTTAGGTTCCTCCACTATCAATGATTACTAGTCCCCATTCATAATTATTAAAATCATATTCATAAATGGGTATTAGGGTTTGGGTATTAACAAATGGGTTTTTTAAAATTAAATCTAGAAATGGGTCTACAGTAGGCATGAATCCCCAATGATTATTATGCCTCTCTTAGGAAAAAGCCTCTCATTATGGAAATAACTATGGTGTCATAATTCTTATATGGGGCTATGTTTAGAATATATCAATTTATTTCACATGCAAGGGCTAAAAATAATATTATTAAATATTATTCATTTATTTCAGTTTCCTATGATGTAAAATAAAATAAACCAAACATACAAACATATTTATAAATATTATTAAAAAAAGTTTCAAAGTATTAAACCAAAAATATAGGTCGCCACACTGGGGTCTATCATTCAATGTCATATTCATTCATTTTACCACAACATTATACTATAGTGTCACAGGTATTAATTTTTCAAACCAAATTCTCTTATTCAAGTATATTTTCTTATATTCTTTGTTGTTGTACTCTCTTCCATTATCAGACCTTAAGTATTTTAGTTTTAAAACAGTCTCATTTTCAATAATGTCTCTCAATGTGATGAATGTTTGGAATACTTTTGGATTATGAATTTAATATCATACCCACAATTTTCATGAAACTTCATTGATGAATGTAACATGTTATATTGAACCACCATGAGAACATACCACAATTAGTCCTCACACATCGGTATACAAAATCTCTAGCTTCCGAGACTTGGTTGTTTGTCCTTGTGTACTAAAACATACTATTTTTTCTTTCTAATAATACACTCTTAACATGTTTCATGCTATATATACATTAGTTTAAGTATTCATTTAGTAACCAAGACTCTCATACCCTTCTCACCCATGTGACTAAGATGGTAATTTAACAATTAGGTATTTTTAATAGATGAGATGAAAACCTCTGACCTATCTAAAATCCTTATCGTATACAATATCCCATTTTTTCACACCTTTGGATGATACCATGGAACCCTTGGTGATATTCTACACCCCATCCACAAATTTTATATAGCTCCCGACATTATCTAAATAACCTACCAAAATTTTATTATTTCTCAATTCTGGTATGTGTTTCAACACCTTATAACTTTAGAAAGCACCTAATATTTTTCCAAACATTAATATCACATTTTCCTATAATCTCAAGAGATTTATCATTGGAAATATGGTGAAGGATATATTTCCTAAAACCATAATTCATATGATGAATTTTTCTATATCATATTGTACGATAAGGGGATATCATATATCATAATTTCATGTTATTGCCTATATATATTGTATTTTTTGATTGACTATGTCATAAGGTATGGTATATGATACCATAACACTATCTTTTATTGTTATAGTAGTCAAAAATTAAGTGTTATTGTTTAAGTGATATTTCACATTGGCTATCATTAATTAAAATAAATTATTTGATGGAATGGATGAGAGTTTGATATATTCATACAATGGTTTCATAAACTATCCAAGTGGAATTTACTCGTGTGTTATAACACATGAGTAAATGGTTGTTCACTCAAAGATCATCCTCAAAGTATTTATAAAGGGTAATTCACCATGAGATGGTTATGAAGCAATCCAACCCAAGTCTTGGATAAAACTCTCCTTTTTTAGCACTCTTATCCTACCTCCTTTACTCCATGAGGCACTAGCATTCTACGGAGGGTGGAAGAATACCACTTGTACGATGAGTGATTCAGTATAGCTCATGAATGCCTCTAGAGGAGAGTATTTCATTAAAATGTCTCTCATATTGTCACGACCCATTCCCCAGGGCCCATGTCGTGACTACCCCAAGCCCACCTTCCATAGTCCAGGGGCTGGCGACTAGCATCGAAAGGAGTATTCCCTGAAACTGGGAAGGCATTGCCTTTATAACACTACTAGAAAAGGGGGCATTGAAGCCCCCCAGAATCGGGCGACCGCCATTGGTGGTCACTATATATATCTAATAGCGACCGCCAATGGCGGTCGCTGGCCTTGATAAAAAAAACCCGGGCCTTTTTGCCCCCCCCCCCGCGCGCCCCCCTATCGATCGAACCCTACCCCACCCCCCACCCCCCCGTCGTCTCCCCCCCCCCCCCGTCGTCTCCCCCCCCCCCCGACGCCCCCCCCCCCCCCAACACCGCCCTCCCCCCCCCCCCCGCCTCCCGGCCTCCCCCCCCCTGTCGCCGCCCCCCCGACGCCGCCCTCCTCCCCCCCCCCTGCCCGCCTTCCGCCCCCCCCCCCCCCCCCCCCGTCGCCCCCCCCCCCCCCCCCGACGCCGCCCTCCCTCCCCCCCCCCCCCCCCCCGCCTTCCGGCCTCCCCCACCGCACGCCCTCCGGCCTCCGCCATCCGCCCTCCACCCTCCGTCCTCCGTCCTCTGCCCCCTCATCCCTCCCCCCCCCCCCCCCCCCCCCCGCACCCCGGACCGCTCCCCGCACCCCGGACGCCCCCCGCACCTCAAACAGCCCCCCCCCCCCCCCCTCGCTGCCCGTCCCCTCACCGCCTCCTCTCCTCCAGCTCCCTGTCGCCGCCGCCGCCTGTCCCCTCCCTTGCTGCACTGCCTTTGGTTCTGGCTCCCCTTCGCTGCCTCCTCTCTCTCACTGCACCGCCTTCGTCTCCCCTCCCTTTCAGGTTTGTAGCTCAATCAGGTAACATGGGCTTTTAGTTACATTATTATTTTATCAATGGTTCATAAACAAATGATTAATATTTATTTTAAATATAGTTGATTGTAAATGTAATAAGTATTGTCTAAATGTTTGTTATACAGATATAATTATGGATAAGAGTTGGATTGATCTTCCAAATCGAATGTCTAGAGAATATTTCAATGGCATTATGCAGTTTATTGACTTCATGAGAGGATTTGAAAGTGACTATATTAGTTGTCCATGTAGAAAATGTGCTAACATATATCAATTCACACGAGATACTGTGAGGGAGCACCTTTTCTTTAATGGATTTCTAAAAAATTATAAGAGTTGGACTCGTCATGGAGAAGAATATGTTCGTTGTCAAAATACAGATGTAGCTCAGATGGATGTTGATGCAAGGATGACTGATCCAATGCATGAAATGCTTACTGAAATGGTACGTGGGTTTGATCCTGAAGGCATTGACATCTAGAATCTTGAGACCAGTGAGATAAATCTTCGCTCTGGTGCAGATCGTGATTTGAGGAGGTTTTATGAAGCACTTGATGATGCGAAAACAGAATTATGTCCTGGATGTACTTCTTACAATAAACTGTCATTTATCGTGGAGTTGTTTCATTTGAAGACTTTGAATAATTGGTCAGACACATCATTCGACATGCTTTTGCTTTTATTGAAAAAATTTCTTCCTGTCAACGCTAAGATTCCTGAGTCGTATTACTAAGCTCGTAAGTTGATAGAGAACTTAGGTTTTACATATGATACCATAGATGCATGTGAAAACAACTGTATGTTGTTTAGAAAAGAAACTTTCCATTTAGATATTTGTACGGTTTGTGGTGCTTCCAGGTGGAAAGAGAACAGGGGAAATAATACTCATCAAAGTCAGATTGTGATACAGGGGAAACCGATTTCTGTAAAGCAAATGCGTTACTTTCCCCTTAAACCGAGGTTGAAAAGATTTTTTATGTCATCTAAAGTTTCTAATTTAATGAGATGGCATGCAGAAAGAGTTCATGAAAGTGATATGTTAACCCACCCGGCAGACTCTCATGCATGGAAGGATTTTGATAAGATACATCCCGACTTTGCTAAAGATGTTCGTAATGTCTGATTGGGATTGGCAGCAGATGGTTTCAATCCATTCAAGTCTATCGTTGGTGCAACTCATAGCACATGGCCCGTGGTGTTGGTTCCATATAATCTTCCTCCGTGGCTTTGTATGAAGCAACAATTTATATTACTTTCCACTCTTATTGATGGACCTAAAAGTCCGGGGGATAAGATTGATGTTTACCTTCAGCCATTGATTGATGATTTGAATGAATTTTGGGGCGATGGTGTGATGACTTATGACTGCGAAATGAATGAAATGTTCAAACTGCATGCTGCTTTATTGTGGAAAATCAATGACTTCCCAGCTTATGCAAATTTATCAGGCTGGAGTACGAAAGGGGAATTTGCTTTCCCTTGTTGCAATAAAAGTAAAAAATATGTATGGCTTAAACATTTCAAAAAATGGGCATACATGGGTCACAGGCATTTTCTCCCTCCTCAGCACAGATTCAGAAAGGACAGAGTGGCATTTGATGGTTCTAGAGAGTTCAGCCCAGCACCAAAGATCATGACAGGAGTCTAAATGTTATCGCAGATTGAGGAAGAAAACATCCGTACGGTATATGAAATTCAGGATTTGGTGGCTCCTCCAGTATGTAATATTTGTGCTGCGGGTAGGCAGCGCAGTTACAATTGGAAAAAGAAAAGTATTTTTTATAGTATTCCGTATTGGAAAACTAACATGTTGAGGCATAATTTGGATGTCATGCACATTGAAAAAAATGTTTGTGATAACATATTGTGGACCATTTTAGGTGTCAGTGGAAAATCAAAGGACCATGTTAATGCACGCCGTGATTTGGAAGAAATGGGTTTAAGGAAACAGTTGCATTTACAGTTAGCTGAGGGAAACAAGGCATATATGCCTGCTGCACAGTATACGATGACTACAGAGGAGAAAGAGACATTTATTTCCATTTTGAAGATGGTCAAGGTGCCTGATGGTTATTCTTCTAATATTTCAAAGTGTGTGAATCTGATGAGCAAGACATTGCAAGGGTTGAAAAGTCATGAAAATCACATATTACTTCAGCAGTTGATTCCAATCGCAATTTGTGATTGTTTATCCCCCAATGTTGTTCAGCCCTTGATTGAGATGAGTAATTTTTTTAGACAGCTTTGTTTAAGAAATCAACGAATGAGTGATTTAAAAAGTTTTCAGGACCGAATTGTACTTACACTTTGTCACTTTGAGAAACTTCCCCCCCCCTCATTTTTCAATGTTATGGTCCACTTGACAGTGCACCTAACTGATGAAGTAATGGCTGTTGGTCCAGTGCAATTCAGGTGGATGTATCCTATTGAACGGTATTTGAGTACATTGAAAATATTTGTACGCAACAGAGCTCGTCCAGAGACATCAATAGCCAATGGTTATTTGATGGATGAGTGTACTACCTTTTGTGCAGAATATCTTACGGATGTTGAAATAAAATTAGATAAGCCCTCTCGGATTCATGATGGTCCAGTTGGAGAAGGAACCACATTTGATATGGATAACATCGAGTGGATACAAGCACATCGATATATCTTGTTCAATACTCCATCAGTTGCACCATTAATGCAGTAAGTATCTTATCAATGTGCTTGTATAAATTTTACATGTTTTGTTTTCATAAGATGATCTTTTAAACATCGCGTTATCATTTGCAGGAAACACATTAATGAGATAAAAGAAGAGATGCATCATGCGACTGAGTTGCAAATTCAACAATCTCATTATGCGTTATTTCATGATTGGTTCAAGGATTATGTATGTATAAATTGATTTTCATTATGAGTGAAGTATTATACTAATTCTTTCTGCATATATCAGTATTGATTTTTATAAATTATGTAGGTTCGTAAGCTGAGGGAGTTAGGGCACCCCACGCTACCAGAAGTATTTATCCAACTGGCTGAGGGTCCATCTATAACGGCTCGTCGTTATAAAGCTATTGATGTTAATGGTTTTCGATTTCGCATTAAAGATGTTGACGACAAACGAGAAACACAAAAAAGTGGCATCGGTTGTCCCTTTGTCGATTCTGGTTATTACTATGGTCAATTGATAGACATCATTGAAGTTGTATACACACACGGTTTGAAGTACATATTGTTAAAGTGTAATTGGGTTGATCCAGTGCGTGGATGTAAAGTCAATCAATATCAGTTTTCATTGGTGAATTTTAACTATATGTTATACAGAAATAATGAACGAGTTGAGAATGAACCTTTCATTTTGACATCACAAGCGGAACAAGTATTCTTAGTTACTTTGCCTTCAGATCCAAGTTGGCAAGTTGTTGTCAAAATGTCTCGGCGAGGAGTGTTTTTATTTGAAGAAGATGAACCCGAGACTGTTCCGTTTGTTTACCAACAACTTGATCAACATATCGTAGTTCAACGTGAAGAAGATATTTATTGGGTCAGAGCGGCTGTTGAAGGAGAAACGGTCGATTTGCATGCTTAATGAAAGGTATAATTGTTTTCCCGCTATTCAGTAGATTGTCCTAGGATATCATAAATTATCTAATCATTTTATAAATATTTATAAGTTTTAATCCTCACCTTTGTAAGTTAATTCAATCATAAATATTTAGGTTGTTTTTACTCTTGATTTATTGATGTTATGGTCGGTGTATCATCCCTTTGAGGTATTCTTCATCTAATTCATGTGCTGCTTAAATTTTTATTAGTTCTATCTGAAATTTGGCTATGCATTGACTGGTTTTGTACATAATTTGTATATCTGTTTTGTTAACTTTTTGATTTTTTAAAATTCATTCACAACTAATTATTCAATCCATTTTTTGTTTGATTAACAGTTGTACAAGTTTGATTTTTTAAGAACAATCCAATTTATCTTTTAAACACTTTGGACTCATTACTGATGTTTTTTATGACTGTAGACATGTCAGGGGAAGAGGCAGAAGATCCACATCATCCATCTGAGGCATCTACGTCTCAGGGTCGAGGTATGTTTGAATGTCATTGTCTATATTTTTTATGTAATTGACATACATATATATATATATATATATATATATAACATTTGTCAATTTATATATAAAAAATTTTTCAACAGGATCAGACTCGGCTGCTTCTTCCTCTCGCAGGAGAGGCCCTGGTCGTGGCATATTATCATGGAATTCCGACACGACGATAGATGTTTCATTTGATGAGGTTTTTCATCCTGTGGGACCGAATGCCCCAGCATTTATTCGTCAGCTGGGTCATATCATACGTGACCCACATCGATTTCCATTGACCACGCATGACTGGGATTCTATCCCTCATGACACATTAGATCGTCTATGGAGGGAGGTTCAGGTAAGAAAATCATTTTACTTTATTTTCTATGTATAAATAATACTAATATGTTTGATTATTTTCTTTATAGAAAAATTTGAAAGTATGCCCTGAAGAGTTTCGGCCCGTGTGTATGAGAAAATGCCGTAAGATGTGGAAAGATTATAAAGGCAAAGTGAAGAGGGACCACTGGGTACCAAATGTGGGTGCCCTAGACATTTTGGAAAAAGTCCCGAGAGGTGTCCTCCCGGCTCAGTGGCGTGACTTGGTTGCATATTGGTCTACTGAGGGTGTTGCGGTTTGTATATTAATTATTTTGGTGTATATATATTTTCAAGAATATGTGATTTGTTTGAAATTTGAATGAATTGAATGTAGGAGGTGTCAACACGCCATTCTGAGAATCGAGCGTTGTAGGGACCACCACACAGGCTCGGGACTCGTCACGTGTCTCAGATTCGATATGAGGTATATATTATTCATTTTTTAATTTATTAATTAATATGGTTTTGTGTTTATATTCTTTTAATATACAGTTGCGAGAGCAAGGTGCAGTAACTGATAAAATGTCGGTGTGGATGAGGACTCATGATCGCAATGATCCAGAGGTTGCAGCATTGATAGTAAGTGTCAGTACTTACCAATAATTACATAAATCTATATATTAACATATATATATTTATATATATTTAAATATTTCACAGGCTCAATTTGAAGCTGAGTTAGAACATCTGCTAGAGGACCCCCGTACAGCCCCCCGCACCCCCGTACAGCCCCCCGCACCCCCGTACAGCCCCCCCGCACCCCCGTACAGCCCCTCGCACCCCCGTACAGCCTCCCCCGGCACCCCCGTACAGCCCCCCGCACCCCCGGACAGCCACCCCGCACCCCCGTACAGCCACCCGCACCCCCGGACAGCCCCCCCCCCCCCAGCACCCCCGTACAGCCCCCCCCCCCCCCCCCCCCGCACCCCCGTACAGCCCCCCGCACCCCCGTACAGCCCCCCGGGCACCCCCGTACAGCCCCCCGCACCCCCGTACAGCCCCCCCCCCCCCCCCCGCACCCCCGTACAGCCCCCCTGCACCCCCGTACAGCCCCCCGCACCCCCGTACAGCCCCCCTGGCACCCCCGTACAGCCCCCCCCCCCTCCCCCCGCACCCCTGTACAGCCCCCCGCACCCCCGTAGAGCCCCACCGCACCCCCGTACAGCCCCCCGCACCCCCGTACAGCCCCCCGACACCCTCGTACAGCCCCCCGCACCCCCGTACATCCCCCCCGCACCCCCGTAAAGCCCCCCGCACCCCCGTACAACCCCCCGCACCCCCGTACACCCCCCCCCCCCCCCCCGCACCCCCGAACAGCTCCCCGCACCCTCGCACCACCGGAACGACCTCCGAATGCCACGAAACTGTACAACAACAGCCGGTGCGTGAATTTTGAAATGGTCGGCCAGACGGCACGTCATTCGGAGGTGCCGTTTGACCGCAGCAGTCGGAAACGCGTTTCTGGCGCCATAAAACACCAAAACGGCGTGCGGAGGTCCAATTCGGAGCAAACGTGCTCCGAACAACCTGAAACCGCACGAGAACGATAGAAATATTATTCCTGAGATGCAGGAGGAGGCGGCACGTCCATCGGACGTGCGGTGCGCGCGGCACGACCGAATGTGTCGTTTTCAGCAGCGCGGCGCGCGCTGAAATGCCGCGTTGGGGGGTCAAAACCACCCGAACGACCACCGAATGCCACTAAACCGTACAATAATAGCTGGTGCGTGAATTGTGAAATGTTCGTCCAGACGGCACGTCATTCAAAGGTTCTGTTTGACCGCGGCGGCCGGAAACGCATTTCTGGCGCCATAAAACACCAAAACGGCGTGCGGCGGTCCAATTCGGAGTAAACGTGCTCCGAACGACCTGAAACCGCACAAGAATGATAGAAATATTATTCCTGAGATGCAGAAAGAGGAGGCACGTCCATCAGACGTGCGGTGCGCGCAGCACAGCCGAATGTGTCGTTTTCAGCAGCGCGGCGCGCGCTGAAATGCCGCGTTGGGTGGTCAAAACCACCCGAACGACGTCCGAATGCCACGAAACCGTACGACAACAGCCAGTGCATGAATTGTGAAATGTTCGGCCAGATGGCACGTCATTCGGAGGTGCCGTTTGAGCGCGGCATCCAGAAACGCATTTCTCGCGCCATAAAATACCAAAACGGCGTGCGGCGGTCCAATTCGGAGCAAACGTGCTCCGAACGACCAGAAACCGCACGAGAACAATAGAAATATTATTCCTGAGATGTAGGAGGAGGGGGAACGTCCATCGGACGTGCGGTGCGTGCGGCACGACTGAATGTGTCATTTTTAGCAGCGCGGTGCGCGCTGAAATTGCGCGTCGGGGGGTCAAAACCACCCGAACGACCTCTGAATGCCACGAAACCGTACGAAAATAGCCGGTGCGTGAATTGTGAAATGGTCGGCCAGACGGCACGTCATTCATAGGTGCCGTTTGACCGCGGCGGCCGAAAACGTGTTTCCGGCGCCGCAAAACACCAAAACGGCGTGCGGCGGTCCAATTCAGAGAAAACGTTCTATGAACGACTTGAAACCGCATGAGAACGATAGAAATATTATTTCTAAGATGCAGGAGGAGGCGGCATGTCCATCAAATGTGTGGTGCGCGCGGCACGACCGAATGTGTCGTTTTCAGCAGCGCGGCGCGCGCTGAAATGCCGCGTTGGGTGGTCAAAACCACCCGAACGTCCTCTGAATGCCAGGAAACCATACGACAACAGCCGGTGCGTGAATTGTAAAATGGTAGGCTAGACGGCACGTCATTCGGAGGTTCCGTTTGATCGCGGCGGCCGGAAACGCGTTTCCGGCGCCAAAAAACACCAAAACGGGGTGCGGCGGTCCAATTCGAAGAAAACGTGCTCCGAACGACCTGAAACCGCACGAGAACGATAGAAATATTATTCCTGAGATGCAGGAGGAGGCGGCACATCCATTGGACGTGCGGTGCGCCCGACACAACCGAATGTGTCGTTTTCAGCAGCGCGGCGCGCGCTGAAATGCCGTGTTGGGTGGTCAAAACCACCCGAACGACCTCTGAATGCCACGGAACCATACGACAACAGCCGGTGCGTGAATTATGAAATGTTCGGCCAAACGGCACGTCATTTGGAGGTGCCGTTTGACCGCGGCGGTCGGATACGCATTTCTGGCGCCATAAAACACCAAAACGGCGTGCGGCGGTCCAATTCGGAGAAAACGTGCTCCGAACGACCTGTAACCGCACGAGAATGATAGAAATATGATTCTTGAGATGCAGGAGGAGGCGGCACGTCCATTGGACGTGCGGTGCGCGTGGCACGACCGAATGTGTCGTTTTCAGCAGCGCGGCGTGCGCTGAAATGCCGCGTTGGGTGGTCAAAACCACCCGAACGACGTCCGAATGCCACGAAACCGTACGAAAATAGCCGGTGCGTGAATTCTAAAATGGTCAGCCAGACGGCACGTCATTCGGAGGTGCCGTTTGACCACGGCGGCTGGAAACGCGTTTCCAGCGCCTTAAAACACCAAAACGGCGTGCGGCGGTCCAATTCGGAGCAAACGTGTTCCGAACGACCTGAAACCGCACGAGAACGATAGAAATATTATTCCTGAGATGCAGGGGGAGGCGGAACGTCCATCGGACATGTGGTGCGCGCAGCACATCTGAATGTGTCGTTTTCAGCAGCTCGGCGCGCGCTGAAATGGCGCGTTGGGGGGTCAAAACCACCCGAACGACCTCCGAATGTCACGAAACCGCACGACAACATACGTTGCGTGAATTGTCAAATGGTCGGGCAGACGGAACGTCAATCGGAGGTGCCGTTTGACCGCGGCGGCCGGAAACGCATTTCCGGAGTCATAAAACACCAAAACGGCGTGCGGCGGACGAATTCGGAGAAAACGTGCTCCGAACGACCTGAAACCACACGAGAACGATAGGAATATTATTCCTGAGATGCAGGAGGAGGCGGCACATCCATCGGACGTGCGGTGCATGCGGCACGACCGAATGCGTCGTTTTCAGCAGCTCGGCGCGCGCTGAAATGGCGCGTTGGGGGGGGTCAAAACCACCCGAACGACCTCTGAATGCCATGAAACCGCACAACAACATCCGTTGCGTGAATTGTGAAATGGTCGGGTAGACGGCACGTCAATCAGAGGTGCCGTTTGACCGCGGTGGCCGGAAACGCATTTTCGGAGTCATAAAACACCAAAACGGCGTGCGACGGTCGAATTCGGAGAAAACGTGCTCCGAACGACCTAAAATCGCACGATAACGATAGAAATATTATTCCTGAGATGCAGGAGGAGGCGGCACATCCATCAGACATGCGGTGCGCACGGCACGACCGAATGTGTCATTTTTAGCAGCTCGGCGCGCGCTGAAATGGCGCGTTGGGGGGTCAAAACCACCTGAACGACCTCCCGAATGCCACGAAACCGCACGACAACATCCATCGCGTGAATTGTGAAATGGACGGGCAGACGGCACGTCAATCGGAGATGCCGTTTGACCGCGGCGTCCGGAAACGCGTTTCGGGAGCCATAAAACACCAAAACTGCGTGTGGCGGTCCAATTCAGAGCAAACGTGCTCCGAAAAACCTGAAACCGCACGAGAATGATAGGAATATTATTCCTGAGATGTAGGATGAGGCGGCACGTCCATCAGACGTGCGGTGCGTGTGGCACGACCGAATGCGTCGTTTTCAGCAGCTCAGCACGCGCTGAAATGGCGCATTGGGGGGTCAAAACCACCCGAACGACCTCTGAATGCCACGAAACCACACGAAAACATCCTTTTTGTGAATTTTGAAATGGTCAAATAGACGGCACGTCAATCGGAGGTGTCGTTTGACCGCGGCGGCCGGAAACGCGTTTCCAGAGTCATAAAACACCAAAACGGCGTGCGGCGGTCGAATTCGGAGCAAATGTGCTCCGAACGACCTAAAACCGCACGAGAACGATAGGAATATTATTCATGAGATGCATGAGGAGGCGGCACGTCCATCGGACGTGCGGTGTGCACGGCACGACCGAATGCGTCGTTTTTAGCAGCTCGGCGCGCGCTGAAATGGCGCGTTGGGGGGTCAAAACCACCCGAACGACCTCCGAATGCCACGAAACTGCACGACAACATCCGTTGCGTGAATTTTGAAATGGTCGGACAGACGGCATGTCAATCGGAGGTGCTGTTTGACCACGACGGCCGGAAATTCCTTTCTGGAGTCATAAAACACCAAAACGGCGTGCGACAGTCGAATTCGGAGCAAACGTGCTCCGAAAAACCTGAAACCGCACGAGAATGATAGGAATATTATTCCTGATATGCAGGAGGAGGCGACACATCCATTGGACGTGCGGTGCGCACGGCACGACCAAATGCGTCATTTTCAGCAGCTCGGCGCGCGCTGAAATGGCGCGTTGGGGGGTCAAAACCACCCGAATGACCTCTGAATGCCACGAAACCGCATGACAACATCCGTTGCGTGAATTGTAAAATGGTCGGAGAGACGGAACGTCAATCGAAGTTTCCGTTTGACCGCGGCGGCCGGAAACGCGTTTCCGGAGTCATAAAACACCAAAACGGCGTGCGGCGGTCGAATTCGGAGCAAACGTGCTCCAAAAAACCTGAAATGATAGCATTTCTTAAATAAGGGGTTTTAAATTATTATAGCACAATGATTAGATATTATACATATATTTAATATTATATATATTAAAACATTTAAAATATATTATATACATATATATTTAAAATATTGTATTTAATAGTATATATATGAATATTTTTTTTAATATATATATATATATATATATTTATTTATTTATTTATTTCAGTGGACATTTTTTTTAAAAAAAAATTCACTATACTGACCGCCATTGGCGGTCGCTAATGGTGGTTTTTTTAGTAGTGTTGTAAACACACACAACCAACCACACAGTAAGATACAAACACAAGTAAACTATATAGGAAACATGGTGTGTACAGTAAGAAAAAAACCAGAATACAAGCCCAACTGAAAAGTACAAGGAAACTGAAAAGTACAAGTAAACTGAAATAGCTCCTATGAACACCCACCAAGGATCCTACCTAAAGGGTAGGTACTGCTCTCGAATGGTCATCTCTGTGGTATGCCTCGTCTAAGGTCCACCTCCAAGCTGCCTCCAATCCTAGCACCCTCATCCTCAGTCAGCATTGTCCGTCATCTGCACCAAACACAACAAGGTGCGGGCATAGCCCATGCAGGGATGAGTATAAAGATACTCAGTAGGGACCCTGAGGCCCTCAAAGGTCTCACAAAATCCACAAAGGATAAACCAAAAATCATGAAAACAATTGAAAACCCCACTTAGGTATAGACCCATACATATACCTAAGTTATCAAGTATACCCATCTCATTCTTGAGGAAACACAGGGCCCAACTCATTAGCTCAAAGTTCAACTGTTTCGCGAAGGAAAGAATACCATGAAGGTAACACCACGAAGTTAAGTACCACAAAGGTAATGCCACATATAAGAATACCAAAAAGGTATCACCATGAAGGAAAGTACCACACAGGTTCACCACACAGAAGAATACCACCAAGGTATTACTACGAAGGAAAGTACCACATAGGTACGCCACATAGAAGAATACCACAAAGGTATCATCACCAAGGTAAGTACCACACAGGTATGCCACATAGAAGAATACCACAAAGGTATCACCACGAAGCTAAGTACCACGTAGGTACGCCACACAGAAGAATATCACAAAGGTATCACCACGAAGGTAAGTACCACACAGGTTCTCCACATAGAAGAATACCACGAAGGTATTACCGCGAAGGAAAGTACCACACAGGTACGCCACACAGAAGAATACCACAAAGGTATCACCAAGAAGGTAAGTACCATACAGGTACTCCACACAGAAGAATATCAAAATGGTGTCACCACGAAGGTAAGTACCATGCAGGTACGCCACACAAAAGAATACCACAAAGGTATCACCATGAAGGTAAGTACCACACAGGTTCGCCACGCAAAAGAATACCACCAAGGTATTACCACGAAGGAAAGTACCACATAGGTACGCCACACAGAAGAATACCACAAAGGTATCACCACAAAGGTAAGTACCACACAGGTACGCCACACAAAAGAATACCATAAAGGTATCACTATGGAGGTAAGTGCCACGTAGGTACGCCACACAGAAGAATACCACAAAGGTATCACCATGAAGGTAAGTACCACACAGGTACGCCACACATAAGAATACGACAAAGGTATCACCATGAGGGAAATAACTCATCTCACACCAGGTATAACTTGGGTAAAATAGTAAAGATGATTAGATGTAAGTACTGAATCATCTTACTCTGTTAAGAGGTAGACCCACGTAGGATCCTAAATCATCAAACCCACGTAAGATTCTAAATCATCAGACCCACATAGGATCCTAGTACATCATCAGACCCACATAGGATCCCAGTACATCATTAGACCCACATAGGATCCTAGTACAGCAGACCCACATAGGATCCTAGAGTAGTCCCACGTGGATTCCTAGAGCAGATCCAAGTGAGACTCTCGAACATAGACCCACAAAGGATCCCAAATCATAGACCCACATAGGATCCCTTTCTCATGTTACATCCAGCTATAGGGTTCCCACACTAAGCTCTCTTGATTCTGGGAGGTTCTACTCCTTAATCCACAGGTCTAATACTCCAACTACCAAGAAGTACCATGAATAAGTATTCCAAAGGACCGCCACGTAAAAGGGGTCTCAACGCAATAGACGGTGCATCAATCAGACACCCAGTATGTAAGTTATTAGCCTTTTAGTCCCAAGGGCTTGGTTGGATTCGTGTTTGATCAAATTCGGCCATACCTTTACTTTATCCAAAGCTCAAGTGGGGTTTACCAAATGTACCATCTCGATCCAAGGTTTATGACACCATAGATGGTTTGTCAAACGGACGCTCTTAGCTCAAGATATGGCCGAAAGAACAAAAAGGGTAGAAGTTGGTCCGGGTCCAGTCCGACCCGGTCAGACCGACCCAGCCCAACCCAGCCTAGGCTGAACTAACCCGGTTCAGATCGACCCGGCCCGTTGGGTCTGGCCCGACCTGTGGTGTGGCGGCCAGCCCCCTCCTCCGCACGGCGTGGTCGTGCGCCGCGACTTCACCGGGGGCCGGCAGCGAGTCAGCAGGAGTGTCTGCTACCACCCTTTCTCCACCACGGCCGACGGGCCGCAACTCTTCTCTGGCGGTGTGGTTGCGCCACTGCTCTCGAGTCCCACTAGTGAAAATCGCCATCACCGGTCTCCATCCTACTCCACCATGAAGAATGCGTCGAAAACCAAAAAGGTTAAGGAGAGGTCAGGCCATGTTCGTTTGGCCCACACCCTCCGCGTTAGGGCGGTAGCAAATAGCTCAATAATTCTTGAATCATGAAGAATGTCAAGAACGGGTAAGGGGGTATTCAAAACAACAAACTGTACCTCAAGAACGATGGTGATTGCGTGTTTGTGGAAGCGGGTCGGTGTTCGTTGATCTCTGGTTCAGGGTTTTGGTGTCGCTCGTCACCTCCCACTAGTACCGGCTCTGTCCTCCAAGGTTTTAGCGTCACTGCACTTTGTCAGCACTTTGTTGCTTGGTGAAGCAGTGCTGACACCTCTCCCCAAGCACCATATAAATAAGATAGGGGAAGGGTGTTAAACGTTTGTGGGATTAATGGAGGTCCATTAATTAAGAACCTTCCTAATTCCCCAATGGTGCGATTACTTAGAATTGAAAGGTCAATCCATTTATTGGCTTGACACATCGTCGGTCCCACCTTACCGCTCATCCGTTGGAGGAATAGAATAAAAATAAAATAATAAAGTTATTTTATTTATTCTATAAAAAGATCCAAAAACTAACTTTTTCTCCAGACCTACTATGGTCGAAGTGAAGGTCTCCTTAAGAAAATATCAGTGTTGTGAGTTCAATGGTGTCCTTAGATTTCAATTCCGAGCACCGGTTCAAAAGTTACAAAATGCCGCTTGCGCGTTTAGGGAACGTATCCAAAAAAAAGTTTGAAAAATTATTTACAGTCACCCTTTACCTGTGCTAGTCGAGGTTAGGATCTACCTAAGTGAAACATTCCCCAAAGAACCCAATGGTACTCTTGGATTTCCAATCCGAGTTACCGTTTAAAATTTATGGATTTTACAATAAAATAATTTTCACTTAATTATTTTATTTATGGCCAAAAACTAACATTCTCTAGTGGCATGCACCAGAAAAAGTTAGTATCTGCTCAAAAAAAGCATACCCTCATGAGTTTAGCAATGGTCTCGGATTTTTAATCCGAGTTACCGTTCTTGAGTTATAATCATTTGAAAAATAAAATTAACTTTCATTATTTTATTTACGGTTATTCCATTTTCTGGTTTTCTCAGAGTAGGCTTGCACCGACTAAACTTAAGTTGCGCCTAAAGTAAACCCACCATCCTGAGCACAACGGTGTCCTCATATTTCTGATCTGAGTAACTGTTTAAAATTTATTCCACTTTTTTAGGAAAACTACTTACGCGCACTATTTAAAGTTTAACAAAACTTCAACGGACCATTCTGGGCACTCCGAACCTCGGAATCATGCGCCGTCAAATTTCACGGTCTCGAAATAATCCCAAAAACAAAAAAAATAAAAATTTATACAGAATTTCTGAGACATTACACATATGATCCTCATTAACCATAATTGATAAAGATAGACACTAAAGCAGCTCATTAGTGTAAGGTGCACATTACTAGTTCTTCATTTATAGTATACATGATTTCATTTATCTAGCATGTTCAATCTTAGAATTTGGATTTCTATATTATTTCTAATGTATTTAATGAGTGTTATTATATTCTTTAAAACCCTGCAATGGTATTAGATATTTACTATGGCTTTGGATTCATGAAATCGTGTTAAAAATGAAGTTTTTTTATGGAATATTGTTTTTCATATTCTCTATCTTTAAATATGATTAATCATTTTTTTTCCTCTTGATTGAGTCGTGACTTACAGTATGGGATATCATAGTAATTTGATCAGTAAAAATCTCACATATTTGTATTATTCATAGTGTATAACCTCAAGATATCATATTTAATGAGTGTTTAGTGCCATGGTTTAAAAAATATAGCATCATATTTAATTTTTGAAATTGATATAAATCATAAAATACAATATGATATGTAAGGTTTCTATTATTGATACATAAATATTATTCATTGATATCTATGGTTTTTTCATTTTTTAAAAAACTAAAAAAATCCTTAAATGTGTTTCTTATCATAAGTGGTGATATGACTATCAATTTTAAAATATGATTGATACCGCTTAAATGGTTTAAAAACATAGTTTATGATTCTAGTTATGTCGTTGTATATAATTTGACAAGAAAAATAGTTTTTTCTTAAAATTAAATTATTAATTGAATTATATATTTATAAATTGTTTATAAATTATGATAAAAAGTATTCTGGTATATTTATTCATTTATAATAAAATTATAAATTAATTAATTATAAAAAAATTTATAATTCATTTATTAACTGTTTATAAATCATTTACTCATTTATATTTCATGATATTAAGTGTTAATATTAAAATATCTTTTAACTTATATGGAAATACTTATAATTTTGATATAAAATTTTTATATGGAAATTATAGGTGTAATTTATAATGGGTTTATAAATTATAAAAATATAGTGTTTACATTTAAATTATGAATTTCTAAAAAACATTAATTTTAATTATTCAAATTAAATCATTATTATGAGAAATTATTTAAACCATATAAAAATGATTTTTGATGATTGATTTGATCAAGTTTTAATTAATATTAAAATATGTGATATTTAGATTATATAAATAGTTTATATAATGGAAATTGAAAAATAAATTTTTATATTTATTTAATATCATATATTTAAATAGAAATTCCATATAATGAATAATATGAAAGATTTCATATTAATAAATGAATATAAAGTGTTTATTTTCAATATCATGTAATTTCCATAATGAATATTTATAATTATAAAGTGTTTATAATCAAATTTTATTTATGAATTCTTCATAAATTTTTATCTCATGCCTAAATATGTAAACTATTCATTTAAAAAAGTGCATTCCATTTTTTATTCATAGTTATAAATTTTTTATATTGTTATTGGTTGTATTATTTATTTTAAATTGTTAAAATACTTCTATAGATTATCATACATGAATCTAAGGAGTTACATGCGAGGTATGATCATGGATTTTTCTTTTACATTGACTTCAGCTTGTATTGGGTTATGATATTTAATTAAGTATCCTATTATGATTTATACATATTGGTTATTAGGGTTATGATGGAATTTAAAACTCATTTAAGTAAAGTATCTATGGGTATAGTGATTTTGGGTGGACTTTCCTCTGGCCTAGAGGCTTATGTCTTATTCTGTAAAGGTGGGATTTGATTATTTTTCATTCCAATCTTAATTATGTGGATATTTATTATTTCATATAATTATAAACATTTAAGTGAAAAAAATTCATGTGCCTTGTGCATAATATTAATTTGAATATGTATTAATATAATTGGCTTTTTATTTTGGTTAGTAACACAAGTTGTGAGTTGTGTAAATAGTTACACATCAATATGGTTTGAACAAGTTGATTTATTGGTTAGAATGGGATTCCAAACTAAATCACTAAAATCGTGAATACATAAATTAAATGACATAATATAATATGGTGAGATTAAATCCACTTCAAAATACTAAGTGTTATATTCCTTCCAAATAAAACACATGATTAGACTTCAGTCATTCAATTGGGAAGGTTCTTCTATAGTACGATGCACGTGAATTATATTTTATAAGGTATGGTGGAAATTTATATCCTTAAGAGTTAATAACCAAATCCTATTGTGATAATTAGGTTGAAATTATCTAGGAAAATCTAAGAGTTAGGATACCATAGGAATTTTGTTTATTTTATCCATATGATGGATTGAATAAAGAGTTATCCACACAACCATCCAAGATTCATATATGATATGATTGGGATGGTTCCCACCATAAATAACTAAGTGGTGAGAGGAATGTCATAACAGACTCATTTCTTAGTGATATATATATATATATATATATGTGTGTGTGTGTGTGTGTGTGTGTGTGTGTGCGCGCTACCAATAATAGATGTGATTCATTTTAAAAGGGAAAATCATTTTAGTGGGAGTCCATTTGATAACAGTGCTCAACAGTTATTAGTAAAATAGGATAATCATATAATAAAAGTATTTGTTGTAGATAAATGGAATAATCATTATAAAACATAACTTTAAGATCAATATTTATAAAATTTAAGCTTACTGTAAGCATCTCTAAATACCAATAACTTAATAAAAGTTTTTAAGAAGGAAAAATTTTGTGTTATGGAAACACCTTCTTAAATTAAATAGCTATTGAAGTTTTAAAAAAATATAGATGCTTAAGAGAATCGTAAAATGATTTAATTCATGTTTCAAATTCATTAGATTCAAAATGAACTAAGGTATTTTATTCTCCACTCATATATTAAATATTATTAGATATGTAAATGACTTAGTTAGGCTAGAATATTTCTTAAGACTTATTATAGTTAAGTAATTAATTATATTATCAATCATGAAAATGTTTTGACAAGATGGATGAATTCAAGAAATTATTACCCTATTGTTCTAAACTTGTTGAAGATATTTGAATTGGGAAAATGATGTTTGGGTTATGGTGTTTTAAATATAGTACAGGTGGGTAAAAGTTCAACTGGAAAAATAAAATTTAGTTTGAAAGTCTGACAATGATTCTTCAAGTATTCAATCAATGTCATTGAAACTGAAAGGTAAAATGAATAAGGAATAAGTAATGATTTCATAGGATGGAGTTGTTAGGATACCTAAAGGAGTTTATGAAACTATATGTAATTTCCTTTTCATGTATCGGTGTTATAAAAATAAATTCTTTGATTTTGAAGGGTATGTGATACCAACAATATACTTGAAAAGTGTTGTAAATATACAGGAGTTCAAAATCAAGTTAAGTATTGATAGTGATTTTATTTTTCATTCAAGTTATTAATTAATGAGTTGTTATATCAAAGAGTTTAATAAAAAGGAAGAAATCAATATTAGATGGATATAAGTAAGGATGTGTATCATTATCTTATTTCTATTATATGATAATTGATATTTTTTGTTAATAAGGTGTTGTTATGAACAATATTATATATGTAGTTTATCTTGATATTTGTTTAAAATGTAAGGTTAAGGTGTTCTTTCCACCCATCAGTGACATATTTTAAAGACTAGTCCTCTTTTTATAAATTGGTCTAAACACATAGAATTCCATATAATATATAAAGGTAATAGTTTATTTATTAAATATTCATATTAAAAGGAAATAATTTTTATATCTTAACAAAAATAAGTTAGTGTATCTTAACAGGATATTTTTGAGAAGAATATAGTGTCCAAGAGGATAGTGGGACTATTTTTTGATTTAGAGAAGTTAAAAGTTAATAAATAAATGATTGTTTTAGTTTTTTTATTGAAAAATATATGTCACACACTTTTACACATAATTTATGATACAATAATCACTCATATCACACAATTCAATATTGGTAAAAAAATATCTTCATGCATGAATAAGAAGAAAATGGGTTCTCTATGTGTCGCATGACACCTCACTCATCATGGGATAAATATTTCTCAAAAATGTTTCCCAGTCTAGTAATGTGGTTATGAGTACCTTAAACTAGGATTAAGCCATGTATTTCATCCATTACAAACAAAATGGTTATAAAAATCATAAAACTAGACTTTTTAGGACTTTTAGACACCTTTTATCCTTATAAAAACTACTAAGAGGAAAAACCAGTAGCATGGGACATAATTCATTTTGCAAGATTTGATTTGACTACTCATGGAGGTCAAATTAAAACAAAAATAAAAATTTATAGTTGTTTGAAGTTGGAATTTTATGAAGGTTTTTTGTTGAATTCATCAATCATGCCTATATTTTCATGTGATCAAACTTTTACACCCTTCCTCATGCACTTTTCTAAACATGACTTTCTTTTCACACCCCAGTGTCGTGTACCCAAAAAAAATCTTTTCTTTCCTTTAATCATACCCTTATTCATGTTTCTAGACCCATACCTATACACCCAAAGCAATTAAAAGTGGTTACTTCAATGACTAGGTTCCTAGTCCAGGGTTTGCCTATAAAAGGACCCACTTGCCTTCCATTTTTGACACTAGTGAGGAAGATCAAGTATCTACTAAGTACAGATAGAGCATTGAATCACTTGAGTGAATATAACCATCCTTCATGTGATTTTTGAATCCAAACATAAGGATGATGAATAGAAAAGGTCTATTCCTATACCCTTCTAATTAGATTCATGCCCTAGCTGTTGAACTACCTAGGTTCCCGACCACTCAAGAACACAAGTACCCATTCACGAACCATTATGGCCCCAAAGTACATGGACACTAATACTTGGGTTTCATAGAACCTAAGTGTTTAACTACCTGGGAACCAACCACCTTGGCCTCAAAGTACCTAGACATTGATACCTGGAACTACAGCACATTGTTTCCTGAATACTTGTGTGCCTACTACCTGGGTATTGACAACCTTGGCCCTGAGTACTTGGGAACCAATACCTAGGTGATGAAATACTTGGGTTCCAAACCACTTGAGCTCCCAATATCCAACCTAAGTTTCACTTTTCCCAGGTCACCAACCTGAGAATCACTTCATTGAAGTCTCCAACCTAAGTCCCACTTCACCCAGGTCCCCAACTTAGGCTCTCACTCACCCAAGTCACTTACCTAGAAGACCATTTTCCCAAGCCACCTTCCTGGTAAACTGTTCACTTAATTCACCTAAATTGTTTACCATAAGTCCATACCATGAGAGCTCCACCCCCACACCCTCGATAGGGATCAATGATGAGTTATGATCTTAGTACTTCGTCTTGATCCCTCTTCTTTTGTCACTTACCCTCATGAAAAAACGAGAGTTACACCATGAACTTTTCTTGCTGAGTTGAATATGATTTTGGTTACAATACCTATATCCCCAACCATTATCCCAAAAAAATACCTTGATTCAAGATAATTCTCTATGTTTCTTCAAATTCCTTGAGTCAAGATACTCCTCTTAGTTTCTTTATATATATTGAGTTTAGATGCTTATATTGGTTTACACATATTCCATGAGTTGAGATACTCCTCTTAGTTTCTTAATATGCCTTGAGTCAATATAGTTCTCCTAGTTTCTCATATGTCCTAAGTCGAGATACTCCTTGTAATGAACCAACTCATGCTAACCCAATACATTACTCAACCCGATTTTCCATTGGGCCCAAAGGGTATTCCTGATCCCCACAGTCTAATAACTAGTTCACGGGCCTCAAGAAATACATTTTGGGAATGGTTTTGACATCAAATCAAAGCATTAGATAGTGGATTATTTCACTAAAAAATACAACATGGATCATCCATATATTAGACAATCATCCAAGATAAAAGAAACAAATAAAAATAATGAATGGACCAAATGATTCATAATCAATGATTTATATTCAACCCATTTATATTGATATTCAAAATCATCCAAAATAAAATACATAAAAAGGTATAATAATAAAAATTTGAATAAATATACAAGAGTGTTTGTCTTGTTCGATACATTATATCCCAAAATAAAATGAAACACAAACCATGCCACAAAACCATCTCTATGTGACCCAAGGTTTCTCACCACCTCCTAGCTCACGTGTTGGTAGCTCAAGAGAGAAAAAAAACCAAACAATGAAGTATGGTAACCAGTATGAAATATAAGTGATGCATACAAACACACATACACACTTGTGTATGAAAGGTATGAGCTAACAGGCCTAGTGTGATTTTACCAAGGATTATATGTGGTTCCTTTAACAAAATAATGCATTCATGTTAGTTTGGAATATAATATAAAATATGGATTTCATTTTACAAGGTGATTTAGAAACTAAACCACATATTCCTAAACATAAAGATAAATATTTTCTTTTCATCCATCGCAATAAAAACATCATTTTATTGTAAAATTCTTAAAACCTAAAATGAGGACCTTTTCTTATATGAAAACAAAACAAAACCATAATTCCACATCTTAAACCTTTCTTAAAATAAAAATTATGAAATAAACAATTTTCTCCTTTCATTTTAAAATATATTTTTTAAATAAAATTTGAAAACCATTTTGGAAACTACAACCAAACATGAAGGTATAAAACATAGAATAAGTAGGCACCACTATGTCAAGAGGGAAATCATACAAGTAGGAAAATAAAATGGTGTCATAAGTAAATAATAAAAGGGGGATATAATCAAAATAAAAGTAAAATTCCCAATATAAATCCATTAATAAAGGAATAGGTGTCATGGGATACACCCTAAATCCTAATGTGAGATAGTCCTATATTTTACCAAAAAATGTGAGACTAACTATAATCATATGTTATGTTATAAAAAATACTCCTATATAACCTATACATAGACTCATTAGGGAAAATCCCCACTAGACCTGGCATACAGTAAAACTAGGGGGACACTAGTAGCATGTAACTATCTAGTGTAGCATAAATCTAGAACTCCCATTGAGCTACCCAGGTTCCTATGACCAAAAAAAGTGGAGGTGGTCAAGAAATAAATTTTGATCAATATAAGCATCACTGGTCATGGATAATAACCCACCCTCACCTATAACACACTCACAAGAAACAACACCTTTTATCAATCACCCAATCACTAGATAAGTGAAGTGCTACCCATAAAAAGGGGGATTGGAACAATGGGCACAAGGAGGGTCTCAATTTTTTCATAAAACTGTTTTCCATACGGTTCTAAATGAGTCTTTAAATAAAAATTGAATTGTATTTCTAAGTAACTTTTATTTCCTTAAAATCACTACATTTAAAACATTCCTTAAAAACACTTTAAACCAACATCAATTTCTTTCCAAAAACTATAATTTAAAATAAGATTCACTTTCTTTAAAAAAAAATAGGATAAATTCTTTAATTACCTTCAATTGAATTTCAAAAGCATCTCATAATCATTTTTATAAAGGTATTTGGCATTCTCAAACATTCAAATCAAAGTACACTAAAAATCTATGAGAAAACACTTTATAACAAGCCAAAAATACATGGAAACAATTTTCAAAAAAAACTTGAGGATTCATACATAGACATAATTTAAGTTAAAATGAATTTACAAAATTATATCATGGATTAAAAAATAAATTAGAATCTTAGAAACACCTACCTCGTTCTAATTGAAAACCCATCATGACAAGTTGTAACAAGTTTCATTCAATAGTGAACACTCAAAAAACATGAAGATGGACCCTACAACCCTAAAACAAAAAAAGAACCACATTAGAACCACCCAGAGACCTTAATCTCGAAACAAAATCCCCTAAGGTTCTAAGTAGGAAGTAAAATTTAAGGAAAAAATAGAGAATAAGGGAGGAGAAATGAAAAGGAAGAAGAAAAGAGGGGATTACCTCATATAATCCTCTTGAAACGAGGTAGGGGAAGCTTGAGACAAAGGAGAAGGGAAAGAAGGAGATCCCTTTCATGATACATAGGGATTTTCAAATGAGATATAATTAGAGGAGAGGTTTATAGGTTAAAAATAGTTAAGGTTGGAATATGTATATCACATATTTTGAAATCTGGGTAGCACACACAATTTGGTAAACCATGCACCAACCATGAATCTCCTACTAGAAAATACATGGCACCAGTATGGTTTATCCACATTGTTTACCAAACCATGCACCAACTATGAAAAATACCTTTTTAGCATCTCACACATGGTTGATGCATGGTTTTTCCTAACCATACAAAAACCACGAAACACCCCCTAAAACTTCAAAAATTTAAAATTAAAAGACCAAAACTCCCAAAATCATGAGATAACCCAAATGAATATAAAATAACATAAAATTACCAAAAAAAGGTAACAAAAGGGTGTTATAATTATCCAAACCTTTCCACTTTTTCCCCCTAAAAATTCCTTAGTCAAAGAATAAGGCAATTAAAATAAGAACTTCCACATCTCAATGCTTAAGGCGGGTGGGTCAGGGAAAACTAAAGAGGGTCCTACCAAAGGAAAATCATTCAACATGATTCATAATCAATACTAACCACCTAAAATAATTAATACTAAAAAGTTAAATTCCTGTAAAAACACTTATCTCTAAGAACACCCCAAGACAAAACCTTCTCAACAAAATAACTAAAAGTAAGGAGACTTATTATAGGTATCCCCACTATTTAAAATTTATCTAAAATGGAGAGAGAAAAGAAAAAAAATCTGAAAATGAAACCACCACCATAGATAACTCTCATCCTCTATAAAACATCCAATAAAATAAAGTGATCACCAACCATAATAGGACATTCCCAAAGAACTGATCACATCCCAAGAAAGATATGATTTCGATGAATACTCGACAAAAATCTGAAATCCATATGAAAAATGCATCCCTAAACCACTAATAAAATCCCATAAAATGAGATAAGGAAGAAAACCTCAAACATGCCTCAATGAAACCAACATGGGTTCTAGACCTAGGTTACTACATTCCATGTGGGTAAACCAGGATCCCAACCATGGTACATCATCTCAAAATGATCCCATGAAACAATACTAGCACCCTCATGTGCCAAAACACAAGAACAAAACTGGTCCTCACTACCCTACCATAGACTCAAGGGTCTCCCAAGTCCAATCCATTAAGAATACACCCTCATCATATCCAACATCATAAGAATAAAGACCTTAAAAAATAGAATCCTTGCGAGAAAGTGAAAACACATCCATAGTAATTAGCTTCCAAAATAACACATGAGGAGACACCCAAAGAAAACATTCAACCCAATTCACCTTAAAACTTTGATCCAATGTGAAATAACTAGGGAATATAGTAAATCAAAACCACTAAATAGATATACATTCCAACTAAAATCACACCTGGGACTTCTTCAAAAAAACAACTCACAAAACCTATTAAGGTGACCATGATGGAAACAATGCAAAAAGGGTCCAAGAGAAAAGGAGTTCCCATGTCCATCACTATAGTCAAAGTCTAGGTAGAGTCTGAAACTGAAGAAGTTTTCTCCAATCAATGATAGGATTTCTAGATAATAGAATCCTTGGGGATGAACCTTATATATTATTTATTGACATTTCTGGGAGGAATTTTCTAAATAACACAAGACATAAACTTGAAAATTTTATTCCTTATAACTTAAATCAAAATATTCCATTAAAAACTAAGAGAAAAATCCAAAAACATAACCCCACTAAAATAAAAATACATCACTCACACGTCTCAAAATCTTTTTTCCTTTTAAACAATTCATATCAAATGTAATTTTTAAATCTCTTCTACCATGGAATAAACTTGGAAAAAATAACCTTTCTTATTTTAAAATAAACCAACCTTGCTAAAATGACTCATTTCATTTGAAAACGAATTAAATCCTTTAACATATTTATTATAATTTAAATTCATTCACAAAATAAATGGGATCCCATTTTAAACCATTTAACTAAACCCTAATTTAATTTCAAAGACACTCTACTTATATTTAAAAACTAATAAACCCATTTAAAATCTTATTATAATTTGAAAACATGCTTTAATTAAGTGAATTTGTTTCAAAATGTTTACATGAAACCCACTTATATTTAAAATTTGTTTCCAAACAACCAATTAAAATTGACCACTTTATAAAATTCCCTATGTGAAATAAATAAGTTTCTTTTCTAATTAACACCCCAAAACTAATTTTGAAATCAAAAATTTTGTAAAAGTATCCTCCCAAAAAAACCTTTAAAATATCAATCACAACAAAACATAATACTACAATTCTATAAAAAACATCTCAAAAACATCAAAATATCATTAAAACTCTCTTCAATTTATCTCCAACAAGTTGGAAATACTTTGAGTAATCTGGGTCCAAAAGGTGGTAAACAAAAAAAAATAGGAGGGATATGGAGCTCTGTACTGTTTGGAAACATGGTTTTTCAACTCATGCACAAAACATGATATGGGCTCTGTGAAACTTACAAAACTATATGTATGGGATCTACATAGTATAACTGACTATGTGAACTAACCATGTACCCCCAATTATACTTCTATTTTCACCCTAAATCTCAAAGTAACCCCAAAAATCACTTTCATAACTCATGGTGGATTTAAATATCATATTTTCATATTAAAACAAGAAACTAGTAAAAAAATAATTCCAAATAGAAGACTAAAACCCTGATAACCCATGGTAACTCAAGGTTCATCATGTCGAAGAGTTGGTTAAGAACTCCCCCATACACTCCACTCAAGTCTGAACATCCCTATCTCCATACTACCATGAAACATCCCAAATAACAGGAGGCTATTCTCAAGAACATAGGCCCTTACCAAGAACCTAGGATCCAATACCATTTGTAAAAAACCCACCCAGGCTAACCTGACATGCCACCCGAACGGGATTATCACTAGGCCCGAAGGGTGTTCCCAGTCCCCATGGAATGGAAACTAGTTCCTAGGCATCAAAAAATGCATCTTGGGAACAGTTTTTTCCTTAATTCATAGAATTATACAGTGGTTTATTTAACCAAAAAATCTATTATAGGTTTTCCATACTTTGGATGGACATAAAAGATAAAAAAGAATATACCAAACAAGTCCTAATCAATGATTTAGAATCAACCCATTTATACCAACATATAACATCAACCAAAATAAAATATATAACAAGGAGAAATATGTGACAACTGAATAAAAATATGGGATATTTCATCTTGGTTGATATAATACATCCAAAAATAATAGCATCATTTTGTAGTAAAATGATTAAAACCCAAAATAAAGACCTTTAATTTTATAAAAACAAAACAAAACTATAATTCCCCATCTTAAACCTTTCTTAAAATGTTGACCATAAAATAAAAAATTTTCTTATTTCATTTTAAAATGGGTTTCTAATATAACCTTTGAAAACTATTTTTTAAATGACAACCAAACATGAAGGAATAAAATATAGCACAAGCATTCACCATTATGTCAAGGGGAATCATACAATTAGGCAAAATAAAATTTTGTAGTAAAGAAAGAATGAAAAGGTGGTATATAGTCAAAAAATAGAAAAACCCTATGTAAAACCACCAATCAAGGAATAAGTGTCATGGGATATACCCTAGTTCTTAACATGAGAAATTAATAGACTTTAACAAAAATAAAAGACCAAATTATGACATATATTACATCCAAACAATAAAATCCACCTAACATTCCAACACCTAACCTCATCAAGAGAATTCCCCACAGGACCTGGTATACAACAAAACTAGGAAGACACTAGTAGCATGTGACTATATAGTGTAGCATAAATATAGACCTCCAACTTAGTTACCCAGGTTCCCATGACCAAAATAAAAGTGTGGTTGAGAAATAATTTATCTATGATCAATACAAGCATCGCTAAGCATAAAATAATAACTCACCCTAACCCTCAGTCTCCTCACAAGAAACAACTCCCTTTTATCCATCACTCAATCATCACATACATGAAGAACCACCTATAAAAAGGGGGATGAGAACAAGTGGTGTAAGGAGGGTCTCACAATTTTCATAAATATATTTTGCATAAGGTGCCAAATGGGCCTTAAAAAATACAAATCAGTATGATAAGTCACTTTCATTTCCTTAAAATCACCACATTCAAACCATTATTTATAAACCACTTGAAATAAATATCCCCTTTATTGAAAAAATCAACCTTTAAAACAAGGTTCTGTTCCTTTGAAAAATGAAAAATGGGATAAAAACATTTAATTTCCCTCAAAACCATTTTAAAGAATATCATAAACATTTTTATAAAGAGTTTTGGCATGCTAAAACATTCAATTCAAGTGAAACTAAAAATCTATTATAAATGATTTATGCCAAACCAAAAAAAAATCAAACTAACAAGATGGTTCATGTATAGATAATAATTTCATGAATCATAAAATAAAAGAGCATTATAGAAACACCTATATCAATCCAAGTAGAAACCCCTTGTGAAAAGTCACAACAAGTTACCTTCAATAGAAGATGATCAAACAATCATGGATATGACCCTTACAACCCTTAAACAACAAAATCCCCGCATTAGAACTACCACTAAACCCTAATATTATCTCAACAATCCCTAGGCTTCCAATGAGGAAGTAAAACCGAAGGAAAAAAAAGAGAGAGATTAAGGAAGGATAAAGGAATAGGAATCTAATGTCATGATTTTTTTCATATAAATCATTGAAATATATCTAGTAATATTTTTAAATCTAGGAATAGATATGGCATGAGATTTTGAGCCCCGATGAGCTCAGAATTGATATTTGAAAAATATTAAATATATTAATATCATGCACATGCACAGTTTTTATAAAAATGAATAAATATAGAATAGAGTCTTGGATTAGAAATATGAGGTTTCCATTGAGTCTATAGCATGGGTTTTACACTAGGTGTAACATAACCTTAGAGCGCGTCGGACGCTCGGGTTGGGCATGGTCGTGGGAAAATTTGTAAATAAATTAATTTATTTTATTAATTTTTCATGATCTTATTTTTATTATAAATATACAGTTATAAGGAAATATTATGGTTATCTGCATAACCCTAGAGATCAAGAGAATCCATTGGAGGAGATCTTGGTGAATTTAACATATCTCGATTGATAATCGCATATCGCCTTCACCAATGCAGCTTGTGAATCTCACCAATGATAGTGACGTATGATAGTTCTTCACCATTAATTGATCCAAATAAATTTTTAATGTTTAATTTATATGTATTCATCCTATTTATTTATCCTATATCAAATGTGGATCAATTACAACAAATAAGAATTGATTTTTCCATCAACAACTGATTTATTTTACAATATATTTAATTGTTCATTATTGACTATTCCTCTTTGTTTGTCTATTATATGACAATGTATTGAGGATAAAATTAAAAAAGGTTGAGGTTTTTTCCTCATGTTTATTATTTATGATTTTATCTATTTTTTATTAATGCATTCATCATAGAAAATTCCTTTGGCCCGCAATTTGATGAATATTGGGTATTTGATCATTGGGAAGACTTTATTTTGCACAATGTATCAATACTGTGGGTGAGGTTCTTGATATATGGTGTGATAGAGGCGAGACATTAGAGGATGACTATAGGTAAAGTAGGATTATACCAAAAGATTCTATTTTCCTAGTGGATATGTGATGGCAGTTCGGTGTGGTAATGGTTTGGCTCTATAGATCGGTTTCTGAGTGGATCGAGGTCCGGTTTCCAAGGATTGGTGATGGTGAGGGTTGTCTAACTTCATATATGAGTTTCCTAAAAAGATTAACAATGATGGTGATAGATCCATACGATGTGTCAAGGATCCATAGTATCTGAAAAATCTTATGCTACACAATGTGTAATCCGACGTTACATGTCATGTGAGACCCCAGCTATGGCACTAGGATTTCCATAAAATATATAAGGGTCACACATCATTTGGTCCCTACTAAATTCCATGTGGCCTTCAGCTAGTGGCATTCCATTTATCTTTGAGGATACATAGGCATGGGCCGAGTACATGGGCCAAGCTGTGTACTCAAACATGGACAGAGAACACGGGCTAAGACATGTACTTGGACACGGCCACGTGTACATGGGAATAACCATTACTACATGTTAATGGGTAAACGAACATGTGAACAGACATGGATAAGTCCAAATTTAGCGATATGCACCATGTACTTCCTCATACATGGTGATACACACATATTTTTATGCATAGTTTTAAACAAATTCTAAAGATTTTTTGCTGATTTAAAAGAATATTCCCATGAAATTAATTGATTATTTAAAATATGGGAGTTTTTTATTAAGGAATTAAAATAGTGCTAAATGGATAAAAAATGGCATATATTGAATTTTTAATTTACTTGATAAGTTTTTGTTTGAAATATTTCTAATTGTTTAAAAAAAATTCTAACCTTGAGATATCCCTCAACTAGTGGCCTATAGGACACTTATTAATACCCATTAAAAGGGTAGGTCAGCCAAGAAGGCCACTAGGAGAGCCCTATCAGGTGGTAGAGAAGGATCAATCCCATGGGGAGGATCCTACGGTGTATATGATAGACCAAGGCCCATGTGGGGCCATTCAAGGAGGCACAACCCATATGTGTGTGTGCGATGTACCAGGAGCCCATCCCTGGAGCAGGCTTTTGAGCTAATGATATAATGCCTTGAAACTTATAGAAGTGAAGAGACCATGCTCATTTCTGATATGGTAAAGTTTCATATGAGAGTATTTTTCATCTTTATAAAAATAGTGACATTCCTCTCCAGCATCATGACCCCACACTTTGGACATAACTCATCATCGCTCGCTACCATCTACCACCTTTTTCTCAACCACCGCCACCTGAAACTCATCGTAGACAACATGGAAACCAAATGAAAAATTCAAGCTTGATCTAAATGGCCATCTGAAATCTTAGGACCACCCTGGATCACCTCCTAGACCTTAGGAGACCTCGATAGAGATCATTTTTAAGAAAACAGAAGACATGCATAAAGAGGAGTGTGATTCAAGCACTATAAAGGTTATATCACTTTAGGATGGACATTGATCTCAATACTACACTAAAGATAAGAAGTAATAAGAATATATAAGGTTGAATATGTGTTTTGATAATATGAACTACCCCATAAATATTTTTTAATATGAGTAGTGGAAATTTTGAAGGTGAGTGAGGATGATCTACCATCGAACGATTGTACTTCCACTATATGGAATGGTAGAACCACGGATAATGGTGCAATAGTGGATGTAAGCTAAGTCACTAGCATATAAATGTAGTACTATTGAGAACTAATGATTGACGATCTGCTACCATTTAGAATAAATTGTATATCAAGTGAAAGGATGGGTATAGGCATGCTAAATAATGAATGGAAGAACCATTGAGGTCATGGTATATCACTGTGATGGAAGTTTTGTGAAGAGTATTAGGAAGAAGATGGAATGGTGGCACATGATATTTTGTCATGAGGCTAAAGCAGTGGATCATTTCATGTGATGATTGATGATGCTATTACAATAGATGAGGAACTAATATTGAGCATTGATAGTAGATCGTGGAAATGGTAGTACAATTTTAGATATTGAAAAGGTAGATTAGTGTTATCATGGTTACTTCAGTCCAAAATCAGCTTCCAGATAAGAAAAAAGGATCATCTATATGAAGTGGTGCATGAACTACCATGGATACTTACACTATTTTAGGTGGTAGTAGAAGCCACCATGTGTATTCTACTACTGCTGTGAAGGGTAGACTACCATAAGAAGAAACTTATGATGATGTCACTATCATTTTTTCATAGGATCATTGGGTTGAAGAATCTATGTGAAGGTATTTTACACTAAGGAGGGTATCCATATGCAAAGATATGATGGGATACAATGTTGTTAACATGATACCATCACATATGCTACCATGCTGATATATCATTGAGGAATGGTGGAATCTATTACCATGAGTTTTCTACCATGAGGGTGTGGTAGTAGATACCCAATGGTAGATACTGCTACCATCACTATGAAATATGATTCAATGCTAAAATTTGGAAATTCCTGGTAATTCTGTATATTTAATATGAAAAATATTTTAATAGATATACATAGCCTTTGACTCGAGATAAAGGAGATATAAAAAAGAGATATATAAGGAACTACTCCCACTATAAATACATGGCTTACTTCCACTGAAAAGGAATCTAAGAAGAAGATATCAGAAGAATAACCATTGTTTTTGTTTTCTCTATTTTTACTGATTTTATTTTTCTTTATTTTTATCATTCCTTATGTGTCTTATACCTCCATTATTTCTTCTTTAATGGAGGGGTATAATCTTTGAGTGGTTGGGTGAAGGGAGGTAACCTGATTATAATTCTTGAGTTTAAGTGATTTATTGGATATTCATTGATATATTTTACTTTATATTTATGGTTATCAATTATAAATTTCAGAGTTTTAATTAAATATTATTGTGTTTGAGGTTTAATATTGAGTTTTTATTATTTCCTTGATTAAAGAAAATTTTCTCCCACCAATTTAATTTGAATCATTTCAATTTATTGGTTCAAAATCGGGTGGAGAGTGTTTATTGATTGATAAACACATGAGGAAGAAATAGTGAACTTTCTAGGATACTTGGTAATTTCAATACCTGATTAGGTATTTCCTAAACTATTCAAGGGAGAATCATTATATCTTTAATATAATGGAAGGATAGTTATCCAAACAAGGAAATTGTAAGGATAACTTTCATTATAATTTAACTTAATTAAGGGTGAAAATGAAAAGAAATTGTGAATCCTCTCATTTAATCATTTAACAAAGAAATGATATTCCTTAAAATAAGGACTATGATATAATTAAAAAGGGGGAAGTCAAACCTAAACCCAATCACTTTTATCTCATATGATTTTCAAAGATCCTTATTCTTTGTTTGATAGTCCTAGTGATATTATTATTTAATTTTACACCATGGAAACAAGATTAAAACACTACTCCTTGGATACAACTTTGGTTTACTACTAATACTACATTACTTATGGAAAATAAAATAGAATTTTTCATGCCCCACAATAGGTGAGTGTCAAAACATGGCACTATTTCTGGGGAAATGGGTGTTAATATAACCTAATAATTTCATGAACAGGACCTCCAATAAGGAACTATTCCATTTTGATATTGATATAGAAAGGACCTTGCTTACTATGATTAGGAATATTAATATGGAGAATAATTTTAAAAAAATTAACTTAGAAGACTTGAGTAAAACCTAAATTGTTCACTCAAATCCACCAAACATGGCATTAAATCCACAACAAACTTTAAGGGACTTGTTTTCCCCATGATTTATAAAATAAAAAAATCTATTAACAATGTCTATGCAACAAAATGATTTTTTATTTAAGATTTTACATTTGATTTGGTTTCCATATCAATTGGAACACTTGGGTGTGATGGTTATCTATTATATGGTTTTGAACATTAGCTCGGTATGTTAGGGGGGGTTTGATTATGCATCATGGTAGGAACTTAGGTTCATATGATGTATTTTTTCTTGTGATTTTCATTGGTAACTTGGGAAGCACTAATAGGGTTTAGGCTATTTAAAGTGTCAATAAATAATCTAAACAGTTTTTTCCTACTTATCCTCTTTTTTTGGAATTTTACTCAGCCAGCCCGGGCATGTGGTTCCAATGAGATCTATATGTGATTCTATATTCATGTGATATATGGGACCAACTATGATAAGGGTGTGTAGGGATGATGGTAGGGGTGAGTTGTTTAAAGTTTCAATAAAGAAGCTAATTATTGTTTTCCTATATAGCCTATTAGGTGGAATTATACTTAGATACCCTATATTTATACATGATATGTGGTGACTAACTCTGATGTGGGTAGGAAAGGGTCTATGAGGCTTGATGATACTCGATGCCTGAACCTGATATGCATAGGTAAGGGGAATTTTGTCCAGATGTTGTCTCACATGGTGTGGTGGGGAGTGTAAGGGCGGTGAGATGCACTACCTATTACATATTTCCCTATCTATGATATATATATATATATATAGTATAGATGTTTGGCCATCATGATTAGTATTTAGTGATTTTCCACCTAGATAGATTTTGGTGGAGCGTCGGGAGGGAGGTGATATAGTACCTCATGAGCATGCATAGGATGAGGTCCCTGAGTATCTAGATGAGGCCATGGATGGTCGAGTTGATCATGAATCGTAGGTACAGGCTCCAGTATAGGTGGGGCATCCATAGATGGAAAACTTTGTTCCATGGATTGATGAGTAGCTCAGGGCGCTCTTGGTTCAATTTATACAGGGTCTCGAAAGAGGATCTCAGGGAGTTGATCTATCTGTGGTGTACTTGACTCGAGAATCCTAGTCTCATCACCCACCATTATTCCAGGGTGAGGATAGACCACAAGTAGTAGAGAATTGAATTGAGTTAGTCCAGAATATCTTCGACCAACTCAATACTACCCTAGGTTAGAGGATGAAGATTGAAACATACATGTTCAAGGGGCCGACAAAGCTCTGGTGGGATTTATAAGTACAAGCACCTAGACATGAAAGAATAACTTAGAAGGATCTCAAAGTTGGATTCTTGGAGCACTTCTTCCTAGAGATTTTTACGGCTGATAGATCATGCGATTTCATGAATCTCTAGTAGGGGGGATACTTTTTTCATGGACTATGCAGACAACTTCACATACTTGTCTCGTTTTGCACATGTTATGGTGGGTGATGATATTTCCAAGGTGCGATACTTTGAGGAAGGCTTTTGGTATGCCATCAAGGTGAAGGTGAACATTTTTATGCTAACATTATTCTTAGAGGTAGTCAACCAGGCATTGATAGCCAAGGGAAATTGACAGACTAGTATTATACAAGATGAGTGACAGCATTAGGTGAGCTGAGTGGTGATGATTTAAGTAGAAGGAAGTGGGGGCATGAGGAGTATCGGCAGGGAAGTTAGTCCAGATATTCAATCAAAGCATCAAGAAGCGGGTCTTCAGCTATATGCTTATGGTGTGGGAATATGAGGCATGTTCGAACCTAATGTGATCAGGTTCTGAAGGATTGTCTATCATACAGCCAGATGGTTCCATTTATAGAGGTTCTATAGGAATCCTTCTTAGACAGTTGGGAGCTAGGGACCAGGTCAAACTCAAGAATCTAATGTCAGATTGGGAGCAGTACTAGGATATGGTAGTCAGGATTCATCTATATGTAGAAGTCATGGAAGAGATAATGGGACCTAGTAGTGGGGTCCGTGTTCAGTAGCTTGTGCAGCTCTGTAGGAAGGATATACCTAAGGTAGTTTGTATTTAGTCCATATTCATGTTGTTGAGCTGTGAGGGTCAGAGTAGGCCGAGGAGATGATGACAGTTAGAGGTGCTTTGTGGGTGTGATTCGGTTCCTTTTTATTTTGAATTTGTTCGGATTTGGTGCATGAGGTTAATGGGTATTGATTTTATACTAACCAGTCAGTGGTTAGTAGGTTGGCATTGGTAATGATGTGTTTCACATATGTGTGTGTGTGTGTGTGGTGAATTGGAACTGAGAATTATTATGGGAATTCATGAGATGCGGGTTCTATATGAGGTGTGTAAGCATCAAGATTTTGATTGGTATGCATATGTATATATGATGCAGGTTTATTTTGAACATCTGTTGATATGTAGGATAATGGGTGTCTAATGTGGTGTGGGTTTTTATAAGTGTTTTGTATGGAATAGGTACTTATGCGCATCTGATGAGATGTGGGACTTGATGGGTGTCAAGTATGAAACAGGAACGAATTGAGAACCTAATGAGGTCTAGTAATGATGATGCGGCATGGGAAGACTTTTGAATCTGGGGATAGTTATTGGAACCATCGAAATTCTTATTTTGGGTCGAGAAGTGATCGGTTAGGCAACTCCTAAGGTGGGGAGGGCCTTGATGGAATTAAACTTGTGACTTGATAAACAGGGTAGATTGGGGTGATTTTGATAAGATGAGTATGTTTGGGACCATCTCTGGGTAAATCTTGATAGATCGAGGATGAGATACGCTAAGGTGGGGAGATTATAATGTATTGGGTTTTTGAACGGGTTGAAAATCCTTAACTTGTTTGAATTTTTCATGTTTGGTGAGATGAACAACCTTTCTTTTGATCTTTAGAACCTAATTCCAAGAGTTTGATTAACCTAAGGCCATGTTTTATATGGGTTTTGAGTATTAGAAAGTGCCTTGGAGTTTTGGGTGAGTTTCAGGTGCATCAGACCCTGAAAACCCCATTTTAGGAAAGCGCAGACTGAGGTGTATGGTTTTGACAAACCGTGAAGCCTATCAAGAGTAACCATGTATCCCTCCTTATGAAATGGAGATGGTCTATTAAACCATGTAAGAGAGTTATCATGTTCATACAGCACCACTTCATTTTTTAATAGAGGTTATTTGTACGGTTTGCACGCAGTTTGGAAAATCGTGCTCCTTGCCCGTGTGAGTGTGGTTCTTGGATAGTGAGCACCACACAGTTAGTTCACAGCTAGGAAAACCGTATGAATAAACTGTGTGGGTCATTTAAAGGGGTGAAATTAATTTTTTTCCCCTACCAATTTCTCTTTATTTCTTCTTCCTTTCTCCTTCATTCCACCACATGCACAATAGGGGTTCTCCCATTTTCCTTCTACCCTAGAATCTGGGCTAACTCCATCATCTGAGCTCTGATCTGAGCTTCATTGGTCTCCTTGGAAGAGTATTTGTAAGGGATTCAATATACTATATTCTCTTTTCTATTTATTTTTCCATACATAGTTCTAAATTTGTGCAATCTCTTTTACCCTATTTTTAGGGAATTCATCTAAAACATCGATTTCTCTATATTTGGTTCAAGTTAAAGGTAGATATCAGATAAGTAAGTGAATACTGGTACAAGGAAGGTTGTTCTTTGATTTATCTATGATTTTTTCAGATGTTTCAAGGGTGTGTTATTTATATTCCATGTGGGTAGTCTAATTCAAACCTTAATAAATTAAATGTTTGTGATCAAATTATTAAATTGATGATATGAGATGCCTATGTGCATGATCGTGATACACTGAAAATGGTAAGTTGGGTAAGGGGACTGAGACAACCTGGGAAGGTAATTTAGGTGTTTATTTTGAATTAAATTTAATTATTTATATTTATATGATTGGTTCCATGGGAATATGATGGGCTTGACCCAAGTATTGAGGAGATTTTTATCACCTGGACTGACGAAACATAGTTTTTCTTGTTGGGATTGGTTCGAGATACTTAGGTTAATGATGATCACTAGGTTGAGGTGATTAGGTTGTTGGGTTGAGATGATGAGGTTATAAATTTGAGATCTTGTCTCTTGAGACATGGGATGGTGCTGACCATTGAGATTGAGTGACATAGTTTTAGGGGCATGAGGTCCAAAATGATGCAGCTTAGGATGTTTAGAGATTTCCACTCACCATTTTTTGGCCGACGTTCCATTGAAGTTCTGTTCAAATAGATAGGACTCAGTCAAGGTGGTGTTTACCACTCATTGTGGGTAGATCCTCTTGTAGACTATATAGATTAGGGGATAGTGTTGACCATTGGATGTTTTGAGGGTTCTCACCATATAAATCCATGTGGATGTTGATGGTGATGAAACCATCAGTTGGGGGATGAGGCTCACCATTACGATTGAGGTCATTGGGCCAGAACTTGGGAGGATGGATATCATCATGCCTTAGGACATCATCTGTTGAGCTGATGGTGATTATTTATTAGAGGAAAAATATCGATGTGCCTCGAGATGTCAGTATTTTTGTCGATGGTAATTTTTTTAGCTATATTTTGAGGGGAGAAGGACTTGATTAGGCATGATGTTTAGATGTTGTTTACTTGGTTGAGGGCATGAGGTGCCGATGGTTTATTTTTTATGTGGAACCTAAGTGTTCATCTGGTTTGTTATTTTTCATGGGATGCCTTGGTCACTAAGCCATGGATCCTCACCACTACAAATATATGTATACAGACAAGTATTTTATGCCATATATATAATTGGGGGCACATTTTCAGACTTATACTAATGATAGTCGAAGTAGGTAGAATGCTTCCTTGTAGCTATTGAGCACAAGGGAAACTAGTTATTTATTAAATGGGTGTGTAATACCTTTTTATTTATATTCACAATACACCTGTATAATTATGGATGTAAGACAGGAACACATTGGTGGTAACCTACTGATATTATTCTCACACCCTACACATGACCTTCAAGACACATGTAGACTTTATGTATCTGAGGTCAAGTAAGGTATTGGGATCTGGAGCTAGACCTTAGTAATCGAGTTAGACCTTTTTACATGGGATGAATGGAATTAAACCATAGTGGTTTCTCTACATCCACCAAAGTTTCCTTTTTATTAAATATACTTTATATATATACATACTAATATATTCATCCAGGGGTGACCTACATGTCTACAATTTTTTATGAACTACTATGACTTTCATCTTATTCTAAAAATGTTATTATTTCCTTTAAATTTTTTATTATTGTTGCTTCTTTTTTATGCTTCCACTAAGTTATTTTTGAGGCCTCTATTGTTTATGGTATTTATTTTACTGGTATATTTATATATAGAACATTATTTTTATCACCACCAGAGGGTATAGTCTCCCCATTATCACCTCTTGGAACCTCGCTACTAGTTGGAATCCTTTGGAGTAAAAGTAGGTGTGCCTAAGGCCTAGTGTCCAACTATCTCATAGCACCATTTAAAGTGTCATTCAGGTCGGGTCACTACATTCAAGAGTTCAAATTCATATCCTCAATCTTCAAAACCGAGATGATTAATTGAGGATCAATTCAAGTGGAGGGAATGTCTTATTTCACTTGAGGGAGTTTTCAAATAGTGTTTTTACAACCTACAACATGGAGAGATATATGACTGGGATGATATCCAAATAAGTTTCATGTAATGATTCTTTCCAGTGTCTCAGAGCATAGCAATAAGGAATGAGATCTATTCCATCCAATAAGTAGCTAGATAAACCCTCTATGAATATTGGGAAATATCTAAAAAAAAATTTACAAG
Organism: Viscum album; assembly: GCA_963277665.1. Taxonomy (NCBI): domain Eukaryota; kingdom Viridiplantae; phylum Streptophyta; class Magnoliopsida; order Santalales; family Viscaceae; genus Viscum; species Viscum album. Next base: position 713,121,541 of record OY728137.1, on the reverse strand, counting down.
TTTTCCTCATCAAGCTGTGGAATATCATCACTTCCTAGTATTTTTATACCAAGTACTACTAGATAATGAGAAGAACCTATTTAATGCATCATTTTAAAGAGATTTAATTGATAATCCATTGATGGAAGCTAAGATCTTAATAAAGAAGAGTTCATAGAATTCACAATAGTTTAGAATAAGAGGTACAAGCATAAGATGTATCTATGATGTAAAAAATTTTGAATAACCACCTCTACTAGAAAACAAACATGAAGAATTAACAAGACTATTAAGACATATGGATAAAAAATAAGTTAATTAACAACTTTCCCTACCTCAGGTATGTGGTTTGTGTTCATCACCCCATCACTTCACTTATCAATGTGCTAAGATACAGGGTATGGAGAGCTATGAATCCACATTACATCCAATAAAATTTCAATAAAATCAACTATGTAGAGAATGGAAATCCTAACAGGTATTTGGAGGTCAACAAAACTAGGCTAGGCCTCCCTTTCATCTCCATTTCCAGTAGTAATTCTACAATCCACCCCCTTTATAACAACCATACAAGAAAAAACACCAACAACAAGATTATCAACCACATCATTTTAAATAAAAATACTAAGTACAACCCTCTTCTAGTGAACCATTAGTTGAAGGATGATAAGTAATAGAGATTGAGGAGTTAAAAAATGTAGTGAAGGATTTTAAAAAAAATTAAGAATCTCATGGACATACTTTCCAAAAACCCAGGTAAACTTATATCTCATACAATCCCAACCCCAAAATAAAGTGTGATTATGATCATAATAAGTATTTTCAAGGAGATTCATCCATTGGAACCCAAGGAAGTTTAATATTAATTGGAATAAGGTGAGTCTTGAAATTCTGGAAATATGCTGGAAGAGAAAACCACTCCACCAAAAGAAGAAGACAAAAAGAAGGAAGAAGAACCCAAGATAAGACTTAAGAAAGAAAATATCTAAAACTCCTTTAAAAATTAAACCGTGGGATAATAAGTATATTCTCTTTCCATTCCCTTCAAGATTTATTGAATCAAATAGATTTAGGAATATGAAATCCAAAGAGAAATCCATGAGATATTTCAAAAGGTTGAAATTAACATATCCCTCTTGGAATACATCTGGTAAATTCTTAAATGCACTAAATTTCTCAAGGATATTTTTACCAAAAGAAAGATTCTTGAAGGGAATAAAAGGATAAGATTAGGTAATAGTTTTTGGATATGATCACACCACCATTACCTAAAAAATACAATATATAGGGAAATTTTCTATTCCCTACACCATTGGTTCTTTGAAATTTTATGATTCTTTGTGTGATCTTAGTGCTTATATTAATGTGATTAATCATTATATTTTTTCATATTTGAAAATAGGTTAATTGAATCCCACAAGAGTTTTATTCTGTCTAGAAAACAATTCCATTATTTTTCTAGTAGGAGTGTTGGAGGATATACTTTTGGGGGTAAAAGGACTAATTTTTCTAGCATATTTTTATGTACTTGCCATGAAGGAAGATAAATTACTAGGCCATTAAACCATCATAGTGATCAGACCATTATTTAAAACATCTAATATGATCATAAATGTACATGAAGGAACTCTTTTAATAGATCTTGTAGACTGCAAGTTAAACTTCAGCATCCTTGAATCCAAGAGGAATTCTTCAAACAACCACTCCCTCTTTGTAATTACTCATGAAGAAGGAATTGATCCCAATGAAGAATAAAGTGTTCTTATATAATTTTTATCCATATGAGATCAATTTATATTGAAAAAAACAAGGAAAATTTAAATACTAAAAAATATAGAAACACTATTTGCAAATTTCAAGAAGAAATAATTTCTGATTTCTTTGATAATTTTTTGGAAGAGATTGACATGATTCCCTTTATACAAAAAATTCAAGCTTTGGAAGTGGAGAATTTGAATTCAATCTCATATCTAGAGAATCCCCCTAATATGTACCTCTCACATATTATTTAAAATAATTGTATCTTATAGAAGAAGAAAAATTTATAGTGATCATAGATAACAACCTATCCAAAGACCAATAGAATCCTTTAATTGACCTTTTGAAAATGAACATCTAATCCATAGGATGGATCCCTGAAACATCCCTGTAATTAACGCCAAGGTTTCTTCTCATAGAATATTTCTAGAGGGGGATTCTTGACCTGTTAGGTATCCCTAAATGAGTATAAACTCCACTATTATAGAAGTAGTTAAAAAAGAAATAGAGACATTTTTGGTAGTTAATATTATTTACCCAATTTCTAACTCATAATGGGTCATCCCTATCCATGTGGTTCCCAAAAAAACTAGTTTGAAAATTGTGAAAATTGAGAATAATGAATTAATCCCCATGAGAGTTCAGAATAGTTGGAGAGTATGTATTGACTATAGGAAGCTGAATCAAGTCACTAGAAAATATCACTTCCCAATCCCATTCATCAACCAGATGCTATAATGGTTGGAAAGTATGACACATTATTGTTTAGGATGGATTTTTTGGATATTTTTTAGGTACCAATTACCCTATAAAACCAAGAGAATATAATATTCACCTATCCTTTTGGAAATTTTTCTTACAATAGGATGCCTTTTGGGCTATGAAATTCCCTATGTACATTTAAGAGATGTATGGTAAGCATATTCTCATATCATATTAAAGACTACCTTGAGGTATTTCTCAATGGATTAATTCTTTTTAGAAATTCCTTTGATTATTGCATGGGAAATCTGGAAAGAGTCTTAAGAACATGCATTGAGAAAAAAACTAAACTTTGAGAGGCATCATTTTTAGGTTAAAAAGGAATAGTGATAGATCATATCATTTCACAAAAAATAATTGAGGTGGATAGGTATAAATTTGGAGTGATCAATTATTTTCCATATCCCACTTTTGTAAAACATATTAGATCATTATTGGGACATGGGGGTTTTATGGAAGTTTTATCCAGGACTATAATAAGACTGTTCTTCCACTTTATAAATTAATTTTTAAAAGAAGTTTAATTTGACTTTAGTGATGATTATAGGAAGGTATTTGATGATCTAATGAAGAAATGATCACCCCACCAATTATGAAACCCTTAAATTGGGAGAACCAATTTGAACTACTTTGTGATACGTTAAACCATGTTGTGGGAGTAGTATTTTCCCAAATAATTGAAGGAATACCACAAGTCATAACATATACCTCAAGAACATTAGATTCCACTCAACTAAATTACAAAACTACCCAAAAAATAATTCCTTATTATTGTATTTTCATTAGATAAATTTGGATATTATTTACTTGGAAATAAAGTGGTTTTATTTTATGATCATGTATCACTTGGGTACTTAATGAATAAGGTCGATTCCAAGACAAGGTTCATAAGATGGGTACTAAGCCAATAAGAGTTCAACCTAGAGATCAAGGAAAATAACGGAGCTAAAAATCAGGTGGCAGATCACATCTAAACACTGTTGAAATAGAAATTTCATAATTGGACCCACTTAATGACCACATGCCTAGAGAATAACTCTATGTCATAAAAGGTGAAGTACCATGGTATTCTGACATATTAAATTATTTTTCCATATCCTAGGTACTATCACACCTTAAATATCATTAAAAATGAAAACATAAGGCTAAATATAGATTCAATATTTGGGAATATTTATTCCAATGGAAAATATGCAATGATAAAGTCATAAATAGGTGATTACCAATAAGTGAAATAGAATTTTTATTTGAAATTTTTCATACACTTTCTTGTGGAGTCCACTTTGGACCACAAATAATATCTATAAAATTCTTGGAATCTAGAATTTATTTACTAAACTTGTTTAAATATTCTCATGAATACTGTAAAAAATGTGAGAAGTGTCAATATTTTAGAAATATTTTAAAAATATGGGATATTCTTCAAAAACCCATATTTTTTTGTAAAATATTTAAAGTATGGGGTATTGATTTTATGGGACCCTTTTCCATGTATTTTGGGAATTATTATATTTTACTTGTTTTTTATTGTGTCTCCAAAGGGGTAGAAGCTAAGGCCACTAAAACTAATGATTCCAAAGTTGTATTTAAAATTTTTAGGACCAACATATTTTTTAGGTTTGGAGTGATAATGGTCGTCATCAATGACTAAGGGACTAATTTTTTCATTAGAAATGTGGAGGCTATGCTTAAAAAGTATAGGGCACATTACACTACATCTTCACTCTACAATCCTCAAATAAATGGGCATGTTGAGGTGCCTAACTAGGATATTAAAGGTATCATGGAGAAAATGTTTAAACCCAACCAGAAGGATTGGATATTAATACTTTAAGATTCCTTATGGGTATAAGAGACATCCTGCAAGACACCCATGGGTATAAGATCCTACTAATTGATTTATAGAAAAAAATCATCTATCAGTGGATTTGGATCACCACGAATATTAGGCTATAAAAAATATGAATTTTGATTTGGTAGTTCTATGAAAGAAATAAGACATCAATTAAAATAGTTAGATGAAATCAAAATAGGGTCTTTTGAAAACTCTAGAATTTATAAAGAGGGAACCAGGGTAGCACATGAAAAATTGATTTAGAAAAAGACCTTTCAACCAGGAGATCAATCCAACTGTATAATTCCATATTAAATTTAATTTCAAGTAAGATTTATTCCATGTGGTAAGTACCCTTTATTTTTACTCATTTCTATCCTTTTGGTGTCATTAAGATAAAGAAAAAATAACAAGGAATCTCATTAACTATCAATAGGTAAAGGCTGAAAATTTTTCATGGGATTATACCGCAAGAACTAGTGGAAGAGCTCAAAATTCTCCAATCTATATACTGATTTATTCCCATGATGTTAGGTTTATCTAATGACATTGACCATAGTCACTTATATGAGGGAACCCAATATTTATTGTTTTCCTAATATTTAGGAGTTAAGTAAAAAGTCACCTCTTCCCTTCACCACTTTGAGCTTTAATAGAATGGTTCTTAAACTAGTATGAGTTGATTTATAGGAACATCATAAAGAAATTCATCAGGATAATATAGGACATGATAAAAAGGATTTCATTCTTTAATTATTTATGAATAAAAAACCTTGCATTTTTATGATATTTTGTTTTAAACATAAAATTATCAAAGCTATGCTAAAATATAAATTACATAACCATACTTGAATTTCTTGATTTACTTGAATTATCTAAGAGATATTAGTTTCTTAGAAATCATATAATTCCATGTTTTAGATTTCACTAATAATGATATTGAATGAGTAATATAGATAATTTAATTGTTAGAGTGAATCATGGATATTAAAATGATTACTCATTATTTGAATGAATTAATTTTTTCATGTAAATGAAATTTCCATACCATTTTTTATAATTTTAATTTATGAAATTAATGTAAATTGATTTTTTATTATTATTCATGCCATGAGTGATTTTCCTAAATCATATGTTCCATTCCCCAAAGGATTTCTAGAACAAATACTTTATATTATATCTTAATCATTTTTATTGAGTGATCTTGGGACATGCCAACAACTAGAAATTGCATTGGAACTTATCAAAGCTATGACTATAAAAAAATCCATTTAAAATGATTGAGGAATGTTTATTAATAATCCCTTATCCATGAGACCACCTAATATAATTATCCTTGTTTATCCCATAGAAACCATTATTAGGGATGATCCATGTTTCAATACATGTTTATCCATTCTTACCCTAACTTTAGTATTTTGTATGATATTTTAAAGTTGAAGTGTGGGGGTGAGGGAATTCGCGGTGGAAGGATGCATTGCATTGTAATTAAAAAGTGTGAGGGTGCTGATTTGGGTATTGATAAAGTGTTATTAAATTTGACATTATACTTTATTACTTTCCCTTCTTGAAAAAAATGAAAAAGGGAATGGGTTGTGCCATGGAAAATCAAAAATCATTATTACTGGATCAATGATTTCTATCATATGTGGTTAAGTGGCGGATGTGAGGTTTAATTCAAGAATGAAATTTAAAAAATTTAAAAAATATAAAAAAATTGAAAAAAAATGTAAAAAGGCAGAGTATTAGCAATTAATTCATTATGATTTCATTATTCATGACCATACTTTGAGCTTGGGAAGTGGGAGTTGTTACTTTCAAGGGTAGAATTCTAGTGATATTTAAATTTTTGATATCATGCTTTATACTTTATATTTTTCCTCCTCTTTGAGCCTTAATTTTTTCCCATCAATTCCTACCAGCTTTAAGCCTTAAAGTAATTAGAACCTTAAATTGTAAAGACCTCTTAATTTCAGGTTATTTTTTCTTTAAAAAGTGGATAAAGTGGTTCCTTTTCAAGACTATGGATAAGAAACATGATCTCATGATATTATCATAACTCTACTTGAATTTTTATTATGAGTGATTAGAGGAAAAGATTCAAAAAAAAGGTAGATAATGACTATTCATGCTTTAAAATAATGAATTAAGAAGCTTGAATGAATGAAAGGATAAGTCCCACGATTTTCAGATGGGAGAAAGTAAAATTCTTGGATTGATAGTTTCTTTAAAAGATGTAAAATTGAATTAATTTTTTATGTTGAACTTGTAAATTTGTTCTTGCATTGATAATCATTCTATTTGATTGATTTGAGATTTAAATATTGGTAACATGGTGTTTATTTTTAAATTAAATTTTGGGATTTTATGCTTGAGAACAAGAATAGTTTAAGTGTGGGGGTATTTTATGCACATGTATTTTCATGGATAATTTTAAATAGGTTTTAAATATTTTTTGATGGATTTAAAAGAATATTCCCATGAAATTAATTGATTATTTAAAATATGGGAATTAGTAATTAAGGAATTAGAATAGTTTTAAATGGATAAAAAATCATGAATATTGAATTTGAAATTTACTTGATAAATTATTGTTTGAAATATTTCTAATTGTTTAATATTTTTAAAGGTTAAAAAATTGGATAGCCTTAGGATATCCCTCAACCAGTATCCCACAAGCCACTTAGCTAGCCCCATTGAATGGGTTAACTGGCCAAGAAGGCCACTAAGAGAGACCTCATAGGTGGTAGAGAAGGATCAGGATTACACGGAGGAGGATGCAGTGCATATGGTGGGTCAAGGCCCATGTGGGCCATGTGAGGAGGCATGAACCATATGTGTTTGTGCGATGTACTAAAATCCCAAACTCAAATTAGGATTTTGAGCCAATTATTTCATGCCTTGATTCTTATACAAGCATAGATACTATTCTCATTTCCAATGTGGGATGGCCACATATGCGGGTACTGTTTATCTTTACAAAAATAGTGTTGTTCATCTCCAGCTATGTGATCCTGCACCTCAATCATAACTCATCATCATTATTCATTCATCATCATCTACCACCTTTATCCTAAACCAACACCACCTAGAACTCATCATAGACACCATGTAAGGCACTTAGAAAAATTGAGCTCGAGCCAAATGGCCATGTTGAAGCTTAGGACCACCCTGGATCACTTCTTAGACCACAGGCAACCTTGGTAATGCTCATTTTGAAGAAAAAAAAAGAAATGCATGAAGTGGAGTGTGATCCAACCACTATAAAGGCCGGATCGCTTCAGGAGGAATGTTGAGCTCGATACTACACTGAAGTTAAGATGTAAGGGAATCTTCAAGGCCAGATATGGGTTGTGCCAATATGCACTGCCCCATAAAGGTTTTTAATATGGGAAGTGGAATTTTTGAAGGTGTGTGAGGATGATATATTGTCAAATGGTTGATAATTCAACCATGAGGAATGGTAGCACCATGGAGAATAGTTCCATGGTGTATGTGATATATATCACTGGTAGGGAATGATAGTACCATTGAGCATTCATGATAGATTATGTGCTGCCGTTGAGAATCAATGGTAGATCAAGTGAAACGGTAGGTGGAGGAATGCTTATTAAGGAATGGAATCACCTTTGAGGTCACAGTAAATCACATTGATGGAGGTTTCGTGAAGATTTTTGGGTAGAATATGGAATGGTAGAGCATGTTATGCTATAGTGAGGCTGAAATGGTGGATCATGGCATGTGATGTTAGATGATGCTACTATAGTATATGAGGAACACAATTGATCACTGACGATAGATCATGTAAATGGTATTACTGTTGTATATGGTTCAACAATAGATGAGTGCTACTGTGGTTACTTTAGTATATAATTAGGTGCCTAGGAAGAAGAAGGGTCAGCTATATAAAGCAGTGCATGAGCTACCATGGATACTACCACTATTGTGGGTGGTAGGAGATTCACAATTCATGATCTACTACTTGTGTGAAGGGAAAATAACCATGAGGGTGAACCTTTGTTGATGTAAACATCATTTTTCTATAGGCTCATTAGGTTGAAGAAGCTATGTGGAGGCCGTTTTCACTAAAGAGGGTATCCATATGAAAAGATAAGAAGAGCTACCATGCTGCTAACATGCTATCGTCATGGGTGTTTTCATGATGATATAACATTAAGGAGTGATAGATTATACTACCATGAGTGCACTACCATGAGGGTTCGTTGGTAGATTCTCAATGGTAGATGCTTCTACCATCATTATGAAATACGAGTCAATGCTGAAATTTGGAAACGCCTGATAATTCGGCAGATTAAATACAACAAATACTTTAATAGATATATACAAACTTTGACCCAATATAAAGGATATATTAATGAGATAGATTGAACAAAATCCTCCCTCTATATTTATAAGGATTACTTCCTTTAAAACAGAATTGAATAATAAAATATTGGGAGAATGGTCACTATTGTGGCTTGATTTATTTTTGATGATTTTATTTTTCTTTGTTTTTATCTGAATTTTTCCCCTTTAACCTTTGTTATTTATTCTTTAATAGAGGGAAAAAATCCTTGAGCTGTTGGATAAATGGGGGTGACTTGATTTTAATTCTTATGACTATGAGATTAATTAGAAATTCAATGATCAATTTTACTTAGTTTTTATGGTTATCAATTCTAAATTTCAAAGTTATAATTAAATGTGATTGTGTTTGAGGTCTAATACTATGTTTTTATTATTGCATTGATTAAGGAAATTTTTCTTCCTCCAACTTAATTTGAATCATATTTATTTATTGGTTCAAAATCATGTGGATCATGGTTAGTGATTGTTAAACATGTGAGGAAGAAATGGTGAACTTTCTAGGATACTTGGGAATTTCAATACTTGATTAGGTATTACCTAAATTATTCAAGGGAGAATCATTGTAGCTTTCTCATAATAAAAGGAGATTTATCCAAATAAGGAAATTGTAAGGATAAATCTCATCATCATTTAACTTAATCAAGGGTGAAAAGGAAAAGTGATTATGAATCCTCTCATTTAATCATTTAACAAATCAAAGAGATTTTTAAAAGACATAATATAATATCATTATAAAAGGGGAATATGAACCTAAACCTATCCACTTTTCTCTCGTCTAATTTTTAAATATCATTTTTATTTTTTTGATAGTCCTAGTGATTTTATTATTTACTCTTTCACCATGAAAACAATATTAAAGCACTTATACTTGGAGATAAATTTTGTTTACTATTAATACTACATTACTTAGGGGAAATAAAATAGATTTTTACACATCACATTACACATGAGTTTTAGATGGATTGAATCCATTTATATCTTCAGTACATACCAGGATAAGTTAAGTGTGATACCTCGGTACTTTACTATGAGGGTATTGTGCAGCATTATGTCCTAAACAAAGTATTTTGATTCCCTCTACGGGTGTAATATTAGATGGAGTTCGGTGTATCCACCTATGGAAGCATGGTGGGGGCCTCTATCATTCTTAGGTGGGGTTCATGGTAGTAGTGTGAACATCATGCATTGGTGTCCCCCAATAGCCCTAGGAGTGATCCCCTACTTGTATGATGAGATCTTATGCGATCTAGTGAGTACTACTTGGGTGGGGCCCAATTACCATGACCTCTGGTATGAGCATCACCAGTGATAGCATGGATCAAGTAGTATCTTATAGATGATAGTATTTTTTTAGGCAACTTGAGACCGGTTTTTTGTTATGAGTATATTTGGATATTTATGTCTGTTATCTTTTTTATATATCTTGTTTTGAGATGCTTTATGCTTGGTGATTTCAGGGTGTCCTACTGGGTATTTTTATACTCACCTATTCATGGGCACTGCCCAAACATGTCATGTCTTATGAAGATGATGAATCTATTTACGGTGTACTAGGAGGATAGGAAGTGGGAGGATCATAGTTGGGCTAGACAGACTGAGGTATTTTCCAGATGGATGAAATTGACTATGGTCACATCATTCTAATCATGTTAGAATCTCTGCATTTCTTGGTTGGGCTTGTATTAGATGATTTATCGCATTTAATACTTTTATCATACTTTGACGTGGGATAGATGTTGTTCATGAATTTATGGTATCAGTTGTTTTTTAATTTTTCAACATTGTATGGGATTGGAGATGTGTGAATCTATACTGGTAAATTAGGATAATACCTCTCATGCATGGGTTATGCCTTCTCAGTGTTGGTCTTCAGCCCCCGGCCTATTGGAGGTGGTATTTGGGTGGTCACACTTGGATTATCATTGGACAGGAAGGCCCCGATGGGTTGGATTGTGATAGAGTGGTATCAAATATTGGTTCTACTAAAGGATTGGAATGTAGATTTTTTTCTAGTTGTGATATCGGTTTGGGTTTTGTAGAAACAGTGTTAAAGTGTTTTGATTTTATCTTTTAGGTCATAGAATCCAGTGTTGGTGCAATGTCCAAAGTATCTATTAACCAAGACTCTGATAACCTACTTGTTGACTTAGTACATATAGACACTGGTTGTAAGGAAAAAATATCATTACATGCATCATATAGAAATGATTTATAATTTCCATGTACTTCTTGATTTAGCTCCCTATATATACTCATTAACCATGGTGTTTCTTGTTTATTTCATGATGCCTCTATGAAGACAGCTGACCAGGATTCCACTTCGTGATCATGAGGATGATCTGTTGAGTAATGAGGCTTCAGTACAAAATCATGTATAGGATATATTACCTCCTAGTGGTTTTCCAGTTGTGCCACCACCCATAGAGTAGCAATTAGAACCATCAATACTATCTAAGTATTAATGCATTCTAAGTGTGATACATGAGATCCAAAGGTAGAAAACTTTTAGATTTTGGGGTGATCCAGACCCTCATGTGGTTGAGGATAGGTTGGACATAGTCACCTGAGTTTTTTACTATGTGTGGACACCTACAAATAAAATGGTAATCCTCACAGTGATCCTTCTTCAGGGCCCTACTGGGCGATAGTGGATTCTAGTGACATAGTCATATGATGATACATCTCTCTTTTAGTCAGACATTGAGTGTATCTTAAGGGAGGATTCTTATCCAAACACATTTTGATCAGTACAAATCTAGGTGCTTATGCATCTAAAGCAGGGCAGTATGACTATGATAGAGAATTCAAAGAGGTTTATTGATCTCTCATAATACTCTATGTATATGGTGAAAGATTCATTCTTCAAGAAACAAACCTTTGAGAATGGATTACACTAAGATATAAGGGATTCAATGATATCTCTATGCATTCCCACCTATGCTGGAGTGCTCAAGTGGGATTTATTTGTGGAGAGATTATTGGAAGATTAGACACCAATAATGGGTGCTGGTAGTGAGAACCCAAGAGAAAATACCTTGGAGGTAGGTATCCAATGGAAGTCATAGGTATTTGGGTGTGCTAGATGTTTCAGGAGATGATCCTAGGATAAAGTATTAATGGTTCAATGCTCTCAGGATGGATCAAGTCATCTGAGGGAGAGGCAATGCTTCTCATGCGACGGTCAGGGTAATCTTACTAGGAATTTTCCAACCCATCATGTATCTTATAGGGAGATAGTTGAGGGTTCAATTGGGCAGAGTTAGAGGAAAGGGAAAGGATTTTCATAAGGTGGATGACATAGTAGAGGGGAGGGTAGAGTAGAAGGGGGTGTGAGGTGGTTTGACCTTTTACCACCACCACCCCCAAGGTGGTCCGCTACAGGCTTAGGGAGCTGGTGGATAGGAACATGGACAGCTACAGGCGGTTGAGTCTTGTGACTCTAAGGCTCCCAACTTTATTAGAGGTATGATTTGTGTCTACTCTACTTTAGATATAGTACTAATAAACATGGTTGTGAGGAAATCTTTTCTTTCTACTTCTCTGGTTCATGACATAGAGATTCTAGTTGAGCCCTTTGGTCAACCCCTACACTTGGATACTTTGACAGGAGGTGACTCAATGATCACAGACTTCTACCAAAAATGTGATCTGACGCTTAGAGGAGATATTTTCTCATGGGATCACTTTTTAGTAGTAATGAGTTCTTATGAAATCATCTTAGGTATAGATTAGTTATTCATATTTCATGCCCAAATTGACTATTTTAGATAGAGGGTGCAGTGTATCCATGATGATGGATCAAGGTTTCCCTTTATGGGTGAGAAGGAAACCCTAGTAGAGTGGTATAGGCTGATATGTCAAAGAGTGCACCTAGTTACTCACTGGTTGGGTAGAATGACTCTTGGAGTAGTGTAGGTTATGGGCTATTGGTTTTCTACATTATTGGTGGAGTATGAGGACATATTTTATAAGGAAATGACAGGATTACCTCCCCACTGATAGATAGAATTATTCATTGAATTACACCCCAAGATATCCCTGATATCTACACCGGGGTATCAAATAGATCCCAATGAGCTTTGAGTGCTAAGGGTGCAGTTGGAGGACTTGTAGAGGAGGGGCTTCATCAGACCTATTATTTCCCCTAGGAAGTTCTAGTATTTTTTGATAAGAAGGAAAATGGGAGCTTGAGATTATGTGTGTGTTATCATCACCTAAATCACATGACCATGAAGAATAAGTATCCACTACTGCGGATCGATGACTTCTTTAATCAGTTGAGAGATTTGCGATGGTTCTTGAAGATTGACCTCGGATCAGGCTATCACTAGTTGTAAGTACGGGATGAGGATATAATGTAGATGGAATTTATATGTTTCTATAGTCACTATGAGTACTTGGTGATTCCCTTTGGTGTGATGAAAACCCCAGTAGTGTTTATGGGACTCAAGAAATAGAAATTTTGGCCTTTCTTACACCGGTATGTGGTGGTCTTCATCGATGATATATTAGTATACTCGATGGTTGAGGAGGAGCACATGGGACACTTGAGGATTGTTTTAGACACACTCTAAGAGAACCAGCTTTATAGAAATCTCTCAAAGTGTAATGTTTAGATTCAAAAGGTCCACTATCTGGGACACATCATCTCAGATGATGGTTTTATAGTGGACCTGACAAAGGTTGAGGTAGTGTTACCTTGAGAGTCACCCAAGAGCAAGACAAAGGTGTGAAGATTCCTTAGGTTGGTAGTATATTATAGGAGATTTGTTCTCAGTTTCTCTAGGATATTGGTACCTTTTACTTCTTTGACCCAGAAGGAATAGCCTTTCATTTCGATGAAAATGTGTCAGTAGGCTTTTCAGGAGTTGAGGCAGAGGTTGATGAGCACCCTTATCTTGAGGTTTCTAGAGGAGGTTGTTGAGTACATAGTTTTCTGTGATTCTTTAGTGACTATACTTGATTTCATTATTATTCATAGGTAGGATATGATTTTTTATCATTCTCAAAATTTGAGACCACATGAGTAGAACTACACAACCCATTATCTTGAGTTGGCAGTGGTGGTCTTTACCATGAAGATGTGGAAACACTACCTTATGAGTGAGCGGTTTATCATCTACTCTGCCCATAAGAGTCTCAAGTATATCTTATCTCAAAAGGATCATAACTTGATATGGATTAAATGGATAGATTTCATCCATGACTATGACTTTTAGATAGTCTATACTCTTGGGAAGGGGAATGTGGTGGAAAAGGCTCTCGATAAGAGACCTTGTTCACAGTTGTTAGCTGAGGAATTGGAGTAGTTAGCCTCATTGTATTTTTCCTTAGTGGAAAAAGACGGTTCTTCATATCTTTAGTCAATGGTTTTTAAACCATCACTTATATAATATGTTAGGGAATCTCATCATGTAGATACCAACTTTTAGACCTTATATACTCAAATATCCACTAGACGTGCTCCTAATGGATTTTTTGAAGGTGGGGAGAACATCATCTATTTAATTGGATGTACTATATTACCAATGACTTTGTGGGAGAATGTGATGAGGTAGTTCCATATGTCCTCTTTACAGGTACATATATGTATGGAAAAGATGTATGAGGACCTCCAATATCCATTATGGTGGACAATAATGAAGAAGGGTATATCATAGTTTGTCTCTTGATGTCTCACTTATCAGTAGGTGAAGCCTAAGCACCAGGTTCTTGTAGGTTTAGCTCAGCTCCTTAAGGTTCCAGAGTAGAAGTTCTATGGGATATCCATGGACTTCATAATGGGGTTAACATGTATGTACAGAGTACAAGATTCTATATGGGTGATCATAGACTGACTCACCAAGTCATCCCACTTCCTATCTATTCGAGAGTAGATTTTATTAAAGATTTTGGGATAGGTTTACATGCATGAGATATTCAGGTTCCATGGAGTTCCCTTGATGATTATTTCAAATTGTGATGCTCACTTCACATCATGGTTATAGAGAGGATTTTAGGGTGCCTTTGGGACTTAATTACATTTGATCATGGTGTTTCACCCCCAGATTGATGGAAAAATTAAGTAGACCATTTAGGTTCTAGTGGACATGCCATGGGATTTCATGTTGAACTTTGGCCATAATTGGGAGGATCTCCTACCCTTGGTGGAGTTTTTTTACAAAAAAAACTACCATTACACCATTGGTATGGCACCATTTGATGCCTTGTATGGGTAACCCTATAGGTCACTACTATACTAGACTGACTCGAGGGAGTTATCACTTGTGGTCCTAGAGTTAGTGTGAGCAATGATAGAGAAGGTTTAGATAATCCAAGAGTATATTAGGACTGCACAGAGCCATTAGAATTTATATATATACCAAACATGGAGTCCTTCAGAGTTATAAGGGGTGTAAAGTTATCTCAGAGGTTCATTTTCCCTTTCCATGTATTTTTTAGAGTTAATGAGGAGGTTTACCACTTGGATATACCTCCATAGTTAGATTAGGTACACGATTTCTTCCACGTGTCTCCGTTGAGGAGGTATGTGCATGGCCCGTCACATGTTATCAATGAGGGTGAGCTATACATTGAGAATGAAGCTACCTTTTAGTAGTACCCAGTGGAGATCAAAGATCAGTAGGAGAAGATCCTTTATGGTCAAGTAATTACCTTAGTTCATGTCTAATGGCATCACATGAATCCTCAGGAGCGCACCTGGGAGCAGGAGACCCAGATGCGAGCTAAATACCCACATCTTTTTGAGTATTACTTTTTTATTTTTAGGTTGAAAATCCCTAAAGTGGGGAGAATTTAATGTCTAGTTTTTTTCATGTAAATATTTGAAATATATCTAGTGATATTTTTGGAGCCAGGTGCTAAGACAACACAAGATTATGAGGCTCAATGATCCCATAATTGATATTTGAAAAATATTAAATATATTAATATCATGTGCACACATAGTTTTCTTGAAAAAGTGTAATAACTCCAAAATTAAGTCTAGTATTAGAAATTTAAGTCCTCTAAGTCCAGATCATGGTTTTTGCCCCAATCATGACATAACCTTGTAGCACATTGAATTCTCAGTTTGGGAACGGTTGTGGTAGAATTTTTAAATCAATTAATTAATTAAATTAATTCATTTTATTAATTTATCAAGGCTTGAGTTTTCCTATAAATATAAAATTATGGAGAAATATCATGGTTAGTCGCATAACCCTAGAGATCTAGAGGATCCTTTAGAGGGGATCTTAGTGAACACAATGGATCCTAATAGATAACCAAGGATCATCTTCACCAACATAACCTGTGGATCTCACCAACAACAGTGATGAATGATCATTATTCATCATAAATTGATCCAAATCGAGGTATGATGTTTGATTTATGAGGTTTAATCCTATTTATTTGTCTTGTTTTGAACATGGATCAATTATAACAAACAAGAATTGATTTGTGCATCGACAGATGATTTATTTTATGGTTGGTTTAATTGTTCATTATTAATTATTACTCTTAATTCATCTATTCTATGAAAAAGTATTAAGATGAAACAAAAAAAGTTTGAGGTTCATTCCTTACATTTATTTTTTATGGTTTTCTCCCTTTTTTATTCACATGTTTATCATGGTAAATTACTTTGGCCCATAGTTCGATGAATATTGGGTAGTTGATCATTGCGCAACCATTCTTCAGTAAAACGGATCAATAATGCAAGTGTGGTTCATAATAAAGGGTGAGATTGAGGGGTGAAAATGGAGTATGACAGGAGGTGAAGTTATATTAGAGTAATGGATTCCATTTTCTTGGTGGATACGCAATGATGATTTGTTGTGGAGAATATTTTTCTCTATGGACCAACTTCTGAGTGGATAGAGGGCTTATTACTGATGAGTAGTGATAGAGAGGGTTAGGTGACCTCAGATCCAAATTTCCTGGAAAGATCGATAGTGGCGGTAATAGATCTAGATGATGCATGAAGGATCCGTGGGATTTGGAAAATATTTGTGGTGCACGGCATGTAATCCATCATTACACATTGTGTGGGACCCCTGGATATGAAAATAGGGTTTCTATAGAAGAGATAAGGGCCACACACCATTTTTCTTTTAGATGGAGGCATGGAATGTATCTTGAAGGATGCATAGGAATGAGTTGAGTACACAGACTAAGTTGTGTACTCATACACACCCAAAGTACAGAAGTAGATCCATGTACTCGGACACAACCAGGTGTGCATGATCAAGACTTGAGGTACATAGTCACAGGCATAGGAACATGGGCCTAGACATGGTTAAATATAGATTTAGTGATAAAAAACATGTTCCCTAGGTAAACATTGTGTACTTCCTTGGAGTTTGCTTGGAGCCCTTCATATCTTTACTATAGAGTAATTTTATTTGAGAGTGATACCTTTGTCCTTTACCATGAGAGTATAGTGTGACATTATATCCTTGGCACAGAATTGTGATCCCCTCTATAGGTGCAGTATTGGATGGAGTTCGGTGTATCCCTTTGTGAGACGAGGGTGGGATCCTATATCATTACTAGGTGGGGTTCATGTTGTCATCATGACCACCATGTACAATGAATCAATCCCCTATCAAGAAGGTAAATCTAATAGGTTTTTTGGTGTTCCCCAGTATCCATGGGTGTGATACCCTACATGGATGATGAGATCTTCTGAGATACATTGAGTACTTCTTGGGTAGGTCCCAATGATCATGACCTCTTGGATGAGTGTCACTAGTGATAGCATGGCATAAGTAGTATCCTATGGATGGTAGTATTTTGTTGAGACCAGTTTTCTTTTATGATCATATCTGAATGTTTATGTATCTTATCTTGTTGGCATATCTTGTGTTGAGATGAATACTATTGATGCTTTATGCTTTGTTATTTTAGGGTATCCTACTGGGTATTTTTATAATCACCCTTTCATGGTATCTTCTCATATGTGTCATGTCTTATTCAGATGAATAATCTTGTTACAGTATCCTATGAGAAAAGTGAGAAAGTAGAACATAGTTGGTCAAGATGGAATGAGGTGTTTTTTGGGTGGTTTTAATTGAAAGTGGTCTCCTCATTATGAGAAGGTTGGACTATATAGTTTTTAGTTGGGACTGTATTTGTCCCATTTATCACTTTCTATACTTTTATCAGACTTTGATGTGGGATAGATGTTGTGCATGCATTTATGGTATTAGTTTTTTTTACGTTCTCAGCATTTCATGGTCTTGTAAATGTGTGCATGTGTACAGGTACATTAGGATAATACCTTCCATGTATGGGTTATGCCTACACTACACCTGTCTCCAACCCCTAACTTATTGTAGGGGTATTGGGGTAGTCACACTTGGCTTATCGTCATTCAAGTAGGAATTTGTGGGTTGGGTCAGAATAAGGAAGAGAAAAGGATGGGATTACCTTAAAGAATCTACTTGAAATGTGGCAGGGGGATTTAGATAATGGAGGGGAAGGATCTCCCTTATGTGAGCCTTATGTCTGTTTGGATAAGAGGAAATAAGAGAATAGGGTTAGGGTTTAGAAATAGGTAATGGTTGAATAAATACTTCACATATTTTAAATTTTGGGCAGCCTACATGGTTAGGCCACACAATTTAGTAAATTGTGTGCCAAACGTGGGGCTAATATTGGAAAATACTTGGAACCAACATGGTTTTTTTATATGTTTTGTCCACACAGTTTACCAAAATATACATAAACCATGTAAAATGTCTCTACAACCTCTAAATTACCCCTCGCATGGTTGCAGTATAGTTTCTCCTAACTATGTGAAAACTATATAACACCCCTAAAACTTCCCAAATTTCAAATTTAAAGCCTATAAACTCCAAAAAAGTCAAGATAACATAAACTAATATAAAATTACATAAAATTACCAATAATTATAAAATAAGGGTTTTACACTCCTCTTGGTTTCTCAACATGCCTTGAGTCGAGATACTCCTATTTTCTTTAAATTCCTTGAGTTGAGATACTCTTATTTATTTCCTAATATACCTTGAGTTGAGATACTCCTATTAGTTTCCTTAAATTTCTTGAGTATATATACTCCTCTTATCACCCAAAAATATTTTCACATGGCTCATCTACCAGAGTAAACCGGAAAGGGTCGCTTTGGCGTAAGTCCCACACCAACCGCTGTTAGGTACCTTTCACCTATTAGTTTAATCCACATTAATTTTATTTACTTAGAAGCATTTATAGACACATGAACTTAAAGGGAACTATTATGGTATTTTCAAATAACCTTAAAATGTACAAGTGTCTCATTTAGTGTCAATAAACTATGTGGTTTATGATTCCCTTCATAGGGATATGTTGGAAGCCCCATTCAGGGGTCTAATCCTAACTACACAACACCTTATGCCTCATTTAAAAGGATTCCAATGCCACCATATATGGTGATAAACTTTGGAGTACCTATCTATATGGATTTTAACTATAAAGAGACCAAATACTTGGATCAAATTATGGAAAATATAATTGCCACATGCAATTTCCTCTTAAACGTATGTTTCCAGTCAATCAAATTTAACAAAGGAGAACCAGTGTTATTATTGGGAATGGTTTCACAGGCATGAATTAAATCTATAAGAGTCATGGACTGTGAAATAAGACCCCTTAATGGATGATCTAACCTCTTATATTGTCTTATGATAAAATGTGTCATCATCACCACTGCAGATGATGAAGAGGTTTCCCACCTTTAGAAAGAGGAGGACTTTCATGAGACCTAGAATAAACAAAACAGACCCATGGGGAATGGAAATCCATAAAAAATAGTCAATTAAGATTCAAATTAAATTTAATTTAACATCATAAAATATTTTAGGGCATGATAGTAAAGATAAATTTAAAGAGTTACATTTAGTTACCATAACAAATTGAATAGTAAAGAGTTTAGGATGTGTTGGTAAGTGCTAATGTAAATAATTACGTTAGTTACCAAATTATTTTAAGGAAAAATTTTATAGAAAAGGTTACAAGAATTATGATGGTGTACTTATAAAGAGTTCTAAGTAGATGGTAGAAGTTGACATCATCGCATTTGATGTTGTGGAGTTAAGAGGTTTGAATATGTTCAAGTAGTGTAACATTGGGAATATGCTTCCTAAATATCATCATTATTCAAACTATATTTATTTATATATTGTAATCACTAAATATTTTAGTGGGAGGTTTTTATTATGTGTTCACATAGATATATGGTGGGAATTACATATAGATATAATGAGTTAACAAAATCCCTAGAGTCGTAGCAAACATAAGGCTAGTATATCAGTCTATCATATATGATAGGTTATACTAGAAATTGTATATGATTTATTGAGTATTTTCAAAGGATTTTAAGAATATAAAATTTACCATGTTATAAAAAAATTAATGTACACTTTATCATTCATTCATGTTGGTTGTATATATGTATATATTGATATACATTTCATGAAGTGAAATTATAATTGACCTCTAAAAGTATGACTTTGAGTTATCCCTAACTAATGTTCATCATGGAGTGTCATACACTATATCTTTGGAATAATGGGGGTGAATGAGTCATATTTGGAGTCCCACTACCTAATATTAGAGATATACCTATCATGAAAACCTTTATACTTTGATTTTTTTTCACAAGCATTAAGCCTTAGCTAATTAAGGGGTATTTTGGTATGTTTTTTGTTCATGTCGTCGGTTAGAGCTCAACCAATATAGGATTTTTCCACTTATATGATAAGTATGAAATCTAGGAACTTTATTTAGACATAATTAAGAATTGTATGATTTTTCCTATGTGTTATATATGATTTTCTTATCTATTTTTGTGAGGGACATGTGATGTGTTCATCTATAAATGTGAACAAAATGTGATATATTCATCATTAGTCTATACTTGGAGAATCAGTAACATATGAGTTGGATATATAGGATCAAAACAATCCATGTTTCATGGTGACTTAATGTATTGAAAAATAGATAATATAAGAATTTATGCTTATATGTGATGTGATTGGTGGATATAGGTATATAGATACATGTGTGTTGATGCTCCTTTCCCTCACAGAGTCCAATGAATTGCAAAGGGGAATACCTTAATCCCAATGAGGGTCACCCTTTGAAAAACATCAAAAATTGATAAAGGGATGAACCAGGAACTCATTTGGAGGGCGTCGCACAAGTATCCCGAGCGCCACACAAGTCACTTGGGCACCACATATGGGTCGTGCAAGTCACTTGCACGCCCTATTCTTTTTTTCTCCCAAGGTGCCCAGTGGCCTATAAATAGCCCCTATGGGCCCCCATTTCAGGACGAATTTTCCAAAACTCAGATTCAAGCTATGGTCGCCCAAGTCTTTGTTTGACGTCTTTTGAACACTTATAAGGTAATTCTTTACCTAAAATGGAAGCTCTAAAGAGGAAGAATAAGGCCTAAGTATTAGAACTAATCAATACTTGCATGCATAAGTGTCCATCCCTTAAGGGAAATGGAAACACTTGCGCGCCGCCTTTCCCTCTCAAGGGAACTTGCACGCCAAACTTTTGGAAGCCTCTAGGGATGATACTAAGGTCTTGAGTTCAAAGTCACCCAAGTACTACCCTATAGATTCATCGTCTCCCAAGGTGACTCATTTCGTGCAAGTCTACTTGCATGGCCAGGACTTGCACGCCAGAACAATACTTGTGCGCCTCCTTCCTAGTCACCTTCTTTCCTAAAATTCACCTCTCTTATTCAAGACATGGCCTTCAAAACCCTCTTCAAAGCCATTTATGGAATGGTTCCTTTGTTGGATCCCCTGTCTGAGAGGAATTAATTGGGCCTCCTTCTCAGAAGTAAGCCCCAATAATAATTTTCTTTAATTGGGCCTCCTTCTCAAAAGTAAGCCCCAATCATAATTTCCTTTAATTGGGACTCCTTCTCAGGAGTAATCCCCAATCATAATTTATTTTAATTGGGTATCCTTCTTAGGAGTAATCCCCAATCATAATTTCCTATAAATTGGGCCTCCTTCTCAGGAGTAAGCCCCAATCATAATTTCCTTTAATTGGGCCTCCTTCTAAGGAATAAACCCCAATCATAAGTCTTTTTTAATTTGAGTCTCCTTCTCAGGATTAAGCCTTGAGTTAAAATTCCAACTCTCCATAAAGTACAAATACCTTTATGGACCCTGCTCCTAGGCTTCTTTCCTGAAATAAGTCCTGGTCTTCATTTACTTGGGCCATCATATATACATAAGCCCCACATCATTTCTCATAATTGCATCTTTCGTGGCACCATTGTCAAGTTTACTGATACCTCTTGTTTCTCACACCGAGAATGACTCACGTGAGCTTAGAGTGTAAAAGTAATAATGACGTCTCTTTTTGGGCCATTAACCATGCATAAACCTCTCCCTAACTACGTGGAATTTGACCTCTGCCTTAAAAGTAGAGTACGTAGGAAGCCTTTATAAGGTTCAAGAACATCTTTCATTAATTATTTTCCATCCCATATGATGTTGAACTATATCCTTCTTATCAAACAACGTGGGTTCTGATTCCTTTTTAACGAGGATACGTAGGTAGCCCATCTACGGGTATGATCCAAACTCTGAAATAATCCATGTCTTTCTGAATGAAAATAAACTTCAAGTGCCCAACTGAGTGGATTTAAAACCAGTATGGTCATCATAATGACCAAGAGATTTCTATATAATGTATTGAAGGATACTATCGACTATGAATATATAATACATATGGATGATTCTCCATCAATGAAGAACCTCAAATACATATAAAAGATTCTCTAAATCCCATAAATATCAATCATCGATTGCCAAATCTAAAGGAAAACTCATTTTCATGCTTGGTAAATTAATAAGGATTCATGAACATAACTTAAATCTATAAGAGAGTCCCAGAGTAGGTAATAATTCCCCTCAAAAAGGTGTGATGAGCCTAACCTCACATCCTCTTGACCAATGAAAATTCTTAAGCCTCATCGGTCCACAACTAATGAGCACCTACCTTTGGAAAGTAGGTCCAAATGGATATAGAATCATTGGATGTTTCCAGTACTACGAATAAACCCGTTAGAAATTGATTGGAAAGTTTTAACCTTAAACAAAAAAGGTTATCCCCATTTCCATAAGAAACAAAAAAATGGTGAACCCGACATGAATCCTTAACTAGGTTAAATGGTGTTTTACTTATTTGTTAGGCCTCTATTAAACTCAATATGAGGGCCAACAAAGCAATAAATAACATATATGCTCATCTAAAAGATGTAGTATGGCCAAACTTATCTTGATTATGTCTTCTATATAAAACAGGAGCACTCTTTTTCAAGATCTCTTTGCAATACGAAATGGCTTCTTTAAAATTCACACATGTGAATGCCTCGGCCGCTACTCCTACTGGATCTTCATCCGCTCTGAGGACGACATAACCTACTCAGCGTCCGTAACACTGGGTCTCAAATGAATTGGTGATGGAATACCATCAACACAGTACCATCCCGACTCTGGAGGCTGCTCGACAAGCCCTCCAAGTTAACAACTCATCCTGGTTGTTCGGATAGCGACAACCAGTGGTCAAGAAGCAGGTGGTGCCAACCACCGTCTCCAACCGTTACGTGTCTTTATCCTCAGAACGCAACAACCAGTCCCTCCCATATTACAGGGAGGTGAATGAAGAGGTCACTCAAGGCCTCAGTTTAAGAAGATAGAAATCCTTCCTGAGGACTCCCACTAACAATCGCCACTAGACTCGTGCGGTAGTGCACCCTCAACATGATGAGGGTATTACCTCTAGGTGTTCAGCTCAGGTTCCTCAGACCCGAGCATGTAAGATGAACCTCCAGAGGTGAAATTCAGTCAACAGGGAGAAGGTTCTTACCTCTTCCCCCTCCAGATAAGTCCATCAATCTAACTTGATGGAAAACAACGGGCGGGCATATACACCCATCCGTCCTGATTTCACTGCTCAGCAGAATCGTCTGGCAGTAACACACAAATACCTCTAGGAAATTCTGGCGGAGTACTATAGGAAAGTTCATACACATATTTATAATTCATCATCCACTTATCAGGCTCGTCTGACTACAACCAAATAAGTTCACCAATCTAATATGATGGCAACTGGTAAGCAGGAACATACACCTGTTTACAATCACCAATTCTGTCAGCAGTCTCGTCTGCCAGAATTGAAGGAAACCCATTAACCATACTTGACGGAGAATACATAGAAGGAACATACACCTGACAATGTTCATCAAGCCTTACAACAGTCTCGTTTGGTAGCACCCGGAGAAGTCAGTCGGAAAGATCTGACGACAAATCTGGAGCAGACTAAACTCTCTGCCCCTATGCATAAGTACTGTCAATATCCGTTGATAGGAAAAGGAGGACAGGATCAGGCACATACACCTAATCCAGACAAAAAATAGACGTATATTCCCATTCCATCATCTGAAGTCACCAAGCACATTCTGACAATGGTGAAAGAGCAGAAGCAAATCCCTACACATATTCTGGATACCTGTCAGAATATTATAAAAACTTCAGCGACATCATAGGGAAAGAAACATAAATATATCCCTATCAGTTGAGTGACTCGTCAACATGTCACTCTAGAGTAGACACACACCTCTGTTCCAGTCCAGGAAGGTCGTGGGGCATGCTCCCCCATGTCATACTGACAATCAAGTCAGGTACATACACCCCATTTAAATGGAGATAATCAGCCTAACTTGACCATTTCTCCTGAGCAGGAACATACACCTACCCATAATAACCACTTTCATCAACAAGTGGTTTCCAAGGTGAGTAAGAAGGCATCCAAGAAAAAGTCTCATCCAGCACAGTTGAAAAATCAAGAGCCAATCTGCAATAAGTCCTTGCTCAATGCTGGAGTTCTTGAATCCCTCAGACAATTGTCTGTTGTAACTCAATATTCTACTCTCTCATTTCCAGATTCTGGAAGTAACAACAATAATTCCGAAGGTCTTTATCAGACACTTCCTCATGAAGTCTTGCTTCATGACAATTCGGTCAATCTCAAAGTATTGTATTTAGATGAGATCCACAATAACCCTCTATGTGGCCAGAAGACCAAGGAGCGAGAGGTTTCATCTTTTGATGTAACCCACCATGGTGTTCCTCCCCATGATGATGAATTTAGCTACAAAAGTCCTCTCCGCGGTATTAATTCTCATTGCCTGGAAAATTATTTAATGGAAAATGCAGTAACGAGAAAGCCCTCTTATCTTGAGGCACTTTCAAATGTGAAGCCAGTCATGTCTGATGCCTTACCGCTAGCAGGTGAAATACTTTCTCAATCAGAAGATAGCCCGAGGTGTAGTTCATTCTCCGAACCACCCCTAGGTCATTCATCTTCTAATTTGACAAATGAATTCTCTACCAATCTTGTTGAATCTGATGAAGAAATAAAGATGCACCAACTTTGGTCCAATCAGGTAGAAGAATCTTCATTAAATGACAAAGAGGAAGTGCTGAATATGAGAAAACAACTGGAGAAAGGTGAAATACCAGTCATGTTTTGGCCTTTGGCTGACTCTCAGTATGATATTCCAGAAATGTTGATAGAAGATTGTATTCATGATATTCATCTCAACATATGGAAAACTCTTTGTCACTTAAAAGAGAAAATATTCTCTTATGATGAATATCAAAATCATGTCAAGATAATAGAAGGGTTGCAATGCCAAATTGATTTGGAATCTCTCTCAGTTTCCCGACATCCAAAGGTTGAAAAGCAGTAGAGAGCCCTTCAGCGTTCATGCCTTGGCACGTTAAAAAGGTTGTGCCAGTTAATTACCAATGCCCCATCTGGTATTCATATCAAGGGATGGGGTGTTCATGGAGCACTGCATTTCATTTTACTCTCCAGTCAACAAATCCCTCCAAGAGTGGTATCATGCAATGTTATTTCCCATGGATGGCCATAGCTACCTGGTTTTGTGTGTAATCAAAGGCTTGCTCAAGAACAGGCCACAACTATTTCTTACCAAAGTTAGGCATATAAAGAACAAGTTGTTGAATTACTCCTGCATCAAGCAAATGAGAATGTCGAACAAGATTCTCGTTTAGAGCAGGCATGTCATCAAGTGATATAAGTGTCAGAAATAATCCAATGGTCATCTGAGCCAGGTGATTTTAGTGGATGTAGGATGATGCATCCAGATAATTTATGGACTAAAGTCCACAAAATAAGGAGAGATTTTAAGAAAGTTTTAGATGTAGAAGCTCAAGAACCACCTCATCTTACCAGACTAGGGACTCTTTTAACTCAACCCTTGTGATCAATAGAAAGGATTTGAAGAGTTGAGCAAGAAAAATAGAAACAGCCCCAGTCCACTGAACTGGGGAATTTTTCATATTCTCAATCTCTTCCTCAGCGAAAGTCAGTCTTCTCTCGATTAGGGAAGAAGCCACAAGAGGAATGCAAAGCCGAATTATCATGAGATTCCCTCCAAATTACAGTTCATCAAGAAGTTCCTAAGGTATCAACCAAACAAAAGGAAATTTCTCATAAAGGACATGGAGGAAGACAATATCGTAGAAGCACTGACAGAAGGGATGCAATGCGTTATGCATCGATAAATGTCATCAATGCCATTGTCACGGATCCCCTAGAACATGAGGCTCACTCAGAGGAAATCAATGAAATCAGTCCCATTTCTGAACCATATGGTTATACTATAGGATGGATGACACCTATCAGGTAATACCTTCAAAATAGAACACTCCCACCTGATAGAGCCGGGAAAGAACAAGTCTTACGATGTGTGGTCAATTTTACTCTTTATGATAGCCCAGATCACCAAAAAATTCTCTACAAGTGAGGTTTTGATGGAATTCTCTTTAGATGTATTGATGGTTAAGAGATAATGGCTGTCATGAATGAAGTACATGCAGGATTTTGTGGTGCCCACTAGTCTGGACATAGACTTTCAGGTCAAATCTGAAGGCTTGGATACTTATGGCCTTCAATGATGCAAGATTTTGTTGATTTAACTAAGAAGTGTCATTCTTGCCAAGTATTTTCCAACTTTATTCATCAACCCCTAGAGTTGCTTCATACAACTAAATACTCATGGCCATTTTCCACATGGGGAATGGATGTAGTAGGACCTTATCCTCTGGCTACATCCAAGCAGTTTAAGTATATTCTTATTGCTACTGACTTCTTTTCCAAATGGGTAGAAAAAATACCTCTCAAAGAAGTTAGTTCTAAAGGCATTGTTAGCTTCATCAAGTCTAATATCATTACCAGATTTGATGTCCCTCATACCATATTGATAGACAATGGCACCAACTTTTGTTCATCCAAGGTTAGAAAGTTGTATCAAGAATACAACATCAAATCCAACCACTCATCTCAGTATCATGCAGCGGCCAATGGCCAAATATAAGCCTTCAATAAGACTCTTTCAAAAATACTACAAAATATGGTGGATAAAGATAAGAAATCATGGCCTGATGAACTTTTTCATGCTTTATGGGCTTATAGGACCACCACCCGCACTGTTATGCGGTCAACTCCATATTTATTAGTATATGGAACAGAAGCAGTCTTGCCCATTGAGGTTCAATTACCTTCGTTCATAGTATCAATTTGTGATCAGTTATCTATAGATGAACAATCTCATAAGTGATTTGATGAATTGGAATGATTAGATGAAAAAAGATTGTGCAACCTGCACCATTTGGAAGTCTATCAGAATTGAATAGCAATATATTTCAATAAAAAAGTTTATCTTTGTTCATTCATTCAAGGATAATTGGTATTGGTCCTCAGAACTCCAATGATGCTAGGAAAGAAACCTCCAAAGCTTGAGCCAAAGTGGGAAGGACCTTATTCAATACATAAGGTCTACTCCAATGGAGCTTATTCTTTAATATTAATGGATGGAGAACTCATTACAACTAAAACCAATGCAAGATTCTTGAAGAATTATTTTGTGTAACACAAATACACCCTTTAGTCCTCACTGCAAGACTTTAAACCACATGGTCCCTTTAGTCCTCGCTGCAAGACTTTAAACCACATGGTCCCGCGTCGCCCGTGCGGCCTGCTTTGTTGACGTCCGCCATTTCGCACACCAAGAACGAAAGGGGCGGTGGGTTCGTACTTGTTCGTTAGTCCACACCCACCGCGTTAGCAGTTTTAAAAGTCTCACAACAAATATTTAATCATATGCCGCGGGTATAAATCACAAAGATTTAAAAAGAATAAACCCCTACCTCGTCGTAGTCGTCGAACGAGAGTTCTTCGTGGAATTGATCGTCGCGGAAGAAGAGGATCGTCGCGTCGCAGAAGGGGCGTCGCATTGTCACGGTACACAGAGTCATGTCGACGATCTCCGAGGGTTAAAGAAAACACATAGATTTAATTTCACGAATTAAATCTATGTTGAGGATAAAATCCACAAAGAATTAGAGAACCGTAATCCCCTACCTCAAGCAGTTGATGATCGGAGATTGTTTCGGGGAGAAACGTCACGGAAGAAGCGTCACGGAAGGAGAATCATCGGCGTCGCGGAACATGGTGTCGCGTCGTCGATCTCTGAGGGTTCGGTATTCTTCGCGTTCTTTGCGTTCTTCACGAAGGAGGATGAAGATCTCAAGCCTTAGAGTCTTCTCCAAATCCTCTCAACGAGCAATCCTCAAGAAAGACACGTGTTGGTCTTATTTTATTATTATGCCAACAGTTTGAAAAACAAGTTAAGAAACGAACCATTAATTCGGTGAATTAATGGTAACGTCTTAACTGTCCAATTAATAGGAGCGTTAAGAGTTTATTAAACGCACTAGTTGACTTTCATTAAAGAGGAGTTTTCGCAGGTGCGTTACTTAGGGGGAAAGAAACGGTGGGGCTCGTGCGGGCCCCACCTCACAAATATCCTACCAAGAGGGTAGGATATTTTGGGTTCCACCCTATTCGCTTAAACTTAGCTTAATTTTCTTTAAGTGGCTTTAAGTGTCTTAAGTGAAATAAAATAAAGTTGTCGCACCACTTTATTTTATTTCTTAACTTAACCCCAAAAACTAAAAACCACACCCGAGCAAACGCAACTCCAGAAGAGGCGTTTCTAACCAAATATCGGCGCTGTGATTCCATCGGTGCCCTCAGAATTCGATTCCGAGAACTGGTTCAAAAGTTAGAAAAACCCGCTCGTTCATTCACTGAATGTACCCAAGCCAAACTTTGGAAAATGATTCTGGGCACACCGGGCCTCGGAATCAGGTGCTGTCAGAAACTGCGTTCTTCTAAAATTCCAAAGAAAATTAAGAGAAAAAAAATTCCTTGAAATTTACGGGTCTTTACATACATGATATGAATGTGAGGGGTGTGCCTGAAATTATATAGCATTTTAATGCATTGGGTAATGTTTCTATCTCATGAGATACAATTTATAGTGTACATGAGGTTATCCTAATCACACTATGTTATGATGTCTTGATGGTTATCCTTGACTTGTTCATATGATGTCATGTATTGTGTTATTCCCACATTCCTATATTTTTTTGATGTTATAATCTTGTATTATGATTTGATGTTCATATTTATGATTCTTACCCTTTTATTTCACCTTTATATTCCTATTGACTCAAGTTTATTACTTTCATCATGTTGTGATTTGATTATTTCTTTACTGGGATTTATAGATCACACCTTTCTTATATATGTCCCTATGTTATCTCATGCATTATTAGAAGATCAATGTATTTTAAGGGCATCTTATGGAGTTTTTAATAATGTTGGAATATCCTTATTTTAAGTTATTATTCTATGTACCTAATTTCCCAAATACACTAGGTATCTAAATCTTATGGGGTTCTATTATTTGTATATTCATGTAATAAATCGTGAAATAAAGTGTACAAAAGATATGGGTTATCATAGTTGGTATCAGAGAAAGGCCTAGTTATTTTTGGATATTATGATTAGA
The DNA here is from genome assembly GCA_963277665.1 of Viscum album. NCBI lineage: Eukaryota > Viridiplantae > Streptophyta > Magnoliopsida > Santalales > Viscaceae > Viscum > Viscum album. Next base: position 713,091,881 of record OY728137.1, on the reverse strand, counting down.
AAACATTAGTGAAACCCATAAGGATAAGACTAAAAATATGAAAACATCCCTAAATTTTATTTAAGTATATATCTCTTGGTTTTCTGAGAAAATACATCCATGTCTAGATACTAGAAAGTAGATGCGATTGTGGAATATTTGTACCTAGGGGTAATAACCCTAAAAATGGTGCATTGGGTATTAACTTGATCATAAACTAGTGCATGATAAGACTTCACACCTGGTCAGAAAATCTCAGGGGATATGCTTTGGTTAATTATGTTCTTTTTACAAACCATGATGAAGTGAAGAAAAATGCTTATAAAATTTAATGTTATAAAATAGACAATGGATATATTATATTGAAACCTAGAAATTCATAGGTTAATTAATACATATGATTTATGTTTTATCCCTTAAATATTTAAAGTTTTCCTTTTAAGTGTTTAATGGTTTGAAAATTATAATCCCTAATTATATTTTGAATAAAGTAAATGATTAGAATGAGAATAAAATAGTTAAATGTAGGGATTTCTTCCATTCATGAACTTTAAATTTCTTATGTGACTATAGTTCTATTCATTCTTTCATATAACAAAATTTTAGTAGAATTATTCCAAAACCACCTCAAAACATGGAAGCGGAGCTATCGGTGAAAATAGAAAATGGGGAAATTATTTCTTCCTAAGTATATAACTTATATCATGTCCATAATTGTGGGATTAATTTACCATAAAACCTAGTGATACTCCATTTTGAAGAATTTCATGTAATTATGGGTATGGATCAGCTTTCCTTGTATAGAAAAAAATAAATTTCCAAGATAAGGAAATTACCTTCCATATCAAGAATCACCCTCTAATTATATGAAATTGTAAGGAGGAGGATAGATCTCATTTATAATCATCATCTCAATCATGGATATTATTTTCTTGTGAACAATGATATCTAGCTCAAATGTTTTAGACTAAGTAAAATATCATCCTTGATGCCATGCCCATTGTAAGAGAATACACTGATGTGTTTCTCAAATAATTTTCCAGTCTTCCTCCTAACTGAGAGGTTGAGTTCTAAATAAAACTTATACCTGGAGATTTTATAATATCAAATATTATATATAGAATGGTCACTATTGAACTTGAAGAGTTTAAGAAGAAACTATAAGAGAATTTGGATAAAGAGTTTATATGCCCAAGTGCTTCACCATGGGTTGTGTTGGTCATCTTCATTAAGTAGAAGGATGGGTCAATTCGCCTATGTGTTGATTATGTTGAGCTCAACAAGATCAGGATAAAGAACAAGTATCCTCTATAATGGATTAATGACTTGTTTGATTATCTATGTGGAGCCTAGTACTTCTATAAGATAGATCTTTGGTTGGGATATTATTAAGTAAAATTGAAGGAGGATATCACCAAGATCACTTTTTGTACAAGTTATAGACACTATGAGTTCATAGTAATTCCATTTAGACTCACTAATGCTCTATATGTCTTCTTGGACTTAATAAATAGAGTCTTTAGGGATTAACTTGATAAATTTTTAGTATTCTTAATATAAAATATTATTATATACTCCAAAATCAAGGAGGAGCATGAGGAGAATTTAAATTTTGTAGTGAAGACATTGTGAAATTAAAATTTATATGTGAAGTATAGTAAATAAGAATTTTAGATAGAGAAATTAACATTCATGGGAAATGTTGTCACTAGTAAAGGGATATTTGTGGATCCTTTAAAAACATAGGGAATTGAAGGATGTACCATACAAAAATTTGTGATGGTGATCCATAGTTTCCTTGGATTAGAAATGTACTATCATTGATTTTTGAGAAACTTCTCATGATTTTCAATACCACTAAGCAAGTTTACTCAAAATTTAGTGAAGTTTGTTTGGACTCATGAATGTGAGGATAACTTTAAAGGGTTAAAGAAGAGTTTAATTACTGCACATGTGCTCACATTTCCAACTAGTGGGGAAGTATTTGTGATCTAAAGTGATGAATCCAAACAATTATTGGGTTTTTACATATAAAAGATAAAAAAGTGATAGCTTATGCCTCTTATTAATTAAATATCCATGAGAAAAACTACCCAAAGCATGATCTAGAATTGGTTGTAGTGATATTCACATTAAATATTTGGATACATTAACTCTATAAGGAGAATTGTGATATATATATATGAATCATAAAGTCCTCAAGTATATATTCACGCAAAAGAAGCTCAATATTCACTAATGAAGGTGGCTAGATCAGATCAAGGATTTTGATTGTTCAATATATTACCATTCTATGAAGGAAAACAAAGTAGTAACCCTTTTTATAATGAGGATTGGAAGGGATCCAATATTTTTTCACATGAAAAGGATAGTCATGGGAATCATAATAGGGACTTCATCCAACCTTTATCAAATAACTTCTCAACCATCCATTATTTAGAGGACCAAGGAGGCCCAAAAATATGAGAAGTATCTATAAGTAAAGGTATAGAATATTCTATATTTAAACTTTGTTAAAGATGAAGTCATAAGGTTTTAAAACCTAGATATTTTTTCCATCAAATCCAAAGATAAAGAGGAAAATTATGGATGATATTCATATCTCATACTTCTCTATTCATCCAGGAATCACTAAGATGTATAGATATTTGATCAAAACTTCTTGTCGGATAACATGAAGAGGGAGATTGTAGAGTCTGTATCTCGATGCTTGATATGGAAACAATTCAAGTTTGAATTTCTTAATTCTAAGTGTATGATACAACCATTTCCTATACTAGTATTAAAATATGAAAACATAACCATAGATTTTATCATAGGAATCCCCAAGACATCTAAAGGCAATAATGCCATATGGGTGGTAGTAAATCACCTTATAAAGTCAATGCATTTAATTAATATCAAGTAAGATTTATTTCTTAAAAAACTCACTAATATATACATAATGAAAGTAGTAATACTACATGGAGTACCACTCTCCATTGTATCTGATTGAGATCCGAGGTTTACCTCAAGGTTCTAGAGAATCCTTCAGTAACCATTGAATACATAGTTGAGTTTCATTACTATTTATCACCCTCAGATGGATGATCTACCTGAAATAAATATTAAAACTATAGCGGGTATGTTGAGATCATGTTCAATATATTTACAAGGATATTAGGATCAGTACCTTCCCCTGGTGGAGTTCTCAAATAACAACAGTTTCCATTCTAGCATTCAAATGGCACCTTATAAGGCTATGTATGGGAGGAGGTGTTAGACTCCAACATGCTGGGATGAAGTTGTAGAGTAGAAGTTTATAGAACCTAGTATTATCCAAGATATTGCATAGAATTTTCATACCATTCAACATAATATGAAATATATAAAAAGTCGATAGAAAAGCTATGCAGACAATCATTGATGAGGCTTAAAGTTAGAGGTTAGAGATAAAGTGTTCCTTTATATATCACCATGGAATAAAATCATGAGGTTTGGGAAGAGGGTAAAGTTTAGTCGTAGATACATCAACCCATTTTAGATCCTTGATTGAATCAAAATTGTGGCCTATTGACTAGCACTCTCACCTAACCTATCTCAAGTATATGATATGTTCCACATATCCCTCTTAAGGAAGTATATATCATACCCTGTACATGTACTGAATCCATGGGTGATACCTTTGGAGAATGATCTTCCATATGAGGATTAGTCAGTGAATATATTATATTGTAGAGACAAAGTTCTACAAAATAAGACAACTTGCGTGGTCAAAGTGTTGTGGTGGAACTATAAGTCTGAGGAGGAAACATGAGAACTAGAATAAGCAATGAAACAGAAGTAACCTAATCTATTTTAGTGTAATGAATTAAACATTGAGGTAAAAATTTATAAATAGGGGATGAATGTAATTACATGAACTTTTATAAATGAAATTTCATTTTTGAATGAATAAATTTCATATTAAGAAATGTAGTTATAGAAAACATATGCACTATTTTGGTTATTTTGGATCATTATGAATTATAGAATGTAGGATTTAAATTAATTTTAAGCTTAATTATAGTTGATAATATAGTTGTTTTATATTATTTGTTAAGATTATTATATATTAAGTCTTATGATAAAGTCTAATTAACATAGACAGAAGAAGTGATGGCATCAACCAGTAGGATCGTACCCTATAAATCCCATTTATTAGAGATTTTGTGGGAGATAGAATCGCTAGGATCTACCATTGACCAAGCCTAATATGAGATTAAATAAATAAAACTTGATCGAAACTATTTACAAGAGAAGTTTAAGCCTATCGAGATCGCAATCTAAACCATGTTCGTTGAACTACACTAAGAAAGTACCACCGTCACACACCTTACCCTTAGGGCGTACGTTGGTGTAATAAGGGGTTATGTATCTAGAACCTAGTAGTATGAATTTTTATATTTTATTTTTAATAAAATAATGATTAAATTTATACATTTTCCTTATTACTTTATATATACAATTATGTATGATTTGATGAAAATTAGATTTTGATATAATAAAACCAAAATTGTATTTTTTGGAAAATATATGGTTTAAATTAAAACACTATTTTTGATAAATTCGATAATTTTGAAATAAATTTTATTTTTATATAATATTATTATTAAATAATATTTATTTATATACAAATGATAATATAATTTAATAAATACCAATGTAATCATTATAATGGTTAGAAAATTGTTATTATCATAAAAATCAATATTTTTTCAATAAATGAGGTTTCTATTTAAAATAGAACATTATCATATTTAAAAAATTATTTTAAAAAAATAAATATTATTTTTAAAATAATTATATCAAAATTATTTAATAGTGAATTTTTCATAATTTTCTGAGACAATCAAAATTTTGGGTAAAAATTAAAGATGTTATAAATATATGGTATGTATTACGACATCATAATATCCAAAAAGTGATGTAAAAATAGTATAAAATTAATCCATTACCAAATATATATTTTCCCTTTAAAATGATGTGTTTTTAAAGTTATTATTAATTCTATAAACCTTCAATGAATCCTCCAAAACCTATATTATATTTTAAGAATTTAAAATCAATTCTTTATGAACATGACTTGCTTAAACATCACCAATGGTGTTGTTTTAATATGTTCAGTTCTTAGCCTTATGAAATATTAAAACCCACTCCTATTTGGTATAAACCATGGGTGAAAAACTACTGTAAGGATCATGGTTTTGATTATTTTATTATATAGATTCCAAAACCTAAGTTTAGAAGTTAATAAAGAACTCCCCTCTCTATTCCTATAAATACCCACATAACCTTATACTTGTATTAAATAAAAAACCATTGATAATGAAGTTCCTATTAATATCCCTCTCTAAATCCTTCCCAAGGTGTTCCCAATATCTTAATAAGATCCTCCCAAGCTTTTAGAAGCCCCCTCTCAAGGTAAGGGATTCTCTTCCTCTTCCTCTTTATTCAAGTAATTTCTTTGTATTATGCCTTCTAATTTCAAATTGGTCATGTTGGAATATGATTTTACACATACCTTTACTATTTTTATGATTCCCAAGTAATGATAGATCTCATTTCACTCTCATTAATCCCTTATATGAACCTTTATGTACACCCAATATACTACCAAAATTATCCTATGATTTTCCATGCCAAACATTTGTGTTGTGTATACTTATATGCATTTCCACTCAGGGTTATTCACCTACATGTAAATATCCTTAATTTACTGGGTATTCCCATGTATTTAATTCACACTCATTAATTGTGGTATTAGAAGTGATGGAAGAAATTCTTATATTGTATGATCTATGTGGCACACAAATGTGTGTACATGATATAAATGTAACGGGTGGTTCCAAAAATATATAACCCTTTGATGAATTGGATAATGGTTTTATCTCATGAGATACTATGTATGGTACATAGGAGGTTATCCTAAGAATGATATGTTATGATTTCTTAGTGGTTAGCCTTGACTTATGCTTATGATGTCATGTTTTATATTGTTGTCACATTCCTATGTTTCCTTGATGTTATCATATTATATCATACTTTGATGTTCATGTTTATGATTCTCATACTTTTTGTTCACCTTGATATGTCTCTTGACTCACATGTATTACTTTCATCATGTTATGCTTTGATTATTTCCTTATTGGGCTTTATATCTCACCCCTTTCTTATATACGCTCTTAGGTTATCTCGTGCAATATTAGAAGATCAATATATTTTTAGGGCATGTTATTGAGTTTTAAATAATGTCTTTGTATCCCTGTTTCAAGTTATTGTTCTATTTACCTAATTTACCAAAGAAACTAGGCCTCTCGATCTTCTGGGATTGTATTATGTGTATCTTCATGTAATAAATCATGAAATAAAGTATACAAAAGATATGATTTTTCATACATACCCCCTCATGCCACTCCTATTATGCACAAATTCAGTATCTCTTAAAATTTATTCAACTCTCACATGGGAGGAATTGATCCCCAACCTACCCATACTCAATTACACACCCAACCACTTAACCAATTAGCATATCCAATATGGAATGATAATATTATTTATAAATATAATTATGGATATAAATTCAAATGAAGATATAAATATAAAAACAAGTATAAATATAAAATTAAATATAAACATAGATATAAATATAGATATAAATATAAATATAGATATAAATAAAAATATGAATATAAATATAATTTTAAATTTACATATACATATGCATATAAATTTAAATTTTAAATTTACATATAGATATAAATATATAAAGAATATAAATATAAAATTAAATATTAGTGTAGATATAAATATATATATATATACATACATATATATATATAAATTTCAATTTCAATTTCAATTTGAATTTACATATAGATATAAATATAAATGTGAATATAAATATAAAATTACATATAAATATAGATATAAATATCATTAAAATATAAATATAAGTATAAATATAAATTAAAATTAAAATGTAAAGGTAAATAAAAATTAAAATGTGAATTTATACACTAAAACTATAAATACGTTTATATAATGTGTTTATATAACTGTGATTATAATAATAGTTATTAGAATTATTATTATTATTTAAAAAAATTGGTCCCTGCATACTCTTTTGATGGGATTTGTTAGGACCAAAAGGGGCCTAGATACCCTAAGAGGGGGGTGAATCAGGGTATGTATATTCGTTTTCAAAATTCGTCATGCCCCACTGGATCTTGACCTCTATATTATAAGGGTCACTTTGTTTTCTCTTATGTTGTTAATTTTTATCTTGATAATTCCTTATTTATTTGATATTGATGTGTTGGATGCAATGCAGGGAAGCGAGCAGGCAGGAACAGAGATTTTTACTTGGTTCACCCTCACTGGGCCACGTCCAAGGAGCATACAACGATGATGTGTGGTTGTACCAAATCCACTAAAACTCACTGCCAATAATGTTCGATCTAGATCACTTCTATTCCCCAAGATCACTTCCTTTACAATGTTTAGGGTTAACTCACTGCTTTCCCAAGGGTCACTCTATGTTTCTCTCTCTTTGGCTCACATCCGGTAGAAAGGATAACATTCTTCTTCTTCCTTTGCTCACTACACTTGGAAGGGATCCACTCACAGTTTATAAACCTATAGGTATCTTCACTTGCATGAATACACGCATCCTAAACTATTGATAGATGCTCTATTAAAGTCCAAATTTCATCCACAAATGAATACCACTTTTCTCCTGACCACTAGGAACCAACCTTTGGGAAGTACCTTTGCAAAGCACCCTACTTCGCGAAGCTCCCAATTTCGTGAAGCTCAAACAAGACTTAGCAAAGCTCCTACCTTTTTGCGAATCTCACACCTTTACAAATCTCAGGCCGTCGTGGAGCTCAAGTCGTCATAGATAGACTTACTTCACGAAGCTCACTAAGCCAACGCGGAGCACACAACTTTCGCGGAGCTAAATCAGCTGCTGCGAAGCTCCTCTCTTTCGCGAAGCACACTGACTTCGTGAACCACCTTCACAAACCACCTTTGCAATTCGAGAGCTACATATTTTTCTTTATAAAAATCTCTACTTCTCTCAAGGGGGTCGAGGCATATTTATAGGTGATTTTACCGACCTTCGAACCTTCCACGCGAAGTCAGCACCACGTCATCTCAAATCTCAATGCTACGAAATTTCCGCCAAAATTCTGTTGAAATCGTGAAGCACCACAGAAATTTTCAGATCGCAGAGCTCGTCGTAATCACGGAGCATTCCGTAAATTACTTCGCTCCACCACCGCGAAGCTCCCTTGCATTTCCCTTCAACTTTTCCATTCGCGAAGCTCGTTGTAATCACGGAGAACACCGTCAACATTCTTCTTGTCTTTACAAAATCCAATCCATGAAGCCTATCTTTGAAAAACTCATGACTTTTCCATATTTTGATGAGATCTTCAAGGAAATCCATATTTCACAATGTTCACTAAACTCCAAATTTTAGACCCCAAAAATTTGGCAAACACTAGAAAATGGTGCCACCTTATATATGTTCTTTTGTACCACCTCCGGATCATCCATTCCTTTGTCATGGTTCTTTGTCAACATGAATTGTCAAAAAAATATCTAGAACTTGACAATTCACCATGGAAACCTGCATTGTCAACAAACACAAGCAACCCAAAAATACTGCAATGATACCTTGAGGGATTTTTTCCCAACAGGATTCTTGGTCCCAAGGTTTTAGGAAAGAAAAATTATAGGCCAAAAGTGTACATGGCTTCAATCAAAAAAATAGAAAGGGGTTTCTTATGCTTAGTTAGCGGTGAGAAATTAGGATTTTATGCTACTAGATCCATCTAAGACCAGGTTGGAAGGGAAACCTCTACATGTTTCAAATTTTTCTTTAGATATAGGGCCTTGGGTTTTTGATGAAGTTATTATTCCAGCTATATATATCCCTTAAGAGGAGGTTTATGTCTTACTTAATAGATATTTTGATTAATTTTGTGTTCTCAACTCATTGTTTGGGAGAATATTGAAGAAGGGTTATCCAAACTTTTTTGAAGTGATCAAGGGTATTATTTCTATTTGGATTAATGAATATAGGCATTCTATTATTTCTCATCTACCCCTACCATCTAAATAAATATGAATAAATTTTTTTGATATTAATAAAATAATTTTATAATATTGGGAATTTTATTTTTGTCGATTAACATCCATGGGTAAAGGTTATTTCCATATTGTTTTCCCATCAGAAACTTCAAAATATAAGGCTTGGGGTTTTGTTTTTATTAATCTAAATCCTATAATTCTTAGAATAAGGGACCATAATCCACTTTTTAATCTTCTCAAAGTAAAAAATCCTATTACATGGTTATAGATTCACATTAAAGGATTTAGCTAGTTTTTCTATCACCCAAAAATATTGTAATAAATTTCTTATTATATAGAAATTAAAATCAAAATGTATAATGAAACTAAAAAGAAAATATATAGACACTTTTATGATGAAGTATACGAAAACTCTCGATTTTTGTAAAGGATGTTGCATCATTGGACATACCATTGACAATTTTCATTGAGGGTTAGCCTATTTAAAATGTGGAATGAAAAGGAATTCAGTTGATAAATGTAACAAGGTCTCCAAATTAAAAGTTTTTTGGGTGACAGAAATCATTCCAAAAATCAAAGTGAGATAGAAAATGAGGTATATACTGGAGGTCTGTTGGATCAATCTAACTATAAATTTGCATTAAGGTCTCATAAGGATCTTGGGAAGAAATCGACTTCTGAAAATGAATCTTTGGAAGTATTGGTCACTACTAATAGGAAAAAAATCTCATCATTGAATGTAAATGTATATGTGGTCATAAAATTAAGTGATATAGTCATTATTTATAAGGAATGGTCTTCTCAAAAGAATATTGATATCATAAATATGGCCTTAGTGGAAATGAGTGTCTCTTCTGGAAGTATAAAGGGGATAGTGATCACTGAATCTAAACATTCTCGTGATGGTAAATATGACCACATGTGGATTTCTAAAGGTAGTAATGTTATTGATTAAAACATCCAAATATCCCCAGCTATGATTGAACAAGATGGTAAGATGATCCTTCTTATTGATGAATCTATTTCATTAAGCACAATAGAGTAGAGTTCCAGTGCTACAGGAAAACCTACACCTTTGGTAATGAATCCAATAAGGGATAATATAATTAAATAGGAGTAAGGTGTCTATAATAATTATAAACCAAGGAAGTATAATAATGGAGGTTCCCAATAGATCCATACTAGTCTAGGTCCCTTGGTTGGGAATAGAAATGAACAATGCACTCCTAGTGAGGAGTGATCTTCAGAAAGGGAACCTAAAATAGACTCTACTAATCTATATGAGAATATGCTTCTAAATTATAGGGTTATGAAGGGTAAAAAAATAATTTATTGGTATGAATTATCCTACTAAATTAAAGGCTAAGGGTAATAAAAACAAAGGAAATTCTAGTAGGATTACTTTAGACAGAGATCAGATCCCAAGTCAATTTTAACCTCAAAAGGAGTTTTATGAAGATAACAACAATGGAAATGGGACCAATCATACCTATATACATATGAGTGATACTATTTTTCCTACTATGAAGGAGAAGAACTCAAATGATTGTACTACTAGCCCGACCCCTTTTAAATATAGTAGCAAATATATATCTAGCATAATAATCTCTATGATGTTATTTGTAAATGAGGAATATAAGATTTCTTATCCCCATAAATTCTTTGGCTCAATGAAAACCATATATGAAAGATTTGGAAATTCCATGGATTAGTAATATGATGAGTCTAAGAATAAGAACTCTAAATTCCAACCAGATGATTTTTTTTCAAGAGAGGTTGCCTCATGGACTCAGTGATGTGTGCACTAACTTGCTTGACACATAGGTTGAGTATCTTTTTACTAAAATGATATCTAGTATCTTCATCTATTATGAATATCCTGTAATATTGGAGTTCATATCCTCTAACATTGAATAATATATCTAGTCTAACATGATAGTGGACATTTAGGATTTATCCGAGAAACTTAGTGTACATAAAGATGAAAATGGTGAAGAGGAAGTGGATAATAATGATTCGACCAACCATTGGCAGAAGCTTAAATATTAGAAAAGAGTTTGACACCCACATAAGGGTGGGACTCAAAACAAGGTTATAATATAGGAGACACTCATAGACTTTTTTGTTCTTTATGCATTGTGTCACTCACTTTTTCAGTGAGTCATGTCAGCATTGCTTTTTGAGAGGCCAATTTATGGCATTGTAGCATCTTCACTTTGTATTGATTTACTTATTGGAAGCACATTAGTTTCTTTTATACATTTGGTAATTAGTTCCTTATATCTCTCCCCTATATACTGTGTGCGTGTGTGTGTGTGTTTTAATATCTTAATAAAAGGGGAAATTTCCTTTTCCTTTTGAGATAAAATTATTCTTAAAATTATAAAAATTTGAGGGGATTTTATACATATTTATGTGTATGTGTTTGTCAGTTTTAAATATATGTATATATATTAATATAATATAATTTTATTATACACTTATATGGTATTAAATATATTTATATTATACATTTATCAAAAAAAACTAGGGTTAAGCTTCTTTATTAAGGAAAGAAAACGTCTTTTTAACTGGGTTGAGAGGGAACCCTTACACGAATCATGGGCCCAAACAATATGTAACCCAAAGGACATGGGGTATAAAGGCCTTAAAATATTTTTTATGGCATGAAGGCCATGTGGCTTGAGATATTTTTTTATTGTTAATTATTATTATTATTATTATTATTATTATTATTATTATTATTATTATTATTGTTATATTTTTTATTTTTTTTAAATAAAGGTTGTTATAAATCGCTGCTAATTTAAGAAATTGGTGGTAGTTTTGAACCTTATCTAATTTTTTAAAAATTATTTTACAAAAAATATAAAAAAAAAGCAGGTGATGAAACTAGCCGCTAATTACTTAAATTAATAGTGGTTTATAACCCATCTATTTTTTTGAAAAAAATAAAGTAATTTAAAAAAAAATAGAGGGGGTTCAAAATCACCGCTAAATTTATATTTAGTGGTGGTCTGAGATAACTTGCACTAATTTACATGGAAAATTAATTTAGAGGGGGTTGTGTATATCCCCATATAAATAATCACTATTAATATACTATTTTTATAGTGAGTATCCAAGTGATAACCAAACCTTTTTTTGACCAAGAAATACCCCAAGAAAAAATTCATTGGAAGGAGGTAATGTGGTGATAGGATGGGGTAGGGTGGCTCTGATATGAGGTAGAGTTTTGGTATCAAAATATATGACCCACAAAATGAGGTTCGATCATTTATCTGTAGATGTAAAATCTAGAATAAAAATAGGAAATATGGATTTAAAGATGCATATGGATGGCTGACTAGTAAAAAATTTATTGATCAAATATATTTTTGAATTGATTAAATATTCCAACAAAAATAAATAATCGATAAAAGAATAATAAAATATACAACCATATAATACTAGAATGTAAGGTATTTAACAAGCTTTGGGATATACCCCACACCCAAAGAGAAATACTAAAATCCACTAGAATAGCAAGGAGATAAAACCTTTTTTGTAATAAATGATCTAACTTATCACTACTCGAATAAAAATATTAACTTATAAGAATCCACAAAGGGTCCAAATATTTATAGAAAAACTTTAAAACTTCTCACCAATCACCATTCATCATGTAGAAAAAATAATCTTTGAATATCCATTTATCATTGATCACTGATACTCTAAGTTGTATTGGACAGAGAGGATAGAAAGAGGGGTTAAATTACATTTAAAAATAAAACTAAGAAATTTAAACAACAACATAATTAAAATAAATCATGGAACAAAAATAAATAGGAAAAAATAATTTGTTATAACGGTTCAAATAAAACTTAAATGCATGAGTTCCTATATCTCCTCTCCTTAATTCCTTAAGAGTTCTTGTTGACCTCACCTGTTTTGATAATCCCAATTATGCTTTCACATACTTTCATAATACCAATTAATGTTTATCTATATTATAACTTGTTAAATCTGTGACATTCTATTTGCCAATATTATTAAAATAATCTTTGAAATATGTTAATCAATGTTTATCTATGTTTATATTAGTTTTGAAGTAATTCTAACTCAATCGGATATGTTCTACATAAAACAGACAAGTATTAAGTCATTGATATGCTTATAGATACTGATACAGATCTATCGGTACTTAGTCTACTGATAGACAGAGTCACTGATAAGCTAAGGTCACCGATACGCAGAGCTACCTATATGTATAAGTCCACCGGTAAGCACATGTCTCTGATAGATCGAGTCAACCGATACAGACAATCACTGATACTTCAAGCTACCGATAGAACAAGTATAACGGTATGCATAAGTCTAACGATATATATACTTCACTGGAACCAAACGGAGCTACCGATGTGCACAGACTAAAAGTCTACTGATACAAGCTACTATTACACCAGAGTTACAGATAGAGTAAGTCTACCGATACAAAGCGATCTACCGATAGACCAAGAGCTACTGATAGAAGGGGTCACCGGTATATAGAGCTACTGATACAGAGTAACAGCTACCGATACCAGGAGCTACCGATACAAGATCAAAGAGCTAACCAGTCACTGCTACACAAAGTCCACCGTGACACATCTACCAACAGAAGGCTATTAATGAAAGACCGACCAGTCAAACTCTACTTCTCTCAATATTATTTATTTATTAAGCAACAATTATATTTGATGTTTTTAATGAAATTAATGTTATTTAATGATAGTTTTTGGTGTGTCAGGGAACCATACCTAGTACCCATGCAAAAGATAATAATTCTTTTTACCAGAGATGAAATTTATAAAAGGAAGAAAAAAGACCAGGCAGATAACAACTAAGAAGGCACGTGAAGGTTGTGAAAAAGGCAAGGGATAAACAGCATTGAAACGTGGTGCATTCACACAAAAAGAAAAGGCTACATTCATACTGGAAGAGAACTTGACATACACCAAGCCATTAACTCTAAAGTAGAACACAAGATTCACCTTAGTCAAGGAGTGAATAACTACAAGAATCTTCTTATACAATCAACGCTAAAAAGGCTGAACTTGAAAACCAAGGAAGAAAGTGACACTATGTTTTTCAGACAAAAACCAGAGAAGGAATCAGAACCATTTCTGATTAATCAAAAGAGTCCATAGTTTCACTTCACATCACTAGAGCATTCTAAACTCTTATCTATTCTCTTAGTGATTCTTTTATTTAAATTTCAAATAGTGTGTATAATCTATACATTTCTTACACACACTGTCTCCTGTGCTAAGCTGGAGGATTTCTAAATCATCATTCAAGATCTATAACTTCCTTGTATCCCACTATGGATGGTGGTAGAGGTCAAGTAAGACCTGGATAGCCTGTGAGCTATTATTTGTTTTCCCACGTAGAACTGTGGTAAAAGTCTTTGTATCTGGATAGTGTTTTCACTGTTGTTTACCCCGATCCAGGGTGTGGATCAGATTTATATAAATTGTTTGAGAGGACTAAGTCTCGTCTTGAGACTGAACCTCTTGGTTACATCTGTTGTGCATTTTAGTTTAAGTCAAAAGTATACTATATATTTTATATTCTGCTGCTAATTAATTTGAAATACATTTTGTTTTAATGTTACTTTAATAGTTAAATTAGCAAGTGTTTGTACTTATTGTAAACTAGTAAGTTAGTTTCAAAAGTCAATTTAATCTTCTGATTAAATTAACTAAGACCTAATCAGTCTTTGAGAAACTAATTGAACTTTTACAATCTGTATAAATTCACTACAGTTTAACTTGTTTTTAAAGGAGGGTATTTTAAGAGAAATAATTTTTTAACAGAAATTTTATTTGGAACTTAATTCACCCCCCTCTTGAGTATCCACTCCGACCAACATTTGGTATCAGAGGTTGTTTTTATTAATACAAGATTTCAAAATACTCTGTTTTTCAACTGTGATTTTAGTTTCATCTTTAAAGATCTTAAATTTCTATTAGTTATAAATTTTATCTCTTTAAATATATTTTCTAAAATCTAGTTATGGACAATAGAATAAAAGGAGTTGCTACCAACCAACCACCATTCTTTAATGGTACAAACTATGCCCAGTGGAAGTTTAAAATGAAAATTCATTTAGAAAGCATGGGATTTGATACCTAGACTGCTATATAAACTCAATATAAAATTCCAGAAATTGAAAGAACTACTTGGGATGAACCTACTAAAACAGATTACAATAATAACTGTAAAGCTATGAATTCCCTGTACTGTGCTTTAGGAGATGAAGAATTCAATCGCATTTCTACTTGTAAAACTGCTTATGAAATCTGGGACACTTGGGATATTTCTCATGAGGGAACAACAAATGTTAAATAAATGAGGCTGAATACCTATACTATTAAATATAAAAATTTTAAAATGAAGCCTGATGAACCCATTTCTGACATGTATCTCAGGTTCAATGATATTCTCAACACCATGAGTTCTCTTGGTAAAGTTGTTCCTGCAAAAGAAAAGATCATGAGAATATTAAGATGTCTGCCAGAAAGATGGAGAGACACATTTGTTTTCATTATAGAATGGTGCGACATCATCACACTACCTGTTAAAGAATTAATAGGTAATATTATGATGTATGAGGAAGAACTCAAGGTGAATAAGGAACAAGATGATGGACCAAAAAGGAAGTCAGTGGATTTTAAGTCTACTGCCTTAAGGAGCAAGGACAAGGAGAAAGTTCACATACCTACTGACAGCTCATCAAGTGAAAGTTCAGATTCTGACAGTGATGCTGACATGGATCAAATATCCAGAAGATTTAAAAAATTCTACAGGAAGAATAAATTATTCAGAAAATCAAATTACAAAGGAAGATATGATAACAGATGTCATTGGAAGAAGGAATGGAAAAAGTCTGATAAGAGTGATGATATTGTCTGCTATGAATGCAAAAGTAAAGGATATATAAAAGCAAACTGTCCAAAGTTAAAGTTCAAAAAGAAACATGACTACAAGGATAGCAAGTATAAGAAAGCAATGAAAGCAACTTAGAGTGCTTCAGAAGACACTTCAAGTGATTTTGATTCTGCTAAGGATGAAGACTCTCACAAGTCTAACATGTGTTTTATGATGAACACATCTGAGGTAACTCTGGACACTCCTACTTTAAATTCATATTATTCTAGAGTTGATTTTGATTCTGAGTCTGAATCTGAAAATATGTCTAATGAAGAATTATTTGAATATTGTAATATGCTAGAAGAGACATGTAATGAATTGAAGGACAAGTGTAAAACCTTAAAGAAACAGCATGCTCTAACCTGCTCTGTAAAATCTGCTCTTGATGTAGAGAAGGAAACGAATGCTCAATTACTTAAGGAAAATACTGAACTGAAGTTTTCTAATGAGCAATTAAGGAAGGACTTAGAAAAATTAACAAATGGAAAGAACAATCTAAATCAAATTCTAGGTAAACAAGTGGCACCAAAATTTACCAATGGAATAGGCTATCAGCCTGGACAGAGACAGTTTACTAAAACTAAATTTATTTCTAAATCTGGACAGAATACTGCAAGTTCTAGTTCTAGAAATTTTTATGCTTCAACTAGTTATTCATATGGTTATAGATCAAATAAAGTTTATCTTTAAAAATCTATTGATTCTGTAAATTATTTGAGACCCATAAGACAAATTTGGGTACCTAAATCTTTACTTGCTAACCTGTCTGGACCCAAGAAAATCTGGGTACCAAAATCATTTTCTGTTTAAACCTGTTTTGTAGGAGACCTGCATGAAGATTTCTCATAAGAAGATACGGTACTTGTACAATGGATATTCAAGGAACATGTCTGGAGATTACTCATGCTTTAAAATCTTAATAAAGGTTGATGGAGGCCATGTCACCTTTGGTGATAACTCTAAAGAAAAGATCATCGGCCTAGGGAAGATTGGTAACAATAATTCAGTTTTAATTTCTAAAGTTTTATTTTTTGATGGACTTAAATATAATCTGTTAAGTATTTCTCAGTTATGTGATGATGGTTTAAATGTTAAGTTTGAAAATGATTCTTGTAATGTTTTTAACTCTAAAAATGTTTTAGTATTTTCTGATTTAAGAAATGAAAATGTTTATGTTGTTGATTTGAATTCTTTAGCCAAACAAAATGTTACTTGTTTAAATGCTTTTCATAAAGAATCTTGGTTGTGGCACAGAACATTAGGACATTTCAACATTTATTCACTTAGAAAAATGACTAGACAGAACTTAGTTAGAGACCTACCTAAGCTTGAATTTCCAACTGACAAAGTTTGTACTCCCTATCAAAAGGGAAAGCAACATAAAGTTTCTTTTAAATCAAAGAAAGAAGTTTCAACTTCTCAACATCTTGAGTTGGTTCACATGGACTTGTTTGGACCTTCTAGAGTTTCTAGTTTAAATGGGAAGCACTATGTCTATGTCTTAGTAGATGAATTTTCTAGATATACTTGGGTATACTTCTTATCTCACAAAAGTGAATCCTATTATTACTTTATTAAATACTCCAAGTCTATAGAAAATATTAGTGGACTTAAGATTAAGACCCTGAGAAGTGACCATGGTCGTGAGTTTGAAAATCATGAGTTTGAATCTTACTGCTCACATAATGTCTATAGTCACAATTTCTCTGTCCCTAGAACACCTAAACAGAATGGTGTAGTAGAAAGAAGAAATAGAACCCTTCAAGAAATTGCAAGAACAATGCTTAATGAGTATGACCTGCCTATTTATTTTTAGGCTGAAGTTGTAAATACAGATTGTTATATTATTAATAGATACTTGATCAGACCAGATCTTAAGAAGAACCCTTATGAATTGCGTAATAATAGAAAACCTAAGGTTAACTACTTTAGAGTTTTTTGGATGCAAAGTTTTTATTCTCAATACAAAGGATAATATTGACAAGTTTTCCTCTAAAAGTGATGAAGGAATTTTTCTTGGTTATTCTATAACTAGAAAAGCCTATAGAGTTTTTAATAAAAGAACCAAGTGTGTGGAAGAATATTTTCATATCAAGTTTGATGAAACTGATCCACATGAACCTAAGTCTTCTCTTGAAAATCTTGAAGAATATTTGACTGTTCTAGACCTTAATGATAAAACTAAAGAACCTGCTGTAAAAATATCAAGTTCTGGACATATTCCAGAATCTACTTCTGTTGAACCTAAACCTATAGATGAACCTGAAATTTCTATCCCTACCTTTACTAGATCAACTATGATTCTAAATAATCATCCTTTGGATGTTGTTGTTGGTAATCTTGATAGAGGGACACAGACTATAGCTTCTCTAAGAAACCAGGTTGAACATCAAGCCTTTCTTTCATAGCTAGAACCTAAAAATGTCAATTATGCAATCAATGATGAATTTTGGGTAATTTATATGCAAGAAGAGTTAATTCAATTTGAAAGAAACAAAGTCTGGGAATTAGTTGATAGACCCAAGGACACTTTAACAATAGGCACTAAATGGGTTTTTAGAAACAAAGTTGATGAGTCTGGAAATATAGTTAGAAACAAAGAAAGGATAGTTTCACAAGGATATAGTCAAGAGGAAGGTATAGACTATGAGGAAACCTTTGCACCTGTAGCTAGATTAGAAGCCATTAGGATCTCACTTGCCTATGCTGCTCATCTGAATTTCAAGTTATATCAAATGGATGTCAAAAGTGCTTTTCTAAATGGTTTTATAATTGAAGATGTTTTTGTTGAACAACCACCTGGATTTACTAATCCTCATTTTCCAAATCGTGTTTTCAAAATTTCTAAAGCTTTATATGGTTTAAAACAAGATCCAAGAGCTTGGTATGATAGACTTCGTAATTTTCTTATTTCAAAAAGCTTTACTAAAGGGATTGCTGATCCAACTATTTTTATTAAAAGAATTTCTAAATATGTTTTGATAGTACAAATCTATGTTGATGATATTATTTTTTGGATCTTCTAAACATTCCTTATGTATTGATTTTTCAAAGAGTATGCAAAATGAATTTTAAATGAGTTTAATGGGAGAACTCAAATATTTTCTTGGATTCCAATTTTTTCAAAATGAAAATGGTATTATTTTGAATCAAAGTAAATATACAAAAGATCTTTTAAAATGTTTTGGTTTGGATAGTATTAAGGAAAATGATAATCCTATGAGTACTGTCTGTAAATTCGATGTAGATGAAACTGGGAAACCAGTGGATCAAACCAATTACAGAGGTATGATTGGAAGCTTACTTTACCTTACTGCTAGTCAACCAGATATTATGTTTAGTGTGTGTATGTGTGCAGGATTTCAAGCTAATCCAAAAGAATATCATTTACTTGCTGTTAAAAGAATTTTTAAGTATCTTAAACACACTATAAATTTGGGTTTGTTTTATCCAAAAGGAAAATATTTTGAATTAATGAGTTATTCAGATGCTGGATTTTCTGGTTGCAAGTTGGATAGAAAAAGCACATCTGGAACATGTCATTTATTGGGAAAATTCTTAGTGTCTTGGTGTAGTAAGAAGCATAATTTTGTAGCTTTGTCCACTACTGAAGTAGAGTATATAGATTCTAGTAGTTGTTGTGCACAAATCATGTGGATGAAACACACTCTTTTGGACTATGGATATGATTTTAAGCATGTTTCAATTAACAGTGATAACACTAGTGCAATAAATATTTCAAAGAACCCTGTATCTCACTCTAGGACCAAACACATTAATGTAAGGCACCACTTTTTGAGAGATCATTACCAAAAAGGTGATATTACTCTTGAATTTATAGGAACTGAACATCAATTAGATGAAATTTTCACCAAACCTTTAAGTTCGGATAGGTTAAGTTACATTAGACATGAGTTAGGAATGATCAACCTTAATCAGTAAATACCTCACCGATGTGAATACCTCACCGATTTAAATACTTCACCGATGTTATACCTCACCGATGTTAAACCTCACCGATGTGAAAACCTCACTGATGTGAATACCTCACCGATGTGAAAACCTCACTGATGTTAAACCTCACCGATGGACCTCACTGATAGGAATTCTCACCGATAAACCCTACCAATGAATACGTGATGTTTTAAACTTCTGTCTGCCGCCAGAATCTGTATTGTCTATATTTTATTTTGTTTTTTTATTTATTTTATTATTTCTAAATGATAAAACAAAGTCATAGTTACTTCTCAATCCACTGAGCCTCAAACCCTTTACCCTCAAGCCTTAGCTCCCGAACTTCTCAAAAAATCTAAGTTCCTCGAACCAGAGATGGAAAAAACCAAACTCCCTACCATCAAAGATGACATTGATGAGCCGAATGCGAAGAATCAGAGGTCCGAGCTAGAAGAAAGTGGTAGTGTTGGTAGAACAAGGTCGGGGAGGAGACCAGTGAACCCGCATTTGCAAAATAGAGTTATTGTGATCGAAAAAGAGATATGCGTGGAATGGTTATTGGATAGAAAATCATTAGTTATCAAGGTGCTGGAAGATTAGAAGTGGGTACATTTATTTTCAAACAACAATGGTCCCTACTATCCGAAGCTGGTGAAATAGTTCTATGAGTTTGTGAGCTTTGAGAAGTCAGAAGACGAGAACCGAGTGATTTCTTTTGTGAATGGAAAGGAGATATATTTTTCATCTTTTGAGTGGGCTGAATGCTTGAAGGTTCCACACGAAGGTGTTTCTGGATATGTCTAAAAAGAAATACCACCTACAAGTGATATATTCGACTATGAGACTAACTTAGAGGAATTCACTGGTAATGGAAATCAAAGAAAAGTGGTGGCTTCTGAAATGGATGGAGAGAACAGATTGATGTTCAAGTTTGTTCAGCATGTCATAATTCCAAGGAGAGGGGACTTTGCGAATTTAAGATATCAAGATATCTATCTGTTACATCTTTTGAGACATGGATTGAAAGTGAATCTGTCCAGGTTGCTAATAATTTAAATAGAGGAAATGACCAGGACAAAATCAAAGACCAATGCCCTATTCTTTGCCAAGTTGATCTCAGTGATGATCAAAGTGAAATGGGTAGTTGAGTCTCAAGATGAGACAGTGGTATTAAGGAATAATTTTTGTATCACAAACACAGTTTGAAAATATATGAAGATAAACTGGAACCCATGGAGAGGAGAGTGGGTTAATGATGAAAAGAAGGTATATGATAAATTCAATCTTGTGGATCATCCTTCAAGGCCTAAGGATGTAAGGGATCCAGTTCTAGGACCTGATGAAGAAGAACTTGAGTACAGTGATGAGACTGAAGAAGAAAAGACTTCTATGGCTAATGGAAGAGATCCGGACTTGCCTCCAAGTCCTGTTGCTGAAATTGTATCATCTAGAAAAGAAACTATGTTAGAAGAAGAGACACCTACTGATGAGGAATAACATCCAGCCCCTGAGCATGAACAAGAAAGAGAGAATGAATCTGAAGCATTTGATTCTGTTTTCTTAAGTATAAGTCCATTGATTAGAAGCTCAGTTGTATCGGTTAAGGATGTAGTGGGAGAGAAGGAAGGACCTGTGCCTAATCCAGAGGAGCCTCTTGCTGTTGCAGAGGTGGAGTTGATTGTAGAAGATTCTTCTGAGGAAGAAATACCTACTGAGAATGCTATTACTGTACAAGAGAATGCACTAGTTGAGGGGGAGCATCAAACCAGGTTTAGTAGTGTTTCAGTGGCTGTTGAAATTTAGGATTGGGAAGAAGACCCAGGTTTTGTGGTTTGTGGATTGGATTATCCCGATTCTGATAACGAGGCATCCCTCAATAGACCAAAAATCAATTATGATATTCATACTAAGTTTTTACCTGAAGATGTAGTCAGAATACAAGATCTAGATAAGCTAAATTATGATCTCAAAATCAGTTTTGTGGAAGAAATAAGGAAAATGGAAGCCTCACTAGTAGCATCAATTAAATCGATTATGAATGAATCAGTGGCCAGTATAGTATCTTGAAATAGCACCTGCTGTAGGTGCACCTACTGGTATGATCACCAGGGCTGACCTTGAATCCTTAAAGGATGAGCTAAAAGAGTCTTTTAGTGCTTCTCTTTCCGAATTGAAGCACTTCTCTATTGAAGAGATGAGAAATTTGGAAAAGTACTTTGAACTCTCTCTTGGATGTAATGTATCTACCTTTGTGGAATAAATAGTGGATAAAGTTACAGCTTTCCAGAATCAGTTTTCTAGCCTGGAAGAAAGTGGTAAATCTCTAAAGAAATCTGTTATCTCTTTAGAATCTTATATGAGTTCTAAATACCAAGCAGATAAAGATTTAGCTTATGTCAAAGGTGTTGTGAGCCAGATGGTATCAGTGTTTGAAGGATTTAAAACCTCCATGAAGAATCATGTCAGCACCTTGGATTCCCAAGTGAAAAATCTTATCAGTGGGTTAACCAAAAATTTAAAGGAAACAGTAACCTTCTCTGTTGGTTCTCTTGCCTCGAGTCCTTCAGTGGATTTGGATCAGATTAGAGCTGTGATGAAGGAGGATCTTGGTTCAGCATCAACCAGTGGATCTATGGACTCATCTCATCTGAGAAAAGTGGCAATTTCTACTAGAGATACCACTAGAGATATAATGAAGATAGTCCAAGACTATATGCGAGAAGCTTCTACCTCTAAAAAAGAAGTGAAAGACAAGGTAGACTACTATTTCCAAATAATTTATACCAAACATCAAATCAACAATAACTTCAAGCTGCTGTTAGAAAACCTGAAGTTACCTCCTATCAATCAAGCCTTTAGAGAGCAAGTCAGCAAGCTAAGGGAATTGACTCCAGCCTTGGACAAATTCATGGAGAATAAGGATGATTTCATATCTGCAATGGAGAGAGGAGGAGTAATAATTATGGATTTCAGAAATCTCTTGTTGCCTTTCTTGCATGTCGATGCTAGACCAGTGATTGTACCTTTAGCTTTACCTGCCTCTGCCTCTACTACTTCTCCTACTCAGATGAATCCATCCCAAGCCATTCACAGCCTTACTCCTATGATCACTCGGAGAACTACTCAGTACAGGCCAGGAACAGTTTCATTCGGTCAGCCTCCTGTGATCATTTCTGGTGTTCCTAAGCCTTCTCCTGCATCCACCCAGCTTGAATACTCTTCTGATCCCAAGGGAAAATCTCACATTGAGTACATGGATTGAATAGGTGGCTAATATATTTGATAGGAATCCCTTGTATTTTGTTTTATTTTCCTGTACCATTTTTCAACATGAAATACATATGGCTTTCTCTTATTTATCATATTGTTCATTTTCTCTTTATTGTTTCCCACTTTTTGATTATCACAAAGGGGGAGAAATATTATCTAAGGGGAACATATCTGTGGGAATAATTTCTTTTATGACCAAAGGGGAGAGCTGCTATGTTTTAGTAATCTGTACCTTTGATACCATTGCATTTCATTCTACCTCTGATGCATTGATCATTTCACATCTAACATTTTTTTTACTTCTGGTGTGTTGTTTTCTATGCTACAATTGGATTTAATGATATATCCTTTGATATAATTACTCATTATTTTGAGACTATAATATCCTAAGTTGTGATTATCAAAAAGGGGGAGATTGTTGACCTCACCTGTTTTGATAATCCCAATTATGCTTTCACATACTTTGATAATCCCAATTAATGTTTATCTATATTCTAAATCGTTCAATCTGTGACATTCTATTTTCCAATAATATTAAAATAATCTTTGAAATATGTTAATCAATGTTTATCTATGTTTATATGAGTTTTGAAGTAATTCTAACTAAATCGGATATGTTATGCATAAAACAGACAAGTATTAAGTCACTAATATGCTTATAGCTACTGATACAGATCTACCGGTACTTAGTCTGCCGATAGACAGAGTCACCGATAAGCTAAGGTCACTGATACGCAGAGCTACCGATATGTATAAGTCCACGGGTAAGCACGTGTCTCTGATAGATCAAGTCCACCGATACAGACAGTCACCGATACTTCAAGCTACCGATAGAACAAGTCTACTGGTATGCATAAGTCTATTGATATATATACTTTACTGGAACCAAATGGAGCTATAGATATGAACAGACTAAAAGTCTACTGATACAAGCTACTGTTACACCAGAGTTACCGATAGAGTAAGTATACTGATACAAAGAGAGCTACTGATAGACCAAGAGCTACTGATAGAAGGGGTCACCAGTATATAGAGCTACTGATACAGAGTAATAGCTACCGATACCAGGAGATACCAATACAAGATCAAAGAGATACCTGGTCACTACTACACAAATTCCATCGTGACACATCTACCAACATAAGGCTACTAATGAAAGACTGACCAGTCAAACTCTACTTCTCTCAATATTATTTATTTATTAAGCAACGGTTATATTTGATGTTTTTAATGCAATTAATGTTATTTAATGATAGTTTTTGGCATGTCAGGGAACTGTACCTAGTACCCATGAAAAAAGTAATCATTATTTTTAATGGAGCTGAAATCTATAAAAGGAAGAAAAAATACCAGGCAGATAACAACTAAGAAGGAACGTGAAGGGTGTGAAAAAGGAAAGGGCTGAACACCATTGAAACGTGGTGCATTCACACAAAAATAAAAAGATACATTCATACTGGAAGAGCACTCGATATAGACCAAGCCATTCACTATAAAGGATAACACAAGCTGTACCTTAGTCAAGGAGTGAATAACTACAAGAAGCTGCTTATACACTCAATGCTAAAAAGGCTGAACTTGAAAACCAAGGAATAAAGCGACACTCTGTTTTTCAGAAAAAAACCAAACAAGGACTCAGAACCATTTTTGATTAATCAAAAGAGTCCAAATCTGCACTTCACGTCACTAGATCATTCTAAACTCTTATCTATTCTCTTAGTGATTCTTTTATTTGCATTTCGAATAGTGTGTATACTCTGTACATTTCTTACACACACTGTCTCCTGTACTAAGCTGGAGGATTTCTAAATCCTCATTCAAGCTCTATAACTTCCTTTTATCCCACTGTGGATGGTGGTAGAAAGCCTGTGAGCTGTTATTTGTTTTCCCACGTAGAACTGTGGTAGAGTTCTTTGTACCTGGACAGTGTTTTCACTATTGTTTACCCCGATCCAGGATGTGAATCAAATTTATATAAATTGTTTGAGAGGACTAAGTCTCGGCTTGAGACTCAACCTCTTGGTTACATTTGTTGTGCATTTTAGTTTAAGTAAAAAAGTATACTATATATTTTATATTCCGCTTATAATTACTTTGAAATACATTTTGTTTTAAAGTTACTTTGATAGTTAAATTATAAAGTGTTTGTACTTATTGTAAACCAATAAGTTAGTTTCAAAAGTCAATTTAATCTTCTGATTAAATTAACTGCGACCTAATCAGTCTTTGAGAAACTAATTGAACTTTTAAAATCTATATAAATTCACTACAGTTTAACTTTTTTTAAAGGAGGGGATTTTAAGAGAAATAATTTTTTAACAGAAATTTTAATTGGAACTCAATTCACCCCCCTCTTGAGTATCCACTCCGACCAACAGTTCCTTTACTCTCTTGGCTCTATTGGTAGCCAAGTCACCCAAAAAAATTAAAATTATTTTTTAGTGGTTGTGGAAAATAACTGAATACTATAACTTTAATGGTAGTTAGTACCCAAGAAATAAAAAAGAAATATGAGGTGAATTATTTTAATAAAACCCTATTAATGTATACTCTCTAATATCACAAAAATTATAGTTACAATAATAGATAAGAGATAAGATGAGTAAAAGAATGAGAAATTAATAAAAAATGAAAAAACCCCTCAAATGTGTGTAATATTCATAAAAAATGATTTATTTAAATTCATAAGGGTTTAATTATAGTCTCATTTTCCTTAATTTGATTCATTTGAGTAATTTTAAGCCAAATGAAATTGTTTGAAGGAAAAACTAGTCAACAAGATGATGAATTAAAGGTGGTTGTGTAATGACCCACATTATTATAGGTTGAGAAAATCCAGAGAAAATTGAATTTTATTCCTAGGAGTGTATCAGGGGGAAATATTAATTTATCATATCATATGATCTCAGATACTTTTTCTAACCACTTCATTGGTCCTAAAATAGGGTATTTTTTGGGATAGAAGTTTGGTGGAATTTGTTTGAATTTTGGAAGAATGTTTAATATTTAATTAATTAAATATTAATTATTTAAGCATGTTCGAATAGTGATATCTTCTATTTGGATCATCGGATTGATATTTTTACTCAATAATTAAGTCTATAATGAGAGGTATTTCCTAGGTGAGGCATAACCTCATGTCGAGTGGTGGGGTTAGGCTCGACCTCATTTTTCTTTTTTCTTTTTTCTTTTTATTTCTCTTCATTTATTTTTCCATTTTTATTTTCTCCTTTCCCATTGGATTTCTACATACATGGATCCTCCCCTTTGTTTCACTCTTTACCTAGAGAGAATAGAGGGATAGGGAGAGAGATAAATGGAGAGGGAGGTGATGCCACAAAGCTCGTCTAACGCCGTATTGATGTGCGACTACTACAGAGCGTGGGTTCAAGTGAAGCATCAGCGTTTTATGCTCGAAAGTAGTATGTTTTTATGTTTTTCATAATATATCCCAGTATAATTATTTATTTTAGATTTTAAAGCTTATATCTATTTTAAGGACCCCATGGGGGTCAATCTACGGTTTTTTGGGAGAAATAGGGGTTTGGGGTCGATTACAGGGGTTTCCATTCAAGAAAACCCATCTACATGGTGTATAGTTCAGAGAACACATGTCATGTGTTCTTAATTTTAGGTAAAGTTTGTAAGATTAGTGTTACATGATGTGTGTGTTTAGGACACATAGTATAGAGGTGACTCAGGGTGTAGTCAAGTACCTGGCTATACACTCCATGTCGGGGCACTTGGCTATGTAAAATACATGGCCAGAGCTCATGTGAGGTACAAGACCAATGTCCATGTATAGTAGATGTATATACCTCATGTGGGGTACATGTTCAGACACATGGTTTATCACCCCATGTGGGTGACATGCCATGTGGAAGTAGTACACATCATGTACATGGGGAAGTACACATCGGTTTGGATAGAAGTGCACAACCTCAATTGATGTTTGAGGGTATACATCATGTACATAATTTTTATGTTGTGTACTTTCCCCTTTTAGACATTTTTTCTACTTTCTTTCCCTTGAGTCAGAATTAGACTTATGAGTAATCTATTCTGAGTTTTTTTCATGTAGATCATGAGTTAGAATCCTTTCAGAATTTAGAGGATGACTGGATGGTTTTTTAGACTAGATGAGTATTGAAGGGAGTTTTTCTTTGAGGTTTTTATCTATAATCCTCCTATGAGTTGGATTGTGAAATATGAGACCCAAGTTAGGTCCATGATATGGGTAATTGTCCTAGATTGATCATTATGAGTTGATCTATTTAAGGTGATTTTTATGGTTCTTGGATATAGGATCCAATTATTTATTGGATGAGTCTTTTATCCTAGTTTCTCGAGGTTTTAGGGGTTATGGTTATAGGTTACTCACATGAGGTTTTAGATATGATGTTTTAGGATCAGTTATGTTGGAACCTTTGGTATATTATGACACCATGGGATGTCATGTATGGATAAGGTTCATTTAGGATATGTTGAGATAGGTTTGAGGGACCCATAATGGATTCCCTTAGGGGTGAAATAATACTTGAGGATGGGTTGAATGTCTGGGAGTCCATTTGAATATTTCTTATGATGGGAATTTCCTAATGTTTTTTTTGTTTTAGGTTCCCCTTTTAGGGTGTCTTATTCTTAGCATGGTCATGGGGACCATTGAGAATTCCCTTGTTGGTATGGTGATACTTTTAGTTTCCCTTGAAGGTGAACTGATGATCGGGGATTGGTGGTTGTCCATTGAGGGTTGCATGGAGATGTTTCTCTTATCAGACATTTCCTATGCTTTGGATGTGATAGAGGATCCCCTCGTAAGTTTTCATGTTCTATCTTTGTGGATTCCCTTTTGGGAGAGTTAATGGTCATGGTTAGGTTGGGTACTAAGTCTTTGTTTGAGCTTTCATGTATTATGTATAGCCCATGGTATGAGATGGATGTGATCTAGAGGACCAAGGGAACCCCATATTTTGGTTGACCCTATGAGGGGTCAGTACATGCTCAGTATGAGTGATTTTGGGTGTCCCCTTATAACCCAAAGACTAATGGTGATAGATCGTAGTGGATTTATTGGTGTTTCAGGGGACCATGGAATCCTCAAGCATTATTTCCTACAAGATGGTAAATACTGACATTTCAATAGTTAGATAATGAGTTTGAGAGTTGACAAAACATTTCTTTGTGACCTATGGTAGAGGATGTTTGATGTAGTTTCTACTCGGGTATTAGATATTAGAGGAGTCCTTTGGGATATCTTTGGATGGGGAACTGGCCATGAGATTCATCTGGATATTTCCTCCATTAACTGGTTATTGTTAGATAGGAATAGGGAGTTAATGGATGATATAGAGGAGATCAACCCTCCCCTAGGCCAACATATACTAATCTAGCTAGGGTTGGGTGTATATGGTTCTAGAAATTATCATTATTTGGATAGGTTCTCTCAGTGTTAGTAAAGTTCTTATCACTATTTTGGATCATTACATTAGAGTCCTAGAGATCAATAAAGTTTCATATTTTCATTTTGTAAACCTATGGTTATTCCCTAGGGTCCATCATTCATGAATATCCTCACATTGGATGTCTTGGGGCTCCTTTGTAGATTTGGAAGATATGCTTGATTTCATGTGTCTTGGTGATCTGTGTGATATAAATCCTTTAGCGTGGGCTAGATCAGGGGTTTATTTATCTCATGTGTCAATCTAGATCCTAGGATTAAATGTTTTATGTTTTTTTAGTCTATATTATCTATGAATTTGTTTATTTTATTCCAACCATTATTAGTTTTTTACTAGTCTAGGCATATCACATGTGCATTCACTTGTTATGACATCAGCTATTAAGTTCAACATTATGAGTGGCCTACTAAAATTTATTTCGCACCCCCTATATGTGAACCTCAGTGTACATGAAAACCTTTGTTTACTTTTAGGTTTAGAATAGGGTGCATAGTGGATAGGGTTGAGGCTCGGTGTTACATGATCGAGTGGAGTTTCTCATGTGGAGTTTCAAGTTTGAACTAGAGTTATTAGACCATTTTGGAGACCGAGTATATGGTACAACACAAAGTTGAAAGCATAGCCTGATGTATTTATTTTTAGTTTTATTTATTATATATATGTTATCGGCTTAATGGGCGATTGTTTATTGTGTATTTTAGTAATATTGTGAGTCTGTATGACTATATGACTCATTATATTTTATCATATCATGATTCTATTTCATCTATTTATTATGAATAATATTATGTTTATGTTGTAGATGATTTTAGTCTATTTTATATTTTATTTCACTCTGATCAAGGTTATAGTCTTACCACTATATCTTTAAGACCCTCACCACCAGTCAGAAACCTTTGGCGTATGGGGAGGCGCACTTGAGGCCTTCTAGAAAGCTATATTGGGTGAAATGTTAGGTCGATCTGAGATGGTTAATTGTAAAATGATATCAGAGGGTGTTTGGTTTTATGATTTTAGGAGTTGGTATATAGGTGGTCTAGGGATGTGTTGGATATTTTGATGGATATTAGACAGGTGTGTCATGAACACCATTACAGATAGTAAGTACAAGTTTATAGGGTATAATATTGTTATTCTTGGTTTCTTTTTTTACAATTTATGATTTCACCTAGTTTAATGCACTTGGGTTTATAGACTTATGGTTTACTATGGGTTTTTTATCTTGGTATGATGGAAATATTCCAATGTTCATGCATCATACTAGGAACATGGGATTCACATAACATATGCCTATTTTTGTGTGATTTCACTGAAGATATATGTTTTATTATTTAAATTTTCAATAACAACCTATATTTTGTTTCCATATACATCTCCTTTGTGGAATTCTACTCAACTTAACCTCATGTTTGTATTTCATTTTGATGACGAGCCATATGGATCTAATGGTGAGATATTCTTCAATGATAGAGATGCAGACCCTTTGTCAATGGATGCGTGGAGACCCTAGTGGTTCAATGCGGGCTCTGAGTTCCCTTTTAGTGGATCGATGTGGGATATGATGCCTAATATATGTTGAGATTGGGATTGAGTTTCCTTGAGGTTGAGGTTTCCCTGAAGTTCCCAGTTCAAGTCACTAGGGAAGGGAGTTTGTTTGTTCTTCAATCATTCTATCGGGTCATGCGGTGGGTCCTTATGTGCCTACTATCACCAATGAATTGAGTAGGTAGTGTTGGAATTTATTTTTGTGGGGACCTTAAGGGGATTCTATAACCCGGGGGTCATTGTGTAAGAAGTCTCCTTCGAGGATGCCTTGTGATTGAGAAGTGGAGTGTTGTGAGTGATCATGGATTGAGAGGAAGTCTTTGGTTGGCTACCTGGACCTGTTCTTTTTTATTGCACTTTGGGTGACATAATGAGAGAGTGATAATATGATCATGTATTTTTAATTACACTCAATTGGAGGGTGTTCATGTGTTTTATCATGGAATTAGTGAGATTCCTCGATTTTGAAGAGGAGTTTCAAGGGTGATCCATCTTGTTGGAACTGAACTATGTGAGGAGCATGGTCAGTGGTTTAGGTGTGTTATCATAGGTTCATTATGACTTGGACCATGTGAGTATGGGAACCTATGAGTGGTTCTTGGAGAATAACTTTTTCTTGAGGAGGAGAGTGGTGGTTGGTATGGATTTTTGGGATAAAGCCTTATTGCATGAGAATATGTGTGTGAATATTTTTTTTTGCACAGTGTCAGTTGGTTCGTGGTTTTCTTGAATGGGTCATGGTGGGTCTGTTGAGTTTTTTTCAGGTCTTAAGAGAACTTGGGTGGTGTATCTTTGGTGCTCTAGGAGTGGTGTAAGGAAATCCTTATGGTGTATAGAGAACTATAGGCTATTAGAGGATGTTATCCTCATTTTAAGTGGGTTGTTGAGTGTGATTGATGTCATTACTAGTGATCTAGGGATGGGAAGTTTTCATAATTTTTGTGTTGGCACTCAGGCATGAGTGATTTAGAGCCATCCAATATTTTCATTTGGTAGGGTACAGATCGTGGGTTGTGGAGCCAGTTGATGGTTTCAAGGTGAATATAAGGATACTCTTATCATGGGGAGCATTTGATCAGTCATGGTTGAGAGAGTTGTGGGTGCTTTGAGATTGGTTAGTGTATGTTCAAAATAGTTTGTGTTTTGTTGTTTCTTAGGGTGATAGAATGATGGTTAGTTGACCACTGAGGCTTCTTGGGGGGGTCATTTATGCTGGGGAATTTGTAATGACCCACTCCATTATAGGATTAGAAAATCCTGATAAATTTGAAATTTTTTTCCTAGGAGTGTATCAGGAGAAAAAAAGAAATTTATCCTATAAAATGTTCTTGGGTGATTTTTTTAACCACTATGTTGGTCCTGGAATATGTCATTTACCCTAGTACAGGAGTTTGGTGGAATTCCAATATATTCAAATTTTTAATGAATATTTAATATTTTATTAATTAAATATTAATTATTTGTGTGCATCCGAATTATGATATCTTATGTTCGGAGTGTTGGATTGAAATTATGACTTTGGTGTTGAGTTCAGAATAGTGGTTTTTCCTAGGTGGGTCATAACCTCACATTGGGCATTGGGGTCAGACCCTTTTTTCTTTTTTCTTTCTTTTTTTTCTTTTTCTTTATCTTATTTTATTTTCCCATTTTTCTTTTTTGCCTTCCTCTTAGCTTAATGAATTCATGTCCCTCCCCAATGGGTCATGCTTAGATGAGAGAGAAGACACAAATAGAGTGAGAGTGAGAGAGGGATAGGGAGGTGTCGCCACAGAGCTCATCTGACATCGGATTGGTGTACGGCTATTATAGAGCATTAATTCGGGTAAAGGATTAGAATTTTACACTTAGAGGTAAGTATTTTTCACTTTATATCTCTATATAATTATTTATTTTAATTTTTAAAGCCTTATATCAATTATTGGGGACCCCTTGGGGATCTATCTATGGTTATTTTGGGAGAAATGGGGGTTTTGGGCTGATTATAGGTGTTTTCATTTGGGAAAATCCATCTACATAGTGTGTAATTCAAAGAAAACTGATCATTTGTTCTTCCTTTTGGAAAAATGGTGGAAGATTAAGGTTATATAGTGTGTATGATTAGGATATTCCATGTAGAGTTGACTCAGGGTGTGTTCGAGAACCCATCCAGACACCCCGTAGCGGGGTAATTGGTCGTGTAGAATACATGGACGAACCTCGTGTGAGGTAAAAAAACTAGTGGTTGTGTATGTTAGATGGTCAAACCCCATGTGGGGTACATGGATAGACACATGGCTAGGCATCCAATGTGGGTTACATGTCATGTGGCAATAGTACATATCATGTACTTGGGAAAGTATATGCCAGGTTGGCTAGAGGTACACAACCTTGGTTGATGTTTGGGGGTACATGTCATGTACACCAGGTGCACATCTTTAACTTTCCCCTTTTAGGAATTTTTTTAGTTTTCCTTCCCTATAGTCATAATTCGACCTGTGAGTAATCCATTCTGAGTATTTTTTTCAAATAAATTTTTATGTTGGAATCCTTCAGCATTTGGAGGACATATGAATAGTTTTTTGGACTAGGTGAGTGTTGGTAGAAGTTTTTCTTTGAGTTTTGGATCTAAAATGCTCCTACGAGTTGGGTTGTGAGATGTGAGGTCTGAGCGAGGGATGTAAGTTTGGTGATCATCCTAGCTTGAGCATGCCAAGATGCTCTATTTAAGGTACTTTTGAATGGTTCCCAAAGATGGATCTAGTGATGTCTTAGGTGAGGCTTTTATCCTGGATGCTTGAGGTTTGAGGGGTCGAGGTTCTAGGTTTCTTGCTTGCTTGATGTTTTGGATCTAATGCTTAAGTATTGATTATGTTTGAGCCTTTAGGCTAGGATGACATTGTGGGGTGTTTATTATGGTTGGGGCCATTGATGATATATTGAGATGGGTCTACTGGACCTATTATGGATTCCCTTAGGGGTGAAAAAATACTAAAGGATGGGTTGTATATAGAGGAGGTTGTCTGATACTTTATTTTGACGGGCCTTGCTTGGGGTTTTTATTTCACTCGAGGAGCCCCCTGTAGGGTGTATTATTCTTAGTAAGGTCATAAGGACCCTTAAGAATACCCTTGTTGGCATGGTTATTCTTTTTTATGACCATGTAGGTATGCTATTGATTGAGAATAAATGGTTGTTTGTTGAGGTTTTCTTTGATATGTTTCTCATATAGGGATTGTCCTGTTCATTGGATGTGATAGAGACACCCCTCATAGGGTGTCTTGTTCTATATTTTTGGATGATATTGTGGATGAGTTAATGGTTTTGGTTGGGTTGGGTGTTTAGTAGCCATTTGATCTTTCATGTATTGGTTTTGGTATGTGGTATTATATGAACATGATCTATGGGGATGAGGGAGCCCCACATTTTGGTTGGCTCAATGAGGGGTCATTACATGCTTAATTTCGGTGACATTAGGTGTCCCCTTATAACCCAGAGACTGACTGTGAGATCTAGTAGTGGTTGTCTTGGTGTTCTAGGGGACCATGGAGGCTTTGAGCATTATTGATCTTGAGATGGTCGGTGTTGATGTTTCATTAGTTGGATAATGGGTTTGAGAGTTGGTCGACTCTTTATTTGTAGCCTATGGATGAGGATGTTTGAGGAATTTTATCCTTAGGAATTTGGTGTAATAGGATACCTTTGTGATATCGTTGTACTGGGTGTTGGCCCTGAAATTTACATGGTTCTCTCCTCCATTGACTGATTATGGTTAGACAGGTATAAGGAGATAATGGATGATCTAAAGGAGTATAGAACTCCCCTAGGCCAGTGGATTCTTACCTGGATAGGGTTTGGGTGTCTGTGATCCCAAAAATTTTGATGGACCTGGATTACAGGCTATGCCTTTACATGGATTTATATTTTATGGAGCCAATTAGTTCTACGGGACTATCAAGATTTGGATAGGTTATCTTAGTGCTAGTATAATTTATGTCATCAGTTCAGATCATGCCATTAGAGTCCTATATATGAGTAGAGTTTTGTTTTTTCATTTTTGGATTTCTATGGTTACTCCCTAAGGCCCATAATTCATGTTTTCCCTCATGTTGGACATCTTGGAGCTCTTCTGTATATTTGGAGGACGCACCTGATGTCAGGGTAGATTTACTTTAGGTGTCGATCTAGATCCCATGGTTGGATATTTTTTGTTTTTATTTTTTGTTTATCCACATATTATTAATATAGTTGTTTATTTTATGTTAGTTGTCATTAGTTTTTTACTAGCTTGGGAATATCATGTGTGCATGCACTTGTTATGATAGAAGCTATTAGGTTCACCATTGGGGGTGGCCTACTAAGATTTATTTCTCACCACCTTTATGTGATCCTCGTTTTGAATGAATGCCTTATGTATACTTCCAGGTTGAGCATAGGGTTCATAGTGGATAGGGTTGAGGCCCAGTGTTTTATGAACGAGTGAAGCTGCTCGTGTGGAGTTTGAGGTTTGATCTGGAGTAGTTCAACTATTGTGGAGACTAGGTATGTGGTATAACTCAGAGTTGGAATTAGAACCTGATGTATTTATTTTCAGTTTTATTTATTTTGTATATGTGATCAACTTAGTAGGTGATTGTTTATTGTATTTTTTATCATGCTTATGAGTTTGTATAACTATATGTCACATTCCATTTTTTCATAGTATGCTTTTGTTTCAGTTATTTATTATGTGTACTTTGATGTTTATGATGGAGATGAGTTTGGACTATTTTCGCTTTTATTTCACTCTGATCGAAGGAATATTCTCTCCAATATATATTTTATACTCCACTATTAGTCAGCAACCTCTTCATACATGGAGGCATGCTTGAGGTCTTGTGTTGAGCTAAATCATGTAGAGTGTCAGGTTGACCTGGGTCGGTTCATTACAGGTTGGCTTTCAAGAATACCCTATCGAGTAGCTAGTATTGAGGTACTGGGTGTTTGGTGTGAAGAACAAAGGGGTCTAAACTTTTTTTATGTTTAGTGGGTAACTGAGGGATAGCTATCAGGTGGATAGTAGCCACCTAGATCCTACTAGGTACTTGGTGCTCAAAACAAAATAACCTGCTACTAGAAAGTCCTACTATGTAGATAATGTAATTTGGTTGGGTACCCAGTGGTCAATGCCACCATAGGGTCTTCTCAATACTGTTAAACACTTCTTTTAATTGAGAAACGAAAACCTTAAACTTTAACAAGGGTAAAATTATAATTCCTAAAATAAGACTTGATTAAAAAATTAGAAAATAAAAGAGTGATTGTGGTCATTAAAACTAATATAAGAGTGAGAGATATCAATAGGTTACATCGAATTACTTTTCTACACCATGGAAACCAAAACACCATCATCCAATTACATCCAACCATTGATAGGATCTTTCATCACCACCTAGAAATTCCCCACCAGTGATATCTCAATTGCAATGTTTTACCATTTTAACTGCTCTATTTTCCCTCTAGAATATGTCACTAAAGATCCACTGATCAATATCTCCATATCGAGAAATTGGCTGCACGCCTCAACAAACCATGAAATTAAACACCACCACTTCCCTCAAACACCCTACCATGTTGGATTCACCTCAGCTGGTAACTTCTATTCTAACCAGATAACTTTGGGTTAGTTCAAATCATAATCTCAATCTATTCCATTCTGACTCAATTATACAACAATAGTGGTTTGGTCAAGTGTTTTCTTTAGAAATGTAATAATATCAAGTTACTCTCATTCAATCAGAAAAAAAACCACCTTCTATACTCTTTCACTGCAACTTTACAATTTGAATCAATACAGAAAAATTAAACTGACTCTTCTTTTGATGCTATTATAAATGATTGGTTGCTTACTTGATCATCTATATTCAAAATATTGTTAAAGTTTACCAGTATAAATTTGAAATTGTCCACTTTCATTATATGAACTAAATTTACCCAATAACACTTCAACAATATATATTTTATGTCATGGTTATAAATAACCTCAATAATGTCCCTCAACAATCTATAGAAATAACCTGCATCGATGGATGGATAACCATCACCACTGTTTTGTATTTCTAGATCCACATCAACATTTCTAATATGAAATTTAAATCTATTAGCATCCAAAAATTTATAACAATGAGCTATAACAAATGAACCATCGACTAGTTGGTTGAGTTCTTCAATCACTGTATAAGCACCAGATTCATGTATCTTACGAACCTATAAATTTTACATAATTCAATGGATGGAAGGTTGTAAAAATTCACCTCAAAACATTATAAAAATATTAAATTAATTATGTATACATATTTGAGTATTAAACCACTCATCAAATGTATTGAAATGAAGTTATTAGATCTGATGATTAGTGGCATGTGGATTTTACCATTTCATATCAATGATATGTGTCTTAAAATACAACACACAAAAAAAGATAAGGAACAACTTAAATATAGAAACACAATGCATAATATATTGAATATATAACTTACTATATCAATGACATAATAAATGGAGTATTGAACAACACATATCGATAAGCTTTCATAATATCCCCAAACCTGTACTCCCATATCTGGAGCTAAAAACATAATCATTACATTTTTGGATTTGATACTAATAAATGTGACTCAATTTCAACCATCCAGAATTTACAACATCAAAATGAAATATTAGATCACTTATATACCCAAAGACCTTTTAGGTTTAGAGCTTTAGATAATTAGGATAAACTCTTATATTACATTACCCATGTCTTTAAATGGGTATTTTCCCACTATAATCATCTTTTCATATTCCACATTAACTCATCAACATCTGCAATGAAATTATTCACACATGAGGCCTTTCTATCCATAATCCATTTAACACCATTCTTCATAACTAGGGAAAAAGAAAATCTAAAAAGGTTGAGCTTAAATTCTCAATAAGTGTAAACATAAGCATTAATAATTGGATTTCATCAGTGAGTATTAGATAAATATAAGGGTATGATGTCATAATAAAAGTACATGAGAAAAACATAACATAATTCATACCCATAAAAACTTGGTTTATGAATCATGAAACATGGCATAAAACTGTAACATAAGACAAGATTCACATAAGTCAGCAATCATGATCCATGTGAAAATAATACTTGAGAAAAGAATCCATTGTAAACTCATAAAAAGAATACATAAAACATGTCAGTATCTTGGAACATCATTATTATATCACTTATACAATCACTCTTACAAATAGAATAACTTACCCGGTAAATTCCAACAATCTCTTAAGAGAAACCAAAAAACAGTTAACTTTATATCTTTAACCAATTAATTAGAGAGATATATCAATCTCACCCATCATCTTGAGATATATCAAGATCACCCAGCATCATACATAATGTCCAAGAACCATGACATAAAATAACACGTGAAATCATTCATTTTCAACATAACAATAATCATTGTTATTTCATATCTTGATTTACCCGTGGAAAAGAAATGAGTTCCATAAAAATATATTTTTGAAAATCATAATAAATACAGAGAAATAACAATTATGGTATCATTAAAACATATCCTCAGTGTATCATAAGTAAAATCAAATGTTATTATCATTGATGAATATAAATAGCATAAAATGTCTATTAAAAACATTCTTGGGGAAAATACAATTTCCACTTTGAAAATCAATTTTAAAAAATAAAAATTTACAAAATATTTTGAAAATCACTATATTTGAAAATAAACTTGTAATATTATAATGTAATATTAAAAGAAAATAACATTTATGATGGTGGTAAAATCCGTTCATGTTGTAACCATTAAAAATAAACATTCTTTTCAAACTTTTGCAAAGGTGGTCAAAAGTGACCCAAGTAGAAAACATTAAGAAAATTCCTTTTAAAACCTTTTAAAAGAAGGAAAAGGATAATTTAAAATAACTTTAAGAAATAATTTATTTTTAGAAAATTATATTCTAGAAAACATTATATAAAACATGTATATGGAAGAGAAATATTCCCAATCTAAAAGACGATACAATATCGGTATCACTTACAAATAACATTCTTGATGTTTTTTTAATCAATATGGGAGGAAATAGAAATTAAAAATTTAAACCAAATTAATTACTAGAGGATAATAAAATATACATGGTTCGTGAAAATAAGGTCATATGATCCCCCTCCCCAAATAAAATTTAACATAAACAATCTCAAAAAGAAATGAGATTGTAACATAAAGGCTTTATCGCTTTGGTAACTTTTGAATAAAAAGTCATTGAAAACAAGAGTATGATATGGATTTATAAATACAATTAATTACATTAAGTAATATGACAAAATTCATTCATGATATGGTAGGTACACCATATAAGGAAATCATGGTGCATGCCATGAACCGTGTTTCAGGAAAATGAGATAGAGACAAAGAAAACCCTTACAAAGATCGTAAATTTTAAAGTGATAATTAATCCATGATTTGATTATGTGATCATATATAAATCCACATAAAACAAGTTTAAATACATCATAAAACAATTTAGAGATCAATTCACACATAATCATAGCATAATAAATTCAATGAAGTAGGAGTATAACCTAATGAATGGAAATTGAGTTAAAAACCCCCACTACAGGAAAAATCACCTATAACCATGGTTTAGAACCATGGGTATAGCCCCTAAAACCATGGGTATAGGATATACCCATGGTTTCATAAATCGTGGGCTACCAAGGCGTCGGTATAGAGCTATACCCACGATTTTATAGAAACCATGGGTATAGCCCTCTAGATTTCCATAATACCCACAGTTTTATTTAAACTGTGAGAATATATCTATACCCATGGTTTAAAAAACCATGGTTATAGATTATCACACCACACATAATATACCCATAGTTATTGAACCATGGGTATAGGTCCTTAACCTATAAAAAAATACAGCCTTCCTACACTAGGTTGCTACAGTAACCCCGAACTAGGTTGTTGTAGTAACCTGAAATTTTGGTTGGGGGCCTTTGGCCCCCAGACCCCCAAAAAAGGGGCACATTGTCCCCTGAATCCCCCAACGAGCTCACTGTGGAGTTCAACCCATGGAAGTTGCAGCCTGGTGCACAATATAGTAGATGATGTAAGAAAATCTAGAGATGATGTCTGGAAGCATTATTTCTAAAATATTAACATTACATAGAGGATGAAATATTTTAGAATTTATTGTCCCAAAGTTACAAGATGAGTTATTAATGCTAATATAAATTGAATCTAGAAGATGATAGATAAATAAAGGTGCACATTTGTAAGATATGTTGAAGTTAATAAAGAATGCAGATACATTTTTAAAATGTGATTCATAGACAAAAGCTATTGTTTATAAAAAAGATAAAGTACCAATCACTAGAAGTAGAGGAATCAATGGAAGTTAAATGAGACAACCTTGAAAAGGTTCATAAAACTTTACTAGAAGATAAGGATCTTAAGAATGTGTAATTAATTCTCATAGTGATACATAAGATTAATATTTTCTTACATAATAGCTAGGAAGATAATATGTATGTGTTACAATCAAAGTGATACGTTAGGTTTATTTGTTTGAAATAATTTGAGGTTTATTGAATGATATTCTAAAAGTTACTTAATATGATTTTATACTGATCATTTAATCTAACAATCATCATGACTATTTGAAAATAGTTCATGATTTATACTGAGTATAGAAGATGGATTTTTCTATGATTGATGGAGAAGTATCTGAATGTTTTAAGTCTAAAACATGAACCAAAAACATGAGGGATAAATAGTTTGGAATGTGAATCTAGAAATTAAATCAATAGATGCTAAGGATTATCTTAAAGCATCACATACTATAAATAAATTCAAAAATATGAATTATGAATTGAAGAGGTTGATGTGGAATACTGGAAGTTAGTAATGATTCTTACTTCAGTTAATGTAAATCTAAAAGTGTTTGAGTGTTTGAGTGTTGAATTTTTGAGTGTTTGAGTGTTTGATTGTTTGAGTGTTTGAGTGTTTGAGTGTATGAGTGTTTGAGTGTTTGGGTGTTTGGGTGTTTGGGTGTTGAATGTTTTATTGAATAATTTAGATGT
This sequence comes from Viscum album, assembly GCA_963277665.1. NCBI lineage: Eukaryota > Viridiplantae > Streptophyta > Magnoliopsida > Santalales > Viscaceae > Viscum > Viscum album. Next base: position 713,051,504 of record OY728137.1, on the reverse strand, counting down.
TTAATAAGTTTATGAGTAGAATATAAGTATATAAAAGTTAGAATATAAAAATTTAATAAAAACAGAATTATTCATAAGTTAAATGATTGGAAAAGGACCTTACACTTGAGATTATAGAAAATGGTTTTTCCAAGTATGTTAAATAGAGTGCTAACATGTCGGAAGATGAAGAAAAATAGAAACTAAAATCCACTAAACTACAGGAAAAGAAAAAATATCTCATAATTTGAAAAATTATGTACCTCCAACTTCTAATTCAAAGGCGATTCACAATCATAATTTTTTTGAAAATGTGATTGAGGTTGTAAGTGGAGACTGTGTCATCGTGGCTAATAATTCTATCCTATTTGGAAGTCTGTTATCAAAGCAGTGTGTCAATATTTCCAGCATCAGGTATCCCAAAATGGGGAATCCTTCTTAAGACTTTTGAGCTTGTTACGTAGAAAAACCCATGCATTTCCCTACATTAAACTATTCCATGATATAAAAAACGCATATAAAAACCTATAATCCTTTGTCCACCTGCTCAAAAAATGAAATTTCCCACTCCTCCCATTATTAGACTTCATTTTTACTAAGATATAGGCATGGTCTGAAAAAACATGAGGAAGATGACACACCCAAGCATCTTGAAACAAAGACATGCCCTGCATATTCATAAACCAATGGTCCAAGTGACTCCATATCCTATGACTCCATATTTTATTGTTATGCCAAGTAGATTTAGCACCGGTGAAACCCATATCAACAAGGTTATTGCTGGAAATAAATTCCCTAAAATCTTGGATGTCTCATTGAGAATATATCCTACCTTCTTTATTATCAGAATTTTCCATGGTAGTATTAATGTCACCCCCAATAAACCATGTAGAAGTGCCCGGGTTGAAGCTGGAAAGTTAATTCCAAAGTTTCTCCCTCTCCAATAGATCACACTTCATATAAAAAATTGAGATAAAAAAGGTGAAATTATTTTCCATAACCTAAATAGTAATGTTCTACTTTGATGAGTTCACCTTAATAACCAACAGAATGTGCTTCATAACAATCTAGATATGAGAGTTAATAAGTTCATCAAGTCACACATTACCACCACCCAAATTCCTCCTAATTTTTTGAATGGAAGAAATTTTCTATTTATGATCTAGAATTTCAACTAAGGAACATTTTTTTGTTGATAATCCATTAAAGATAAAATCACATTTGTCTTGAGGTCATATACATTGGGCATTCCATAATAGAAAAGAAATCATTAAAAATAGTTAGTTAGGGAAGACTGTCCTAGTAAACTATCATCTTTATCAGAATCATGATTAGAATAAAAATAAACTCTCATTTTTTATCTAGTTACCATGGTATTAGGAGAAGATATTGGAATTTTTGAGTCGATAACCTGAGGAATAGGCGAACCCGGCTCAAGAGAATCCTCACCAAGATCTGAGAGTGCAGCAAAATCATTGGACGGGGGAGGAAGAGTACCACATCATAACTATGACTAAGATAAGCAGCCAACCCCAACCATATCATGGCCATAATTAACATATGAAGCTCTAGGATCAAACAATAAAAAAGCATAAGAACCCACAACAACACCCACCCGACACCCATCTGAATGAACTACTATAATATACACTTCCAAAGCCAACTCCAAACCTCCACCGAAAGAAGTATCGCTAACAGAAGCACCATTTGACACCAGATCAACTAGGGAAGGATTATCCTTAGAAGGATTCATCACCTCAATCACCACCACCTTAGACGGGACCATATGAAAAATTAGAGAAGAGGAAGTATCAAGATCCCCATGGCCACCCCTTGGAACACTAGAAGGCGTAGAGCCATGTGCATCTACCACCAAAGCCAACAAAACTGGGTCAAGACCTTGGGAGACCATGAATTCCACACCCATAAGCGGAGCTTAAAGATCAAAACTTAAAGAAACATCACCAAAAATAATAGGATCATCTGGACCAACCAAGGAATGTTTCCCATTATCCAGGGCATAGAGCAAGAAAGAATAAGTCATCGGTACCACCCAATCCGGGTTAGAAATGTTGTGCAGACGATGCTTGTAATAATATAGGTGATGAACTTGAATACCACAAGCTGAACAAAAACCTAGCTTCGAATGATAAATCATCTTCTTACACCACACAAATGAAGAAACCACACGAAGCTCCAAAAAAGATGGTCTAGTATTCAACAAATCAAGTTCCCACTACTGGAAATATAATATTTCCCAACGGTTCACAACCGTTGGGAAATCCCCTCTAACCGTTGGTATATGATATACCAACGGTTCTGATAACCGTGGGGAAGTAAGCCGTTGGGAAAAACCGTTGGGATAGTTTTTCCCAACGGTTTGGGAGAACCGTTGGGAAATATCAGTTTTGGGATAGTTTTCCCAATGTTTCTCCCCAAACCGTTGGGATATCCCCATGGATGAAATCTTTCCCAATGGTTTAGAACTGTTGGGAATGGAGATATTTACCAACGGTTCAATGAACCGTTGGTAAAAACTTCTTTAGGATTATATGCCAACAGTTTTAAACCGTTGGCATATCCAATGCTGCAAATTGCAGCAGCCTGCAATTTGCACAGCCCCTGTCCATCAGGCCCCTCTCTATTAGGCCTCATTTTGACCTCATTTTCAATCCAATTATTGTACCTGCAATAAAATAAAACATACATATACAATTACGAACAAATTCATACACATTTAATATATAATGGATCCTGAAACTATACACATCCATAATTAAATTAGAATTCATAAATTAATTATAAACGTACATAATTCATATAGAATTCAATTTAAAATTTAGATGACAATTATATGTGGAATCCGAAATTCAATTCATAATTTGATCGGTTTTTTCTATACCATATATTTTTACCTCAAATGATGTCCATTTTAAACAAAATACATACACCTGAAGTGATACCGGCCACACCGCACCTCAGATTGAGGTGGGGTTGACTCTTACACGTCACATTTGACCCATGGATCATTGTGCTAAAGTATCGACACAATCCGAATGCGTTTGGTCAGTTTTCCGTATGCCAGTTGATGTTTTTCACTTAAAATGACGTCCTTTTGCAACAAAAGACGGACACTATGAGTGGTGCCGACCACACCGCGTCACCAATTGAGGCGGGGTTGATTCATACACATCACATATGACCCATGGATTATTCTCCTAAAGTTTAAATGGAAACCGAATGCGTTTGGTCAGTTTTCTGTATGTACTTAAAATGTTGTCCATTTTAAACAAAAGAGTGACACTTAGACTAATCCTGACCACACCGCGACTCAGATTCATCCCGGGTTGGCTCGTACATGTCACATATGACCCATGGATTGTTTTGATAAATTATCAAAAGATTACGAATGCATTTGGTTGGTTTTGCGTATGCCAGTTGTTCTTTTCATTTATAATCATGTCCATTTTAAACAAAAGAGACAGAGTTAGAGCGGTGTCGGCCACACCGCGTCTCGGATTAAGACGGAGTTGACTTGTACATGTCACATATGACTCATGGATCGTTGTGCTAAAGTATCGATAGAATCCGAATGCGTTTGGTCATTCTTCCGTATGTCAGTTGATGCCTTTCACTTAAAATGACGTCCTTTTGAAACAAAAGACGGACACTTTGAGTGGTGTCAGCCGCACCGCATGTCGGATTGAGGCGGGGATGATTCGTACACGTCACATATGACCCATGGATCATTCTCCTAAAGTTTCAACAGAAACAGAATCCGTTTGGTCGTTTTTCCGTATGTACTTAAAATGGTGTCCATTTTAAACAAAAGAGAGACACTTAGACTTATCCTGGCCACACCGTGACTCAGATTCATCCCGGGTTGGCTTGTACACGTCACATATGACCCATGTATTGTTGGTATAAATTATCAACAGATTCGGAATGCGTTTGGTCGGTTTTCCGTATGTCAGTTGATGCTTTTCACTTAAAATGACGTCCTTTTGAAACAAAAGACGGACACTTTGAGTGGTTCCGGCCACACCACGTCTCCGGATTGAGCTTAAACCACCGTGCAACATTCTAATTATTATTTTTGACGTGTACGCACAGACGACACGTCAATCGGACGTGCGGTTTGCGCGGTGCGACTCAATATTCCTGTTTTAAGTGATGCGCGCGCTTCGTAAACGTGCGTGAGGGGGGGTCCAAACGGGCAGAACGAAGTTGGAATGGCCTGAAATCAGACGAAAAATACGGGAGAGTGATTTATGAAGTGTTCGAGCAGACGGCACGTCAATCGGACGTGCCGTGTTCCCGCGGTGACCGACAACGCAGTTCTGGTGTCATAAACGGCCAAAACGGGCGTCCAACGGTCAAATTCATAGCGGACGACCTCAGATTGAGCTAAAACCACCGTGCAACATTAAAATTATTATTCTTGACATGTACGCGCAGATGGCACGTCAATCGGACGTGCGGTTTGCGCGGTACGGCTCAATATTCGTATTTTAAGTGATGTGTGCGCTTCGTAAACGCGCGTGAGGGGGGTCCAAATGGGCCTAACGAAGTCAGAATGGCCTGAAATCAGACGAAAAATACGGGTGAGTGATTTCCGAAGTGGTCGAGCAGACGGCACGTCAATTGGACGTGCCATGTGCCCGCGGTGACCAACAACGCAGTTCTGGTGTCATAAACGGCCAAAACGGGCGTCAAACGGTGAAATTCATAGCGGACGACCTAGGATTGAGCCGAAACCACTTTGAAATATTCTAATTATTATTCGTGATGTGTACGCGCAGACAGCACGTCAATCGGACGTGCGGTTTGCGCGGTACGGCTCAATATTCATGTTTTAAGTGATGTGCGCGCTTCGTAAACGCGCATGAGGGTGGTCCAAACGGGCCGAACGATTTTGGAATGTCCTGAAATCAAACTACAAATAAGGTTGAGTGATTTATGAAGTGGTCGAGCAGACGGTACGTCAATCGGACGTGTCGTGTGCCCGCGGTGACCGACAACGCAGTTCTGGTGTCATAAACGGCCAAAACGGGTGTCAAACGGTAAAATTCATAGCGGACGACCTCGGATTGACCTGAAACCACTGTGCAACATTCTAATTATTATTCGTGACATGTACGCGTAGACGGAACGTCAATCGGATGTGCGGTTTGCGTGGTACGGCTCAATATTCGTGTTTTAAGTGATGCACGCGCTTCGTAAACGCGCGTGAGGGGGGTCCAAACGGGCCGAACGAAGTAGGAATGGCCTGAAATAAGACGAAAAATACGGGAGAGTGATTTCTGAAGTGGTCGAGCAGAAGGAACATCAATCGGACGTGCCGTGTGCCCGCGGTGACCGACAACGCAGTTCTGGTGTCATAAACGGCCAAAACGGGCGTCCAACAATCAAATTCATAGCGGACGACCTCAGATTGAGCTGAAACCACTGTGCAACATTCTAATTATTATTCTTGATGTGTATGCGTGGACTGTACGTCAATCGGACGTGCGGTTTGCGCGGTACGGCTAAATATTCGTATTTTAAGTGATGCACGCGCTTCGTAAACGCGCGTGAGGGGGGTCCAAACGGGCCGAACGAAGTCGGAATGGCCTGAAATCAGACAACAAATACGGGTGAGTGATTTCTGAAGTGGTCGAGTAGACGTCACATCAATTGGACGTGCCATGTGCCCGCGGTGACCGACAACGCAGTTCTGGTGTCATAAACGGCCAAAACGGGCGTCAAACGGTCAAATTCATAGCGAACGACATCAAATTGAGCTCAAACCACCGTGAAACATTCTAATTATTATTCGTGACGTGTACACGCAGACGGAACGTCAATCGGACGTGCAGTTTGCGTGGTACGGCTCAATATTCGTGTTTTAAGTGATGTGCGCGCTTCGTAAATGCGCGTGAGGGTGGTCCAAACGGGCCGAACGATTTCGGAATGGCCTGAAATCAGACGAAAAATATGGGTGAGTGACTTATGAAGTGTTCGAGCAGACGGCACGTCAATCGGACGTGCCGTGTGCCCGCGGTGACCGACAACGCAGTTCTGGTGTCATAAACGGCCAAAACGGGCGTCAAATGGTCAAATTCATAGTGGACGACCTCGGATTGACCTGAAACCACCGTGCAACATTCTAATTATTATTCGTGACGTGTACGCGCAGACGTCACGTCAATCGGACGTGCGGTTTGCGCGGTACGGCTCAATATTCGTGTTTTAAGTGATGCGCGCGCTTCGTAAACGCGCGTGAGGGGGGTCCAAACAGGCCGAACAAAGTCGGAATGGCCTGAAATCAGATGACAAATACAGGAGAGTGATTTCTGAAGTGGTCGAGCAGACAGCACGTCAATCGGACGTGCCGTGTGCCCGCGGTGACCGACAACGCAGTTCTGGTGTCATAAACGGCCAAAACGGGCGTCCAACGGTCAAATTCATAGCGGACGACCTCATATTGAGCTGAAACCACCGTGAAACATTCTAATTATTATTCTTGACGTGTACGCGTAGACGGAACATCAATCGGACGTGCGGTTTGCGCGGTACGGCTCAATATTCGTATTTTAAGTGATGCACGCGCTTCGTAAACGCGCGTGAGGGGGATCCAAATGGTCCGAAAGAAGTCGGAATGACCTAAAATCAAACGACAAATACGAGTGAGTGATTTCTGAAGTGTTCGAGCAGACGGAACATCAATTGGACGTACCATGTGCCCGCGGTGACCGACAACGCAGTTCTAGTGTCATAAACGGCCAAAACGGGCGTCAAACGGTCAAATTCATAGAGGACGACCTCAGATTGACCTGAAACCACCGTGAAACATTCTAATTATTATTCGTGACGTGTATGCACAGACATCACATCAATCGGATGTGCGGTTTGCGCGGTACGGCTCAATATTCGTGTTTTAAGTGATGTGCGCGCTTCGTAAACGCGCGTGAGGGTGGTCCAAACGGGCCGAACGATTTCGGAATGGCCTGAAATCAGACGAAAAATACGGGTGAGTGATTTATGAAGTGGTCGAGCAGACGGCACATCAATCGGACGTGCCGTGTGCCCGCGGTGACCGACAACGCAGTTCTGGTGTCATAAACGGCCAAAACGGGCGTCAAACGGTCAAATTCATATCGGACGACCTCGGATTGACCTGAAACTACCGTCCAACATTCTAATTATTATTCTTGATGTGTACGCGCAGACGGCACGTCAATCGGACGTGCGGTTTGCGCGGTACGGCTCAATATTCGTGTTTTAAGTGATGCGCGCGGTTCGTAAACGCGCGTGAGGGGGGTCCAAACAGGCCAAACGATTTAGGAATGGCCTGAAATCAGACGAAAAATACGGGTGAGTGATTTATGAAGTGGTCGAGTAGACGTCACTTTAATCGGACATGTCGTGTGCCCGCGGTGACCGACAACGCAGTTCTGGTGTCTTAAACGGCCAAAACGGGCATCAAATGGTCAAATTCATAGCGGATGACCTCGGATTGACCTGAAACCACTGTGCAACATTCTAATTATTATTCTTGACGTGTACGCGCAAATGGAACGTCAATCAGACGTGCGGTTTGCGCGGTACGGCTCAATATTCGTGTTTTAAGTGATGCGCGCGCTTCGTAAACGCGCGTGAGGGGGGTCCAAACGGGCCGAACGAAGTCGAAATGGCCTGAAATCAGATGAAAAATACTGGAGAATGATTTCTGAAGTGGTTGAGCAGACGGCACGTCAATCGGACGTTCCGTGTGCCCGCGGTTAATGACAACGCAGTTCTGGTGTCATAAACGGCCAAAACGGGCGTCCAACGGTCAAATTCATAGCGGACGACCTCAGATTGAGCTGAAACCACCGTGTAACATTCTAATTATTATTCGTGACGTGTACGTGTAGAGGGCACGTCAATCAGACGTGCGGTTTGCGCGGTACGTCTCAATATTCGTATTTTAAGTGATGCACGCGCTTCGTAAACGCGCGTGAGGGGGGTCCAAACGGGCCGAACGAAGTCGGAATGACCTGAAATCAGACGACAAATACGGGTGAGTGATTTCTGAAGTGGTCGAGCAGACGGCATGTCAATTGGACGTGCCATGTGCCCGCGGTGACCGACAATGCAGTTCTGGTGTCATAAACGGCCAAAACGGGCGTTAAACGGTCAAATTCATAGCGGACGACCTCAAATTGACCTGAAACCACCGTGAAACATTCTAATTATTATTCTTGATGTGTACGCGCAGACGGAACGTCAATCGGACGTGCGGTTTGCGCGGTACGGCTCAATATTCGTGTTTTAAGTGATGCGTGCGTTTCGTAAACGCGCGTGAGGGTGGTCCAAACGGGCCGAACGATTTCGGAATGGCCTGAAATCAGACGAAAAATACGGGTGAGTGATTTATGAAGTGGTCGAGCAGACGGCATGTCAATCGGGCGTTCCGTGTGCCCGCGGTGACCGACAACGCAGTTCTGGTGTCATAAACGGCCAAAACGGGCGTCAAACGGTCAAATTCATAGCGGACGACCTCGGATTGAGGGGGTTGTCTAGGGGGGCTGTCCAGGGGGCTATCCGCGGGGCTGTCCGGGGGGTGTTCGGGGGTGTTCGGGGTCCAAGGGGGAGGGGGGTTGTCCAGGGTCCAAGAATGAGGGGGGTTGTCCAGGGAGTTCTCAAACACACAACCACTAAAAGACAACAACATCCATAAAAACAGACAATATATAAAAATAACTCAACTCCAATACTATACTATGAGTCTAGATAAAACCAACAACTAGAATAGATTAAACATCAAATCTCAGTAATATAAGTCAAAAATGTAACGGATCAATATGTCCCACATCAGCATCACCATCACCATCATCATCATCATCACCCTCTTCATCGTCCTCCTCATCATCCTCACCCTCCACAGCGCCTTCCTCCTCGCCTTCGCCCTCTTCCTCGCCCTCCTCATCTCCCTCCTCTTCCGCATCAGACTCCTCACCATCATCATCTTCAAGATGGACATCAGCCTGACCACCACTGGAACTGCCACCTGGTTCACCATATATAGAATGTATCGACGACATGTATTCATCAATCGCTGGGCTAGCCTCTGCTGGAAGTGTTGGACGTAGAACTTCAATAAATTTCATAAATGCACTATTTGCCCTAGCAGACTGTTCTGCCGTCTCTATGGCCCTTTTCTCAGCCTGTTCTGCCTGTGCCCTAACTTGCTGCAGCTCAGTGGCACTACAACTTGTACCTGAGGCAGGCCAATACCTCGTCGGGGCTATCCTAGGTCGGCAGCGTACTCTGCCAGAATGATCCTCTCCCAACACCTGATGTAAGTGATCAGATGGCCCAAAATTTTCTGCTTCTTGGGCATCGAGGGCCTCTAAAGCATCCTGTTACAAATATAAATATATTATTAAGTTACAAAATAGATATTAAAATATAAAATCAACAGATTAAAACTTACAATCTGCTGCTGAGTCGCTTCGTTGACAGCACTTCCATCCTTTTTTCGTCTACTCGAGCAAAACAGTTTTGCTCGAGGCACACGTCCTTCAATATTTTGTACTTGCCTCTACAATGAAATTGAAAACAAAAGTTATATAAAAACTTTAGAAAATGATTAAATAATTGAGGAAACAAAAGAAAATGTAAGTCGTAAAGAAAACTTATAAACAATTGTCATACCTGCTGCCTCTCATGATCTGGCATCGTCGTGCGTCCTAGTGTATGGAGGTATTTTTTTGCATCAATGTTTTTTTTATTTTTTCCAGATGATTCCTAAATAAAATTCGATAATGAAAAGGATAATATTAATTCAAAACTTGAAAGTTATTATTTAAATACCTCAAATGTAATTCATACCTTAAACTGGGTACTCGTCCAATGAGTAATCATCTGACGATACTTCTCTATAGGACAATCATCCACGACTGGTACCGCCTCTAACTCAGTGCCAACTCTAGCACGCCAGCCAATATACAGCTCATGCTTGTAGGCTCTCCAAAGCTCGCCTAAATCCTTTAGACATTCCAGTCGTGCACCCTCACCATCAGGAAAATTAAATCGAAGTTGAAATCAAAATATTAATTCATATAAATACAAAAATAATTCATGGCATTAAATACAACAGATTTTTTTACCCATATCTCTGCCCAAGATCTATCTTTGACCTCATGTGGCAAATGTCTCCATGACAGCGAGCTGACGGGAATGATGTCGGAGTATTTGGAAAGCGTCGCCAGAAAACTCTGACATTACTGCCCTGTTTTCTCAACCATCTGATTGTCTTCATTATATTCTACCATAACCTGTGTGTGACGGTTCCACACCGAACGCATGCGTGTATGGCCCCGCCCCCGCCTCCTGTCAGTAGATGTATCTGTCATGAAAGAAAAACAAATATTTTATCAAAACATGTTATAATGAAAATAAATATTGCTATAAAAATTTGTTAGGGTTTTATAAATATACCTGCGCTAGTTTGATCAATGAGTGGCGCCGGATCCACAGAACCTGATGGAACACCCTCTGGTGGAACAGGAGTCGAAGACGATGGAATATAAAATCTCGGAGAGACAGAAGTAGAAGGAAAAGAAGATGGAACAGCTGTATGACCTGATGTTGACTGGGGAGTGGGAATCATCATGGGATGTGAAAATGATGGGGCAGAAGATGCAGAAGGTAGCGAAAACATGGGAGGCCTAAATACCCCGTGTGTCCCTAACGACACACCGGGATCAGAATGTGGGAAGGCTGAAATGTCAGTGGGAGGGGAAGGGTCTAGTCGGGCACGCGCAGCTCTACGTCCACCTCTGGTACGAACCCTCCTCGTACCACCGGCCTGAGTACTAGGACCAGTACTAGGCTCCTCGTCGAATAACTGTCGACGTAACGGTGGATCCTACAAAAAAGTTTACAAAAAAAATTAATCACATGACATTATATATTCTGTAAATATATATATATATATATATATATATATATATATATATTTGAAATAAAGTACTCACTGTAGGCACTAATGGTGGAATGCCCATCTCCTCCATCCGACGATTGTTCTCCGCCATTTTTTTTCTTCGTCTCTCTTCAATTGGATGCATTTCCTGCATTTGAAAACAAATATGTAATTAATTAGAAAAAGAAAATTAATGTGTAAACCAAAAAACTAAATATATGAGGGAATGAGGGGATTCATTGGTAATTTAGCTATCAATTGTTTTAGAAGAGCTTGAATGAATTTAATAAAACATACAAGTTGTACTGTTCACCAAGTTAGAAATATTGTTTGATTTGGTTTGAATACAGTTCAATTCCAAATTAGAAAATGCAATTCAAATAAAACAGCAACCAATAAACATTGAAAATTCACATAACGGTCAAGTCAGCTAAAACATATTTGTGATCAATACTAAATAAATATGAATATTACCAACCTTAACAACCCAACTCGAGGTAAACCAAAATAATTGAGAACATGGATGAATGATTCTATATATTTCCAACCACAACTTCAGGTTCACAATCAACTCTGAAAATTGAGCTATTGGAGTCATCAAAAGAAATAAATGGATTGGTTCCAATGGCAATAGGGACAGTGTCAATTCCATCATCAGCATCATCAAAAATATGTCTTGGAATTACTTCAACTATGACACCAAATTCAGGTTGAAGTTGATCTTTGACATAAAAAACTTGTTTAGCCATTGATGCCAACACATATGGTCCTTCGGTAGCAAGAGTGCGGGTCATATTAATTACTCGAAATCCACAATCATCAATAAATGTGCCATGTCTCGTCATCGAATCAAACCAATGGCATTTCATCATTGTGACTCGTCCATGAGAGTAATAATCCAATATTATTATTTTCTCAATGAATCCATAATAACCCACATTTTCAAGTCGCGATCTACTATCTGATGCATTGGCATAACAATCTGTTGTGGCAGTAACCATAATACCATCATGTTGTGTTCTCATGTTTTTGGCTCGTTCAGTGACAATAAATCTGTACCCATTGATAACAATTGATTTACAGTCACGAACCACGGTATTAGGACCAAAAGCCAAAGCTCTTATTTCCTCAGAGACAGAGTCAGCAGACAAACTCAATACCTGCAATATAAATGACAGTTAAACTTAAGTAAATATTGAAATAATTAATTTAAACAGTAATATTTTTACCTTCAATTTTAACCAAGCAGAAAACTCTTTGCTATGCAAAGTCTCTCTCCTTCTCAAAGATAAAGAACGATGCTTCCTATTTATCATTGTTTTATGTTACCTGTAGATAAAAAAATATGAATAGTTTAACAGATATATATGTAAGATATACATATTCAATTTTGTTACCTGATATAGTCATCGAACAAATCATAGTTGAACAAAACTGTGCGATGTGCCATCTCTCGCTCTTCATGGCTTAATGTCTTCAATGTATATGATCCAAGAATTCCTCCTGTTTGAGGAAGTGATGGAAAACTAGGTTCAATTTGCTCATATTGTTCTTATTCATTTCTCATTGGTCTGTTCATTCTTGTAGTAAGATCAGACAAATACATCGAACAGAAATCCATACATTCTTGAGATAAGTAACTGTTCACGATAGAACCTTCGGGATGATTCTTGTTTCGAACATAAGACTTTAATGTGAACATATTTCTTTCAGTTGGATACATCCAACGAAAAGAAACAGGTCCTCCGAGAAGTATTTCAGTTGGAATATGGACAGTCAGATGCAGCATGCATGTGAAAAATGATGGGGGAAATATTTTCTCCAACTCACACAAAATTAATGGGGCATCTGTCAACATTTTTTTCAAGAAAGACTTGGACAACTTCTTAGCACAAAGATCTCTAAACAAATGGCACAACCGAATAACTCCCACCCTTACATTATTGGACAAAAGATGACAGATTGCTATTGGAAGAAACTCATGCAGTAGAACGTGATAATCATGAGTCTTCAAAGATTTTAGCTTCAACTCTATTCTGTTGACCCGTTTAGATATGTTGCTTGAATAGCCATCAGGAACTCTAATAGTCTCTAATACTTCCAAAAATTGTTTTTTTTTCAGTAGGTGTCATCACATAAGAAGCACATGGAAGTTGCCATTTATTTTCACTGATACGCACAGGATGCAATTCTGGTCTGATGCCCCAATCCACCAAGTCACGTCGAGATCGTAAATCATCTTTTGTCTTCCCCTTTACATTTAGAAGAACTGAAAGAAACATTTCACATATATTCTTTTCAATATGCATTACATCTAAGCAATGACGTAGCAAATTGGTTGACCAATAAGGCAAATCAAAAAAGATACTCCTCTTCCTCCAATTGTAACAGGTTTCTGTGGAAACATTCTTTCTCTTTCCAGATTTCATTTGACCCTTCCCGAACAAAAAACTGAAATCTTTCAATTCATTAAGCACATCAGTTCCATACATACGCTGAGGTGGATCATCAGTCTCTATAGTATTATCAAATCTTCGACGATTAATTCTATATGGATGATCCTTTGGCAAAAATCGTCGATGTCCCATAAAACTGAAACTACAACGATGTTTCAGTCTTCTGGATCGTGTATTCTTCATACAAACTGGACATGACAGTTTTCCCTTCGTGCTCCATCCAGACATCATTGTATAAGCTGGAAAATCATTGATCGTCCACATAAGCGCAGCACGCATCTGAAATATGTCTTTCGAACATGCATCGTATGTGCGCACACCCACATCCCAAAGAATTTTCAACTCTTTTATTAAAGGTTGCATGTATACATCAATATCAATGCCGGGATCAAAAGGACCAGATATGAGTATACTCATGAAAGTGAAAGATTTTTTCATACACAACCATGGGGGAAGATTATAAATGTGTATAAAAACTGGCCATGTGTTGTGCGAAGTAAGCATCTGCCCAAACGGATTAAAACCATCGCATGAAAGACCCAGCCTCACATTACGCACGTCAGCTGCAAAATCAGGATGTCGAGCATCAAATCTCTGCCATGCAAATCCATCTGCAGGATGAACCAACTCATCATTAGTCTTCTTTCTCTCGGTATCATGCCATATCATTTTTATTGATATGTCATCAGACATAAAAAGATTCTGGAGTCTGGGGATCAATGGAAAGTGCCACATTACTTTCTGTGGAACGCGGGATGGTGTTCCATCAGATTTTGACTTCCAGCGGGATGTACCACATTTTATACATTCATTTCGTTCAGCAGTTTCTTCCCAGAATAAACTGTAATCTTTCGGGTAAGCATGAATTTTGTTTCTGGAAAATCCAAGTTCTTCAACTAACTTCCATGCCATATAGTGGTTTGAGGGAATATATGCATCATATGGAAGTAAATCCTTCAAGAGGGTAAGAATGTAATCAATTGCTGTATTAGAAATCCCATACATAGTTTTTCCATGAAACAATCGGATTAAAAATTCCATCTTTTTCATTTTATCTCATTGTCGATATACTAGAGTCGTGACAGCATCATTCAATTTTTTCACCCTATCAATATCATCATTTTCACTAGATGCATCAGTTGTCCTCATATCGGCGTCTTCTTAAGTCGAAATCTTTTCTTTTTCATGATGACGAATAAACGGAAACCGATCATCTAACAAATTCTCCATTCCAGTCCTTTCATTTCGATCATCACCAATTTGAGATTTCATTTTATCCCCATTGTGATACCACACAAAGTAGTTTGCTTGAAAACCATTTTTGGTTATGTGGTAGCTGACTTCTTCACGACTCAACCAAGGTCTACCAACACAATTGGAACATGGGCAGTGTATGCGACCACTATCTGAAGCATTGTGAAATGAAAAATCTATAAAGCTCTCCAAATTGTTTTGAAAATAGCTTGATATACGATCGGTTTCATACATCCAACTTCTGTCCATTCTGTAAAAAGAATTCATATAAGTCATTTTGTCATAAACAATTCAATAGGATTGAACTTTAATAGAAAATACATTTAAGTAAATGATAAAGGAAGAAAATAATCATGGTATCAACTACACATGTGAAAAAAACATACTAATGTGTTATTGAAAAAATGTAAAACCAACAAGAACTTAATGTGTTATCACATCAGAGCATGCCTTATCCCATAACCATATTAGTAGGGTACCATCGTGGACAACCCCGCCCACCCCCGTGGACAACCCACCCACCCCCGTGGACACCCCCTACCCCCTAGACAGCCCAACCACCCCCGTGGACAGCCCACCCACCCCCCTCGACACCCCTTCTCCCTATGGACAGCCCCCCACCCCCTTGGATAGCCCGCCCACCCCCCTGGACACCCCTACCCCCTGTGGCCAGCCCACCCACCCCCCCTGGACAGCCCGCCCACCCCTCCTTGATAGCCCGTCCACCCCCGTGGACAGCCCATCCACCCTTGTGGACAGCCCGCCCACCCCCATACCCCCCTGGACACCCCGTACCCCCCCCCCCCCAGGATAGCCCCGCCCACCCTCCCAAACAGCCCACACCCCCCTCCCCTGTAACCCCACCACCACCACCTAGACATACCAACCCCCCTGGACACCCCACACACCCCTCCCCCACCCGGACACCCCACCCAGACCCCCAGGACAGCCCACACCCCCTGGACAGCCCCGCCCACCCCCGTGGACAGCCTTTCCCACCCCCGTGGACAGCCCCGCCCACCCCCGTGGACAACCCGCCCACCCTCGTGGATGCCCCCTACCCCCTAGACAGCCCAACCACCCCCGTGGATAGCCCACCCACCCCCCTCGACACCCCTTCTCCCTATGGACAGCCCCCCACCCCCTTGGATAGCCCGCCCACCCCCCTGGACACCCCGACCCCCTGTGGCCAGCCCACCCACCCCCCTTGGACAGCCCACCCACCCCTCCTTGACAGCCTGACCACCCCTGTGGACAGCTCGTCCACCCTTGTGGACAACCCTCCCACCCTCGTACCCCCCTGGACACCCCGTACCCCCCTGGATAGCCCCGCCCACCCTCCCAAACAGCCCACACCCCCTTCCCTGCAACCCCACCACCACCACCTAGACATACCACCCCACCTGGACACCCCACACACCCCTCCCCCACCAGGACACCCCACCCAGACCCCCAGAATAGCCCACACCCCCTGGACAGCCCCGCCCACCCCCGTGGACACCCCCTACCCCCTAGACAGCCCAACCACCCCCGTGGACAGCCCACCCACCCCCCTCGACACCCCTTCTCCCTATGGACAGCCCCCCACCCCCTTGGATAGCCCGCCCACCCCCCTGGACACCCCTACCCCCCGTGGCCAGCCCACCCACCCCCCCTGGACAGCCCGCCCACCCCTCCTTGACAGCCCGGCCACCCCCGTGGACAGCCCGTCCACCCTTGTGGACAACCTGCCCACCCCCGTACCCCCCTGGACACCCCGTACCCCCCCTGGATAGCCCCGCCCACCCTCCCAAACAGCCCACACCCCCCTCCCCTGCAACCCCACCACCACCACCTAGACATACCACCCCCCCTGGACACCCCACACACCCCTCCCCCACCAGGACACCCCACCCAGACCCCTAGGACAGCCCACACCCCCTAGACAGCCCCGCCCACCCCCGTGGACAGCCTTTCCCACCCCCGTGGACACCCTCGCCCACCCCCGTGGACAACCCACCCACCCCCGTGGACACCCCCTACCCCCACAATCCATTATCCAAAACATATCAAATTGGTTTGAACACAATCCATAATTCCCACAATCCATTATCCAAAACATGTAAACATTCACGATAGCCTCCCCCAACTCTGATTTACATGTTTTGAACACTCTCCTTCCAAACATAGAATACAAAAACATTAAAGAAGTCTTAACAAACACAAACAATATCCTATTTAGATATTAATTTCAATAATCAATTAAACCACCAACACCTGGAAAAAATCTATTCATTAAAACAACTACAACAATATGGTTGAGATCAAATTTTACCTATTCGTATGGGGGTGTACCTGTTGGGATGGGGGTGCTGGTGTTCTGATTCGCGAGAGCAGTGGAGGGATGGGGTTCGCTAGAGCAGCGGAGCAAATAGATTAGGGCTCTGCCCGAATGGGGAGAGGAGACGGCGATCTGGAATTTGGGGGAAACCTTTGCCAACGGTTTATAAAAACCGTTGGCAAAGGCACACATTTCCCAACGGTTCCAGTGAACCATTGGGAAATGTGTGAGTTTAGCACCCCTTTCCCAATGGTTCCAGTGAACCGTTGGGAAATGTGTGAGTTTAGCACCCTTTCCCAACGGTTCCAATGAACCGTTGGGAAAGGGTCCACCGAAATTCCCTTTGCCAACAGTTTTGTTAAACCGTTGGTATACTACCGTTGGGAAAAGACCAAATTCCAGTAGTGTCCACACATATTCAAGCTGATGTAACATTCTTCATATGATGAGAAACATCATTAGAGTAAATAAAATGAACCAAAGAATCACCAATATCATTAAGAATTATCAAATTTTGAAAGGGGGTGGGAGCCTAGACAGACTCACCCACACTGCCACTAAAGAATAATCCCACCGAAAATGACAATATAAATACCATCTCAATAAAAAGAACCTTATGTTAACAAAGGTCCTACCTTCCCTCTCCCAAGCCTTCACAAAGTCTTCCCATGGAAAGAAATTGATACAAGACTTCATTTTGATGGGAGAAATCACCAATGGTACATCAAGGCCTCAGGAGGAGACATTTTTATTAAAAAACACCCTCAAATAGACATGCAACACCAAACATAGAAATCAGAATATATTGGTGATAAGCAGCTACAACATCCAAATCATCTTGTGAGAATGATAGCATAGGACAACCATCATCCACCGAGACCCTGGGAGAAGAAACAAGAACTTCCAAAATGAATGGAAGTGGGGCCCTCATAGACTAGGGTCTATCACCGGAGAGAATAGATTTGAAGGATTTTGGAGGCATTGAAGAAAGAAGAAGGATGGGAGAATATGGGAGGGGTATACCAGTAAGGAATTGAAGGAAGTTCCTACCATGATCCCATTAGTCACGATAGAAGGAAGCACCATAATGGAAATAGGACCCCTAGAGACCGAAGCGACGGTCAAAAAATTCGAAAGCAGTGGTGGCATGCGAGGAACATACTCAGAAGGTAACATATTCCCAACACTTGTTAATATCATCATAATTTATAGTTACAAAATCCCATATTCCAACTTCATATTATCTAATGGTAAGATAGGTTATTTTTTGTAGTCACATGTGGTTATTCAGTGATCATATACCTTATTGTGATTTCCATACTCTTGAACTTCTCCCATAGTTGATTTCACTCAAGTCGTACTCATTGAGGTTCATCTTGGTCTTAGTCATTATAATTCATAGTAACACTACCACATTTATAATCGTAGATAAATGGGAATAATATAGAAAAATCGAACATTTTGATTCTATTTCATCCATTTTCTACATATTATTCATAATATTTTTAATTCTATTTACACAAGCTAATTCAACAACTATATTATAATAGTCATATTTAATAATTTTATCTCTTTATTATAACTCTTTTTGTTTGAGTTTGGCGTTACGTGTGAAGAAATTAATTAAATGAAATATTTTTTTAATGTGAAAATTAAGAGTAAAATTTTCGAATGTTACAATAAACTACTGAGATTTTTCGATATATATCTAGAAATTTGATGACTTTAATGGATATATAGAAGTTCAGAAGTCTAAAAAGAAATGATTCTTAAGTCGCTTCATTTTATAAAATTTTAACTCATATTCTATGTTTATAACCATATATTCATAGAAAATTTATATTTAAGGGTCGTTTAATGTGAGACTAAGAGTCTTATTCATTTATAAGATGAATTTTCTACCAATCAGGATTCAGGGTCCCTGGATCGACCAGGAAGATCGTAATCCCTACTATCAATGCATCTATTGTGACTTCTTGGTATAAAATGTTCCATCATAACATGATCCTACAGTCATCTCATGTTTTCATTGTTTTTAATTATAGGAGACATCCAACCAACCCTAGTGTCAATCAGTGATGATAGAGGCTCGAAATTCTATGAGATGGAGTTCAGTTCATTGATTTCCTCCATTTTGTTTGGGGAATTTTCATTAGATTTAGTTTGTCTTATTTTTTTAATATTAACTTGGAAAATTTCAGTCATTTGGGTTTTAATCAATTCAGTTTGATTGTATTTGGTTCATATCATTTTGGTTTAGTTCAGTTTAGTTCAAGTCGGTTGTAGTCATATTGGTTTTAATTCATTATATTTGGTCCAATTTTACACATCATTTGTAATATGATATTAGTTCAAGTTAGATTAGTTTTTCCAATTTAGTTTCATCCAATTTTTTTTATTTGAATTCTATTTTCTTGATTTTGATCATTCTAGATCTATTTTGGGTTATCTAGTTTACATTACCAGTAAGGTTTGGTTAGTTTGTGAATGTTTTTTTTAAATGTTTAATTCTATTTTTTATTTGATTTTATTCTATACATTATGGGTTTGTATGGTTCCACTTTATTTAGTTAAACTTGTTTTGGGTTTACACTTCTTAATCTTATTTTGTTTGGTTCACTGTCATTCAACTTGGTTCTTTATGTTTGATGCAATCCTAATTGAGGCAGGTCAGGATAAGTCTAATTAGATTATATTGATTATGTATGATTCACTTTGGTATAGCATGATATGAATTATTTTAGATCTAGTTAGTTTTAATTAATCTCTTCGGTATAGGGTAATTTAATTTATTCTAGACTCATTTAGGAATATCCAGTTTTACTCTTTATTAGGCATGTGGGGTTGTTGGGGATATATGTGCAGTGAGAGGGGTAGTTTGTACTGGTTTGGTAACAGTTTCTAGTGGCAATGGAATCATTTTACTTTTATACTTAAAGATACTTTGGGGTTGTTGGATGTTTTGTGGGGGTATTAAATGAGAGGGTTGTATGTGATGGGGGATACGAATCATTTTATAATTTTACAGCTAGACGTCACCGGTGATAGTCCTTGGGAGATCAAGGCTGGCCCCTCAGAAATAGAGTATTTCTTCACATAGGGATTCATACTTCCCCTTCTTTTCTTCATCTTCCTTCATCTTCTTCTTCCACTTATTTTTCTGTTAAGATATTTTACTGTAATCTGAGATTCTAGAGCTATTAAATAGTGTATACAGAGTTGTTTTTCTACTATATCTCTATCTTGTTGAACTAACACTCTTTATAGGTTAATACAATTCAAATTATTTTATTTTTTCCTACTAATATTGTCACGACCCCCTCCCACCAAAGATGCCCCTCCTGAGCTGGCAATGGTGAAAGGGAGATAATGACCCCCGAGTCCCGCCTCCAATAGGCCCCGGGTTGGCGACTAGCACCAAGGGTATGAGTTTTCACAAATATGGGAGGCATTACCCTTTGATTATTTTAAGATCGGGAAATAGGACAAGTCAGCCACCAAAAAGGAAAAGAACAAGTGTATAGAAACAAACCCAAACCAAGCCCACATGCATGTTTAAACAATTTTATAACAAGGTACAAGTACAAGAAAGCTCAAAGTAAAATACCAAAAGAAAAAGTACAACAACAGCAACAACTCCAACTGTCCAACTAGTAGGGTCCCGCACGGCCCTGGTAGTCCTCCTGGAAACCTGAAAGTAAATGTAGGGTGAGAATACAAGTATACTCAGTAGGGAAACCTAAATCTATCGTGCACAAGTGAGGAGACATCCTAATGTCCCATGAGAACAGAAGAAGAAACCTAGAAAGGAATTCTATCCACCCAACCTCACCAGCCACACTCACCAAAAACACAATCACAACAGGTAGTATCATATAAGAACAAGATTATTGGGTACCCCGTACCATTTCCCTTTAGTTAGCTGATCTTCCTAACGGCAAACGTCCTGACGCTGCCACACTCTCCCCGCCCGCACACACATGGGCCTCACAACCATGTATCCCGCCCGCACAAACCTGGGCCTCACAACCATGTATCCCACCCGCACACACCTGGGCCTCACAACAACGTATCCTGCTCGCACACACCTGGGCCTCACAACCACGTATCCCGCCCGTACACACCTGGGCCTCACAACCATGTATCCCGCCCGCACACACCTGGGCCTCATCCCAAAGATTCTTGGGAAACAGTAGAACCTACCCGAAGAGTCTTGGGCTAAAGCCACCCCAATCTAAACCTACCCGAAGAGTCTTACGTGTAGGGTCGCCTCAAGCCATCACAGCCTAGGGGAGAAGGAGTGGGAAGGAGCTAGTAACTAAGGGAAAACACCCTCTCCCATGAAATGGGAGTGTTCAGCACTAAGTTCTCAACATGGGTGGGGTGCGATAAAACACAAAAGATACAAATATATATATATACCAACCACACAGCCCAACCTATGGCTTCTAAACAGAGAAACTGAGCACGTGCCTCAACACTGCTACTACGAAGAATGCATACAACAAACAACCCCAACCCCATTCAGGTTTTCACGTTTTAGCAGAATTAGTTTATTTAGTTCCTTAACTACTGGGAAACTATCCACAACAAACCACATAGATAGTTCGTAAAACATATCTCTGCCATCCACAAAACAAGTTAGGAAAACATAAGCAACACAACCAAGCCCTTCTTATCAACCAACCAACCCCATTGATTATTAAACCCGTTCTGTTACCACGCCCCACCATTCATTAACTCTTCCGCTTTTATTATTATTCACAACCCATAGTATGTTCACATTCCAACCCATCCCTACAGCCTCGCTGCCATCCACCATAACCACAACAACATCGTACATCATTATCCCTTTAATACCATTTATCGCAGCCCCGCTGCCCGTTACCAACACAACATTCACACCAACCCACAACCAAGTCAACCGCAACCCTACTGCTCACCCAAACCACAACAACACACAAAACACCCCCATCACATGCCACATAACCAAGCCAACACCCACATGTTCATTATTCCATTTTATTCAACCGGGGTGATCACACAAGGGATCCATATTTTTAAACAGCCAACTTTACGTGATTAACCAATTTCCACATTCCACAAAGTTCCATCCACAAAAACGGTCTAGAAAGATAAGGCAATATTTAATTGCACAAGCAAAGGCCCCCAACGACCGTGATTTTCAGTAGGCATAAGCCTATTCAATTCACAACATAATATCATAGGATATAAAGTAACAGTAATCACAAACTTCCCAACCCCATTCTTTAACCAGTTATTATCTTCATTTAATGGTTCAACTATTTCTCATGAAAACAAGAGAATACCCACCCCGCATTATGCAAAAATTAGAGAGATGAAGGTAAGATCCCTACCTCAATAGGTTTTGATCGCAATGCTCCCCCGAATCAACTTTAGAAGACGTCCGTTGGCGTCCGTCACTTCCGTCGAGTCCCGGAAAAACCTCATCGGGTGGAAGTCAGAAATTAAAGGCCAAAGGAAAGACAACTAATCCAATATTGGAAGTTCTGTCTCATCGTTACAATCTCGTGGCCGCTGACGGATCCTAAATCGGAGCTCGGACGAAGAAGTTATGGAAGAAAAGGAGCCTTCGAGTCTCTTGGGAGAGCTCTGCTCAGAGGAAAGGGGAGGAGAGGGGTGAGTTTAAAGGAGGAGGGGACCCCTCCTTTTATAGGCGAGAAAAGGAAAAGTACACGGCATGTACTTTATGGTACACGGCATGTACTCGGTTATTTTACACGGTCTCCACACGGCTTCCAACACGGCTCCGCGGTCGTTGACTGGTCAACACACGGTTTGAGGGTAACACATACGCGGGGAGGGACTACACGACATGTAGTTTGTACACACGGCGTGTACTCATTTATTGCACACAGCAAGGACACAGCTCCAACACGGTACACGGTCGTTGACTGGTAACGTGTACGTGGGGAAGGACTACACGGCGTGTAGAACTGGACACACGACGTTCACCCATTATTCCACACAGCAAGGACACGGCCTTCAACACGGGGTATACCCAGCAAGGTGGTACACGGCGTGTAGTTACACTACACGGTGTGTACTCATTTTCTTCAGACGGCGAGGACACGGCCTGCGACACAGGGTATACCCGGAAATGGGATACACAGCGTGTACTCAAACTACACGGCGTGTAGTTTCAAAATTCTGGAAAGTGTGAAAAAAGTCCATTTTACCCTCAAGAACACTTCTTGACCTTCTTTTGACAAAGGAATGGGCCGTAGAGGTCCGTGGCATTACATCAGATACCTCTTAAAACATTCTCGTCCCCGAGAATTCAGAAAGCAACCCAGAGGAAACCCAACAAGATACCTCTTAGGGTTCGTGTTACAACAGGAACCCAACCAGCAACCCTAATCATATGCGTTAGGAATTCCTTCTCCTATCTCGAGATATTATCCACTTTAGGCAGCACTGACTCGCCTGCACGGGTTTAATCGCATCCTCATTAATGCGTCTCAATTAAGAATTGGGTCTTCCCACTTTCATACATTAGGATTTTTCAACTCGTACTACCCCCAACACCACACAACCAACACACGCCCGAACACGTGGGTTTGGGAAATTCCTTATCCTATGTCGAGATATTATCCGCTTTAGGCGGCACTGACTCACCTGCACGGGTTCAATCGCATCCAAATTAATGTGTCTCAATTAAGGGTCAGGTTTTTCCTTTTCCCACACATCCGGATAGGTTACACATTACCAGGGAACAAGGAAACAAAGGTCTCACAACCGACAAGCCAAGCTTTCCATATATCAAAGGTTCAGAGTACATAAACAAAGATCATAAGAACAAGGCAAAACACACAAGTCAAAAAAACTATGGGTACTGAGCGTGCATCTGGGTCTCCCACTCCCAAGTGCTCTCCTCGAGGCTGCCATGCCTCCACAACACACGACCCAAGGGAATGCTTCCTCCATGGAGCACCTTCTCCTTATGATCCTCGATTCTGACTGGTCGTTCCTCAAATGTCGCATCATCTCCCATATCTAACTCTCCCCAGTCGATAACGTGAGAGTCGTCGTGTAAGTACTGACGAAGCTGGGAGACGTATAAGACATCATGAACCTTCTCCAACTGAGGTGGCAGGGCCAGCTGATATGCCACCTCGCCGACTCACCTCAACACCTCAAAAGGTCCGATGAACCTAGGTGAGAGCTTTCTCCCTTTCCCAAACCTATGCTGGCCCCGTCGAGGGGAAACCTTCAAGAACACATGATCCCCCACCTCAAATTCCAAGGGCCTCCTCCGACGATCAGCATAAGAATTTTGTCGGTCCCGAGCTGCTTTCATCCTCTCATGAACAAGCTAGACTTTCTCTATGGTTCTCTACACTACCTCTGGCCCAAGAGCACCTGTCTCACCAACCTCTGCCCAGCAAATGGGTGAACAACATGGTCTTCCATACAAAGCCTCAAACGGTGCCATGCCAATAGTAGAGTGGTAGCTGTTGTTGTAGGCAAAATCTACTAAAGGCAAGTGTCGTACCCATGATCCTCTGAAATCCAGAACGCATGCTCGTAGCATGTCCTCCAACATCTGGATAGTCCACTCTGTCTGCCCATCGTTCTGGGGGTGGAAAGTTGTGCTAAGGCGTAGCTGGGTGCCAAAATCATGCTGTAACCCCCTCCAGACTCGTGAGGTAAACTGAGTATCCCGATCTGAGATGATAGTCTTTGGGACTCCATGCAACCACACAACTTCATCTACGTACCTCTATGCTAAGGTACTCACCGGGCCTGACTCTTTAATTGCTAAGAAGTGAGCTAATTTCGTTAGTCGATCCACCACCACCTAGATAGCATCATAACCACCTTGAGCTCTGGGTAGTCATGTGACTAAGTCCATTGAGATGTCATCCCACTTCCACTCAGGGAAATCTAAAGGATGAAACAAACCACTGGGAACACGGTGTTCAGCCTTCACTTGCTGTCACACTAGGAATTTAGCCACAAACTCCGCCACTGCCCATTTCACCCCGGGCCACCAAAACTGTTCCCTCAGGCCTCGGTACATTTTCGAAACTCCTGGATGTACCGCCAAGGCTGAGTTATGGAACTCACGGAGAACTCCCTCATGCATTGTCTCTGGGAAAAACAACCTTCCATGGAAAATCATCCGATGTCGGCTGTCCTCTGACCATCCCTCTAGAGCGTTCCCCTGATCGACAGGATCCCGCATCACTTCCGCCTCGGAGTCCCCCCACTGAGACTCTTCCACCTGCTGCAATAAGGAGGACTGCACCATCATCTAAAACAAACATCCTCTAACACCTTCTTCCCTGGCATCCAAGTGCAAGGCGGCCAACACTCCCATCGCCTTCCAAGCATCAATGGACTCCCGAACCACTTCCTTATGCGACTTCCTGCTCAGGGCATCAGCCACAACATTGACATTACCTTCAGTGTAAGAGATCTCAAAGTCATAGTCTTGGAGAAACTCGACCCATCTCCGCTGCCATAAGTTCAGGTCACGCTGGGAGAAGATATAACATAAGCTCTTGTGATCTAAGAAGACCACAAAGCGCTCCCCAAAGAGGTAATGTCGCCACAACATCAGTTCGAACACTACTCCTGCAATCTCTAGGTCATGGATGGCATAGTTATGCTCATGAGGGCGTAACTGCCTATACCCATAACAGATCACTTCCTTCTTCTGCATCAGTACGCACCCCAGACCAAGGCCAGAAGCATCACAAAACACCTCATACAACAACCCTTCCTCTGGAAACCTGAGTACGGGAGAACTGACCAACTTCTCCTTCAGGTATTCAAAAGCTTTCTGGCACTGCTCTCTCCATAGGAAGATCTGGTTTTTCCTCGTCAAAGCTGTCAATGGAGCAGCAACTCGAGAGAAGTCCAAAATGAACCTCCGATAGTAACCCGCTAACCCTAGGAAACTACGAACTTCTGCCACACTCTTGAGTGCTTCCCAAGAAACAACTGCCTCCACCTTCGATGGGTCCACTGACACTCCATGCTGAGACACTACGTGCCCAAGGAAGTGTACTTTTTGTGTCAAGAACTTACACTTCGACAATTTCCCGTAAAGATGGTGGTGTCGAAGGACTCCCAAGACTGTCCTGAGATGCTCAATGTGCTCCTCTTCTGACCTTGAGTAGATCAGGATGTCATTGATAAACACAACTACGAACCGGTCCAGAAACTCCCAGAAGACAAAGTTCATAAGTCCCATTAACACAGCTGGTGCATTCCTAACTCCAAACGGCATCACCACAAACTCGAAGTGCCCATACCTACACCTAAAAGGTGCCTTCGAGATGTCACTGTCTTTTACCCTCAGCTGATGATATCCAGATCGTAGATCAATCTTAGAAAACCAACCTGCTCCCCTCAGTTGGTCAAAGAGATCATCTATCCTTGGGAGGGAATAGAGGTTCTTGACCGTTACCTGGTTCAACCTTCGGTAGTCTATGCATAGCCTGAGACCACCATCTTCCTTCTTCACGAACAAAACTAGAGCACCCCATGGCGATACGCTGGGTCGAACAAAACCATTCTTCATCAGATCGTCAATCTGAATCCGCAACTCCCACAACTCTGAAGGTGCCATCTGATAAGGGGCCATCGAAATCAGACAGGAACCAGGATATAAGTCTATCCTGAACTCAACGTCACGTCGTGGGGGTAGAATCACAACCTCCTCAGGAAAAACATCGAGGAACTCCCCAACAACCTCTGGGACATCTATCATCTCTGTATCAGTTGGAACCACTGATAGCCCACCTAAAAAGGAAAGGAGAGGCTCCACACGCCGACTTCCCACCTGATAGCTCCTCTCGCTAACAAAAGATACACGTTGCCCGTCCACGTTGGAGAACACGACTCTTCTTCGGAAGCAGTCGATAATGGAACTAACAGAAAACAACCAGTCGATGCCTAGGATGACATCGTATGGATGCATCTGTAACAGAAGAGGGTCCCCACTAGATCAATGTGGTCCCAACGTCAGCCCACATCCCCGGAAAACACAAGATATGCTGGTCTGGCCTCCAACTGGTGTACTCAGCACCAGTGGTACGGAAAGTCTCTCTACTTCTAGTCCCAAAGCATGGGCTAGACCAGGTGAAACAAAGCAGTGTGAAGCTCCCGAATCGAACAATGCAGAAACAAGAGTGCTGAACAAACAAATCGTACCTCGCACCACCTCTGGTCCTGCCGGAGCTGTCAACTATGCTGCGTGCAACAGTCCACTCCCAGCTCCTCTGCCTCTCTGATGTCGTCCACCTCCCCGACCACGCCCTGGTCGAGGTCCCTGAGGGGCACCCTGAGATCGGCCTCCTCCCGTAAAGTCTTCCCTTGGAGGATCATGGTCCTGTTGCTGGTGGAAGGGCCTCGCGGGCAACTGGTGTTGTTGAGGTGGGCGTTGAACCTTCCCACCTCCACCATACTGAGCTCGGGTCGGGCACTGACTCTGAATGTTCCCGAAACCTCCAAAATAAAAACACTTCGGTCTTGGGCTAGTGAAAAAGGGACGAGGACCCGAAGATCTGAATTGGAACTGCTGGGGCCTGCTCCCCACTGGCCTGAACCTGGAAGGTCCCGTCGTAGGAGAACTGCTGCTGACTGCTTTCCCCTTTGTCAAGCCCGGCTGGATCCCCTCTCTGGGTGCACCTCCCAGCGAGTGAATCCTCTCTACAACCTCTGCCTTCTTCTGTACCGCCATGTACGTCGGAAGGGTGAAGGGGGTGACAGCATACTGAAGCGAAGGACGAAGCACCTCCTCCAAAAGTCTCCCCCAAGACTCCTCATCCGGAAAGAGATCTGGAGCAAAGCGTAAGAGATCCTTGAACTTGATCCCCAACTCTCGTACTGACATACTCCCCCGCTGAAGGGAGAGTAACTCCTGCTGCTTCTCCGCCTTGATCATGGAAGAAAGGAATCCCTCCTAGAATTCCTTCTCAAAGTCAGCCCATGGAACCTCTGCCTCTATCCTCTCTCCAAGGTAGAGCGTACACCACTGTCGCGTCGCACCTCTCAGCTGACTGACCGCTAGGGGAACCCAGTACTCCCTTGGGGCACAGATCAAGGTAAAAGTGATCCCTAACTCCTCAAGCCACCCCTCCGTCTTCGTATCCGAAGTACAACCCTCGTACTTCTTGAGGGTCTGCCGCTGGAAAGAATGGAGAGTCTTCTGCCACCGGCTATCTTCCTCCTCTCAGTCAATCCTCAACTAATCAATCGCCTGAATCTGCTGGGCCTCGGCCGTCTGAGACACCCGGGGACGACGTCCAGGTGCCATATCTGTATGGTAAACAAAGATCGCCTACGCCCAAGTATTAAGGAAAAAATCAAGGTTTTATTTTTTTATAATTTTATTCCAATTTCTTTCCCTAAACACCCAAATCAAGTAAAACACAATCATGATGATGCATGTACCTTCCCTAGGGTCTCTACCCTGCAATCAATGTATCCTAACTTGGTCGTTCGGTAGGTTCCGATTCCTTACATCGGATCACGGGGGGCCCTAAAATCCCGTGTCCTAGCCGGTCTTCCCTGGCCTAAGTCACGCACCAAGATTAACTAACATTGTCGCCCTACCATCCCATGCAATCCTCAGTGTTCCTAACTCCAGACTCCATCCTATCTCTCAACCATCATCTCTGATACCATTCTGTCACGACCCCTCCCACCAAAGATGCCCCTCCTGAGCTGGCAATGGTGAAAAGGAGATAACGACCCCCGAGTCCTGTCTCCAGTAGGCCCCGGGTTGGCGACTAGCACCAAGGGTATGAGTTTTCACAAATATGGGCGGCATTACCCTTTTATTATTTTATGATCGGGAAATAGGACAAGTCAGCCACCAAAAAGGAAAAGAACAAGTGTATATAAATAAACCCAAACCAAGCCCACATGCATGTTTAAACAATTTTATAACAAGGTTCAAGTACAAGAAAGCTCAAAGTACAATACCAAAAGAAAAAGTACAACAACAGCAACAACTCTAACTGTCCGACTAGTAGGGTCCCGCACGACCCTGGTAGTCCTCCTAGAAACCTGAAAGTAAACGTAGGGTGAGAATACAAGTATACTCAGTAGTGAAACATAAATCTCTCGTGCACAAGTTGGGAGACATCCTAATGTCCTGTGAGAACAACAGAAGAAACCTAGCAAGGAATTCTATCCACCCAACCTCACCAGCCACACTCACCAAAAACACAATCACAACAGGTATTAGAATATAAGAACAAGAGTATTGGGTACCCCGCACCATTTTCCTTTAGATAGATTCTCTTCCTAATGGAAAATGTCCTGACACTTCCACACTCTCCCCGCCCGCACACACATGGTCCTCACAACCACGTATCCCGCCCGCACACACCTGGGCCTCACAACCGCGTATCCCGCCCGTACACACCTGGGCCTCACAACCACGTATCCCTCCCACACACAACTGGGCCTCACAACCACGTATCCCGCCCGCACACACCTGGGCCTCACAACCACGTCTCCCGCCCGCACACACCTGGGCCTCATCCTGAAGATTCTTGGGAAACAGTAGAACCTGCCTAAAGAGTCTTGGGCTAAATCCACCCCAATCGAAACCTACCCGAAGAGTCTTAGGTGTAAGGTCGCCTCAAGCCATCACAGCCTAGGAGAGAAGAAGCAGTAAGGAGCTAGTAACTAAGGGAAAACACCCTCTCCCATGAAATGGTAGTGTTCGACACTAAGTGCTCAACATGGGTGGGGTGCAATAAAACACAAAAGATACAGATATATACATATACCAACCACACAGCCCAACCTATGGCTTCTAAATTTAGAAACCGAGCACGTGCCTCGGCACTGCTACTACGAAGCATGCATACAAAAAACAACCCCAACCCCATTTAGGTTTTCACGTTTCAGCAGAATTAGTTTATTTAGTTCCTTAACTATTGGAAAACTATCCACAACCAACCACATCGATTGTTCGTAAAACATATCCATGTCATCCACAAAACAAGTTAGGAAAACACAAGAAACACAACCAAGCCCTTATTATCAACCAACCAACCCCATTGATTATTAAACTAGTTCCATTACCACGCCCCACCATTCATTAACTCTTCTGCTTTTACTAGTATTCACAACCCATAGTCCATTCACATTCCAACCCATCCCTGCAGCCCCGCTGTCATCCACCATAACCACAATCGCACTGTACATCATTATCCCTTTAATAACATTTATCGCAGCCCCAATGCCCGTTACCAAAACAACATTCACACCAATCCACAACCAAGTCAACCGCATCCCCGCTGCTGACCCAAACCACAACAACCCACAAAACACCCCCATCACATGCCACATAACCAAGCCAACACCCACATGTTCATTATTCTATTTTGTTCAACCGGGTTGATCACACAAGGGATCCATATTTTTAAACAGCTTATTTACTTGATTAACGAATTTCCACATTCCACAAAGTTCCATCCACAAAAAGGTCTAGAAAGATAGGGCAACATTTAATTACGCAAGTAAAGGCCCCCAACGACCATGATTTTCAGTAGGCATAAGCCTATTCAATTCACAACATAATATCATAGTATATAAAGTAACAGCAATCACAAACTTCCCAACCCCATTCTTTAACCAGTTATTATCTTCATTTAATGGTTCAACTGTTTCTCATGAAAACAAGAGGATACCCACCCTGCATGATGCACAAATTAGAGAGACGAAGGTAAGATCCCTACCTCAACAGGTTCCGATCGCAACACTCCCCTGGATCAACTTTAGAAGACGTATGTTGGCGTCCGTCACTTCCATCAAGTCCAAGAAAAACCTCCTCTGGTGGAAGTAGGAAAGGAAAGGCCAAAGGAAAGACAACAGATCCAAGCTTGGAAGTTCTGCCTCGTCGTTATGATCCCGTGGCCACTGACGGATCGTAAATCGGAGCTTGGACGAAGAAGTTATGGAACAAAAGGAGCCTTCGAGTCTCTTGGGAGAGCTCTGCTCAGAGGAAAGGGGAGGAGAGGGGTGAGTTTAAAAGAGGAGGGGACCCCTCCTTTTATAGGCGAGAAAAGGAAAATTACACGGCGTGTACTTTATGGTACACGGTGTGTACTCAGTTATTTTACACGGTCTCCACGCGGCTTCCAACACGGCTCCGCGGCCGTTGACTGGCCAACACACGGTTTGAGGGTAACGCATACACAGGGAGGGACTACACGGCGTGTAGTTTGGACACATGGACTGTACTCATTTATTACATAAGGTAAGGACACGGCTCCAACACAGTACACGGCCGTTGACTGGTAACGCGTACGCGGGGAAGGACTACACGGCGTGTAGAACTGGACACACGGCGTGCACCCATTATTCCACACAACAAGGACACGACCTTCAACACGGGGTATACCCGGAAAGGTGGTACACAGTGTGTAGTTACACTACACGGCGTGTACTCATTTACTTCACATGGCAAGGACACGGCCTGCGACACGGGGTATACCCGGAAAGAGGATACACGGCGTGTACTCAAACTACACGGCGTGTAGTTTCAAAATTCTAGAAAGTGTGGGAAAAGACCATTTTACCCTCCAAAACACTTCTTGACCTTCTTTTAACAAAGGAATGGGCCAGAGAGGTCCAGGCCATTACATCATATACCTATTAAAACATTCTCGTCCCCGAGAATTCAAAAACCAACCTAGAGGAAACCCAACAAGATACCTCTTAGGGTTCGTGTTACAACAGGAACCCAACCAACAACCCTAATCATATGCGTTAGGAATTCCTTATCCTATGTTGAGATATTATCCGCTTTAGGTGGCACTGAATCTCCTGCACGGGTTTAATCGCATCCTCATTAATGCGTCTCGATTAAGAATTGGGTCTTCCCACTTTCATACATTAGGATTTTTCAACTCGTACTACCCCCAACACCACACAACCAACACACTGCCTGAACACATGGGTTTGAGAAATTCCTTCTCCTATGTCGAGATATTGTCTGCTTTAGGCGGCACTGACTCGCCCGCACGGGTTCAATCCCATCTGCATTAATGTGTCTCGATTAAGGGTTAGGTTTTTCCTTTTCCCACACATCCGGACATGTTACACATTACCAGGGAACAAGGAAACAAAGGTCTCACAACCGACAATCCAAGAATTCCATATATCAAAGGTACAAAGTACAAAAACAAAGCTCAGAAGAACTAGGAAAAACACAAGTCAAAACAACTCCGGGTACTGAGCGTGCATCTGGGTCTCCCTCTCCCAAGTGCTCTCCTCGAGGCCGCCATGCCTCCACAACACACGAACCAAGGGAATGGTTCCTCCACAGAGCACCTTCTCCTTATGATCCTCGATTCTGACTGGTCGTTCCTCGAAGGTCGCGTCGTCTCCCATATCTAACTCTCCCCATTCGATAACGTGAGAGTCATCGTGTAAGTACCGACGAAGCTGGGAGACGTGGAAGACGTCATGAACCTTCTCCAACTGAGGTGGCAGGGCCAGCTGATATGCCACCTCGCCGACTCACCTCAGAACCTCAAAAGGTCTGATGAACCTAGGTGAGTGCTTGCTCCCTTTACTAAACCTCTGATGCCCCCGTCGAGGGGAAACCTTCAATAACACATGATCTCCCACCTCGAATTCCAAGGGCCTCCTCCGACGATCAGCATAAGACTTTTGTCGGTCCTGAGCCACTTTCATCCTCTCAAGAACAAGCTGGACTTTCTCTGTGGTGCTCTGCACTACCTCTGGCCCAAGAGCACCTGTCTCACCAACCTCTGCCCAGCAAATGGGTGAACGACATGGTATTCCATACAAAGCCTCAAACGGTGCCATTCTAATAGTAGAGTGGAAGCTGTTGTTGTAGGCAAACTCTACTAAAGGAAAGTGTCATACCCATGATCCTCTGAAATCCAGAATGCATGCTCGCAGCATGTCCTCCAACATCTGGATAGTCCGCTCTGTCTGCCCGTCGGTCTGGGGGTGGAAAGTTGTGCTAAGGCGTAGCTGGGTGCCAAAAGCATGTTTTAACCCCCTCCAGACTCGTGATGTAAACTGAGTATCCCAATCTGAGATGATAGTCTTTGGGACTTCGTGCAACCGCAAAACTTCGTCTACGTGTCTCTGTGCTAAGGTACGTACCGGGCCTGACTCTTTAATTTCTAAGAAGTGATCTGATTTCGTCATTCGATCCACCACCACCCAGATATCATCATAAGGACCCTGAGCTATGGGTAGTCCTGTGACGAAGTCCATTGAGATGTCATCCCACTTCCACTTAGGGACATCTAAAGGATGCAACAAACCACTAGGAACACGGTGTTCAGCCTTCACTTGCTGACACACTAGGCATTTAGCCACAAACTCCGCCACTGCCCGTTTCACCCCGGGCCACCAAAACTGTTCCCTCAGGACTCGGTACAGTTTCAAAACTCCTGGATGTACCTCCAAGGCTGAGCTATGGAACTCACGAAGAACTCCCTCACGCATTGTCTCTGGGACAAACAACCTTCCATTGAAAAGCATCTGATGTCGGCTGTCCTCTGACCATCCCTCTGGAGCGTTCCCCTGATCGACACGATCCCGCATCACTTCTACCTCGGAGTCCCCCCACTAAGACTCTTCCACCTACTACAACAAGGAGGACTGCACCGTCATCTAAAACAAACAGCCTCTAACACCTTCTTCCCTGGCATCCAAGTGCAAGGTGGCCAACTCTCCCATCACCTTCCAAGCATCAGTGGACTCTCGAACCACTTCCTTATGCGACTTCCTACTCAGGGAATCAGCCACAACGTTTCCCTTACCTTCAATGTAAGAGATCTCAAAGTCATAGTCTTGGAGAAACTCGACCAATCTTCACTGCCGTAAGTTCAGGTCACGCTGGGAGAAGATATAACGTAGGCTCTTGCGATCTGAGAAGACCACAAAGCACTCCCCAAAAAGGTAATGTCGCCACAACTTCAGTGCGAACACTACTGCTGCAAGCTCTAGGTCATGGGTGGCATAGTTACGCTCGTGAGGGCGTAACTGCCTAGACCCATAACAGATCACTCCCTTCTTATGCATCAGCACGCACCCCAGACCAAGGCCAGAAGCATCACAAAACACCTCATACAACAACCCTTCCTATGGAAACCTAAGTACGGGAGCACTGACCAACTTCTCCTTCAGGTAGTCAAAAGCTTTCTGGCACTACTCGCTCCATAGGAAGATCTGGTTCTTCCTCGTCAAAGCTGTCAATGGAGAAACAACTCGAGAGAAGTCCAAAACGAACCTTCGATAGTAACCTGCTAACCCCAGGAAACTATGAACTTCTTCCACGCTCTTGGGTGCTACCCAAGAAACAACTGCCTCCACCTTTAATGGGTCCACTGACACTCTATGCTGAGACACTATCTGCCCAAGGAAGTGTACTTCTTGTGTCAAGAACTTACACTTCGACAATTTCCTGTATAGTTGGTGGTGTCGAAGGACTCCCAAGACTGCCCTGAGTTGCTCAACGTGCTCCTCCTCTGACCTTGATTAGATTAGGATGTCATCGATAAACACAATGACGAACTGGTCCAGAAACTCCCGGAAGACAAAGTTCATAAGTACCATGAACACAGCCGGTGCATTCCTAACTCCAAACGGCATAACCACAAACTCGAAGTGCCCATACCTGCACCTGAAAGCCGTCTTCGAGATGTCACTGTCTTTTACCCTCAGCTGATGATATCCAGATCATAGATCAATCTTGGAAAACCAACATGCTCCCCTTAGTTGGTCAAAGAGATCATCTATCCTTGGGAGTGGATAGCGGTTCTTGACCGTTACCTAGTTCAACCTTCGGTAGTCTATGCATAGCCTAAGACCACCATCTGCCTTCTGCACGAACAAAACTGGAGCACCCCATGGTGATACGTTGGGTTGAATAAAACCCTTCTCCATCAGATCATCAATCTGAATCCGCAACTCCCGCAACTCCAAAGGTTCCATCCGATAAGGGGCCATCGAAATCGGACGGGCACCAGGCTGTAAGTCTATCCTGAAATCAACGTCACGTCGGGGGGGGGGGGGTAGAGTCACAACCTCCTCAGGAAAAACATCGAGGAACTCCCAAAAAACCTCCGGGACATCTATCATATCTATATCAGTTGGAACCACTGATAGCCCACCTAACAAGGAAAGAAGAGGCTCCACACGCCGGCTTCCCACCTGATAGCTCCTCTCACCAACAAAAGCAACACGCTGCCCGTCCATGTTGGAGAACACGAATATTCTCCGGAATCAGTCGATAAAGGCACTAACAGAAAACAACCAGTCGATGCCTAGGATGACATCGTATGGCTGCATCTGTAATAGAAGAAGGTCCCCACTAGATCGATGTGGTCCCAACGTCAGCCCACATCCCCGGCAAACACAAGATATGCTGGTCTGGCCTCCAACTGGTGTACTTAGCACCAGTGGTACGGAAATTCTCTCTACGTCTAGTCCCAAATCATGGGCTATACCAGGTGAAACAAAGGAGTGTGAAGCTCCCGAATCGAACAAAGTAGAAACAAGAGTGCTGAACAAACAAATCATACCTCGCACCACCTCCGGTCCTGCCGGAGCTATCAACTCTGCTGCGTGCAACTGTCCACGCCCAGCTCCTCTGCCTCTCTGATGTCGTCCACCTCCCCGACCACGCCCTGATCGAGGTCCCTGAGGGGCACCCTGAGATCGGCCTCCTCCCGCAAAGTCTGCCCTCGGAGGAGCATGGTCATGCTGCTACTGGAAGGGCCTCAGCGACAACTGGTGCTGCTGAGGTGGGCGCTGAACCTGCCCACCTCCACCGTACTGAGCTCGGGTCGGGCACCGACTCTGAACGTGCCTGAAACCTCCACAAGAAAAACACTTCGGTCCTGGTCTCGTGAAAAATGGGCAAGGACCTAAAGATCTGAACTAGAACTACTGGGGCCTGCTCCCCACTGGCCTGAACCTAGAAGGTCCTGTCGCAGGAGACCTGCTGCTGACTGCTTTCCCCTCCATCGAGCCCGACTGGATCTCCTCTCGGGGTGCATCTCCCAGTGAGTGCATCCTCTCTACAACCTCTACCTTCTTCTGTATCACCAAGTATGTCATAAGGGTGAAGGGGGTGACAGCATACTGGAGCGAAGGACGAAGCGCCTCCTCCAAACGTCTCACCCGAGACTCCTCATCCGGAAATATATCTGGAGCAAAGCGCAGGAGATCTTTGAACTTGATCCCCAGCTCTCGTATTGACATACTTCCCTGCTGAAGGGAGAGTAACTCCTGCCGCTTCTCCGCCTTGATCATGGAATAAAGGAATTCCTCCCAGAATTCCTTCTCAAAGTCAGCCCATGGAACCTCTGCCTCTATCCTCTCTCTGAGGTAGAGCGTCCACCACTGTCGCTCTACACCTCTCAGCTGACTGACCGCTAGGGGAACCCAGTACTCCCTTGAAGCACGGAAAAAGGTAAAAGCGATCCCTAGCTCCTCAAGCCATCCCTCCGTCTCCGTATCCGAAGTACTACCCTCGTACTTCTTGAGGGTCTGCCGCTGGAAAGAACGGAGAGTCTTCTGCCACTAGCTATATTCCTCCTCTCGGTCAATCCTCAACTGATCGACCGCCAGAATCTATTGGGCCTCGGCCATCTGAGCCACCCAGGGACGACGTCCAGGTGCCATAGTTGTACGGTAAACAAATATCGCCTAAGCCCAAGTAGTAAGGAAAAACTCAAGGTTTTATTTTTTTATCATTTTATTCCAATTTCTTTCCCTAAACACCCAAATCAAGTAAAACACAATCATGATGATGCATGTACCTTCCCTAGGGTCTCTACCCTGCAATCAATGTAGCCTAACTTGGTCATTCAGTAGGCTCAGAGTCCTTGCATCGGATCACGGGGGGCCCTAAAATATCGTGTCCTAGCCGGTCTTCCATGGCCTATGTCACGCACCAAGATTAACTAACATTTTCTCCCTACCATCCCATGCAATCCTCACTGTGCCTAACTCCAGACTCCATCCTATCTCTCAACCATCAGCTCTGATACCATTATGTCATGACCCCCTCCCACCAAAGATGCCCCTCCTGAGCTGGCAATGGTGAAAGGGAGATAATGACCCCCGAGTCCCGCCTCCAGTAGGCCCTGGGTTGGCAACTAGCACCAAGGGTATGAGTTTTCACAAATATGGGAGGCATTACCCTTTTATTATTTTAAGATCGGGAAATAGGACAAGTCAACCACCAAAAAGAAAAAGAACAAGTGTATATAAATAAACCCAAACCAATCCCACATGCATGTTTAAACAATTTTATAACAAGGTACAAGTACAAGAAAGCTCAAAGTACAATACCAAAAGAAAAAGTATAGCAACAACAACAACTCCAACTGTCCGACTAGTAGGGTCCCGCACGGCCCTGGTAGTCCTCCTAGAAACCTGAAAGTAAACGTAGGGTGAGTATACAAGTATACTCAGTAGGGAAACCTAAAGATCTCGTGCACAAGTGGGGAGACATCCTAATGTCCCGTGAGAACAATAGAAGAAACCTAGCAAGGAATTCTATCCACCCAACCTCACCAGCCACACTCACCAAAAACACAATCACAACAGGTAGTAGCATATAAGAACAAGATTATTGGGTACCCTGCACCATTTCCCTTTAGTTATCTGCTCTTCTTAACGGCAAACGTCCTGACGCTGCCACACTCTCCCCGCCCGTACACACCTGGGCCTCAAAACCACGTATCCCGCCCGCACACACCTGGGCCTCACAACTATGTATCCCGCCCCCACACACCTGGGCCTCACAACCACGTATCCCGCCCGCACACACCTGGGCCTCACAACCACGTATCCCTCTCACAGACACATGGGCCTCACAACCACGTATCCCGCCCGCACACACCTAGGCCTCATCCCGAAGATTCTTAGGAAACAGTAGAACCTGCCCGAAGAGTCCTGGGCTAAAGCCACCCCAATCGAAACCTACCCGAAGAGTCTTAGGTGTAAAGTTGCCTCAAGACATCACAGCCTAGGGGAGAAGGAGCAGTAATGATCTAGTAGCTAAGGGAAAACACCCTCTCCCATGAAATGGGAGTGTTCGGCAC
Organism: Viscum album; assembly: GCA_963277665.1. NCBI lineage: Eukaryota > Viridiplantae > Streptophyta > Magnoliopsida > Santalales > Viscaceae > Viscum > Viscum album. The sequence goes on along the minus strand of OY728137.1, from coordinate 713,013,428 downwards.
TAAGTGATCAACATGGGCGGGGTGCGATAAAACACAAAAGATACATATATATATATATACCAACCACACATCCCAACCTATGGCTTCTAAACAGAGAAACTGAGCACGTGCCTTGGCACTGCTACTACGAAGCATGTATACAACAAACAACCCCAACCCCATTTAGGTTTTCACGTTTCAATAGAATTAGTTTATTTAGTTCCTTAACTAATGGGAAACTATCCACAACCAACCACATCGATCGTTCGTAAAACATATCCCTGTCATCCACAAAAAACGTTAGGAAAACATAAGCAACACAACCAAGCCCTTCTTATCAACCAACCAACCCCATTGATTATTAAACCCGTTCTGCTACCATGCCCCACCATTCATTAACTCTTCCACTTTTATTATTATTCACAACCCATAGTCCGTTCGCATTCCAACCCATCCCTGCAGCCCCGCTGCCATCCACCATAACCACAACTGCACCATACATCATTATCCCTTTAATACCATTTATCGCAACCCCACTGCTCGTTACCAACACAACATTCACACCAACCCACAACCAAGTCAACCGCAGCCCCACTGCTCACCCAAACCACAACAACCCACAAAACACCCCCGTCACATGCCACGTAACCAAACCAACACCCACATGTTCATTATTCCATTTTGTTCAACCGGGGTGATCACACAAGGGCTCCATATTTTTAAACATCCAACTTTACGTGATTAACCAATTTCCACATTCCACAGAGTTCCATCCACAAAAACAATCTAGAAAGATAGGGAAACATTTAATTGCTCAAGCAAAGGCCCCCAACAACCATGATTTTCAGTAGGCATAAGCCTATTCAATTCACAACATAATATCACAGGATATAAAGTAACAACAATCACAAACTTCCCAACCCCGTTCTTTAACCGGTTATTATCTTCATTTAATGGTTCAACTGTTTCTCATGAAAATAAGAGGATACCCACCCCGCATGATGTACAAATTAGAGAGACAAAGGTAAGATCCCTACCTCAACAGGTTCCGATCGCAACGCTCCCCCGGATCAACTTTAGAAGACGTTCGTTGGCGTCCGTCACTTCCGTCGAGTCCCGATAAAACCTCCTCGGGTGGAATTCGGAAAGGAAAGGCTGAAGGAAAGAAAAAAGATCCAAGCTTGGAAGTTTTTCCTCGTCGTTACGATCCCGTGGCCGCTGACGGATCATAAATCGGAGCTCGGACAAAGAAGTTATGGAATAAAAGGAGCCTTCGAGTCTCTTGGGAGAGCTCTGCTCAGAGGAAAGTGGAGGAGAGGGGTGAGTTGAAAGGAGGAGGGGACCCCTCCTTTTATAGGCGAGAAAAGGAAAAGTACACGGCATGTACTCGGTTATTTTACACGGTCTCCACGCGACTTCCAACACGGCCCTGCGGCTGTTGACTGGTCAACACACGGTTTGAGGGTAACGCATACACAGGGAGGGACTACACGACGTGTAGTTTGGACACACGGTGTGTACTCATTTATTGCACATGACAAGGAAACGACTCTAACACAGTACACAGTCGTTGACTGGTAACGCGTACGCGGGGAAGGACTACACGGCGTGTAGAACTGGACACACGGCGTGCACCCATTATTCCACACAGAAAGGACACGACCTTCAACACGGGGTATACCCGGCAAGGTGGTACACGACGTGTAGTTACACTACACGGCGTGTACTCATTTACTTCACACGGTGAGGACACGGACAGCGACACAGGGTATACTCGGAAAGGGGATACACGGCGTGTACTCAAACTACACGGCGTGTAGTTTCAAAATTCTTAAAAGTGTGGGAAAAGTCCGTTTTACCCTCCAGAACACTTCTTGACCTTCTTTTGACAAAGTAATGGGCCGGAGAGGTCCGAGCCATTACAAATATTATATCCTAATTCATTCAATTTAGTATAGTTTAATGTAGCTCAATTTTATATCGGTTAGTTTTGTTTTCTTCAAGTTTTTTCAAGAAAATTATTATAAGAAATCTATATCACTATTTAGTATGAAAACATGATCTCAAATACAAGCAATCAATGATTCTTTAAATTTAAATTCCAATGCATAAGGGAACCTACCTCAAACTCAAGGCACTCTGTTTATGATGACAGCAACTTGAATCTTCCCATTATTTCTTGCACGCATATGCACTTTCTCATATATATAAGGAAACCTTGACCCTATGTACACATTTTCATGGCCAAATATGTACAGTTGGATCCTTAAATATATGATTATACTTTCATATAACTCTTTACCTTACACAGGTATTCATTTTTCATATATATACATAAGCACACCTAACCCTAATATATATATTTACATGTCCATGAGTGAATATATATATATATATGGGGGAACTTATATATGTATATTACTACCTATAAATACATGTGCAAGTCACCTTTGACAATGGCTACCCGAAACCACCATATTAGGTCCAAAATACTCTAGAAAAAAACCAAAAACCAAAAACACCAAAACCCCTAAATTAAAAAAAAGAATTGAAATATAAAAAAACATACCTAAAACCCATGGTGAACCCACTTCCCTTGAAGGAGGTGGCTATAACCAGCCTCAACAAGACCCAATAGTCCTAAACATCAAGAATTTACCAAAAGAATAACCCACAAAATGAGTTAGGATTCAGTTACAGTGATCTAAAATGAAATGAACAATGAAGAGGAAACCAAAAATATCGCATAATTCAATCCATAATAAAGAAAACACGTGTTAAAGAAAACAATAATTCTTCAAGCATTTTATCATCGGGAAACAAAATAAGATCACCCAATAACATGGTGTCCCTAAAATTCAAAAAAAAATATTAAGGGGATTATAGAACAAATCCCACCTACAAAAAATCATATTGAAAAAATTGACTTAAATATACTCAAAAATCCAAAAATGATAACATAAAATAGTCTAATACATGGAATTAAGATTCAAAGTAAACTAAGACATCATTTTTAAACATGTAATAAGGAAAACATTTTCAAAAGTGGCACAAAAGTGGTGTTTTCTAACTCTAACCAAGGTTGTGATTCATTTTTAAGTTTTAAGGAGTATCAAAATAATCAAGTTTGAAAAGACAATTCATCTTAAAATAAATTTAATACTATTTATTGAAATAATATTAAAGTTTCTTATAATTAATTATTTAATCCAAGAATCAATGATGAAACATTATCTCTAATTCAAACTAGTGACAGCCAATAATATGAGCACAATTCACTAAATCATCTATCAATAATCGGAAAAAAAATGATTAGTGACCCTTAAAAAGTTACAAGAATTATAAATTATTAAAGTCACATTAAACACTACTTAAACCCAAAAAATTAATCACATCCTAAAGTACCTACTCATTTCTCATCATTTTCAAATTATATTTCTTTACTTCAAGGATTGGCAACTTGAAAATTGAAAAAAAAAATGATGGATTTTGATGCAACATGGTAGAAGATCACTTAAGAAACAAAAAACAATGTTTTTTCAAGAATGTGTAAATAGATTATTGATATTAAAAGAAAATAGGTTGAGATTCATAGTAGTTTAACCAAAGAACACTCTAATATAAGATAAAAAGTAGACATGGAAGGACTAGACACAAGCAATAGCTAAAAATTAGGCAAAATATATAACAATATTAAAACTCTACTATGAAAAAAATTTCCATTAAAACACTAAAAAAATAAAATTAACAATAATATAAAAAATCATATGACCAAATCTAAATCTATAAACAAAAATTAATCAATTATCTAAATCTACTACTATAGTATGAAAGAAATGAAAAAAAATGACAAAAGTAGGAGAAGACAACCTAAGGGTACAAATTAAAAACTAATCAAAAAGATAAAAACATCTAAACACCTAAAATGATATTCAAGAATAGAAAATAGAACAAAAGTGAAGAATAAATAGAAAATAGTGGTGTCGGAACAAGTTTCTCAGACATGCATATCTCTATCTCTCACTGGAACTTTAGTCAAAATTTGGTGTGTTAAAAAGCGTCATTAAGATTTCATGCACACAAATTGTTTACCTAAGGCTCTAATGACATAATATTAGTGTTTATCTAGGTCAAATATCTCAAATAAGGTGGGAATTCTTGAAATTTAGTCAATTTTGGTGTGTATAACACTAAAATTTTGATCTAAAGTGGAAAAAAGTACTATTTTTCTCTTACCAAACAAGGTTGTGATTCATTTTTAAGTATTAAGGAGTATCAAAATCATCAAGTTTGAAAAGATATATCATCTTAAAATGAACTTAATACCACCCACTAAAACTAGATTGAAATGTATCATCATTAATTCCTTAATCCAAGAATTAATGATGAAACATTGTCTCTAATTCAAGCTAATGATAACCTATAATCCAAGATCAATTCACTAAAAAATCTACCAATAATCTATGGAGAATGATTAATTCACCTTAAGAAGTTTTAAGAATCATAAATTGTTTCATTAAATACTAATTATACCCCAAAAAATGAATCACATCCTAAAGAATCCAATCACTGGTCAATTTTTTTGCATAATATTTCTTTACTTCAAGGTTCAGAAGCATGAAATTTGGAAAAGAATTATGGATTTTGATGAAACAAGGCAACATATCACTTAAGTAGCAAAAAACAGTGTTGTTTCAATAAATTGTAAATAAAAAAATGGAACTAGAAGAAAATAGGTGAGATTCATAGCAGGATTACCAAAGAACACACTAATAGTCACTGAAAAGTAGACATAATAGGACTAGACACAATCAGTGGATGAAAAGTAGACAAAATAGATGACAAAATTAATACTCTGTTATGAATAACCTAGATGAAATGAATCTAGACATCCCTGACCTTCCAATTGACTCAATAATATTTTATCACATAATATTACAATCACCTTCCAAATGAAATGAATCTAGATTATAAAATCTTCAATCTTCAGTCACATTCCACATTTGTGAACTCAACTCCCACAATCGTCGGTCACCATGAACCAACTTGTAGACTACTTGAAAAATCTAGATTTGAGTACCTTCGAATGATAGTCACCTTTTGGAACCCTAGATTAGTGACTAATCCTCTCTTTACATACGATTGATAGAACTCAGTGATAGGATCTCCATTTTGGAACCCCAGGCCGCAGATTGGGTAGGGATGTCGCCGGAGGATAGGGAGCTGAGTGGGGGGAGGGGGGAAGTCACCGAAGGAGAGGGCGACAAGAGGGGCTAGGGGTAGGGAGGTAAAGGCTGAGATATTGAGGCGGAGGTAGAGATCGGGAGGTCGAGGTCGAGTAGGGGAGGATAGGGTCAGGAGGCGGAGGTTGGAGAGGGGAGGAGAGGGTTCACATGGGGGGTCCTTATGGAAATCAAAAATCAGGAGGGGAATCCTAATGTAATTGTGAAATTAGGACATTCTATACCCATGGTTTTAATAAAACTGTGGGTATAGACCAGAATATTTCACCTATACCCATGGTTTTTCTAAACCGTAGGTATAGATGCATGGGGATAGACCTATTTTCTAGTAGTGCCCTTACCACTTGGTAACTTTTAAGTTAAATACATTTGAATGAATTAATTTAAATTATAGCCTAAAATTCCATGAAGTGTGAATAATTCATGATATAAAATTTAAAATGGGTGGTATATACAATATATAAATTAAATTAGGGGCGTAACATTAAAACATGCCACAATAAAGGGAAATTGAGATGAAATCCATCACCTTGAGCCCAGACATGTTATGTATATCCTTTAACACCTATATAATAAAATTATATAAATTATTTAATTTTTTAAGAAACTTTTTTGGGTTTATTAATTTATCATTAAACCATTTTTTTCATTTATTACAATGATATATTTAAATACTTAATTGGTCATGTCCGTGTCGGGTGTTTTGAGGACGTTTGGTTCATAATCTCAAGATGACTTCGGTATGTTGAATGTGGTCAAAGAGGTCATTATTCCATCATATCAAGAATAATAATCATAAAATAACTATATTTTTTACACATTAATTATACTTTTAAAACCAACCATGAAATATGGTTATGAAAAATGAATTATGTTACAATCATGGAGACGGTAATCCGTACATAAACATGAGTAATATTTTAATTTTTCAAAGAGCGTGAGAGAAAAGGGTAAGTATCATTTTATCTTTTTAGAATTATTATTATATCATAAATATCATACTATATTTAAATAAACTTATATATACCAACAATGTGATGTGGTTATGAAAAAATAATCACATCGCTTTGTGGAGGTGGTAATCCACACGTACGCACGAACGACATTATCATTTTTCAATGGATGGAAAAGTAAGGAGATAGATAATATATTATCTTTGAATAATGATAATTATTTCATTAATACCATATATATATATATATATATATATATATTAAAACCATATTTATAACTATATGTGAGAGGTAGTGATGGAAAATGAATTACATTGGTTCGTGAGGCGGTAGTCTGTCGTACAGACAAATGATGATTTAATTTCTCATTTGATGGAAGAAGGAGATGGATATAGATTAAGAAATTGACATAAAAATATAAGTATATTAAAGATACTAGATTTATTATTTCATCATTTTTTAAGAATATTTTAAGGATATATAAAAAGAAATAAGACTAAAACATTCGGTTAAAAGTTATACCTCTTTTTCGGACAACTTCCTTTGTTCTACACTGTAATCCCTCTAAGGTTAGTATTATACTAAAAATAAAACCTATAGGTCATGGTGAGTTATTTTTAGAAGTGATTTTGCTAGGTATTTACTGAACTAGATTTTTAAAAAGGTGTGAGGAAGAGAGGAGATGAGGTGCTCTTTTATAAGTGAGGGGATGAGCACTTTTGGAAATACACAAAATATTATAATATAATATATGTTTAACTCATGTAAAATGGTACAAAAATGTCATATATTCAAATATAAGGAATATATTGTATTAATATAATCATTAAATTAAATTTTTATTAGTTTAGATATCATTTTAAACCTTATTTTTTGGATTAACCCTTCTGTTAAGTATATTTAACCTTAACTACGATAATAAATATTTCAATATAAAAGGGTTTTAAATTTACCTATAAGTTAAAAATTGGATCATAAATGGTCTATAGATTACATTTCTGACCATTTATCATAATACTTGTCTTCTTGTAATATTTTTATGATTTTCAAATAATTTAATAAAATATATTTAACAAAAAATACTATTAATGTTATTTTAAGAACTATTCACATAATTTGACTTTGAAGACAACATGATAGCAATGTAATTAGAATATAATAAATTTAAACATAAATAATACATTATTATTAAATATAAAATTTTTGTGTAACTATAAGTAATCTAAAAAATGTTACTTTTTATGTTTTTAAAAAATCATTTGCCTTAATTTTCTGCTACATGCACAAGCACTTTTTCAGCGTTGTATAAGCATTTAAGGTGAATTTATCATCACTAAAATTTAAAAATAAATTTTCATCATAAAAATATTTTCATTATTCTTAAAATAAACTTTAATATTCATTCAAAACATTTTTTTATCCCTATGTGAACAGATGATATAAATTTAAAAGAAAGAGAGTGACATTTTGTATTTTTCTTTACTTAAAATAATATATGTCATTTTCAAAGAAAAATGGCACCAAATTGTCATAAATTTTAATATTGGATTATTATGGTTGAACTCCACTCATAAAATATATTAAATTCAAATGTTAGGGTCATTTTTAGTCCTTATCATATTATTGTTAACCTTAATTACCCGATTTACCCTTACCAAGGTGACAAATATTTACTACGGTTACTATTCATAATGACTATAAATAAAAAGGAATTATTTACATAATTTGAACCTTATGATTAGAAATTTGAGATCCATTTTATCAAATTTAATTTATAAAAGTGGTAGAATTTAGTTTAAAATTAAACTTTCAAAATGCAATGAAAACAATTTTTCATAAAATGCCCTTTTAAGTATAAATTTTTTTATACCAAATTCAAGTATAATTTTGATTCAAATAACATTAATTGGATTATTTAAAATTAAAAAGAACTAATGAAATTTAAAAAATAAATCAAAATATAATGTGACTTTCTAAATACTTGAAAATAAAAGACATCTTTTATTAAAAAAACAGTATTTTTTATTATTCATTAAAAAATCAAAATTTTCATAAAATTATAAAAAATTCATCCTAACATAATTTTGAAATTTTGAATTCAAAAAATAATTTTATTTTTTCATATTCAAATTTTATAATTTGTAAATCAAGCTTTTAAATAAAACCATGTAATACATGAAAACCCAATTTGGTTAGAAATAAATCATTTTCCCTTTTATTAAAAAATTGCATGATATTATTATAATGAATATAACTCTATAAAATATAAATAATTAATATTAATAAGACATTAAAATGATTTATCTTAACATTATCTGGGTTTTTACAGCTTTAACCCACTCGTTGTTGTCCATATCAAACATTGTCTCTTCTCTAATTGGACCTTCATCAATCTTGGAGGGTTTATCTAATTTTGTTTCAACCTCATCAATATATTAATAATGGAAATTGGTACATTAATCCATAAAATAAACCTTGTAAATCAAAGGTTCTAAATGATATCTACTGCACACATACTATTTTAATGTATTCAGGCAGCACTCTATTCGATAGATCCACCTAAATTGTATGGGACTAGCAACAATGGATTCACCCGTTAAATATACCGTCATGTGGTCCATGGCATAAAAAATAATACGAATGAAATATTTTCTATAAGTGACATAGTATAAGAAAAATCTTATCATGTAACTTTTTCAAATCACTCATGTGATAATTCCTTAAACAGTTTTGTCTGAAAAAATTAGAAACTTCAATCAATGACTCAATAACATGGGTAAGAAAATAATCATGAATTTAAATTGGGATTAACTATTAAAGAAAAATATGATTATCATAACTTTTAAACCCTTATAGTTTCATACTCACCACATTGAAATTCTTGTAAATATTATGCCAATAACCATCAGTCACCTTGATGGTCTTAAAAATTGATATAAATGTATCTTTATCTTTTTTACTAATCATGTACTAAGAAAAAAAACATGTATTCCCTATTACCCTAACCCAACTATAAATTTAAAGGTTTTCTCAATCCCATTTCTTAAAAATCACATCAATCATTGACATTTTCCTTTGATTTCACCTTGACGCCCAAAATTGTGCACAATATATTATCAAACATGTTTTTCTCGATGTGCATCAAATCTAAATTGTTCCTTAAAATATTATCTTTATAATAAGAAAATTTGAATAAAATATTCACATTATCCAATTATAATCCTAATATCTATTTGTAGCAAGAATGGACGGTAATACAAGATCTAATAAATCCTGAAAAATCATATACTGTTTGAATTTTTTCTCAATCAAGTTGTGCCAGAATTTGAACTCTAGACTTTATTTGGGGTGTTGGGCCATGCTCTTTATTCCCAAAAAATTACACGCTATCTTTTTTGAACTTGTGTCGTGGAGTAAGAAAGTGTTTGTGACTAAGGTATTCCCACTTTCTATAGTGATTAAGCCATGTTTATTTCTTTTATTATAAAAAGGGCAGACAAATTCTCCTTTTTTACTCCAACCTAATAACTTAGAATATACTAAAAGTCATTAATTATTTATAAAAAGTGGTCTGAAGTTGAAAATTTTCATTAGTTATCAAATCATAAATCATTATACCATCTTCCCAAAATTATTGCATCTCATCAATAAATGGTTTCATATAAACATCAATTTTATCACCACATCCTCTTTTTTTATCAATAAGAGTGGAAAGTAACAAAAATGATTGCTCCATACATAGCCATGAAAGAAGGATATATGGAACCAACACCACTGACCATATGTTATGTGCTTCACCAGCCATAGACTTGAATGAGTTAGAACCATCCACTTCCTAAACCAGTTGAACATTACAACTATCTCGGTAATATGTGTCACACATCTTCTTTATATTCTAATGTTGCCTAACATAGATCCTCATAGACATTATTAGCATCATTGTAAACCTCACTCTACCTTTCTTTTAAATACTTGAATTCTTATCCAGTGTCTGAACCTGTAATCTGCACCTGTTTCTTCTTCCTCTTATTCATTATAGTTTATCACCCCTCATTATCCTTGTCTGGGGATTATAGTGACTCAGGATTCTCATATATAGATATTACATCTTTTTAGATGAATATTCAATACATTACACAAACACAGTCCTAAGGGCCATAATAGTATAATGTCTTTGGATACTTGATACACATTCTCTTAATTTGGTGAAAAATCCTAAACATATACCATAAATATCTTCCCCTTTAGTACTCTTCATAGACATTACCTACTTACAACCTTTCTTCATAACCTGAGAAAATAAAACAAAATAAAGGGTGAGCTTAGATACTCATTAAGGGTAAACAAGAGAGATACTTAAGAATAACATGAACATAAGGGCATGAGAACAAGAGTATAACATTTGAAAACCATGCCATGCGTATCAAATATTGTAATCTTGAGTCGTGACATAATGATTGGATGTTCATATGACATTAATCATAAGAAAATCAAAGAACATGGGCCAAGATAGCATAACATTGGCATAATACATGGAATTATGGCATACACATAAGCATAAAAAATCATTTACATAGTATTCAAGCCTCACTTACAAGGTAATCATAGTGGAATGGATTCACTTACCAAACCATCATATTAGTCAAGATTCACTCCCAAGGCCATTATAATAGATAGATTCCCTTATTAAATTGGGTTCACTCCCCATTTCAGTCCAATTTATCTCATGAGATATAATTCTTTACCCAATGTATTAGAGGTGGATATAGGCCCCACCCATCACATAATGAAAATCATACATATGTGTATCATAATATCATAAATCATTCATCATATTATAACCCATAAAATGAAATGGTTTTCATAAAAATTTCAATATATCATAACCTATGAAAAAGATATAGATTTCATAATCATTTCATCATTTCATCATAACATAACCCATGGAAAAAGAAGCAGTTTTCATAAGAATTTTATCATGGTATAACCCATGGAAGAGAAATGGGTTTCATAAAAATCATCATAAACCATTCTGAGGAAGAATAATAATGATATCTTTGGTTCATATCCCTATCAAATCATAAGTTTCAAAGTATATCATCTTAGATGGAGAATAATTTTTTAAATACACTCAGAACATTTTTTGAGGAAAATAACTTTTATTTGAAAATAAATTTTTAAAAATAAAAACTCATAAAATATTTTGGAAATAATTTTCATTGAAAAAAACCTTGAAAACTTATAAATTAATATTTAAAAATTATTTAAAACATTTCATGAGGAAAATATCCTTTCCGCTTTGAATTTTTTTTTTAAATATAATTTTTTTAATATAATTTTATTTAAAAATAACCTTAAAAACTTATAAATTAAGATTCAAATAAAATAATGGTCATGATTATGGGAAATTTTGTTCATGTCCTACACATTAAAATAAATATTCCTTTTATTTTTTTAGGAAAATCCAAATGAGAATTTTTTGGAAAATGACATGAATATTCCTTTCAAAACATTTTTTAAAAAGAAAAACATGGGTAAAAATTTCATTAATAAATCATTTAAAGAGTTTTAAAATCATTTTTGAAAGAAAAAATTATAAAATATGGTTTTTGAAGAAAAACAAGTTTTCGACCGATGAGATAAATAAATACGTTTTTTTCTTAAAAACATTATTTTGAACTCTTGAGTACATAAAGAGTATAAAATGAAGGGAAAACATGTATTCTAAATAAATAGCTATATTATAGGAAAATAAATGAGTTTCTTGAGAGTTATATCATAATATTTCATCATTTTAAGCATAATCATGAGCAATCCTGATAAACGATGAGATTGTAACATAAAAACTTTACCACTTTGGTATCTTTGAATCGTAATCCCCATGAAAGAATAATATTAAATAAAACTTAGAATATAGTGATAATAAATAAATTCCTGATGTTACATGTCAAAGGGTTTGTATATACACCTCATAAAGAATATAGATTCATAACATAATATATGTCTCAAAGAAAAAAAATTGTGACAAAGATCTCTTATCACTTGGGTATCTTTTGAACCATAAACCCTATAAAAGAGAGGTACATAAATGTATATGTAAATCCTCATAATTTTTATGAGAATAAATATAAAATACATTCATGTATGGTATATATACCACATATAAGAAACAATTGGTGAATATGGCATGTATCCCACAGAAGTAAAAAAGTGAGATGGAAATTCCTTATTGCTTTAGTAATCTTTTGAATCGTAAGCCCCAATAACGAATAAAATCAAATAAAAATTTTAATACCATGAAAAGGATGATATTTATTATATAAAATGTAAAAATTGTAAGTATATAAACCAAACAAAATAAATGAGTGGTGAATTTTCATATGTCTCCCAAAAATAAAAAAGGGAATAAAAATCTCTTACCTTAAGTCTTGACTTCCTTTGTACACATTTGAACCTCCTGTAATGAATATAAGTTTATTATAAATCTATTATAGGATCATAATTATATATATTATATCATATATTATTTACTTATGACCATTTATTACCTGTTTATTACCAATTCTTTATTAAAATCACGTTTCGGGTAATAACCATTTCTTTTTCATATATGTTTTGATTTGTTATTTTTGGTCCTCTTACATTGATCATTGTTCCATCATCTCCAAAATAAAAATAATTATATAATTATCATATTTATACATCAATTATACTTTTAATACCAATCATGAAATATGTTTTTGAGAAATTAATTACGTTACTATAATGGAGACGGTGGGACGTACGTACGCATGAGTAACATTTCCAGTTTTCAAATATCATTATGGAAAGGTGGTAAGTAATATTTTATCTTAAAATAATGATAATAATATAATAAATAAAATATTATTCCTTTAAATATACTTATAAATATCATCCATGTGGTTTGGTAATGAAAAGATCTAGTTACATTGCTTCATGAAGGCGGTAGTCCACACGTACACAAACAACATTATCATCTTTCAGTGAGTGAAAAGGTAAGAAAAATGATATATTATCATTTTAGAATGATAAAAATGTAATTAATATCATAAATATGTAATTTATATCACATATATTCATCAACTTTATCCTTATTATCTTCCATGTAAAGCGTTAGTGAAAAACGAATCACATCGCTTTGTGAGGTAGTAGTATGTCGTACACACGAGTGACATTATCGTATATCCTATGGAATGGAAGGTAAAAAATGTATATATGATATAATAACTACATAGTTATAATTATTAAATAAATACCACATATATACTTTATATCCATCATCAAACCCAACCGTAAGAGGTGGCAATGGAAAAATGAATCACATCGGTTCGCAAGGTTATAATATGTTGTACACATGAATGATGATTTTGTTACCCATTTGATGGAAGTGGGGATGAGTTTAGTTCATGAAATTAACATAATAACATATAATTATAAGTAATTTATTTATTTTATCATAATATAATGGTTTAATAAGAATTTAAGGAGGTGGGGGAAGAAATAAAATAAAAAAATGATTGTTGGAGAATGTTACCTCTTCTTCGAGTATCCTCCTTTGGTTTGCACCAAAAGACTTCCTAGGTTGAATTTATGAAAAAAATAAGTCTTATAGGGTGATAAGATGTTACTTGGGAAGGTATTTGGTCAGATCTTGTCTGAACCAAAAGGTTTTGGAGGTGTGAAGATGAGATGAGTGGGGGTGGCCTTTTATAAGTGAAGTGAGTGACATACTTGTAATTTTTAAAAAGAAAAAGGTGTACCCATGTTTTTCACATGACACAAGGGTCAAAAATGGATTATTATTGATAATTATACATTTTAGGGTCTAAATATGGTCATATAATATATTTTATATAATTTTTTAGGTTATTTTAACCCTTATGTTTTTAGTTTACCCCTCCGGTAAACCCATTTTTACCTTAAGTGTAGTAAACAATTTTTACTTTTTTACTATTAATTATGATAAAAAAATAAGTCAAACTTATTATATAATATAAATTATTCTTATTCAAAATATTTAATCTATTTTTAAAAATTCTGTTCACAAAAGTGACAAAATTTAATTTAAAATTAATCACGTAGACGTAATGAGAAAGTGGGTTTCTCAAAGAGAAAATGTTCAAAAGTTTACAAAGTTTTTATATCAAAATTCAATATGAAAATTATTACAATGAGATAAATTGAATTAATAGATATATAATTGAACTAATATTAATTTAAAACCAAATTAAAATATAATTTAACTTTATAAATAATTTAAACAAAAATGCAGTTTTCAATTAAAATTCATTATTTTTCACTTTTCTTCAAAAAATTAATCTTTTCAGAAAATTATCAAAAATTCATTCTAAGATAATTTTGAAATGATGATTTAAAAAATTGGAATTATTTTTTCAAATAAATTTTCAAAAATTAGTTTTAAAATAAGTGTGCAAAAAGGCGACAAAACTGCTTTCTAGAAAAATATAGTTTTTAAGCGTAAAATTTGATTTATTATTATATCTTGTATATAAAACACATAATATGAATATTAAATAGTTGATTGAAAATATAATATATACATTTCATTAAAATCATTCATAAAAAATGGGTTTTTTAATTTATTGAGGTAAAACATGTTTGTTTTCATATAAAAAGTTTTTTACAGAAAGATCTCCTTTATTTTCAAATAGTTTTTTTATTTTCTTTTTTAATTAATTGTTCACCAAATAATTCATTTTATATACATGTGTAAACCATATATTTTCATAATTTAGTTAATTTTATTCATACCTGTCATTTCAACGGCTAGATGATAACTATAATAATATTTGAATATTATAGCATGTTTTGTTTAAACTCAGGGTTGCGTATAACGTAAGCTAAACTCAATGTTACGTGTAACAAAAAATATCAAAAAGATTAAATTCATTTGAAAAATATATATTTCACAAAATCTCATGGTGTTATAGGGATGACTCCTTCAACACCTTGAAATGATATCAAGTCTCAAAATTAGAGAGTGTATCATGTTTAGAGTGTTGAGATATGAACTATACATTGTTAGAGCCCTGCATAGATGACACCGGCCTTAAACTTCCAAGATTACAATATAGTGAAACAAAAACATTAGATGTTAGAGGCTCAAAATTATTCCTAGGGAGATTATCACTAAGACTCATAGATGATTGGATTCCAGTATTCAGGCCATTCACTATAGTAGTTGGACCAGTCACTACAGTAGCTTGACCAACCATTACATTAGCGAAAGAGTGTTTTCCAATCATCCATGGGCCTTTTATCGTGTGGGATTCATGTTTTAGCTTGGACCTTAAATCCACTTTACTGTCATTTATATTCAAGGCATCCTGGGCACCCATACCTATGACCACCCCTAACATCTGAGCATAACTATACATACCACTGCTTTAGACAACCCTCTGAATAATAAATCCATCAACAAAATTTCCAGCATTCTATATTTTGGGACCATGTTGAAAAGTGAAATTAGAGTGTCCCATACTATTTTAAGAGTAATAGAAGTCGACCCAAGACATATAGATCATCATCTATTTGTATCAAAACTCTTCTCCGACCTCAATCCAGACAAAATTCCACTGGTAGTTTTGAAGCATTCGCTTCAATACATACACGATGGGAAATAGGGTGAAATATAGCACCGGTCCTTTTTTCTGAGCATAAATAGCTACCAACCATGTTCTATAACATGTTGATAATATAATTATTTTGTAAAGGAAGAGGCAGGCTAGGGAATATTACCCATAATGTTGTGGTTGGGGGATCACAGTGCATTTGAAATTCATAAGACTACCTGAAAAGGGAGAAATAGGATTTGATGCAGGATCACATGGCCCTAAACCAGACTGTAATCGAGCCCTCTTAATTGGTGAATCGAATCATGATGTGGTGGGAATCCATTAGACCTACGATAATGTGCTTTTTTAAAACCCAAGAAGAAAAGATAAATCTTTCAAAAACATCAATAGATAGTTGGTGATGGCTAAAATGGGCCACCATAGTAAGGTTCAACATAACATAGGCCTATGTGAACTCTAATGTAGATAAGGGGAGCTTGGGGAAGTTGAAAATAAACAAGATAACTTTAGGTAATATGGTGATTTCAAGGAATTGAGGGAGAAAATAAGGGTTTTAGAAAGGGGAGAAGGGGTGAGGGCGAGTCCCAAAAGGTGACATGATACGTCCCTCCCCTTTTGGCAGGGGAGGAACCACCATTATAGCCATTGTTGCCTAGGTCAAAAGACCTAACCAGTGAGAGAGGTCGATGAAAGTTAGAAGCAACCTAAAAAAATATGATAATATAACCACAAACTCATAATACCCATATCTAGTCTGAAATTTCATCTTCATAATATCTTCATCCTTCACTTTTAATTGAGGGTACCCTAACCTAAGATAAATCTTTAAAAAATACTACACTCACTGAACTTGATTGAATAAATCATCGATGTGAGGTAAAGGATACTTTTTATTAACATTAATGTTATTCAAGGATTTATAATCAATGAAAATCATCCTTGAACCATTTTACTTTTTAATAAATAAAATAGGAGAACTCCATGGTGAAGTGCATGAATGATTAAAACTTTTATCTAGAAAATCTAATAATCTTTTCTCAATTCCAAAAGATTTAATTGATCCATTCAATAAGGGGGTTTTGAAATTGGTTTGGCATAATACACTAATTAAATAGTAAACTCAACCTACCGATCAAGAATAACATGAGTAAAATCATCAAGAAATACATCCATATATTCATTTAAAAATGGTACATCACTAATCTGAATAATTTATTTCTTTCCAACAACATGAGCTAAGTAACTTTCATTGTCATCTTTAATTAATTTCTTAGATTATTTATATTCTATCAAAGGTATAAAATCATTTAATATAACTTCTTTAGATCTAAAATCTATCTTAGCATAATAAACCAAAAGGCAATCCATACCCAAAATAATATCAAACTCTTTTATGGGATTTTCAACAAGATTTGTTGGAAAACCATCCCGCTAATAATAGTAGGAATATTTCTATAAATTTTGGTTTCTTTAATAATTCCACCATGATTTTTCACCAAAATTGTTATCTTATTTTCATGAGGTGATATTCTCATTTTACTTGCAAATTTATCAGAAATGAAGGCATGAGAAGATCTAGAGCCAAACAAGGCATCAACATAATTCGAATAAACAAGTAACATACCTGTCACCAGTTTATTAAATGACCCAGCATCAACCGTAGTGGTATAAAATTATTTTTCCATGCCTTTTTTCTTCCAATCTCGATGATTTCCACCCTATATAACTAACTTGGGACACACATTGTCATATGGTTCCAACTCATTGCAATTAAAACATTTCATCATTGGATGGATATTTGTTACCTGATTTTTTGATTGTTCAAGAATCTTTTCTTTGCAGTCATGAGTCCTATGACCAATCTTACCACACCAATAACACTTTACAGATCCTTTCAAACATTCACTCAAATGTTTTTTTGCCACACTTGGAACATTTTGGGGGTTTACCTCTAGATTTCTTAGTTGACTAATTCTCTATTTTTTCCCCACCTTGACCACTTCTTACTCTTATCATCACAAGGCACATAAGTGTTAGTAAACTTTATCTCAACTTTCACAGCATAATTAACATCTTTCTCATAACTTTTAAATTCTTGTAAGGATAATTCTCTTACTAAACTTGGTTTCAATCATGAGTAAAATATATTAATTTTACTGTCAAATTCCCCAAAAAAATTGGTGTGTACCTAGCCAATATTGTAAAATTTGTCTCATAAGAAGCTACTGAATCCTCCTCCTTTTACTTCAATTTCAATAATTGTTTCTTCATTCTGAGTTGAACAATCTTAGGGAGATATTTATCTTGTAAAATATTCATAAATGTGTCCCATTCCATGGAATCAAGCTCTTCTCTCTCTCTCATATATTCTTAACTAATGACCAACATCGATCAACTTCACCTTCATAACGATAAATGTTGAGAGATACCTTTTGAAATTCCGAACATACCATGACTTAGAATATCTTTTCCAGAGCATTGACCCTTCCTTCAGATACTAATGAATCTGAATTTTCAATGAAATTCAGAGGTTTTTGTTTAATAAAATGTTCAAATATCGACATGTTTGTGGAAAATCTGGTTGATCTCTAACATGAATACCACCACCATTTATATCCTATGTCAACTAATCCATCACTACAAAAAATTGCTCAGTTCTATTTCCAACCATTCTAGGATGCTTATATGGAAGTATATTTTCCTCTTAATACCTTCCTACATCAGATTCCATGTTTCTTCTATTGAAAACCATTCATAATAGACATATATTAGATGAAGCAACAAAGTAGTCTTCAAATGCTACATCATTTCAACATAACCATAAATTAGAATATCTAAAGGGTGTTCTGGTAATATTATCCTAACATCTAAAATTATCTAAACCATGGATCTGATACCAACTATACTAACCCATCCATAAAACATTACATAATCTTTATTTTTCAGTCAAAAATTCACTTTCATATATTTCAAGAATCTTTAAGGTTTAGAGTGTTAGAGAATTAGGTCATAACTCTTACATAACAAACCCGTATATTACAAAGTGTACACTTTCACTCAGTATCAATTTTTCCCATAATGTAATTTTTTTAAAATGAAACACTTTTTTCTTTCCTATAAAATCTTCACGACTTTCAACTAGACTTCTTTATTCTTACTCATCCTTAAAACCATGTGAAAAATATTTGAAAACATGGAATGAGAAAAAAAAGATAAGTGAGGGATATAAAAGAAAGAAATACGTTAGTCTAATGAAAAAACATGAAAACTCATAAAATTTTTACCTTTTCCATGTTATTTTTTGAGCATATAAAAGATATCATATCCACATGGAAAACACACTTTTTGCTCAAAGAAAAACTTTAAACCCCATGATAAGAAAATATAAACCCTTGTAGGAATCTTAGAGCATTATATTCATAATTTGTGTTCACTCATGTCATAAATAACTGAAGCTTAGTTAAATCCATAGGATAAACCTTCTCAGTTAACTACCTCCTTCTTGACATTGAAGACAAGGAACAATACCTAATGCATTAGAGAGCTATATCGACCTCACATGTCATATAAGATATATCAGGCTCACTTGTTATCATCTATAAATCTCAAGTACCATATTATAAAAAAAATTAATCTCGCACATTTTCATCATAAATCCCTTTAAAAACTCTTTTAAACCCATAAGAAAAACAATTTCTTTTTTTTTGCATAAAAATGAGGAAAAATATCTATTTCTTTTGAAAAATCTTTGAAATGAAAAATTCCCAAACTATTATACAATTGATTTCATTTGAAAATAACCATGTAAAATTGTAAAGTAATATTCAAAGTAATGAAAATTCATGATGGTAGAAAATTCCTTTCATGTCCTAAAAGTTAAAATAATGAATCTTTTCACACCTTCAATAAAAGTACCTCGTTCAGAAAATGCCAAGAAGGTTCCTTTTTAAACCTTGTAAAGAAAGTAAAAGGTAGTTGAAAATTACATTTAGAAACCTTTAAATTGTAAATAATAACATTATTGAAACATTTAAAAGAACATGTACCTGGAAGAAAAAGATTTGAATGAAATATCTTAAAACAAGGTTTTAAAGAAAAATATCTTATCTTAAATATCGTCTAGTGTTGTACGTTCTTTAACTCATGGATAATAAAATTATATTAGTTATTTACTTGCTTAAGAACTGTTTTCATGTTCATTAAATTATAATTATCCTTTTTATGTCATTTATTACCATGTTTTATTTAGTTACTTATTCAATTAATTTTATGTCAGATGTTTTGGGGACGTTCAGTTCATAATCCCAAAACAGTTTCGGGAGGATGACTATGGTCAAAGAGGTCATTGCTCCATCATCTCAAAAATTATAATAATGATATAATTATCATGTTTATACATTAAAAATAATTTTAGAACCTCCCATAAAATACATTCATGATAAATGAATCACATTGGTTTGTGGAGGTGGTAATCCATACATACGCACGAATGACGTTGTCATTTTTCAATGGGTGGAAGAGTGAGAAAATATATGATATATTATCTTCAAAAAATGATAATAATTTCATGAATATCATATATATATATATATACACACACATTAAATATATCACTATAAACATCCATGAGAGGCAGTAATGGAAAACGAAACACATCGCTTTGTGGAGATGGTAATGCACACGTAAACATGAGTGATGTTTTCATTTCCCTTAGGATGGAAAATTAGATGAAAAATGGTTGTACCATAATCATAATAATATTTCACTATATGAAATGTATTGATGTTATTATTTCAACACGATTAAAGAATATTTGAAGGAGGTGAGAGAATAAATAAACTTGAAATAAGTCGGTTGGGACTTATACCTTCTCATCGGATAACCTCTTTGGCTTGCACCTTAAGCCTTACAGGTTTGGTCTTTCGGTGATACCAGAGACTCTCTATAACATGGTAATGGATGTTGGGGAGAGATTTGGGCAATGATTGTCCAAACTAGAGTGCTAAAAAAGTGTGATGAAGAGAGGAGAGGAGGTTCCCTTTTATAAGTGAGGGGATGAACGCTGTTAGAATTACTTAAAGTATTGAATTGATATAAATTAATTTTCATGGAAAAGTGGAAAAAAATTGATATATTTCTAATATATGATGAATATGATTAAAAATAATCGTATAAAATAAAATTTAGACAAGTTTAGGTGTTTTTTTTTCACTCTTACCTCTTAGTTTTAACCCCTGTTAAACCTTTTGACTATTATTGTACTATCAAAATTTTTTACTCCTTAGCAGTCAAGAAGGTTACTATAAAAGGTCAAGTGACTCATAAGTGGACCATGGTTGATATGATCAGCCATATCCTATTTACTTGGTCGAAGATAAGATTTTTATGAATTTTAAATCATTAAATAAAATATTATTTAACAAAATATAACATTATAGTCATTTTCGAGATTATTCACATAGTTTGACTTTACTGACATTGAGATTGTAATGGAATTATAATATAAACTTTTAACACATCCCTAATATGTTATATTTATCTATAAGATTAATGGGACACTATAACTCACCCAAATTGTATTTTTTTGATGTTCTTATATAAAATTTACTTGATTTTTTTACTACTTGCAAAAGCACTATGTCGACATTGCGTAAGCTTTTAAGGTAATTATTTCATTACTAAAAATTAAAAATAAATTATCAGAATAAAATAATTCATTGATATTTCAAATAACCATTTAGAATCGAACATAACCTCTTAGTATCACTATGAAAAAATATTAAAGATATTAAAATAAAGAGAGTGACATTTTGTTTTTATTCTTTATTTAAAATTATATTAAGGTGATTATCAAAGGCAGGTGGTAAGAAATTGACACATTTTTTAATCTTTGATGGTCATGTTCAAAGCACACTTATATAATAAAATAAAAAAAGGTGTTAGCTAGTTTTTTAGGTTTTATCGTGTTATTTTTAACCTTAATTACCTGATTTACCCTTATTGGGATGACATATATTTACTACGGTTGCTATCCATAATGACCAAAAATAAAAGGAAACTATTTACCAAATTTGAATCTCTTAATTCCAAATATGTAATCCATTTTTCAAGATTCAATTTTTAGAAGTGGCGAAAATTAGTTTAAGATAAAAATGAAAAATGCAATGAAAACTAGTTTTTAGAAAAATGTGTTTTAACCCCAAAAATAAACCTATATCAAAATCAGGTACAGTGACGATTCATGTGTAATTAATTATATTATTTCTAATTAAAGGAGGCATATATTATTTTAAGGTCAAATGTGGATTTTAAATTACTTTATTTGATGAAAAGAAATGACAGTTTTATAAAAATCAATATTTTTCACTATTCGAGGAAAAAATCAATATTTTCAGAAAAATCCTAAAATTTTACTCTAAACTAATTTTGATATACTAATTTCAAAAAAAATGTTTGTTTTTTCAAATTTAAATTCTAAAATTTAGAAATTAAGATTTTAAATAAAACTTTATAATACATTAAAATGAATTTAATAAGAGTAAAACTATTTCATTTTTGATTGAAACTTTTCTTAACATTCTTATAATGAAAATAACCACATAAAATATAATTCATGAATATTAATAAGACATGATATTGATTTACTATTACTTGATTTGTCACATACATATTTCATGGAAGTGTAATATGCACTCCGTGGTGACTCTCTTAACCAATGAGGCTGAGTATATTGTCTTAATCGAGGCTGTAAAAGAAGTAATGCGGTTGAATGACTTGATTTTTAAACTTTCTTCAAGTAATTTTGTTAATATTGTTTACTCTGATAGTCAATTTGCTTTGCACCCGTCTAAAAACTTAGTTTGTCATGATAGGTCTAAACACATTGACATCAAATTATATTTCATTAGACATTATTGAATTAAGAATAGTGTGTGTCGATAAGACACATACTGACAACAATTCAGCCGATAAATTGATTAAGGCCGTTATTATGTCCAAATTTAAGCATTGTTTAGATATACTATCTGGGTCCAATTCAATAAGTTCAAATGCAAGAACATTACAACTTTTGTATGACAATAGTGGAGATTTGTGAATTTGATTTCCATATTAAATTTCCTTCTTGATTATGCCATTCATATATTATGTATTTCTTATGCATGAAAATTATTTCAATTTATTATGCTCAATTATATTTTTGGAATTATTCTTGAATGTTGTATGTTTGTTCCATCCAACGTTAATTTTTTATTAAAGATCAAAAACTTTTAAGGGGAAAGTGGGAACCCTCACAACTAACTAGTTTCAGTACCAAAGGATACGACATATCTATTAAAGAAAAGAGTGAGTTGTTTGGAATCTTTTTCCCTAAACAAAACCCAGGGAGTATCGTTTACCTTCGTGCTAGGGAAATCCTTCAAGGTGCCCTCGAAAAGAAGAGCCATGTTGTCCCATGATTTCTTGCACTCCTTTATGCTTGTCTTCCCCATGTTAAAGCCTCTCAGCAGAATGCGCGCCTTCTTATCTTCCCACTCGCCTTGCTCCTTTATAGTAGCCATCTAGATCGGTCTACTCTTCTTCAGAGCTTTGATATCCAAAGTTTCCTCAAACATTTCCTCATCCGAATGCATGAGTAGATCCCTATGTTCCAACACAGAGACCATTTGTCACTGTGAGTTAGCTTTAGAACCAACTTCACGCTGCTGCACCCGACCCCTCATCTCCACATCGCCTGAAGAAGAGTCCGAAGAAGCATCCTCACATCTTGCCAGAACCAGGTCCTTAGAGATGGCGGCCACCTCATGTTGGACAAGGTCTTTGGACTTGTTCAGGGTTGAGATGCCAACCTTTGTAGAGGCCTTCAGGGACAACTTGCCCTTACCAGCAGATCTGGTAATAGGAGGGCTAGGGAGGTTGGAGTAATCCTTCCTTCTGCGCGCCCTCCGGTTGTTCGAAATGAATCCATCTGAATCCATGATTTTGTTCTTGCCCTTCCACATAGATGATCTAAAATAGTCCCCCTCTATGACCCGTTCCTTGGGCTCATCAAAGTCCGAAGCCTCGACCATTTCCTATTGGGATGTTTCTGCATCAACCAATAGGTCTTGACCATGATCCACCCCCCCACAGCTTCCTCACTGTTAAGGAACTGTTCTTCACCTAGCATGACATACCGGTTTTGGGAGGTCCCGATTTCCCCCCAGCTAAAAGCTTCTCAGCATAAGAGGAGGTCTGAGGGGCCTGCTTTGTCTTGGCTGGGACTCCTATCTTCTCTAGACCACGACCCATAAATTGGAAATGGTTGGGACTGGCTTCCAAAGCCCGGAGCTGTGAGGCCTCATTGGAACCATGTCCCTTACTGTCAACCTTCCGGGCAGCATCATCAGTTGTTTTTGAAGCAACCTCCTGGAAACCCAGTGGAGAATCTCGGAGGGCTCCCTCACTGTCTGCCCCGCCCTTTGGCTGACCTGATCTGCAGCCGTAAGAAGGGGCCTCTCCTCATGCCCAGGCTCACACCCTTGCATGTCGTTGCCCGAGTTTCTTGCACCCAGATCACGACGCAGTCGAGCCAAAACCTTTGAAACAAGTGTCCCCAAAGCCTCTGGACCACCTTTCTTGGCTGCAACCGAAGAGTACCCCTGGCCTGCGCCCAATGGACCTTTCCTGGATTGGTCCTCACCCAAGGAGATAGGGTCCCCCTATCCCAGATAGCCAGAGGTCCCTCCATACGAGCATCCCCTGAAGCATCCGCCTGGGAGCCGAGCCCAACAGACAGACTAGATGGGTCAACCTCATCAGAACCTGGATCCTTCTTCCGGCATTCGAGAAGGCTATGACCCTGTCTATTGTAGTAAGAGCAAAACTTAGTCCATGATTTGTAGAAAATCGGTTGACAATACCTATACTCCCCCTCAATCACAATCCACACGAATTCGAGGAGGGTGAGAGAGATCCATTTCAACACATAAACCTGCCACAATCGGATGCTTCACATTGGAAGTTCGCCGATCAGCACAAAAAAAAGGTGTCCTATGAAGCTACCTATCGATGTGAGTAACGCTGGATTTTAGAAAGGCAGCCGAAGTCCGGGAAGTTGAATCCAAATCGGTGTGGTAGTAGGGTCCCGCTGCACATGGAAATCGAACGAAAAGCGGAGCAGATGAAAATTGAAGCCTCTAACAGATCTTCCGGGTCGAGACCACGCCCGCACTAGGTCTTCCTCGCTCGAGAAGCTCAACCAAGCAACCCGACAAATGCACGCTGAGCTAATCCCCTTTCCTCATTCACAAACCTATCAAACAACTCAACTGGGGGCGACGTCGAACGAACAGAGCCACCAGAGACGAAGAGAGAATCGTGGAGGTAGCATCGAACTCCTGCGGAGAAATCGGGACCACGGGTTGTCTATGAAGGACCCCAGAACCTTTGGGGAGACGAGAATTCTAGGAAAGAACGAGTGTTCCTCGGCTGAAGGTAACGAAACAGAAACCCTACCTTTATCCTGAGACCCCTACTGAGGAGTGCCGTGAGGAAGAGACCCCTCCCCCGGCGGAGGAGAGGCCGCCGCAGCCGCCATTGACGCTAGGGCATCATCGCAGGGCGCCGGCGCTCTTGGCACTAGTTCTCATTGAATGATGTCTATTTGTTGTTCCGCTGGGGTTCCTCTATTTGGGTCGTGGGATTTAGCTTATATCTGCTTGCTGGTCTGCTGGCTGGTCCGCTGGCTGGTCCCCGTTCCACTTCGTTGATCCTCCTTCTCAGTCGTTGATTACTATTGTCACCCCCTGGACCGTCCACGCAGTCGATGCTCGCGGCTTGGGTTGTTCAGCCGACCCACACAGCAGTTGTTGGTTGGTTGAGGTCGTTTCGCCGCCTGTCCGTTCGTTGCAGCTGTGAGGGGCATTGAAGACCCCTCCAGCCTCCAGGGTCCGCTTCCCACGGCAATTATCCAGTTTTGGCTCCCGATGCGATGGAGTTGATGTCGTGGAGTTGCAACGCGATCGGAATAAAAAACGGTGAATCTCTTGTTAGCCTCCTAGCAGTCGGCGTGATTTTCTCCAGGGTTTGAGTTTGTAGTTTGCTGCAGGAAATCGATTCTTCTGTGCACCCATTGCAGTCAAAGGTAGCGACATACGATGATTATTTCGGGTTTTCAATTTTTTCCAGGGACATTTTTTTTTGTCCAGAAAATACGCTTCCCCTCTTCCCACGGATACAGACATTTCATTTCGTTGTATCAAATAGTATTTTTCTTTTACCTTATCTGCCCCTTTCTAGCGCACCAAACAAAAAATTCCAGCAGTCATTGCGTGGATGCTTCGGTGGCGTGGGCCCTTCGCACGCGTTCAGTCACGTTTACGCTGAGCCACCTCTACACAAAACCTCATCATTTGTTTCATAGGGTTTTGTAGCCCGTGTTTTCTTACACGCTTGATCACTGGGAATCTTTCAGAGCCATGGTTAAGTTATGGTATGCCTTTCTTTTTTCCATCCCAATTTTTAATTTTTTTTCCGACTCGATTCATTGCTTAGTTTTCTGTCCTTATGTGATCAAGGGCGGTCTTCACCACTATATACAACATCGTTCTTGGAATTTTTCATCTTGCGTTCCGAGGCTGAACCCTCGGTTGCTAAGGGAATTTAAGTGTGGCGAAGGAAACTATTATTATAATTTTTTTCTTTTTTTATTGGTCTGTGAAAATAGTGATGGAACTGAATCTCTTATCATCTATCCAAACAGTTTACAAAATTAATTATCATTTGTATTCTTTCCTTGCATGGTGATTAGTGATTCCATTAATGTTTTTGTTGGACGGAGAAAGAAAGGAGTGATGGCAAGAGGGGGGGTGAATTGCCTTTTAAAAAAAAAGTTAACAATTTAAAATCAAAGTGAAAGTGCAGCGGAAATAAAAGAGGCAAGACACGCAACTTGATAACGGAGTTCGGCTTAAACCCAAGCCTAAGTCTCCGCTCCCAACTCAACCGTTGAGAGATTTACTACCGCTTGCTTTTTAATGGTTTTAGCAAGAAACCCACTAGACTTTAAGGTTAGTCTAGAACCTATTACAGCTTGCTTTTATTGGTTAAGCAAGAACCCACTAGCCTTCTTACAGGTGAAGGCTAGCTCACCTTTGTTTCAAGCCTTTTAAAAGGAAAGGCTTGACTAACCTCTTCACACCTTGAAGGTGGTGTGAAAACCCAAAAGAGAGGATGAGAGAAAGAGTTGGGGGTTTGTAGGCACAAACCCAAATTGATGCTCAAAATGAATAAAACAATAAAAACCGTAATGGGGGAAGCCTTGGGCGCCAAAGGATTGATGGAGTTGATGAAGGGCGCTCCCAAGCTTCTATGGTGGTGCTCCTTGAATGTGGAAGTGAGTTGGAGCAAGTGGGGTTTCTTGAGGGAATCCGCCGGAGGTTCGCCAAATGATGAAAAATGTGTCCGTTGGCTTCTGTATGGCTTACTTGAGTTTCCGGGGCTTCCTAGTCCTTTATTTATAGAGGGGGAACCCTCAAATGGCCTTTGGGAGGCTTCAGAGCTGTTGGAGAGGCCTTCAGAGCCGTTGGGAGTCAAGTGGACAAGCCTGGTCAAAGCCCAACGGCTAGTTTGACTGGCTCCACTGGCTGACCGGTGCTAGGCCACCGGTTGGCCGGTGCTTGTAAAAAGGAGATCAATTCTGCCCAAGCTCCACCGGCTGGCCGGTGCTGAGGCCACCGGTTGGCCGGTGCTGAGGCAGTGGCTCGGCCTTCTGTCTGGGTTCCATCGGCTGGCCGGTGGTGAAGCCACCGGTTGGCCGGTGGACATGAGAACAGTCCACTTCTCTTCCTTTGCCACTTCTTGCTCCTGAAATCATGCCTATTAACAAAAACACTTGAAAACAAGATTAGATAAATAAGAGAGTGATTGTGATCATGAAAATTAAACCTCGAGGGGTACGATAGGTACAACAATATCCCCCTATTTTGATGATCACAATCACCAAAACAAGCAATGTAAAAATGAAATGTAAGGCATGCTTTAAATTTCAATTTATCCTTTAAAGCATGAGATAAAGATTTCTCCCCCAATCAACCAAGAATTTCTCCCCCTTTATGATTATCAAAATAGCACGGGGCATAAAACTTGATTGAGGGAAAGAGTTGAAAAACAAGATAGAGATTTTAAACCAATTGAAATTTTTGAAATTTGAATTGAAAGTTTTGAATCGAAAATTTGAATTGAAAATTTTGAATTGAAAGTTTGAATTGAAAATTTTGAATTGAAAATTTTGAATTGAAAGTTTGAATTGAAAATTTTGAATTGAAAATTTTGAATTGAAAGTTTGAATTGAAAATTTTGAATTGAAAATTTTGAATGAAAAACTTTGAAATGAAGGTTTTGAAAATAAAGCAAAAAGGCTTAAACGATCCTAACTCCCCCTAAATAAAAACAACAAATCACCGGGGAGAGGTTTTTTAAACCGAAACAAATTTTGGTCCGGTGAGACTCGCTAAAATGGATTTTTCAATCCATACTTGTCTAGTGGTGGTTCTTCGCCTATTAAATTCATCATTAAAGAAAAAAGTTTTGGGCCTCCCATACCGGGCATTTTTGCAATCGCACTCATAAATTAAGTGCCCGGGTTTTTTACAATAGTTGCAAAATTTAAATTGGGAGCTCCCCCTTACAAAAATATTTGGAGCATGGGAAGAGGAAGCTTGCTTGGAATAGCCAAGCCCTTCGGTGGTTCTAGATATGCGTTGGGAACCGAGAAAATTGGTCAAATTTTGTTCCCCTTGGGTGAACTTGGCTAGGGATTCCCTTAAATCCTTGATAGTTGATTCCATAGAATCAACATCGGGAAGGTTTTGGACTTTGAGGGTCAATTCCTCCTTCTCTTTGAGAAGTTGTTCTTTTTCGGAAGAGAGTTTTTTGAAATTCTTTTTTAAAGCAACAAATTTGGAAGAAAGTTCGTGAAAACCTTCCTCCAATTGATCTCTAGCATGTTGGAGATCCTCGTACGATAAATGATTTAATGAATTGGAAGAACTAGAGGATGAGGAAGAGGAGTCGGAAGAGGTTACCTCATGAAATGCCATTAAGCATTTTTTACCGTTGTCACTTGAGGAGGAGGAGGAGGAGGATGTGGAGCTATCACTCCATGTGGCCTTGAATGCCTTCTTCTTTTCCTTTTGCTTGGCCTTTTTCTTGTTGAGTGGACAATCGGGCTTGTAATGGCCTTTCTTGCCACACCCGTAGCATGTTACCTCGGGCTCGGATTTTTCGTCGTGTTTTTCCTTTCGAGCTTTGCGGGATTTCTTCTTCTTGTGCTTCTTCATGAATTTGTGCATATTGCGGGCAAGATTCTCCATTTCGGAATCGCCGCTTGAAGAGGAAGATGATGAGGAGGAGGATTTTTCTTCTTGTTGAACTTTGAAGGCGATGTTCTTTGGAACTTTGATCGGTTTGCCTTCCTTTTCAGCTTGCCTCCTCATCGTGATCTCATAGGTCATGAGGGATCCGATGAGCTCTTCGACCAGCATGTTTTTGATATCTTTCGCTTCTTGGATTGCCGTCACCTTTGGTGCCCATGAGCTTGGTAGGATCCATAGGATCTTCTTGACCATTGTTTCTGCAGACACATCATCACCAAGGGACTTTCTCCCATTGCAAACATCAGTAAAGCGTGTAAACATTTCAGAAATAGATTCGGATGGATGCATGGAAAAAGACTCAAAATCTTGACGAAACATATCCAATCGAGTATCCTTGACTTTGTTAGTCCCCTCATGGGTAACTTCCAATAGTTTCCAGATTTCATGTGATGAGGTGCATGTGGAAACTCGATTGAATTCATTACGATCAAGGCCGCAATGTAGAGCGTTCATGGCTTTGCCATCAAGCTCGAAATTTTTAATATCGGCTTGGGTCCATTTGGATTCATCGGGAGAAGAGAGAGTGTAACCATGCATGACAATTTTATAAATAGGATAACCTATACTTCTAAGAAAAGTGGTCATGTGGGTTTTCCAATAAGTGTAGTCGGTTCCATCAAAAAATGGAGCACGACCCAAAGAATAGCCTTCGAGGGCGAAAGAGGTTGAGGCCATCACAAAGGATCTTAAATTTGAAACCGGTGAAGGTATTACTCAAATTTTTCCTCTGATACCAATTGTTGGACGGAGAAAGAAAGGAGTGATGGAAAGAGGGGGGGTGAATTGCCTTTTAAAAAAAAAGTTAACAATTTAAAATCAAAGTGAAAGTGCAGCGGAAATAAAAGAGGCAAGACACGCAACTTGATAATGGAGTTCGGCTTAAACCCAAGCCTACGTCTCCGCTCCCAACTCAATCGTTGAGAGATTTACTACTGCTTGCTTTTTAATGGTTTTAGCAAGAAACCCACTAGACTTTAAGGTTAGTCTAGAACCTATTACAGCTTGCTTTTATTGGTTAAGCAAGAACCCACTAGCCTTCTTACAGGTGAAGGCTAGCTCACCTTTGTTTCAAGCCTTTTAAAAGGAAAGGCTTGACTAACCTCTTCACACCTTGAAGGTGGTGTGAAAACCCAAAAGAGAGGATGAGAGAAAGAGTTGGGGGTTTGTAGGCACAAACCCAAATTGATGCTCAAAATGAATAAAACAATAAAAACCGTAATGGGGGAAGCCTTGGGCGCCAAAGGATTGATGGAGTTGATGAAGGGCGCTCCCAAGCTTCTATGGTGGTGCTCCTTGAATGTGGAAGTGAGTTGGAGCAAGTGGGGTTTCTTGAGGGAATCTGCCGGAGGTTCGCCAAATAATGAAAAATGTGTCCGTTGGCTTCTGTATGGCTTAATTGAGTTTCCGGGGCTTCCTAGTCCTTTATTTATAGAGGGGTAACCCTCAAATGTCCTTTGGGAGGCTTCGGAGCCGTTGGAGAGGCCTTCGGAGCCGTTGGGAGTCAAGTGGACAAGCCTGGTCAAAGCCCAACGACTAGTTTGACTGGCTCCACCGGCTGACCGGTGCTAGGCCACCGGTTGGCCGGTGCTTGTAAAAAGGAGATCAATTCTGCCCAAGCTCCACCGGCTGGCCGGTGAGGAGGCCACCGGTTGGCCGGTGCTGAGGCAGTGGCTCGGCCTTCTGTCTGGGTTCCATCGGCTGGCCGGTGGTGAAGCCACCGGTTGGCCTGTGGACATGAAAACAGTCCACTTCTCTTCCTTTGCCACTTCTTTCTCCTGAAATAATGCCTATTAACAAAAACACTTGAAAACAAGATTAGATAAATAAGAGAGTGATTGTGATCATGAAAATTAAACCTCGAGGGGTACGAGAGGTACAACAGTTTTTGCTTGTTTATATCTTTATTTTTTTATGCGCAAGCTATAAGCAATGTTTTTTTTTTGAACTCTGAGTAACTGGATGCATTCAAAGTATCTCACAATAAAGTTACTGCAGTGTTTTTGAACCATGGATTTGATAGGTTT